>CM051633.1:16947518-18147518 GCA_028020825.1 Podargus strigoides | reverse complement strand
CCAGGTGTCAGTCAGGAGCTGAATTTGGGGGAAAATGTGAATTTGGAGATGGACCATGCCCCATTTCAGCAGAGACTCCATGCACGGAGCTGCTCTTGGGTGCCCAAAGCCTCTTTCTGCTTCAAGCAGAGGCTTGTCGAGCAGAGATACCTTCCCTGAGCATCCCCAGGGCAGCGTCTCGATCCACGCCCCAAGCCAGCCAAGGGGTCTGGGGGGGAGGGGGTTCAGAAAGCCCCCCCCAGACTCTCTGGAACCTCCTTCCACCCCACACCACGGCAGGGAGATTTGCTCACGGCTTCCAACTGATGGGGCCAGAAAGTCATCTAATGCCCCATCAGCGGGGTCCCCCCGGCCTCCCTCAGCTCCCACGTGGCTTTGCTTTGCTTTCCTTGGCACTGGGAAGTGCATCCCCCTCCCCAGATATCCCCCTCCCCAGACACCCCCCTCCCCAGATATCCCCCTCCCCAGACATTCCCCTCCCCAGACATCCCCCTCCCCAGATATATCCCCCTCCCCAGACATCCCCCTCCCCAGACATCCCCCTCCCCAGATATATCCCCCTCCCCAGACATCCCCCTCCAGCCTTCTGCAGCCGCAGGCGAAGGAAATGACTCCTTGCGGCACCCGGGGGTGGAGAGGGGGCGCAGCCCTGGCAGGGAGGTCCCTGTGGGGAGGTGGGGATCGATCTGTTTTGGGGTGGGAGATCTCAGGGGGGTGTGGGATGGGGGCTCAGGTGTGAATGATGCTTCCAGCCATGGTCCCCCGGAGAGAACGAGCAGAGCCATGTCCCGTGGCAAGGGCGTTTATTGACTTGCCATTCCCCCTACAGTCGGGCAAGCTCCACCTGTGGGGTCCGTCCCCCACACCCCGGCCCTGCCAGCTCCAAACCAAGGGGGTGCAGCACCCCTGGGACCCCCACCCACCCCCGGCAGCAGCTCAGGGCTGGAGGGGCGTGGGGCGCCGCCGCTGCACGGTGACGGTGAAGGGCCGCGGCTTCAGCGCCAGCCCGTGGACGCAGTCCATGGTGAGGTGCTCCGCGGGGTTGGCGTGGAAGGAGCACTGGTGGAGGAGGATGGCGGTGAAGAGGAAGAGCTGCAGCTTGGCGAGCTGGTCACCGATGCAGCGCCGCTGCCCGGCCGAGAAGATGAGCACGCTGCCGGCGCGGTCGCGGTCCAGGCGCTGCTGCGCGTCCAAGAAGCGCGTGGGGTCGAAGCGGTGCGGGTCGGGCCACTTGCTGCCGTCGTGGTTGACCGACCACTGGTTGATGAAGACCACGGTGCCCTTGGGGATGTGGAAGCCCTCGAGCTCCACGTCGTCCGTGGTAGCGTGTGGGATGGTGATGGGCACGAAGCTGCTGTAGCGCAGCGTCTCGTAGATGAAGGCTTCCAGGAGGGGCAGGCGGGGACGGTCTGCGGCCGCGGGCAGGCGGGAGTGTCCCACCACCCGGTCCAGCTCGGCCTGGAGGTCCCGCTGGAGCCGCGGGTGCTGCAGCAGCAGCAGGAGGACCCAGGAGAGCGCCGTGGACGTGGTGTCCTGCCCCGCGCCGAAGATGTCGGTCATGGCGCCGTCCACGTCCTCGGGCCCCAGCCCCGCGGGGGCTCCGTCGCCGCGCTCCACGGCGGCGATCATGACGTCGCTGACGTCGCGGAGGGCACGCGGGTCGAAGGTCTGGCGGTGCTGCGCCACCTTGGCGCACACGAAGCCGTGCAGCTCCCGATTGAGGGCTTGGAAGTCGCGGAAAACGCGGCGCACGGGGTTGGGGAAGCGCAAGAGCCAGGGCAGCACGTCCACCACGCTGCCGGCCCCCACCGTCTGCCCGAAGCGGTCGTTGCGGTCCAGCAGCGCCGTGAACTCGCCGTCGGCGTGGCCGTAGCGGCGGCCGAAGCAGAGGGCGCAGAGGACGTTGGCGTTGGCCACCACCAGGAGCGGGGAGGGCTCGAAGTAGGCGCCGTGCTGGCTGCGCCGCAGGAGGAGCCGCACGAGGTCCCGCGCCTCGGCCGCCACGTGCTGCTCCACCTCGGCCGCCGCAGAGCGGGCGCGCAGGGCGGCGTGGGCCAGGCGCCGGCGAGCCCTCCAGCGGGGCGAGCAGGACCCGAAAGCCACGCTGCGCCCCCCGGACACCAGCTGGAAGGACGGGAAGTCGGGGCGGCCGGCGAAGCGCGCCGCCGAGCCCACCAGCGCCCGCCGGATGACGGCCTCGCCGTTGAGCACCACCACGTGCCGGCGGCCCAGCCGCAGCTGGAAGATGGCCCCGTAGCGCCGCGCCAGCCGCCCGAAGGCCACGTGGGGCAGGGGACCCAGCTGCAGGGCATTGCCCACCAGCGGCCACGCCACGGGTCCCGGGGGGCGCCGGCCGCCCGCAGCGCCCCGCTGGGTGCGGGGGCGGCGGGTCCCGGCCAGCAGCAGGAGGGCACCGAGCGCCAGCAGCAGCGGCAGTGCCAGCCCCAGGGCCGCCCCGTCGGGGGTCCCCGCCGTGCTCATGGCCGCTCTGCCCGCGGCTGCCGCTCGGAGCCGCTTTATAGCCGCCTCCGAGGGGGACGAGCCCGTGTCCCCTCCCCCGGAGCGGCCCCGCGCGATGCGCTGCTGTCCCGCCCGGGCGGGGGGACGGGAGAGGGATCGGCAGCCAGAAATTACCGGGCAGGGGGGTTGGTACCACGACATATTGCTCCCCAGAAACAGCCCCGCTGAGCCCCCGGGGCAGGGGGGCGGGGGATGCTTCTCGTCCCAGCTCCCCCCGTTCCCGTTCCCCACCCGGAGCTGCAGAGGGCCCCTCGGCACACGCGGTTTTTGCGAGCCCGGCCCCACGCTGCGGCGGAATTGGGGCTCTGGATGGGTTTTTGTGAATCTGGTGCTGAGTGACGACCGATCCTGAGGGGCCCTCGGTCTGCAATGGGGCCTCGTCCCGAGCATCGCCTTGTCCCAGTCATCGCCTCGTCCCGAGCATCGCCTCGTCCCGAGCATCACCTCCTCCCGAGCATGCCCTCCTTCCGAGCATCCCTGTACCTGCATGCCAAGGTGAGGCTGCCAGCACCGGCCGGGCCGGGGTGCAGGGCTGCACGGGTGCGTTTCGGGTCTGTGGCATCACTGGGTGCTCGAACCCTCCCGGTCCCCTCTTCTCCCGACACCCCCGGGACACGGGCAGGCGGTGAAGCACCTGAGGGGTGATGGAGAGCATTATTTCTATCAGGAGAGGTGGATTTTCCTCACGCACCCCCCTTTGCCTGTGCTGCTCTGCCGTGTCCCCCAGGATGCTGAAGAAGCTCCCATGGACCCAAACACGGGAATAACCCTGGGGTCCCTGTGCCCCCGTGCTGTCACACGGGGCTGTGGCACCTCCCTGCCTGCTCCTGCCTGCGGCTGCGGGCAGGGAGCAGCCCCTGGCACAGAGGCACACAGCACTGGTACCGCCCTGAAAGAAAAACTGGATTTCTTCTTAAAAAGGGACGTTGGGATTAGTGGGGGAAAAAAAGAGCAGAGTGTGTGTGGTCTGGTAAGGTGGCTGCAGCATTTAGGGGGTTGTCTGGTCATTTAACTGGAGTGAGTGGAGCTGGAGAGGAGCTCTGCTGGCTTTGGTGCTCATGAGGGCTCCGGCGGGTGCCAGGGGACGTGGTTGGGCTGGAGCATTTCTTGTGCCTTCTGTCCCCAGCCTGGTTTAACAGAAGATGGAAACACGAATCTCTCTCCTGCCCGAGGCGGCCCCCGGCTGCAGGGTGGGGGCGGTGGCCTCAGCCCTGACCTGCTGGGCACCAGGAGTCACTTTAATGGCCAAGCTCCACATTCATTTCAGCTCCTGACTCCAGCAGAGCCCTTCCCTGCGGGCTGGAGGTTGGCACAGTTGGACTTTCCTCTTTCTCCAGCAGATTTAGGTGTTTTTGCAATATGTGATGGGCCAGCAGGGATGAAAGGATCGTATTTTATACAAAATACAAAGGAACAAGTACAGCAGAGTTCTTTCACAAGAAAACTAAAAATCCTCAGGCTAGATTTAATAATCACAACCCACTGCCTCGAGAGGGACTCCTGGGGGAACGCTGGGGAGTATTTCTAGGAGACAGCAGGAAAAGTGTTTCCTAAAGGGATATTAATTATGTCTGCTGGAGGTTAAAGCAGTGCTGACAATCAGCTCGTTCAACGAGCCTCTCACAGCCTTGTGGCATAGGCACCTTACCCCCTCCCTGGACATGGCCTCCTGTGCAGCTGTTCTTGTGTTTAACAGAAACAAACCAAAACCCCCAAATTTAAACTCCCACCTGCAATTTGAAATAAGATCTTAATGTTCTGTTTTATACTGGGGGCAACTGAGAACGTCACCACAGTTGGATTAAAGGGAACAGGGGCCCACAGCAGCCAGGGGCTCCCTGGGTACCAGAGAAAAGGAAAGAGGAAAATACTTTTTGCTGCCAGCCAGCACTAGGATATAATTCTCTTTAATCAAGTCCAGAGTCATTCACAATAGTGCAGCTTATATAAAAATATTGCATTAGATAAAAGAACCTTTTAAACCTCAAACTCTTAAGGGACATCTTCAGGGCACTTCCAGCACAGTGGCACTGCACGCCCCCCATCAAGAGGAGATGATGCACTTTGGTAGTGTTAGGAGGGAAAAAGACTACTCCAGACTGAGATTCATTGCAGAGTTATGCATCTTCTTCCTACCTGCAGGTAAAAAAGTGCCTCAGTCTGAATTAATGCCTGTCTGAACCCCAGAAACCTGTGATGTCATCAGTATTTTCATGGTCCTCTTTATTAAAAATAATTTCCACAGGGAATTAATGAAATGCAAAAAGTATAACTGAAATGTAAACAGCTCCCCCAAACCAGCACATTGCAGCCTCCAAACCAAAATGAACATAAAGAATCCGGGTTGTGATCATCAGCACCCTCACACCCACAGTGTGGAACACCAGTCTGCCTTGTTTTATAATTAAAGCAATCCATTAAGTATTTAAGTCACTGCTTTTCTTATTTGACAAACCCATCAATTCAAATTCCCCAGGCTATGGCCACCTACTCTTAGGTCTCACTGCACTGCATGCACAGTAGAATCCCGCTGGAGCCACCACCGCGGGGGAACACAGAGGTGACAGTCCTCTGACAGTGGCCTCAAGAACCAACATGTGCCCACAGCCCAGGGGGATCTCCTCCCAGCACCCCCTCTGGCTGTGTCTGCAGTGCACCCACGCTGAGGCACGGCAGGTTCCTCTGCCAGCGCTGCAACAGCACGGGAAAGGTGCTGGAAAGGAAGGAGCCTTTTAAGGACACCTGGCCTGGGGTCAGATGGGGAATGAAATGGAGTCTTCAGTCCTTTGCATCTCCCACTCCATCAGCGTTGATGGCAAACATGGCTTCAGCCTCGGGGAGGCAAGGGGAGTCGTAGATTTTACAGATCCTGGTTTCACCTCGGCCTTTGCGCAGGTAGAGCCTAACAGGGAGAAGGAAACAACACAGGTAAGGGTGTGCTGCCTGCTTCCAGGCAATCATCAGCACCATCATTCCAACATTATGTCAGCACGTGAATCACACCGCAGGGCTGTGAGGACTCCTGAAAACACAGTGCTGGTTTCCCAGTGAGTGCTCAGAACTGCACCCCTCTGCTGAGAAGCAGGCTGGACATGCCACTGACAGAGTTAAAGGTACTTTGCTAGTTTCACAACATCTTCCCAAAGAAGGCTGATGGAATGAGAAGCTACTCCCTCACCTCGTGGTGGAAGCATGTGCTATGATATTTCCTCCAATGGGTTTTTTGGGGTCTGCAGCAAACATGGCTGCTCCATCGACCTGTGCTACCACCTGGTTGGTGATCACAACTGCCACGCCGAACTGCAAGGAGAAAAGCCACAAATCAAAGGGCATTTACCTTCCACAGCCTGAACAAAGGTGGGGAAAACCCCAACAAACCGAGGTACAGTCACTTCTGCTGTCCACAGCCACTCTACTGTGCATCTCCACACGCAGCGGAGGCAGAAAGCTGTTTGTGTGAAATCACCAGGCTTCACAAGAGAAATAAAACTGGTCAGCAGCCCTTCAGAGAATAAAGCAAAGCTCACAGCTCACCTCATCCGCCAGGCGAAGCAGCATGCGCAGGAACCTGGCCAGGTGCATCTGCCTGGCCGAGAGCTCGCCCCGGCCCGAGTAGTCCGTCCGGTAAAGGGCCGTGGCACTGTCCACTATCAGCAGCGCGTAGCTGGAGAGGAGAAACACTTCCAGGCATGAGCAGTGCCTCCGTGGGGGTGACAGCACCCAGCACGTTGTAAGGCTGCACACACATGTGGGTGTAAGCTCCTCTCAACCTGCTAGTTAGCAGAATTACCATCTTTAACAGCACTGGTCTGGTCTGTCATGTTCGGATTACAAAAACCATAAAATCCAGTGAACCCAAAGGAAGTTGCTGCGTGATTAAAAACTGGGATGTGTTGTACTCATAAACTAGCCCAGAATTGGCTGGTTGGCTCCCATACCACCACCTCCTTCCCTTGAAAGGGGCCCATCAGTCTTAAGTTTCAAACTAAAGCTGTCTGCACAGGTTTCTTCAGTGCTCTAAATCAACAGGCTCCAAATCACCACTGTGTTTCTGAAAGGAATTATAAACTGATCTTTAAAATGGTTTCTCAGGCTGGCACTTCTTCTTTACCAGTTGTCACAGTCCAAGTCAGTCTCTGCCATCCAGCATCCAAAGCATAACATCCATGCCAAAGCAGAATCCAGCCTGAGTGACAAAACCTGACCTAAGGGAGCCAAGCATTGAGGAAAGCAAGTATATTGCAAAAAAAAAAAAGTTAACTTTGGGAGAAAACATTTACTGCATTTCCCAGGTTCACATCTACTTCTCTTGCACTTGTTCACCATCCACAGGGAGCTCTGCAATAGGAAAATGCATCAGCCCACCAACCACCCTGTGCAGACCAGCCTCACCGTGACTCGGCCATCATTGCCGACGCCTGGTAGAGGAGCTGGGTCTGGTGATCCGTGTTGAAGCCTCGAGCGTAGGCCACGTTGTCCAGGACGTCGCTGCCCGACAGGCCGTACCTGGAGAGACCGGGGCAGAACACCAAACAGACTCCTGAAGTGGTAACTTCACCAACAGGAGCTCTCTCACAGGTTTACCTAAAGCCTAGGGTCAAAATTCACATTGCTGGGAGAGTGTGAGAGAGAAAAACAGACAGCAAAAATGCAACGCAACTCGGTGATGGGAAGAGAACAGAGTGATTGGAAACCATTTGTAAAGACTATCTGCCTGCCTAGGAACAACAGCACAGCACAGCCCAGACATTTTCCTCAGAATAAAACCCCAGGCAAGGAAAGCTGCCACTCTGAACGGAGTTTGGTTGGCTTTTTCAGGGACAGTTCTTACTGCACCAGTCCCGTGAATCCAAGGAGAGGGGCAATTTACACAGTGCTCTTTATTAACCAAGCTGCCCTGTGAGTCAGTGCACTCCTCCCTTCCTCCCAGCCCCAGCACAGACCTTTCGGCCACGGCGAGGAGCCGCTCGGGGCGGAAGGTGCCCTCGGTGTCGATGTACATGGCCTTTCCCTCGCCACCGCCTCGGTCGATGGGAAGCTGGAGGAAAGGCAAATGAATGAACATGAAATGAATCACAGAATCACAGAATGTTAGGGATTGGAAGGGACCTCAAAAGATCATCTAGTCCAATCCCCCTGCCAGAGCAGGAACACCTAGGTCAGGTCACACAGGAACATGTCCAGGCGGGTTTTGAATGTCTCCAGAGAAGGAGACTCCACAACAAATAACCCAGTTACTGCCTTGAGCTCTCAACTGCTGTCGTACAATAAATAACACATCGAGCTGGTGTAATAAAGTCACATTTATCTGGGAAAAGTGAGAACAAAGATTCCTGTTTTCAGTCCACGACCCCTACGCAAGGGGACAGGTGCTTAGGGTACACAAGGGTGTTAACTAAATGATCAAAGTAAGCCCAAAGCCTCCAATATTTTATGAAATAGCAACTTCTAGAAAGTAAGAAACACTCTCAGTTGTTTAAAATGGGATTAGAACAAAGGTTACTCCACACTGATGCACTGTGACAGCAAGAGCCAGCTGGAGGCTCTTACAAAAGGAAAATGGAGTAAGGCTTAGGATATGTCTGGGACAAAAAGCAGCTAGTCACAGAAACTCGCTGGACCCAACACAGCTTCTTCTCTCTTTTCACTCTCAGTGATAAGAAAGGTTCTCTGCAGCCTACAGCACCTGAAGAGACCAAAGTGTCTCTGCAGTTAGGACCTGGAATTACACTACCAAGCTAACATGTTAAATTTTGTAGGCACAAAGGCATCACAAACTGAACTGCTGCTAAAGTAATCCTAGTGGGCAGATGAGGCACAAGCCAAAAGGTCCCAGGAAGCTGCCAGTACAACCCAGGGTGCTGCCAGTGTTTCCACGCAGCCGTTTGTACACACCACGCGTGGGCTGGCTCAGATAAGTGCCCACACGAGCAGAGATCCCAAAGCTGCGTTGTCTGAATCCTTGATTTTAACAAAGCGGACGGCTCACCTGACAGGTTACTGCCAGGGTATGGCACAACTGGGTCTTTCCAGTGCGGAACTCCCCGAATAACTCTGTTATGGACCCTGTTTCTATTCCTCCTGAAGGGAAAACAACAACAATCATAGAAAAATAATTTGGAAAAGGTCACATACTTCAAACAAAGACCACGTATGAAGTGTTACATTACAGAGACTCAGTTAAACACTACGGTTATAAGTTTCAAAACTAATTGGAAAACCTAGTTTTCATGCTGAGGTTTGTGCATGCTGCAGGTAGGAGGTTTGGGTGAGTGTATTTCTGAAGATGCTGAAAAGCTGAAAGGACTTGTTTTGATTTTTGATTACAAGTAGGAATGGGGAGAAGATGATACCTGGGCTTGTTTTCTTGCAATAGGTCACAGACTAAAATAAACCAGAAACATCCAAAACGAACAGCCCTGGGTATTGCATCATGACTAAAAGGTTTCAAAACTATTTCTGCTTTTTTAAAAAAACAACAGTTGTGATACAAGAGAGCAGAACTTTTTCATTCAACCAGAACTTGTGTGTCTTACGTGTTCTTGTCCAAGGTCATGTTCATAGAAACAAACCTGCAGATCATGAAGGCTGATCAATAAAGAGTAATAAAATTATTACCCTGAAGCAGTTTATCGAGTTCTTTGGACCCAGTGGTGATCTGGATGATCTCTGACCTTCGCTGGTGGAACTCTGTGGCTGTGGTGAAACCCATTGGAACCAGTTTAGCTGCTTCAGCCTAAAGGAAACCAAAGCAAGCAGTGCAAGGAGGCTTCACCCCACCACTTACCCCCTCCTAGTAATTAATACTATAATTTTCTATTTTGTGAAATGAGAAGCACCTATATAATTTAATGCATACATTTTATTTAATAGACCGTATATTAGTTGGCATGTCTAAGAAGAATGGAAATTTTGAGCCAAGAAAAAGCTTCAACATCCATTTTGTGTATTTTATCAAAATCTTCCCCTCCTTTTCTGTTCAGCTCTGTCCCTGTGAAATGTGACACACCTTGGGTGGGCATACAGCCCGTTGGGAATGCTGCCTTCCTGACAGGAAATAATCACACCAGGTAAGAAAAGGCTTGGAGCTCAACACTGGCAGAAGCTCCACGTTCTGGAGCAGGAGGTGCCGTGTGATTACAGCTCACAGCCCCCGAGGAAAGCCCAGGCCCCTGGGTGAGTGCCTGCCTGAGGCACACTGTTACTGTGCTTAAGGAGCAGAGCAGGAGAGCAGCTGCCCGGGTCAGGCGGCCGCTGTAACGCGGTGTCCTCTGCCCGACAGCCGCCAACTGCAGGAAAAAGGGCGACGGACGAGGGCAGCAGGGACTGACCCTCTGCCTACCAGTCCCTCTGGGTTCAGTCAGCCAGCTTCTCCACCTGAACATTACCCACAAACAGTGCACTTCGCCCCTGTTTAAACCAATTCATGCTACAGAAGGTCACTGTGTCTTGGGCTGAGGAGTTCCATAACTTAATTACAACCTGTACAAAAAAATACTTCCTTTGCTCTAGGCTCATCATAAGCATTCTTATCATGAGAAATACTGAGCTAGAAATAACAGTCACCTCAGGCATATTCTCTGTACCTGCCACAATTCTTACAGACCTTTCTAATATAGTCTCTCCCTCTTCACTTCTTGAAGCTGGTCCTAGGGTTTTTGTCTCTTCTGATCAGAAGTCATGGCACACCTCTAACCACCCCTACTGCCCTTCTCAGTATATCACTAATGGAGACCTTCCAAAATCACCAGAACATTTTAAGCCAGTAGAAATAAAAACTTACTGAATATCTTGGGTTAAAGTTTTTCCATAACACCCTTACCAAGATTTTGTCAGCTTTGGCTTCACTGATGCCTTTAATGCTTAGCAGCTCCTTCTTTGGTGCATAAGCAACAGCCTCAACTGTGTGAAACCCAGCTTCTTCCAATTTCTTCACATCATTTGCATTTATGCCACATTGCTGAAAGGGAGGGGAGAAAAAAGGACATAGTGAGACACAAATACCTTAGCCTGGCTTCCACTGGATGCCTTCAATTGGTTTCATCAGATCTGGATCAAACTCTGTGATTACAAGTCAACATATCGAATGTTACCTCCCTATTCACTTATACACAAAGAACCAGAAAAATTAAATCCTTTTACCAGAGCAAGGTTTGCATAAGCTGTTAACTACATAGATGGCACAGAACAGGCAGAAGATATCAGTCTCTCTTTGGTTCAACAGATGCTGGAGGGGACCAATACATTAGTAAAGGCTACACAGCCAGGCAACAGCACATACAAATAACTGTTAACTGTTGGGTTTTCTGGTTTGGGGTTATTTTGGAGAGAACACAGGTGAGAATTCAGCAGCATGGTTTTCCGATACAACTGGTGTTTAAGGAAAAAGACTGGCAGATTTCTTGAAAATTGACTCTAGAGCTCGCTCCTCACCCACCTCTAACCTAGATATGAGCTGTGGTCCGAAGCTCTCGTCCTCTGCAGACGTGTCTGCGTTCGCTTCAAACTGCGCCTGCATGGCCATGGTGCCGCGTCCTGGCAGCGCTGGGGGGGAACCAAAGAACTCTGTGGTGCAACACACACCCGTCAAACGAGATGTAAGTGCAAAACGTGCCAAAGTGTGGTAACAGATCAGCCAGAGCAGTACGTGATGGGCTTCCCCCCTCCCGTATCTCTTAGCCCGTGGCACACAAGTGCTGTAAGGAATGTCTTTTGTGTGCTTTCCCATGCAGTGTTAACCATTAAAAACAAAGTACCCCAAAGAACTGGTGTTACCTGGTAAGAAATAATAAGAGGTTTAATAGAGAGTTCCGCAGTATTTCGGAGCATACTATAACACCATTAATTTGCTGCGGGGATCCCATTTTAGCAAGAAGTTACACGGTCACGTTAGAAGATCATAGAACCATGGGATGGTTTGGGTGTGAAGGGACCTCAGAGCTCACCTTGTCCCAACCCCCCTGCCATGGCAGGGACACCTCCCACCAGCCCAGGGTGCTCCAAGCCCCATCCAACCTGGCCTGGAACACTGCCAGGGAGGGGGCAGCCACAGCTTCTCTGGGCACCCTGGGCCGGTGTCTCACCACCCTCACAGCCAACAATTCCTGCCTCAGACCTCGTCCAAGTCTGCCCTCGGGTCACGGGAAGGCTCCTCGCCCCCAGCACCCTGCGGAAGGGTGGCAGGGCCCCGCTAACACCGCCACCCTCCGAAGGCCAAGCGGCGGGCGAGGGGCACGCGAACGGCGAAGGGGAACTGAGGGAAACGGGGGACCTGCCGCCGCTGGCGCTGCGGGGAGCGCAGGAGGGCGGCGGGCAGCAAGGCCGGGCCGTGACGCCACCGCAGCCCGGGCCAGGCCCCTCCGGCCCAGGCGGACACCCCGAGCGGGCAGCCGGGCCCCGCGCCCCGCGCCAGCATTCCCGTGCTCTCCCCGCACCGGCTGCTCTCACCTACCGCCGTTTCGGTACTTTTGACCATTTTCCCTCACGAACCCGCCCAGGTGACGCCACCCCCCAGGCCGCTGCAGGCCTCCTCGGAGCCCGCGGGGCCGGGCCGGGCCCCGCCCGGAGCTGCCCCCCCGCTCCCCACCGGCGGGGGAAGTGCGGGGCGGGGGGCGGTGCTGCCGGGCCCACTCACCCGCGGCGGGGCCGGGGCCCGGGCCGGTACCGGTGCCGCTCCCGCCCCTGACGCTCGCAGCCGCCGCTTCGTCCGAGCCCGCCACCGCACCACGTGACGGCGCGCGCCAGGCCCCGCCCCTCCCCGCGCGCCTCATTGGTGGAGCCCGGCGGCGCCTTAAAGGGGCCGCTCCCCCGTCCCGCACGGACACCGGCGTGGAACGGGACCGCAGCCCCCGCGGCGGGCAGCGCCTTCGGCACCCCTTCTCGGGGCTGGGTTGTGGCTTTTGGGGTTTTTTTTGGTCCTTTTTTTATTTAATTCACTTCGATCTTCGTAGTTATCAGATTCTTTGGCTTCTAAAGATGCTGAAAGAAAACTAAACCAGAGAATTAAAGCAGCCCAAGGTGGGTGCTGCGGGCGAGGTGCTGCTGCAGCACCCTCTGCTGGTACAACGCCGAAACAACCACCAAGGAAACAAATTCCAGGTATATACCCAAGTCACTTGCAACTTAGGCAATGTTTCCCTAATTAAAAATAATAATAAAAATTATTCTGCAAAAGCCAGCACTAGGAAAAAGTCAAATCGCCAAAGTTATTTCACTGGCAGTGGGCAAAGTTCCCCTCCCAAGTTTGGGTAGCGCAGCCAACGGTCACAACATGAACAGCAACAATTCAAACGTTTAATGAACTTCCACCTTCCAAAGAGAAGGAAAACATGTAAAAAAGACAAAATACAAACACTTAAACCCACGAAAACATGTTTAAACCCAACATATTTTACAGAGGTACAAAAGTTTGTGTCTGCCTACGGAACAGAGAGCTGGGAAGTGGTGGGCACTGCGACACGAGGAACAGAGCAGGGTTAGCTCAGTTCCCACAGCTCAGCCTGCAGAGCACACAGATATGTACAGACCAATCTCAACTGCACCCAGAATTCTGCAGATACTGCCTAAATTTAAACTTCTCCATCTCCTCACTAAAATCTAACACATTACAAACTCGGCCAAGGTACCAGAACCAAGAGCCTGACAAAAGCACTGAGAATCAGAACAAACTTCTAGCTGGGGAGGATGACAGAGTCCTCAGGACATTCCTGACTCACCCCCTGGTTAGTTATGACAGGTTACTGGGTTCAGCAGAAGCAGGGCTGTAGTTCCTGTGTGCTGGGAGGCTTCCAGGAAACTGACAGAAATCAAAGGCCACGTGATGGGATTTTAACAAAATGCTACACAGCAGTGAAGTGATGATAAAGTAAATTCCAGTCATGGTAATTTAGAAAATATGCATTGTTTTATACAAGAGCTCTGTAAATCAACCCAGACAAAATTAACATGCTAAGTCAGAAGAATATCCATACTAGGAAAGACTACACAAGGAAGCCAAGGCCACTGGCGACTGAAAGATAGAAGGCAGACTGGATTTATAAAGGACATAAGGAATTCTTCCTTCTCTTTAGAGACCTCTGCTTTTATGAAAACTTGTGGCCTACACCATGCATCCTGGATGTCCACCAGTTATTAGACAAGACTGCTGAAGAGCTGAGTAGCTAACAGCTCTCCCAATTCTGGTGAGAGACAGCTTGAATGCTTCCAAAACTAAAATCAAAGAATATCCAAGCCTGGCTTCTGCAGTCCTGCAGGCAGATCTAGTGAATCATCTGGGATGCTGGAGCAAATCTTGATGAATTGAGCTGACTGCTCTCCGCAGATAGTGGTGACCAGTGGGTACCTTGGAGAGAACAGCAGAAATCTCCTCCTCCCTGGGAAAGAGAAAATCATCACATGTTTGAGAGGACACGGCACATTTAACTCCTCATCCTTCATGTGCAGGGGTTCTTGCTGTTCAACTCACCCAATATTCCCAATGTGCTTTTGGACAGTAAAAGGCAGAGCAGCAGATGGGTAGTTGGCAGACAGAGACAGGGTCAACTCAAACTTTGCAAACGCTGTGGAAGCGGAGAACAAAAGCTTCACTCTGTATAAACACAAACATCAGCACAAAATGTTAGATGTACTGCTACCGCCTCTGAGTGGGTTCCAGGAGTGAAAACAAATGTTGTAATGGGTGCAACAAGCTCAATAACTTCTAAAGAGTTCCAGCAGAGACTAACAGTAACTTCATAAATAAGGTTAAAGGAACCTTTCCACTCTAACACTATCAGCATTCTAACACTGAGTTAGAAACAAAACCTCAGCTTTCCTCACAGAAAAAGTACAAGAAAATTGAAGCTAAATAAAGTAAACTTTAAGTGCATTCATCCTTCAGTGACTGATTCTGGTTGGCTGAAGGAAATAGAGAAGATTAAAAGAAACAAAGCACTAAGCTACAGCTAAACTCTTGGCTCTGCTTCCTTTGCATTGCTACACTCAGAGTCAAGGCCAACAGGAAAGCAGCAAGGAAGGAGAGACTACATGATAGTAAGGAAGTGGTTGAATCCACGAACAGCTTAATTTCCATTGCATTTGGACATTATTATGCAATTGTGTTAAAATAAATCAGACTGTTGTTAAAAACAGTTGCATAGAATTTCAATTTCAAGAAAACCAAATTGAAAATATTCCAGTGTTTTGTGTCTGATTATCTAGAAGCACCCTCTGAAGGCCTGGTGTAAGCTCCAGCTGAAGTTACTCACTTGGTGTCATTGATATCTGTCTTCAGAAGATTAAATTTTCCACCCCATCTCTCCAGAAATTCAATCTCCTCTCCTAAGACTTTGCAGCGACTCACCACTGAAGAGACGTCCTGAAGAACCTGAGCAGGCAATCAGAGAAACAATCACATTAGCACTCAGGCTGGTAAATTATGAGACACTCGAAAATGCAGCTTATGCTATAAAGTATTTATATATGGGAAAAAAAAAAAAAGTAGTTTAACTGCTATCTCAGTTTGGATGTGAAAATTAAACTGTAGAGGCATAACAACAAATATACACTATTTGCCTTAAATTTCTCCCTTCAGCTTTGTCAACAGAGGTACACAGACATGCAGGAATTTTGGTTTTCAATTTAACCCATGAATTGTTTAGGAAGCAGAATGGCATTCAGTGCAATTCTTTACTTTCTACTGGCAGAAAAAAAAAAAGAGTTTTAAGAGATCACTAAGACACCAGACACTAATGCAGCAAACAAGGAAGAAACCAGAGGTTTTAGGACTCTTGCCTTCAGGGACAGGTACTTCCCCTCACACCTCAGAACACGTGTGAGCAGATTCTGATCTGCATTGCTGAAGCATTCATTAAGATGTGTTTGTTGTCACTATCAGCCCCATTCTCTGTTTCCAGAGACCTATAGGCTTTTCTGGAACGCTACCTGGCGCAAGTCGTACAGCGTGGGACACTTCTCCTGCCAGCACCCCTGACTTTCAATGAACTGGAAGATGAGTCTTTGGACTAAACATGAGGAGGGTGGAGCCTTTTCCTCTGCAACACAAAGAAAAACATGTTGCCAGAAATGCTGTAAAAGCCATATAGTAGTGCTTTAGCAGATGAACCACAAATTCACAGATGTCTTCCCCAGAACAGATTATCAGCTACTTTCAAGCTACTCAAAAAGTCTTACCATCCAAGAAAGATTCAAAGTTCAGGCTAACGATCTTTCTGGAAGGATCTTCACCGAAAACATCACCATCTGAGCAGGAGAGGAGAAAAACCCAAACAGAAGTTATTTCCATACGTCGTTCTGAGTTACAGCTCTTCCTCCTCAGAAACAGCCACTCCTTACATACTGTCCTGAATTTTCCTAGGAAGCACTGATAAAGCCACCTCTCTCAGCTTCATGCTCCTGCTGGAGGGTGTTTTCTATTTCCTTTTAGCAGATCTTCACACATACAGAACCTGTAGGTTTCTGTGATCTAACTATTTAACCTTTCAAATCCATGCAACTGAAACCGACCAGTTTTGTGACTCACCTGCTGGGGGCCTGAACACAACTGTGAGTTCAATAGAATCATAAAGAAAATTAAAGACAGCCTGCTGTTGGCTCCATTCGGTAATCTCCCACTCAGTGAAGCTAAAAAAGAGGGAAAAGAAAACACCATCACCCTAAGTTTCAACCAACCAACCAAAAAAATTATCCAAAGGACAAAGGGCAGAGTATGAGGTGCACTTGCAGCTTTTACCACACAATATACCAGTGAAATTCTCACTTGCCAACAGACTGTGAGAATCTGTTGGGAACACAAGCGTAATACTGTTCCTTTTACAGAAATGTTCATTGTGGAATTGGAGGAGAGTTGGATATAGGAAGTCTGAGTGCCAGGTATCACTGCAAAGCTGTTGATAGAAAACCAGTGCATCACACATGGAAGTTCACTGAGGCTTTCTTGCTCCTCCTAGGCTGTGAGGAGTTGGGCACCCAAAGATTTCCCAAATCAAATCAGGAAAACCAAACCCCAAAACATTTATAGACGAACGTGAGGCCCCAGAACCAGCTGGTAGAAACAAAACCTGAAGGTCTTTTCCTTACTCGTATTTCTCCAGGAGATCCTGGCAGCTTTTTTCTTTTTCCTTTAGATGGTTCATCTGGGCAAGCATGTGCTCATTCTCAGCCTCCAGATCTGACAGCTCCCTGCAAAGATAAACCAACCACAGGAGATGTAGCACAGTGGTTAAAACCCACCAGCCCTCTAAAACCTGAATGTGCACATGTTATTTAAGGTCTTTAGATCCTCTTTGACATCTTACCTTTGAAGTTCCTCTTCTTGGGCTTTGAGGTTTTCCAATTCTAAGAGAAAGGAAAAAAAAGCTGTGAGAGAAAAGAGCAGCAAAGAAAGCCCTGACTTGCTCTGCAGTCCCTGTTCCTAACAATATGAAAGATCTCAACTTCATGCTGTTACTCCTACCTGCATACAGATATGTGGTCAACAAAGGTTGGTAATTACTGAACAATTAAAGTCCTGAATATGATAGCCAGCACACAACTGTTCAAGTCACTGTGCCAAGTCCTAAATTCCATTTTTCCAGGGGAAAACCAGTCCTTTTTGTGCAGTAAGATCCGTGTAATTAGTGATATCCAGTGCAGAAAAGCAAGCAGTAGTGTTTGCATCCATATCAGAATTAATACAACAGGGTGGGGGCTGGCTCTCACCCTCTCCAGAATTTAACAAACGAAACAGAAAATGCCATCCAGCTGTTACCATTACCTTCCTCTAGGTTTTCCCCTTCTGCCATTTCATCACTGCTGTCTGCTTCCCATTCTTCCCAGTCAGAATCTATGGGAAAGAAGTGTCAGGTCTCTGCAGAACTCCCAGATTCAATACTTAGATTCCACATTATTTGTCTGTGGGTTCTATAAATCTTAGTATTTCAAAGCTAAGAAAAATGTGCAAAACCCGGAAGAGTATCTGCCTCAAAAAGTAACAGATGACAAGGAAAACTCTTTATTGCATCGTTTCAAAGCTGCTACTGTGCAATTTGATTTCTACTTAAGGCACTGGAAGAAAATTCAGTTGGAAGAAAAGACGTGAAAATACACAGGGCATCGTTATGCAGCAATGCCAGGTACTGACTGCAGCTCGTGTGCACACAGCTGAGCCAGTTTTAAACCAGCCAGCTCTGAGGCTGCAAACAGTACCATTCTGGAGGGCAAAGCTTTGGTCTTGCCTGCCTGCAGGGTTGCTGGCAGGGTTTGCAGCCATTTGGAACCTTGTGCTGCAGCAGCTGTGCTGTCAGCGCTAGCAGATCCAGCCAGCCTGGTTACCTGTTCACAGGCTGCAATTGTAGGTCTGTATTTCAGTGCAGATATGTAGTCTGTGTATGATGTGTGAGTGATTCCCACAAGACAAGCTTGGAGGCACAAATGAAGGCATTTAGGCCTAACAAATACTTGTAACAAAGGAATTGTAAAATCCCAAGCAACGACGAAACCCAGAATCTTGAAGTGACCATTCAAGCTCTGCAGAAAACCAGAGAAACCTGCACATTGGTCACTGGTTTGTAAACATGTACCTGCTTTCAGAGCAAAAAGACAGCTCTCTGCCTCCTTGAGCAATTCATCCACCTTCTCTATTCTTGACTGTAGCTTTTGCTGTTGTTCCTAAGATGAGGAAATTGTACTCAAGTCAATGACATTTTGTAAAAGGCTGAACCACCAGGGACCACCACGTGGATCTTTGCTTGCTAAGAAACTAAATAAAGAAGCTGATATAATCTGTCATGAGAACAAAGAGGCAGAGTGACAAACACCAAGGCAGTCCCCAGGCCTAAGGAAGTACCAGATACCTAACAACTAGGTACTTATCTTCCAATAAATTTTCTGATGGAGTGATAAGACTTAAAAATAAGTAAATTCCTAGAGCTTTTAACACACACACATTTCTGATACCTTTCACAATGCATTACTTCTGCATTTCCTTGTTAGTTACTGGTACTGACATTACTACAGTGCAAAGAGCTTATTTCTGATGGCATTCCCTGTAACACTCCCATTGTTCACTGTTACTTTAATTGCCAGAACCCTCAGGCAGAAGGTTCCCATAGTGAAAGTGCAAGAAAGACACTTTCCCACATAAATAAAAGGGAAGTATGTCGAATAAGAAGGAAACTTTCAAGAGAATGCACACTTGCATACAATAATCAGGCTCCTAAACTTGACAACTATGGTAGAAGTTCCCTTTTTTAAGGAAAAAGGGGGAACCCCTGCAGCCTCATGACATGTTACCTGTGCGCTCTGCAGCAGCTTGCTGTACAACACCGCTTTCTCATTGTGAGCCAGGATTTTACACTCCTTGGTGAAATAGGATTTCATTTTGTTCAGTTCTGCTCCAAAGTTCTTCAGCTGCAATGGATGGAAAATAGAAAAGAGAAAGTGAGTTGGAATGTACAATGAAAGACTGTTCAATCAACCCTTTAGACTCTCTCCTTCTCTCCCCATCCCATTTCTCCAGCAGCAGCATTACATGACACTTGCACATTCAATCACATGGAAGACTGGCCAACCCCTGTTTATTCCAGCACAGCCATCTGCTAAAGGTACTGATTTCTTTGTGAAGATCCAACATGATCAAAGAGGGAGCCACACAAATAACTGAAGAGATGCTTTCATCAAGAACCAGAGCACCCTCACAGAGTGCTTCCGATGCCTCTCACCCAGTTCTTGGAGGCATGTACGTGGAACACTCGCCCCACTCTGGCTGAGGAGACAAACTGAGCTGTGCACGAAGCCCAGGCAGAGCCCAAACCACAAGAAGCAAACTTAAACCCTGTTTGAGCAGACCACAGCTACAGATCACGCAGTTCCACGTCTCCTCTGACAGCTCCCAACCCAGCAGCTGCAGAGGAATGTACAGAAAGCTTTTGGCTGCACGGTTTGCCACCTGCCTGTTTCCACTAGGTGGTGTCATTCGCATTGCAGTGGGCACACATTTGCTTCATAAGCTTTACATTTGTTATTCTTACCAAAGGGTTCCAGGTGCTTTCATTGTTCATAAGTATAATTCTTCCTGACTCTATGTAATAACCTAGCCTCAGTGATATCCTATAACAATCTAATTACAACTATGAAAAATACCATCTTTTATCAATTTTGACTCTTTATTCTCATTGAATAGATCTTTGTTCTTGGCATGAGAAGCAGGGAAGACAGATTCTCTTGATCTACCTTCTCAGTTCTGGCTGCCATACTTTTATAATGCTTCTGGATTTTAAATGCAAATGTCTGGCTGCTTTTTTCTGCTTGCTGTCATTAGCATTCTCCTTTAAATGCCTTCTGGCTTCATCTTTTGTTTAGGCATGTGACACCGCTGTTGCACTCCCAATCCTGGATGCAGTTTTGTTTTTGTGTAATGACACGTTTTCTGTCCATGACACGTCTCCCAACATCACATGTCTTTCTGAACAAAATAAGCATTTAAGTCACCGGCCAGTTCTGCTCTGCCAATGAAGCAACAGAGTCTCTGCAGTCAGAGCAGTTCAGTTTCTCCTTCCAAAGCTGCACTGTTTGCTTAGGCCCATCCATCTAGAGTTTCTCTCCTCTTTTCTGCCCTCAAACTACCCTGAATTATCAACTTGAATTACCAACTTTTTCAGCAACACGTTCCCTTTAATATATTTTAAAGGACACACATCCATGCATTCTTCTGACACACTGCACGTTCTCACAGCAGTTTTCCATTCAGGAAATATTTTACCTTGTATCACTGACCTGCCTGCTGTTATTCTGTGACCATTCTGGTTCTTAATTTATTTGAATACATTAATGAACCTTACTTCATTATGCAAGAAACAACATTATCTCTTCATGCAGTATTACCTCTTCATCAGAGCAGGTTCTCATGACTTCCCACAAGCTCTTATTCACATTCACCAGGAGCTGGTCCTGGATATTTGCATACAGTTTTAACCTGAAATGTGGAAAAAAGAAGTTGAAAGTCTTGCTGCAACTGCACTGAGCACATAAAGCAGAGTGTTGGTATTTATCTGAAGTGTTCTTCAGATAAGAAAATAGATCAATAACTGTATTTCAACCTAATAACCCTGGAAGATTGGAACAAACAACAGACTGTAACCCGTTACGATTCTGCTTTCTATGTTTGATCATTTTTGATACAATTTAAAAGGTTTTACTCTTCTGATGCACAACTGAAACACTCTAATAGTAAAAGATTAATTACTTGAGGAAAATCAAACTTTAATTCTCTCCATAACCACAGCTCCTCCCCAAGGGTTAGCCCTATACCATCTAAACCTGTAATAAACTGGCTACCAGCATAAAGTAGGTTAACTATCATTTTTTTATTTTTCCCATATGTAATGTATTAACTTTCTTCAGACCACTTTGCATCCAACCAGAGCTGAAAAAATAAAATTACTAATATCCTCAGTGACTAAACCCAACACTTACTCATCTATCTTCTGAGAAAGGGCCTGGCAGTCTTCTTCATAAATACGCAGCTTGGGGCGATAAACATACTGGCTGTAAAAGAGGTCTTCTGGAGTAGGTGGTGCACTGGCTGCACACTGGGGAGAAACAGAGGGAAAGATGCATATCCTTCTGAAAGAGTAACTTCCAATCAGTTATGTACAGGACCTCGTGGAGGCATCCTGACATACTGAAACAACTGCTTTCAGCCTGGACTCGTCTTATTTCATTCTGAGACAAGTTAGTCGTGTAACCTCAGCTAGCTCACTCCACTTTCATGCCCCGTGTGCCCTCACTTTTGGGACATACACCTCATCACTACAGCTCAACCACAACAACAACAAAAAGTGAAAGAGGTTAACTTCCTTTTAGACAAAGACTTGAAAAACACACATACGTGATCCGGGTAACAAGAGTGCTCTAGAATAAAACAAGACAGCTATGCTTGATTCAGAATCAAAGTTGCCTTTCCCATTGCCCCAGTCCATCAGTCACTGTGCCAATAGAAACTGTGGCAAGCAGCAGGAAAAGGAAGTATTTGAACTAAATCCCCATATCCTTTATTAAATAAATGCTAAGCATTGCAGTCTTACAAACAAACTTTCTCTGTTTATGAAACCTGACGCTTCTCCACGTCAGTGTAATACCTGTGCACAGAAAAC
The DNA here is from genome assembly GCA_028020825.1 of Podargus strigoides. Classification (NCBI taxonomy): domain Eukaryota; kingdom Metazoa; phylum Chordata; class Aves; order Caprimulgiformes; family Podargidae; genus Podargus; species Podargus strigoides. Next base: position 18,125,868 of record CM051633.1, on the reverse strand, counting down.
TGAGCAGCTCATTCACACTACTTCATGGCATGACTACCATTCCTTACAGAGATGATATGTGAAATGCAAACCAAACCCAAAGGAATATAATTTAAGGCCAATTAGATTATGCACATCAAAGGACTGATACTCACACTGACTGGCAGGTGGCTGTGCCGGGGCTTCTGAATCGGAATGTGGACTTGAAGAAGTGTGAAAAACTCCCCAACTGTGATATCACCACTCTGAAATTTCTATAAAGATTAGCAAAAACGTACAGATAAGTACATTATTCAAGCAAGAACTCTTACATATATGCACACAAGTATTTTTCCTGCTAGGACAAGAAGTCAGCATCTTTCAGCTATTTACGTACCTCCCGCAAGTTATCTTCACAAATGCTGTCTGTGAGAAGCTGAGACTCCATCTGACTGCTTCGCTGAGCTGGCCAAAAAAAGGGAGGGATATTGCTGGAATTAGTGATATTCTTATGGAAATATGAACCTAAGCTCATTAGCTCTAGGAAAACAAGCAATTTTAATGTAGACTTTGACCTTTATGTGCCTTTCCAGTGCTGAACAAAGTAAATGAGGAAACAACTACTTGGGACAAATAAGGAGGATTAAGAATCTAATGTAAAACAAAATCTGTGTCAGAGCTGTAATGAAATGACAGAGCTCACTTTTCTATGGGAGCAAAGCCATATGTAACGTACTAAAAAGTAATAAAACTGAGAAAGAGACTCCAGCTAGTTCACAGAGGGCATCCTATGTAAACAGAGACCAAGCTTTCAAGGTAAAACCATGGCATTCAAGCTCTGAGCCAACCAAGGCTAGTTTCTCACTCAAAGGAAAGCACTCAGCTTCGGCTGGATAAGGCACATGGTTGCAGGAGGCCAACACTGGAATTCATTTTGTAAATAGAGGCAAGATATCAGTTATCAAATGATTGATAGATTTCTGTCTCATTGGTAGGTATCAGCTAATTAGCAAGAGCTAATGAAACCTGAGGGCTGGATCTGCTTAGAGCCTGTCCCTGCAGTGCACTCTGAAGAATCTTTTTCCAAGAGCGCAGTGCTGAGACACGCAGACAAACACTGCATGGAACCAGCTGCAACTCCTCTTCGGGCCAGCAGAGCTTAGGATGGGGCTTTGCTCTGTACTAAGGTAACTACACCACATCAGCCCAGCTCACCCTTGGAAACAAAGCTGTACTTAAATTCTGCTCCTTTTTCTTCCCATCTCAGTTTTCCTTGAGCTCAGGCTTGGACTCAGGCAGGACATTGATGGTCTGGGTGGGAAGCTGTGACCCAGGCATTCGGGGCCCTTCCCAAATGAAATGCACACTATGGGTGGGGCTCTGCCTTGATTAAGCACAAAGGACACAAGGTTTGAGAGCATTACCACAAAGGAAGTCTTACTTGTTAATTCTGTGTCAGCCTTAACAGAATCCAGAGAGCTGCTGCTGCTGGCATGAGTATGGTCAGGGCTTTTAGCCGAGAGATGTGGAGGCTCTTCACCTTCAAGAGCTGCTGCTTGGCTTTGAGACACAGCGCCACAAGTAACCTAATATTAGCAAGTGTAAAAAAATACCAAGAGTTATAGGAAACAATACAAGAGGAAGTCAATCAGGAGTTTATTGTAGCTGTTTCTTGACATTCAGAATTGTTTCATTTTTAGTATCAGCACATTTTATATCAAATCAGCATGACAGACCAGTGGAGGGCTCGTTAAGCCAATTCCTACCATGGCAGAGAGGAAGGTAAATTGCAAAATCCTTCATTCATCCCTCAATCAAAGCAGCAGCCACCACGGCACACTCTTCCAGCTTTGGGAACTAGAAAGTTTCTGCTGGTGATGATGTCCAAACGGACTGTTAAAGTCAGGTGAGTGTTCCATGTTTGCACAGATTTTCTGGATTCAACTGCAATTGGTGCTGTCTCTAAAAAGGTAATTTAAACTAAACATCCATGTTTGGATTTTAAAGAACTGCTTTAGGCACTGTCCCTAAGCAACAACCAGCAAAGAGTTCAGTTCAGAGGACTAAGAGTATTTAGTTGAGAAAGGGTTAAAAGGATACTGTGGAGAGAATGATTTAAAATTGACATATCCCTTATTCTGCCTGTTCTGCATGGTTCAGGGAAGTTGCACACACCAACCCCATTCTTCTGTTTTGGCAAAACAACGAAGAATACAGGGGATGACAGCAAAATGGCAGCAAACTGGTGGTTAAGAGAAACAAGAAACCCACCACTAGATCTGCTTACACCCCGAATTTAAACAAGTCCTGCCTGTCAGGGTTCCCTGTATCCTTACACCGAGCGGCTTGGCTCACCTGCACATCTTGGGAGGCCTCACCATCCAAGTTCTCATCGATCTTAAGCTTCTTTGGACTCTGAAGATCCTCATCTTGTTCCAAAGCTCTTTTTGTGTTGTTGCAAGTTTTTGTCTCTTCAAATTGATTCTTTTCATTGTGGGAGATTTGGTTTTTGCTTATCTCTTTGCAGGCACTTTCCAGGAGCTCAGAGCTTCCAGATTCATTTGAATCCATTTCTTCTAGGTAGACAGGAAGGAATTCTTCGGCTATAAACTGGGAAGGGATGAAGTTCTGCCTGCTAGACTTGTTGCTGCCCAGGGTTTCACCAGCATTTACGCTTACGTCCAAAACTGGTGCTTCTCCTTGGTCTGAAGGTTTTGCATTTATCTCTTGTACACTAGAAACAGAAGGATTTCTTCTGTTGGGTAATTTAGGCTGGAAGATACCTAGAGGGACACTTATTGCTTGATATATATCCCTAAGTGGCATGTCTAAATTTGTGTCTATGGGAGCAGCTCCAGATTTGAGACCTGTGTTCTTTTGCTCTTTGCTATAAAATACATCATTTGGTTCATTTACAGTGTTTTTTCCTAACCTCAAGGTATCCTCTGGCTGAGTTGATGATTTGGGCAATTGGTCAGAAAAAGCTGTTTCAGAAACAGAGAGAGCTGCAGATTTCCTTCTTATATTTTTCAGTTTTGAACAAACATTTAAAATGCCTGATAATTCAGGTGCAAGAGTGGGATCTGGTTGATCTCCTGGGCTGTCACTGACCTGAGTTTGTTGCTTAGGTTGTTCAGAGTTTATTTGAAAGTCTTTTGGAGGTGTCTCCCCTTCAGCTGACAGCCCCTCATTTTCCTTTGATTCCTTGTTAGAAGCTGGACCAAGGCTTGTTCCAGCCAAGCCTAAATCTGTAGCTAAATCTTCATGTCTAAATGAACCATCTTTCAATACTTGGTTTCTCTGAGTACTACGTGCATCTGGAAAACCCATCACAGAATCTGGTTGCTGGACGGAAAGTGAAACAGGGGACACCAAATCACCTCCTTCACTGCAATCCCTGCGCCCATTGCTTGGAAGCCTGAAAGATACTGTCTTTGATGTCAGGTTTTCTGGAGGAGTGAGACCCTGCTGACTGTTTACAGGGACAGATTTATCCCTGGGAAGGTCGACACCCTGTGGTGTCCGCACATCCATGGTCTCTTCTGGAAGTGAGACAGAATAAAGGGAATCTGGAGTTGTGTCACTGTGGACTTTGGCAGCTCTTTTCTCACTGGGAAATGCTGAGGCTGATGAAGCAGAAGAGGGAATGTTGGGCTTACCCTTGGATTTTGTATGATATTCACCATTTGGGTCTTTTGTATGCAGGGAATCTGTTTCATCTCTGCAAGAAGACAATGCACGATGCAAGTCTGGTTGCTGAGTGCTTTTATGTGGCACTTCTTGGTTCTCAAATCCATGAATATTGTTATTAACAGCAATCGTATGAGATGCAGTTATTTCCATGTCACCTTGGTTGTGGGCAAACACAATGGTTTTATCAGCAGGAACTGCAGAGATGGCTGGAATGGACTTTCTGTCCTGGACACCCATTTTGCCACCTAACACCACTGTATGAGTTTTAGTGATCTCCACATCCTCAGCCAAAGTGAAAACCATGGTTTTATTACCTGGAATGGCCTCCTGTCCAGCCAGGTTCAGTCTGTCCTCACAGACTCTTCCAATACTTTCATCAGCAGAGTGAGACTCAGTCATTTCCATGTCAGCCTGGCAGCCTGTAAACATCATTGTGGAAGTCAGAGAGGCAGACTGTCCGGGTTGCCTGCCTTGCAGAGAATTTTCTTCCAAAGCTGCATTGTGGGTTTTAGTGATTTCCATATCATCCATAGCACACACAGTCACTTCGCTCTTTGGAAGAGCTTCCTGTCCAGCCTCCTCACCAGATACCACTTTTACGGTCATTTGCTCAGCAGGGCAAGACTTGGGAATGTCCACGTCAGCCTGGCTACTTGTGAACACAACGGTTTTAGGAGGATGAACTGAAGAGGCAGACCAAAGCCCTCCCTCATCCTGCGAGACAATTTCACGGCCTATTGCAGCCGTATGGCTCTCTGTGATCTCCATGTCATTATTCTCATCGTTCAGGGAAAACAGAACAGTCTTTTCCCGTGTTGTTCCCTTCAAGCTCTTCCTTCCAGTCCTCCTAGCCATGTTAAGCATCCCTAGAGATGCAGCCTTTTCCATAGGTTTATCAATCGCAACAGTATTGAGTCTACTTATTTCCATGTCATCATTGTAGGTAAAAACCCGAGTTTTATCTCCAGAAATTAAGGATATGTCATCATTTGAACTTCTACGCTGCAAAACTATTTTGTCTGCTGAAACTGTGTGACTTCTGGTGATGTCCATATCAGCATCTTCTGAAAATATGGTAGTTTTCTCACCTGCAAAAGCCAAATGTTTTAAACCAGTCACGGTTAACATTTTCTGGCCAGATACCAAGGGGTACCCTTGGCACACAGGCTGCTCCTGACTCTTCATTGTCATTGTGGACCCTCTCTTCACGGGCCTTATTTTATTTTCATCTTGAACAAGGTATCCAGGTATTTTTCTTTCTGATAAAACAGCATTGATGTTGTAATCAGGAACCATCACTGCAGTGTTCCCAGTCAAGTCCATTTTTTCACCAGAGGGAAACACAACTGACTTTTCTAAACACGAAGGCAATTGGGAACTTCCCTTACGCAGCTCTTCAGCACCCCTCAACTGCAGCCCGGCAACTGAGGGAGGGGTGTCAAAATCCTCTTCTGAAGAAACTGTTTTACCAATTGAAAACTCCCTCTCGGAATCTCCTCGAGCTGGCAATACAGTTTGCTTATTTGTGTTCATTTTCAAATCCCCACGTTCTGTTGCTGTGGTCTGACTGGTGATACCTGCTCCAGAGCTACTGGAAAACTGGGAGGTCTGGCTTCGCAGCTGCTTGGATACGACAGGATTCTGATGATGATTATTCTTGTGTTCGTGTACTGTATTAACAGGAGCAACACCAAAGGCAGCAGGGTGTGTTCTGGTCAGCTCCATGTTTTGCTCACCAGAAAATGTGCCCGTTTTGTCATCTCTGCAGGAAGCTGAAGCATTTGGAAGGTTTTTTCCCAAAGGGTGTGATACAACATCTCTCTGACTTGGTAAAGACACGAATGCACATGTGTTGGTGACAATATCCTCAGGGACTTCTCTCTTTTGCTCTTGTAATGAACACGTGCTCTTTGCACAGGAACTTGAACCACTTGCCTGAAAGTTTGTTTTTCCAAGCTTCTTATCAACCATTATCACCTCAAGATCTGTAGTAGTCATTTCTCTAGTCTGTCTTCTTTTAATATTCCCATTGATATTCATCACCTCAAGATTTTCCTTGTCCATATCTAAGAAATTTGCACCTTCACTGACATTTTTGGTCTGGTTCTTTCCTGGAATTATTTTACAATGTTTTGCCTGTGCAGTTGTCCCATTGCTTTGATCATCAATGACAACAGCATGGCATTTAGTCATTTCCATTTCCTCCTGTCCATTTGAACTGTGAGATGTAGATCTGTTATCCAGAAAATGAGGTTTATAGGCAACAGAGGTGAACACTCCAGCGGGAGATTCATTTTCAACATTCTCCCCATCATCCTTGACAGCACAGGTTTTAGTCAAGTCCATATCTTCTCCTGAGAATATTGCTGTCTTCTCACCTGGAGGAGAAACAAGCTGAGACTTTGCAGGTCTGGGCTGAAGTCTGCTCTTCGAAGTAGACATGGAATTTGTATGTGGATCCAACCCGACATTCACCGAAGCAGTCCCATGATCCTGGGTCACTTTTTCACTTCGTTCACCTGAGCCTGAAGACAGTTCAAATGCACTATTTTTATATGACCCAGAAGCTTGGTTATCTGAAGATGTCAGACTCTTTGTAGTGTCCCTGTCACCATGGGCTGGACGTCTGTTTTCTGCTAGGGAAGAGTTTGTATTAACTGGCTTTTCAAATGTTTTCTGACGTGAACTGTTCATTTCCTTGGTACTGTCATTATAGATGACATCTGTGTAATTGCCAGTCATTTCCATGGCATCACATGTAGAAAAAACAACAGTTTTCTCACCTCGGAAGACAGTCTCAGAAGAGATGGATCCTGGGATGGCAGACATTGCTCTGTCCTCTTGTTTAACAGGTTGCAGCACTGTAGGATCTTGTCTGCCTTCAACAGTTACTATCCTTTTGTCTGTACAAGGCTGAGGGTTGTGCTGAACAATTAAGTGCTGATGAGGTGCTCTCTTTAATACAGAATTATCTAACTCAGCAGATGGGAAATCCTTTTGGAAGTTTAGACTTTGATTCCCAACACTGGAGAAGGGAAAAGACATTTTTGCAGTGTGACTAATTGTCATATCCATCCCATCATCCACAAACGCCTCTGTAACATCCGCACACGGCGGCTGCTCTGATGGAGCTTCACAAACACCAGGAAAGAGAGCTTTAACATCAGATGCCTGGCACCTCGTCATTTCCATCCCCTCATCCTGCCCTCTAAAGACCTTTGTCACATTGCAGGTGTCCGATGGTTCCTGGGAATATACAGATTCCCCCGACGACTGTGCTGCGTCTTCTGAGACTTGGGAAGGGACAAAAAAACCATTCTCTTTTTCAGGTTCCTCAGTAGGGTTGAGTGCCTTTTTGTTTGATTTCAGGCTCATCAAAAATTCATTGAAATTTATTTTTTTTACAGTCGTAGCATCTTCCTTCTGTTCAAGAGATGGGCACGAATCGTTTGTAGGGTCAGAGAAAAAATGGAATTCTTTGCTCATTCCTGCCTTTCCATTGTTGGAGTTTAACCCAGCCAGAAATGAGGTGATATCGATTTTCTCAGTGGTGTCAGCTTGGCTGTTTCTCAGGTTACGTGTAATCACTGCAGTGTGACTGGCTGTCATATCCATTTCATTTTCCCCTGAAAAGATGAGGGTGGTGTCATGTATATTTGTTCTTTGAATGGCGTTGTCCACATCATGCCACTAAAACCAAACCAAAACAAAAAAAAAGGAAAAAATTACAGTTACTGACACTTAAAACAAATGGTACAATGATTTATTCTATTTTAAGAGTCAACTAATGCAGTCCTAAGGTTATAGCTCTAGCTTTACATCTTTTTTTTTTCCTCCTAGAAAAGCAATAATAGATTCGAGGAAAAGATGACAACTTAATTATTAGAGCACATCATATTTAAATGGCATTTTTTGAAAGAATGTGTCTCAGTTTTACTGCTGGGGAAAGACATCATATCTAGACACATCTTAGTAAGCATGAAACAATTACTGACTCTTATAGATCAGTATTTTCTATACCTCTGCAGTGGTTCCTGCTTCCCCCTGCAGCTGCAGGCAGAAACCTTGCCCAGCTTATCATGCATCTGCCCCAGAGCAGCAGCACCAAGTTGGATGTTTTAAAAGACTTTTTCCACCACTGACTATGAAGATTTTAGTCTCTTCAAGAGAGGATTTACAGTTTTAAAGCTGGAATGACCTGGAATGTTTCTAGGGATGGGGCATCTACCTCCTCTCTGGGCAACCTGGGCCAGTGTCTCACCACCCTCAGTGAAAAACCAGACTGTTCTGACAATTGCTTTGTTTAACACCACAGCACCGTAACACCATCACTGAAGTGTAACACAGTTCAGGATTTTGGTGCAATTGTGCCTGTGAAGATCTTAGCTAGGAAATTGGTGTTTTAGCAGTTGATTCGACTGAAGAAATTCAGTTACCTTTTCATGCTAATCATTGCAATTAGTCCAAAGCTTTTTAGCAGCAGGAACAGCGAGTACATTTGTGCATATTCATTGAAGAAAAAATACACACGCAGAGTAATACATGAGGAAAAATACATAACCAGACCTGTCTGAAACATAAGCTCCTTTGCATGTTCTTAGATAAGAACTGAAAAGAATGGAGGAACTCACTCAGGTACTGAAAAGCCAGCAAGCAATTTTAGAAGCAGGAATTATCCATACTGCAGTATAATGTCAGATTAGGAAAATAGTTCAAAATACAGAAGATTAGCTTTCAGAAGAATTTGATGTGAATACAAGGATTTAATTTTTAGGCAGTTGAGTTACATTTTTCATCTTTACTACCCAAATTATTGAAATATATTTTGGACACTGGTATTTTCAAAAAAAAAAAATATAAGCCTTTATATACCTCAGTCTGCTGCACTGATGCCTGGATAGGGGCATGGAGCAAAGTGTTCATCCCTGCCAAAAGAAAAGGAAATACTCCATTTGTTGCACTGTTCTCTTATTATTTTATCTACCCAGCCCCAAAGCTATGCATTTGTTTTACAGATACCACTGAGTAAGTATGTACAATTAAACCCAAATATATCCTGAAAAATACTTTCAGGACTCCCTTCTGCATGTGGAAGAGCCACCCATATCTCTACAATACAGTGCTTGTAAACAGCTTCTGGGACAAAGCCTGTTCATGCAATAGTTGTCTCGGTCAGGAAGCTTGTTCTAGGCATGTTAAAATTGTTCAGAGTTGATAGTTTTGACTAAAGATAGTAATTTTGTTATCACATCTATTTCCAGACTCACCAGTGATCTCGCACGGAGTAGCTTCAGGTTCTTCATTTCTACAAAAGGTGGGTTAGGTAAACAGTTTGTTAAAACATTTCAAAACAGAAGGCTTCAGCAACATACTGAAAAGGCAGAGAATTCTGTTGCATAGCTCACACGGGACTGGGCAGCAGACACCAGACACTCCTTATGTGTCTTCACTATATTCTAATTTGAGTTGCAATCTTATTTTCTCATGAGATCCTGTCACCTTAGCATGCCACAAGCCATTGTTCAACACACAGGTGGCATTTTAAATCCTAAGAGACAAGTTAAAAAAAATCCCATCATTGTCTTTTAGCTAGACAAGAACTGTGAGGCCAGACTAACACTTTATACACCTCTGAGGGAAAAAGCTATGGTAGTAAACATCAGGACCATGTCTATCAGATATGGAAACTGGTATGCCTTTCCTGGAAAACACTCCCAAGCAATCAGCTTTGGAAGGAAGCAGTTTCAAGCCATAATTGTTCCATTTTTCAGAAACTACTATGTTTTTTTGTGACCCACACAGTTACATGCTTTTTTTTGCTGTATCCCTTCTTTCACCAATCAAAAGCATTGAGTGATTTGATATCTAAATAAGTACTTATGCTGGATTTCTTTGAGGAGCAATATTTGGATGATTGCATGTCATGTGAAGAAAGGTATTTGCAGGACAGAGCTCTATAGTCATGGGAATTTTTATTGGAACTTACTGATTGAGGAGGACATTGTTGCTTGTATCTGCTGCGCCCTCTAAAAAGAAAATTCCGACATTACAATGTGAGAAACAGCACGATCAAAACATTCAGAGACAAGAGGAAACTGCACAGAAAAGGATGTTCTGACGTTCTCACTCCTGATGTGCTGCCTTATCATGGCAGCAACCCAGAGAAGCAAAGTGCTTGAAAAATGCATTAGCTTTTCAGATCCTTCCGAGGCAATCTTTGCCAGAGTGAATCTGACACTCTGCTCAGCCTCGTTTGGATTGAAATCTCCAAGGCAGATTTTGTTCTAGGAGCATTTTGTCTAAAAAATAATTCTTTTTCTGAGCTACAAGGTCTTCAGTACCAGTAGCTAATGGGTTTTCAGCCAGTCCAGTTCAGCTGACCATATTGTTCCTTACCTGTGAGTGACAGCCCTGACTTCCTAAATTCAGGCTAAAATCCTGTTGCTAATAGTGTGTGAATCCTGTCAGGAGAAGAAAAAGGAGCTTTACCTGTCTTTTCTGTCTCTGCTGAGTTATTCTTAAGATCTCGCTGGAAGACTCTGCAGCTGAGAACAAAAATCACATCAGTTTTTGAAAACACAAGAACATCTGTTTCAAAGCGAACTAAAAAAACCCCAAAAGTAAAAAAACCCACCCAAACCCCCAGGACCCACCCCCCCAAATCAGCCCTAATTTCAATCTTTTATGCAGCGTGTGTTCTGAAATGAGATACCAAAAGCCAGAGGGATACTGAACCACTGATTTTCCAGCGAGAAGATGCCCTTATCATACTTAAGATGGAAATCACTAAAAACAGCAATGGGAAACAAGATTTCCTAATTATAATAAATTCACTGAACTGGGTTTTTTTTCCAGCTAGGAAATGAATAACATCTCTCCTAGGGCTCAAAATCAACTCAGTACACCAGCCACCAGTTTGCTGTTTGCATACCTTTGTGAATATCCAGTGTAGGCAATTTTAGGAGGTACCAGATCCTTACCTATAGCCTGCATTTTATCCTTAAATAAAGTCTGCATCCTTCAGCTCAAACTTACTTTATGGTGTCGGCGAAGCTGACACGGCGGGAGTTCTTCCTCCGTTTTTCTATAGTGATATCCTGATAATAAAGAACACAACAGTTTGCTATACAGAGGACTGTTCTGAGCCTGTAAGCAACCATAAGCACAGCTTTTCATGAAACACAAAAAAAACAAACAAAAAACCCCATCCTCCCAAACCCAGTAATCTATGGGCCTAACGTACAACAGATATTTACCAACATCCTCATCTCCTGCATAGTTCTCTAATTTCTCCTGACATAGAGACATCCATCTCAGAAGAAGTAGGATCTAAAGATCACTTTGTGAGAGCTGCCTGGGTTCAAACACAAGCAGCAAGAGCAAGTTATGCCTATTAATCCTTTTATTGCTCTTTTCCTGAGAGAAGAAATATTCTGATGTAAGATAGAAGAAAAACTTAATGGATTTCTTATAACATATAGTACTCCAAACATTCTCCTCCTGAGCAGTAATTAGGAGAGTTTTTACACCTGCATTATTCTAGCGACACAGTTTAACCAGAGACAAGCTGAGGAGCAAACTGAAGATGTTAAGAGCATCGGCAAGAAAGGACTTATCAGCCCTACCTGTGTCAACTCGTTCCCATTTCCCAGATCATCCAGAGGATTTCGTGGAGCCTTTAAAATCTAAAAGGAAATATAATAGTTGAGAAGATCAGCTTCAATTACAAGAACTGATTACTCGGCTGGAGAGAGTTTGTAAGAGCCACCCGTGCCCCAGTCAACCATATCAATTAACAGGCTCTCCCTTTGCTTTTGGAATGCTTTTCTTCAACTGTGATGAGAGAGCAAGTTCCTCTTCACAGCTTCCCTTTCTTTCCTTCACTCACTCACATGGTCTGATTTTGAGAACTTTTTAAGTTACTCACAGAAGACAGCCGCTTCCCTCTGATGTGCTCTGTGTTATCACTGCAGGGGAAAAGGAGAAACACGTATCAGGGCATAAACTTGAACCAAGCTGTAGTCCTTGAACAGTACTGCCACGTTTTTAAGGTTCATAAATCAATTTCTCCATTATTTTTACAAGCGTAAGATTAAATAAACAAGCTTGCTTGGAATAGATCATTCACTCCCACACTAGATCCCAAAACTAAGCTGTGGGAAACGCAGCAGGTTGCCCTCCAAACCCCAGGGCCAGTCGGACTCCAGACACACCACTGCCAGGAGATTTCCTCCACAGGACCAGAGAAACTTCCCGTTCTTCACAACGGAAAACACACTGCATTCAAGAGATGCTGAAGTGCACGCAGCGATTAAGAAAAGTTTTGCCTCTAAATGACAGTATTTATAAAAAAATAAAATTTTTAGAAGGTTTCAACTTACTTTTCCATGTTTGGGTCTGTATAAATCTTGTCCATTGCTGAAGGATGTGCTTTTCCTAGGAAATAAGGCACTGAAACCCAAAAACATTGACAAACCTCAGCAAGAAAACTGCACAAACCCACAACTAGATACTAGGGTTAGGTGCTCTAGCTTTCCTCTCCATCTTTCTCCAGTCACAGGAATGCACTGCAGTTTCATAAGTCCACATTCCCCTGTTCTGCATCGTATCATAAACCATCTGTGCTGACAGTTTGAGTCGTACTGGTTAGGTGTCCTTTAACTGAAAGTTAAATCTGGTAACTGTTGGAGATAAATGCGACCAAACCTCATACCATACAAAGTTTGCTCTGACACACCAGAGTATTTTTCAGCCACTAATTCTCCCCCCACCCCAAGAATGTCACTGCAGGTAACTCCCCCAGCACAGGAACTACACCCTTTATCAGCACGAGGGGTGAAAGGAGTCAGCCCACGCAGACAGGGTGCCAGCGCTGGCACAGACCTCGTACTGCCAAACAATTCCTGTACGCAGCATCAAAACACCAGGTTAATGCTCCCCGTGACTTCGGTCCCCCCAAAGACCGCCAAACCCCACACCACCCAACCAACGCTGGGAGACCAATGCGTGCCATTTCTGGGCCTTTTCCTCGATTTCAGGGGCGCTCTTTGCCTGCACAGTCCCGCACGGCCCAGAACAGCCTCCACACGCTCATTTACACCCCGTCATCGCTTCCAGCGCTGCGCTCCCAAACGTGAGCCACTCCGCAGGGATCAGGACTGCATTTTCCGGCAGTTTATCAGTTCGTTATCTATTTATCCCCTCACACCTCGAGGCCCTCCCCGACTCCATCACCCCAAGGGAAATCTCCTCAGGCCGGGGCCCGGCCCGCCGCCAGGCCTCAGGGAGGCCTCTCCCCCCTCCCTCCCCCCGCCGGTCGTTACCCGCGGGCCCCGCCTCACCGACAGACCACGGCCGCCCCCGGCCTTCCCGCGCTCCCCCCGCCGGGCCCCATCCGCCGCCGCTCTCACCTCCCGCTCCGGACCGGCGGTCCTGCCCGTTCCCCGCCGCTCCCGCCGGGCCCCGCCGCTCCGTTGTTCAAATCTAACCGCCGCCTGGCGCGCCTGCGCCTCGCGCCAAATCGCCGTCGCGACGCCAGCAGTGGCGCCCTACGGCGGCCACCGTACAGCATGGCGCCCCCCAGCGCTCCGTACAACATGGCGGCCTCGGCAGAACGAGCCCGCCGCCTGCCGGTTCAGGATTGCCGCGGCCAGCACGCCCCGCAGCCGGGGCCACGAGGCTGGCGGGACACCGTGCGGCCCGCACAGGGCGGCTCGCTCCCCGCGCGGCAGCCTCGCTCCGCGCTGTGCCAGGGAAAGGCCGGGCTGCCGGCGCCACCCCGCAGGGGGAGCGGCGGGCGGGCGGAGGCGCGGGGCGAGGCCGCTGCGCTTCTTTATGGGCCCGGCGAGAGAAGGCGCCATCGTGACGAGGTGGCCGAGTGGTTAAGGCGATGGACTGCTAATCCATTGTGCTCTGCACGCGTGGGTTCGAATCCCATCCTCGTCGATAAGTGGATTTTTTTTTTCCTCGTTAGGTTTTTTTTTTCCCCCACCGCCTCTCAGGGGACCTTTTCTCTCCCTTGTTGGAAAAGCTGCCTGGAGCCGAGTACTGGACCTGGCCTTAATCCATGATGGCTGGGAAAATAAAAATACTGTCTGTGGTTACATTATAATCACGAGAAACCCTCGGCAGGAAAGCTCAGGCCTGAGTGAGCGTTTATGGAAACACTGAACACAGCTGGATGGTCCAGGAGGGACAGAAAGCACGTGGCTGCTTTGGGATATTGGAAGAAGCAAGCACTGGTTTATTCTGGTTTGGTACCCCAGTAACATCACCGAGTGACTCCAGGAGCCTCCCGAGGAGGAAGGCAGTCATTCCTGCAGGCCCACACGGACACCAATAAGGCAGGGAGCTCCCCAGTAACCTGCAGGAAATGGGCAAACTGGTAACAAAAGATCAGTGAAAACCATGTCCTGGGGGCTGAGATACAGCTAGAGCTCCCTGGACAGGGAGAGAGACAGGGTGACACTCCAGCAAGGCTGGTGCCACACCGGGTGAACAGCATCAGCTCCTCTGGATTCCTTTCTCCACCTTTGACAAAGGGTTCTTTAATATTCTGGAAGTGGAGAATGCTCTGCACGTGCCCTGTGTAGGCATGGAGCAACAGGGCTAGACAGCACTGTCTGCAGCAGTCCTGGAACAACATGGCTCTTCCAGGGAAAGGTACTGATCACTGGAGCTGGTCACTACCACTGGGGGTGCATAGGGAAGAGAGAAGGGGAAAAAAAGACAAAAAAAGAACCTGAGATAAAATAATTATTATAACAACCCTCCCAGGAGCCAACAAGCAACCATATACACACTGGTGAGAATAAGAACTCTAGTGGTATTTATCATCCTAGAAATGCATTAATATAAAATGTAATTAAAAAGTATTCCAGTTCATAAAACAGGTTGTTTTTCTTTAAAGCTGATTAAATCACTTCAGTGTGACAAAAACAATTCCACAGCAGTCAGAAACAACCGGCCTATAGCGCGGTGTAAAAACATAAATTAAAGAGTAGAAGTTGGCAGACTGACCTCTCCTTTAGATTTTTGCTCAAGGATGAAGATGTTTTCACTGAGGCACAAGGGACAGAGATTGACAGGCTCTCAGAAGAGAAGCCAGATGTTTTTGGGAGGGCAGGAAATACGTCACGGGAGAGGCAGCAGAACAGAAAGGCAAAAAAATCTACTAAATCAGTCCCCTTAGAAAGCTCACAAAGACAAAATCTGGGGAGTACCTCCAAAAACAGGCCTGCTATAAAAAGATCAGCCCCTAGGGTTACTAAATGTAAGTAGTTATTTGAACAAACACTGAAAGGGCAATTCCAAAGTCTACCCTGCTGACACGGTAAGCAGAGAATGGACCAGCTCCCCAGTGCTCTGGCTTTACCTGACGGTGATCTCGGGGATAATGTCTGAGTTTTAAAATCAGTCTGACAATAAAATACAGTCAAAACAGAGTTGTGTGTGCCACGACATCCAGCACACCGAACAGCATCCCAGCAGCTCCGACTGCAAGGGACAAGAATGTCACATAGCAGGCTGGAAGAAAAATCAGTCGCTGATTTTAGGTGCATGCATTTAATTATCAGTGTGGATCAGCAGCAGCAGCCCCAGCGTGCGCCGAGGGGAAAGGCAGAGCTGCCCGTGCTGGGTGATGGCTGCTGCCCTGAAGCGCTGGTTCAGTCAAGGGCAACACGAACCCAGTGCTGCAGCCCCGTCCTCATGTGTGACAGTGCCTGTGGGCAGCCAGGACAGCTCTGCAGCCCCAGCAGTCCCTCCCACCCCACCTCAAGCACACTGAAAAGGCAAATGTTAGGTCTTCACAAGATGCTTTCCTGGCCAACAACGCCCGTAGGTGTGGGATGTCCTCACTCACTCCTCCCAGTCTTCCAGTGCCCACTGGGGCATCTTGGAGCAGTACTCAAACTCTGCTCCCTTGTAGCGCAGGGCATGGAGGTACATCACCAGCTCCTTGGGAGACGGGTCCCGCCTGCTGATTCTACACTCCATGCACAAAGGGTCCTTCTCTTCCGAGCTCTCCTCTCCTGTTTGCCCGTCCCGATTCTCGCATGGACCGGGTTCTTTCTTTGTTTCAAGTGTTTCCAGGTCGCTGTCAGAGTTCAGAGGACAAGCTGCTTTGTCGTTTCTCTGGGGATCCTGAGCATCCCTCTCGGGATCCTTAGTGTCCTCGGCAGGGCAGGAGTTCTCACTTACAGGATCAACCTGTGCAGGCTTGGGGCAGCCACTTGAATTACCACAGTCTTTATTTTCCACACTGGAATTCAGGTCCTCCTCTGAAATGCCCAGGACATCCAGGCTCTGTTTGGAACGATGCTCCTCCACTAGTGCCTTGAGGAGTTCTTCATCCGTTTTATCGACCTTGCCACCTTTGCCCCTGTGGGGGCCCCAGGCTTCCATGTTATAGATGGGGTCGTTGACAATAGGGTGCCCCAAGTACTGCAGATGGACCCGGATCTGGTGCGTGCGGCCCGTGCGAGGAAGACACTTGACTACGCTGGTCTGGCCGTTGTAACTGAGCCTCTGGAAGATGGTTTTGCAGAATTTCCCTTTGGGGTCCACACGGCACACTCCCACTTTGTAAGAAACAACCAGTATGGGCTCTTCGCAGACCACTTCGTGTTCTGGAAACTCCCCCAACACACGGCAGACGTACTCCTTCTCCAGCTACAGGGAGACACAAGAGCAGCTCTCAGAAAACAGAACACAAAACTCTGTCCTGATTATATACCCGAGTCTCATCCTAGCTACTCTTCTCTTTCTCTTCAATTAAATACATTTGTAGGCAACACACTGCCCAAATTTTATTAGAACTAACCAGGAAAGGGAAAAAATATAAAATCAGCTATTTAAAGCCAAATTTCTCACACTTTCCCCAACTAGCTGGGAGATCAGGAACACAAGGGCCCAGCCTGCTTTCCTCACTGAGCTCAAGAGCCACCTCTCAGTGACCTTTGGTTTATGGCCTCAAAGCAAACCCCAGAAGCCAGTACCCTACAGCTACAGTGCTGTTTGGGTCAAGAGCCACTGGAAAAAATGAGAAAAAATTCTAAAACTTTTAAAGCTGAAAAAGCATTAGATGACTGACACATTTCTACTTGCAAATAAAGCTGCTCTCTGTTTTGCACGACCTCAGTCAGTTTGCACAGTCCTTTAGAGAAGCAGATCCCTTTCATTCCAATAGTACCAAAATCAATTAAATCCTTAGTCAGTCTTTTTTCTCCCGATGCCTCTCATGCTTATTACAATGAGAACAGTTCGGTGACCAAACTGTTTTGGGAACTTGGATTTGTTTAGACCAAAACTTTGGCTGATTTTGGACCCAACATGTTTCAAGAAAATAATAAGCAAGAGAGTCCAAAAACTACATTAGCTCTCACCTGTCTCTCCCGAACCTGCTCATCGATCCTCTTGGACACCTCAATAGTCTTGGCAAACATAAGCACTCCCGAGGTCATGCGATCAAGTCGGTGAATGGTGTGCAGCTCCTTCAGGTTGTGCTCTTTGCCTAGGATGAAGATGACTGTGTTGTGACGAAACCTGCCACAGGGATGTACTGGCAAAGAGGAGGGTTTGTCCACAACCACCATCTCATTGTTCTCCACCAAGATCTGGATGGGCTGGGCAGTGACGGGCGGCTCGTGGCGATGAACCGTATTCCTGAGAAAATCATTATTCTGCAAGAAAGACAGATAACTAGGGTCACTGCAGACAGCATAACCACCCTGTCTGGCCACACACAACAGGGGTTGGCACTGCAGGGGGGGAAACTGAAAGCCCTTTTGTCCTGGCACTCGGGATTTAGCACAATGCTGTGCATCGCCATTTGAATTTGATAACCTGCCTTTTGAGTCTGATGACCTGCCTTATGTGTATCTCCCTGCCTCACCCATTCCCAGGGGCTGAAGGGCACACACCAGCTCTGCACAAGGCTGCGGGATCCACACGCTCCTGACCCCCCCCGGGGTACAGATGCCCTAGGAAACCCAATTCCCCATAAAACACCGCAGACATCAGCACCACCACGGAGTTACTCCACCGCCCTGCGCGGGGTGACGCTCACCGCTGGAGCCGAGCTGTGGTCTCCCGTGCTGGGTTACCGGCTTGCCAGCCACGTTCATTACCAGGAGGCCTGCGGGAGCACCCAGCCCCGGCGGTACCCAGCCCCGGCGGGGTGCTCACCTTGAGCACGATGTCCAGGTCGCGCACGGGCTCCTCGTTGAGGCGGAGGCGGCCGGCACGGGCAGCGGCGCGGTAGTAGGCGAGGGGCTGGGCTCGGAACTCGGTGTTGAAGACGTGCAGGAGGCTGCGGCCCACCCAGCGGCCCTTGCAGTAGGTGCGGAAGTCGAAGTAGTAGGGCCGCACCTTGCGCAGCCCGCCCTCGAAGTAGTAGGAGGTCTCGGCGAAGTGCTCCGCTCCGAAGCTCACCCCCGTGCTCAGCTTCCGCGGCGGCGGTACGTAGCGCTCCCCGGCCGCCAGCCGTCGCTTCTTCGGAGCCGGCGCCGCTTCCTCCTTGTCCCTGGGGCCCGGTTCCTCCTCCTCGCCAGCAATGGGCGCGGGGCCCGGCTCCGCCATGCCGCCGCGGAGCCGGAGCGGCCGTAGCTCCCGGGCCCCGCTCCGCGCCACCACCGAGCACAGCCGCGCTGCCCACACTGCGCCGGCGCACAGCGTGACGTATAACGGCGCACAGCGTGACGCCTAGCAGCGCACAGCGTGACGTACGGCGGCCAGCCAATCGCCGCGAAGGCCACGCCCCCCACGCTCGCGCAGCGGTGACCTCCCCTCCACCGTCCCCCCCGCCTCAGGTGAGGGCTCGGCGCGGAAGGAGGCGGCGGCAGAGCTGAGCGGAAACTCCTTTATTTACCGGGACCGCACCGGGACCGCTCCTGCCATACAGCTCTTCCAGAAAAGGCTCTTAGGCCCCACTGCGGCCCACGCGCCGCCCCCCCGTTCAGCCACGCGCCAGCGGGCGGAGGAAGCGCCCACCAGGGATAAACCAAGAGACCGCGATAGTTCTTAACCCCAAAATTCTCAGTGTTGCTACCAAATTAAATTAGCAGATGCACGACAGGAAGAGAACGCGCTCTCATAATTAAACTTTGACAAATCAGGGTAGGTCGCTGCTCTGAAACAGTAATTGCGCCTTGTTTTCTTCAAGCATTAGGCAGAGTAGTCAATATTAGGGAGTATTTTTAGTGAAGGTTTAACTATTCCTGTCTGCTTTTGGAATTCTCGGTGAATAGATGTTATCTACAGCCTATCAGAGGATAGCTGGACTCAGCTGGAACCAGAGGGGGCCTCTGCAAGCCTCCCCCTTCTGCTGGAGAAACCCTTTCCTCTGTAACCAGCACTGCTAACGCACGTCTGCTGATAAAGCTTCAGTTCGAAAAACAAACCCATACAGACCATCTACAGTCAAAAGTCCCATTCATGAGCTTTCTGAGATATCCTTTATGTCACTTTAGAGATATCCATCCGTCAGAATTCATCCCTGAGGCAAAGAAAAACCAACAGTTACTGTTTGAGGCCTTCAGTTCAGCGACAGAATCAACACTGCTATGGTGTTTATGAAAGTGCACAGGCTCCAAAAAAGACAAAAGTCCTCAGTCTGCAAGTCCTATCTAAAAAAAAAAAAATACACCCTGCTCTCCTGCTGTGCCTTACCACAGCCCAGCCTCTGCCTTCTCTCTTTGACAAACAGGCCTGCTAGGGATCCAGGGCTCTCAGTAAAGCCAGCAGTCAAGGGGAGCAAGCTCACAGGGACAGCCATGAGGAAGGAACGTTCCTCAAAGGAGAGGAAATTTTTACCGAGGCCACTGCTTTTCCTTATCTGTCAGAGGAACGTAGATCACGCCCATCAGCTGCGTTTCGATGATCTGCCCATCGCTGGTCTTGTCGTACTGCATCAGAACTTGGTTCGCGCCTTCGGGACCAACGGGCAGTATTAACCGACCTCCGGGCTTCAACTCGTTCAGCAACTGGCAAGCAGAGAAATCAGAGTCAGCCAAAACCAGAGGCAACACAAACAAGGCACGCTACGAAGGTCGGGACACCTTGAGAAGCACAAGCTTGCCAGCTGCATATCAGACAGAAGCAGCTCCCAGTGGTTCCCTAATGGCTATTTTTTTCACAGCTGCTGATGCAGGCAGAGCCACCCAGCAGGCTCCTCTTACCTCTTTTGGTACTGTTGCTGCTGCTGCTCCGACGTGAATGGCATCGTAAGGAGCCTCTTCAGGGTAGCCCTGCCTGCCGTCTCCAACTGTGGGAGGATAAAGCATGCAGAAAAGACTTTTGTTCTGATAACAACTCCCTGCAAAAATAATTCTTCCTATCCTTTCAGGTGAAATCTAGATGATGAAAACTTTCTAACGAGATTGTGATGGGGGATTTGAATTTTGTTGGTGTACTTTTTAAAAAGGGGGAGAGATTTCTGGAGCTGAACCATGCTAGAAGAAGGAACAGACAAAGCCAGGAGGGCCTTTCAGTAACACAGTGGCTTTGTGTAGACTCCAGATTCCAGACACAGGCAGAGCTGACTCAGGTTATCCCCCAAAAGAACACAACAGTGTGTGCAGACCCATTTAAATAAACTAAAACCCAGATGTGGTACGGCCACTCTCCTCCAAAGAGCGTCTCTTACTGAATTAAGATAGCTACCACACACTTGGGAGTAACAGGTATGATAAGACTGCCTGTAACATTATATACAACTTGTTTACACCGCAGTGGTCAGGTCAGTGTGGCACGGTGCTGGTGGTTTCTGGCAACACTGTGGCAATCATCAACACAAACTGCAAGAACTGCTTCAAGAAGAAAAGCTCTGCTGGCAGCCAGAGCTCACGCACTCCCAGGAGAGAACAAGCCCTGGGATCCCAGATTGCTCACCCACAAGCTTTACACGGCCAGAGCTCAGCAAAGCTGGATCATCTTCTTGGACGTTTCTGATGGATTCGTGTACCAGCTCTTTGATGTGCTCCACGCCCACGGCTTTCCCCGTCGGGCCCATCTGAAAACAGCAGACAAACACCTAATACCCGCTGTGTGGTGGAGAGGGGTGTTTTACAGGGTGAGAAGAAGAAACTTAAGAGCAGAGTTTCTGAACAGGAGGTGCAATAACTCTGCCCCTTGGGTTTAAGGCTGAGTAGCCCCAGTTACATTAGCAACTTGAGGATATGCAGACACTGCCTCTGGGGATTACTAGTAATCCTTCAGCTCTGAACTGGCTTAACATGCAAAACATCTCATGGCAGATACAGCACCCATTTAGATTCCAAAAATGACTGTTTTTACTATGAGCTGGTCTGAGAAGCGTTTCCCCCTTCCTCCCACCTCCTCCTCTCCCCACAAAAGGCACATGCCAGCTCTGGCAGGCCCCCAGTCCTGACTGATGCCCCCCACGAGCTAGAGAGGGAGTCCCCCGCGCTCACCATCCTGGCAAAGCAAGCCGTAAGGTATCCGCTCCCAGACCCAACGTCCAGCGCTTTGGCACCCTCCACGAGCTGATCCTTTAGCAGTTCCAGTGCGTGGGCATGCTGTGTGGACAGGTACAAGAAGGTGTGAAACACCCCGGTTTAGTTTCCTCAAACTTCATCTCGTCCTAAGCATCATCTGCTTAGATATTATCTGCATTTTGGCTGACACGTTCAGGGTGAAATTCAGGTGTTTGAGCTGGGATGTCTTTCTGCAGAACAGCACTTAGGAAGTGGTAAGATGTGAAGCAGCAGGAAAAAAGGTATTGTGCAAAAACTGGACAACAGTAATGGTTAGCCTCAGTTGCACAGAATTCCAATCTAAGCACACTTTTAAAGGAACTTAAAGAGTTTAGGGCAAACTCTCTTTAAAAGGAAAAAGCCTCACTTTAAGCACATACAGTGCTTAAAGAAACAAGCATGATAATCATGTCCGTGGGATCTGCTTCAGCTTTCCACTTTACTATTTAAAAAAAAAAGGAGAAAGAAATAAAATAAAGAACAGAAAACAAATTATTTCCTCCATTTCTGTTACAAGTTAAAAGTTCCATCTTACCATATGCGGTGCACTGATTGTAGCTTTGTATCCTGGAAGGAAATGAGTGACAAAAGTTATGTGATAAGGAAATTACAGTTAAAATTACAGTTCTTTATTCTCCCCCACTTTCCCCTAGAGATATGAAATCCCTCTTGTCTTTTGCTGCACCAAAGCACTTAATTGACTTAAAATCTGCTCCTGTGGGATTGCTGATGAGCATGAGATGTCAGCACAGCCCTGCTGTTCCCAGGCCTGCCAGCCCGTTCCCCAGCACGCTCTGCAGCTCCCGCAGCCCGCGCTCGCTTCTGCGGGACTCGGAGCAACCCACGAGCACCTGGAACATGGCAAAGCTGAACTGTTCTTTCTGAAATACAGATGGGATTTGCTCTGCCTGACCTATGGTAAAATCAGCCCTCCTCTGGGGAGGGAGCACCCAGCTCGGAGAACTCGGACCTGCTGAGCCATCTCATGCCCCCCTGTCAGAGTGATGAGCAGACACAATGTGATTCTTTGCCTTCAGTTACTCACCGATAGATTGGGGAGAATCCATGTAGGGGAAGTATTTGATATAGTGACCTCTGTCAGTAGCCAACAGCACATCAAAGACTCGCTGGGATTTAATTATCCCTTTTTCTGGGAGAAGAAGGAAAACAGAGACAGAAAGGACTTAAATCCTCAGTCCTGCAGCAAGAGGAGGTTTGGAAGGGGGGCAGTACAGGTCAGGGAGTTAGCTAAACTGGGAGAATTCAACCTCAATCGGTGAATCACAGAATGTTAGGGACTGGAAGGGACCTGAAAACAGAACCGTGGGTGGAAGGACGAGCTTTTCCATTCCTGCTGTGCCAAATGAGGTCACGTTACGGTCCCAGCCTCTCAGAGGACGGTGACTTACACCCGCAATGTTCTGGGGACTGCCTACGGTAATGGAAGATGAACAGAGTCACACTTCCACTCCTGAAAGCGGAGACCCCAGTTCAGGTTTCAGGAGCGCTGGCAGGGCAGTGAATAGCTGCAGTTAATAGCGACTGCAGAAACCCTCCCGCGCCTTCACACCTCACCCCTGCGGGGTCTCGTACAGGAGGAGAAATCAGCTTAAGCAGCACGGGAAATCCAAAGCTGTTCCTAAGCTCGCTGCAGCCGCTGTGCAGAGCAGCAGCACCGGGCCCTGCTCCCGTCCCGGGCAGAGGGGACACAGGCTCAGCCCCCGGCTCAGCGCCCTGTCACCCGTGCCGCGCTCCGAGAGGCGACAGGCTCCAGAGGGAACGCCGTGGGGAGTCTCTCCTGCCACTGCTGCCGTAACACCTCGCTTCCAGTTCCCAACAGAACAAGCTCAGCCTGGGGCAGGCACTGCAGCTCAGGTGACAGGTGACAGTGATTCCGGCACTTCAGAGCGAGCAGAACCACGCCGTGTCGCACGAACACCCTCGCCCCGAGGCGCAGGCCGGCCCGGCACTCACTGTAGAGGTTGTTGACCAGCTCGGGGTGCGTCTTTCCGCTGGAGGTCCAGGCCATGGTCCTGGCGAAGAGCAGGCCCATGAGTGCCAGCAGGGCGCCGGGCAGCACGCAGCTCATCCCAGGGACACGGACGGGCCTGCGGGGAGAGCTCAGCGCCAGCGCGGGGACAGGGCCAGGCCGAACCCTCCCCGCCACGGGCCCCCGCGGACACACCAGCCCCTCCGGGCCGGCCCCGGCCCCGCTCGCCCCGGCGCTCACCGCGCAGCCGCACCGGGCCCCGCCGCCCGTTGCCAGGTGTAGCGCCTCGCTCGCCTCCTCCGCGTAGGAAAACTTCCGCCCTTTCCCAAGATGGCGCCGCAACGGCCTCAGTTTCCCTCTCACATCCGGCAGAGTGCCCGCCCCCCGCCGGACAGCGGGCTAATAGGCGCCCTCTCCCCGACCGGGGAGCGCGGTGATTGGCCAGCTCGGACACCAATCGGCGCGCGCTGCGAAGCCGTTTGGCTTCCCGTGGTTCCAGTGCGGCCGAGGCGGGTGCGGGCATCGCGGTGCAGCCGGAGCAGCCCTCCCGTGTCCCGGAGAAAAGGCTCGGGGGGCCCCGGGGAGCGGGGGTGACAGGGACCTCCGGGGGAAGGGGCGGCGGGGGGGGGCGCGGCGGCAGGGTCAGCGCGGCCCTGCCTCCCTGCGGGGTCCCTGCGGGGCTGGCCGGGTCCCGGGGTCTGGGTGGCGCACGGGAGCGGGTCACCGCTCTCCGGTGGGGTCCCGGCGGGATGAGAGGTCCCTAGGACAGCCGGTGGCGTGGCTCGGCAGAGGGGAGCAGGCAGGGGCGGCCTGGGGGGCAGGGTTTGCTGCTGGGTGTTCATCGGTCACTCCCCCGCCGCAGGACCCCGCCATGAGGATGATCGAGAGCGTTGACTCCGTGGTCACCAGGTCCAGCGAGGACCTCTGGGCTGAGATCTGTTCCTGCCTGCCACGTCCCGACCAGAGTGATGCTGGCGATGCTTTTACAGACTCCTTCCTGGACTGCTGCACCCCCGGGGACAGCCAGGGCAGCGGACCGGCCGGCGCTTCCCAACCCAGCCCCAAGCCCTGGGCACCCCTGAGTGACTCGGAGGTGTATTTAGCATCCCTGGGTGAGTGCCTGGGAAGACTGTTTGCTCAGGTGCAGTGACACCTATGGCTCTGTTTATGCAGCCGAGGTGACACTGCTCACTCTCCAGTGGTTGGAGAGGTGTCTTGTGACTATTTAATAGAGCATCCGAGTCATTAACTGCAGGTGCATCAGTGGAAATGGGAAGCACGGCCATAGCTTCTTCAGCTATGCCACAGAAAGGAACTTTTTATCACATGCAAGCCAAAGAATTTGAGGGTTTTTTTTCCCCCAAAATAAGTGGGGTAGGGACACTGCTGGTTTTTCTCTGAAGATCATGTGGTTCCACTGTAGTTGTTTTGGGGAGGGAAAACGCATTCTGAACTCATTACAGAGCCGACGTGTTTTCCTGTTGCCAGCATTTGTCTCATCTTCTTTATGGAGCCTTGGGAGACACTTCTGAGTGGAAAGAGAAAAGTGACATAATGAGAAAAGTGACATTTCATTGTGACCTGTTTTCTGGTTGGAGAGGAGGGCACAGGTATGGGAAAGAAAGCTCTGATGCTTTCCCAAATCATGCCTGCTAGAATCTGTACTTTAAGGTGACAGATCATGCAGATCATCTTTGTGCGAGTGCTTCTCTTAACCCCTGCCTAAGCTATAGAGCCATAAATTGATTGTGAACAGCGTAACAGCTGATAGAAGCACTTGATAGGAGGGATGTTAAGGTTACCAGTACCAGAGCTAACATCCTAGCACAGCTAAGGCTGTGGAATTTGTCACCCTGTTTTATTTCCTACTCCCTTCAGAGGTCTCGTCCTGCAGCAGCATTCAGCCCCAGGATGGATGCTCCTCCTGCCTGCTAGGAGGAAACTCTGGGGCTCCCCTGCTCTCCAGCAGTCAGACTGCTGCTCCCTCCACTTACAGCAATACATTCCATCTTTATGGCTCTTCTTTTCCCCTTCTTTCCCTCCTGGGGAGTTATTTTTGTCGTGGGTCAGTTTAACCTGGTTTGCAGTGCAGCTGCACACAGTTATCTTGGCTTGTGTAGGAGGCTGCAAACAGAAACAGGCCAGGGGGCATGGGTGGCAGAAGTGGCTTTTTAAGCTTTTATTTCTGCTAGAGCTTCCAGCTTGCCTTAGTTGCTGTTTTAGACTCTTATTTCACAGTACACTAAGTAGAGCTCTTAGTATCAGATCAAGGGTGTCACAGCAACAGGACACAAATTGCTCTTCTGGTGTTAATTACTGCTGCAGTTCCAGCGTGTTCAGAACATGCCAGTGGATTAATTTTTACAAGCAGGCTTCAGACTAGCGCCGTGCCTGTTTTCTCACAGCCAGGATGAAAGCGTAGCGCTAGCACAAAGTGTCTCTTGTATATTCTGGCTAAGTCAATGGAATATAAACCTGTTCTAGGTCTGTACCTGGCCAGGATTAGTGGCTGTGCAGTCCAGGATCAGCCTGGCACTGTTTGGACAGATGTGACAATTCAGATCTGAACTGCTAGGGCCAGAGGCTTTTGGTGGCAGCTCAGTTCTGTGACACAAGACAACCTCCAGCAAGCTTGACAGCTGGGCCACCAAACTGTGACCTGGCCCTATTCAGCTGCTGATGACAGGCTTTTCAGTAAAAAGTGTGATTACAAGTCAATACCTGACCCAGCTGAAGAAAGAAACCATTATAATGGGATTTTGTGACCTGAGGAATTAATGAAATTTGCTTTCTTGTAGCTTTTGTTGTGTAGTTGGGTTACCCTGCAGCTGGTAAGGAGGTGCTTGTCATCATCCCCTGTGGCTGAGAACCTCACAATATCCCAGTCTGTTATGAGATGTCCAACTACTAACACTGCTGCACTTGCACATTTCTTTTTTCAGCACTTTGGGCATTATTTAGATTTCACACAACTCAGTGATTTATATTCCATGCCAATTTGCATGGAAATTGTGGGAACTTAATGCCTGTGAGATCTGAACCCTCCTGTGTGATTTCATGGAAACTGACCAGGAAAACTCAGTAAAACAAAGCTATGAAAACTCAGAAACGGGCAGAGCTGACTGATTGCATAATCCCTATTTCCTTCAGGGGCATCACCTCAGAGATACCATCTTGCATACATACAAGCAGTAACATCATAAAGACTTGAGGTACAGGAAGAAAATGACTTTTAAATTAACTTTTCAAGACTAAGTCATATTTTAACTTTTTTTTGCTATAGAAGTCCAGAGTTCTTTTCTTCCCTGTCAGAGAAACATAAGAAAGATAATAAAGACTCCTCCTCTGCCTCTTCACAGAGAGAAGACTGATGAGAATCAGAGGCCTGTCTCAGGAGGTGACCTCCAAGGACATGCTGCGCACTCTGTCCCAGGCTAAGAAGGAGTGCTGGGACAGGTTCCTGCAGGAGAAGTTTGAGTCTGAGTTTTACGTGGAGGGCCACGACTCCGATGAGAGGTACCTCGCCAGTCGGTGGGAAGGGATTACAAGCAGAGTTTATTCCTGAAAAACTAACGTGAGGTTCTGCCAGGGCTTCTGATGGGGCATCAGGACACAAATAGCATCTCACTGCAGCTTGGGAAGGCTGTCAGAGGCTTTCTGAAAGCGTTTGGTGAGGACCCTTGCACGGCCCTGGAGCACACAGCCCGTGGGGTGACTGTCAGTGCTGCTCACGGGCTCCTGCCCCCCCCAGACTGGGGACCCAGCACAGGAACAGCTGGAACCTGCTCGATCCCTTTCCCATGTGGGGTAGGGAAGGCACAGTGTGGCTCCTGTGTCTCAGAGTGCTTTGTTTAAGGCTTAACTTTAAATCGAACCCCAAGCTGCTCCCTGCACCTTCGTAGGGGCCCAGTCAGGCACTGGTTCAGGCACAGGTGGGATGTGAAGCTCCTCACAGGGCTGGGACCAGTCCTGAGGTGGGATTTGCTGAGTGGCTCTCCCTTCCGTCCCTCTCTTACGGTGCTGCTGCCCTTTTACAGATGAAGTATGGATTAAGATCAAAGTCCTTTTCTTTAGCAGCCTCGCATTCCCAGTCACTTCTTATGCTCTCCATATTTCCCCTTCCTGAGCTGACATTTTTCATGACTGCTTCTAGCTGAAAAGAAGATTATTTTTCTCCCTTGAAGAAAATCTACTTAAGCTAGTTTGGGAGTTTAAGTATGAAAAATAATCCATGTTTATAAGGAGTTCTTCAATTCTTTCTTTGACCAGTTAACTTCAATGTGATTTACATTTAAAAACAAGCTTTAACTTTTAAGCACACATAATTTCAAGGACATTACCAAGTGAAATTGAAAGAGCAAGAGCAAGTTAGTTTTGTTGTGGCAGTACTGAATGACTTGAATCACACATCTAGAAGATGAGCATACACATGCATGCACACATTTAACAATTATAATACTAAACTTCTAGGGTTATAGCCAGCATTTAAACAAAGACAGGGGTAGACCTGATGGGACCAGTTATTGTGAGGCAGGCTGTAGGACAGCAATGACACAGTCTGTATTTATAAGTGTCTATAGAATCCATAGTATGGTAGAATTTGAGTGTACACACACTGCCTTTTCCTTCTTTAATCTTGTGGTGTTACTAATGGTCACACGTTTTTATGTGTGCTTCCTGTTTTGGTTTTGTTCCCCTCCCTTCTCCCTGTATTTCCTACTCAATTAGGCAGTTTTAGGTTGTGTTTGTTGTTTTAACACTAGTTTTCTCCCTTCCAGCCCAGAAAGCTGGGAATGGAATTGTAGTCTCAGGCCACAGAGCCAGACTGGTACTGCAAGAACGTAAAGGTTGATGTGTACCTGCTAAGAGTCCTTTTCATTGTGAAAATTTGAGTGTAAAACTTCTCTAACCATGGCTGAAAAAGCCCAACTAGAGCAGAATGTCTTTGGAGAATGAAAGATTCTGCTGGCTCCTCTGGCACAGGGATCAGTGTCACAGTAGACCTTACCTGTGGTGACAGGAACACCTCCAGAGGTGACAGAAATACATATGGAGGGTTTTCCTGATGCTTTTTTCATACATTCCTGCAAGGCTTTGTTGCCTCTTGTTTCACTTTGTGTCTTTCCTTTCTCCCAGCACACTGGAGCACCTGAAGCGATGGCTGCAGCCTGATAAAGTGGCCATCAGTTCTGAGGAGGTGCAGTACCTCATCCCTCCAGAATCTCAGCCGGAGAAGCAGGAGACTGAGGAAGAGCCTCCAGCTGCAGAGCAGTGAGATACACACCAGCCACGTCACAGAGCTGCCTCTTGCCCCAGCCCTGATGGACACTAACAATGGGGCACAGGGGGGGAAGTGCCAATTCTCAGTCACTTAAAACCAAACAAAAAAACCATCACACAAAGAATCCCAGCTCTGGATGTGCAGAAGTAGTGACTGGCATTCATTGTGGACAAGAGTGGGACACCTGTGACAGTGCTGAACTGAAATCTTACTTTGATCTCCCAGCCCATAGCAACCCCATCATTCCAGTCTGAATGTGCATTGTTTGTAATTCATCAGGAGGCATTAAACAACAAAAAGCAGTTGTTCAGAAGCATCAGAAAACAGAATGGTTTAGAATAGAACAGATAAAAGCACTGCATTAGGTTTTCTCCCTGTCTTGTACCTTTTTTATCACTCAGTTGGGCATTTTCTTGTCTTTTCTGCCAAGTCCACCATGGTGTTCTCTCTAGATCTTCACTGTTTCAGTCCCAGCGGGCCCCAAGCTGTGCCTGGAAGAAGACAGGTATTATTCACCTACATCAGTTTGGAACCCTATGGGAGGCTATCATTAAATTGATGGTACCATTGACATTGCACCTGTTTAACATTCCTCTCTATGTAACCTACAATATCCTGCCTTATTGCCCAAACCCTCTATTATTGAATAGACTGGAGGAGTATTTTTTTGTCTCTTGTTGGTCATTTTGTGCCTGTTCTTGATTTCCTCCAGCCTCTCCAGAAGAGGGTCAGATGCGATTCTGTATCGGGAAACCAAGAGTGGTAACTGGAGGCTACAAATAAGTTATTTAAATCACAGCCAGTCTGTAGATGTACAAGTTGTGGAGATTCTACAGATGATGTAGAATTATCTGACTGTAAATATGTTCTAGTATTGAATGGTTTTCCATCCTGTTTAACTCTGCAGAGGGTTACTGCCCATTGCTAATCAAAGAATCTGCAGTAAGTGTAGGACTGATGCTGCTTTAGCCTGTTCTCTGTCGCGGCAGTGACACTGAAGGTCGCTAGAGGGAAGCAGCGTACATCTTCTGTCAGGTAAAGCTAGTTAACACAAGTTGTAGGGGTAGTTCTAGTAGCTCATGCACACTTCATTGAGACCGTGTTCATTATGTGCTGTACGAAAATACATTTTTTAAAAGCTTCTTGCTAGACCTTCCTTGTTTCCTGTCTCTGTGCAATTATAAACGGTGCTGTTCCCTCTGTCACTGAGCTGTGACTGTTGGTGCCTCTCCGCCATCATGTTTCCAGTGTCACCAGTATAACCACCCACCCGGGCTCAGAAAAGCCACCCGCAGGGTTCCCCAGTAGAACAAACACCTTTTTTAAGACCTGAGAAATACAGCGAATCACCTGTGTGCCAGTGATACAAGATTTGCAAGTCTCATGTCTTGTCAGAGGGTGGGTGTTGTCATCTTAAATCCTTTTTAATTTACCCCTAAAAATAATCCTGCTTTCCCGTACGGATCAGGGCTGTGACTCTCACCTCTGATGTCAAGCTGTGACAGACACTTGGGAGTGTTGTACATTTCTGGAAAAAGAGAGAGATGCAGTTTCTCTGTCTGCACCAAGGCTATTTCATGGTTAACACATCTCCTTGTGATTAGCCATGACTGTGAAGATGCTTTTATTATTTTGTCTACTGCCATTAAAGCTATGTGAGAGAAATGTATTCAGCATAAAGCAGAACTGTACTACAGCTCTGTGCAGCCCACAGAACCTGGCACTGCCTCTAAAGCAAGTACCTTAGAGAAAGGGGCTCTCACCTTTTCATTTATAAAAATAGCTCGGAGCCTCAAGGAAAGGGTCTGGGGAAGAATTGTTCTCCAAATGCAGAATTACCAGAGGTCTTTAATTTGCAGTGATGCTCTGGCAAGAGATGCACAGGTCCTGTGCTGGTTGCATCTGTCTGTGTCCAGATGAGGTCCCCTGCAGCAGATCCATCCCTACCAATTCCCAGGCTTCCTCCAGAGGCTGCCTGACCCGGCCTCGCTCCGCTGGGTGTGAGCAGGAGGACTGAAAGAGCTGATCTAGCTGCTTAAGAACAAATGAGAGATTTCTTAAAAGCTATTTTATAAGGATATAAGCTAATTTTTAATCTAGTTTTACCCTAACCACACTTTTACTGTACAGAAATACTTACATGTGAACAAGCTGACCCTGCAGGTGGGAATAACTCACGTGGTGGGAGATGCACTGATCCAAACAAGCTGAGCTGTTGATACCAGCGGAGCACTGGAGAAGCAAGTGATCAGGTGCAGACAGGTCAGTGGCAGCAGAGCCTGAGAGCACCTTGCCCAGACTGCTCTGCACAAGCAGAGACCTGCTATCAAATACAGGAGATGATCTTTCCTGTGTGAGAAACCAGTAATCACAAAAGTGTGAGCCCTCCTCTGGTCTGTACCTGTTAAAGTCAATACTTTGTGTTAAACAGCATTTCTCCACCCCCTGAAACTTCCCAGGGAGAGGGATCCCACCAGCATTTCACACACCGCCATCAGCAGCCTGCCAGGAGTTTGGTTTCAAGATGGGGCAGCATAAAGGGAACTGGAAGTCCCTCTGAGCTCTGCCTGGTCGGGGTGAGGCGAGGGCACTGCTGCGGAGCTCGCTGGCCCCAACGCCAGCCAGGCCAAGAGAGCACAGCAGCAGCGAGGACGGGGGGGATGAGGAGGAAGGGAATGGAAAATAGGTGCCTGAAAACATCTTTTTGTTAAAAACAGCACCTAAACCAGTGAGTGACCAAGAAAAAATAAACCAGGTAACAGCTGAGGCTGGTGGGTGTCTCTGTGGAATATAATCGGCTGTAACCACACGTCACACGTCCTGGGGGAGCACCAGGCAGTCCGGAGCGGAGTGAGTCACACACATCCAGGCAGCTGCCTCCGGCCACCGACACCGCGTGGGTCCCTGTGACCCACGCTGGGAAACGTGTCCTGGCAGGCTCGTCCTCCCCGGGGGCTCCCCGTCCGCCCCGGGGCAGAGGGGGCTCACCCCATACTCACCCTGACGGAATCGATCGATGGAAGCACGAGCTGGCAGTGCCATGACGACGCTGAGGATGCTCTGTCCTGCTCGGACGGACAGGATCGCTGGGATCTCAGGCCAGGGAAAGCTGCGGGCTGCTGGGGGGCACCTCTGCAAACGGGGGAGGTGGGTGCTTTCAGAAGTAGCTGGGGGGGGGGGGTGTCCTGCACTGGTTGCTCTCTGGAGGGGTCCTACAGGTGCTGGAACCTGTGGTGGTTTCCAAAGCCAACCTGGTGCCCAACACACAAAGAAAAGGGTAAAATCACAGCAAACTGATTCCCAGCCATCATGTGCGCGGGGTGGGACGGACACGGGGGGCACGGGAGCATCGCCAGGGCACGGTGGGGGTCCGCAGGGTGGGTCACACCTTCCGAGTCCATCGTGGGTACCCACCCAGAGGCAGAACCGCCCAGTGCGGGGCAGCAGGAGCCTCGGCAGAGGGGTGCCCTGTCCCCCAGGGCCCCTGGAAGCAGCACGGATTGGGTTGGAAAAGGCTTTTCTGGAGCAGCAGAGGGAAGAGCCCCCAGCCTTGGTGCACCCGGGTGAAGGCTCCGCTGCCGTGGGGTGCCCGGCTCCACCACAGCCACCCATCAGGTCCAACCATCAACCTAACACACCGCCCTCGGTCCTGGCGAGGAGCGAAGTGGGGAGCAGGGCTGGCAGGGCTCACAGTCCCACCACCACCCCCCATCCACCTGCTCAGCTCCTGCTGCTTCTCCTCTCATTTAACCACCCAAAGCCACTGGGCACCAGTGGGCACCACTCGGCCCAGCCGATACCTCCCCAGCTCCCAGTTGCCCAGAGCTTTGTGTTGGCACTGGAT
The DNA here is from genome assembly GCA_028020825.1 of Podargus strigoides. Taxonomy (NCBI): domain Eukaryota; kingdom Metazoa; phylum Chordata; class Aves; order Caprimulgiformes; family Podargidae; genus Podargus; species Podargus strigoides. The sequence continues at coordinate 18,093,607 of CM051633.1, read as the reverse complement.
TGCCTGGGGCTGACTCCAGCCACACTTTGATTTCATTCCCCCTTATCTCAAGCTTTCAGCCCTACAAAGGACCCACAGGCACAGCCAGCCCTTGGTACTTACACTGTTGGGTGCTCCCTTCTCGCTCCTCCGCCCCACACACAGTGCAGGATCAGCATCACAGAACACTTCCAGGGGAACAAAAGCACCTTGATATGGTAACACCAAGGAGCTGGAAACCACCACCACCAAAGGCAGCCCTTCTCTCTCCCAGTCAGCAGAACAAACCTCCTCTGAGTTTCTTTCCTCACTACTTCTTTTTTTCCAGGTGCTGTAAAGCACTTACATCATATTTCTAAGAAGCAAATTTCTTCAGGCCCACCCCCAGCCCCATGGGCTCTGCAAAGACCAAAGCAGAAAAAACTACTGAATATAAACACAGCCCAAGCCCAGCCTGACCTTTTATACCTGATTGGGGAATTAGTTCCACCTCTCCGAGCCCCTCTGGCTGCTCTAGGCACAGCTGAAGCCTCAGCCATGACAGCCCACAGCAATGCTGGATGTAATTGCAGTATTTTAGCAGAGCAATAGCCCTGACCTTAAACCTGGCTGAAAGAGCAGCTCCTGCAGCCCCTACTGCATGTAAAAGCTCTGATAAAAAGGAGAAAGCTCATTAAAATAACTCCTGCACCCCCTGAGGCTCTGCCTGTTCCACCAACCCAGGTTGGGCTGGGCAGAGTGCATCACTCAGGCACACGTGGAATTTAAAAGCAAAACAGTTTTAGTGACATTCAGCCATGGGCATCGTGCTTGTCCTAAATCCAAAAGTACTGGTTTTTACCAAAAAACCCCTTTGCTCATGGCTGGGTGATGCCCTGAGCCTGCACATCGGGATGAACACGGGTGGAAATCCACCAGAGAAACGCCCAGCTGCCGTTCAGATCCCCGCAGCTCCACGCAGAGCGCCCGGGGGGGCTGGGTCGCGTGGGTTTGGCACGCAGTGCCGGGGTTTTAGGCACACAGCGGGGGGAACAGCCCAGAAATACAAACCTCATCCCCATCCCTGTGTCTGACGCCCAGCCTGTGGTGCAGGAGTGCTGTCGAGTGCCTGCAAAGAGCGTTTCAGTGCCGCAGCTTTTCCCTGAGCTCTGAAAAATGTCGATGCTGGCGTTCCCTGGAAGGGCAGTGGCTGTGGGTTGGAAGGGCCACAGAGCTCTGGTGCCACCCTGCCAGCCCGGTGAGCACCGGGGACCTCAGGGTGCCTGCAGTAAAGGGGGACCCCAGGAATTCCCGGGGCAAGGTGGTGGTTGGGTGGAGAGGGGACCCGTGGCACGGTGGTGGGCAGCGGGGCTCCTGGCTGGAGCTGCTGGTTTTGGGGACAGGCTCGTTCTGGGGGGCACTGGGGAGGTGTCAGCTCCATGGGGCACACGCTGCACCCCACGCCTCTGCCCCACACCACGGCTGGCTGGTGGCCCCGATGGCCGGGCCACCCTCACCCCATGGCTGGGTGCCCACCAGCCTGTGGCTGGACCACCCTCACCCACACTGCCCTGCCCCACGGCTGGGCCACCAGCACCCCGTGGGTGGGTGCCCATCGCTCTATGGCTGGGCCATGCTTGTCCCACACTGCCTGCACCCCCACACTGCCCGCACCCCCACATCTGCCTGCACCCCCAAAGCTGCCTGCACCCCACACTGCCTGCACCCCACACTGCCCGCACCCCCACATCTCCTGCACCCCGCACTGCCTGCACCCCCAAAGCTGCCTGCACCCCGCACTGCCTGCACCCCCAAAGCTGCCAATACCCCACACTGCCTGCACCCCCACATCTCCTGCACCCCACACTGCCTGCACCCCACACTGCCCGCCCCCCCACGCCGGGACCCCCGACGGAGCGGCCGCTGCCCGGGAGCTCCGCGCGGTCCCTGCGCCCGCCGGTCCCCTCCCCGTGCCCTCCCCTCCCCTCCGGGGGGGGTCTCCCGGAGCCGGCCCGAGGGCGGGCGGGGGTCCCTGGGACAGCCCCCGGGGCCGCCCCTTGCGCAGCGCTGCGGTCCCGGGGGGGAGCGGGGGGTGGGACGTGCGCATCCCCGCGAGCCCCCGAGCAGCGACCACGGCGGTGGGAACGTCCCGCTCCGCCACGGCGCGGGGGGGTCAGGCGGCGGTGCAAAAATACCCCCCCCTAAAACCCTCCAAACCAACCCAAAACCCCGAGCAGCGCCGAACGGGAACTGCGGCTGGCGGAGCTCCCCGGTGAGTGACACCCTGCGCGCCGCTCGTCATCCGCGGGGACACCGGCGGGGGGAGCGGCTCCCACCCCCGCGGCACCCCCGGAGCACCGCACCCGCGCCCGGCAGGTAAGTGCGCTCCGGACCCCCGCAGCCCCCGGGACGGGATGGGATGGGATGGGATAGGGATGGGATGGGATGGGATGAGGATGAGGATGGGGATGGGATGGGGATGAGGATGAGGATGAGGATGAGGATGAGGATGAGGATGAGGATGGGGATGGGGATGGGACAAGTTGGGGGGTTCTCATCAGGTCCTTCCTTCCACTGCGGGGAAGAAAACTGGTCCAGGTCCTGGGGAGGGGATGAAGTGGTAAATTCGACAGCGTGGGTCTGGAGAGGAGCGTCCTGGAGAGAAACTCTTCATTGCCTCGCACTTGCTGCTCGGGTGCATTTGCCATCGTCCCCTCGTGCTGCTGTTGGGAGTTCTTGTTCCCTCCCATCACAGTCGCTGCAGGGAAGGCAGGAGGAAACCTCCCGCGGCAGGAGAAGCCCAAGGTCCGTGGGTGGGGGAGAAATAACCACCGGGGTAAAACAACCCACGGACGGGGACTGGTGGGGTGGGCTGGGACGGGGAAGGGGCGCAGGGGTGGAGAGGGCCCCTCTGCGGCAGCGCGGGGCTGGCGGTGGGGATGGAGCTGGCGGGGGAGGAATGAAGAGCAGGGACTGCAGGGGTGCCTTTTATTTCTGCAGTGTATCAGCACAGCTCCCCGTTACTCTGCCCGAGTGCTCTCCCTGCCCTGCAGCCCCACACTGGCAGCTCCCGCGGGTCTGTGCCGGCTGGTTAACCATTTCCTAGCCAGGTTCCCCTGTTCTCCGTACCAAGCCACGGGGCACGGTCACTCTTACAGCCTCAGCATCTTTGAGGCCAGCCAGTGCATCACTCCAGGGTGGTGTGAGAGGAGCCAGACCCTGGGGACGTGTTCTCCTGCCCAGAAGCACCACTGACCCATGTCTCTTTCCCCTCCAGCGCTAACGCTCTCATCTCTGACCCCAAGGAGCAGCAGCAGCCGCAGGAGAGACAGCATGGCTCACGCTCAGCTGCCCAACGCCTCCTGGCAGAACGGCTCAGCCCCTCTTTTCTCCGGCCTGGACCTCCTCCTGGACCTGAAGCCCCTCTTCATCCCACTCTACGCCATGCTGGTGGCAGTGGCATGCACGGGGAACCTCTTCCTCATCCTCCTCATCGCCCTCACCAAGAAGCTGCACTGCACCACCAATTTCCTCATCGGGAACCTGGCGGCAGCCGACTTCATCATGTGCCTGGCCTGCGTCCCCCTCACCGTCTCCTACGCCTTCGAGGTGCGGGGCTGGCTCTTTGGGATGTTCATGTGCTACTTTGTCACCTTGATGCAGGCCACCACTGTCTTTGTGTCGGTGCTGTCCCTCACCGCCATCGCCATCGACCGGTACGTCGTGGTGGCGTACCCTGTTCGCAGGAGGATAAGCCGCAGGTCCTGCATCTGCCTGGTGGCCTCCATTTGGTTACTCTCCGTCACGGCCTCCGTTCCCACGTCCCTGCACACCCACTACTTGGATCTCAACGCCATCGGCCATGACATGATCATCTGCGAGGAGTTTTGGAAGCACGAAGAGAGAGAGCGGCTGCTGTACTCCTGCTTGATGCTGCTCTTGTCCTACATGCTCCCACTTTTGGCGGTATCGGGCTCCTTCTGTGCCATCACCTACCACCTGCAGAGGAGGAACGTCCCGGGCGCTGCCTACCCCTGCCAGGACAGGTGGACCAAAACAAAGCAGAAGACGTTCCGGGTGCTCACGGTCTCGGTGGTGTGCTTCGCTGTCTGCTGGCTGCCCCTCCAGGTGGTGAACTTCATCAGAGACATCGACGAGGAGTTCACCATCCTGGACAAGAGGTATGTCAATGTCATCCAGGTCTCGTGTCACCTCATTGCCATGAGCTCTGCCTGCTACAACCCTTTCATCTATGCCTCCCTCCACGACAAGTTCTGGTTTCACCTCAGCAGCCACTTCTACCGTAAGAAGAAGAGCTCCAGCGCTGTGTCCTGCAAGGCCTCCCGCTTCAATACCTGCTCCACCCTGGCAGATGCTCCCACCGGGCTCTCGGATAAGATAGCTTTGCAAACGAGATTCTCCTAACTGCAGGACCCCAAGGGATCAGGTTTGCTCTTGGAGCTGGTGGGCACTTTGCTGCAGACCGGACATCGGAGGCGGTGGCTGGTTGCAGGGGTTGACTGCTGTTCCCAGGAGAGGTCTCCTGTGCCTGGCAAGGACAGCGAGCACCAGGGAACAACCGATGGGCCTCAAGGAAGCCAAACCAGCACAACAGCAAACAGTGCAGGCAGGTAAGGGCTGGGTGATGGGGAGCAGGAGGTACCTGATAGCCCACGTGCAGACACGCTGGGCAGCAGAAGGTGCTCCCACCTGACCCAGTCCAACAGCCAGCAGAACGACACGTCCATGGAACAATTGCTGGGCTCATTGAAACCGAACAACAGCTGAGAATCCACATGAGCAGCTGGGCACAGCCCTGCCCTGATGCAGTCCACCAGCCTCAGCTCTCAGAAACGCCTCCACATCAGCACGGCCAGAGGCTGTGTGTGCTCTGTGCAATGAGCTGTACCCTGCAGGCACCGGTCCTGCAGCAGGAGAGTGGGGGCTGCCTGGGACCAGCGAGTTCCCGCTGAGTTTTACAGCCCTTATCTCACGCCGTGGCTGGGCAGGGGACATACCCCAGTCAGGGCTGGGTGCAGCAGGCGGCTGGCACTGTGTGTGGAGCACAAAGACTTCTCCCCGCGGTTTATTTAGGGGGTGGCTCAGCTTCTAAGCAAGACAAAGACACACGGGGTGCATTTAAGAAACTCTTTGGAGAGCGTACGTCTTGGTTGGGTATCTTCAGTAAAGATTGTTCCTAAGCAACAGACAGCACTCTGCTGCTGGGAGGACACCGGCTCTCACGGGTCGCCGTTAAATTGCTTTGCATTTTTCCTCTTCAATTGCAGCTCCCTGGCGAAAGGCCAGCCTGGGCTCGGGACTGTGCGTGCCTCGGTGGGCGGCCGGAGCAGACGGCTGGGTTTGAACCGCCCGCCCGTGCCCCCATCCCCCAGACGTGGCGGGGCACCTCGGGGCGAGCATCACTGCTCGTCAGATGATCTCAAGTGATGTGTTTGCTGGGGAAAATGTCTCCATCTCCGCTCTCAGGGGAGTTTAAGGTTGTACATGTCCATGTTCACGCTCCTTGGGTGGAGGTGGGATCCTGGCAGTGAGCTGCTCTGACCCGAAAATGCTGCAGAAGGGGTGGGTTTGCTTGTCGGATGCTGCTCGGCATCTCCAGGTGCCGGGTGTGTCCGTGGACCATCTCTTTGCACCCAGATACCCAGCTTGGTTATAACCTCCTGCCAGCCCACAGCCACAGCATCACCGCAAGCACCGAGCCTCGGGTACCACAGCTGCTGCCATCCCAGGCCGTGTCTGTGCTCCACCGCGCCTCGTGCCCCGGGACAGCGTGTCCTCACCGCCCTGTGAAAGCCCTCCGTGGCACTGGCCACTGCTGGTGCTGTCAGGGCAGCTTGGCATCCTCTGGTGGAGCTGTCAGACCCTAACAGGAGCCCTCGCCCACCCTCGTTCTGCCTGGGCGCGCTGCTGCCCCCTCGCCTTCCCCCTGAGACCTTGACGTGGTCCTGGAAGGACCCTGTGGGCACCCGTGGTGCAACCAGTGGAGACAGGGACCTCTCAAAGTGACGTGGATGTTTGTGACCTCCCTCGTGCACCCACAAAGCAGCTCGCTCTGTGTGCTCCTCGCAGCTTTCTCGTGCTGGGGGGGAGCTGGGATCGCTCGTCCTGGGGGACCAAAGCAAACCCAAAGGTGCACTGCTTGTCCTTCCGACTAATAAAGGCTTAAAAAGCTTGGGCTGTGTGTGTGTATTGATTTGAATCCAACAAAAGAAGCCATCCTCGGCTGCATCTCTTCCCCTGCCCCAGTTCAGCTTTTCCCCCTTTCACAGCCTAGGGCTCGAGCTAACGCTCTCGGTGCCCTTTGCACCTCCTTAAGTGCTGTGGGAATGGGGGGAGGATCGTCTGCCCGGTGCTGCCCCCTTCTCCTGATGCCAAGATCTGCCTAGCAAAGCCTGGGCATGCCTGCTGATGGGGGATTTTTATTCTTCTGCTTTCAGGATGAGCAAACAAAGAAGCTGGGGACAAATTTTGGGTCCTGCTGGGGCTGTGGGACCCACACCCCAAAGCACCCCCATACCCTCCAAGCCAAAGTCACCTCGGGGCGAGTGAGGTTGGAGCATCCACCTGACTTCCCTGCTCCTGCTGCTGTTTTGAGGCAGGAGGAAGCTCTTCCAGACTTGACACGGATTGTTTCCCCCCGTGGGACGAAGGGGTCTGGAGAACATCGTGGTATCTCACACCGCTGGGGTCTGTACGAGCCAGGCGCTCTTCCAGCTGAGTCTCAGAGCAAACAAGAGCCAAACCAAAATCTTTTTGACCTTTGGCTAAGAAGACAAACCAAAGAGCCTGAGCATTTGCGATGTCAAGTCTTAAATAAGGCATCCACTCCAGCCCAGCCCTCATTTCCTTATCCCAGAGCCCCGGGGAGCACGGCAGGGATTTCTCCCTCTTTAACTCTTACCCAGCTGGGAAGAACCAGAGCTGCAGCTGCGACAGGATGGGGGTGCTGCTCTCCCCACCACCTTCAGTTATCTTTTCCTTGAACACAAAACAAAAGTAACACAAAAAGGGACAGGAGCAGCAACAGCAGAATCACAGAATCTTAAAGACCATCTCATTCCAGCCCCCCTGCCAACAGTCCCACACAACCCCCACCACTGCAGGAAGGGGGATGTCACACAGTGGGGTTTGTGGGAGGGGGGAGCTGGGAGTGATGCTCTTTGAGCCGTATGTGGGCCCACGGACCAAATGTGGGTCTGCTCAGGGGCTCGTTTAAGATCGAGGTGTTAATGAAGCCGTCATAGTCCACGGAATCATGGGGGGCTGCTGTGATGAGAAGCTCATCCCCGCATCCATGGTGTCCCCCAAAGGGGTGACAGCCCATCCTCCTGCAGCCTTGTCCCCCATGAGCGTGACGGATTCAACCTCTGCAAGAAATGAAAAGTATCGGAGCGCAAAAACTGCTCAGTCGTGTTCTTTGACCCAGAAACAGGCTTGTGGGAGAGCCACGGCCGTGCTGGCAGTCTGGAGAGTCCCAGAGGGTCAAAGGGTTTGTGGTTTTTGGAAAACATACAAAGTTTGCCATTCTACACACCACTCACCTTCATCTTCAGGGGACAAAGGTGCAGCCAGAGGTGCCAACCTACTTCTTCCCAAAGGCTGCTGAGAAATGCTGACCAGTTCCCTGCAACTTTCTTACAGGAAAATAACATTCCACTGTTTGTTCAGATCAGGCAGAGAAAATGAAGAGGTCCCTCTTCAGCAGGTTCCTTTTATTTCCTTATTAACTTCACCGACTGCTAAAAATCCCTGCAGTTTCAAAGCCAAATCAAACCTCTTAATTTGAGGCTGTGTGAGAGACATTTACTGACCAGGCAGAGTTCACAGGTTCTGTGTTTTATAAACATTTTATAGCTATGAACAGGCAGGAGATGAATCTGAGAAAGGTAAGGAACACCTCACGCAGGGTTTGTCCACCCTGCCCACTATTTTCTCCCACTTCAGTGTTAACTGAGCTAAAAGAATGGTGGTTTTACTATTTGCCTCGGGCTATTAGTCCTCCTTTGAAGCACTGGAGGAAATCACTGTTACCCAGGGTTGATTCTTTCTCTCTCAATTTCCTCCCATCACAAGCTCTATTAATTCACTCAATTAAAACTCCTTAAATTGCCCTAAATAGCTCTTCCTGGCCTGTTTCCCCCCCTCTGGCTCAGAGGCTCTAATGCAATGAGATGGGCATTGAAAAGAGGAGACCCACCACTGTTCCTCCCCATAATCTGCAATAATTTACATGTCTGCAGGACCATTTCAAAAATAACATAGATCAGTCCTGGAGAACTGATCTACAAGGAGTACGAGGATTCCTCTTCCACATTTCCAGACCAGACTAGAATTTGCAGTTACTGAGCCCCAGGAGAACAAATGCTCGCCCCCAGGTCCCCCTGCTGAGATGTTTTGCTCATGTCCCCAAATTACGTGCAGGAAATGGGAAAATACTGTTTTGTGAACATCTTCTGAGAACGAATTCAGAACCACTCCAGAAACCCAGCAGCCACAGCCTCTGATTCAAAGAAACTGGATATATAAAGAAGAAGATAATTTGTTTACTTAATGAAAGCAAATTGGCTAAGCGGGCGAAGAAAGCATGTTTGAAGGCTGATGCTGCAGAGGTTTCCTCAAGCAGATGCTGTCAGCTTTTGCTACCAGGAACAGCTGGGTACAAAAGGGATCATTTTGTTGAACCATGCTCTGTTGTTGAGGCTTTTACTGAATGTTCTGCCTAAGCACGCTCCCTCCTTGCGAGCTCTCGCTGGTTGAAACACGGTTGAGATCCCAGGGCTCCTGCCAGCGCGGTACAGCCCACAAACAGCCCTCTGACAGCCTGTTGCCAGGACCTGAAGGGTTTCTAAATTAGCCAAAAGTCAGACAGTTAAGGGGTTTTTAAATTAGCATCAGAGTCTTGAGCACAGGGTATGACCTTCCTAAGCAGCCCGCTCTGCAGTTCGCATCCTCCTTAAGTGTTTCATCAGTTGATTTGGTAGAACTGATCAAGACCTCCAGGCTGGGGGTCCTTGCACATTGCAAAGGCCCAGTAAATTCTTGGTCACCTTTGTCTCAGCTACAGCTAACATCTATTGTAGACAGATATTTAAAGACCTCAGGATCCTCTTCTCTAATGAGATGCGGTGGTCTGTAGCTCTCCCATCTGCTAGAACATGGCCCAGGAGCACTTAAGATCATTGACTGTTCTCCAGCACAGCCCCCAGCACCACCTTTGGGTAGGGATGTCTTAATGTCTGGCATGGAAGAGCAACCACGCAGCCTCCACCGCCTCCCCAAGCCCACTCATTTCTCATCTCGCTCTGCCTTGGGCTGCTGAGAAAGTTGGAACACTTTCTGAAGTGGAAGGGTGCTGCCCACAGGTTTCTTCTTATCAGAAACCTCCAACAGGAAAACTCTTTGGGACAAACCTACAGAGGGACCAAAGAGCAGCAGGGGCCCAGGCTGTGGGGCTTGAGCCTGTTTAGATGTCTATAGCTCTAAAAGGAAGCCAATATTATTTCTCAAGAAAGCACTCCAGAGATTACAGTTTGAAAGAGCTTACATGCATGCAAGGTATTATTGCCATGAGCTGATTACCATTCAGGTTTCTCCCACAGCTGCAAATGATGAAATCCTTTATCCTGCCTTTCAGAATTAATTGAGATGTAGCATTAGCTATAAATGTACACGAAGGATCACTGATTATTTTCATGTGTACTGAATCACCTCTTGGATATTTCCTCCTTTGTCTTCCAATCAGGCACAGCAAACAAAATTAGCCTGGTAATTTTCCACTGGTTTTAACCACCCTCCTTGCTATGTTTGTTCTGTCTTGATGTCATCAGGGATGAATGCAGTGGCAGTTGACAAAACAGCCAATAAAAGAGAACCTCCTCTGCAGAACTGGGGTTATTAGACAAATTCTATTCGTGGAGGATTGGCTGCAGAATCCTTAGGAAGTGTGGATTTCTTTTCTTTTCTTATTGTTCCCTGGTTTATTAAGAATAATAATCTGACTCTAGCCAGCCATTTCTGGTTTCCATGACAGGTTCTTGCAAAACAGCTTTTGCATTCCTCTGTAAGCAGAGACTTCATGGGCCGTACCAGCAGTGCCATCTCTTTCCTCTCAGGTCCTGGCTCAAGCTAAAGAGGTAGGTCTGCAACAGGCACACGAGTAAACCAGGCTTATGTTCACTTCTTGTGGCTAAAAACACAGTTACTGCAGCTCAGGCCACCAGTAAAGATTGTTTTCCTGGCAGAAAGGCAGCTCTTCTCCCCACTCACCTTTCCAAGGGGTTTCTTCGTTATTCACAGACTTAACTATTTTGAAATTTAAAAAGAATAAGTAAGAAGAGCATGAGCAGAAGGGAAATACATACCTACTGCTACAGCAGGCTCCTGGCCCCAGCCAGGGGTAACAAATCACCTGGGAAATAGGAGATGTGGGAGCAGAGGGGGCAGCTGGGCGGTATTTGGACATTTTGAGGTTGAAATATCCACCCTCTCCTTCCCGAGAAGTTTGGTTCAAAGCCCGTTGTTGCCCACGCGTGGCAGCAGACAGAGCCCCTGATCCCTCTCCTTCCTGGCTAAGCTTTTCCCACTGATGTCTGTTTGCTCAGCTGCTGTCTTATATTAAAGGCTCTTCCTAGCTCAGAGCTCCAGTTTGACTTTCTTATTAAGCACAAGCACTGCAGAATAAATAGCTCCTGTGCTCTCCTCTGCGCTGCAAGGGCAAAGGCTCCGAGCCCCGAGGAGGTGTGAGGCAGGCAGCCAGGCTCCCCCAGCTATATGCCAGGCAGAGGACTTGAACACTTCTTTAATGCCATGCTCTTGGGTGATGCTCTTCCTGGTGAAGTGCTCTTTGCCTTGGCCCGGTGTCCATTGTGGCAGGAGGACACGCAGCTGGCTGTGCCAGAAGGCACAGAGTAGGGCTGTGATGCCCCGCTGGATGCTGAAAAAGCAAAGTAATGGGTCAGCTGAAGCAGGGGCTGCACGTTTGTGAGTGATAGAGTTGCCCTAGCAGGCTCCCTTGGTGGCTGGTGCTGGTGAAGAGCCACCCACGCACAGACATACATGTTCCCTCGTCATTTAGGCTTGAGTGTGTAATTCTGCTCTGCCCAAAATGAATCTCTGCACATCTTACCCTGACCTGGGGTGGTCACAGCCTCAGGACCTGCCTTAGCTCCACCAGCACTTCCCTCCAGGACACTCACTCCTTGGCCACTGGCACTTGCTTTTGGAGTCATTTCTCCTCACCTAGGACAGGTAGAGGGAAGGGTCATACATAAACATAACAACACAACAACACAAACACAAACATAAACAACAGCTCTTTACAGTTCCTAAGGGTTGTGAGGGTCCTGAGCAAGAGGCTCAGGCAGTGAAAGGGCTGGAGTTTCCAGATCACCCCTAAGGATGCCAGTTGGCCCCACTTCTGCTTAGCTGGCATCATCAACCAAATTGGCTTTGAACCATCTCACACTGTCAAGCTCCGTTTCCAGCAATTTGCTCCCTGCCAGACCCTGTGGGACTTGGCAGACTGGTGTGCTCTGCTTCTACAGAAATAAGAGTAACTTATCCTGGGGAAAAATGAGTCTTTTTTTTTTGTGGTGGATGCATGCAGCCTGTCCCATCACCACTGCCAGCTCCAGCTGCCTTCCAACTGCTCAGCACCACACACCTCCTGCCTGGAGAAAGCTGCTGGGTAAGTTGCAGAGCTCATTGCCAGCCCCAAAACACACATGGCTGGCTCGGTGTCCCCCACCCACCTGGCCTGTCCTCTGCTTTGTCCCCTCCAGGCAGGAGCTCTCAGTTAACTGAATTATAAAGCCATTTAGGAGGTGGCATTATACAGCGTATGGCTGCAGAACAGGGATGCAGAGGGATGAAAGTGCTCCACAGGCACTAGATGAGCAATTGCCCCCATCATCTGTGGCTGCCCCAGTGCTCCTTGGAGTCACAGCTTTTCTTTGGGAACCACTGATGTAGATATTCTCAAAATGCCTGTTAAATATCAGAGCTGTCACAGCACAGCACAGCTCCTTACTCCCTAGGTCACCTCAGGATGACAAGGAACAAGCTGCAGACCAAGCACTGCACTCAGCAAATCGATGCTAACACGTCACCGTTCCCTGTCTCAAACCTCGCTCTTCCCCCTCAGTATTACCAGTGTCATCCTCGCAGCAGCACGCCAAGATCTCACCTTGAGAGGGTGAGCTGTGAAAGGGCCAGGGCTGCTTCTGACATCCTGATCAACTAAACCATAACAGCACCTCCCACTGGTACCCCGTCACCCAGCAGAGCAGCTGGGATCTCAGACAGAGCTACAGGCTGGGGAGGGGACTCAGGAAAACCCTTTGACATAAGCAGGTGGCATAACTCAAGGATGACCATCTGCCATCACATACAAATCCCAGCTCCCAGCTCCTTCTGCTTTTCTGACCCCGAGGGACCTCCAAGGGACGCGGAGAAACCAAGTGCCCCAAACCCAGAGTCACCGAGGGTGGTTTAGAACCATCTCCGTCCAAAAACTGGCAAGGAGCTGGATTTGTTCAGCTCATGGTGAACTTTGCAGGAAGAAATACGGTTATGGCCTTCTGTCTTCCCACAGGTTTGTGCCGTTTAACAGATAAAAAGGTTCCAGGCTGAAGCTACACGCAGTGTTTTATCTGTTAATAACGTGCTAATGGCTCCACTGCAGAGAACAGAGAGCTGCTGGGGCTGGGCCAGAGGGATCTGAGGCTCCCAAGAGCTCGGGAAGAGGAACTCAAACCACCTCCAGAATAAATTAAATCTGCATACAGAGGGGAAATTTGACTAAATCACCGCTCAGCTCCAAAAAGCCAGAAGGAGGTCTGCAGAAAGGCTGGCTCCAGGGCAGCCAACAGGCGACAGCGCATCTCCCTGCAGGGGAAAGGCCATCCCAAAGGCCTTGAGATGTGGAGGTGAGAGCTTAAAATACTCCCACAGCTTTAGGAGATGCCTGTTTCTGGGCAACAAGAGCTGCGTGTCGTCCTGGGGCTCCAGGTACGCTGGGGAGGGGCTGGGTGGTGCCTTACAGTGCTGGGGGAGCTGGGGGGACTGGGGAGGCACTGGAAGCGTGAGCTTTGGCCAAGAGGTTGCTGCAGAAGCAGTCAGAGAGCAATTGCCTTAGAGAGGGACAGGAAAGGCAGGTTTGAAATACCTGTACTGCGGAGAAGCAGTGGTTACCTGGTCTGTCGTCCTGCAGAGACACGGTGTGGCATGCAGCCACTCCAGGGAGAAGAGTTTGGCCAAAGCATCCACTAGAGAAAGGGGAAAAAATGATTTTTTTTCCTTCTGGTTTGCCCCAGTTCAGGCCTCTGAAGTCAATCTGACACAGACAAGAAATCCCCCATTTCTTACCCAGGCAACCTCAAGGCAGGAATCCACAGGATTTTTTTCCACCCAGACCATATGGAAGTTGAACAGATAATGGGGCAGAGCAACAGGGAAACATTTGCACATTAATGACACAACCTCTTGCCTTCTTTTGTCCAGGGCACCTAATGGAAACCATTGGCAAGCCCAGTTTTGGCAAAGGTAATGACCCTGACAGCACAGGCTGCAGCGGCCAAGAGGCAGGGACGCCGTGCTCTGCTCATTAAGCACCCTTATTTTCATTTATTGCTAGGAGTTTTCTATTGTACTCCGAGGACTGAGCAAAACAAACAGCTCTTACAGGCTCCTTATTTCATCATTGATGAACACGTGCAGCTGAGTGGCTGCGGTGGGTTCCAGTGGAGCTGCTGGCTGGGGCTGGTGGCAGGAGGGCACTGGGGTCTGCAGAGCTGCTGGGCACCCCCAGAGAGGCAGGTGCTGTGCTTGCACTGGTCACAGTGCCACCGATGGGGTTCTAGCACCATAAGGATATTCACTGCTGTGTGAGCAGGAATGCCTCTGGCTTGTTGGTGGCTGCTCCCAAGCCCTGGTGCATTGTCACTCCTGCTGGGGCTCTGGGGGGGTCCCACTCAGAGCCTCTTTACCCACCCCCTTTTTTCAAACCCAGCCTTTCATGCACCTTTATCAGGTAGCAGACCCCTCTTGAAGCTGTTCCTCTAGTATCACTCAGACTCACTTAGGAGGCTTCATTGCTACAAAGACATATTTCAGGTATGAGACATGTCTAGAGGTGCAGAGATACCCCCTCTCACACAGAAATGTCCTGTGAGCTCCAGCGATGCCTAACTGAGTGCAGCTCTATTGCAAGAAGCACTTCCCAGGAAAAACAATAATTAAAAAAACAATAATTAAAAAAACAATAATTAAAAAAACAATAATTAAACCCCCAGGTTTTAGAAGCTGTGTACACACGTTCAGCACATCGAGCCCACCCAGAGCAGTTTGGCTTTCCCAGGCTGATGAATCCTGGACATTCAGCTCAGCCCCCTGCAGTCACTGCACCCAGTGCCTGAACTGGGCCCCCCAGCACCGACCCACTGGCACGAGGGCACCAAACCGGCAGCTCCTCAGCACTTCGCCGAACCCGGAAAGCTGCGTTGGAACAAACTGCGACTGCAGCAGCGATGCTCAGAAAATCTCCCCCAGCAGAGGAGCTGGCTCAAAGCCACCCCCTCGTTGAAACTGCAGTTGTGTTTCTCACTGCCACGCAAGACCCTCTGCCCACCGCCGCAGCCCCCAGCCCCGTCCTCTTCCCACGCCCCTGGCAAAGGCTGCGGCGGAGCCGGTGGTGGCAGCCCCACACCAGAGAGATCCCTTTTTCCCCAGAAAAGGGGCTGAAGGGCTGGCAGAGGTGAAGGACTGCTTTCACTGAGAGCAGCGAGCTGGGGGCAGATGGAGAGAGCTGGTGTTCCACGGAGAGATTTGCTCTACCAGCCTTGAAAACGCAGCCTGTGTAACACACCCAACGCCTCTTACACCTTAAAGGGAACAAAAACTGTGACCTGCAGAAGGCAATGCAAAGCAGCCTTCTAACAACGAGATTTTATGCACCATCTCCTCTCTCCTCACCTCACCTGGTGAATCCAGGGCTCGGGAAGCACCTTGGGCACCGCCGCGGCGCCGGGGGCTCAGCCCTTGGCAGGGCTCACGGGGGTCCATCGCTGAGACTCAGCCTGTCATTGGTAGGCAAAACACCTATCCAGCACCTCAGCATCCAAACACTCACCTTGCTTTTATAACCTACAAAATAATATCTAGAATAGCCCATTTTTATTCTTTGAACTTCTGCTGCCTCGCAGAACTTCCCCCGGCTCCTCCTCAGCCCTCCTGCCCCTGCCAGCAAACCTGATTTCCAAGGAGCCAGGGTAATTGCTTGGCTTCACTCGAGCACATCACTTTGCTTAACTCCCAGCTGCGAGCCTACGGTGACAGATCCTCTGCGGGCTGAGGCAGCACACGCTGCGGGGAGCCCGGGAGGTGGCCGTTCCCCGGGGCACGTGTTCCAGACAGCCCCTCCGGTCAGTGCCAGCCCAGAGACACGAGGGGGCCGTGGGGAAATGCCAGGGTCTCGTGTGATGGGGCAGAGTGAAGATGTCCCCGTGGCTGTCACCTCTCCGTGAGCTGCCCCATCCCTCAGCAGCAGTGAATTACTGCAAGGGCCGCAGCTGGTTTATGGCTGCACCCCTCCCTGCCTCCTTACCTCTTCCCCCGGGGTCTCCTCCCTGGCTCACTGCGAGATGATTTGGAGAGCTCATGTTTTAATTTCTTTAAGCAGAGCAAGCTCTTGCTGCAGCAAATTAATGAAGATTTCTTAAACCCCAGTTTACTTTTCATTGGGTTAGTTTACCCTCCGTTCAGCTCCCGCAGCAGATGGTAAGAAGCTCCTTAATTATGTTCCACGGTCAGCACGGCCTCTCAGAGAAAAATCTGGCATTTGCTGTGCTTAATTCTACATCGTTCCCCAAGCTGGTGAAGGGAGATGGGTGCCTTGTGCCACTCCCCAAACACCTACAGCCACATCACCCAGAGCACTCCTGGCTCGGTACCACCACCCTGGGCTCTCCCATGAGCCAAGGATGCAGCAGGGCTGGGAGAGACTCCCCCCAAAAATCCCACAGCCAGAGCATCATTTTAATACCCACCTTTCTGGGGTGATAAATAAGACCCAGCATTTACTGCAGCAGGGACAAGGCTGTCCTGCAGCCCCTGGTTTGCTGTCTCTGGTGGGCTCGGATGGCCGTGGGGTGCCAGGCAGGGGTAACTGTTCCAGCCCCAGCCCATGTACCGGCTGCTGATTAGTACAGTCGTGCTGCCGACACGCAGGCGGCACCGCGGAGCGCGGGGTGACTGCCACTAATGTCAGAAAATGAGTGTGAGCACTCTTATTGCCATAGAGGGATGGTGAGCTCTGTTGCCATGGGAACCCATCTCCCCGGGGGAAATGCCAAACCACTGGACACGGGGGGCTCCTTCGGAGGGGCAGCAGAGTGGGGGGTTCTGGTGACACCCTCCTTTGTCCACGAATGGCACCAGAGCTGCACATCCCAACACACCCAGGCACGGGAAAAACACACCGAGCCTGAGACCTCCCAAACTCAGCTGGTTTGCTTGCACTGAGCCCCAGGCAGGTCAGGCTGAAGCTAAAAGATGAATAAGATTGATGGCAAGAAGTGACAGGCAGTGGGGTCAGCTCACCAGCAAGCCCAGCGCTGGTGATGTTTTCTTAAATGGCCTGAAAAAGGAGGATTTGAGAGAGAAACATGCTAGCAGCATGAGCGAAGGGGGCAGTGGGGACCTCAGCATTTCGGTGGGGGGACGGTGGGTGGCTGCAGGTAGCATCAGGGCTCTGAAGGGAAAGTCTGTGTCTGCAGTGGGTGTGATGCTGATAAAGGTCCCAAGGTTTGGACTAGGATCTGTGCAGCTCTTTATCTCCAAGAACATGGCAGAAAGGGGTATTGCAATAATCACACCGGGTTGCCACGAGAGCCTGGACACAGCTGGATGTGGCAAAAGGATGGATTTTAAAGATTCACCCTCAAACTCGGCCAAGGGCACAGCCTGGCTCTTCTTACCCCAGCAGCAAACATCACCCCCCTGGGCCACCCCGAGACAGCGCCGGGAGAGATCTGGGTGGGCTCATTGATGCTCCCTCCCGTATTGACAAGAAATCCCCATTCACACACCTGCCCCCGGAGCTCCCAGGCTGCCAGCTCCTTCCTCCCAGCGAAGACGACACAGTTTCTGGGTCTCCATAATTATTTACACGTGGGCTGTATTTATTGGCAATTCAATGGTTCAGTGGCTCTGAGACATTAGTCTCCTGTAAACATGTTTCCTGCCAGCAGTCCCAGTGGGCTGGGAAAGTTTGTCGAGCCCTCTGGGGCTGTGCACATATCGGGGGGGGCAGCTGGCAGAGCCCCTCGCCGCCACGCTCCGCCGTCCCGCGGAAAAATCCTGCTGGGACACAGCCTCACGTGTGGGAGTTCGGAGCCAAGGGCAGGGGGTGGTGGGTGCTTGGAGCACGTTCGGAGGTGGGTGATGGGAGCTCTGGGAGGTGGGAGAGGCTGCAGGGATGGGGTGTGCAGCAGCCACGGGAAACAGCCCAGGAAAAATGCCTGGGAAAACAGATCTGGTAAAACTGTGGAGAGCCCAGCAAAATCTGCAGCAACACGTGGTGAAGCGAGGCAGGGAACACACTGGCTCTGGCACGGCGTGCAGTACCCCCGGGTAACACACACAGCAGCCCCAGCAGAACAGGCACTGACTGCAGCAAACGTGCAGCAGCTCGGGAAAACACGCTGTGGCTTGTGCAAAGCGTGCCACGGCTCTGATAGAACACGTGGCAGCCCCAGCAAAACACACAGCGAGCGCGGTAAAACCTGCAGCAGCCCGGGAAAGCACCCTGCAGCCCTGCTGTGACACACAGCAGCCCTGGGAGAATGTGCCCCAGCTCGGGAAAACACGCAGCAGCTCTGGTGAGAGCTGCAGTCGCCCTGCTCTGACACGCAGCGAGGTGGGAACCCAGCAAACACGCAGGAACGGGGATAAAACAGGCAGCAGCCCTGGCCAAACACGATAAAAACCACGGAGCAGCCCCAGGCAGACCGAGCCCCTGCGTGGTGCCAGCTCTCCAATGCCCCTCCCCAGCCTGGCCAAAAGCCCTTTGCCAGGGGACACACAGAGCTGGCACCACGAGCATCCCGCGTGGGGCTGCATCCCCCCTCCTGCAGCAGCCACGAGGTGTAACGAGGGCAGTCTCTTCAGACACCACTCCCAGGAAGGAGGGCACGTCCCTGTCCCTCGCCACAGCACTCCTGCCACCCCATCCACCCACCCCATTAAAGGCTCCAGCTCTGTTCCTGCCACGTCGCTGGGAGAACGCCACGGCTTTAACACTCTGCTCCTTCCTGCCTGCCTCGTTGGGCCATCGGTACCCACGTGCTAATTGCTGATGGTCAGCAGGCTGTTTGATAGAGCAAACACACTGGTTCTGAACGAGGACATTCCTCAGGTTCTCTGAGGCCCACTCTAGGAGCTGCACATCACCATCTAACCCCAGACTCACACCTCACTTGAAACCAGGACTATCATTTCTTATCAGTGCCAGCCTGGGAAGACCAAGCTCCAAGATACTCAATCCTAAATCCAGAGTTCTTTCACCTTGACTCCAAGTGCCTACAAATACAGGGTCTGCCCCTTGGATCCACTTCATCACCCAGTGTTGCTGGACAGATTTCTCAGTAACCTGAAAAGAGCTGCTTTTGACTAAAGTGACTGATTCAAACCCTCACAGAGGTGTAAACCTGCCCGCGGGGCACCTCTGCTTAGTTTGGTGGCCCTAGCCCTGGAGGAGGAGCAGACGAGGTTCACACAAGCCCTTTCCATCCAGCTGACATTTCCCATCTCTGCATTTGTGGCTCTTTTGAGGACAAACTGCCAAGAATAAGGGTACCTGTAGAAAATCGCGTGGAGGCACGTGGGCCCCCGCCGAAGCTGTGTGGCCACCAAGGTGTCCCCTCCTCCTTCCCGCTGGCAATGGGCATAAAGATATTTTGCTCGTGATGCAACTTCCATTATTTCCATAGCAACCATCCTTTGTCGGGTCTGGAGACCGGAGGTTTTTAACGGCTCCATTTGCCAGTGAGCCCCAGAAGGAAGCCCTGCAAAAGGAGAAAGTTCCCATTCAGATGCAAACCAGCTGCCATAATAGCTGAGGGGTGCAGGGGGGCCATCGCCTGGGCACGCTGCTTCTCACCAACCCTTCCTCCTGGGCTTGGGCCATGCTGTGTGACAGAGCCTCACCCAGTGACACTCCTGGCGCTGGCAGCCAGGGCGTGCGTTGGGGCACTCGGGCAATGCCCAGCCCAGCCGGCATGGGCCTCAGTGGAAAAGAGAAAAGGAAAAGAGACTGCTTCTGGTTCTGTCAAAACCACCCTGGGGTCCCTTGGGAATGTTCTTGGTGCCTCCTAACCCTTCCTAGGCCAAAGAGCTCCTCTGCCCTCTGTCCCCTTCTTGCAGGAAGCATCAGCTTCCATCACGTTTTATCTCAGCTCTTGACAAGCCTAAAATTAATGTCCAAAGTGTGCTACAAAGGGGCTTGTGTGCCACCACACCGGGAGAAGACACCAAGATGCCCGTGCTGCTGCTGAGCACAACCCCAGCCTGCGGGACGGGGCTCCTCGCTCCTGCCCGTACCAGTGCACAGGGCTGGGACCGCTGGGGAAGGACAAACCTTTCCTGCCTGTTTGCTCTCCTGCCTGCCCTAGCTCCTTGCTGGGATACAGGGACACCAGCTCACACCTGGCTCCTCGGCTAATCCGTCACGGAAGTCTCACAAGCCCCCCAGAACCTCAGCCTAGAGGATCCATTGGCCTCTTCCCTAATTTTTGCCCCGGAGGTCTCACCCAGTCGGCTTTGCCCTGGTTCCTAGTGTAAGGTGGGTATTTCTTCTCCCACAAGACAACCAACTTCATCAAAGCCAACCTCCTGCCAAATAATTTGGCTGTTCATTAGAAAAAGAAGCAAACGGCACAAAAAGCATTTTGTGCTTGTGCCGTCTCCTGGTGCCAGGGAAACCTCAGTGTCATAAAATCCCATTAAAAACCCGAGGGTGAGGATGAAACCAGCCCTGCTCTGAGCACCATGCGGCTTCCCGGAGCAGCAGCAGGCTCCGGCGCGGGGGGCTCAGGTCCCTGCTCCCCCCCTCGCTGCCTGCCTGGGCAATTAGGCGAAGCATCTTTTAAATTGTCATCCTGGAAGGAATAAAAAGCCTGGGGAAGGGCAGACTTCCAAAAGGAATGCTTTGAATGTCCCACCCTTCCCCGCTACCTTTTCTAAAGCCTCTGACAATGGCTTCGCTGTCCTTTTCTGGGACCTTTGTGGGTCTGACGGCGCTGCCGAGCCCCGCCGCCTCGGCAAGTCTCTGCTGATACCATTACCCACAAAAGGCCTCTGTGATGTTTGCACTCAATGACTGTATTTTTCTTTCCCTTCACTGAACAAACCCTCCCGTGACTCGGCTGGCTGCTGGGGGGTGTGTGTACACTGAGCCTGAGGAAAGCCCAGCGCCAGCCCGGGGGCTTCCACAGCCCGCCCCGCCGGGCACTCCTCTCCGCTCCACAAACCTGGATTTTAGAATCCATCCCCAGCTTGCTTTCTTTGCCCCTGAAGCACCTGGACCTGAGCAAAAGCAACCAGGAAAGATGCCTGGCCTTTGAGACAGCAGCACTCTGATGTCCCAGTGCCACCCCAGTGCCTTTTTAACTGGGTGTGTTTAGCTTTGGTCTGCATGAGTTAGGCAAAAAAAAAATAGGATAGGATAGAGCAGAGAATGGAGTGGAGTGGAGTGGAGTGGAGTGGAGTGGAGTGGAGTGGAGTGGAGTGGAATAGAATAGAATAGAATAGAATAGGATAATAGGAATAGTTCAGTTGGAAGGGACCAACAACAATCATCTAGTCCAACATCCTGACCACTTCAGGCAGGGTCTGTACCTCATTTCACGGGTGGACGTCCCCTGGACACAGGACCAGCCTTTTCAGGTGCATTTTCATCAGCAGGGAGCACAGGAAGCAGAGCTGTTGAAGAGCAAAGCCATGCCTGAAGCACACAAATAAAAAACACTGTGGTTTTCTACAGATTTTCATCTTTTCATGGCGTGCAGACACTCTCTAACCCTTGCACAGAAAAGCAGACCTGCAAGAAAACTTTTACATCTACCTGCAAAAAGCTAAGAGTGGGAAGGGAAGACAGGCTGTGGAGAGAGCAAACGCACTGACGGGATCCACACCAAAGTCCTGCCCCACCAGGTTCCTTGGGAAAAGCCTCTCTGCATGCCAGGGAGCCAGTCTTGGGCTGGAGAGTGAGGCTGATCTGCAAGATGTGGTGAAGGAATGAGCCAGGCTGTGAGGAAGGAGAGGGAACACAGAGGCTGCCCCAGCCCACGTCCTCCTCTGGTCTGGTGGGGCACCCCTGGGTGCAGCCCAGCCCTCGGAGCCCTGACCCCTGCCCTAGGCAGAGGGATCCAGCACCACTCAGCCTCTGCCTGGGAGCTACAGGAGGGGAACCCAGACCTCAGCCTGTCCACAGAGGAACATGTCCCACCTTGAGGACATCTGGGACCTTCATCCCATCCACCTCCCACTCCGCACCTCACAGTACAGCCGAGAGGTTCGTGCCTCTATTTCTTTTGGTCTTTTAACAAAAAAGCTCTTAGGAAAGCAAGCTGGCATTGATCTAGCCTCATCCCCAAATAAACTCAGCCCCAAAGAACAAGATAAACTTTCTTGCCACTGCAGGGAAAAGGAGCCCGCTGTTCCTGCACAGCCCGCGCTGCAGAGGGCTGAGCGTTTTATCCGCGGGAGCCGGGCGAGGGGGAAGCTATGGTTTTGTTCCAGCAGTTCATTGCCTTTCTCTAGTGCCTTAGTTCAAGGCTTTCCAAAGATTTTACAGCCTCTGTTTACCTCCCAGTCCTTGGCCATGCGGTTTTGGGCAGATTTTGACCCAAGAACTGTTTCCATGCTCTGCTCAGCAGCACCCCAAAGGCAAAAGGTGTCAGTGGGAGGACCCCCCTCGTGGAGTGTGCTCCGCCTGGAGCCAAAATCTGGGGACACTCACCCTGCTCAGTCCCACCTGAGCTGCTCCCACCTGAAGAAGCACCTCTAAAGCCACAGGCAGCTTTCTCTCACAGAAGAGACAGCCAAAGAAAAGCAAAACCCTCCTGTGTGCAAGGAATGAGATTAAGAGACAACAATATTTAACACAGAGAACAGAAGCTGCAGCAGGTGAACAAACAAGCAGCACAAACCTTTAAAGCCACTGAGAAATAAGCATTTAATTAAAATCCCCGTCGCTAAACAAGCAGGAAACATTCCCTCAGCTTCACAGAAGCAGCAAAGACAGTGAAGTCTAACCAGCTTATTCCCAGTGAGCCCTGAGGGTCAGGCTGAACCAAACCTCAGGCCCCTCCACAGCCCCAAACCAGACCCCAGCTCCGCCAGCGCCGGGCACCAAACCCCTCCTGCGCCGCCCCCGAGTGGCGGGGCACACACGGGATGGTTGCAGGTTTCAGACGGGGCACAAGGACAGCAAAACCGGTTTCTCACCCGTTTTTCGTGCCGAGGTGAGCTGGGAGCTGCAGTCCCTGAGCACAGCATCATCGCCTCGTGCCCAGCCGCAGTCCCGTTATCCCGGGCCAGGACCACTCAGCCCGCAGTCCCGTTATCCCGGGTCAGGACCACTCAGCCCGCAGTCCCGTTATCCCGGGTCAGGACCACTCAGCGTGCGCTTGGCCGCGGGCTCCAACAGGGGGAGACAGGGAGCTGACAGATACAGCACGGGATTAAGTTATTTAGTTAAGTCACGCCCTAGGCAGGATTTTTCACCCCACTTCAGGTTTACTCGGCCGTGGCTCCATGCCCTTCCTTCAGACAATTTCACAAATCCTAAAGAAAACACCTTCCTTTCCATTTCCCCTTTGTGAGAGGTTAACCCCAGGATCTCTGGTCCAGCCCCACTGCTCTGTACCAGCCCCACAGCAATTGGGTGCCTCTTCTGCTGCGACTGCTGCTTCTCATCCCACCGCCCGTGCCACGCAACCATCTCATCGTTCGGCTCCGATGTGCTTCCTTCCCCACGTGTTACCGCTGCTCTGGCACTTAACACACCAATTAACGGAGGCAGGAACTGCCTCTCCATCACACTCACCAGGGGCAGGCGGCCTCTCCAAGAACACAAACACTGACATCGACGGAAAAGCACGAAGCAACAGACTAATTAATATAAAACCTTTATTAGAAACGAGGACGCAGCCTCCCAGGGCCAACGTTGGACATTATCTCCCAAACTTTAGCAATTTAATGGCCACAATTAAATACAAGTAGCTACAAAAATGGTGTGTGCATCCATAAAAAGGGAAGGACTAACCCTCCAATGGCCATTATTTCACACACAGCTGCAGAAAGCGTTTTTCCACGGTGGTTTGCACGCACGTGGGCACACAGACACCCAGGGGGCACTTGTTGCTTTCTGCCCCAGGGGACAGGCTGGGCTCTGATCTTATCAGGAGTCTGTATTGCTCTGACCCAGAGAGAGACAGAGAAGAGCACACTTAAGGCTTACTATTGCGTTCGATACGATGTGCTGGGTAAACAGCTCGTACTTTCAAACCTTAAAATTGCACAGAAGTGACTATCATCCTATCACTAGTTTTATTCCAATAGTAAATAATAATTAATAATAATAATAATAATAAAAACCAGAGGTACTACTGTCACAGAAAAAAAAGACCAGTCTCATTTAACCACCATCTACATATGAAAAAACAAAGGATAAATAGGGCATAGTTTATAAAAGCCTTTTCTTTCACTCACCCCCCAAACCGACCTCCTGCCTGACCCAGGAGCAGTTCTGACAGCGCTCGTTGCGGCACATTAACCCCTGCACTGCCGGCGCACCCACCGCCACGCGGGGACTGCGACCCAGCCACGTGCTGCGTAGTACAAAACGTAAAAAAGGAGGAAAAAATACTTGAAATATACCCATTTGTCACGTTCCTGGCAGATGTTCTGTGTGTCCTGCTGTAAGAAAGAGTTTCAGGTAAAATAGACGTACAAAAGGTACTGTGCTCAGGTCAGCGGCGTATGTACACGTTAAAAACACACGGTACAAAAAGTATCCTAGTAGCAATATATATAATACTTTTTATATAAACAGTGTTTGGGAAGTATAAAATCAGGAATGATGCATAGCCGAGGGTGTTCAGGGGCCCTGCAGGGAGCCAACCCTCGCAGCGCCCCGGCAGTGGCGGCTCAGTGCCGGCAGAACTCGGCGGTCACGTTGGGCAGCGGGTAGGCAAAGAGGGAGAAATCCAGGATGTACTTGGGCAGGAGCTCCTTGATGAGCCGGCGCTGGGTGTTGCACAGGTAGTACTGGAGCGTCTCGGCCGTCACGGGCTTGTACCAGGGCTGCCGCTCGGGGAAGCGGACGGAGGCGGGCGACTGCACCCGCCGCAGGACGTAGTTGGCGTCGGCGTGGAGGCGCTCGTAGGAGCCGATGAAGTCGTACCTGACGGCGCAGGGCTGGCACAGGTTGTAGATGGGCATCCAGTGCTCGTTCATCCTCTCCGCCTCCTCGTCCAGCAGGTACCGCAGGAACTCGGAGAAGGTCACGTCGTCGCCCGCCGAGCCGCCCCCGTCGTGCCGGTACCGCCGCACGATCTCCACGCCGTACCTCTGCTGGTACTCCTTGATCTCCCCGAATTTGTTCCTGTAGGCCGAGAGCAGGCGCTCCAGGGGGTTGCGCACGAAGAGGAACTTGTAGTAGTGCTGCAGGCGGTAGGAGATCTCCTCGGGCCGCATGTCCCCCAGGAACACCAGGTCGCTCCGGTGGTCCATCTTCAGCTTCGCGTCCACGCTGCCCAGCGCGCCGCCCAGCACCTTGAGGACGCGTTTCCAGTTGGAGCAGGCCACCTTGGGCACGTAGCAGTACAAGAAGCGGTACCGGTCGCTGACCAGGAGGTGCCGCAGCACCGTGCGCCGCTGCCCGGCCGGCAGCTCCCAGACGCTGCGGGGCATGGCGCGCTGCCCGCACACGGCGCGGATCGTGCGGTTGCGGATGTCCCGCAGCACCTCGCGGTCCAGCTCGGCGCCGGGCTCGTCCCCGCCCCGCCGGGAGCGCTCGCCGGCCGCGGGGTGCAGCGGCGGCGGCCGCACCTGGGCCAGGATGCCCCTCTCGATCATGAGGAGCAGCCCGCTGGACGCCACGATGACGCCGAACATGAGCATGGAGGGCAGCAGCACCGCGCCGCCGCCAGCGCCCCGCGGGCGGGCCCGGCTGCGGCCCGGGGCGGCGGGCAGCGGGGCGCGGGGCAGCATGGCGCGGCGGGGCGCCGGAGGGCGGCGGCCGGCAGTGACGGCTGGGGGCGGGCCGGGGGAGGTGGCGGTCCTGGGCCCGCCCCGGCGCTCGGCTCCGTGCGGGGCGGGGACGGCGGCGGCGGGGGTTCGGCTGCGGGGCTCCGTGGCGGGGAGCGAGCCCGGACCGCCCGCACGGCCCCGAGCATCCTCACGGCCCCGAGCGCCCGCACGGCCCCGAGCATCCGCACGGCCCCGAGCGCCCGCACGGCCCCGAGCATCCTCATGGCCCCGCCGGCGGGAGGCCGGGGACGCCCCGCGCCCCCCAACACATTTCAAATGGAATTAAAAAAAACTCACCGACCTTTGCCGGGGGCTGCGGGGTGCAGCCCGGTCCGGCGGGAGCGGTGACTGGCAGGGCAGTACCGGGCCGGGCTCCCCTTCGTTAGCTGTGCCGGGGTTAATTGCCGCGCGGGTCCAGCGGCCGGGAGGAGGCGGCCGGGACCTGGGCTGTGCCGGGGCCGAGGACGCTGTGCCACCGCCTGGAAGGCAAAGGACAAAATTGTCAGAACTTTGAGCAACTGCAGCTGCTGCCCTCCAGACCCCTCTGCCCGCAGCGCTGGGCACCGCGGGCTCCTCGGCAGCCTGGGGCCGGGCCAGCCCCGAGACACCGTCCCTGCACAGAGCCACCCGGGCTGGGGTCACCTTGGGGATCAAGCATTAACCCAACACTGCCAGTCCTCACTGCACCATAGCCCTGACTGAAACACCTCCAGGGATGGGCACTCCCCCCTGCCCCGGGCAGCCCCTTCCAGTGGCTGACAACCTGGTCTGTAAAGAAATTCTTCCCAATATCCAATCTAACCTTCCCCTGGCACAACTTAGGCCGTTACCTCTTGTCCTAACCTTGGTTCCTTGGTTAAGGAGCACATCCTCCTTTCAGGCAGGTTTACAGGGCGATGGGGTCTCCCCTCAGCCTCCTCTCCTCGACGCCACGCGGCCCTTTCCGGAGCAGAAATCATGTTGTCCCATCATTGTCCTCTGTTCTCCCTTCCGTGCGTTCTCAGAGTGCACCACAGGGCTCGTGCGTCTCCACCAGTCTTGCAGGGACTCTCTGTCAAAAGCTTTCTTAACATCAAGAGAAAAACAGCTTCCACTTAGTTTGCTTTGATCAAAAGCCAAGAGCATTTTGTCAGCCAAGGCACACGGAAGCATGTGCAGCGAAGCACAGAGCCTGGAGCTAGGTTATTTTACATTTTACAGGTTTATTTGGATGTAAATACAGCATTAACTCTAGGAACAGAGGGTATCTTCCACTCTGCCACCAGCAGCACAGCTGCAAACCTGAACGCTCCGTGGCATTCCCGGATTCCTGCTCGGATGCTGGAGGGCAGGGCCAAGGATCTGACCATCCCAGCACCAGCGTCCAGTTAACTCCAGTACAGGCACGACTGCTCGTGCCAAAGCAGCCCGGGGAAGTGTTTGTGTCTGAAGGTGTTTTAGTCTGGCACTGCTTGTCCTCTCCTGTTTCTGTGCACCCCTGATACCTGGAGGTCTGGAGCAGTTATATATGGTAACAGAGCAGTTCTGAAAACACATCCCAGCCTGCCCAGGGTGTCAGTGGGTTTATTTTTCCCCTAGGTGTGCAGGGGAACCTTGATTTCAGGACTGGTCTGAACAGCACGGGTACCTGGTAGGATGCAAAGTCTCTGTGGAGAGACACAGCCAAGCAAACACACGGTTCAGGGGGCTGGTCTGTGCACTTGCAAGGCTGAGCCCCACATCACTGGAGAAAATCAACTGTGGTTATACTGAACGTGCCCGTTGCTCACTCTGCATGTTAATTAATTGGATTTTCACAGCAGCTAAAAGCAGCCTCACGTTCAGAGTGTGCAGAACCATGGGAATGCATTTCACAGACAGATCCATCTCCTCAGAAAAGGCACATTTAGAAAATAAACGTCACTGAGGAAACCCCACTTCAGGCTGCTGTGGTTTGCCCACAAGTTTGTACTACAAACCACAAGTGATGGGAGGGTTTAGTCCTTACAGACACACCAGGAGGATCTGCATAGTTCTCAGCCCTCTTCAGGGCGCCTTCAAACCCCGCTATTTACCTTTGTCACTTCGTTCCAGAGAGCTGAAGGCAAAGCCCTTTTGTTTTGGCTGAGTAAATCCACGTCCTGGCTCTGCCCCGGTGGCAGGGAGCTGCTTGTGGGAACAAAGCCCGGCGGTGACAGCGCCTGCTGGTCCCCACGGTGCCGCCAGCCCGGGGGGAAGAGGCTGCAGATGTCTCCTCTGGCCGGCCGGCCGACTCGTGGTGCTGCTGTGCTCTGCACAGACTTTGCTGCTGGTGTCTGTCCTGCAGGTGAGTGTTTCTGCACAGCCATCGCCCCGCTGCCTGGCACACACGTTACTGCTGCAGCTTGCCAGAGCGCACACGGCATCGTGTTAAGAAGCCACCTTCGATATGGTCTGGAAAAAAGTTTACCAGCTTACTTAAATGTAAAATTTAAGTCTGTCCCTTTGCTTTTCCACATTTAAAAAGCAGCTGTAAAAATCCGTGCCCTCTGTGACCTGGGCAGTGCACGCTGCTGTGTGCCCCCCCAGCAGCGCCGGTGATGCTCAGAGCAGCGCTCCCACCGCGAGGGCCTGGGAACGGGGCAGGCTCCGCAGCGTGCCCAGTGGATTAACCAGCCCCAGCTGTCCTGGCTGCGTACGGGTACGGCACAGCCTGCACTTACAGCCGGCCTTCCGTCCACAGGAGTCCTGAAATCCCTCTGCACGGTGCAGGAGAGAGCCCTTCACCACCCCCAACCACAGTAAATCGCATCCCAGGGGCACACACAGCTCCCTGGGACAAGGGAGACCTGCACAGCCCTGCCCGCCGAGGGGCTTCGCCCGACCTCAGAGCAACCCTCATCTGCCTGGGGAGGGCAGCAGCCTCCCCCCCACATTCCTGCAGGTACACACGGGGGATTTTCGTAACTCACAGCACTTCTCAAGATGCTCCCAAACCCCAACATTTGCCTTTGCCTTAAAAGCACCACAGCAGCGCCAGACCTCTGCTCCCAGGTCGCTGCCAGCTGGTGTCCAATAATCCCCTTGGCTTTCCCTCCCTGCTCACTCCCACGAGCAGAAAAACACCACTCAGATGCATCACTGTTACGTGCATTTACGATATGATGTGCATCACACCAGGCAGGTGTCCCAGCATTATTTACACAGGGCACACCTGGGTTTAAAGCAGGCTGCAGAGCTCAGCCGTGGCTCTCAGAAGTGATGGTCTAACAAGGAGAGTGGAGAGAAAGAGTGAGGGGCACCTCTGTCCTTCCAGCTTGGAGTGAGGTGGGACACTGACTGCCATCACAAGCACTGCCACATGCTCTGCCAAGGCTCTGCTGGCCATTTGGGTGAGACCAGATCTTTATTTTGGTCTGAGAGACTGCCAAAAGGAAGAACGTGCGAGGCCTCTTGAAGAGCTCAGCAAAAGGAAGGAGTTTTCTTTAAAGAACAAGTTTGAGCTGGTGCCAACTCTCCGAATAAGTCATGGGTCAGGGACTCCTAACGTAGGCAGCTGAGACCCCCTGGTCAGATGTGAGCAGCTCCAGACCCAAAAGCCAAACGAGCAGAGGAGGACGAGGGCTGATGCTGCGCTGCGTGCCCAGAGAGCGCCCAGTCCCCGGGTGTCACACAGCCTCTGAACCCAGCGGAGAGGCGCGGGAGCCGATCCACAACGGCTCACTCGAAGGCAGTGTCCTGTCCCCAGGGGAAAAAAGGCTTTTTCAACAGTCAAACATACTAAATAATTCAGAGGAGATTGTTGTGGTAGGCTTGGTCTGTCTCCCTCGTCACAGAACTCACTGTTCCCAAGGAAAACCTAGTGCTGAGGGATCTGCTTATCTGGCACCGCAAATCAATCGATGCGCAGCTGCCTGAACTCGCCACGACCTCCGCCGAGCTTCGGTCTGGTTTTCCCCGCTCCGTTGTGCCCAGCTATGAACCTGCTTTTGATCTGAGCCATGTCAGGAGCTTTACTGCCTCCCTGCAGGGAGAACGGCCACGCAGCGACCGGAGCTGGAACAGCCCGTCCCACCCGGGCTTTGCCCGGCTGCCCAGCACGGGGCTGGGGCTCTGAGGCGCGGGGCAGAACGGGTCGTGCCCAGGTCCCCGGGGACAGCGGGACGTGCCCAGGTCCCCGGGGACAGCGGGACGTGCCCAGGTCCCCGGGGACAGCGGGATGTGTCCAGGTCCCCGGGGACAGCGGGACGTGTCCAGGTCCCCGGGGACAGCGGGACGTGTCCAGGTCCCGGGGACAGCGGGACGTGCCCAGGTCCCTGGGGACAGCGGGACGTGTCCAGGTCCCTGGGGACAGCCGGCGGAGGCTGGGGCCGTACATCCCCCAGCGCCCTCAGCCGTGCTGCAGCTGGGCAGGAGGTCAGGGAGAGTTCAGAAATACCGCAGGCGCCAGCGCAGCGGGGCTGGCGTTCCCAGTGGTGTCTCTGTGAGTCAGAGCTTTCCTGGTGCTGCCCCAGGCAGCTGCTCCCAGGTTCTTCCCACAAAGGTCAGCGGGCAGAAACCATTCCCAGACTGAGCATATTCCATTTGAAAAGTCAATAACAGCCACAGCTCCCTTTTCCAACCCCTTACCCTCCACAAACCCACTTGCCAACCTCTGATCCCTCTCAGACCAGGGCTGCCTCTGGCACCCATCACATGTCACTGGTGGGGGCAGCCAGCCGTGGTTCTACCATCAGTTTTCAGTGCAAACACACGTTAAATCAGTGCAGCTACAAAACCTGTGTTACAAGAGAATCTCAAAGCCTCTTTACTCACTGTAGGTACGTCTGCTGCTCTTCACACCACGCTCCCAAACGGCTCTGGCAGGGCTGTAATGAAGTTGTGGGTCCCACAGGTCCTGTCTGGGGATCACCCCCAGCCTCGTTACCCCATCGGATGCTTAAACAATGCAGGGAGCTCAGGGTGGCCACAGATCCGTGCGAGGTGTAGCAGCATCCGCCCTCCCACGCATGGCAGGGATGCTGCAGCTCCAGCACCCATCCTGGGAAATGGGAATTGCTGCAGGTTTGTGCTGTGCCACATCCTAAGCGGGCAGCTGGGCTGGGACAGTGCTCCAGTGTGTCTTTCCAGCAGGGAAATAATTTCAGACCGTCTCCCGAAGACGCGTTGTTCCCACGGTAGAAGTGCGATAGGTGGTCAGAGTTGCTCCTCCTTCCTTACAAACCTTCCTCCCATGCCTCAGCCAGGAGGCAGAAATACCCTCCAAGGACGGGGATGCGGCACGGCTCCTACAGTGCTGCTCTGGATCTGCTGGCCCTGAGCACAAATCAGCCATTTACATTCCTTAATAAACCCAAATCAAACATCCAGAGGAGAAACAGGGAGTTCTCTGCCCCGTGCCCCGGCTGGTTTTGCCAGCACAGCCCCTCTGCAGCACCCACAAGGGTTGGCTGTTTGCTGCTCGGGTTGGTCCGACCAGCGTTTCTGTCACCCACTGCATCCCACAGGCAGCAGAACGAGGGCTGAATCTGCACCAACACCTTCCAACCTGCAGCAGCTCACATCCCACACCTGAAACCGTCATCACAAGGCAAAAAACCCTGGTGTGTGGAAAGGGACTGGTAGGGACTGGTAAGGGCTGGTAAGGGCTGGTAAGGGCTGGTAAGGGCTGGTAAGGGCTGGTAAGGGCTGGTAAGGGCTGGTAAGGGCTGGTAAGGGCTGGTAAGGACCCTTCTGGCTCCTTGGGTACCCACCCAAATTAATCCCCCTCCTCCCTACAAGGAACATGATTTGTAGATACCTGCTCCCACTCCAGTTTGTTGTCACAGAACGCCCTGGAGAGGTTTATGGAGACATAAAATTAAATACGAAGGCACAGAACAAACGGCGCTTGCACTCAGCGTATCTTGTAAATCCCGTTTAAATTGTTTCCTTTATTAAACATCCTTTCCCCTTAACCCCGGGTTAGTGGCTCTCGCTGGAGGCTCTGGAAAAGCCATCTCATCTCTATAGCAAGAGGTCACGCCAACGCTCCCCTCGCTGCCACCCCACTCCCTCCCTCCCCGAGGGCCGGTGCCCTGTCCCATCCCGACGTCCCCACGAGGGCGGCTCGGGGGCGAGCGCTCCCTTTGCCCAGCCCGGCGGTCCCGTGGAGCCCACGGGCAGGGGGTGCACGCCTGTCCCGGCGAGGCAGCCCACACCCAGTGGCTTCTCCCCCATTCCCCTTTCCTTTTTCTCAGGAACTGCCCCGTTTGCCCATGCCCCCGGCACACGAGGTGGTGGTGGCCGTCCCCAGGGCTTTGGGCAGGGGGTCTCGGGCGAGGGGCCCTGCGCAGCTCTCGCCCCCGTTTCGGAAGGTCACACCTTCAGCCCCGCAGCTGCGTACAGAGGGCTGATGGAGGTGGATGTCTGGGGTTTGCAGGGGGCTGGAGCACTGTGACCCCGGCCAGTCCCCCCCCGCTGGCTCCCAGCGCAGCTCCTGTCCCAGCCCCGTGGAATTACCTTCTGCCCATGGCTTTTGTCGCAGGAGTCGGCCTCTGGGAACACAGGTCCTGATGTCCCTGGAGAAACGGTGTGTGCAGGGCGACCTGCAGCTTTCTGCTGCTCCCAGAGCGCGAGGCTGCGGCAAGGAAACGCTTCAGCCTCCGGTGCTGGGATGCGGGCGCGGGGGGATGCGGGCGCGGGGGGATGCGGGCGCGGGGGGATGCGGGCGCGGGGGGGATGCGGGCGCGGGGGGATGCGGGCGCGGGGGGGATGTGGGCGCGGGGGGGATGCAGCTGCTGGAGAGGAACATTAAAAGCTTACCCTTGTTTTTGTTCAGCTTCAAATGAAACAGGCAGCACGGGAGCGATGCAGAAAGCGGCTCCGAGAGGCTACGGACACTTTCCCATCGGGCAGGGCCTGCGCTGAGCGGAGCTGGTGTCGCAGTTCTGCAGTGGGGGCACAGCTGAAGCGTTCGTGGGGGCAGAGCTGTAAGGACTGGAGCCTGTGCTCTGTTATCCTCCCCAAACCCCCAGCTCAGTGGGCTGAGCCTTCGTGGTGGAGTGATGGGCGAGAGGGGGCAGTAACAGCGGGGAATCACGCAGGCTTCAGGTCCCTGGGGACACCAGGTTAAGGTGGGGACACATGTCCCTGCTCCCGAGGTGGCACCAGCTCTGCCCGGGGCTGATCCTGCTCCGGCACAGCTCGGTTACCAGCAGCTGCTCCCCGGGCTGGGAGAGCGCTCCGTCACGTGAATGTGACAGCGCCATCGCTCCCGTCCCTTGGCTGGGACGCGTTTTGGCACAATTACAGTCAATTACAATTAGCAGCAGTTAAATGTAACCAGGAGCTCGTGGCTTTGCTCCGGGTGCGGAGACACTTGGGCACGTCCTGGACGCCACGCCGGGTGTGCCCGGCCGGGAGATGCGGGGAGCGCACGGAAATGCCCCCGCAGCAGCGGGTGCCAGGGCCCAGCTGGCTCCCTCCCGGCCAGAGGAGCCACTCCAAACCCGAGTGACATTCCAGGGAGCGCCGAGCAGCACCGGTGTCCCCGAGGCCGCAGGACACCGCGGCGATAACACATAAATTGTCCCCTGTGTCCCAAGGGACTGCGCTCCCCGAGCTCAGGTGTGCGTCTGAACGCCCCCACCCCCAGTCCCGGGGCACAAACCCCCTCCGCAGCCTCGCAGGTGCCCACAGCCCCCACTGCTCCTTCCCAGCGCCCCCAGTGCCACCTCCCCTGCCACTCCGTCACTTCCACACCGCGCGTGCCAACGAGGGAGATGTGACACAGCAGCCTGGTGCTGCCACTTACCTCGGACACCGTGGGCCATCGAAACCAGACGTGGAGCCACCCCAGGATCCGCGGTGTGAGATCCGTGTGGCAGCACAGCTCTCTGCTCCAGGGCTGGGCACCCCTCCGCCACCACACGGCGTCACCCCGAGGCCCACAGCGGGGCTCCAAGGTGGCAGCAGGCGGTGGTGGCAGTGCCAGCCCCGGGGCCAGGGCAGGAGGCGGCTGGATGCCACTCGGCGCAGCTCCCTCGGGCAGCAGATTGCAGCAGCAAATCCCATTTTGTCTGACATTAATCCCAACTTTTCAGCCCGCCACGGATCATCCTGCCGGCGGCTCCGCCACGCGGGGAGCGCGGGACGGAAAAGCCTTCCCGGGGTTTTAGTGCCCGTCCCTGCCTGGCAGGTTGGGAAGAGCCAAGTGAGCCCCAGCGCTCCTCCTCCCACCGCCCCACGTCCAGCGCCTCGCGCCCTCCCCAGCACCCCCGCCCCAGCCGAAGGACGAGCGCAGCGCAGCACGGGCTGGTTTTCTAAATCAATACAGCTTTTCAAATTTATTTTTTAAGAATTACTTCTAATATATCTTTCTCACAGAAGGAGGGCTTAGGGAATGTTCTCATTCCATCTGTAAACACTGAAATACAGATCTGGGAAACCAGGGAAGAGACACAAAAAAGTGCATTTTACAAAATTATCAACTAAAATATATTTTACATGTATTACGTTTCAATTTAAATTCTACCGACTGCATTTTCAGTTTCAAAAATATTTCCATATCTAATAGATTAAAAAAGCATGAAATATTTTCATTATGGATAAGACATTTCAACTCATTTACATGCTGTCTGCACAACAGCATAAGCAACCACGTGAATCCCAAACGATGTCCTTGGCCTGGAGCAGGCTGTGACAGGAGCAGTCCCAGCTTTGGCCTCTCCAGCCCTGGGGCAGGTACAATTCCAGGGGGGAGCAGGGGTGGGAGCAGGGGTGGGAGCAGGGGTGGGAGCAGGGGTGGGAGCAGGGGTGGGAGGGCTCAGGAGGAGCTGCAGCGTTGCTGTGGTTCCCAGGGCTGGGTCTCAGACCCCTCCCTGGCTGCGCAGCAGTGCTCAGGGTTTGCTCAGGTGGGTCTCAAAGCATCCCACACCCCATGGCACTTTCCCTAGGGGAAAGGGGCCACAGGCAGCTTCCCTGCTCCAGGCTGGGTGCCACGGGAGTCCCTGCCGACCCCTCCCGTCACCCCCCACGCCACCACCGTGGTGCAGCCCCAGGGCGCAGCTGCTCCGTCCCCCTCCTGCCCTGGCACCCACCTTCAGCGACGGGCAGGAGTGGCTCTGCTTCCACAGCATCCTCCCTCCTGCCAAGGACACCTCCTGTCCTCTCCCAGCACCATCAGGGACCACTTTCACCGAGAGCCCCAGCAGCGCTCCCGACCCCCATCCGATCCAGCCCCACCGCGGCAGCGGCCCAAGCGCATCGCTCCAAGAGACCACCAGTGCTCAAGTGAATTGGGAAGGAGAAATCTGAGCAATTACCTTGGCACCAACAGGATCTTGAGGTATAAATGAGATGCACGCCGAGGATCACAGCCCCTGGAGCTGGGTGTTTTCCCCTGGGCTGCGCAGGCGGGCACACACGGGGCTCTTCGAGCATCCTCCGCATGGCCCAGCAGGGACCAGCCACCCCCAGCAGGGACCAGCCACGCGCTGCTCGCCCGCTGCGCCAGATCTTGTCACCTCCTCCCAAGTCACCGTCTGCTAGACACGTTCCCCTCTTTGGTATGTAGAGCAAATCTCTGGAGAACTCACAAACCATTCCCACGTCACAGGTTTGATGCTGGGGGGGTCTCTGCAGGCCAGGCAGCCCCGCAGCCCTCCCTCCCTGCCCCGGCCGCGGGGACCACGGGTCGTGCCACCGCCAGGATGAGCGCTTCCACCGTCTCACACGAGTTCAAAGCCGCAGCAGAGCAGCAGAACGCCGGGCTCTGGTTCCCAGGAGCAGCCCAGCCGGCAGAACGCGGGCCGAGCCGGTGTGGATTCCCCTTCGTTACGGTAGTGCAATCTCCGCCGTCCTCCCGGCGCTCCAGGGCCCGCGCCGCGCCGCGTTGGTCCGCGAGAGGATCAGCGCCCACGGCTGGCACCGCGACGGGCTCGCTCTGTCCACGTAAGGCAGGAGGCGGTGTCTGTGGTGTCTGCGGGGCTGGGGGTTTGCCGAAGCGAACCCCCACCAGAGCTCAGATCCTTGCAGGAGCACGAAGCCGCCCTGGTGAGCTCACTGGGAGCCGGGCTGAGGGGGGACACTGCAGGGCAGCACTGCTGGTGGCTTCAGCAGGACACCAGGGTCAGGACACTTGCAGAAGGGGAGGGGGGCTACGATTTCAAAAAGCCAAAACCACTCCGGAACAGGGTTTGCTGTTTCACCCTCTGGCCTCAAGCTTCTTCACGCCGAAGGGTTAAACTGGGACTGTAAACGAGGTTACGTGAAAACAAACTGGGAAGAAAGAGTAAACCCACTTCTGTCGCTGCGGCCCCACGGCTCAGAGGAAGGGAGGGGAACACGTGGCTCTTGCCATGGAGCCCACTCTGTGCTCCCAGCTTCAGAGCGACGCACGGCTCCGTGCCAAGCTTCAGGGACAAGGTCAAGGGCGCCCCAGCAGACGGGGGGCACTGGGACGCAAAGCTCTGCTCCCCCGCCGGGCTGCGAGCCCCAGTCCAGGCAGGGAGCCACCAACAGCGGGGGGAGGGGGAGACAGAGGAGGGAAGAGGGGTCACTGCTCCCACCCCCAGAGCAGCCCCTCTCCAGCACGACACAAGGCCACCGCAGCCAGGCAGCTCCCAACGCAAGGGACGAGCCCGCGCCGTCGGCCCCGCGGGACAGGGGACGGGGCGCAGTCCTCCCTTCAGCCCAGGGCAGGAGAACCAGGACTGTCACAGCTCGACTCACACGATGCACCGAAGCCTCCCACCTGCTCCCACCAGCAATGGCTCTGGATTCAGTTTACTGGCTTTTATCCCCTACAAATCCCTCCCGATATATGCATCTCTACATACATATATAGATATAGATTTACATAAGCAGGTACCTATATCTATATACATACATCTCTTTTATACGTATATTTTTCTCATTTATGCTTTTAACGAAGTGCTGTGCTTTCAACTGCTGCCTTCCTCCCCAGGGACCTGCTCCTGCGCACGCTCTTCAGTCCGGGGGCAGAGCACTGGGCACTGAGCTCCGCGGGCAGCGCGGGACGTCACGGGAGCGCAGAGCTGGCCCGGCCCGTGCCCGCCCTCGGCTCACGGGGCGCTCGCCCCCGCCGCCCCACGGGCGCTGCTACTGGGGGTTCTTCAGGATGCGCCCGTGCCTGAAGTCGTAGACGTGACGACAGAGGAACACCAGCTCGGGGTCGGTGTCCTCGGGCACCTTGCGGTGCAGCGGGGTGGAGTACTCTTCGGAGGGAGGAACCATGATGGTTTTCCTGCCCGGGATCCCTTCGACGCGACGCTTTGCCAAGGCACAAAATCTGCAAGGCGACGGCGTTAGAGGGGTTAGCAGGAGCACAGCTCACTGTGCCACCAGAAACCACAGCCGTGGCAGGGACACAGAGGGGAACCACACGGCCCGAGAGGGGGGCGTGAAGCAGCTGCTGCTTTTGGTCCCACCCGGAGCTGTGGGCAGCAGCACACCAGTTTCTATTTCTGCACTGGTGGATGTGGTACAGCACAGAACGTGGCTGCAATTAACCCACCTTACTTTTACTACTTTGGCCTCGTTTTTGGTAATTAGCCCCAGGAAAGGGTTATGCATCGGGCTGTCCTTCAGGCAAGTGAAGAATTTGGGATGCCTTCAGGGAACAGCTCTCAAAGGTGACCTTACCCACACAGCACGAAAAAAAAATCCTGCTAATAGCTACTGCAGAGGATGGGGCTGTTAGAGAGGAAATGAGGGGTTTGGGTCCAGAGCTTAGGGGTTTTTTAGTTGGTTGGTCCGGGGTTTTTGGTTTGGTTTTGGGGGTTTTTTTAGATTTGTTTCAAAAGAAAGAGCAAAACTGAGCTTATAAAGAGTTTGTAAAACAGTTCTTAGAAATTGAAACAGCAGAGCCCTAGGCCAGGAGCAGGAGGACCAAGGAGAGTGCATTAGGGCTTGAACACCCCCTCCACGGCCAAACTGTGCGGTCAGCAAGGCACACCCAGCAAAACCAGAGATCTAAAGCACGTCTGTGTGTCCATCCAGCCCCTATGCTCATCCTGCCCTGCGCACCCATCCACCAAGGGGTGGCAGTCCTGAACACGGATGCTCAGAAGTTCTTACTGACAGAGTTCTGATTCAATCAGCGAGAGCTTCCCAGTAAAACCCTCAGTCGTCACCGAGTGACGCTGCTGACAGAACACCCCCAGCCAGGAGTGCACAGAGTGCACCTGACAGAAGTACCTCGGCACGATTCCTGGCTACCTATGGCAGCCATGTACCATAGGGGATAAATCTATCTATCTGTCTACAGGATCATTTCCCACCTTGCTTAGTTTTTAGCTCCAAGTTATGTGTTTTTCTGCACTGCCACATGCTGTGGTACCGAGGTCACACCAGTACAAGTCTGTTTTGCTGCTGTAAGGGACTCACAGACCTGTAATGAATCTAGAGTGGAAGAAGCACTCACAGACTGCAGTATCATAGGAAGAGTGAGTGTAACTCCTCCAGTCCCAGCCAATGTCTGTAGGGCTGGGACAGTTCTGCTGGGTGATGGCTGGAAATGGCCAGAGTGACAAGAGACAGATGAAGGTCTGGGGAACAGCAGCAAGTTAAGAGCACCACCTACCTGCAGTACTCTGCAAAGGTCAGCACGTAGCACTTCTCCTCTATGCAGGCCACACTGTTCTCATCCTGATGCCGGGATGCAAAGATCTCATTCTGCAAGAGAAGGAAGAGGTACTGCAGGGGCTCAGAAAAACCCCTGCAAGAGGTGCCTTTGCTCCAGCTTAGCCAAAATCTGACTTTGTGCACAGACTCCACGTGGAAGGAGCCTTCAGACCACATCCAGAAAACGCAGCGAGCCATGCCTCTGAGGGCAGGAGGTCGGAGCACTCCCCACCCACACATTCCTCTGAGCTCCTGGGGATGTTCTCACTCTTCATTCATTTTCCTTTTCCTGTGCTGGAAACCCTTCCAGTTCATTCACACAGCTAAGAATTGAAAGGGAGATTGAATAGCACTTTGCTGCCTTTACTACTACCCTTTGACACACAACCAGTCTTTCAATCCACCTCTCTATCAAAGCTAAAGGCATCCCTTCTTTTTCAACCCTTTCCTCATCCCAGTTCAATTACCAAGCCTGGCTTAGTGAGGGAAGTAGCAATAGCCTTTTATCCCAGGGTAATTTAGGCAACTTGGCTCTGCAGCAAGTGGGGTTGGTTAGATACAGGGCAACCCAGACCGAGACATCTGAAAGCATTTCGGTGTGGTTAGATCAGCAAAGATGATCTCTGGGAATAAGGATGCTCCACACGAGCCTGGAAGCATTACCTGCAGGCTTTGTTTCTGCTCACAGCCCTGAGGATGGAGGCTGCAAGGGAAGACCCACAAAAGGGGCTTGGGGACACAATCAGAGAAACTGAAAATGCCACACCTCACTTCTGCACGTGGGGGTTTTGGTCTGCTCCTCAAATCAAAACCATCTGAGTCATCTTTGGCAAGCCTAGCCCAGCCCCCGTGGCACACTCCTTTCCAGGCCTGTGTGAGTCCTGAGGTGTGCAACACTGGCTCAGTGCCTCCTGGCCAGGCTGGCACCGCTCTACGCTGGAATGCAGCTGGATGCTGTCACGCCTTGGTTACGGACCAGCAGATGGGGAGGTACCACACCTGGGTCTAGAAACTCCCCTGTGCCCCACAGGTCAGGCAGGTACAGCTCCCCGGCTGCTCCCCAGCCCCACGCTCACCCCCTCCCTCCCCTTTCACTTAAAAAAGGCAAAAGGCATCAAGTCTGTTGGTGGGTTGAAAACAGTAGTAAATTCCCCATTTCCAGTTTAAAACCACCTTGTTCTGCCACCCAGCACCAGCCCATGCAAAGCAGAGTGAGGTGGGAAGGCACAGCGATTCACACAAAGCAAACTCTATTGTACTGGCACAACACCCTCGAGTCAGTCAGTTCTCATGTAAATCTGCGCAAGGGAAGGGTGATGCACCCACGTTCCTGCACAAAACAAACAAGTTCCTGGAGTTTGAGAAGCAGATTAAAGGATTTATGATAAACAAGCAGCACATGACACCGGTACTCCAGCATCCTGCGAATTGCAGCAGGAGCTTTTGCACCGAGCTCTGTGTTTCTGGGTGAATTGGAACGCCCTGTTTGGAAAGGCATTGATCCTGATTCAGCACAAACTCCCTCCCTGGGCTGCAGCCAAAACAACTTTGCACTTAATGCTCAGGATTTTCTCAGACTGGAGGAAGACACATTGAACCTCACCTGGTGCATACTGGGGTTGCGGCCTCCCTGAGTGTGCTCGGGTCTGTAGTACCACAGCAGGCTCATCATCAGCTCCCCTGCAAGAAGAGTCAGGAAAATACATCAAGCCTCAGTATTCTCATAGTGCTTTCCCCTAATACCCTGCTTCCTCCTCCTGCTTCCTCCCTTCCACTCCCCCAGCGCTCACGTGGAGGCAGCTGGGCTGTGATAAATATTTCATGCTGAACTAGGTGTCCTTTTGTTACAGCAAGAAGCTGTGTGAAGTCACACTGCTATTCCATTACACCCTCACCCCTTCTGCTCGTGTTACACTGTCACAAAAAGGTGAGGCAAGCACAAAAATCAAACGTTCCATCTGACAATTCAGCCACTCGGACCCCGAGCTGGGAGTGATGTCCCAAGCCCAGCACGTGCAGCGTCACCTCCCAGGCTAACGCCAGCACTGCTGTCACACGATGATGTGACCAAGATGGGCCACTTCTTTTACACATAATTGATTTATTTTTTTTTACAAAGCAAGACCCGTACTCTGCAACATCTGGCACAGCTTCCTTGGCTCAGGTACTGCTAGCTGGACATCGCCACCACACTGCTCCAGTCACTGCCTCCACTGGGGTCCCCCCAAGAGCTGCGTAGCGAAGCCTGTGCCCCACACCAGCTCCCAGCCCAGGTGCTGGACAGGGCACTTGAGTGAACAGCAGCTCTGGAGATGCCTGGTGCAATGAAATAATAAAGGGGATTGTTGCTGAGATGGGCACTTGGCAGATATTATGTGCTTTTGTGACCAGGAAGATTTTGATTAAAGTGATTAAAGAGCATTTCAGTTCCTGGAAGAACCTGAACCAAAGCCACGGAGCTGATCTCTTCCTCTTCACCACCCGCTCTGGCAGCAGTGGGGAACCCTAACGAGCTCGCAGCTCTCCCGGGACCCCTCACTGCCCTGGCTCCTGCCCATCCTCATCTGCGAGCACACAGCAGTGCACACACTCCCCGGGCACAGAGCAGTGCACACACTCCCCGGGCACAGAGCAGTGCACACACTCCCCGGGCACAGAGCAGTGCACACACTCCCCGGGCACAGAGCAGTGCACACTCAGGCACAGAGCAGTGCACACTCAGGCACAGAGCAGTGCACACTCTTTAGGCACAGAGCAGTGCACACTCTTTAGGCACACAGCAGTGCACACTTTAGGCACACAGCAGTGCACACTCTTTAGGCACAGAGCAGTGCACACTCTTTAGGCACAGCACCTGTCTTGGGGTCTTCCCAGAGCGCCGATATCTTGGCAACGTAGGGCATGGATTTCTTGCGGGGCCCGGACTTGAGGAGGACGGTGTCGCGCACCCGGATGATCTCCCCGTCCCTCTCCACAGCCTGGTAGCTCTTGCGAACTGCTGGCTCCGGCTCGTTCTGTACCACGAGAACACACACAGGAAAACACCCTGAGCACACAGGCAATGGGTTATTTACTGTTTGTTTTAATAACGTGCCTTCTCCCTCGACTGCAGTGCACTTTACTGCAGTTAATGCTATGTTCTGGCAGGAAATCTCCCACCCTGCAGGAGACAGTCACTGCCCCCCAGCACAACAAATGGGGGAGAACAGACAAGAAACCCTTGAGGGAGCGACTGGCCATGCCAATGCCACCAGGTGAGTTACAACAGGGGGGATACTGGGTGCTGGAAAAATTGCACCTGGGAGCCAGGACACTGTCTCTGTGCTCTGGGAGATCCCTGCTGGGCTACAGCCACCGTCAGTGAGAGCCACCTTACGAGAGCTGCCTTTAGATAATCACTCCTTACCACAAGGCTAAACCCTCCCTCATTTTCTGACAGGTCTGCTCTAACCCAGGAGGAAGAAGCCGGAGGACAGCCCCTGCAGGATGGACACACTGGTGTGAGAGGTGCCACCCTTGCCAACACTGACACCAGAAGTACTCATCATCGCGGCGTTCCGGCTGATGCTAGGACAGGAGGAGCAGGTTTTCCTTCCCTTCCCACCAGCCCGTCCCACTGTGCGAGGCAACACCAGGGCACACAAGGGGAACGAAGCCGACAGCAGCTCAGCCTCGACGCCCAGCCAAGGGACAGGATCTGCTTATCTGAGGGGTTCTGGATGGCATTTACTGACCACCTCTGCCTGGAAGCACGACCCAAAACGCTCTCAAGCCTTCACCATCTCAGTCCCCTGACGATGCACGAAGGGGTGTGGCTGTGCACACCTGAGAAGTGCTCCAGGCACCTACCACAACGTAGACAGCCTTCTCGCAGGCTGTGCCCACGGGCATCCAGCCGTTGGTCGCCCTGCGCCTGCTGATGCGCTGCTGCTTCGGGTGGCAGTGCCCTCCGGCCGCTTTGCTGTCGGCGGCGTGCAGACAGCCCGGAGTGTTCCGCAGCCCCGACTTGGAGCCGCTGGGAGGCTTGGAGCTCTGAGGACATTCTCGGGCCCTGGTCTGAGGGTCGGAGTTGGGGGTCTGCAGATGAGGAACGGGTTCTGCAGCCGGTGGCACGCTGGGTACAGGACATCCTGAGAGCGGGTGGGCAGGTGACGCGGGGTGCCCTGCCACAGGGATTGTGAGGTTCAGCTGGTCCAGAGACTTGCAGCCTTCTGCCAGGAGGGAAGAAGAGAGGCAGGTATCATGTGAAACACAAGATGACTACACAATCAAGACTGTCCCAAGCTACCACCGCGTTCCCCTGAAGTTCCCCTTACTGCACTGGAGCAGTCGACTCTGCACGCTGCGATTTCATTTTGCACTGTCACCGGATTGGAAAAGCAAAGATGCTTCCAAGCCTGAGATGCTCCAACACACTGCTGCCAGTGACACTGCACCACAACAAACCCGTCTGAGATCCCCCAAGTAATGCCAGCCAGTAACACACATACGGCTGGCCAGTGGCCAAAGCAGCTCCAGCCTGTCAATGTGTACAAAAGAAATAAAAGGCTTCTCAAAACGATGGGAAGGATTAAACCACACCAGCAGACGCAGCCAGCTTCTTGCAAAAAGCCAAATCCTACCTAATCAGGGAAAATTGAGAAGATTGTCCGAATTAACTCCAGAAACAGGAAACAACGTGGAACAAAGCTATGTAAGATGATGCACGCTGCTGCCTTCAGCAGAACCACGTCCCTAAAGCAGAGGAATTAACCACAACAGGGCAGTAAGGCAGCTGATGCTGACACTCAGCAGCGTCCCTGAACACCTCCCACCAGTCACAGAACAAGCCCTCAGCCCGAGGCGTCCGACAGAGCAGCGGGTCGGATCCGGGTTCCCCACTGTGAGCAGCAGGAAAGGTCCTGCCTCCCCCTTCACCCTGCCCAAGGGGGCTCCCCAGAGCACCTTGTCCAGCGTCTGGCACAGGACCACTGCCCGAGCTCACAGCCCGACCCCTCCATCTGAACCAAACACACACTGCTGTTCCCAGGTGAACACCTCGGACACACCAAGTAACTCAGGGAGAACACCAGTATGTGACACCAAGCTGGATCCCCTCACACCAGCGCTCTCAGGTGGGAGCCTGCTGCTTGCAGCCAAATACTCCTTTAATTCACTAAAATAACCCCCCCAGGGAAGTACATCCTTGCTACTGTTCTAGGAGACCTCCTTATGCACTTCCACCCACAAAACAAAGTCTACAGTGTTCCAGTGTCGTAGGCTTTTAAATCAGAGCTGCTCACAGGAAGGGAATCCCACCAAGCAGCGGGGTGACAGCACTGGCAAACACACGTCCCTGAACGCACAACTGTCCCTGCCAGCACCACGAGGAGGTACACAGAATCACAGAACTGAGGTTGGAAAAGACCTTGAAGATCATCGAGTCCAACCATTAACCCAGCACTGCCAGTCCTCACTGCACCATAGCCCTGAGCACTGTGTGAACACAAACACCTCCAGGGATGGGCACTCCCCCACTGCCCTGGGCAGCCCCTTCCAGTGGCTGACAACCCAGTCTGTGCAGAAATTCTTCCTAATATTAGGATTATATTGCTGAGTTTGCAGGGAGGGCTGAAATCTCAAAACCCCTCTGTTCACACTGCCTGCTTCCTTCTGGTTGCACCAAGTCAGAGGCACCAGCATGCACGATTTCAGGAACAAAGTAGACTGACATGACCTGGGGGCACTACAGAGAAAACTGTGACCAGGACACATGGCTGAGCGAGCTGTCGTGCAAGCATTCCACTCTAAAGAGCACTGGAGCCACTGGTGAAGGCCACTGAGCTGCCACCGCAGGAAGCAGCACCGTGACAGCAGGGATATTTATGGGAAACAGAAATTATACCTCACCCCAACACTGCTGAGTTCCAGCAGCTTCCTACAGAGGGAGAGGACAAAGCTCAAACTTCACCCACCCACCTGAGGATGTGCAGAGTGTAAAGCCCTGCCTCCTGCGGGCTCCCACGCGTGGTCACCCCAGACCCACGCCCGGGGCAGCAGCGGGGTCTGCAGACCCTGCCGGGGTGGACGCTCCGCGTGGTGGCTGTTACAGAGCGCTGGTGTCTGGTAATCCCACACAACAATCCACTTATAAATATTTCAAAAGATATCTTTCAATAGCAAAGGCAAAGCTCTGAGATAAAGCACGCTGGAGGAGAGAGTCTGAAAAACAGATGGGACAGAAGGGAGCCAGGCACAGAACTACAGCCCCTCTCACACCACCACCTCTCATTCCACTGCCTCATCTCGGACCTTACGAGCAAAGATGGGACCACCGCTCCCCAAACTAACACTGAAATCCCAGCCTCTGCCCAAAACCAGACTCAAACTGCACCACTGCACAGCCCTGCCCGCCCCGACCCTTCACAGGCTGCATCCCCGCGCAGGCACCAGGCTCCAGCAGCCGAGGCAGCGCCTGCGCCTTCACAGCTCGGCTCTGCGAGGATGCTTCAGTGCCCAACACCCGCTCCTGGGACGGCAGGAGCCGCTCAGCCCAGCGTGCCCAGCTCCAGAGCGGCACGGCAGGAGGGCGAGAGGCCGTGCCGAGCGTGTAGGAACTCAAACCCACTCGGTGCACACAGATCAAAGCCCAGCGGTTGGCTCCGGCACGACAAGCCGTGAGTCACCTTCCGACTGCCCGGGTCCTTCCACCGGTTCGACGCTTTCCACACCAGTAAGACTTTTCAGTGGGAAAAAACCCTCAGGGTGAAACTGGGGGAAGGGGAGGTGAAACATGGAGTCTTTCTGGGCTGCGAAGCCGAGATGCACCACGCGCAGAGGGCACCTGCCTCCTGCAGCCAGCTGCCCCCCTCTCAGCCCCCACGCCACCCCGGGATGCCAGGGGAGACCTGCCCCCCCACACACCTTACCTGCTGCAAAAGGCATTTTGTAGGGGTAGCTGTTCCGCCCCGCGTGCACGCTGCCGACCCTGCCCTCGGGCACGTGCACCACCCCGCAGACGCTGTAGCTGCTCACGGCCGTGCCCTCTCCGCAGCAGTACGGAGAGCTGCACCAGTGCAGCGGCTGGAAATGAGCACCTGACGGCAAG
The DNA here is from genome assembly GCA_028020825.1 of Podargus strigoides. NCBI lineage: Eukaryota > Metazoa > Chordata > Aves > Caprimulgiformes > Podargidae > Podargus > Podargus strigoides. Next base: position 18,048,645 of record CM051633.1, on the reverse strand, counting down.
GAACCGGGCGACACCAGGAGCCCCTCGCAGGTGGCAGCCTGCGACAGCTCGTCCTTGGGGTAAACGGAGCAGTGAGAGTAGCCACTGTATCCACTTTGGCCATAATAAACGTAAAACCCGTTCAGCGGAGTCAGACCCGAGGATTCATAGAGACACCCGCAGTCCGCGTGGTTTCCGGGCACGGGCAGGGGAGGGAACTGCTGCACGGGGAAGGAAGGCTGATGGAATTCCTGCTTGGGCGTTGGGGATTTCTCTCCAGGTCTTCCATACTCTGGCTTCATGGAAGCTTGGCCACCCATGAGCAGAGGCAGTCTGTGGTAGAACCCCTCTGTGCTAGCGTAGGAGCTGGACAGCGACTCGTAAGGGACGGGCTCCGCTGTCCCGTAGAGCCTAGAGGAGTCCCGCTGCTCGCCCTTCCCCAGCGTGCCCACGGCCAGTCCCCGCCAGCCGTCCTGAGCCTCCGTTTTCACGCTGGCCGAATCCTTCTTGGCTTTGACGCAATTCTTCCTGCCCGCTCTGGCCCACTTGAGCGTCGACTTTGAGCAGTGGTTCTCAGACCTGCCCTCTCCGTCCGATTTGCTCCTCTGCTTCAGGGGCTGGTCCTTCTCGTGGGTCAGCTTCAGAAAGGCCACGGCGTTGAGGCTGGCCAGTCTCTTTGGGGTGGGGTGGTAGGGGATGGCACTGTCCTCCCTCTTTGTCCCATCATCAAAGACCTCATCCAGCGCATGGTCGCAGCTACTGCATTTCTGGCCGGGCTCCTGACGGCTTTTTCCTCTACCTGTTTTCACAGCCGTTTTCTCCAGGGCAGGCCAGGTGTCACCAGCTTTGCAGTGCAGGCTCTTCCCAGGACAGTCTCCCCCGGCCTTAGTGGGGTCCCTCCGGAAGCGCCTGCCGGATAACAAGCCGTCGTCCCGCTCGAACAGCAGGTTGTTCACCGCCTCCGCGTTCAGCGAGGCCAGCCTGCGCTTCCTGGGCTCCGAGGGAGCAGCGTCAAGGTCCTGCTCTGTCCCTGGAGAAGTTCCCGTGCACTTTTCCCCAGATGAATCACTTTTCCCTGCTCCCACAGGCTGGACTTGTTCGGAGAACAACGCAGGTCCCAAACCCTCCATCCAACTGGGCAGGTCCTTTTTTTTACAGCTCTGGGTCTGTTTGGACAGAGATCCAGCCACGTCCTCCAGCCTGGTGAGGAGCACTTTGCAGGTCTTTTTGTTCACCGCGGGCAGCAGACGTCTCCGCAGCGGGTACGTCTTTCGCACTTCATGCAAGTTCTTGCTTTTGTTCGTCCCCACGAACCCACCCGGACAGTTCGGAGCCTCGGTGGCATCTCCGTCCCTCTGCTCGCCACACTCTGCGTCGGCCCTGTCCATCCTCCTGCTGCCTGTCGGGGAGGATGCTCGGCCAGCAGAACCAGCTGGGTGCTTCAGAAGGAAAAGTTGTTTCTTCCGGGCATGCGTCATAGGATCAATGTCCAGTCCTGCCAAGCAACAGAAGCAAACACGGTTAATATCGCCGAGAGGGACCCAGCTCCTCGCAAGGCACCAACTGCCAGCCAGGAAATATTTGGGGCAGCTTGTCTCTATACCCAGCAGAGCCTCTTTGGGTGATGGCCAGGTAAGCCAATTAAGAGACCGAATGCCATGAGATGTGGTTTAATATTAAGCCATAGAGCACGACAGTAATTGAAAGCAAGGCAGTGATGACAAATGCCACAGCAGCTGGGAAAAGCTGGGTACATTCGGGACGCTCGTCCCACCCCGCTCCACTCCCTGGTACAGCGAGGCTGTTTCTAACACATTACACATTCTCATCAGACCTCCTCGAGCTGGCCTGAGTGCTGGTCCGGGGCACGCAGCAGAAACCCATCCCGGGCGCCCGAGTGCCTGCGTGTCGATACAGGCAGGCTGTTGCACTGCCGTTTTCTGAAACAATTAGGCAAAAAGAAAAACAAAAAGTCCACCTACTCATGTGAAAAGTCATCTTGGTCTATTAAGCAGAGCTCTGCCAACGTTAATAAATTAAACACATGCAAATCCCTATGCAGGTTAGAACCTGGCTACTCCCTGCTGCTGTCATTCCCCACAGTTGCATTCTATGAATGTTGTGGACATCAAACAACCAAACCATCCCATTCAGCAGAGAGGCCCTAAAAACCCGTTTGTGGGAAGAAAGAGAATTACTCATCCGTATGTCATGCCTGGCTTTTCATCTAGATGCTACGTCCAGTCATCGTTCAAAACCAGCACAAATTACTAAAACGCAGAAAGAAAGAGATAAGGATCTGCATGCGGAAGAGGAACCGCCTCGCTGCGGGCACGGCTGAGCAAACCAAGCCCAGCGCCCTCCGAGCTGCTGGCAGAGCGCACAGCTTCAGCACATCTGGACGTCCCCAGCCAGGCAGAACATCTCAGCAGCTCTCGTCTGCCGTGGGAAGGAAGTTCTCCCGCGAACGGCCAAGGTCTGGCAGCCCCAGCAGGAGGAGGGCTCCCTCCAAGCAATGCCTTGCAAGAGGTCTCTGTGGAAAAGCACGGAGGAAGCATCAAACCCAGAAGAAATGGAGGCTTCACCCCCTGCACCAGGCTGTGTGCTCACCCCATCGTGCAGTGAGAACACCCCAGGCCCTCTGACCACAGCACACGGAGGAGCTCACCACTGACCGACCTCTCAGTGTTTCCTGAGCCAGTGACACGAGGGGAGCAGCCCAGGAGCCCCTTCAGCGAGGTGCCAGCTCCCCAGGTCACCCAGCAGACCAAACCCGACTGCCAGTTCTGTTCCACGCTCAGCAAAGGGTGACCTCACCTTTACGCTCTCGCGTTTCAGCCTCAGCCAGAGACCTGCAGCAGTGTCTGGGGAGCTGAGCAGCTCTGCAGTCTGAAGGAACACACAGCCACACGAAGCTGTGGGTCTGACACCAAGGGAGGACACAGGTAGGTGACACTATAAACGTTAAAAAAAGTCAGCCTAACTGAGTGATAGCAAAGTAGATTTAACTGAGTCTGTACCTGAGCATCAGAAACAGCAGCAAAGGACAATTGTTTGGATTCAATGGTAGTCAGGAAATAGTCAGATTCCCTTTATTGGCACCAAAGAGGTGGTCTTCAAATGAACGTCAGCTTCGGAGTAGTGTGATCGTCCCTGCCACCGGGCATTTGGCTGCAGCACCCCTCAGCTGACACAACCAGCACTGCTCTGCCACTTTGGAGGCTTTTAATTAAAGCTACTACTGCTTCTGCAGTGATTAGAACAAAGCTACTGAATTACAAGAACTGTTCATTTGATATGGTTTAATCAAGCTGATAATTAGATTATCTGTTTGAAATAAGCCCGTTGCTTATATATGCATTAACTAAAAGAAACTTTGGAACTGAAAGCCGCTGCGGTTTGCACATTGCTTTGCTAGGTGTCAGACTGCTCTTGTTGTGTTTTGGGGTACCTAAGCCCTTACCCCCCTTGCCCCCAGGGTATCTCCCATGGCTAGTGCTCTCTGGGGAGCAAACATTCGTGTATATCCATGTTTTTCCCAGAAAAACAGGTTCTGGAACTCAGGAGGACACTTATCACGTCAGACAGACAATTTCCTCCAAAACTGGAATCCTTCCTGCCCAAGAGGCCAAACTGACCACACACAGCCCCTGCAGTTTGCAGGATGACTGTAATTTAAACAAACCAGGCAGCGCAGGGTTTGGCAGTGGCAGAACCATGCCCTGGGGAGGAGAACTTTTCCCAGGCTGTATGGGACCAGTGGTTTCCCTGCAGCTCTCATCCTATTTTCTGCTGTCCCTGCTGACAGACTGAGCCCCTGGCAGAGGTGCTCAGCAGAGAGATGAAAAACCCAAAGCAAACAGAGGTGGTTTGCCTTAAAACCAGCACGAGCCACCTCTTTCTCCTCCAGCTTTCAGCAGCCTGACCTGGCCACTTCCACACATCCTTCCTTTGCTGGGGCTTCACAGCCCGTGAGCGCCGGTGAGCCAGAGTACCTGTCAGACACCGAGCACTACAGACATGACTGTGCACACTACGTGTGCTCTAGAGCTAGAAGAAGTCTGGGTGGGGGGATTTTCCTTACTCAGAAGGGAAAGGAAGGGGATTTTCCCAGCAGTGGAGAGTCACTAACAGCACACTGACCATCTCCCCCGTGTGACCCCAGAAGGAATGCCAAGACAAAACCCACCTTAAATAAAACACCTTTTCTGGAACCTAAGCATAGAAACACTTTCAGCAGCCACACCTGAAATTAAAACCAATTATTCTGTTTTATTGCCCCACTCCCCCTTTTTCCTACATACATTTCCTGGAGCTGTGAGGAATCCACCTCCCTCTCCAGAGCCCGACACAGGACCCGTCCTGCAGCGCGTCTCGCCGTGCTGCAAGGCATTTACAGCTGACACCGACCCAGCTTTCATCGCTGACAGGCTGCAGGCAGGGACGCCACGAGAAACACTCGAGTTGAACATGCAGAGATGACAATGGAGATAGAGTCAGAAAGCATCAAAGCAGGACGAGCACCAAGATTCGACGCGATTCATTTTAAGACTCTCAGGCACGTGAGCCTTTTGACACGACGAGTTCTTAGGCACAATAGTAACTGAGCAATCACAGGCAGCTGGGGGTTTTATTTATTATTTTCTATTAAAAGGAGGTTATATCTGCATAGATCTCCTTGACACCTGGTCTCCAAGTTCTCTCTCCCACCCTCACAGGTCAGCTGCTCTAATACTGCGAAGCACTTATCTACAGATGAAGAACTAAATATCTGGAAATTTGTGGAAAGATAAAATAAGCCAACCCCACACGTTTTGGCACTACAGCCAAGTAAATCCTGTAAGTGCCAACAAGGGAAACATCAGCACCATCCAGCATCACTTCCACGTGATTATCACCCTCTGACCTCCAGCTTTACAGCAGGAACACAGGACAGAGACACAACCAGAGTAACTGAAGCAAATGCAGAGGTCAGCATTACTCTCCCAGAAATGTCCACGATGGATTCCTTGGCTAAACAAAACAAAAACCTGCCAAAAACCAGCCCAACCTACTTGGTTCGGAGACCAAGAGAAGGTCGTTCTTCCAGATCACACCCACTAAAAACTGCAGTCCAAAGTCAGGTGAATTCTGCTGGTCTTCAAACACATGACTGAATCCCATCTGCTCCGCACTGGCCCAATATTGTCAGTGTGTTATTGGTGGAAATACACTGATTTTGAGTGGATCAGTTACGAAGCGTGGTTAAAAAGGGTCAGTTTCTGGACAGGGAACCTCCCCGTGGTATCACCACCACCACGACCCACAGAGTGGTTTGTAGAAGCCAGAGCATCATTCATCCTCCCAAGTCCCTTTTCTGACCATACTCCATGGGGGTGGGAACAAGCAGGCTCAGGAACCGCAATGAACCTCGTTATCCCAGAGCAAGACACAACGTGGAGTTATTACAAAACAGCATGACCAACAGGGGGAAAAAAAACAAGAGATGCCAACAGTTGGCTTCAAAAAGTCATCTTTAGCATGCTGGACTGCCAAGAAGTCTTTCCATGCCTACAGAAGCATCTGTACTGCATGGGTTGCTTTGCTTGTTCCCTTCTTGGGCAAAGCACGGAGCAGCTGAGACCACTGGCTTCCCTGTGATCCAGCAACTGCTTTTCTTCCCCCAGCATAACACAGAAGCAGAGCTTTTGAATGCTGCTCAGAACGAAACCATCTGACAGGCAAGTGTATCATGCCTCCAAACCAGAGCCATGCCGAGTTTCCTTACGGCGAGTGCTGTACTCATTTCGGCTGGGAAGGGAGAGTGTCAGGGCTCTTCATCCTCCTCCCACCTTTCCACTGCTTCACAAAGCACAGAAGAAAAACCAACTGTGCCCAGAAGTCTCCCAGAACTCAGGAGAGAATGTGAAGAACTGAAAGAGAAGCCAGAACCACCCATTCACTGCTTGCAGCTGAGGAACTGCATCGACAGCGAGGAGCCATTTAGGCACGTGTGGGAAAGGAAACGAGCTGGGCAGAGCAGCGTAGTCTGACCTCTAAAGCCTGCTGGAATCACTGCCTCCATCCTCAAACTGGACTGAGAAATTATCAATAGCTGGTGAACCCAAACCAGGTCAGGATAAAAAAAAATTAAAACCAAACAGCACTGGTCTCATTTTCTTCTAGAAGAAAACCACTACCCAAACAGCAAAATCAGGAGAGAGTTGCTGCCTCATTAGCAGGAAAATAAGCAAGTGTGTTAACAGCTGCATCTTCTGCAATCCCACAGCTGCAGCATCTGTCTCTCCTCCCCATCACTTGATTGCGAGGGAAATGAGAAGGAACTAGGCTGGGACTCCCCCTTCAAGCACCGTTTCCTTTCCAGAGCCTCACTGCGGAGACGCACTCGTTCCGAGGAGATGATGCCAAAAGCACAGAAATTTAAAGCTTTTCAAGCTCCTGATCCATTTGTCACTTCGGGACTGCACAAAGAGTTACAGCACCACGAACCTTCCTCTCCGCACACAGCATCGCTTCATCCCCTCCCAGCCCCGGTCTGCTCAGCCATTTCACCACTGCAACCGGTGCAGCCTCTGCTGTGACACCAGCCTGTGACTGCACGTGGCTGGAGGACTGGCTCTTCCTGCCCGCTGCTTTTACAGGGAGTCACTCGCAGTGCTCCGAGGAACTGCTGGATGAGGAGAGCCTCCCAGGAGCTCTGCTGCTCGGACACATGAGGAGGCGCCGGGTATCCCGGGCTGAGTTACCCGAACGCCGCGCGAGTCCCACGAGCGGAAGCAGCGTTTCCACCTCAGACAGTTAGAAAAACTGTAATTGTTGCAAGCTGCGATTTGTCTTCCCCAAGTCCAGCCCCGATTTGTCTCCAGAGGCCCATCGAAAGCTCCATCATCCACATGCTCCTGAGAAAACTGTTTATACAGGGCTCATTAAGCTGCAGAAACGCTCGTTCCTCTCCCATCACACAGCCCCAGCCGTGTGCCAGCGTCTCTCCCAAAGCCCACGCGGATGCCACCCCGCAGGACGCAGCCCTTCCCTCCACAGCACCACACAGGTTTGCAGAAGGGGACGTGGTGCAGCTCCCGTGCAGCCGGGAGGGGACCTCTGGGATGGGACTCGCTCGGCTCCCCCACCGGTAATCAGAGCTCTGCTGTGAAAGCCACACAGCTGGGAGTGCTGCAGAACATACGTGATAAACCACACTGCCCCAACAACTGCAATGACAATCAGTGCTTTGGAAACCAGAGCTCTGTACCTGTCCGAGAGCCACGGGGACCTGAGACGGAGGCGTGCCGGGGTGCAGCCCCTGCCTGCCTGGAGGGCACGGCACGAACCCGAGCCAGACCCCGTAACCCGCAGAGGAGCTCCCCAGCACATTTCTCGGGGGGTCTGTCCTGGCCTGGACCATCTGCTTTCACACCATGCCTGGGGGCAGCGCTCTCACCTGGGGGCAGCGCTCTCACCTGGGGGCAGCGCTCTCACCTGGGGGCAGCGCTCTGAAGCGCTCTGCAGGGAAGCCAGAATTAAATTTCTCGGGCTGTTCTCACACTCCCCACAGCCCCAGCAAGCAGGGACCACAAGGAAGGGAAAGGGAAAGAAAAAAAGAAATGCCTGTGGCACCACAGAAGCCCGACCTGGCTCCAGCTCCTTCCCTCCAGGCAGCACGTCTGACCCGCACCGCAACACGGCTTGCCAGCCCCAGGGGAACTGGCCCCTTTTATATCTCACATGCAGAGGGTGGAATTCCAAATTCCCTGGCTGAAGGAGCCCGAAGAGGCACACTCCACACCCACTGTGTCCCCGAATGCCACAGCCCAGCTCCTGGCCAGCACCACGGGCCAGCTCACGCCACACAGTCTGCCCACAGCTGCTGGGAGGTGCAGGGTCAGAGTTGTGCCTCCTTTGGCAAAGATCATATCAAGAAATGTTCAGTTAATTTTTTCTGAGTAAGTTTTCTCACTCGGGGGTAAGCTGCTCAGTTCAGTACACAGCCAGCTGAGAAAAGGCAGCTCGTTCAACAGCAGTGGGAAAGAACGATGTACGAGTCTGGGGGGAGTGAGAAGATGGGAAGATGTTTCCCCAGAAATCAGTGACCAGGTTGCCCTGTTTGGGGGAGTCATGGAAAAAGCACATTCCTTTTTTTTGGAAAGGCACCACCTTGCCTCTCCCATTACTGGTGCTAAGCAGCCAAATTTTGGTTGAGGTTTCCAGTGAAAGGCTGACACTTAATCATAGAATCACTATGGTTAGAAAGGACCTCCAGGATCACCAAGTCCAACCTTTATCCCACCATCTCCCTAACCACTAGACCATGGCCTCAACTGCTTCATCCACTCGTTTTTCAAACACCTCCAGGGATGGCAACTCCACCACCTCCCTGGGCAGCCTGTGCCAGTGCCCAACCACCCTCTCAGCTGAATATTCAGGAAATGCTATAGTAAAAAATAAATGTGGGAAGTCATGTGTGACCTCAGCAACCCCAACATCAGTCACCAAAACCAGAGCAAGCTTTGTAGCCACAGCCTTGACACTTTTGCATTAAAGTAGAACCAATGTTTCTGACTGCAGAGCCTTCTCTGAACACCGGTGTGTGCAGCCGTGACCAACACTTGCAGAAACCACTTCCTATGGCCTGTAAGAACTAAAGATTTCCACCCCAAGAGCAGCCACAAGCTGCCCACTTGTGACCTGAACGTGGAGCAGTGTCCTGTGTGGCTGCAGAGCGCGCTGCTGCTTTTGCTGCAGTTCACAGCCCTGCCAGACAGCACTGGGCAATCAGTTCAGGTGAGCTCAGAGCTCCAGAGGTTTCACAGTGGCTCTCTGGAGATGCATGCCTGTGCTTACCCGCAAGCAAAGCCACCCTCGCCTCCCCCAGACTCCCAGCCCCCTGCAGCCCATTGAGAATGGAAGCACTGGGAGATCAGGGGTTTGTTCTGCCCCCTTAGCTTGCTCAGAGAGGGACAAAGTGACCATCTTCCCTCAGAGGGACACATTTCTTTCGCCTTTCAACAGGTTAAAGAGGATGAGAATGGAACTTTGAGCTAACAGATGTCTTAAGAGCGTATGGCAGTTCCTGAAGAGTGTTTTAATCACTCGTGCGGTCTCTCAGCTGCAGCAGCAGGAGCCACAGCCACCCCAAAACTGGGGCCAGGAGCCACCAGCTTCAGATGTTACTCTCTAAGCTCTATCTGTTTGTGCACCGAGCAGTTCAGGGGCTCTGGGGAAAAATAACATGCAACCATGTCATTAAAGGCACAAGCAAACAAGCGTGCACGCAGAAAGCCAACCCCTCTCCGCGAGAAATCACTGCTTTGCCAACGCAAACACTGTAATGACTTCCCGCAGCGCAGAGCCCACCATCAGCTTCTCACCCCTCCAAACCAAACTGGAAAGGAAAATAAAAATGGGAACTGTGGATAAGCAAACCCGACCACGCTGCTGCAACGAAAGCCCAGGCGAGGCGAAGGAAATCCCTGACGCGTGCGAGCGCAGCGGATGAGGACGTGGAGGTGGGGTGGAAGTCAGGCTCGGCTTGTCTCGAGGCTGACAGCTCCCAAGGAAGGCACTCACGCTGAGAGATGCTGACACCCGGCCTTTGCTGCATCGCTCCCCGGTGGATCAGTCACTCAGGCGCCCCGGACGGAGGCAGGCAGAGCGGAGATGAGCGGGGCGGGCGCTGGGAGGTGCCCACACAGGCTGGACCACCCGAGGAAGGGGAAGGCTGGAGCTCACACAGATTTTGCAATTCTTCCGAAATACCCAGAGAACAGCAGCAGCAACTGCCACTACACATAAAACACCACGTGTATTAAATGCCACACAAAGAATTGCCTATTAGAGCTTTAAATAGGTTCTGCAGAAAGCTACGCGACAGCTACGCTCACGCCGCCCCGTAAGATGCCTATAAGTAGTCTGAAAAACCAAGTCAAAAATATTTCAGGGCAGCTTTGACAGTCGTGTTTTTAGAAGGAGCACAAGCTTTGCCAACTCAGTTAATCAAGGTTTTTTTTTTAAAAAAAAAACCCACAACAAAAACCCCAAGCCCTGCTCATCTGATTCTCCATATATGCAAAATGCAAAGCGAATTCCTTCGCGGCAGAAGGCTGAGTCTGGTAAAATATCAATCATGTGTCACTCTGCTCTGATAGCTCTGGCACTGCTCCTGCTTCTACAGATAAAATGGAATAACAAATTATTCCCAAGACTTTGTTTTCAAGAACAAGGTGCAAGGTTTTTCTATAGTAAATATTAAAGCTCTTCTATATGTGGAAGAGTGTGGTTACAATAATGGCTTTAGGAACTTCCTCCAAGCTGCTTGGTTTAAATAATTCAGGACAGTAATTCATGTACCACACGTGCATCACCAAAGGGTGCTGCTGCTGGGAGCTGCAGGGCAGGTGTGTCCCCGCCAGCCCCTCACTGCCATCCTGCCTCTGGATCCCTTCCTCCCCTCACTGCCACATCTCCTCCCACAAAGGGCTCTCAGCTCCTTTGACTAGAAACCATCAGCACAGCACCCCTAAGACCCAAAGACAACGTGTTATACTCAACAGGCTCCAAAGTTGCTTTAGGGGAGAAAAAAACAATGCAGAAATTTCAGGGAAGGGTAAGGCATTCCTTCAGTGTAACACTTAATTAACCATCTGAAAATCCGACCCCAAATGCAACTTCAAGACCATTTTTTCCCCTTTTAAATAATCTTCATCTCCTTTTCCTCACCTCAAAACTGTCTGACAACACAGTGCTCTACCTCAGCCTCTGCACTGGGGGATTGCAGCTCCAGGTGCTGACTGCATCAGTTATCACCTCCGAGGAGTGCAGCAGAGAATCTGCATTTAAAATTTAACACACACACACATTTATAACCTCGACTTAACTTTACAGAAGCCTTAAACTCGGGCTGGCAAGAAAAGGCCACGTTCAATAAGTCGTCCACACAATATTTTGGAGGATTCCTCTGTGCTGACTCATCCCCAGCTGAAACACACTGACCAGAACCACCTCGTCAGACTAAAACCGTGATCCCAGGGTATTTTCAGTCCTAGAATAAGGAGTTAAGACAGCATCATCTTTTGGGTGGAAATACCTGTTGTTTCTATGCACTTTAAAAGCAGGATGATATTACTTCAGCCGCAGCTGGGTGCGGACAAAGCAAGCTGTCCGTAGGGCAGCACACCCTTCTGGGCTTTCACATTCCCTCCCTCGTAGGTTTTGATTCCTCTTTCTATTCAAAGTGCAACAGACATTTCAAAAGAAAATTGACTTTCTATTTATTCTCACTTTCCTCCCACTTGAAACACCAGCATCCTCCACGGGAGACAGCAGCCGCCTCACACTGAGCAATTTTCCATTTGAGAGCTTCAATCCCAGCCCAGAATTCAAGGCAAAGACTTCACAGAACTCTTGTGTTCCCACCAGAACCCCCGTGGCCAAACACTGTCCGTCCCCGTAGGACGTACAAACCACAGCACTGCACTGAGCGGAGCTCAAATCTGAAGCCGACTGCGTTTGCACTGCTGGAATAGAGTTCAGATGTGCCTGAAGGTTGAGATATTCCCATCAAATGGGGCAGAGCTTCTGCAGGCCCAGAAACCTGCAGTTCCAAGCAAGGAAGAGTAAGATTACAGGACACCCATTACCATCTCAGTATCTAAAAATTACCAGGTGCCCACACAGGTTTCCTGAAGAAGCCAGCCCACATGAAAACACCTCTGCAAAATGATTTAAAATACACATATGATTATTTTTTTTTCCTCCACAAAATACAGTACCCATCAACAACACCCAGAGGTGTTTATTCACCCACCTTTCAAGAGTCCCAAAGTGCAGTCGCACTCACACAGGAGCAGATGAGATCGTAGTCTGGACCCTACAGTCATTACTGCCTTCGTCAGACCAGCCCGAGCCCCCACCAGCCACGAAGTGCTTAATTGCTCGGCGATTACACTTCTCATTACTCAGCAATTACACTGCACGGTCTGCAGTGCCCAGCGCTGGCTCTTCCCAGAGTTAGGAGGGGTCTGGGCTGGGGAACCCAGCACCACGCGTGGACCACGTGCCACGTCAAACCCCGCGCCACGTCACACCCCGCCGCGAGGGACCGCTGCGCCCTGCCCAGAGTCACTGTGCCAACTGAAGGCCAGGGGAGAGGAGGGACTCGGTGCCCCCAGGCAGAGCCAGAAGGGCGTTTCTAGTGACCAGCAGCTGGCTGGGGCTGGCGTCAGAAGTGTGACGAGAGAAAAGTCTCAAGGAAGACAGTTGGATGCTGTCATATCTCCATACAAGAACTATTAAGTGGCACTAAAATAACAGAAACCACAAGCCAAACAGGCAATCCAGCCCCTTGGGACAACTAGACACCCAACCACTGCTTCCACGAGAGCCCACTGACCTCCCATTAGAAGCTGGCTCAGCTCCTTCATCCTTTACCTTTACCATTAGAGCTATATTTAAACACACACATTTGCCTGTGCCCCAGGTTTGATCAGTCACAGCAACAAATATCACCTCTAAATAGCCTGGGCAGCGTTTACAGACCTGTGCTGGCAGTGATTTGCTTTATATCCACTCATTAACTTGCATTTATCTACCCACACACGCGTGACACTGTTTGGCCATTCAGAAGGGCAGTGATTAACACACGTGGCTTTCGCAGCAACGGGTACAGCACAACCTTCCCACTAAGGTGAGCCATTTCAACCACGTCACACCAACGTACTGCTGAGATTTTGTTGCATCTTGCACAGCTGGAAGAAAAAGCAGACTTAAAAACAAAATCAGGAACAATTAAGAGCAATGAATAAGTTACACAGTGAATCCCAAGAGCTGTGGATGGAATGACATGGGGGTTTGGCTGAAGGGGTCCTGTGTCCCATGGGGGCCCTATGAGGCTTTGGTCCCTCTGCCACAGCACAGACACCGCCTCTGCCACACAACCTGACACAGAAAGCACATCCTGAGGGCAGACTCTGCTAATGGCAGCTGTCTTCAAGGAGAAATACTTGGGACTCATCTCTTGGACCTGCCTGGCTGCTGGCACTGCACACATCCAGTGCTCTGCTGCGGGAGCGAGGGACTCCAGCACAGCCCTTCCCAAACCCAGGGATGCGGTGACAAACCACAGCAGACACAGCAGTCCCCTGGGGGCAGGCCTGAGACCACTCGATATTTTATTAGCAAGTCACATCGTATTTTATGGGCAAGTCACAGACTCACTCGCAGGTGACAGAGAGACAGCAAGGAAGTCAGAAGACAAGCTTTGGGTCCATATAAATCTCAGAGAAGGATTAAAAAACATTCTCAAGGAGTCCACGAGGGGATAAACACCACCAGTGACACAGGGGACAGGCAGGAATCACCCGTCACACGACTGGAAAGGGACAGCAGCCAGCGAGGTGGCACTGCAGAGCGCAGGGAGGCTCGCTGAGGATGAGTCAACAAATCCTGCTGTCGTGAGAAAATCAGCATCCCCCGGGGTGGGTGCCCAGGGGGGCACAGGGGACAGCCATGGGACACGCCACGGGACAGCCAGGGGACAGCTGCAGGACACGCTCTGGGACAGCCAGGGGACACGCTGTGGGACACGCCGTGGGACAGCTGCGGGACAGCCAGGGGACAAGCCGCGGGACACACCGTGGGACAGCCAGGGGACACGCCGCGGGACAGCCAGGGGACACGCCGCGGGACACGCTCTGGGACAGCCAGGGGACAGCCGCGGGACAGCCAGGGGACACGCCGCGGGACACGCCGCGGGAGCGGTGCAGGAGGGAGCAGGCTCCAGCTGGGCCCCGGCCCGAGGACCTGGGGGGGACTGTGGGGAGAGGGTGGAGGGGCTGACGTCGGGGACAAAGGGGGGAGAGACAGTTCCTAACACGGGAGAAGAGGGTGACACGGCATTCGCTCGGGGCTGAGAGAAGGGAAGGAGCTGGACTGCACCTGGGGAGATTTAGAAGTCTTTCCCTACACCTTTCCTCCCTGCTAGGCTAGAAGCTTGGTGTTCAAAAACCCCAAAGTGTCAGAAGGACATCGGCCACCAATGGCTTGGTACAGACCCCCCCAGCCACCGCAGGGCTGACAGGGTGCACACACACACGGAAACGGGGCCACCCAGCCAGCAATGGCCCAGGATGCTTGACTGCCATCCTCACCACTCATTTTTAAGAGCCCATGGGTTCAGTAGTGCATCTCCCCAGCTTCCACATCCGCCCAGCACTGGGATCTCAGGCTAACAGCACTTCTCCAGCACCAAGGAAGCAGCCTGTTCCCCAAAGGAGTGCTGCAGCAACTCTATGCCCCGCTGCCACGCGTGAGAATATATTCATAACAGGGAGGAAAAAAGCAAAGCTTTTGAGGGACTCCTAGCACCAACAAGTGGAGACACACAGATAACCAGTATTACCCTTTGGTTGCCAGCTACGGGATGTGAGGACATGGATTGAACCCTGAGGTGTTCAACACACGGGGCGGATGGATGGGGAAGAGGAAAACATCCCCGTACATCCCATCCCACCGGGGTGAAGGTGCAAACAGCCTGGAGCTGCAGACTGCAGCAACCTCTGAAGCTGGAGCATCGTAAATGTGAGCGGAGCGGGGACCAGCGAGGGACGCCCGCAGCTGCAGAGCCGCCAGCTGAAGCGGAGCCAAAGTGGCAGCGGGAGCCGCTCGCCGCTACCGGTGGAAGGGCGGAAGCACTGGCAGAAAGTTTCCCGGAGCTGCTGGAAGACACGAGAACGCCGCAGCGTTCCCAGGCCGTGCCCAGACGCGGAGGGGCCGGCAGTGAGGAGGAGGAAGGCGCTGCCAAGCCCCCGCGCTGCCCCGCAGCTCAGCCCAAGGTCAGCTCCCACCCCCCCGAGCCAGCTCCGCCGCTGGCACTGCCAGTGCCTGGGGACGGATCCAGAGAGGGTCCGGTGCTGGGCAGCAGCTGCAGAGGGCTCTGTGGAGGAGTCTCTGCAGTTACCGTGCCCACGGACACGCCGTGCCCACGGACACCACTGCAGCTCCTGCCCCAGCTGTCCGTCTCAGGAAGGGGCTGGAAGGCCGAGCGGGCTGGCAGCATTCTTCGCACTCAGTGACAATGTCCCGTGGCAGGGTCCCCAGCGAGGACCGCGCTGCTCACCTCGATAACCAAGATAAACACGTCGGTAACGGCTGTGTTCACAGGCACAAACACTGCGCTTTGGGAAGCAAGGCAGGCACTTCTGCTGCTGCAGACTTCAAACGGTCAATTAAAGAAAAATTCCTCTAAAGAGGGAAAAAATCCTCATTTCTTCTAAACTGAAATCCAGCACAAATTCTGCCTTCGAGTCCCAAGCCTGCCCCGGGGCTCCCCTGCTCACAGCTCTGTGCATCCCACCGCGGCACGAGTGCTGCCCGTTCTCTGCTGCAGCCCACTGCAGGGTCTGCAAAAGGCAACCGACACCAACAACCCGCTCAGCCTCACCTCACCGCTCTCCTTTTGCACCCCTAAGCGTCCTCGAGCCGGCCAGGGTGGGACACCCTCACACCTGGGGCACCCCAGCACCTTCCCTTGGTCTGAGCGGTCAGAGACCAACATCCAACCATCCACCTGCCTTCTGCTCCTCGGGTCACAGCCACTGCTGCCCCAGCACCGCAGGAACACAGCAGCATGCAGCACAAAGATGTTCTTTTAACACAGCCAGGACACTGATCTTTAATTTACCTCCACCTTTCCTTTTTTTAATTTTTAAATGGACTGTGTTTTATTTACAGCCCCCACAGACCCCTCCAAGAGGGACCAGCAGACCTTCGAGCACGCAAAACACTGCTCGATGCAGGGTCAGTACAACTAACTAGGTTTTAATCGTGTTTAAGTACCAAAAAGTAAAAGTGCTGCTGTCTCGCTGGCTTCCCTGCCCCTCGGTGCCCATCTCCCACCGCTGCCTCCGCCGGTTTCCTTGGAAACATATGCAAGCTCAAATTGGATTGACATTCACTTAGTGGACAGAGGGAGATCGGATCAGCCCAGCACCTGAAACTCCAGGCCCACTCTTGGGATAACTCATCAGTACAAAACCCACCCCTCCCAAGCTCCCAGAACCCCCAAACTTGGTGGAAAGGTTAAGGACCACCTCATTATTCAGTAACGAGCTTCGAGGTGGCATCTCGGGCAAGGTCAGCGATTGCCCATTGTGCTTGTGTGAAAGCTCCGGGCTGAGCACGCGACAGCATTTTTGTTGGGAGGGAAGGATTTAATTTTTGTTAAGCGCAGAGAAAAGGGAAGAGGTGGTAAGCTCATTAGTGGGTCCAGGCAGGACAGCGGATGGGGGTCACACGGACACAAGAGCAGGCAAGAGCCCTGGGCAGGTAGGGGTGCACTGTCACACTGCGATGACACTAACTGCACCCAACCCTGTGGTGCCAGGCTGCAGTCACTCCCCATCACTGATGCTGACCCAGAGCCCCCACGCAGGGCTGGGGGACAGGGCTTCTATCCACACCTTCACAGCCCCAGAGGTGGCAGGGCTGCAATTGCAGCAAAGCTGGTAATTTATTCTGCAGTGGGAATTATTCCCTGGCTCTTCTTCTACTATATGGGAAGAGATGGAAATGGCAAGAAATGAAAATACCGTTTTTTTTTTTTTTAAGGCTGGCTCACCAGTGCTTTCCCAATCACACTGTCTTCTCCAACAGGATCTGAAAGGAGTCACCTCTTTGCAACCAGAACGCAAGAAGAGCAGTAGAAATCCCAAATAAGTGCATTCCCTGGGACCTCCCCTGAAGCCCAGCATCTGAGACAGACTCAGGAGGGAGAAGGGGGCAGGCAGCAGCTGTGACCTGCTCTGCCCCGCCGGGCACTCTCCCCACATGCACTGGGTCACTGGATGTCCCCCCCCAGAGGATGAGGGCTGTGCCAGAGTGCGGGGGGTCCCGAGGGAGTGTTTAGGGCACAGACCCCCCAAATGCCTGGTTGTGCAATCTGCTGAAGCCCGAGCAGTTCCCAGGTTGGGATTTACCTGTCCGAGTCATTGGGATTTTCAGACCTGTCCTGCCACTGGGGGTTCAGCCAGGACAGGATCTCTCCTCTGCCTACACGTGACTGTAGCTGCCAGATCCTTTCCCCTTGCTCTCTTGCTGGCCTTGGAGAGAGCTGCTGTCTCCTTGCTCAGAACCACCTCCAACCTTGCTTTCTTCAACCGACTTTGCCTGAGCTAGACAAAGAAACAAAACCAAACATGCCTCTTGCATCTGTTTTTTGTTTGTTTTGTTGTTTTTTTTTTTTAATTTTAAACCCTCTCCTGCTGCCCACTACCTTCCTTCACAAGCCTGCGCTTTCCTCCTCCTCCCAAATCCCCCACGTTTATCACGGAGCGATCACTGCCGTTTATTCCTCACTGCCTGCATCCCCCCAGTGCCACTCCATCCTCCCTCCGCAGGGGGAGATGCCTCAGTGCCCCTCTCCACACCCCCCACACAAATCCCTTTCCTTTCTATGGTATTCCCAAACCTAAATCAGCAAGAAATGTGCTCGATCTGCCAGCTGCCCTGCTCCTCGCAGCAACACGGCCGCGTAACCCCGAGCCCCCTCCATTTCAGGCTCCAGTTAAAACGCTCTTTAGTTTAATGAACTTCCCCGCTGAGGACTGGGTGCTTCCCAGGCACCGCTCAGCCACGCTCCCCCGGCAGCACCTTCTCCCTTCCAGCCTGCAGAAGCCAACCCACCCGTGCCTCCCTCGCACGCCGCTGGCTCCCCGCTCCGTCCCTCCGTGCCAGGTATGCCGCCGGCGCCGGAGGAGCCGCGGAGGAGAACGCCGTGCGGGCAGGAG
The DNA here is from genome assembly GCA_028020825.1 of Podargus strigoides. Lineage (NCBI taxonomy): Eukaryota > Metazoa > Chordata > Aves > Caprimulgiformes > Podargidae > Podargus > Podargus strigoides. Next base: position 18,030,886 of record CM051633.1, on the reverse strand, counting down.
AAAGCTCGCTATTTCCAGTGCTCCACACAGGCCACAGCCAGGAACAATAGAAGGCCATGCATGGTGCAGGGAGGCAGCAGCACAGTTCAGCAATGCCCCTGGATCTCGATGCTTCTCTAGCACCGCGATTTCATTTAAAGGATGATAATTCAAACGCTGAAAAATAAGCTGCCAGCAAAGCGGTTTTATTCAAATCAATGCTAGGAAAATGCCTCCCTTTTATTTCTAGGAGAATTGTAAATAATTTGAAATATTGATACACATGCAGTCACTAAAAGCCAAGATCTTTTCTTTAAAAAAATAAAAAATAATGCAGCCTGCTGAGCTGGGCAAGCTGTAGAGTTTCAAAGCTGAGCACGAGAAAGCCCTTCAAAAACTGCTTGAAGAACAATGGGTGCCAGCGAGCACCCTGTGATGTGGCTTACAAAGGGGGGGAAAAAAAAAAAATCATCGTTTTCTTGTTTAGTCACACCTTTGTTCGAGAGAACTGGGACACGAGGAACACAGCTCTGAACCGAAACATCATCTTATCCCTGAACACAACACGTTTAACATCGATCCCACGCTCTTCAGTGCCCAAACGCAGCAGCCCACCCACTGCACGTGCAGCGCCCAGGCACACTCACAGCCCCGGCACGCGGGCACAAGCACACAAGCCCACCCGGGCTGTGTCCCCCTCGCGTGGTTGGGGGAAGGAGGCAGCGGCGCACACACATCCCAGAGCCTCCCCGCTCCCAGCAGCACCCAACGCACCGACGAGCTGGGCTGACACCCTGCTGACACCGCCAGGCTCTTTTGTCACGGTGCTCGGCCGCACGTGCTGCGGTGAACACCTCTGGAGAGCGCGCTGGGAAACTCACGGCAAAGGGAGGAGGGCTGTAAAACGAAGGACCACGGGCAGCCCTCAACTGAGCATCGCTAACGAAGATTCACGTACAATTTAAGGCAGAATTTTAACCCAAGGTGGTAAAAGCAGCGTTCCCAGCCATGGCACGTGTGCGGAGCAGAGGCACAGGGCCCTGGACACACTGTGCACACCTGGGTGTGACGTGACGTGCCCCGGCGCTAACGGCACAGCTCGCACGCCGACCTGCCCCGCGGCGCCCGTGAGGAACGGGTGAGGGAGATGCTCAGCCCCCATTGCCCAGGGGCCACTGACGCCCACCCCGCGGGCTCACGTCTAGGAGAGCCCAGGCAACCATCAGGAGCATCCCCCACCTTGTTGTGACTCACACAGTCAATAACCACACACCCTCCAGGAAAGAGCCCCTGAAATTCCACGTGCATTAATGATCAGCTGTCAATTAGGTACCAGTGACATCACCGTAACGGGGGCAGCTCAGGGATCTCCCCACCTGAGCACACCCCCCACCAGCCCCCCGCACTCTCTCCCATTTCCTGGGGGTTCTCACCCAAACCGCAGTAGAAGAAATAACACGGAACAGAGGAATCCAATCCCAATGACCAGGGACAGAGAACAGGTGCAAAATTAATTCATTTTGAGTCACATTTACATTTGTTGTCCTTAATGACACCCTTTGGTTTAAGTTTTTCATGATAACATCAGCCCCTCAGCTCACTTAAGATAAAGATTCCGTGGTCCTGCTCTTCCCACGGAAGAGATTTTTACTCTCATAAGATATCACTGTGACTCCATTCTGCTTTTTCACAACAAAGCTCCACGCTGGAGCATCACTCCAGACACTGCCCAGGTGAGGGCCAGCTGCACTGTCCCCCACAGTCACACTTCTGTCCGTCTCAAGAACCAAACCCCACAGCATCACCCTGCAGTGCACTTCCCCCGTTGGAAGAACATCGCTCGCCAGGACGGGGTTTGCAGGTGAGGAAGCTCGGAGGGTTAAACCGGGATGGTTTGGTTACAGATAACTCCCTCACCCACAGCAGCACTCTGACCATGAATTTGAACCCTTTGTCACTAAGAAACCCGCGCTGCCCCAAAGCCTGAGGGTGCTGGAGCAGCGGGCACCAGCAGGGTCAGCCCCTTTCTTCCCCTGAAGCAGTTTGCACCCACACCCTACAAACGCTCCCCCATGGTCACCCTTCGAGCAAATACCTGGAGACTGACACCAGCCTGCAGCCACCAGTGTAACCAGTGGAGCAGAGGGTCAGAGAGCCCTCTGGACATGGAAGGAAACCCTGGGACCACCAAACTGCCCCAAACACCGCGGCCACGGCCGGCAGCACATAGTGCACAGCTCGTGTTTGAAACTGATTTTACTTTTACGACTTCTTCAGGGTGTTTGTTTTTCAGTTTTTTGTATTCCCCAGTTATCTGAACTGCCTTTCCATGTATTATTAACAACGTGATCGCTGTGACTTCATTAGTTGGGCAGGAAGCAGGGGCAGTTCCCGTCGTTCCTGCCACGGGGGTATCACCACGGCTCACCGAGGGTTAGGTGGGGCAGAAGGAGCCCTGCACGCCCCTCTCCCATGCCATACTCACACCTCGGAGCATCCCTGCCTGTTTGTGCAGCACCACATCCAGTCCCTCATTCATTCTCTCGTGGTCTGAACTTAACACCAAACAGCGAGCCTGCCTTCGCCTGTGATTTCTCATTATTTCTCAGTTGTTTACCTTGGATAGATTCGCTGCTAAGGGCTCATTGTCAGCGCTGCAGGACTATTAGAACAGCATTTGCTGAAGGGTTTATCTCCCCAAAATAATCACCAGCACTGTCTGAATTGGGTATCCCCTGACTGCAGCAGCACACGCGTCTCGTGGTCTGCACAGCCCCCAAATCACACTGTGGCAATTAACACCAGCGCAGCAAACGGGGGCAGCGGCTGCATCCCGCTCCGAGGGGGTACAAACCCAAATAAATACGGCAGCTGTCAGCGAGGAGGCAGAGAGGTGACAGAGGTGACTGGCGAGGGGGACAGCACCGGCGCTAGGCTCATGGACAGAGTTGGGTGAGAAAACCTCAGCGGCTCCTGAAATAACACCACTGCTGCCACCAGCCCCAGGCTGTGACTGCTCTTCCCCCAAACACCACGTTCCTACCCGGTGTGACATTGTTCTGTGCCCCTGTCCCCACCGACCCGCAGCAAACAGAGCATCCAGAAAGGATGTGCGCTCCCCAAGTCGGGGGGATTATTTCACCCGCGGGTTTGGTGTTTCCCACCCGATTTCACACCCACGGGCGATGCCGCGCTTCACCCTGGCAGCAGCTCCAGCCCAGCGCCTGGAAAGCCTCTGCTGCTGCTCCGTTTCAAACGCTGCACTGAATTCACCAGGAAAACAACCAGAAATCGATGTTTAAACCCAAAACGTCCCGTTGAATCAGACCAGCACACCGTTCCCCGGCACAAGCAAATATTTAGAGAGCTCCAGCCGGAGCTGGGGAGCGACTCAGGTAGGCAGGCCGTGACAAACGTGACGGATGGCTCGGGATGAATATGTTAGCAGGGTATTTCTGTGGGAGCGAGCCGCAGCGGGCTGGTATTTAAATCACATTAAGATTTCAGAAGCATTCAGTCTGTCATACAGCTCGTGTCACCCTCCCGCTCCCAGCCCCGGGGACCTTACAGTGACAACGCGAGTCCCGTGGCACCAAGGGGGACCCAGAGCTGCTGGGGGACGGGTGGGTCAATTAACCAGGCTAACGAAGCCTCTGGCTTGGGGTTCGCCTGCGCCTGACAACGCTGACAGGGGCAGCGGTGTCCTCCAGAACACACCAGAGCCTCCCAGCGCAGCACTGGGGGGAGGGCGCGCGAGGGACAGGTGGGGGACACGGCGGGCACAGCGGACCCCAAACACTCGGGTTCCCCAAGTTCTGGTGGCTGCTCTTTGGAAAGAGAGGAGGTCCCCGCGTGCTGCGGGGTGAGGGGAGCCGGGGGGCGCGGGGGGCCCCGTGCCGGGGGGGGGTGCGGAGCGGGGGCCCTCGCTGTCCCCCGGGATGTGCCCGGCCACACGCACCGCGGGCACGGGGCTGGAGAACGGGGGCCAACCGAGCCGCCCCCCTCCGGAGCTCCCGCGGCACAAAAGGAGCGGAGGGAGCGCGGTCCCGGCCGCCGGGGGCACCGGTGGGGACGGCGATGGAGGGGCAGAGGCACGGACAGGCGGCCCCGGGGGGACGCGGGGACAACGTGGGCTCCTCCGCCGTGCCCCGCACGGGCTCAGGGGCACCTGCGCTGCCGCTGACACCGCACCCGCCACCGCCGCGCGGCCAGCGGCGACAGTGACCAACTCCCCCGGTCCGCGGGCTCCGAGGAGCTGCCCCCGCACCCCCTGCGCCGGCGGGGCCGCCCCGCAGGGACCGGGGGAGAGCGGCCCCGCCAGCCCGCGCTCCGGGCGGATCTCCCCGGGAATCGCCTCCAAACCGGCGGTGTTGAGGCGAACCCCGCTTCGCACCGCGCGGCCCCCGGGGCACCGGGCCCCGGCCCCGCACCGGCCCCGGCCCGCGGCCTGCCCCCCGCCCGCCGCCTTTGTCCCGCCGGGCCGCCCGGGGGAGCGAGGACCGGGGCCGGGAGAGGGGGACCGGGGCGGGGGGAACATATCTCGGCCCGGCCCCGCACCGCCGGGACTTCGCAAGTTAACGGCCCGGTCCGGTCCGGTCCGGCCCACCTGCCGCCAGGCCGCCCCCCGCCCGGGGCTCCCGCTGCCGCCCACCCCCCTCGGTGAGCAAAGTTCCCGGTGGCCCCGCGTTCCACGCCTCCCCAACCCCCCCCGCGGTTCGCTCCGGGGCGGCGGCGGCACCTGCTCCCGGCCCGCCGGAGTTACCGGGGGCGGAGGGGCGCCGCGGGCTGCTCCGGGCGGGGGGCACGGCCGCGTGGGGACTCACCGGGGCGCGCTCCCGCGCCGCGGGGCTGCCGCAGGCCCCGGCTGGGGACAGATCCAGCGGCAGGAGCCCTCCCGGGGCGCCCGAGTCCCGAGCTCCACGCTGCTGCGTCAGCGCCGCCTCCTCCTCCGCCGCCGCCTCTTCGGCAGCCGCCCGGCTGCGGGATGGGGATGAGGCGCCCCCGCTGCCGCCGCCCGCCCTCGCCGCAGGGCGTCGCGATCCGGCGCGGTCCGGGCGGGCGGCGCGCAGAGGCCGGGAGCGGGCGGGGGCGGGTGCCGGGGCCGCGGGGGGGGGGCACAGGGGGGAGGAGGCGCCGCCACCGCCGCTCGCCGCCGCGAACTCCCCGCAAGCCGCGAGCCCCTCCGTCCTCCTTCCTGTTCCTCGTCCGCAGCCAATCGCCGGCCGCCGCTCCGCCGCTCGCTCCGCCGCGCCGGCCAATCGCGCGCGCCCCTGCCCGCCGCCACCGGCCAATCGCCGCGCGCGTCCCCGCCCCTCGCCCCCCCCCCCCCCGCCACTGCCCCGTGCCCCCTCCCCGCTCCCCCGGGAGCCCCCCACGGCCGCGGCCGCGCCCGGGCCCCCCCCCCCCCCGCCCCGAGGCACCGGAGGGACCGCCGCGGTGCCAGGGGCGCCGCTCCCCCGGGGGCAGAGCCGAGCTGGGGGCTCCGGGGACGCCCCCGGCCCCGGCGGGTTCCTCGCAGGACGGGGAGCGTGAGGCGCGGCCCCGCGGTCCCCTGTCAGCGCCGCCCCGGCGGAGGGCAGCGGCGGCCACCGGCGGGTGCCTCGGGGTCCGCGCTCCCCGAGGCGTCTTCGCACCCCGCAGCCGTTACCGACGCCCCCCCGCCCGGCCACCGGCGGCCTGTGCGGCCCGGGGGGGCCTGAGCAGCGCCCCGTCCCCGCGGGGACCCCGCAGCCCCGTGCCGTGTCCCCGGGCACCGAGGCCCGGACTCTGGGCAGTCGGGAGCGGGGTTCGCACGGAGTCACCGTGGCTGTGAGGACCTCCGGGATCACCGGGTCCAACCTTTATCCCCATCACGGGACCGCGGGAGGGGGGCGCGGGGCGGGCCCGGGACGGGCACCGGCGGGCACCGGGGACACCGCTCGGCTGGCTGCGCCCCCCGGGCAGCCCCGTGCCCCGGCGGCGGTGAAATGCCGCTCCTCGGAGGGGGAGAGGCCAACGGGGGATGGCGGGGTGTCCCCGAGCCTCCCCAGCGGGACACGGTGTGTCCCCACCGGGAGGGGGCTGCCCCCGGGGGAGGAGAACGGCAGGCACCGGGAGAAGGGAGGGGGGAGCTCCTGGGGACAGCTCTGAGGAGAAGGACCTGGGGGTCCTGGCAGGCAGGAAATGATCCCTGAGCCGGCGCTGTGCCCGTGCCAAGAAGGGCAATGCCAGCCTGGGCTGCACAGTGCAGGGGGTGGGCAGCAGGGCCAGGGAGGGCATTGTCCCCTCTGCTCTGCCGTGGGGAGGCCACAGCTGGGATCCTGCCTCCAGTTCTGGGCTCCCCAGTTCCAGAGAGACTGGGAACGACTGGAGAGAGTGCAGGGGAGGGCAGCGAGGATGAGTGGGGGATTGGAGCATCTCCCCTGGGAAGAAAGGCTGGGAGAGCTGGGACTCTTCAGTCTGGAGAGGAGAAGGCTGAGGGGATCTCATGGACGTTCACAAATATCTAAGGGGGGTGAGGGAGGATGGAGCCAGACTCTTCCCAGTGGTTCCCAGTGCCAGGACGAGGGGCAACGGGCACAAGCTGGGACAGAGGAGGTTCCACTGAAAGATGAGGAAGATGAGGTGCAGTCTCCTGCTCTGGAGATTTCCCAGCCCTGAGGGATGTGCTCGGGGGGACCCTGCTGTAACAGAGGGGAGTTGGGCTGGGTGGGCTCTGGGGGTCCCTTCCAACTCAGGCAATTTGTGAATCCGTGACTCCACCAACAGGCCTGGGACACGGCGGTGATATCGCCTTCTTCCCAGCCAGGACAGCGTCTGTGGCTCTCCATCTTCTCCTGAAAAATGGCTTTACAGCCGTAAAGGAGATACAATGAGCCTTGGCAGTTGTAAAACAAAACCACGCTTATGTTGCCCCATTTCAGTGCTGCCCTCAGGGCTGTGCTGTGGAAATGCCCCTTTTGGATGAGACCGCTGCAGGCTCCACTGAACACAGCCTCGTGTCACCACGAGGTGCTCCAGCAGTGCGAAGGCTCTCCTCTTCCACTGCTCCCCGCCTGAAAAGCAGAGGCAGCTCATATCACTGCCAAAGTGCCCCCTAAAAATGCCATTTTTAGAGTGAGCCCTCCCCTCGCCTGTGAGCCCCAGCCCACAGGAGGGTGACTGAAGCACTGCTGAGCACCAGAGCAGGTTAAATTTTGGTGTAACACAGAGCACACTCCCGCCAGCCATCAGGTGTGTTTGAGGGACCTCTGACACCCTCTGCCTTGGACTCGCTTAGGTCAACGGGACTGATACTTGGAGCAGGAAAATGAAGAGACTGGAAATGATAAAGTTCCAGGTGTGATGTTCGCTGTGTAGGTACAATAATTTAGCAGGGATGCTCAGGGCTGGCTTTGCATGGACAGAGGACCAGAGCCCCTTGGAGCACCGCTGCAAACAGCTGCCCAGAGCCTTCTCCTGCACGGAGCTACCCGTGACAAGGCTGCAAGAATTGAAATGGGCTGCTTGGAGGATAAAGCATTCGCCCCAGGGCTCAGACAAGCACCCCCAGAGCAGGCCTGCAGCAGGACAGAGGTTTGCTCTCCCCAGAAGAGGAGAAGCTCCCCAGGAGGTTGAGTTAGGGGCATGGAGACCTCAACCCTGGCCAACAGCTCGCTGGCTGCTGGAGGGGTCTCTGAAATCCCCCCTGCTCAACAGCTCGTTTTGGGGGGATAGCAGTATAGGTGTAAAATACCTCCCTTGCACACACAGTGAAGAATCAGGGCACCCCACATTTTAATTAGTGGTTCTTTATCAGCCCTCAACCCTCTTTCACCACCATGCCTGGTCTGGGTTAGGCTTAGCCAAAGCCAGACTGCAACTCCAGCAATAAACCTGCAGCTTCCCAGCAGTCAGGAGGCAAATCCTTGGACAGAATTAATGCTGACATTTAATGATAAATCTCAGACATTTAACAGCTGCTTTTTGGGGAAGGTGGAGGTGAGGCCACCTCCCCTCCTCCAGGTGTTTGGAACAGGAGAACATCTGGAGCGCAGAGGGGTTGAGGATGGAGCACTGCGTGCTCTGGAGCTGCACGAGTGGGAAGCATGACAAGGCCATCTGCAGAGCTCCCTCCCTTTGGAGAAGTGGGGCCTTGCCTTGTCCCTTTCGCAAAGGGATGAGGGGGAGAAAAAATAGGAAAGCTAATTGCTGATTACAGAACAACATGGCTGTGTGTCTGCTCTTCTTCAGCCTGTCAGCAGAGGCACAGACGAGACATGGGGTTTGGTTTTTTCTTCCCTCATGAACCAAGAAGAACAAACCACCAAAGCCCCAACATGAGATCTTCCCACCTCAGCTCCTGGCCTGTTTTTTAGGGAAGGGACCGACACCCAGGGCTGTCCTGCTGCCCCCATAGCAGCAGAACAGGGATCTGTGTCACCACACCCATTATGTGAGTGCCACCACACTCATTATTTGGGCTATGGCAGTGACCTGCTGAGGTTGTCCCCATTGGCAAAAGAGGCTGTAAAGCCCCACGGCTGTAGGAGGAGCTGGGGCAGCTCCAGGCAGCAGTGGGGATTAAGGGCAAGAGCTTCTCTTATTGCACCCCTCATTTTATCAGGAATTGGGGTGGGAGAGACATGCACAGTGGAACCAGTGCTAATAGGTCAAGGAAGGGAAAAGAGGATTTCACCACTACACACGGGGGTGCCGGGGGAAAAGGATCTTTGCCTGGCTTCACTCTTAGTTTCAGGAATAAAAGTGATTTGTCCCACAGGAGCGTAACAGTGGAGAGACTGGGGAGCATCACCCTGCTCACTGTGGACCCGCAGCCCTGGCTGGGAGAAGGGGTGTTTGCACTCTGCACCCCCAGAGCAACACTCAGAGCTCTCTCAGCCTTTGGGGACAACTGCTGCAGGTTTTAAAAAGTCATAGAAATATCTAAAGAGAGAAAAAAAGTACCCCCCAGCAGTGCTGCGAGGACAGCAAAAGGAAGCCTTGAGCTCCGGCACCCGTGCCCGCAGGATGCTGCTGGGAGCCCTCCCAGCACAGGCAGTGCACCCCTGGGAACGCAGCACTGGGACCCCCACACCCCCCCAGCACCTGGGGCCAAGCCCCCGGTCCACGGGCAGCCTGCAAACGGGCACGGAATCTTCAGCAACGGGCGCAGTCCCGGTCAGCTCATGCACTAAAAGCAACGACTCGCAGCGGTGTGGAGGATCCTGCCCCACCTGGCTCCTCGGTCAGGCCCCGAGGAGGGACCCGCTGCAGGGGCGGGCACGGAGCACCCACAGGGGAGGGACGGCAGCGCCCACCCTGCCACCCGGGCTCAGCCCCAGCCCTGCTCAGGATCCCTGCGGTGTCTGACGTGGCGCCCGTTTGGTTCCTTGTCTTCCCTTCAGCACGTGTAGCTGCACCCCCTGTGGCTCCCTGCTTTTCCAGGCATGTCCTCAGATGAGCTGGCACCCAGAGAACGTCCCCAAATCCCAGTGACCCCGTCCCGCCCCATGTCTCAGCAGAGAAACTGCGGGTGCTGCACTGGTGCCAGTGCCAAAAGGGATGGGTTCAGTGGTCCCCTTTTCTTCCCCACTCCGGGGCTGTCCCAGTAAACACAGAAGGCCACCTGAATTCCCAGTGGAGCTCTGTTGACTGACCTGGCTTTAAATTACCCCGAAAAGCACAGTGGCAGTCGGGGTGTCGGCAGGCAGCGCGCCGGCTGTGGTTCGGGGGCTGCTGCCTCGAGGTGCCCGCTCAACACCGCTTTTTCTGCTCGCTCGTCGCTGCGTGAAGCGTTTCCCCTTTCCCACCCAGAGAAGTCAGGAGGGATTCAGGCTCCGTGAGAGGGGTCTGCCCTGCAGAGAAAAAACCAGAGGGACAATGAATTGTGCTTGAGATGAGCTTGGTGGGGACAGTCTGTGCTTGCTGAGCACAGCCAGGAAATGGGACCTGGGTTAAATGAAAGCAGAAAATCACAGGAGTGAGGGCTTAAAAACAGACCTCAGTGTTCTCATGGACAGAGGTGAGTGTAGGTGTGTGCTTATGGATATTGCAAAATAAGGATTAAACCCAAGGACTCTGCTTTATGAGCTGGATCGTGGCAGTGCTAGTGAAAAATCCATCTGCATGGGAAGCATAGAGTGTTGTGCCTCACGTTCCCTAGGTAGCCATTATGTTATGAAGTGTGATTCACAAACCCAGGGAGGCTGGAGAAACCCGAACGCAAAACACATGTCCCAAAAAGACATGATGGGAAAGCAAACAGTAATTATGTGGCCATCTGCGAGCGGCGGTGCCGAAGGCTGGGCTCGCAGGGGCTGCGAGCGCCGGTGCAGCTGCGTGGACGGCTGCGCTCCGAGGGGCTGCAGCGCCCCGAGCCCCTCCTGCGCCCCACGGCTGGTCACCGGGGTGCGGCCGCGGGGACAGAGCCTCGCTGTGCCCGCAGAGCAGGGACTCTCTTACCTTGCACAGAGCTCACACAGGAAACCTAATGAGAAATCCCGAAGGCACCAGCTCGGCCGGTCTCCATTTCCATAGGAAACAGCTGCATCACCAGTGAGAACGTCAGCCCCTCTCTTTGTGTCCCTCAGGTGGACGGAGCTGCTGCCAGCACACGGGTGTGACAGTGACATTCCTCGTGTCACTGCCCACAGCACGGGGACAGGATCCTCCCTGCGCCGGGCAGTTGTGTCAAGCCAACCTGTTTTACTGGCCAGGCCACCGGGGAGGTGATGGCTCGGCAGAGGATGAGGGGTGACAGCCTTCAGAGCACTGCAGCAGCTCCCCTGCACCCCAGTGGGCTTGGAACAGCGCAGATCACATTGTTCTGCTCACTCCAGGTGCTGCACCAGCAGCTGAACATCCTGTGCTGACACCACTGCCCCAGCCAGGCAGGACCTCAGCCGGGTGAGAGAGCCTGGGGGCAAACGGGGAGCAGGAGGAGAGGCTGAACTGGGGCTGGAACCCCTCTGCACCCCCAGACCAGCACCAGGACCCCCAGCCCCAGCACTGTGCCCCAGGCAAAGGGGAAAGCCTGGGACAAAGGAAAAGGCCGTGGCTGCGTGGTGGCTGGGAGCATCCCTGCTCCCCCACAGACACGGGGGGCACCGAGGAGCGCTTTGCCTCCAGCCCTCGGCCAGGGTGCTCCCTTCAGTCACCGAGCGGTGTGGGCTGCTCAGGCACAGCATCCCTCCTCGCCCTCTCCGCTCTGACAGTCTGGGCTACATTCTCCAGCCTGGCAGGGGTGCCATCGCCATCAAGGCTCATACCCACAAAAACCAGCTCAGAAGTTGTGAGCTGGCCGGGAACGCTGTGACCTCTGCAGAAGGAGCCCTTCTGCTCTCCGGACTCCCAGGTTTGTTGTGCAGAACCTCCTCAGGTTGTGGTGAACCCCGCTGCAGACGGCTGGAGTTGTGAATTAGCACCTAAGCACAGAAAACACGGGTGAAAAAGGAAGATAATGTTTCTCAGAATGGACTTTGCTCATTTATTTTGTCATTTGCAGCTTCGTTTGAATTATTTATGATAATACTTCGCAGTGGCGCCTGGAGTGTGTGCGGTGAAAATAATGAAATCCAGTTCCCCTGGGACTCACTCGGAGATCTCGGCAGGAGGCGAGGAGAGCTGCCCCGCTCTGCCCGCGGGCCCTGCGGGAGGAGGGCACCTCGGGGCCCCCTGCCAGCCCAGTCCCATCTGGAACAGGGACTCCCTGGAACGGGACATCCTCGGCCATGGCTTCCCCATGCCCGCACCGACGCCGTACGGCTCCTTTAGGATGAAACAAGCTGCCACGTTACAAACTCAAAACTGGGGGTGTTTGTTCGTGCTCAGAAAAAAACCCTTTGGGGGCTGTGCTGATTGAAATGGGGATGGTACTTCCCCATCTCCCTTATTCTGCTGGGTCTTAGACCACTGAGCACACAGGGAACGCGTTTATCTCTCCATCGCTCATACCCATGGATTAATTCTTCACTAATTAAAGGTGGCTCAGGCTCTATGAAGCACTCTACCCCAGCAGTGTGTTGCAGTGCCCCCAGGGCTGTCCTGCTCCACAGATTCCCCTCCGCTGCCCTCCGCTCCACGCGGAGCTCGAGGCGTGCGAAGGTTTGGAACACCGCTAACCCCGAGCTTGAGCTGGCATGCTGCAGTTTGGGTGGAAACTGGGCAAGTTTGGGCTGTGGTCACAGAGACCTGGTCCCACAAGGCCCCCCAGCGTGGGGCTTTTTGGAGCACAACGCCCCCGTGCTCCAACACGGAGCTGCCTCAAGCACTTTATCTCCAGTGATGCTCCCGAGGTTCCCCAGCGCTGGAGCCTTAAGGGCACGTTGAAAAGCACCTGGGGGGACACTGGCACGAGAAATGTACCCCCCTCCCTCCCTCCCAGCCACTCTTGGGGTCCCACCTGACCCAGGGCACAAGGACCTTCGTGGAGAAGGTACCAGGAGCATTAAATAACACAGTGGAAAAACAATCTTAGGGCTCCAGAGTCAGAGTGTGGAGGTTCCTACCATGAGTGTGCACACCCCAAATCCCCCCAGAAGCCAGGCTGTTCCCCAGCCCATGGGTACCTGGGCACCCCTGCCAGGTGTCGCGCTGAGAGGCCCCGCAGAGCCCGTCCCCCCGGACCTTGACCCGTACCGCGCCCCGCTCGGGGGCAGGGGGTGGCAGCTCTTTGCTCGGCAATAAAAGAGGGCGGGGGGCAGCAGCGGGCTCGGAACCCCCGCGGGTGAGCGCCAGGCTCCGCTCCGGGGCTCTGCAGCCGCACTGTCACCGCCGGGGGACCCGCGCCCACCGCCAGAGCCGGGCGCTGCTCCGGGTTGTGCCTTCGGGGCCGCCGTGGGGGCGGGGAGGGGGCAGAGCCTCACCGGGGGGGCGAGACCCCCCTGCAGGGGTGGGCACCGAGGGGCATCAGAAAATGGCATCAATACTGGGCTTTTTCGAGTTGGAAAACTGCCCTGGCTCCCGGGGCAGGGCAGCTCTTGTCTGGGGGTGGGGGATCCCAGAGTGGGGGTCCTGGGGTGAGGGGGTCCTAGGGTGGGGGTCCCAGGGTGGGGGCACCGGGAGGGGGTCCCAGGGTGGGGGCACCGGGGCGGGGGTACCGGGATGGGGGGGTCCCAGGGTGGGGGGACCCTAGGGCGGGGGTCCCGGGGCAGGGGCCGAGGATGCTCGGGGAGGACGGTCCGGCCGGTCCCGCGGTCCCGGTGCTGCCGCCGGGGAGGGCCCGAGGGAGGTGTCGGGGCCCGGGGCGGGGAGAGCGGGGACAAAGAGGGGAAGGGGCGGAACCGGATCCGGCGGCCCGGAGGGAGCGGAGCGGGGCTGGGAGAGGCTGAGCTCCCTCCCGGGAGGGGATGGGGGAGGGGGGCTTCTGTCACCCCACCATATCAAACGAAAAAAGTTTAATTTCAAAAAATTATCCCTATTTTTCCACCTCCGTCCCCACGGGCTTCGTGTGCTCCTTCGGCAGAGCCAGGCGGGGACCCGGGGGTTTTCCCGGCGCTGTCGCACGGTCCCGGTCCCCACACAGCCCTGTGGGACAGTGTCACATCCCCCACATCTGGAACCAGCCACCCCATCTGCTGGGGTGGGCACCAACCATTACACACCCCACAGCACCCATGGAGCCCCCAGATCTGGAAGGTTTGGTTCAACATCATCACTATGTGTTGATTTATTGTTTTGTATTTAACGTGAAAAAATGTAATTGATCGATGCTTTATTGGCATCCTCTCCCTGAGCCCCCAGAGGTGCCTGGTCCTGGGGGTCCGCCCAGCTCCCGCTCAGGGACATTTCCAGCCCTGAGGGTTGTTTCTACCTTCCTTATTTTTGGTAGCTTGAGGTCAGAGCATCACCTGCCTGGGCTTTTGGGCTCCGAAAGCCCCGTGAAGACAGGAACAGTTTTCCAGTGTTGGGGGGAAATGCACATGTGCACATCATCTGTTAACCTCTGCTCCACCCCCCGGGCCACGGGGAGGGATGAGGGCTCAGGAGCCACATTTCACAGCTCATGTGGGTGCTGGGGAACACCTGCACCCCACCCTTTGGTGGCTGTCGGTACAGGTCAGGTACCTGGCGAGCAGCAGAGCTGGGATAAAACCAGGGCAGGAAGTTTTGCGGGGAGGGCTGGAGTTCAGCTGCACAAATCCGATTAGCATTAACACGGGCTGTGCGGCCAAATCCTCGCGTTGGGCACAGAGATGGGATCCCTGAGGGGCTTAAATCCACCAACTCTCAGGAAGGGAGTGTCAGGAGAGTTTGTGCAGGGATGGTGGCTCCTGCGGGAAGTGAATCGGGGATTTGGGCTGGCTGCGGTGCCTCCGAGAGGCCTTTTGGCTGGGTCCGGAGGGTTTGCCATTAGCTGGGGCAAGGGATGCGCCTCGTGCCCCCAGGGGATGGGAGAGAGGCCTGAATGGTAGGGGAAAAGAGAGGGGAAGGTAAAAGTGAGGGCAAGGAGCTCTATTTGAGGAGCAGAGGGGAAAAGCGGCAAGAGGGGAGGATGTGAGCAGGGAGAGGGAAAGGGAGCAGGGAGAGGCGAACACGGGAGAGGGGAAAATGGGGAATGTGGAAAGCAGAGGGGCTGGGGGGGGTTTGAGGAGCTGTGGAGGTGTCCTCCCCGTGCTCTGAACTGATGAGAAGACAGCTGTGGGGACACACACCGCTGGCCCAGCTCAGAAAACCCCCAAAGTGTTCGTGGAGACCACGCCAGCACCCCCGGAGCTGAGCCAAGGTGAGAGGACAGAGCCGCACAGCAAACGCCATTCACCCAGCGGCTGCCACCCCTGCTCCCTCCAGGGTGTGTGCGCTGGGACCTGCCGCATCCCTCAGAGCCCGGATCGCCCCCTGCCCTCCGCAGCCTCCCGCCGTTGCCATGGGAACGGTGCGGCGTTCCGGCCAGTGCCGCCCGCCAGCGCAGCTCGCAGGGGATGCTCCCGAAGGGAACGCTGCCCCGGGTCAGCACTGGGCTTTGGCAGTCCCCGGGGGAAGTTACAGACCCCCCTGCAAAGGGACCCACGCTCCGCACTGCCAGCAGCGCCCGGCTGGGCTGGAGGGGTCGGAACGGGGGCTGTGCCGGGGGGCCCTCTGAGACCTGCAAGGAGATTGAAACCCCCATACCCCAGAGGCTTTCCGGGCATCAAAGAGCAGCTGAGTGCTTTAAGAGCCCCTTGGACTCCCTCTTGCATTTGGGAAGAGGAGGAGGAGTTGGTCTGCCCTTCTCCTCTCTTCCCCTCAGGTGGGGATGCCCAGCGGGTGGGGATCGCTGACCCGTCAGCGACATTGATGGGCAGACAGAGGGACAGCCTGCAGATCCCTTTTTAACCCCTCTTCCCCCGGTGAGACCCCCTGCCCTCCCCCTCCTCTCCCCCTCCCACCCACCTACGTGCTGGCCATGGAAAGGGAGGTTAATAGAGGGAAGAGGAATCGCTAAAGCAAATATTTTCTTTCCAAAGCTCTGATCATTAGCTGTGAACACAGGGGACCGCTGCACGGAACAGCCGTGTGTCAGAGGGCTGTGGCTCGCTGGTGAAGGCAGGAGTTAGGGGACACGGATAGGTCTCTGATTTGCTGTTATTTCAAGGGAAAATCATTAGCTGTGGACTGTGTCTGACCTCCTCACCTTTTGGCCAAGCGAGAGCATCCCAAAGCTCCATCACCCACTGAAAATATCCCCCTTGCCAGAGGACTTCTGCAGCAGCAACGACGAAGCAGCAACACCCCGAGGACCAGCGGGTGCGAGATGCTCTCCTGCTTCTGTAAGCACCCACTCGAGTGCAGTGAGGATGCAGAGACCCCCAGGACCTGTTGTGCAGAAAGGGGAAAATGGGGCAAAAGATGCGATTTGCTCACCTGATGGGCACAAAACCCCCAGGAGCTTCCGAGTTCTCCTCATGTCACTGCTCCGGAGCTGCGGGGAGCCTGGGCAGCATGGCCCAGCCCTGCTCACCAGCCCTTCTGCACCCCAATTATAACCCTTAATTTCTGATTTTGCCACCTGCGCTGTGTTTCATAAAAATTTAAAGCTAATGCTCTGCCAAACTCAAATGGCACTGGAGCAGATGTTTAAGTGCAGCCTAGGATGAATAAATGATGGGGCTTGTGGCTGCTGAGCGAGGGAAGGAGAGGCTGGACGGCTCTGAATGGAGAGATAATTGATTTAAATGACATTGTCCATTGTAATCACCTGGGATTGGCTCTGGGCACAAGCAGAGTAAGAGATGCAGCAATTAAAGACACTGGTCTATCGACAGCTATGACTTGCCTGCATGCAGTCCCTGCTCAGCCTTTTTTTTTTGACAGCTCTGAGGGTTTTCTGCCTCTTTATTCCACCTGGATCAGCAGGAGGGAGAAGGAAATGCAGCTGATGTGGGTCTTGGTCCCCCAGAGTGCCCCTGCAGCGTGTGCTTGGGGAGCCTGAGGCTCCACGGGGCTCCTAGGGACGGGGGAGCTGCAGCGAGGCAGCACAGGAGTGGTTTGGTGCTGGAGGAAAAGCTCCGTCGTGAGATGCTGACCCGTTTGGGTCACCAGCCGAGCACGGGGAGGGGGGTGGCTGCACACGTAAGTACCTGCAGAGGAGAATACATCCAGCATTAAAGAGCTTTTTAATGTCACAGAGAAAGGCACACGAGGAATCGATGGCTGGACACCAAGTCCAGACCCAGCAGCACCCGGCTGCTTTTTTTAACCACGAGGATGGGTGAAAAACGACTGTGACTGCAGCCCACAGAGCTCTGCTACAGACAACTGCAGTGACCCTGGGCGAGTTACTTAACCTTGTAGCACGGCTCAGTCCCCCTGGGTGGGTAAAGGGTTAAAGAGATCAGCTTGGCAAACCCATGCCTGCCGTGGGGGTAATTATTGCCTCGGATCCCAAGAGCTTCCAGGTCTGCGTCCTCTCTCCCTGACGGATGCTGCTGTCCTGGGTGCCAGGGGTTGTCCCCTCCAGACAACCTGCGTTGTGGGGGCTCGGTGCCCCCCCTGCCCGTGAGAACAACGGCCTGGGGGGGGGATCTGGCTGAACTCGTGGCATTTTTTGCCCTTCACAGAAAACAGCTTTTCTTTTGCAACTCTGAAACAAGCTCTGCTGTAGCGCAGCGGCTGTTTAACCTTGTCTCTGCCTCCTTGGGGCTCGCTGCTGGGGATGAAGGATTCCCACGCCTGGGGATCGCCCGTGCCAGCCTCCAGGGACACTCACCCCCAGCCTGAGCCCAGGACCGGGGGCAGGGGAGGAGGGGACCCCGGGTGTTGGGTGGTCAGGGGCGCTGGGGTTCGATGTGTGGGCAGGGGACTCCAGGCTGAAAGGGCTTTGTCCTGCCTGCGGCTCCTGGGCCGGGCTGCGATGAGAAAACGGACACATGGAGATGAAAGGGGTTTTAATACCAAAAGCAGGAGCTGCAGGGAGACTGCTCTGCTGCTGGTGAGAGCTGGTTTTCCAAATTGTGCTGAGTCAGCGGAAAGGAGGGTGGTGCCTCTGCGTGCTGCAACGGGGGAGAACACAGCGCGGAGGCCCAGGCGGGTACCGGCTGCTCCCACGGGCACGGCCACCCCTGCACAGGGATGGGCATTGTGTCCCAGGGGGACACGAGTGCCGCCGGCTGCCCCGGGAGCCAGCGAGCCCCGAGCGCACCGGCCGGGGACGGGGATGGTCCCCGTGCAGAGCCAGGACAGGCAGTGCCGTTGATGTCCTGCATCCCCAGAGAGGCTCCAGCTCCCCATCCCGGTCAGGGTTTGCTTCCCAGACCTCTCCCTTTAATAAAGTTTAAAACCAAACCCCAAGGTCCTGATGTGGGGAGGGCGAGGGAACGGGAGCGGCTGCGCAGGGCTGGGGCAAAGCTCTGTCTGTCCCTGCGGTGGACGTGTGTGAGGACGGGGACTGGGGACACATCCTGGGGTGACACTTCCCTCGCTCCCGCTGCCGATGGGCTGCGGGACTCAGACACAGGCGACACCGCGGGGATTTCCCTGTGCGCGGGCTCGGTGTCCGGATGAGGTCGGTGCTCAGGGGGACAAAGCCAGCAGGACATGGACACACTCGCTGCTGTTTCAGGCCTGCAGAGCCGGGCAGTGCTGCTGGCCCAGGGCTGAGCTCAGCCCCCTGGGACCTGGGGGTCCGTGAGCAGCCCCGGGGGAACCTGGCGGCTTGGTCCAACTTGCACCCACCTGGATATTGCCCTGACATCACACCAGGGCCACGCAGACCGAAGCAGGGCTCGGGGCAGAGCCTGACCTGGGGTGGTGACACTGGTGACAGTCCCTGCGTGGACCAGGTCCCCGCCAGCAGGACCTGGCTCAGCGTCTCGCTGGGTTTCCCCCTCTTGATTCCTTAGGTCTGGAAGGGAACTGCAGCAGGGGGCAGGAGCTGCAAAAGCAAACAGGGAGAGGGTGGCTGCCACACTCACTCGATCAGCTCCTCTGCAGGGCTCCCCCAGCCAGGGGACATCGGCTCTGCCTGGAGGGCTGGGGGTTGAGAGCCCCCTCCCCAGTGCCAACCCTGGGTGTTTCAGCCAGCTGCACTGCCAGGGCTGTTTGAGGAGACAAAAGGCCAGTTCTCTCCTCTCCCCCCCAGCAGCATCACACAGGGGTGACCCCTGTGTTCCCCTCTCTCCTCAGGTGGGGTTTGAATTTTAAACCTCCCTGGCCAATGCTGAGAGCTTCGGCTGTGCCCGGGGGATGCAGCACGAGAAATCACCCCTGAGGGTTTCCCGAGGCCAGGCCAGCCCTTCGGCACAGCCACCTCTCACGGTGCTGCACCACACCAGGACCCTCTGGCATGAAATCTGTTTGCTTTTCTTCTCGAGGTTGGACTCACCAGCAGCTGCGGCTTTGTCCTTTCCTGGGGGGCTCAAGCTGCTTCACACCAGCGATGGGCTTGTCCCCACCCCAGGGGAGCTCCTTGCTGTGTGACGTGGCAGCTCGGGGACACGGGTGGCGCGTTTGTGTCGCCCCAGCACAGCTGCCAGGGGACGGTCGGCTCGCGGGGACAGCATCGATCCCGCACAGTCCCCTTCCCCCTGCAGGCCCCCAGGAGCTGTTTGCACCCCGGGAGCAGCGGCAGGGAGGGACCCTCGCTCCCACGGCCGCTCGGGAGAAACTCCAGAAGCTCCAGGAACTCGCTCCAGGCACAATTTCCTTGCACAAAGGCGATTGCCCGGCTGAGCGGGGTGTCTCGGGGTCCATCCCACAGCCAGAGAGATCCAGGCTTGCACCAAGGGACCGCAGCACCTCTGGGTGACAACACTGAGCGATGCAAGTGCCACTCTCTGGTCCTCATGCACATCTGTCCCCACCACTGGAGAGGGCTGGCAGGCCATGTGTGGCGGGGAGCAGCACGGTCCCCCTGCCCGGGTGACAGTGGTGTCCAAGCCTCACAGCTTGGTTTGGGGGGGACGTGGCACCCACCCCGTGGCAGCTCGGGGCTGGGGCGAGCAGGATGGCTTGGGGAGAGCTCGTGCTCTTCAGGGGCTCAGGATCACCCCGTTTCTCCTGGAGCCCTTTGAAATGGCCAATCCCCACCGGACCTGGACCTGCACCCCGGGGCTGCCCAGACCCCGCGTGCCAAGGGGCAGCCGCTCCCCCTGCCGCCCGCGGCCCCTCTCCAGCCCGTGCGTGGATCCCTGCCATTTCCTTTGGCGAGTGCACTGAGCAGAGCTTTTTTCCTCCCTTTCAGGCTGACAACTGGGCCTCAGCATCAGCTGCTGGTTGCTCAGCATCAGCCTTTCAGCAAACAGCAGGTGCAAGCGGTGCCACCCTGGGCTGCGCTGCAGTAATCCCCGCTCCCCCCTCCCACAATATTGTCCCCGCGGCTCAAGAATGTTTTTGTCTCCCCTTCACAGTTGTGAATTCTTTTATATATTGAAAAGAAATCTCTTTCTAGTCTTCCTGCCCAGCTGTGGCTGGGGAAGAGCCTCGCGGCTGGGGGAGCGCTGCTCCCTCCCCAGCAGCTGCCAGCGCGGGTGGGACGGAGGGGACAGTGCCCTCTGCATCCCTGGCAGCCAGGGCGTGTGGCTGCACCAGCTCTCACCCCCGCCCTGGCAGAGGAACCAGCTCACCCACACGTGGGAGCCAGGGAGGTGACAGGGCAGCAGGTCTCTGCCCTGCCAGGAGCCTGGGGACAGCCCTGGGGCAGGGGGACCCCGCAGGCAGAGCTGAGCCGGGGGTGGCACGGGGCTGTGGGAGGGAGGCAGGAGCTGCAGGGATGCTCCTGGGCAGGATGGAGCAGTGAGCTGCACCGTGCTCGGGCACCTCGCAGGGCTCGGCCTCGGCTCCTCTCCTCCCTACAGTGAAAACAAGACTCGGTGACACTTTCATTATGTGTCACCCCGTACTGAAACTGCTCAGCAAAGCCCGGCGCAGGAGGGAAACCTCATCCTGCCCCCAGCTTACCAAAGCCTCCCTTCCTCTCTGGACCAGCCCCAAGAAACCGCATCCTCTGCCACACACATGCACCGACACGAGCACACAGCCCCCTGCTGCCACCGGGCTGGGGGTGACAGCTCCTGCCCTCCCCGGCAGGCGGTGGGGATGGAGTGGGGACATGGGGCTCCCCGGGGAGCTGGGCTCTGCAGGGAGCTGCTGGGAGCGAGCAGGCAGGCCGGCAGCAGACTGGAAACCCCACCTGGCAGCCCCACAGGCGCCTGCGGGAGGGGGTTTTGGGGGGAGAACCAACTCACACAGGTCCCTGCTGAGAACTGGGGACCACCACGGCTCTGGCTGGCAGGGTCTGCTCAAACACATCCTGCATCCCGACCGGCTCAGCATGCTTTGCCCCCCCAGACTGGGTAAGATTTGCTTCACCGCTGCGGTGACTCCTTTCCCGCAGTCCCTGGGGTGAAGCACAGCTGCTCTCACTGTGGCCAAGCCCCTCCGCAGCAGCTTTTACCCCGCAGACGTATTTTAAAACAGACGTCCCTGGTGTGTTGGCAAGGCACACGCTGCCCTCACGCTGTGGCATCCCCACAAACACTGGCCCCTGCTTAAACCCCAGTTCTGGCCAAGGCTTGGAGAAGCCGTGGTGCCACCTGCCCCGAGGAGCACGAGGCAGGACACCAGGGATGTTACAGCCCATCTGTGTTCCCTGCTGCACCTTCCACTCCCCGTTTGACATGAGCTTCTGCATCGAACTCATTTCAGTACCTGTTCGGGCAGTGCCATAGCTCAGCACAAGCCCAGCTTTTCCACGAGCTGGCTTTCCCTGCAAACAGCTCCAGAGGGGACTCAGAGCAAAGGGACACTGATGAAGGACACAGGACAAGTCTCCCTGTGCAAACACTGCCAGTATTTATCACAGCTCGGCTGGACAGGAGAGGAGCTGGAGGAGGGCAGAGCTGCAGCACCTACAGCAGGAACACCGGGCAGGAGGGTGCAACCCAGACCTTCCTGCCCTCCCAGTGCTCAAAACAGGTCAGGGATGTGCTCTCTGCTGCGAGAACCTTGGCTCTGCACACCTACCCCGCTGCGGCTGGCTGAGACCCAGAGATCAGCACATCCTCCGGTCCAAGCGTGGCTGTTGCTCAGCAGAACACCTTCAGCTGCAAAATTCACCCGAAAGGGATCAAACTGAGCCAGAGCTTTGCTGCCTTCAGGACATCACACCCTGACTGCTCTCCCATGAGGTGCTCAAGCCCAGGGAACAAGCTGCAGAGCAGCTCTGATCGCGCGCAGCGAGGAATGAAGCACCCGAGCTGGATGCCTTGGGAGGCAGCAGCTTCAGCAGGGGAGTCCAGGGGGGTTTTCTTCTTCCAGGAGAGCAGTGAGCTGCTGCCAGTGAACAGCAAACCCACACAGCCCACCCAGCTGCCACAGCACCTCAGAACTCCTTCAGCTGGTGGGTCCTGCGGGGTGCAGGTCCTGGGTCCTGCCTTTCCCAGGCCAGGCAGCATCTGTGGGTTCCCAGTAACCCCAAGAAACTTCCTTAGGAGCCCACCTCATCCAGAACCCCCATGGTTTATACACACTGCTAAAACAAACTGTGTTTACCTTCATGAATAATTCCCTCTGCTCTCCATGCTTGCTCTGCTTGGTGGCCAGGGCAGGTACCTGCAGAGGCAGGGACGGTGCAGCACGCGCAGCCCTGCCACCAGCCAGGACAATCTCTGGGACAGGTCCCCAGCAGACACGGTGACATCACGTCCAGGGGCACTGTGCCCCTGCGTGTTTTCCTCTGCTGCTCTCCAGAGGAGGCCTGAGGCACAGCCCAGAGGAACCACCACAAAAGTATGTATTTTTTAAGCTTTAGGGGAAAAAGCTGTGGTTGGTAAGGAGGGAGGGGTAAGGGAAAGCCACAGCGCACCCCTGGCTGCTGCCAGCCTGGGTGAGCTGCAGTGGGTGCCAGCCAAGGTCCCTGTCCCTCTGCTGGGAACCCCTGGGAGCACAGCCCACCCGGCACACATTTTATCAGTTATCTTACAAAGATTAAACCCCTCATCCCCCAAGAGCCCTCCCCAGTCCTTCTCACACCAGTGCGAGAGCCGCACTGGGAGGAGCCAGCCCTGGCCCGGGGCAGCCCGTGAGATTTGATTGACATGACCCTGCTCAGGATCCATGAATCTCCCCCCCTGCCCTGTCCCGCGATGCGATAGACACTGATTCATTTTACCTGTAACTCCAGGCTGCTGATCAGCCTAGAAACTGAAGGCATTATTTATTATGGGTATTAAAAGCTACAGCTCTCCCAGCGTCAGAGGACAGGTTTAAAAACCCACAGGTCCCTTCCACCTCAGAAACCCTATTTTTAACAGCCTGAACCTCACAACACCCTGACGTGGCTCTGACACACCTTACAGAGGCTGCTGCGGCCGGAGATGGGTCACAGCACAGTGACTCAGTCCCCATGTTCTCCTGAGAGCCTTCAAGGAAAATGGCAGTGATTCATCCCCGTGTGAAAGAGCTGCAGAACACGGAGGTGAGCCAGGAGTTTCCGATGGGAGCTGGCGTCACCGTGCCCCTGCTCAGCTCCCACCACCCCACACGTGGAGTGCTTCAAGGCTCAGCTCCAAAGCATTTCTACGTGCAGCTAAACAAGATGCCCGTGACAGGCCACCTCTGTGCACTCTGCCCCCTCCATCCAGAGATGAAGGCTGGAGATGGAGCCCTGGGACCCGCAGAGTGACAGCCCCCCAGCTCAGCAAACGTGAGGTTCAGGAAGAAGGCACTGCCATGACTTCAGAAGCTCCTTCCAGCTCTCAGTGAAGTTTTGTAGCTTTTATGAACACTTGGTGACCTACCTGGTGAGTCAGGAAAGTGATTTTTTTTCTTCAACCTGTGGCATTTTGAAGTTCTCTGTTGATCTGTCACCTAGGGCAGAGAGGTGTCACCTACAACCAAAACATACACCAAGCTTGAAGCTCCTTTTTGTTAACCCTGCTGGGAGCTGCCTACATGGCAACTGTTTAATTCTTCTGTCATATTTACAGCATCCAATTGTTCTTTGTGATTCACTCCAAGGCTGGCAGCATCCTGTGTGATTTGCTTTAATAAAGCTAGGTAAACTTTAATTTGCTGTACAGAATAATGCACTGAAAGCACCCACAAGTGCTGCGGCGCTCGCCGCGGAGTGTGAGCACAGGCTTGTGCCAAAAGAACAACCTTCAGGAAACAAAACCAATAACCCCAGCCCCACAAGTCAGCCTCCTCCTGCCTGCTTCATTCATGGGTGCCACAATACAGGTCTGACGTTTTAACTGTTCCCGGCGTGATGGATGGCGACACCTCGGCGAGAAAAACCCGGCGGGAGGCACTCAGCCAGAGCAGCAACGGCTGGGGAGCAGCAGGAAGGGGAAAGGAAGGATGCAAAGAAACAGATGTGGTATTTTAACGAGGTTTTAGGAACCATCACCTCAAAGGCTGCTTGTGCGTTCACGGCAGCCACCCCCGGGATGTGGCTGGCGTTGAGCTCCCAAATGGAAGTTATTCATCCCATCAGAGGTCACAATGGGAAATCCCACCTGCCAGTGGTGGCATGCTCAATGATAGCTATTTAATGGCACTCTTTGTTTTTTAAAAAAATAAGAACTTTGTTCCCTCATTGTCCATTTTTTGGGGGGTTTGGCTTTCTGTGCTCAGCAATGGCTGCCTCTTGTTTCAGGCCCACTGCTCACCAGCCTGCTCTGATGGCAATGTGTCCCCAGGATGAACCCCAGGATGTAACCCTGAGATCAGGATGATCATGAGAAGAGAAAACACACTCCTCCTTCCACGCCACCGTCCGACCCATTTTGTCACAGCCCAGTCCAGCAGCACCAGCAGGCAGAGGAGGGTCCCCAGCTGACGATCCCAGAAGCACAAGCAGGAAGAGAGAGAGTTGTGTGCTCCAGCCCCCGTGGTGGTCAGGGGGCTGCCTCTCCACCGGTGGACCTCACTTGAAAGTGGCATTGAAGGCCCTGCCAATGACGAGCCTGCGCACCTCGCTGGTGCCCGCCCCTATCTCGTAGAGCTTGGCGTCGCGCAGGAAGCGCCCCATGGGAAAGTCATTGATGTAACCGTTCCCACCTGCAGCCACAAACGAGTCACCAGTCACTTCTGCTCTCGGGTTTCTCAGGGCTCCCTCCACCCACCACGCAAGGTGACAACCGCCGCCGGAGACGTACCCAGGCACTGAATGCCATCCAGGGCCACCTGGGTCGCACACTCCGCCGAATACAGGATCACTCCTGCGCAGTCCTGCAGGAGAGGCACCGTGATGGCAGTCAGGAAAGGTGGCACCTGCCCATCTCCAGCCTCTGTGCTGCTCTGACCTTTGCATCACTCTACAGACATCTGCTAAGAGCCTGAGTTATCTGACTGTAAGGGCAGAGGATTTGTTCCCAGTGACAGTCTTTCTGTCACTGCAGAGCACTTGTGCCAGGTCTGCAAAGGCCAGGCGAAGGCAGAATTTAAAAAAAAAGGGGGAAAAAAGCTGTGCAGCAGGGGAGCTGGTCTCTCACAAACACACATCACACCCACAGGAGACCAGTGTGACTGGATGTGGGAGCAGGGCTCCCACTGCTAAACACTCCGTCCCCTCCTCTGCCCGCGGTGACAGTGCTGGCTGTGGAGGTGACAACACCTCGGGATGACTGCTGCAGCCCCTCACAACAGCCTGGGTATTGTGTTGGGCTTCCAACAAACACCTACTGCTGCTGCTAAACCTGCTGCCTTGCAGAACAAGGCTTTCTTTTTCTCTGGGGGAAAAAACCCAAACGCACTTCGGGCTGAGAGAGCGATTTCAGCCCCCAGACCACGACCTTCACCCTGCTCCCAACCTGGGACCAGAGGGCAAGGAGTTCCCCCAGCCAGCAGAGCCCAGGGGGAAGCGAGCTCACCTTGGCATTGAAGTGTCCCTGGTCACAGGCCTTGGCCACGTTGTAGACGTACTGGCGGCACGCCATCAGCCGCGTGTACATGTCGGCCATTTTGCCCTGCATGAGCTGCAGGGGGCACAAGACAAGAGAGACATCACCACGGGTGATGGGGATCCTTTCCTGCACGGGCACTGGGGACCCCCCATTCCCCAGACTCTCAGACAAACCAGAAGACACAGATCCAGCAGATGTAGATGCTCTCACTGTGTCACCACCTCACTACATCACGCAGTCCCAGCACAAACTCCAGACAACCTTGGCCACGCAAAGCCCTCCCACGACTGAGCTCTTCGTCTTCTCATTTGTTAAGAGAAAAGCAAGAGGGCAAAAATGACCAATTCCTTTTCTGCCTCACCTGGAAGTGGCCAATTTTCTGTCCAAATGCTTCTCTTACGTGTAGGTATGGAATCGCGTGGTCGAGAACAGCTTGCATGAGCCTAAGAAAAGCAGAGGTATGCAGGAACCCAACAGAACTATTAATTAATAATGATTAAACCTTGGAAGCGCAATCTAAGGCAAAAAGGTTCTCACACCTAAAATGATACGCTGCTGTCTTCCTATAGCTCCACTCAATGCCAAGAATAAAAACCCAAAGGTCCCAGTTTTCTCCCAATATTGCTCATTTGGGACATCTTGTGGCAAGGTCGAACCTTCTTAATTCAGGGGACTGAGACAAAGAGACAAAGAGCTTTCCTACAGCTGTAGCCAGGACAGTTTGTGCTGTCTTGCATCTCCAGAGACCACCAACTCAAGGAGTACTGGCCAACACCATAAAACAGCATAGGCAAGAACAAGAAGGGTGAAAAATCCTCCTCCTGCTTTGTGGAAGGTGGTCTTTGCTGGTGAGGATTAGTACAGAGAGACCTCTTGGGAGGACAAAAGGACTGTGGGGTAAAAGGAATTACTGGGGAGCTTAAGGACTGAATAAACAAAGAACAAACCTGTTGGCCAGCCCAGTGGTCCTTCTGTGTGACAGGCTGGGTAGTGCTTTAGATTTTAAGGATCAGTAATGCAGTGAGCTGGTTATCCCAGAATATGCCTCCTTCCCACAACTCCGACCCAGCCACGTCCTCCCAGCCTTTCCTCTGCTCTCAGAAGCTGCCCCAGTATCTCAGCTCTCCACCCAAGATGCATCCTACTGAGAGCTGTGACTCCAGCTGGAGACCCCCTGGGCTAAGTGGTTGCAAAGGACCCTGCTGGCCTTACAGTCCAGGACAGACGACAGACCCTTACCCCAGTGGCCCACCAGACAGCACGAGTCTCTCCAGGTCCAAGCCACTCATCAGAACGTAGACTCCTTTGCTCAGCGTCCCCAGGATGTTTTCAGCTGCAATCAGCAAAGGAAAGCAATTGACTTAGATGCAAAACTAAGATGAGCTGTTGTCTGAGGGCCCATGTTCACTGGGGAGAGGATCCAAACATCCAGTCCCATTCACCTTTCCTTTTGGCTTGAGACACAACCACTCTGGATGAGCAGGACAGGTGCTGAGTTTTGATACGTACGCACCCTACCACTGCAACATCTTTCCAACCCAACCAAAGCCAAAAAGGAAAAGGGCTATAAAGCACATCTGCAATCACTGCTGTTCTCTTGCCTAAAGAGTAAAGTGCTCTCCAGAGATCCTCCAGCTCAGCATTCGTACCAACAAGAATAGGAAACTTCATAGCCTGGGAGGACAAACTGGGGGCTCCCTTCACCATCCCATTAGTTCGTACCTAACCCAAAGGGACAGCACTACCATGTGATGGCTACAGAGTATTGGAAATGAATGCAAACCCTGGTGTGATATGCTTGGGTCACCTCTCTGAGCACTCCCAACAGAGGAACCAAAGCTTCCCCAGGCAAGCAGTCAAAGCTCACTACTTACCACCTGTCAGAGTGATATATATTGGTGTTCTGAGATTAGAGAATACAAACAGTCATTATCCCCCCTTCTGTGAGGGGGGGTGAACAGAACATTGCAGTTGTTATAAATAAAGGTTTTTAAAAGGCAAGTATTATTTCTGTGAAAACAGAACAGGAAAATAGCCACATCAGATAATGGGCTGAGAAAAAACCTCAAGAAACCATTTCATTTTGGGACAATATAAAGCATGCACTGATGTTAACAAGTATGAAAAGAGAAGCAGGAACAAAAGGCTCATCTCAGCAAGGCTGTATTCTTAATATCTGGGGAGAACTTAAAGCCTAACGACTGTGCTTTGTGGGTGGACAGAGATTATCCACTGATCACGCCACACAGAACTGAGATACACTTCAGGCTTTGATCACAAGAGATCTGAGAGGTGTGATATGCAAAGTGAAAATGAGACAGGACTTGGGCACATGCAGGTAGTCTCCTGAAATAAATAATCTGTTTTTCAGTGGCAGCAGCTCATGATTCTGTGATTGTCCCCTGCTTACTGAAGGGTGTGTTGATGGAGCCTCTGCAGGGCCATCATCCTGATACTGGAGCTAGAAAGAGGAAGATGATGACTGAAGCTTGGCTTTCAGAGAACTGGCTCAAAAGCCCCACAGACAAGAAAGAAAAATACTAAAAGCAAACACTACTTTGAAGAGCAGCACACAAAGCGCCAGCATCAGTAATAATAAAGTGACAAAGCTGTTCATGAGTAATGACATCTCCCAGCTAAACAGGAGTGAGCAGCCTGAACCCTCCCTGTGCGTGCAGGGAGAGGGGATGGAGGGGTGTGTGGTGGGCTGCAGGACAGGCCTGGCCACACAGGGGGGACAGACCTGCTGGCTGTGTATCACAGCAAAACAGATAAATGGGACTGTGAGCCAGCCTTTCCCAACGCAGCACGAGCGAAGGGACCCACGGACAGCACTCACTGTGAGAGGGACACCAGCCCGCAGTGGGGCACGGCTGACAGCAAAGGCCATCTGCCAGGGAGTGGCTGGGACTGCAGTGCTAGAGGGCATCTGGACCTGAGAGAAACATCCTGCAGACATAAGAAATGGCACCAAACTGGTTCAGCTTCCAAGGCAGAAGAAGAGAAGCAGCATTAATGGGCAGAGTGCAGAACGTGTTAACTTCCAACAGGGCAGTGACGGGCTCCTCCGCGCGACCAGCGAACGGAAACCCGTCCCCGTGAGAACGCCGCCCGGCACGGGGGACTGCCCCGGAGGTGAGCTGAAGACTGGGGCACTGGCCCTTCTGATCTCAGAGTGGAGAGATCCAGTAAAGTCAGAAATGTCAGGTTTCAGCTGAAGCTCCCCCACTCGCTGCAAAGCAGCTTTTGGTGGTGAACGGGGAGCAGGAGAGTTCCTCGCCCTGCAGACATGCAATGGGGATTTTCATGAGTTCAGAGTTCATCTCCTCCACTTGCTATAGAGAGGCTGTAATTTTTCCTGTCTGCACAAATAGCCACTGGAGGAACAGAAATGGCCATCACAGTGGCCCCTGCTGTACCAGCCAATGGGGGAAAGGATGCCCTGACCCCAAAAGAACTCAGAAATGTTACAGGCAAACCAAAAGCCTGTTAGATAATCTCCAGTGATGAAGACACCAACAACTTCAAGGCAAATAAGCTCTCCTATATATGGGATGGGGGCTCTAGTGGAAACAATCAAGTTCCTTGGAAGCCTCACCTGGGCTTTGCAGAAGCAGCAATTCAGAATCAGGTCCATGAGGGTGAAACTGGAGCGACCTAACAAGGGATGTGCTCACTCCCTGCACCCAGCAGATCACACTTTTTCAGTATCACCAGCTCTCCTGTGCGGCTGCCAAAGAGCAGATAATCATCTGCCAAGCCCTCTAGGTCACAGTCTGAACACGCACGTAATTAGTGATCCAATTTATCTGATCGAGAAGACAGGAAACCACCACGTGCCTCCTGCTATGATCTGAACCCAACTCACCAGGGATCTTGCAGTCTTCAAAGATCAACTCACAGGTATTAGACCCTCTCATCCCCAGCTTATCGAGCTTCTGGGCTGTGCTGAAACCTGGCATTCCCTGCAAAGTCAAGACCAGAGGAAGGGTTGCAAGCTTTGCCAGTAACTGAAGTAGTCACTGAGTCAGGTTAAGTCCATCAGAACTGATCTCAGATTTTACATTTCCAGTACCATTTATTTTATGACAGCTCCCTGTCTTCCTTGTGGTGACAGATGTGTACAGCAAGGCCTCAAGCAATTAAAAGGGACCATAAAACCCCAATGGATTCCTGCTTTCCAAGGGCTCCCCGTTCAACAGCCCATTTCTGCTCCCCTTGGCCTGCTCTGCTTTGCATGCACGTTTGGGTCATTTCAGGATTCCAAAGGGGCAGTGCAAGAAAACGGGGTGGGAAGACACAAACAGAGCTATTTTAATGTCTTGGCTTCGAAAACCCCACACAAAGTCAGATAATGGGATAGCAGGATGTATTTACCAGGCCTCCAATACCTCTGACAATGTTTGGCAACAAGCAAGCCCTTTTCTGTTAGAACCTTGTCCATTCTCTCTGCATTCCCAGTTACCTGTTTGGATCCCAAACCCCAGCAGTGCCCAGCTGACTGTGCAGTTCCCCACGGCGCTGGGGCACAGGAACCCCATGGGTTTATAAAATCCAGGCAGAAAGTGGCTGGCCTTTGAGCAAGGGGCTGACAGCCATAGAAAGAAAACTAGCTGGCTTCTAAGCAGGTCAGTTCTGGAGGAGGAGTCTGCTTTACAAACCCCACTGCAGTGAGCCTGTGGGAGCTCTCACACCTACCCTCTCCACGACGAACGCCGTGATGCCTCGGGAGGCCGGGACAGCACTCACATCAGTTTTAGCATACACGATGAGAACATCTGCATCAGGCCCGTTGGTGATCCAAAATTTGTTCCCATTCAAAACAAAGTAGTCTCCTAGAAGCAAAGGAATCTGTTAGCTCACAACAGAGCAACACCTATATCCTCCCTCCATTTATGTCCAGGGATGCTCTTTAAGACCCCACAAACAGCATGCACGGCTCCTTCCCAAGTTCAAGACAACTCTTTTCCCTAATTTCTGGAGCCCAGAGACAGTTTGATGAATGCCTGACTAACTAAGGCACCCACCACTGGTTTTATCACACCACCAGCCTCCACCACCACAATCAGAAGCCCACTTTTAGACCTTCAGCCATGCACCTTGTCTTTATCACACTGAACCTCCTGGGAGGCAGCACAAGACACAAGGTACACCCACGGCGAAGCACCGTGTCTCAGTGGTGCTGGGGGGCTGGCTGGAGTTTGCAGGGGACGTTATCTACACCAGGCAGCACATGACAGACTTTACCTTTCTTATCTGCTCTCAGCTTCATGGACACAACGTCGGATCCAGCGTTGGGTTCGCTCATCGCTAAGGCTCCAATGTGCTCCCCGCTGATCAGCTGGAAGAAAAGACAAATGGAAGAACGAGAGAAAGAACACTGGCATTGTTTCTGTCCCCTCTTTAGCCTGCCTTCCCTTTTCCCCCTGCACTGCATCTCCACAGTAGCTGTTCTGTGCAAGAACTGCAAACGAGAGCCGCTGGTCCTGGCAGGGTCCTGGCAGGGAGCTCCCTTGAGCTGCTGTGCTGAGGGAACAGAACCAAATCACAGCAGGAGGAGGAGAATGACTCAACTCCTGTCTGAGCTAGAGGAGCACAGCCCTGCCTATCAAACACCCTCTCCAGGAAGGTGCCAAAGAACCATGCAGGCAGCCATATGCCTTCACAAGCCCCTTGCTCTGTGCTTCTGACTGCCCTTTTACACAAGCCAGAGCTGTTTAACACAAAAGGCCAATGAGGGGGATGAAAAGAGACTGCAAAGTTCTTCACAATGTTCTCACAGCCCAGGCCCCCACACTCACACTACAATAGCAGATGGACACCCTCCTTCTGTGCCTGCTCATACCAGGCTCTGGCATTGCTGCTGCTTCCTCTTTGCTCTTCCTTTTGCTCTGCCCCTTTCTCCTTGCCTTTTCTTTTTTCTCCACCTTCTCCTCCTTTTGATTTCTTAATTTTTTAAAACCAGACTCAATGCTTAAGATACATGTTCAACCAATTCAAACCCTCAGTGCATTTCTAGGGAAGTCTCTGTGATATGCTCCAAACTAGTTAAGCACCACTAACTTAAGCACTCCATCATGAACCAAGACAGCAAGAACTGAAGTGACTGCACATCTCCAATTGAAAAGCAGGGAAGGAGGGCATAAAAATACACCTGAGCAGCAATGAGGACACTTCAGGGTACGTATTAGCAGGTTGCACAATGCTTTGAGGAAGCAACACTGTGGTTTACAATCAAGTTTCTTATGCTGATAATTTCAGTAGCTGGGATTCAATGTACTAGTTAAGTTTTTCCACGCATTTAAATACTGAAATCTTTTTAACGTGCTTTTGAGTCACAAACATCAATCCCCCAAAGGATGAAGTTTCAGTTAATTAGCACAGGCAGCCTAAGCATTTGGGCAGTGAGAAACAGAGAATATAAAATAGGAAAGCAGTGAGTTTCATTCAGAACTCTCCAAAGGATTTGGGAAGTTGGAAGAATATCATCCCGTGCCACCTCCCAGCCTCATTTAGTAACACAGCTCCAGAGAGCTGGACTGCGCTGCCCACAGACACGGCCCTCGGCACGGGTTAGCTGCACAACAATTAACAAGCTAGAGAAGGGCAAGTTTGGCAAGTGCAGGGTTTCCTAAAGGCTGGAACAGGCTAGTGCTTAAAATGCTGCACAGCGTGAAAGACACTCCTCCCTGCATGCAGCCAAACCCAAATGCTTTCCAGTTTCTCCGCTCTCCCAGCACGTACCTTGGGTAAGTACCTGTCCTTCTGGGCCTCGCTGCCGTTCCGCACGAGCTGGTTGATGCAGAGGTTTGAGTGGGCACCGTAACTAAGCCCAACAGCTGCTGATGCACGAGAAATTTCCTCCATCACCAGCACGTGGTCCAGATACCCCAGAGCAGATCCACCATATTCCACTGGAGAGGGAAGAGACCCCTCAGGTTAACCACACGGACTGCATCCCACGTGCACACCAGCCCAGGGCTGAGCTCAGTCTCCAATGAGATCTGAGACACAAGAGAGCTTCTGGTCTTGACTGACACTGTCCCTGAGCTGAGCACCTCTGGCTTTCCCCATCCTCTCTGAATTTCAGTTTCCTTATCTTAAAAGCACAATGACATTATTTCTTCAGCATAATCAATAATTTACTTGTACAGCACAGTTTTATACATACAGCATGCATAAGGATACATCTAAAGCAGGCTACGGACACTTGCACAACAGTGAGTCCTTCTTAGCAACCACACTGACATGCAGCCTTCATGTTATCATGAAGATTAAATCACAAAGGGGCCACCTGTAATAGGTGATGCTGCCCTTTCAAAATTAATCTTTATGTATGACATGCCTGTATTATCATTCCAGATTTGCATTTCTTAACTTAGCTCTTTCTAAAGTAAATGGAAAATTACAAACCAACTTAGTCTTCTTAGTTTTAAGAAAACAAAAAGCACTGTTATTTAAAATGCTCCCTTAATAGACTTGATCCACTGGTGCCCAAACAGCCATTTAATTGAGCGTACGCCCTCGTAAGATTTCACATTATCTCCACATCCTCACTCCCAGTCTCCACCTCCTACGACAAAACCAGTGCCAATAAAGAGAGCACACATACAATCAAAAATAAGGCACAAAATTCTGGGCATAGGAGGGGTTTAGAGGTAAATCTTTGAAGAAATGAAAAAGGACAGGGCTCATGAGGGGACGGCTTATTTATAGTGTGGGAAACTGCTGCAAGCCTCAGGCACAACATCAAAGAAGAAAGAAGGTAAGAGTGAGAAAAAACAGGAGCAGCAGTAAATTGGGAAGAGTAAAGAGAAAGCAAGCAGAAATAGAGACTCTTTCAAGCAGACTCAGTGCCACTGAAAGGCAGGCAGAGGCATTATTTCCAGGCATTGCTATTCAGGCTGCTGCTGCCGGAGCCTCCGCTCGCACATGGAGGAACACAGACTTTACGATGGGCACATAAAGGCCCCATTGGCTGCTTTTCTGCACTAAGGGCTTCTCCTCATTACACTGCTCTGGGCATTCAGCACCACCACGGCAGCCTCAGTCCTCTATAACGTTAATCAAAACACTTTTCAACTAACCTGGACAGGGCTGAATAAGATTTACCCTGATTTTTTCTGACTGGTTGGATGTGGTCAGCTCTCCATTAGCTATCAGGGCTTTTCAGAGCATTGTTTTGTACCCTTTAACTTCTCCTATTAGAGATGGATGTTTGTTCCAGGATACTTTTATCTATAGCTCTCGTCCTCCAGACCTTGCAGCAAACGGAGAAGCGTAAACACGTTCGAGTTGCCTATGCTTTATGTGGAGAAACCATTTCTGAGCAGCACTTTTAAACTGTAAAAGGCATTCT
Source organism: Podargus strigoides (assembly GCA_028020825.1). Lineage (NCBI taxonomy): Eukaryota > Metazoa > Chordata > Aves > Caprimulgiformes > Podargidae > Podargus > Podargus strigoides. The sequence goes on along the minus strand of CM051633.1, from coordinate 17,997,265 downwards.
GTAACCTTCCAGAAGCCTAACAAGGACAAAGGATTCTGAGTCAGTGAAGAATAACACAAGTTGTGAGTTTTTAAAAAATATAAAGATAGGAGCTTCTGGACAAAGGGGATGTCCTATCACAGACAAGGCTGCTGTGAACTGGAAAGGGTGAGTTTAAGTGGTCTCTCTCTTGTTTGAAGAATCACCCCGCAGAAGGTAAAAGGTGGGAACAGACTTACCAGGAGCTGTGATCCCCAGAACTCCCAGTTCCCCAAGTTTCTTCCAGAACTCCTACAAATACAGAAGGAGCCATCAGTCCAGACTCACAGTCAGGGCATCAGCGTAAGCAGCTTTCCCAGGCAGCTCATCACACACATCCATTTACCTTATTCTTGTGATGTCTCAGAGACAAATACATCGATACCTGTTCCTCCTGCAGCAGCTCCATCCTTGGGACTAAGGACCCAGACAGACATAAGGACGTTAGTTATGCTACACATGTGAGCACTCTGCTGAATTCAGGGAAAATTCACAACCTACATTTAATTCTGGAAGGACAGGTCCTAAGGTTTAACTCCTTGCACAGTTTAAGGAGAATTTTGATGAAATAAAACCTCCCATTAATTCCAGAAACTGCGCTTCTAGGTTCTCATATATTATCTCTTGCTAAAGATAATTTAGAATGTTATGACTTCAGTTTATCCTTGTCTTTTGCCTCACACATCCTTGTCACTGTGCTTTGGCAGCACTGCGTAGGCATATCAGCCTGTGGGTGCTGCAGCTAGGGGTTACTGTAAACTACCCATGACTCAGACCCTGGAAACAGAGGGATTGCTGCTAGCTGGCAATTTAACTCTTCTAGGGAAACAGGAATTGGTAAGGAAAGCCAAGGGAGCCTCCTTGGGAGAGATTAAAGCAGGGGAATGTTACAGCTGGGGTGGGCAGAGGTGCTGCCTGCCTTGCAGGTGTACCAGAGCAGTCCCCAAAGGTGATCCCAACAGAGAATTTGTGAAGCTGAAGGAGCTGAATCCACAAGGGCCACTCAAGCACATGGCCTGTAGGTTTTCCACACTGCCAGGACACCAGGCACACATGGGAATGGACACCACTGCTGGGTCCTAGTCAGACACGTACGCTGCCACGTTCATCTGTCCTCCTCGGCCAGTGACTCCTCCATGTGCCTGTTACCCAGATTTGTCACTCTGGCAATGCCACCACTCGAGTGACAGCCAGGACTGGAGGCACAGAGCTGCTGGCTGACTCGAGACACACACATCAGCTGTGCCTGGCACATGGATTTGCTGCTGCTTCACACTGCTGCCTCTCCTCCACTACATGATGGGCACACAGGTGAGTGCTTGTCACATGGCCTCGGTGTCCAGCAATAAGATAATTATCAGTGCATGGTCTCCAGAGACTTCAAAAAGTATTATCCAACAGCTCTGGATGACATCTGGTGCACCAGACCCAATGTATATATTTAACTTCAAAGCTGCACATATATCCCTGAAAATGTCAACATCAGAGCTCGGGGAAATCCTGGCAGATGTTCTGAGCTTTTTAAGTCTTGTGGAGCTTATGAAAACCAATAGTTAGAGCTCTCTTTTTCACTGCCCAAACCACCCCGTTGCATGGAATTTGTTGTTTTTATGAGGAAGGCAAGTTTCAGCTCGACAGTCAAACAACTTTCAGCATTCACACACAATATTTTCACAACAAATGTGAGAGGAAACGCAGATGTCCAAGGAAGTGTCCTAGCTAGGAGAACACAAAGCAGATATTAGAGAAGGAGTTTGAGCAGAGCCAAGCAGAAATACCACCATAAGAATCCAAACAAGAGCATTATCAATCCTTTTGTTTGTTTGTTTAATTCATGCTGGCTGGGTTCTGCCCTGGGTGGCTGAAAGTTGTTAACTAAAGATAAAACAGGAAACCAAAACATTGTTTTCTCTATGGCTTTCAAGTCTGAAGAGTTAATGCATATGTTCCTGTGGTGTACACTGGGACTGTTCTTCTGGACTAATGTACAGATCAAAGTACAGACAGGCTTTCAGGACCATCTATTTTAACCACACACGTGAAATTCTTACCCGCATGCCTTTGAATTCATTCTCCTGGTCAATCTGTTGGGCCTTGGGAGCCAAATGCTCTTGACAGAACTTTGTCATGGTCAGCCTAAGCTGGGGAAAGAGATGAGGAGAAACATGTACATTACACCCCATCAATATATTGTCGTCCTCTTCCCTAGGATACTGCCAACATTCCCCCACCAGGTGACTCCAGGATCCCAAATCCAGAAGCACAAGACCTAAGGAAATCGATGTTTCAGGTTCTGGCTGTGAGCCCACAGGAATGGCCCTTTAGTCTTTTAAAGAGAAGATACTGATGTGCTTAGGCTCCTCTCAGCATTTAACCTGAACAGTCTTACACCAACATGAGAGAACCCTGCTTAACTACTGCCTGCCCTGGGGCTTCAGGGGATGGTTTTGGTCAGGGAACTTTGCCAGCTGATGAGCAGAGCTTATGATGTATTATCCCCATCCAGTAGCTGCTTATGGTTTCATTTAATTACATGCAGATGCCTGTAACAAGCATGCATACTAGTTAAATGTGGTAGTGTATCAAACTGGAACCACATTACCTATCCTGCTATTTTCTTCAGAGGGAATATTTGATAGAGTCAGGTGTGCTCGTTGTGCCAAGTGCTAAAAATCTCAAAATCTTTTTTCAAATTTTAAAATCTGCATACTTACATACACATATTCTGCAGTAGTTTACACATACTAAGAAAATATATATTAAAAACACTTACAAATATATTGTAAAGATCTTAAAACTTTATCTAGATATTATGGTAGAGCTTAATAACACTATTTTTCCTTTTGGTTCCTACAAATTAATGCTGGTGAAGGAACAGTCTTGGACACTGAGAGCCTCTGCTGCGTAACCAGAGCCTGTTGAAGGGACAGAAGCAACAAACCAAAACATTCCCAGGCTTCTCTGTCTTCTCTCAGCCCCACAACCAAAGCAGCCTCATTTGTACACTTAAGGAGATACGCTGGCTTCCACAACCACCCAGACCTTGGATTCCAATACCCCCAAACAAGTTTCCCTTCTGTTGATTATTTTTTTTTTGAAGTTTTTAAATGTTAGATATGTTTCCATCATTACAAAGTTGACAGCAGGAAACTTGAGCATAAAGCTTAAAAAAGCCCCCAAAGCTTATAACCATAATAAAAATGTTAATCAATTAGAGAGTGAAGGATAGACTCAGACATCCCTGATGCTCTAAGCCAGTTTACAAGTCACAATGCTGTTAATTCACACCTTCACAAGCATTACTGAAGATTTATTTCTGTTTTTTTTTCAGCTTTTTCACCAGACAGATAAGAACAACAATTTTCCTCCTTTTACACCTTCTGCATGTAGAACCACAAAGAATCATCAAGTTAATTTGAGATGATAAGACTACAAACCATGAACCCAAACCTGGTAAAGAATAATTCTGTAGTAAGAAAGAAGCAAGCACTGTCAGAATTATCTAGAAAGTACAGGTACAGCTCCAGACCTGGGTGGCAGCGAGGAAAAGGAGTTTCACTGGCAGAAGCCTGCCTGGGGCACCAGAGAACAAGTGCTGTGATGGCTCGCACTAGGAGGAAACAGTAAACCCAAGAACTGTTATCCTAAAGCTTCAGGTTCCCTATTGGGAAAGAGGACAAGCAAGAAGAGCTGTGATAATTCTTTGGAGAGGATCTGACGAGACCCAATTAACTCATTTCTTTGATGGGAAATACGATCACCGAACAGGCCCAATGTGGACATGCCGTGGATATGGTTTGCTTCACGCAGGGCTTCGCTGTGCGGTGTTTCACCGTGAAGCGGCGCCTTCCCCCACGAGGAGCAACCCGGGGCCGCCTCCTGCCCAGGCCGGGGCCGCCCCGCCGCGCACAGCGCCCACGTGCCCGGAGCGCGCCACCGCCGCCAGGGCCGCGCCACGCCCCCCGTGCGCGCCCTGCGATAGGCCGGCTGCCCCCGGCCGCAGCCAATCAGCGCCCGCCAGCCGCGCCACACCCCCAACTGGGCGGGGCCCCACGGCCCCCGGGCCCGCTGCCCCGCCCGTACCTGGCGCTGCTCGGGGCTCAGCCCGTTCACCGTGTCGTCCACCGCCAGCCCCGCGCAGCCCCGCCGCAGCAGCCCCAGCGCCCGGCACCGCACCGCTCCGCGCAGCCCCGCGCCCGCCGCCGCCCGCCCGAGCGCCACCGCCGCCGCCATGGCTGCCCCGGGCCTGTCCCCGCGCGCAGGCGCAGCCCGGCCCCGGGGGAGCGCCCCGCCCCGCCGGAGGAGGAGGGAAGCGGAGGGCAGCGCCTGTTCGTGTCCTTCAATCACCTTTATTGGGTAAAAACACTCATAATTATAACGCGCCACCAGAGCGGAACAAGGAGCCGTTACCGGCACGGTCTGCAGCGGGAGAGCGCGGGCAGGGCCCCGGGGGGAGCTCCGGGAGCTGCTGCTCCCCCCCGTCCTGCTCCCAGCAGAGAGCAGGGACCAGCTCCCAGCCAGACCGCGAAACATCACAACTTAGACAGGAGTAAACCACGGAGAAGACAGAGCACAGAGCATCCTCATGCCTCACAGCGCCAGGAGCCGCTCCAGCTCGTCCAGGACCGCCGAGCACGCCTTCAGCTCCGCGTGAGAGGAGGAGTGCTGCTCCAGGGACTGCTGCCTCTGCTCTTCAGCCGACTGCCACTTGGCCATGGCCGCCTGTGGGGAGAAGCCAGGGCACACAGCGTTACTCACCAAGTACTGGGCACCAAAGCCAAGTTCTAAAGCATGTGAACTCTTCAGCAGGGTCTCAGCTCCTAAAGCGAGAGCAGCCTAGCCTGGCTGGGGTGTCTTTTACCTTTGCTCCTTGAGGAAAATGGCAATTGATCTGTGACCAAAGTCTAGGAAGCATTGTCTAATAGCAATTTCATTAATTAGCTCTCAATCTTCTTACCAAGAGCTGTAGAACTGTAATTTAATGACTAGCTTGGTCAGTATATAGACAATATTATTGGAGCTTCTTGTGCTTGCACACTTAGTTCCCAGAGAACTACCCGAGGTCCCTGCTCCACAACAGACTCCAAGTCAAAGCACATGTTCTGAACTGATGAATACCACAGGTTTTCACTGTGTAGTTCATTTGGAGAACAGAGCAGCACTAGGAGGAGCAAAATAACCTCCAGAGTCTCACTGAGCACCGAGGGAGCCACACTAAGTCACAGCCTTACCTCAAGGGCCTCCTTTTCTTTGGCAGCTGTTTGATTAAAGAGCCTCAGTTCTCCTATGAGCTTCTCGGTTAACAGCTGAGGAGTCAAAAGGAAAACAGTTTAATATAATGCCAATAAATGCAATTCTCAGCAGCTGTTTCCACAATATCAGTGGAAAAGGGCAGCAGAGCACACAGACCTCTCAAAGCCCATTTAACTCCTATTTCAATATTTCCTTACCGTTGTCTGCTTCTGGCACTCTTGTGTCTCTTCTGCCTCCTCCAAAATGTTGCTGCCTGTAACTAATTTAGGAGATGCATTAATGAACCTCTAACATACAGATAACTTCGCTTGTAAGTGTTGACAAATACTACTTGTTTAGCTTACATCAGTAAGTTTTAAATAGAATGAATCACTGGATCATTTCACATTAGCAGGAGTAGCAGGATTTGCAGAAGCCTTAGGCTGCAAGCTGTGGACGTTCCCCTAGATATGCTTTCAGCTGGGATAGAGTTAGTTTTCTTTCTAGTAGCTGTATTTTGGATATAGTATGAGAAGACTGTTGATAACACACTGCTGTTTTAGTTGTTGCTAACTAATATTTATCCCAAGTCCAGCACTTTTCAGATTCCCATGCTCTGCCAAGGAGCAGGTGCACAAAAGGCACAAACCAGAAGATAAGGTGGCTACAGCCACCAGCAGAAACTGCAACTCGACCAGGTAACAACAATTCACAGCCTGCTAGGGACAGAGAAAGAATCCAGTGAGGTGTTAGAAGAGCCCAGACCAAAAATCACCATTGGACTAAAAAGGGGTGCACACATCATAAGGGTACAGCTGCCCAGGGGATTGTTTGGGGTCCCTCTCCAGAGGCACCCAGCTTGAACTGATTTTTCTGGCTGTACCATCTACTGAAGGAAGCAGCTTTTTCTCTTAAGCTAGAAAAAAAAAATAAATCCCTTGGAGTTACAGTAATATTTCCTTAGCAAGGAAGAAGAGTCTGAATGTCTTATGAACAGCCACATCAGAGGGAAAAAATAGCGTTCTAAAGAATGAGCAGAGGAATGGCATGTGAAATGCAGGGTCCTTACCAGGATCAATGTTTCTGCTTTCTAAAATCACCATGCAAGTCTCCTGAAATTTCTTGAGCTTCTCAACTTCTTGTAGCAGGCCTTCATTCTCCTCCTTTAACTCCTTTATAGTGCCCTGTCATTAACACAGGGTGTAAGTGAAGCCAGTTTCCAAGATTTCCTTCTCTTCAGTTACAATACTGAGAGTGATGCCAACAGCTTAACAGGTGCTCCACCAGCACTGAGAAGCAGATCTTGCCCTCTGGCTCTACCACCACAGCAAATTAGTCTGTTGCAGACCCTTACTCCTGCTTCTTGACAAGATTAATACGTTATCACATCCACATGTCATAGCAATTACTAGGAAAACTTGATCCTAGAGATAAATTCCTTTTAGGCAACCCTAGCATATCTCTTCCTGTGCTCCCTCTCATATAGATAAATAAGTCAAGAGTTTGATGCCTGGAAGAGCACATAAACATTGGGAAGCAAAGGGCATCTTAGAGTCCTTAAGCCCCAGCATTACTCCCTACACGTTCAGATATTACCAGGCAATCGGGTAAGCTGATCAGCCTCACAGGCTGCATGCAGTTCTCCAAGAGAATCAATAAGCACATGGATTAGGGTGATCCAGCTGATCGTGTCAGCAGCTTTGTGAATATTTCATGGGAGGTCTCAAAGACTCTCAAAGAAATCAAGCTGTGAGACAAAGGGAATGATCATCTCACAGATCAGTAACTAGTTGAGAACTAGGAAATAAAGTGAGCTTTTACAAGTGAAGGTTACCAGTACTGCCTCTTGCACATGATGGATCTGACCCTGTAGTGATCAGAATGTAAGAATTACTCAGTGATTTATTTATTCCCCCCTTGCCTTTCCTTACCTGTGCTCCTGTTAGTCTGGAGTGCAGCTGTTGTTTGGCTGTTTCTAACAGCTGGTTCTTGGCCTTCAGCTCTGCTTCTAGTTTGTATCTGTTGGGAGGTCTGCAGAGTAAACATCAAAGACTTACGGGCAAAAATACCAGCACCACACAGCTTCTCTTTCTCCCACACACATGCCATTCCTGGAAGCATTTGCTCTTGTTTCCGACCAAGAGATTTAATCAGCAAACTTGGCAAGAAAGCTGCTCGTGGGTGAGAGCTCATCGTAACCCTCCAAGAGGGCACATGACTGCATGGGGGCAGCTAACAGAGATTTGAGGAAACGTACCCTCTCATAGCTGTCCTCTTTGAAAGCAGTTCCCCTTTCTTGGCAGATTTAGGCAACCTTAAAAGACAGGTGAGAGACAATTACCAGAAGGTCACTGCGCTCTTGCAGATTACAGAGTCTGTTAGCGTGACAAAATCTGCAAAAGGCTGAGCCAGCTTTAGGACATTTGCCAAGTGACAAATCATCCCTCAATATTTTGCTGTAACTTACCCTTGCTGAGTAGCTTTGAAGACACCATCTGCTGGAATGTTTGAGCCGAAGTTAAAATCGGGATCTTTGTTGAACTCGAACTCTGTTGTTTTGCCGATGCATTGTTTCTTTGAAGGAAAAGCCGCTTGTGCTTCTGTAGGAAACAGACAACAATGAAAACACTACAGTCTACAAGAAAGCATCATAATATGCAGAACTCCTGGGTCTCTTAAGCCTCCAGTTCGAGCTAAATCATGATTATATCTGGCTAGAATGGAGACGTCATGGCAGCAACAACTAAGGGCAGTTTTCCAACTTCACCCAGGATGAAGAGTCCAGAAAAAGCCACGGAGAGCTCAGACGTTAAAACATAGTTAGCAGGGAGAGACCACAGTTAGTGAGAGCCCCTTTGGAGGGGTAACAGAGGCAGGATGGTAAAGGCAGCCAGCACATCACAGGGCTCCAAGCAGAGCTGTTGGGCACGGGAAGCAAAGCAAACCCAACTAAACCTCATTTAACAAAGCCGTGTTTCAGTTCACTGCAGGGACACACTTACAGCCCTGCAGAGAACTAGCTCTCTACCTAACGTTTATTTGGCTTTAAACCACAGCCATTTGAGTACATAAGCTCTGCTCACACAGTGGGTTTAGGGAGCTCTTTCTTTCCCCCCCAGGTTAGATACCTGTCACCTTACACACCTGTAAGCACACCTACACCAGAGGAACACGGGCGGTGCCACTGGTACAGACCATCTCCCACGTCTGTAACGCTAAGCCCCCAGAGGCGCACGTTCGGCAAAGAAAGCGTTAACTGAAGCATTAATTAGAGACAAAAGAGCAGAACAAAGGCTGTAATTAGGCCTGGCAGCGGCCGCCACAGACCACGGCAGCTCCCGCCGGCCTAAACCCCGCCAGCCCTCCGCACCGCGGGGCCGCGCGGCGGAGCGGGGCCCTCCTCCCGCCGAGGGTACGCACCTGCGGGCGGGCCGGGGCGGTGAAGCGCGCTGTAGACGGGGATGCGGGAGTGATCGCCCTCCATGGCGGCCGCGCTCGCCTCCGCCGCCGTTCGAACGCCGCGCGCCGCCCAACGGCCGCGGCCCCGCGCATGCGCACGCAGCGCCCCCGCCGGCCGCGCAGGCCCCACCCCCTCCGGCCGCGCAGGCCCCGCCCCCGCCAGCCGCGCATGCGCAGTGCGGGGTGGGGGGGCATGGGGGCGCGGCGGGCATGGCGGCGGTGGGCGCTCGCAGCGGCCCCCAGGGGGAGCATTCCCTGCCTCACCCCGTGGGTTGGGCACTCGAGCCCCGGAGCCTTCAAGGCCACTTGGGCTGTGGAGCCCTGCCTCATGTCCCCTCAGGCTGCTGGGCCTGCCGCTTCAGGTCAAGGTGTTAAATCGCCCTTCCGCACTGTAAGGGCAGAGCAGGCATCTGTCTGAAATGTCCCCAACTTCGTTAGGGGGCTTTGCAGTGTCTGCCGACAGTTTTCCAAATGAGAAGCCCCTCCAGACAGCAGTGGAGCAGCTGCCCTGAGGAGAGGGTCTCAGCGGGTGCTGGCTCGCGGTCCTGGGTGCCCAAACACCCACTCTGTGAAAACACAGCACTGAAACACGGCTATTTCGGGTAAATGCTCCAAAAAAGCGCGTTCTGACCACCCACAGAGCAGGGGGACAGGAGTGAGTCTGTCTGAGACGGACACTCCCCTCGGCTGGTTGGGGTGGGAAGCACACCCAGCACGTAAAAGATGACAAAAATGAACCCCGGTTCGTGGTGAAAATGAAGCATCACCCAGATTTAGGAAACTTTGTCGTAAGCGTTTATTTTATGTCAACACGTAGAGAGAATGTTTCCTCCTTTTCAACAGATAGAGGCGAGGAAGGGTTTGTTTTCCTGTTTGTTTCTGGTACAGAAAAAAAAATAAATTCAAGGTTCACCAGATACACAAATTTTAAAGTTACATCTTTGCGGGGAACGCCTTGGGCGGAGAGGACTGTGGAGGTGACACACAACGCACCCGATGGCTGAGGGCACGAGGACACGCTTGCGGCGGGGAAGTCCCACACCGAAGGGCTCTGGCAGGACTAGGATTTCCTCTGATAAACATTTGCACTGAACACAGACTGGGGCTGGGTTCTGCAGCCTCACCCGTGATCCGTGAGAGACTCAAAAGTCCCAATGAGATTTGTGTATGTCTGAGCTATTTGGATGAGATGTGTGAACCTGGACGTCACATAAAGCAGTTTCTGACATTCTTTTTTTATTAACAATACACTCTTCACTTGATATCTAGATTTTCAATAGTTGAGGGTTTGGGGTTTAGATTATTTATTTTACATAAGCTCTTTGTTGTTAAGTATCTGGGGAGACTGACCTCATTGTTTCTTCCCCGTGCGACCTCGACAAGAAAACAAAACCTCATCACCTGGTAGGAAACGACAAAACAGATTTACTCGGTAAGTTCTGCGGCACAGCTGAGAATATGGCACCAGACACTGGAGGGTCAGAGGGCTCGTACTGCGTCACGACTGGTCCCACATCCTCTCACTAGCATCAGGTTTGCTGGTTCTGTGAGAACACAGGTGTCTGCGCAGCTGAAGTACTAAGAAATAGTCTCAGCTCTGGGAGAGGCAGGAGAAAACCGATGATATTTACAGCTCCAAGGGGATTGACTTCCCCTTTCCCTAGCAGCACAGCTTTGCTCCTGCAAGGTTTCAGCTGTTGTAGCCAGAGCTTTGCGCGCTGGACCGTTTGATCCAGACATCAGGCATGTCTGGCTGGCTGTTGGGTAACACAGCCGGGCCTTCGCTCCCCAGGCCGAACCGGTTCCTCCACGAAGCGCTGTTCTGCTGCGACGCTGCCACAGAGCTGTCCAAGACCGTCTCCCGCAGGTCCAGCCGCAGGGTCTCTCTCTTCCCGTTCAAGTAACCCCGCTCCGTCTGACTGTACGAGTCGGACAGCTCTAAGACATCAGGACAGGAGCTGGCTGACTCAGCAAGCTTCAGGCCTTGCTCAAAATCACTGATGGACGTCTCGCTGGAGATGTTGAGCATGTCAAAGGAGCTGCCGAGAGAGCAAAGGCATCTGTGAGTTTTGGAGAGGTCAGCAGCAGGGAGGTGGCTGTTGTCTGAGGTATAATCTGACTGCTGCTGGGCAGTGTCACTAGAGCACTGTGATTTATTGAGCTGCCCTTCCTCTTTCACGCCGGCCGGCTGGATGTGGTCCAGCCCAGAGCCATCCCAGGCTTTCGGGCTGTACTTCCGACATCGGCAGTCTCGGCAGAGTCTCTCCCTGGGAATTTCTGCTCCTGAGCTGCTGTGCTTGTATGGAGAGGACGTTTGCAAGGCAGGACACTGGCACAGGCCAGCCTGCTGCTCTCCAAGGCTCTCCTGCAGACCCTGCCTCTCAAGGGAAGGGTGTGTTCCTGTTCTGGGGCATCCGTCGTCCTCAGCCTGTGTGTCTTCGGAGAGCACCGACGGCCGGTTGGACAGCTTGCTTGTGGAAGTGCTGTTGTCAAAACTGTCGCTGAGTTTTCTGGACAAGGGCTGGAGCTCATATTGCTCGTTTGCAGTGTTGGACTCCTGGACCTTTCGCAACCGGTTTTGCTTCTCGCCCCCGCCACAGGCAAAGCTTCCGTTCAGCCCGGGGTCATCAGAATAGTCTTTCATGGTGTGGGCACAAGGCCAGAGGATCTGCCCACAGTTCTTCTCTGGGCCGAAGAAGCAGCACAGTGACTGGAAGAAGAAGCTGGCAAACCCACAGCTGATACACTTGATCATCATGATGAATATCCCCAACTTCCTGTACGCCAGCACCGTGGCAGGCAGCATAATGACCCCTGCAGAGAAGAGGGCAGAAGCAGCCATGGCCGTGGCACAGCTCATCTGCTTCAGGGAAAAGGCCACTCGGCTCAGGCGGTCAGAATGGGGGCACAGATGGTAGGAGATGCAGTAGTTGACGGTAAAGTCAACGGAGAGACCCACTGCAGCTGAAATGAAGAGAGACTCCACTGCGTTGAGCTGCCACTCCAAGAGGACCAAAAGGCCAATGGTTACCAGGACAGTGCCCGCGATGGCAGTAACAGAGAAGACGCTAAGGAGAACGTTCCAGGTAGTGAGCAGCAGCACCACAAAGGAAATAGCTATGGAGAGGCCCATGACCACCATCATTTCTGTGCTGAGACTGTGCTGGAGGTTGTATAGCTCTAGTTTACTGGTAAACCATCCATTCTGAAGCCCCACAGGAGCAGTTTTCATCTCCTCTGTTACCCAGAGGTTGATTTCCTCATAGAATTGTTTGGCTTTGCTATAGTTGAAGCTGTAGTGATAAATAGTCTGAAACTGCAGCACCAAGGCAGCAACATTTCCCTCCCCATCAAACCTCAGGCCCAGATCGTACGTTTCTGCCCCTTCCCTGCCGCGTTCCAGAAGCATCATTTTGATGCAGTGTAGGAAGACTTCGCTTCTGTAAGGGAAAGAGAACTGGTTACAGCACAGGTTGAAGCTGTGGTCTCGCTGGGAGCACTGGCGACTGTCCATCCACCTGAGGAACTCCTCCATGAAGCACACAGTCGATTTCTGCTCTGCCTCAGGGTAATAGAAAGTTTTGTTCTTGACTTTTTGGCAGAATTCGAGGAGCCACTTCTGGGCATCAGGGGTTTGGATTGTGAAGGTGACATCTGTCACTAGGGTGCCGTTGCTTTTGGGATTGAAGTGGTCCCCGTTATCCACAGGCAGAATGCCCCAGACTATGGTGACAGGCATACGCTGCCCTTCCCCGTGCTCCAGCCTCTGAAACATGAACTGGTGGCAGTACTCGGAATCGTACCTCTCAAAAGGGTGGCTCAGTCGGAACACCTGGACAGACGATGTCTCGAGAGTGGGGAGTTTGAGTTTTGGGTTGGAGCAGGAAATGTAGGCACCTCCTATTGCTAAGGCAGCAAACCAGCAGATCCAGATGTACCGGAACTTGATGACACCGCAAGGCAGAAGCTTTTCAAAGAGCAGCTTGGAGGTTTCAGACAGCGTGTTCTGGAGACCCCTGAGAATGTGATGGAGGGAGAGAGCGACTCTCTTGTGGCTGGTGTTGTTCCAGTAGTCTTCTGGCTTGTAAATGCAGGTCGTTGCTATGTAGCGCTCATACAGCACGGCCGAGGAAGGGAGCCAAGTCATCATGAACACGAGACTGACCAGCACGGAGGTGCCCATGTAAACAGCGAAGCAGCGGATGGCTGTTATATTGCTAATGTAGCCGGCGTAGAAGGCAGCACCCATGGTGAAGCAAGATGCCAGCATGAGATACGCAAAATGGTGCATGGTTTGACTCACCCACTGAGAGAGCCCAGCGGAGGGGTTCTGGCTCTTGCTGAGGTTCCAGAGGTCGAAGAAGACAAAGGTGTGGTTGGCACAAATGCTGCTGAGAATGATGACTGCTGTCAAGTTTACAAAAGGGAAGTAGGTGAATCTGAAGGCCACCTTGTACAAGAAGTAGGAGATCATTAAAGAACTGACGACTGCAAGCAGGACCATCAAGGTAATAAAGACTGAGCGTAAATAAAAAGAAATGCTTAGAAAAATAGCTAATATTGCCAGGACTGGGTACTTGGTATCCAGTAAAAGATAGTGCTGGAATAGTTTCTGTTTAAGGCCCAGGTCCATCCCAGTGATAGATGTGTAGTTATCAAACAGATCCCAGGATTCAAGATTGTCCAAGTAGATCCCCATCATAGATGCACCTTTCCTTGTAGGCAAAAACAGCAGGCTGTATTTGAGAGATGGCACTTGGTACTCCATCGTCTGGGGGCCAAGAAAGTCTCTGTCGACCAGGAAGTGAAGCAGCTGGTAGATGGCGTTGAAGCGGGTACATTTCTCCGGGACTTGGGCACACTGGGAGTGTTTCTGTCGCACAGTCGCGGGCCCTAGGCAAGACGGGGTGAGGATGCCTTTGTGGTAGTCTGGAGCACAGGCACGAAGGAGGGCCAGGGTATGGGAGATGTCTCCTTGGGTTATCTCCAGACACGAGGACCTGTTGTACAGGACAGCGATGTAGTTCCCCAGAGACCAGCTTGGGCAGCATTCGTTGGCTTCAGTGCGCTGGCAGAGGTCTCTAAAATGAACGTGTGAGCGTATCTGAAAAACAGATGAGGGAGCATCATGTCAGACCCCCTCCCCACACTCCGTCCTGCAGCCCCGTAGCGTTCCCTGCCCCATGCAGCAATCTTCCCCTCCAGGTGTTCCAGCCATGGGGCTCACCAGCCTCCAATGACAAACTGCAAGTACCACAGCCATGGGAACGTGCTGGCCTTTTGCAATAATTAAACCCTGTCCATTATTTATTTTTATAACCTCTGACTTGAAAATTTGGATCCTATGGCAAACACAGCTAATCCAATTAAACTCCCCGCTTGCAAAACGTGCTGTCACAGTCCCCAGGATGACAGCTCCATTTCAGTAATTAGGTTTTGCTGCCCAAAATTCTCAGCAGCTTCTGATGGACACCTTTGGCTTCTGGACAGAGCTCTTGTTCAGTGCCTGTTTGTTCTTTAGTGGCAGCTGCTCCTTTGCAGCTAGACTTTAATGACATGTGGAATCATCCCCGTAGTGCTAAGGAGGTAAAACGGAGTCCTCTAGGCTGAAACCTGTTCTGTAGTTTGTGTTATTTTTGTCTGACTTCCTTTCAGCTAGAGATTAAAGATTACAGCAGTCAGAAAAGAGACAGTATGTATATACATTCTTCCTGACATTACTAACCTTGTCTTGTTCAATTTGACACATGGACTGAATAGCATGCAAGTTCCATAAGCTCCCAGCAGTTGTGGACATAAACACCAGCTGGGAATAACTCTTTTCTGAAATAAAGAAGAAAAAAATTTAAAAGATGCAATGAAGATGAATCAGCCAGGCTGTTTGGAGGAGATTCTCTACGCACAGAAAAAAACCCAGTGTATGTATCTCTGTGTATCTGACTGCTGTGGAGGACTCCCTGAAGGGAAGCAGGTCACCCAGCCAGTACCTTGTGGTAGCATCTGCTGTGTGTGCTCTGACCTCTGCTCCTCGCCTGTCCGTCAGCAGCAGGAGAGCAGCGCTGGGGCATTTTCAGCACACGCTCTCCGTGCTGTCAGCGAGTGCTGGCACCTGGTTCTGCACCTCTGTCACAAAGTGAGGGGCTCCAGTGCAGCCTGACACCCCCATGGACCTGGGGGTTTGGGGGCTGACTGGCTTAAGAGGTTCAGTAGAGGCAGGGAAGGGAGTCAAAATATCTGCATGTTGCTCCTCTTTCTTCTACTTACTAGTGTATCTTTGGGGACAAATTTTGGGGGTCTTGGAGTTTTCCTCTTTTTTCTCTCCAGTTTTGACTGCCACTTATATTTTTCAAGAAGAAAAGAAGGAACAGAGAAGGAGTGGGGCATACACCATTTTTGCAGAGTATTCACTTTGGATCTGGGTAAATGGTGGAAACACAAGTCCTTTTACTGGTGCTTTTAAGGCATATTTCCAAAGGGGAAAAAGAAGTATGGCAAAACGTTAAGGAGAAACAACTCCAGAATTTCAGAACAAGCTTTCTCTCACCACTCAGGTATGAAGTGCTGGAAGAGCACTATCTGAAAGGTGGCTTAGCTTTCACAGGGTGGTGTTGCACACACTGCTTTCTGAGAGCACTTTCAGAACATTTCCCTGTGTCTTTAAACCCCTTTGACAGCTCTGTATGCTGCTGAGGTCTGGCTGTGTCATACTTACTGCCCCGTCGAGATTTCACTCACCTGGGGGACCACAAAAGAAACCATCTGCTCCATAGATTTGTTCCACCATTCTCCGTGTCCTCGCTTCTTGTTCTCCCTGAGTCGCCTTCTGTCCTTGGCTAATGCCAATGTCATCATAGCTAGCAAGAGATCAGATCAGTGTTGTAACTAGAGATCATCTGGCCATGAGTTATATTCCCTGACAAGGCTCTGGTGCCACACATAACACTGCTCCAACAGTAAGAGTTGTTATAGTCTTGAAGGAGCTTGGATGGGAGCTTTTTGATATTGGGGTGACTGTGTCCTTTTGTAGGGAACTGCGTGAGCCCACGTGAGACACTGTGTCCCCCTGTGCAGATGTGCTGAGCCACCTCTGCAGCCTCTTAAAGGTAAACAGGGAAGTAAATGCATGAAGAGTTTAGAGCCTAATTCCTGGTTTCCAGAATTTGAAGCCCAAGTCCACTGCAGGCAAATAGACTTTAAACTCTCCAGTGCCTTGGTCGCTTTTAGCGTAGGATATTTGTTGTCATGCACATAGATAACTTGGAACACTGAATCTGTAACTTTACAGCTCACATCTTCCTCAGGGCCCCCAAACCAAACCCAAATACCTTTTCTTCTCGGCATAGGGAGAAAGGGAAAAGGTCTTCTTGTAGCCTGTGTGGCTTTCCACGTTCCTCCACACAACAAGCTTTCTGCCAATGTTGGTATCTCGTGGCTCAAAACCCTGCAGCCAAGCAAAAGGGCTGTGTCAGCAGCTTGCATTTGAGTTTCACTTAGCTCTCCTTAATCCTCCTCCTAGCCACAGAACCTATAGGAGATTATTACTGCATCTGGGAGAGATCCACAAATTCAATTTTCCCTGGAAGTACTGCATCTCAGAGCTGTCAGAAAAAGATATTTCTCCTTTCCTTTCTGGCAAGGATGGCTACAACTCTCCCTCCCTGATCTCCTAAGAATCTTCTCCTCCTCTTTGGGTAAAATAGTCACAAAAATGGGAGTAGTTTTCCTGTCCAGGACAAACTCTGGTCTATTCTTGTTTTCTCAGGATTCTTCCATGAACGAGGGACAGGGATGACTTCAGAAAATGGGGGCTCCTGAGTGGAAAGAAGGGCCCTGTGCAGCAGTGCTCAGAGCAGGGCTGCCTCTCCATTTCAAGAGCCTCGCACACAGGGTGTAGGAGCCACAGCTGGATGGATCCTCCACCCAGTCTCCACCCAGTCTAACCAGTCCTTTTGGGCAGCCCCAGCCTTCGGCAGGGGAAGGGGAGCAAAAGGAGCAATCCTGGTTTGTGCTGGCAGTGTGTCCACACCAGGGGGAGGGCAGCAGTGTGTCCACACCAGGGGGAGGGCAGCAGTGTGTCCACACCAGGGGGAGGGCAGCAGTGTGTCCACACCAGGGGGAGGGCAGCAGTGTGTCCACACCAGGGGGAGGGCAGCAGTGTGAGCCCACAGTGCTGATGGTGCCACTGGTGCAGGCTGGGCTCTCTCTGGTGTCAGAGAAGCAGCAGGCACTGTGCATTACTCTGACACACTCTGTTCATCCTGAAGGAACCTTGCTTTGGTTGCTGTGAAGATGGGGGTTGAGGACAGCAGATCACTGATAAACAGTCATTTTTTCTACTGGCTTTAATGTCCTCCTTGATTTACTGCCTCTGTCTGCAGAGAGGGAAGGCAGCAGAGGCTCATTTTACATGGCAGAAAGACCATATCAGTGGTTGGCCTGGGGATTTTCCTTATGTTTGTGTTGCTGTGTTGTCTGCAGGGACTTACCATGAAGGGTTCTGAAAAGTCAGGCAGATTTCCAACAAGCAGGCCAGCTAAAGTGCAAACCAGAGCCGCCACCGAGCACAGCACCAGGACGGCTACGGGCCACTCCGCCACCATTTGAGAGTAACTGCAATCAACAGGGGAAGAAAAAATGCAGCAGTTAAAGCACTCCTGCTATTAGCACGAAACCTGCTGTAGTGTTAGAAAAAGGAAGTAAAAGAATTAGGGCTTTCTGGTTTGAGCATGTATTTATTGGAAAGCTCAGAGGCTCTGCTACAGCTATTAATGAACACTTCCTACCTCCAGCTGCCTGTTTGCAGGCAATTCTAATTAACTCGGGTAATTACATTTTGCCTCCCTGCATTTTCCTGCTTTTTCAATCAGAAATAATAAAAGCCAGACTCTTGCATCCTAGGGCAAGATGAAGCTTTAAATATTTAACTTTAAAGATTGCATTTCAGAAGAGCTTCTTCCCCTTTCCCCCCGTTGTGCGGTGCAAGCCCGTAGCTGCCGGACAGTTTGTCCTGCAGGTCTGCAGCCTGGGGACCCAGAGAAGCCTTTGGGCTATTCCAAAGGGTCCCCTAAAGATAATTAACTCAAGCAAGCCCATTGTCATTGGTCTGAATTCACTCCCTGTACAGGGCCCTGCCTCACTGTGTGCCTGCCATGTGTCACTGTGGTATGCTGGCACACACATTTTTAATGACATTTCTATACAAAAAAACCCCAAACAAGCAGCTTACACTGGCCTAAACTCATGCCAGTTACTTTTGTTCTTAAAAGCAGGTCTGAAATTTTCCATCTGAGGTCTGTTCCTCTTCTGGGACAACCTGCATCTCCTATAGGCTGATCTATTAAAGTTACTCTCCCACCATTTTTACCAGTGCAGGTTTTACTGCGTCAAGATTTTTGTCTTCCTCAGAAGTATCTGTTGAGATACAAGATATTGGAATGGGTTCCTGCTCTGGTTTGGCAGGTTCTACATAGTTCTTCTGTATTCTCATGTATTTGTGGAATATAAGAAATTCTTTGTTCAAAAATAGTTGGTAGATATTTGAGCTTCACGGGGAAGTGAAATGTTTACAGGTGTTAGAGTGGCTGTGCCTGTGCGTCAGCCTCGAGCTGTGATGTTCCTGCTTGCCTGCTCTTCTGCTCCTCTCGCCTCCAACTCCACTGAGTCGAACAACGCAGCTATTCCTTGCAATCATCACAAGCCCTTCAAACAGCTTCACATGGCTTTTGGTCAGGCCAGGTATTTCTGTTCAATTCCAGACTGCCTCAGTGAGTCTGTTTTCATAGGTGAAGCCTTTGCTATGAAAATGAACACAAATTGCCCTTTAGGCATTGGCGTGCCTAATTTCTAGAGGCTGTTTTGGGTGATTCTGTGTCCAATAAATGGGGGGGAAAAAAAAATAAAAGAGAATCAGCTGCAGTATCTGATGATGGAAGGTACTTATTTAAACCTTCCAGGAAAAACAGTTTACAAAAATCATCTTTTAAACAGAAGTCAAGAGTGATCAAATGATTGGATTTGGAGAAAGGTATTACAAATCCTGTCTTTTCAAACAGGGAACTCCTTTCCTGGATGAGCTATCCTCCCGACTGCTCACCTGTCAGCCAAGCTGGATTAACCCGATGTACAGGCAGATATATATGTACACACATACAGACAGGGTTATTATACATATACCCAAAGCTATTGTATGGACTAGAGCCAGGCCCCTGGCCCAAGAACAGCTCTCAGGACAGTGCTGCTGTTCACTAATGCAGGTTCCATTGGTCTCACAAGCAGACTGGGATCCTGCAGGCGATGGGAGCCCCGAGCGGGGAGCGCTGCCCTGGCCTCTGAAGCTGGGTCTGCTGGGGAGGTCACCTGCAGTAATACCCTGTGTTTCCTGATAGCAGGGTAGGAGAGCAATGATGATGATGGGGTGGAAGGACGGGAAGCACTGGATATCAAACATACCTTTTTGGCATCCTGAAAGCTTTGTCATGTCTGCAGAGAGGAGAAAAAAAAGAAAAAAAAAACAAAGATGCATACCTTTATTATCTTCCTCCAAAGCACAGTGGTGGGCTGTTAATGAGCGAGGTGACCCTGTCAGGGGCTGCAAAGCACCAAGCTGAGCCCCTGCTGCAAGAGTACCAGCCCTACAGGAATTAGTTTAATGAATAACAGTCTTTTCGCTGGCATTTTAACCCACCAGCACGGGCAGACACGTAGTCACTCCTCATGTCTGCCCCTCTAAGGAAACCCTGTCAGAAGTAATGGACATTAACAGTGTGTGCTCCCTCCTCCCTTCACCCTCCTCCTTCGCTCTCCGTTTCAGCTGGGAGAAGGTGCTGCTGCACCCCGGACCTGCGTGGGGCAGATGGGCCTGGGTCCCTGCTCGTCCCAGCCAAGTGCTGACCTCGTGGCAGCTCATCCTTCCTGGCAGGGTGTTGGGAATGGAAGAAATGAAAAAGCAAGGGAGGAGAGTTGCCCACGGAAGAGTCACTCTCAGTGGCACGGGTAACAGGTTGTGTTTTCCTCCTCCCCACTAATGCTCTGTAGATTTGGGAGAGAGGGGAGCAAAGAAAAACCCTCACCAGGCTGTTAAGAGGGGTCTCTCTGGCAGCACACTGCCTGTCCTGTGCTGATTCTCTCACAATAGCTTCTTAAGCAGATTTGCTTGGATTAAAAACCCCCTTTGAGCATTATTCTGTTCTCACTTTTCTGTCTGCTGGTGCTGCACATTCTGGCAGGGATTTGCAATCCAGCTGCATTTCCTGCTTAAATAACCTGTTACGGAGCACGTGGCTGGCAATTTTGTTGATGGTGTGTGAGCTAAAAAGGATCCAGGCTCCACTCCTCTGCCTGCAGTTGCTCTGCACTGCAAACACAAGCACGTTAAATCCTCTGTTAATGGCTAGAAAATGAGACCTCACAGGGCTTTTGTGCCTGACCCTGCCCCACTGTGCAGAGGCAAGGAGGGAATCCTGCACCATCCTTTGTCGGACTTGGGTGGCCACGGCTGTGGTAGCACAGGGATCATGGTCTTTAGTGCCAACAGTGGACTCCAAAAGCCACACACAGCAAGGATGGATGGTGCTGGCTGGCTGGAGCAGAGGCTGTGGCTCAGGCTCTTGTCACTACAGCCCTGCCCAAGGAACATCCACCACCCAAGGAAATCACGGGGGCGCTCTGCACACAGATGGAGTTTGCCCAGTTCTGTCACGGAGGACACAGAACTGGCACCCTTGCTGCTGCCCAGACTGGAAAGCCAAATAATCCTCCCCACTTCTGTATTTCTCACTGCTGAGCTGCAGCCAGTGCTTGCCCTCTGCTGCCTCTCCCTTCCAGCACAGGCAGCAGCTTCGGTGGAGGCAGGAAAAGAAATGAACTCTGCTCTTATCACTGAGAAACTCTGCCAATATAAAGGCTTAGCCAGCTGGATGCCTGGCAGTGCAACAGCAGGAAATACAAAGATCAGAGAAGATGGGCATAGCGGGCACGGCACAACCCTGGAGCAACAGAGGGACCTTGGCTTTACCCAGGGAGTCACCTGGAGACACAAATCCTGCTGCGGGGATGGCATCTCTCTGTGCTCCCTGGGCAGCTGCTGGCCCAAACCGAAGAGCAAACCCACGTTTTGTGCATCCCCACTCAAGCCCTTCCCACCACAGAGCTCAGAGGAGCTCCTTGGAAGCCCGGAGCCGCTCTCCCGTGCCCCTCACCTGACGGTTACAACGTGGTGCTGCACCGGCCGCGGCTGCCCGGGGGACCACTGCTTCCAGGGAGCTCCTGAAGCCGTGTGGTGGGCAGCGGGCGCAGGGTCCCCGCTGGAGAGGTGGGAACACAGCAGGGGCCCCTCGCCGTGCCCGGGCAGCGGGGGCAGGCCGTAGCTGCCTCGGGGCTCCTGCTGGTCACAGGGGTAATAGAGGTGATGCTGCGAGTGCTGGGAGCTGGATGGCACCTGCCCGTTGGACTGGGTGGAGATGGGTCCCAGCGTGTGGCTGGAGGAGGGCAGGGGGTCACCCCCCAGCCTGGGAGGGATGGGGCAGTGATGGACCGGGCAGATTCTCTCCCAGGACGTGCCACTGTAGCTGGGCTCGGTGTTCCCGATCTCCGGCATGGCAAGACAGGTCTGGCAAGGTCCTGCGTTTTGTTTTTCTCTGCGAGAGAAAATAAAGGTGTGGTGAAACAGCAGAGCAGTAGGAAGGCTACGTGGGGGAATCGCATCCTGCAAACCGAGACTGAGCCAGGCCTCCCACACAACACCCGGTGTCAAACCTCACGTCACCAGGAGCCAGGCTCAGGGCTGAGCTGGATTAGGCTTGTCATAGACATCAGTGACTCGTCAGGGAATGCTACTGATGGAGAATCCATCACAGCTGTGTGCATGGGGCCCCAAAAGTGTGAGAAGTTGGGTAACATCCCCTCAAATCATTCTCCAAGGTATTTCACTGTGGAGGGGGCAGAACACACTGGCTGGTGACAGCAGCAGGGTCCTGACTCAGGACCACAGAGTGACTGCAGGGATCTGGGGAAACAGAAACCAAAGGAGACAGTCAATGATCTGTGCTTCTGGGGAAGGTGAATTGGTTTGCTTGCTCTGCAGAGGGACTGGCGCTGCTCCACGGAGGGACAGCAGGAGAATGAATCAGCCCTGGTGCTAAAATAACTGAACAGTGAACCTGCTGGCTGTGACGGTGTCAAAGGGGCTTCAGCCTCCAGCCTGGCACGTGCCCTAATGGCTCCCGTGTCCACAGGCTCTGCCCTGGGCTCTTCAGGCTCATCTTAGACACACATCTCCCACGGGTGGCAGCAATGGGTAGTGATGGTCATGGTATGTGCAAAGGGGATGCACCAGGATCCCTCAGGATCTTTTGAAGCTTGATTTTCCTCTGCTTGATTTACTGAGAGAAAACACTTGCAGACTTCAGTTCCCAGATAATGAGGTCTCTGCAGGATACGATTTCTTCTCTCCAAGGGATTTAAAAAAATGATTTAAGTCCTTGATCTGTGGAACCTGAGAGATTTTGCTACCTCGGAGAAAGTTTGAATCATTGAGGGACTGGTTAGTCTGTGTGACACCAAAAAACCCTTCACACATAATAGACTGAGCTTTGGGAATCACTGTCTCAAGAGCTGCAGCTGGGCAAGGTGGGGGAGTCTCAGGAGCGCTGGGCAAGGTGGGGGAGTCTCAGGAGCGCTGGGCAAGGTGGGGGAGTCTCAGGAGCGCTGGGCAATCTGGAGCTCAGAGAAAGCACAGTCTGGAAACACCAATAGTCCCTGGCCCTTGTTCAGAGCACGTGGGGTCTGTGGCTGACTTACACATCTTGCCCCAGTGTCTGGCACCAAGGATCAAGTATAACAAATGATTTGGGCCAGCTAGAATCACAGAGTGTCTCAAGTCATCAAGGGTTTACGAGTACTGGAGCGAGACAACAGTGAGATTTCCTGAGGCATCTGATGCCATATGGGGAAAAACGAAGGCAAAATGTTTGAGAAGGGAATAATTCTGAAAATATGCAGAGTCCCCCTCATTTCTTTTTCAGACAACTGTGGAAAAAGACAGGGTTTTACCAATTACAGAACTCTGGAACTGCACCCAAAGTGAAATGGCATGATGTTTCACCAGTTACCAGGCCCAGCACAAAGGACACAGCCAGCAGAAAAACAACCCAGTGAGTAGATTCTATTGCACGTAGAGGGGTCAGTATATAGGGGATCACTGGGGTACAAACAAGTCAGATCACAAATAACAGACATCAACCCCAGCGACCCCAGGGATGACACAGCACGACCCATAATGGATGGAACAAACAAAGACACAAGGGATCCCATGGAAAAAATGGGAGACAACCAAGTCCATAGGGTGCTCACACACGACAGAGGTGACCCCATGCTGCCTCCCCACACAGCCCCCGTTTGTAAGTGCCAGACCTGACTGGGATCCAGTTGCAGGGAGAGCCAGGAGGTCCTTCCCCAACAGGGAACTCTGTGAAGTGCATCCACCCCACAGCCAGACACTGCACCCTGCCTGCAAGTGCTCCCAGCTTTTATCCCCACAGCAGGAACCTGGCACTCATTGACCCAATGGGGGCACCTGGGGCTCGTTCACCCAAGGGCTTTCCCTGCAAGGCCGGTGCCCCTTGGAGGAAAGCCAAAAGGCAAACTCATCCCCTCCTCTTAAAGGGCCATGGGGACCACCCATGTGTCAGCCTTAACTCAGGGCTGGGGGTTCAGACCCCAGCACTTCACATGATAATATCAATGACAAAAGGGGTGTGAAGAATACTTGAAAATTGGTATTTTTTCCAGAAAGAAGGACATCCTGGCCTTGGCAGCTTGTGCTGTTTACTTCCCAACATCAATTAAGTTTATCAGCGCTGAGAAACTATACTTCATGATTATACAAAATGGGCTCATTTCACTCAAATCACTACAAGAGAGCAATGTCTGTGGTAGCAGTTACACCATGGCACAGGCGCTGCCCTCAGCGTTACTTGCACAGCGCACCCGTCCAGGGACTAGTGACAAAGAAATCTCGACTGACTAAACACCATCCAATACTAATTGTAGTTTTTAAGGCAGGAGACAACAGATCTACAAAGTGGCTGGAAGAAGTCAAAGGTTGCACTGAAGCAGGTGCCAGGAGAGCAGCAGCCAGATGTGTGCACACCTGGCTGAGACAGGCTTGACAGGTTGTTCCCAGTAGTTCCAGTGCTTGGTTATCTCTGCTCTACCAGTGAGACTTGAACAGGGCAGGGGGCACTGCAGGCAGATGAAAGAAAGATTACAGTCTGTGGCAGTCAACATATAAAATGACATCTTTAATTAGTCATTGCCCCTCTATGCTAATTATAGAACCTAACCACTGTACCCCTATGGCTCTCTTGAGCTGCAGGGGCAGAGTTTGGGAGTGCTGACCCAAAGTCCCTCAGTCCACACTCCCAAGATGAAGGGTAATTTCTCTCACTCTTCCCTGGTGTCCAGAGACTGAAGTGCAAGTGTATCTTCTCTGGGGCTCGTAGTTTTGTACTAGTAGTTCTGGGTCAGGGAATTTTCATCAGGGAACTGGGATGATCATGGTATGCTTTGGCAAGGTCTAGGCCTTTTCTCACTCCCTTTTGATGCCTCTGAGTTACTGTTTTCCCCCTACCTTGATCCTGTTGTTTTTCCTAATTTTTCTACACTTTAAATAGGTGATGGTTTCCTACAATGCATAACAATTCCCAGAGACACTGCTGCCCTGACAGCTTGTGCTTCTGATCTCCCCACACCTGTACAATATTTATGTTCTTTTTTTTTTTTCCAAAGCAAAACCAGAACTGTTTCTCTCTCAAACTGCTGGATCTGCGTAGGAGACTGGGAGCAGAGGCTTTTCAGAACGAAATTAGTCTGGTGGCTGTACTGCCAGGTCTGCCTCGTCTGATGGGGAACACGTAACACTGGAGAGAACAAAAGGCTTTCACCAAAGGCACTTTGAAGATGGTCAGGGAGATGTGGGAAGCCTGCAATGAAAAATTCCTCCTCCCCAAACCCCTCAGCTACAAGCCCTCCTGGTGGGGAAAGCAGATGACAAACTCTTGGATGTCACAGATTGCCTCCAGTTTTTATGCACATACATTAATATATTTGATTCGAATATTTCACATGAAAACCCATTCTTCTTGTTTACCATCGTTGCTGTGGAACACTTCCAAGTTCTGTTCTTCCCCTGCATGTTGTCCCTTCACTCAGTCCCCTGCCTGCTCAGTGACTTTGTATTTGAGAATAACCTTGGCTACTTCCAATCATTCACTCCTGGCTCCTCTTCATTACCTCCTTTTCAGACTAAACAGTCACAGTCCTGTCAGTCACCCTCTGGAGATGGGGTGCCTTATGCTCCTCTCTCTCCAGCTCCATGGCGGTGTCACCTTGGGTATCCAAAGTCTCCAGGGAAACCTGGAGCTCACAAATAACAATGGGTTTGGACCATCACTGCTGGCAGTTCTGCAGAACTCCAGTCTCCCCTCGACACACTCCCAATTAGCCGCAGTGCTGGTGGGTTTGATGTCTGATGTGCTGAGGTCTGCCCCAGGGGTGCAGGCTGGGCCTGGTTTGCCTGCAGCCGTGTTACCATTGCCTTGCTGGGCCCACAGGACCCCAAACTATGCTAGAAAAAATGGTTGTGGAGGAGCTGCTGATACCTGTTTGCTGCCAGGCAGGAGGAGGGGTGGGCAGCACCGCACTGGGCTCTGCGTCCCATGCTGACACGAACAAAGACTAACGTCAGGGGAAGAGAAATATATTTCAAAACATTCATTCCCAGTCTGGGCCATGTCAGATCTTTGGGACTGAGCGGGCAGAAATGGTCTCTCAGCCACAGAAAAGCCTGCAGAGGCAGCCTGATAGCCTCCATTTTCTTCTTCAAGGATGCAGCCAAAGCGATCCAGGGAGAAGAGAGGATGAGGAGGTGCAGGGCAAGAGGCAGGAGCTAACTGCTCCTGTTACCCAGGGCAATGAGCTGCGTTTCTCACGGTGTTTGCTTCCCCATCTCTTCCCTCGAGATGTCTGGACAGTCTAATAATCCCATTTATGAACTGCCCGAGTCACTCTGAGCGCAGCAGTGCTTTCCTGAGACGTGCACCAGGGCACAGGCAGCCTGCTTCATGCAGAGGGACAGAAGGACACTCCACCTGTGCTGGGATGCGGAGCAGGGGGAGGCACTGCAGCATCTGTGGCAGGAGCCAAGGGCTGAACGGCACGAGCAGGCTGCCTGCCTGCCCCCAGACACCAGCATCCCACCTGAAGGTGTCAGCAGGACGGGGCTCTAGCTGCCCACCTCCCCCAGCCCCGGCAGGAGGGGGTGCTGGAACCACGCAGTGCTGGCTGGCTGCCCCCAGCTCCTTCCCCCTCGGCACGGCTTCGCTCTGCCAGCACACAGAGCTGAGGTCTGTGGGGCAGGGGAACAACAGCACGTGGTCACCTTCCCTTGCCTCGGCCTCTCCATTTCCTTGGCACCTCTCTGGTCTCGCTTCCCACTGAGCTGCATCTCTGCGAGAGGAGAAACGGGCCAAAAATCCTCAGTGTTTTGAAGGAATGGCTTCTTTACTGGTCTGCCTAATGCCACCCTCAGCCCCAGGACCATCTCTAGAAGCGCTTCTCTGTTTTTAATGGAAAGATTATCTCACCCTTTGCATACCAAGGAGAGGATCAGGAAAGCAGCACTCTGCATATGAAAGATGGGAAACACCTAGGGAGTGAATGGAGTGTCTGATGCCTGAGTACAGCTTCTCCTCTCCACAGGAGAATCTCAGGGGGAATGAAACCAAGTGAGAGAACGGGCACGAGTCTGAACCTTGGCTGCAGCCAGAGCCCTTTTGCCACGGGAACCTTTGCTTAGTTGGACATAAAGCACTGAAAGATTTCATTCAGAAAAAAAATTAAAAAAAACAAGCTAGTTTTCTTTCCTTTCCCTTTTCTTTTTCCTCTAGCAATCTTTTGCTCTCCTATCAGCTGTACAAGTTTTCCCAAATGAAAAAAAAGATCTAAATTCTTTCTGAATTAAAACCATGTGCTATAGGTCAGCTTCCACTGAGATTAATGGCATTTTCCTTGAGAGCTGTGAATGACTCTTCAAGAACGGGGGTTTGTAATGGCATTCAAACAGCAGTTTTCTGTATGAACATACCACCAGGAAAACAGCAGTGGAGCTCTCCAGGAAAAAGAGCTGCTTGCTTTGTGTTTTCTAAGGCGATGAGAGTGCCCTTTTACAGAGATCAGGGGAGGGCGCACTGTGTTTCACTCTCACCTCATTATCCTGCCTGGCTGACGGGGACAGACAGGCACCCCCTTGAGCAATAAATCTGCTCCTCAGGCAGGGTCACATCCCCCCGCACTGACACACTGCTGTGTCCTTGCTGTGTGTTTGGCTTCTTGGGTTTCTCAGCAGGATAGTGCATATCCTCGAGAAAACCTGCAGCCTTTTGTTAATGAGACTCCTGAGTATGTTAAATCATCATGAAAAATTAATGAGGCTGCAAAACTGCTTCCCACGTTGTCTGCCAAGAAAAGTTTGGGTTTATAATCCTTTCCACTGACTCGTCTGAACAGCCTTACCTTCACCCCAGGGGGCAGTGGCTGCAGTGGGTGCAGCTCTGTGTGAGGGGGTACAGCTTTGTGTGAGGGGGTACAGCTTTGTGTGAGGGGGTACAGCTCCATGTGATGGGGTACAGCTCCCTGTGATGGGGTACAGCCCTGTGTGATGGGGTACAGCTCTGCGTGATGGGGTACAGCCCTGTGTGATGGGGTACAGCTCCCTGTGATGGGGTGCAGCCCTGTGTGATGGGGTACAGCTCTGTGTGATGGGGTACAGCTCCCTGTGATGGGGTACAGCCCTGTGTGATGGGGTACAGCTCTGCGTGATGGGGTACAGCTGGACACAAAGGGCTCAGGACCCCCCTAGAATTGGGGGTCTGGTCTGTAGCTCGGGGGGCAGTGTGCTCTGGCTGCACTGGCAGTGTGAAACGCGCTGGCCAAGTCATGTTTGCTAAGTCTCATTAGGAAGGAAAAAGAAATGAACTGCAGGGGGAAGGAAAAGCAAACGCCACCTCGCTACCCCGGTGTGAAGAGGCGGGAAGGCAGGCGGTGTCTGCAGACACCCTGGTGCTGAGCGGGGTGCTGGGAGCAGCGGAGGGGGCTGCAGAGCTCACCCAGCCCCAGCAGCCGTGGGAGGCCCCTCTGCAGGGCAGCATTTGTGCCGTCACACGCTCAGGAGGGAGAGCGCGCTCTTCGCGTGCGTTCTTGCCGTCGGTTCTAGGTGCTGAGCGAGCAGCGGGAGTGAGATGCAGTCACACCTGTCACACCTGTCTGGGCTGGCCTCCTCCTGCTGGAGCTGAGCTCCCGCGGCGTTCGTACCTAAAGGGCTCCTCCAGTGAGCAAGGGCTGCGGAGCCGAGCAGAGCCGACGGGTGCAAAGCCATGCTGGAGTGTCACACACCGCGGTGACAGCACCGGCCTCTGGCTGAGACCCGCGGAGCTGTCTCGAGAGGGGATGAGTGGGGACATCTCAGATGTCCTGTGCCAGACGGAAGGGAGGGGTCTGTGTGCCGTGGACCTTGGGGACCTCGGGTCAAACAGCATCCGAACAGCCCGGGAGATCCGCTGCCTCCGGTCTGGGGCATGGCAATGCGTCTGCAAATTTGGGGGTGGCTCCTTGCCCGCCATCGTGGGCTTGCTGACGTTTCCAGAAGGTGACAATGACTGCCTGCCAGCGGGGTCTGACACCGTGAGCGTGTGGCGCAGGGGAGAGGCGGGGGCTGCAGGGCCGTGTGGGAGCGGTGCTTGGGGCGAGAGCCGCGCTCGCCCACAGCCCGCAGCACCGAGGCTCCGTCCGAGATGCGCTGAGCATCACCGGCCATGGGTGCTGCGGGAGGGAGAGCGCACCGTGCCGGGGGGTTAAACCCGCCGGGAGGCCGAGCCCCACAGTCGCCCACCGGCTCCGCACGGTGTGCCCGGCCCCGCGCAGCAGCCCCCGGGCCGCGGCCGGGCGGCTCGGCCTCCTGACGGGACACCCCGGGGGACCGTGCCCAGCGCCGCACCCACAGCCCCGGGAAACCCGCGGCGGCACGGGCCACCTCCGCACCCAGCGAGCCGGCGGCAGCGCCGGAGCTCCCACCCGCCGGGGTACCGGCTGGGCCCCGCCGCACCGGGCACAGCGGGAGGGGAAGGCAGCCCCCGCGCCCCACTGTCCCGTCCCCGCAGCTCCTACCTGGGCGAGGCGGTGCGGCGGCCGCGGCGCGTCCCCTCGGGCCGCTGCTCCCGGCGCGGCGAGCCCGGCGCGGCCTCCATGGCCGGCGGGGCGGCGCGGGGCGCTGTCCGCTGCCCGCGGTGCTGAACGCTCCCGGGCCGCCGGCGGTGGCGGCAGCGCCCCGGCGCGGCTCAGCGCAGCGCTTGCGCGGCCGCGGGGGCGGGTCCGTGCGGGCGGCCAATAGCCGCGGGGCGGGCGCGGGGGCGCAGCCGCCGGCCCCGGGGAGCACCGCGGGGCAGTGGGGGGGCACTGGTCCCGGTGCCGCGCGGGGTGCCGGGCGGGAGCTGCGGGCACACGGCGGCGGAAGGAAGCGGGCAGCCGCACGTGTCCCCTGGTGCCGTGGGCTGAGCTGCCCACGGAGCTCGTGGCAGGTGGCAGCTCCTTCCCCAGCCTGTCCCGTGCCAAGGGCCGTGACGTTACCTGTGCTCGGAAGCGCCCGGGCGCTGTGTGTGGCCATGGGAGCGGCAGTGACTTCCCTTCTCATCACCCCCCCAGGCAGTGTGCCAGGCCAGGTTGGATGGGGCTGGGAGCAGCCTGGGCTGGTGGGAGGTGTCCCTGCCATGGCAGGGGGTGGGATGGGATGAGCTGTGAGGTCCCTTCACACCCAAACCATCCCATGGTTCTGTGATCCTGTGTGTGACCATGGTGATGGTGATGACCTCCTTTCTCAGGGCCATGCCTGTGGCCCTCACTGTGGCAGTGACCTCCTTTCCCATGAGGGTGCCATCCTTTTTGCTTCACATGCTACAGAAAAGCTGGAGCAACAAGGCAGAGCATGAGACCGGAGAGTATCCTGTCAGCTCCCACTAATCCTCTGGCTGCTTGGAATCAGCCCTTCCTGCCTTAGTGACTTAATGCCTGAGACAGCTGAAAGAACAAAAAGCTTTTCCTAATGCCACCCACCTAAGGGTGGGTGACTCCTTCCCACCATAGGATGATGGCTCTCCAAAGCCGGCTGGAGGGCGCTGCCAGGGACGTGCTGCAGGCAGCACCATCATCCCTGCTGTTCTGAGCCTCAGCCCCACAAGTGTTGCTTGCCTGGCAGGATCGGACCCGCCGCGAGGAGCAGCTGCAGAGCAGGTCATATTATGTGGCCCGACAGGAGAGACTGAAACCTGCTACCTGCTGAGAAGATTGGCTGGCATTAATGTGCTGGCAGGACATGGGTGCTTTTTCCTTTTCTTTCTTCCTGATGCTAAATAATAATACGTGCGACAGTAACGATAATCCTAAAGCCCCGGGAGCTGACAGGATGGTGGGAACAGGCTGGATCGCAAACATCCCACCGCCTCTGACAGCCAGCCACATCTTACAGCTTGCAGTTTGGCTCAGCCCGATGTGTGAGCTCCTCGTCTGTGAAGTGGGGGTGATCACACTCCCACAGCCTGGCAGGTTTCCTCTGTGGCCTGCAAAGTATGAGATACATGGATTAATTTTTTTTAATTGCCCTTACACAGGGACTGCAGCAGGGCTCCTTCTCCCAGCAAGCTGGGAAGCACTGCCCCAGGTGGCTGGTGGGGCTGACCGTGTCCCCCTCGGGGCTGCCCGTGTCCCCCTCGGGGCTGCTGTTACTGCCCAGGGCTGGAGCTGTTGGTTGTGCATCACGTTGGCTTTTTTGCGCTCTTTGCCAGCGTGGGAGCCGGCTCTTTGCCATGGCAACCCAGAGCTGAGCCCTGCCAGCACCAGACAGGTCCAGCTGGTCCCCAGTGTCCCTCCAACATGAAGGTGGAGGAGGGTGAGTGGAGGGACAGAGAGATGGCAAAAAACCCTGGAAGCAAAGAGAAAAACAGCCAGCAAGGGAGGTGTATGGTGTTGTGTGCCCAGGAGCAGGGTGAGGCAGGGAGGCTGCCAAGGGCACTGCCTAACAGAGCCCTGGGAGGACACTGGGGTATTTGTGACACTAATTGCTATTTGTGGCAACTGAAGACTGATTTTTTACCCCTCCTGCTTGGCCTGTGAGAGAAGAGAACAAAACTTTGCATTGGAGTTGAAGCATCTACAGCTTAGTGCCTCTCCCAGCCCTCCTGCTCACTCTCCACTCGCATTTCCTTTGCAGACAAAAAGCAGACAAAGCTTTGTCTCTGCGGCTCTCCTCTGTCTGGAGAGCAGTCTGAGTCACAAGTGACCACTGCATTTCACTTGCTGTGTGTACTAAGTCCCCCCAGTTTGGAGGTTCCTCCCTTTCCCACCAGAGTCAGTGACGAGTCAGTACTCCCTTTATCTTTGGGAGTACAAGCCAGGCGTATCCTTAGAGAAGTCCAAGGAGGCAGAACAAGGCTTTAACTTGGGCTGGCACACATGACCGAGAGCGTTTCCCAATGGATTTGCTTTGCGCCACTGTTCAGCATGGCTCATTTCACGGTGCCCTGTCTTAGCACAGTTCCTTTCAGCACATTTCTGTTTCCCTCACTGTAAATCAATGTCTCCCCGAGCAGAACTGAGCTGGGTTCACCACGTTAGCAGAGCTCAGCAGCCCAGGCAGCAATAGGGCAGGGCAGGGTGCTGGAGCACAGCGGTCCCGGCCTCGCACTCCTTTGCAGTCTCTTGGCTGATTGCTGACATTTGCCACCATCTATTTTGGCTCAGATCACTTTGGTTCCTCTCCACTGACTCTGCCACAAGACAGTCCCCCCTGTGCTCTGCCCTTCCTGCTTTAGCTCCTGTTCCTCTTTGGGTCATCAGGAACAGGCAGCGACACGTCCATGCGGACCAGGGAGTATCAGCTCCTGATAGCTCACTTTTGCTACTTACACAGTGCTAGCATTGCCCTCTCAGATCATTTCATCTCTAGGACTGACATCGTGGGTCCCTGAGCCTCCTGAATCCCTCTTGCTACACTGCAAATATATTCATTTAATATAAGGCCTTCTCCTCTTTTTAGCAAGGCGGACCTACAGCCTGCTGTTGGGTCTTGGGCGTTGCTTTTGGCACCTGTTTCTCCCTCTTCCTGCCCCAGGAGAAGTTTTGGGGTTTGGCCTCTTTGGAAGCACAGGCTGTTTTGTGGTTCTAGTCCATGTAAGTACTCGTTAAGGAGACTATGCTGGCTGGCATCCCTGGGATGGCACAGTGAGCATCGGTGATACCTGTCCCTGGAGCTATGTGTGCTCTTCTTCCCGTGGCTGCCAGTCATTTTTAATCCTTATTCAGCATTTGGCTCCCTCAGAGCCGGAGAGAAAGAAAAATACAGTGTCAGCAGCAGCCTGCAGGAGAAAGCCAAGTCTTGGGCAAAACCTGAGAACATCCCAGTAACAGCCACAGGACCCCTTCCCCGAATCCATCATGGGTTCTTCACTACAGGAGGTGGCCAATAAAGAAAAATAAGAATAGGGCAAAGGGAATAAAAAACGAAGCTGCTTTTATTGCAGCTGAAGGCAGCTCTTCCTCAGCCCCCATGTGTGCACCTGACTGACACCAAACGCTCTATGCCAAGGCAGGTCCCATATGCAGAGAGGCTCCTGTTCACAAAAACATCGCCGAGCTGCGCACAGGCACACGGCTGGGCTTCAAAACCAGAGAGAGCTGAGACAGCCATCTCCTCCTCTACAACCCCGACTTCCATCAGGCACTGTGTCAGCAAACCTGGGAGCTGCAGCACAGGAGGCACACACGTGGGTGCTGCCCAGCTCTGAGCAGAGCAGCTCCCATCACCCATCAGCTGCATGAGCTGTAAGGCAGGCGACAGCTCTGCTGCTCAGCAAGTGGTGCTCCCCTGGCACCCAGTCCTCTGAGCGCCCTGGGGCTTTAAAACAGCCATTTCAGTGCTGTGGAGGATACCCCGAGCACTTGGGGCAGGAAAACGAGATGGAAATATTACCTGCACACTGGTACTTCTCCCAGTCAGGGCAGATCCTCAGGGTTTGGCATCCCTGATTGAAGCAGTTCACAACAAGCAGCACGAGTGTGTACACACACACGGCTCTCCATCCCCAGGCGAGGCATTCCCACCAGCCGGTGCGGCCGTGTTGCACAGTGCTGCTCCAGAACGAGCCCCTGCCTTTCTGGCCAGACACCCACGTTCTGCTGCTTCCCCGCTCTGCTCTGTGTGTCTGGTGCTGCGAGCAGCCAGTGCCAGCACAGAGGAACAGCAAGTCCTGCAGTCCTCCTGGCGCCTGGGATGAACAGACTGCTGCAAATACGGCTACGCTCCTGCCACGCCATCCACATCCAAGGAGGGGGCTGGCACAGGGCAGGAGCTTCTCCTAGACCTTTGCCTGGACCTGCTGCTTGGGCTCGCACCCACCTGCCCTCAGTGCTGCTCTGGTGGCTGAACTGGAAGCCAGGAGTCCTTTTCTTCAAAATCTGCTTGATTTCGTCAAAATCTGCAGAGGAGCCGCCTGTGCCCATCAGCACACACCCTCAGCCAGAAGCTGATGCTGTCCCCAGTGCCTGTTGCCATTTAGAGTATTGCCACTCTGTGGCCTCCCTGTGCTTGACCAGTTTGAGACTGGTAGAGCAGATCTCAGTGCCTTTCTAGGGGAGACATGCTGATCCCAGGATTTCACCTCCTTATGGAAAAACCCCAAGACTGAGCAGGAAGGATGAGAAAATGGAGCTCCAAAACTGTTTTAGGAACACAAATGATGTGCACAAGGCAGTTCCTCCAGGCTGAGACCGTCCTTCTTGCCCACACAGCATTAATCTGGAGGAATGTTTGCTTCCATGGTGCCTGGTGAGCCACGCCGGGTGCGTGAGCAGGGCTGGATCAGCCTGTGCGTGGGGACGCAGCCCGGCCTCTCTTGCTGCAGGCAGCGCTACCATGGGTGTCAGGAAAACCACACTCAGAGCTGACTGCCTGCAATGGGGACACCACCACAATGTTTTGGACAGTGCAGGATCACTCGTGAGTTCTGTGGACAGCCAAGCCCTTGGAGTCACTGCAGGCAAGGCACGAGTACAGCAGCAGTCCTGGCCTCTCCTGCTTCATAAAGCATCGTACAGGGGAGTTGTGGTCACTGGGACAGAGTCCAGTTGGAGGCCTGTATCTAGTGGAGTCCCTCAGGAGTACGGTACTGGGACCAGTACTATTCAATATGTTCATCAATGATTTGGATGAGGGAATAGAGTGCTCTGTTCAATAGAGTGCAAGTTCACTGATGACCCCAAACTGGGAGGAGTGGCTGACACACCAGAAGGCTGTGCTGCCATCCAGAGAGACCTGGGCAGGCTGGAGAGTTGGGAGGGGAGAAATTGAATGAAATATAACAGGGGCAAGTGTAGAGTCCTGCATCTGGGGAAGAACAACCCCCTGTGCCAGTGTCAGTTGGGGACTGAGCTGTTGGAGGGCAGCGTAGGGGAAAGGGACCTGGGGGTCCTGGTGGACAGCAGGATGACCATGAGCCAGCAATGTGCCCTTATGGCCAAGAAGGCCAATGGCATCCTGGGGTGTATTGGAAGGGGTGTGGTTAGTAGGTCGAGAGAGGTTCTACTCTGCCCTGGTGAGGCCACATCTGGAGTATTGTGTCCAGTTCTGGGCCCCCCAGTTCCAGAAGGACAGGGAACTGCTGGAGAGAGTCCAGCACAGAGCCACAGAGATGATGGAGTGGAACATCTCCCTTCTGAGGAAAGGCTGAGGGAGCTGGGTCTCTTTAGCTTGGAGGAGACTGAAGGGTGACCTCATTAATGTCTATAAATATGTAAAGGGTGAGTGTCATGAGGATGGAGCCAGGCTCTTCTCAGTGACATCCAATGACAGGACAAGGGGCAATGGGTGCAAGCTGGAACATAGGAGGTTCCACATAAATGTGAGGAAGAACTTCTTCCCAGTGAGGGTGACAGAGCACTGGCACAGGCTGCCCAGAGAGGGTGTGGAGTCTCCTTCTGTGGAGACATTCAAACCCACCTGGATGTGTTCCTGTGTGACCTGACCTAGGTGTTCCTGCTCTGGCAGGGGGATTGGACTGGATGATCTATTGAGGTCCCTTCCAATCCCTGACACTCTGTGATTCTGTGATTCGGTGAGTGTGGCTGCCCACCTTCTGCAGCCTCGGGAGGGTTTCATTTAGAGAGAGAAATGTGCCTCAGTCACGGTTTGAATGCCAAGACCTGAGTCAGACCTGTTTATCCCAATAGCTCCTTACCCCTAGGCTGACTCTCATGCCAAAGCCGTGGGTGCTGGGTGCCTGCAGAGGAGGGCCTGGATGGATCTTTGCTCTCCCTTACAGAGCCAGGCTGATTCCCTGCTGGCCTGATGCACTGGTGGCACAGCACGAGCGATGCTGTTGTGCACACACGGCCGTGTGTCTCTGCAGACATTTGCACTCAACAGAGCCCATCTTCTTCCTCCTTGCAGCTCCAGTTATGTCAGTCACATGAACTGGTCCTTGATTGCCTTTCTTTTTTCTGTGCAAAGTTCTCCGTGCTGGTAGGAAGCATCCTCCACAATGAATGCATCAGTGTAAGCCACAGGATTTCAAAGGGACTGAGGAGTCAGGCTCACGGGGAAGTGTACTGGTCAGTTACTATTTCTGCCCATCGCATGCCCAGGGTGTGTGCTGGAGCTTGGCCTGCGTGCAGCACGGCAAGGAGAGGTCCATGCAGGGCCCTTCTCTGCTTCTCAGGGGGACTGCGAGGTTCCTGCAGCGCTGGAAGCCTTCGAGTGGCTGTTGCCACACCACCGTGGGCTGAGAGGGTACCAGGGGCATGGCAGTGGTGTTTCCAGGCACCAGTACATTGCACACTGGGATGTGAGGAGTTTGCTGTGGGTTCGAAGGGGCAGGAGGCCCACGGAGACCCAATTCAGCATTGCCTTGGCAGGGAAACCTCACTGTGGATATATTGTGCCATTTTCTGCGGTGCCTGTGCTGGGAGCACAGCCACATTTGCTCTGAAGCAGCCCATATGTTCGCACCATTTCCCCATGTGATTGACAGGGAGCCAGTTCCCTCGGAGCATCCTGAAATATCCCAGGCTAATTCATGCGTTGCATGTAAATATTCTTCTTAGGAGGATTTGGGATGTAAATCCTCAGCCAGGGGAAGGCCAGAGAAGATGTTAGGATATATCAACATCCCTTGTGTTTGTACAACACCTTCTTTAGCTTCAGGCTGACTTTCAGTGGAACTGAGGACCTTGCAAACAGCCTGCAGAGCGTGGTCCTGCCAGCACGTGGCCGAATGCTCCTATGTTTGCCAGCCCCTTTCCCAGCAGATCCACATTTCAAGCCTGATTCTGCAAAACACGCTGTGCCCAAGTGCCTGACAGCGCACTAAGGGCTAGCACTGAAATACCCATGTCTCTGGGGTATAGGAAAGGAGATCTGGCCCTGATAATGTGCTAAATGGGGCAGACACCCGCTTCTTAAACCCTGAGAATGATTAAAGGTGTGGGACCATGAAGTTTTTGAAGTAAACCCCAGCAGATCCAAGAGACCTGAACTCTCAAAGTGATTCACAACCCTCTTGGTATGAAGATGAGAGGAAGCAGGACGTGGCCGAGCCTCATGGTGCCACCACCCATCCTGACAGAGGAGGGAGCAAACCACAATTCTTCTGCTGTATCTATTGCACCTCTGCACATCCTGCCTGTCTCGGGCTGTATCTGCTCCTGGCTGGATGCAGGGAAATGGTGGCTGAAAAGGGAGTGTTGCAGTGAGTCTCGGGCATCAAGTGTTCATTCCAGAAGGATGGGTCATAATAATAATAATAATAATAATAATAATAATAATAATAATAATAATAATAATGAACGTGAGGAGTACAGCGGGAGGCACCGCTTGCTGGCAACACCTCGGGCCTCTCGGCCGTGCAGTGGGGCAGCTTTGCACAAAAGCAAAGGGGAGTTTGGTGGATGCTGAGGAACAGGCAGGGGAGAGATGAGCACGTTTCTGCTCTCTGTGGTTTGGGCACTTTGTTCTGGAAACACAAAAAAGGCCACAGCTCCGAGATTCCAGCACTGAAACAGGAGATTCACTGACACAGGGCTTTTCCTGTGGAAAAAGTCTCTTTTCCTGAGCTGACATTTCCCCAATAGGAAAAATCAATCTTGTAAACCTCCAGCTCTCTGAAGTGTTGTTAGATGGATGTCCCTGGAGACTTACGTCCCCTGCTTGTCATACAGCCCTTCTGTGTCAGCAGACAAAAAGGTTTCCGTTCAGAATGTTTCCGCAGAGCCTCCTCGGAAGGCAGCGTGCGATGCTGCGGGTGCACACAGCTCTGGCAGCTCCCTCCCACCCACAGCCCCCTCCTCCCCCCGGCTCACTTGCTTCATCAGCGGTGTTGCTCACAGGAGGTAACGAGTGCTGCTGGCTCCTGTGGTTCTGCCTGGTAGCTCTGCAGGCTGATGGGACCTGTTATCACCGCTGGGCACACACAGCCGAGGCAGCAGTTACCAGGAGACTCTCAGCCTTGCTAATCGAATTTTTCCGTGGGGAAGTTTGCCCAAGAGCTCTAGGGAGTATTTAACTGTCTGCCCTCCTGCTCCAGCCCTGGAAGGAGGGGGCTGTGTTGCTCTTTCTGATGTGGCAAGGCTTATTTAAGGGGTTCCTGCTCTCCCCTTCCTCATTTGGGTGTGTTAAGGCAGTGCTAACAGATTTAAGGACAAGAGAAAGTCTCAGCCTGAGTCTGTCCATGCTGAGGAAAAGAAAATCAGATGAATGAGCAGTGGTGTCAGCCAGGAAATTTTAACATGGGGGGAGCTTTTTATTTTACAACCTATTGTGTTGTTCTTTATCTTGGTGAATCTAAGCTTTGCCATAATACCTTCAAAATAGGAATATCACAGTCTTGCCAAGGACGAGTCTAAATTCCAACCATAACAGTTAGTTGGGAAGAGCCCATGCTAGCAGGGGTGGTTTCCCTAAGATCAGTGTGGTGGCACTGGCAGGTTTCTGGACTGTTGTGAAGGTGATGATCAAAGCTGCAGTTGGGAATAGGACCAGGTATAATGAAGGACAGAAGAACTACTCTGAAATACAACCCTGACCCTGTTGAACATAGCACTAACAAGGTCTTCCTCTCTGCCTGGAGAAACTCCTCCTGCCTGTGCAGGGCCAGCAGATCCCAACAACAGATCGAGACATCCCATCCTTGCGTGGCCAAGCTGCCAGCCCCATTCCTGGTCGTTGTTTTAATTGCTGATCAGAGCTGAACTACTGTTAACTTTCCTCCTGTATGCTACTTAGTGCTGCTGGCACAAATTATGTCCTTAGCCCTCTTCCCCAGCGTGTGCAAGGGTTGAAACAAGGCCAAGGTGGCTCAAATTCTGACCATAGCTGGGAGAAGGACCAGGGTGTCCAGCTGGGCTTTAATTCACCCTCTTGAAACAGGATTTCCATCCTGCTGGAGCATGGATTATTTGCAATTTCAAGAGTTTTCTGCTGCTTGAGTGAAGTGCTCAGCCAGCCAGGCAGAGCACAGCCAGTGTCCGCCAGCGCTGCCACGTACCTCCACCCTTCCTCTCCACCCAAGAATTAATTATTGTTGAACTGGTCCTTTAATATTTAATTGCCACTTTGACTCTCCTTCTCATCTCCTCCCTTCTCAGGTGTCTCTGTGCCTCTTGCAGGCTGGCCCTCAAGCTTTCCCTGGGCACCCAAACCCTGCGCCAGAAGAGCCCGTCTCCCTGCGAGCTGAGCCCCAGCCCAGCCCATGCAGCACCAGTGCCATGTGACACCGCTGGAGCCCAGGAGGAGTCTTCAGTCCGGTTCAGAGCCTGGAACCAAGGTTGGTTTCTGGAGTTTGCTTTTGAGTTCTCTTGGCAAAGGGAAGTGAAATGGTCTGTTAGGTTTTAATTGAGCTTGGTTGGGATGAGAGGTGCTCATGAGCCTTGAGAACAGCTGCTGAATTTGCCACTTCTTTCTTCGTGCATCAGACTGAAAGTGGGTCATGTTGCCACTGGTGTAGCCCCAAAGCAGCCCTGTGTCGAATAATTTTGGGTTTCGGTAGTTCACAAGGGGCACATGACTGTGTTGAGCCAGCTGGCTCTTGGCATGCTCATTTGCAGCTTGTGAACTACAAGTTACAGCCCTTTGGGCTGCCCACCTCCTCCTGGATCTGGGCTGAAGCCATGGGCTGGAATGGGGAACCTCCCCTGGCTCCCGGTGATGACGGCTTTCACCAAGGGCAAACCAGTTGCTGTCTGCAGCTCTCCATGCTTTCCTCAAGGGCTACATTTCCATAAAAGATGAAAAGAACCTGCCTGACTGGCTGTCCCAGCTACTTTCCACAGCCTGGTGCCCTTCCCAAGGCTGGGTCCTGTGTCCTACATCTGAAGGCTGGGGTAGCAAATGGGGTCAGCAAACCTGCATTTGGCCCTGCTGTGCATGTCTGGGAGTGGGAAGAACTAAGAGGAGAGATCCTGTTATCCTTCACTCCACTTCAGAGGCCCTATACTGGAATTACAAGTTTTTCAGGAGCAGAAAATGTCAGGTGAGGTGATCAGATCATGAGTTATTCAAGGTGGCATTAAACACGGGTAGGCACAGATCTCACCCACAGGACTTGGGGCAAGACCCTGCAGGCTGGGATGATGTGCAGAGAGGAGGAAAAGAGGGGACAAAATTGTCCTCCTATGGGCACAGGGCTGCTCTGCACATCCTGGGAAGTTTCTGTGCTGGTGCTATGGTTGGTATCGCTCTGGGAAGTACCAACAGGCAGTGATGATCTTCACTGGGTTTAAGCAGGACCAAGCTGCCATTATATCCTTTAACTAGCTTTGGTAGTTTTCATTTTAATCATGTATTGATACATTTAAAAATGAATGTCACAGCACTCCTTTGATCCGTGAGTCTCTCCGGCCCATTAAAGGTCTCTGGCTGGTGCCTCCTCCCAGCTAGGGAATATGCTGCCCTTTCTCCTGGCTGGCTGGAAGAAACACCTCAAACCCTTTTTATCCTGCAGTTGCAGCTGGCTGAAGGGCCAGAGTGGAGGCTAAGCAAGGGAAGCAAAGGAGGAGTGTGTTTATCGTGGGGAAGTTTGCTCTGTGGTTGATATGGAAGATGCCTCCAGGCCGCTGGGAAACTCCTCTTTGACAGACTGCATGTTCCCATCCCTCCCTCTATCCGACAGGCCTGGGAAGGGCTTGCTAGTTCTGCTCAGGAGCCTTGGGCAGCATGGTCTGTGAGTTCACTGCTGCATGGCACTGTGCAGGAGCGCCCCTGAAACGGCCACACGCTTATCTGCTGTCCTGATACACGACAGAAAAGCAGCCTCCCAAAACAGCCAGCCTTCAAGCTCCTTCTGCAGTGGGGTTTTTGGCAGCTGGCTCCCAGCTTCTCCCGGCAGGTACCGAGTGCCATCTGTTGACTAAACAGCGGTCATGCAAAAAATGGAGAGAGGCCAAGACAAAGATGGGTGAAGTGCACTTGGGAAAAGTGGCAGCATGGGACTGAGTGGCTTTGGAGGAGTTCCACAGAGTGCAAAAGGAAAAGGAAGGAGGGTTACGAGCCAAGGCGGTTCCTGCTGGTGGAAGGGCTGATGGAGGGATGCCGGGAATGCTTCTCAGGGCAGTTTGGGTTTATTGAGGGATCGGATTCTTTCCTTCAGCCTTTGTGTAAGGCAGAGAGACAGAGAAGAGGCACAGTCTTGCTGTCAAAATGTGAGGTAATCCCTTCTGCAAGGTGCTGGATGCTGTCCCAGAGCAGGGAGATTGTAGACTCCTGTCAGAGATGGTTCTTTGTGCTGAAACAGCTCAGGGAGAGGCTTTGCAGCTAGAGCAAGGGACTGTTTCCCTGTCACGAGCACAAAATGGACAGGTCATTGCCCTGATTTCCTTCCTTTGCCCCAGAAAAATCTCCAGCAAACTTTGCCCTGAGTGGAGAGCAGAGGCTCCAAGTAGGCAGCTGGAGGCTGTGCTTAAGGGACGTCAGCCCAGCCTGCGTAGCTCAGCCCCGGCAGGGCAGCGCTGCAAAAATCCCTTTATGTCCTCTTGATTCCTCCAGCTTTCGGGCTTTCCTG
The DNA here is from genome assembly GCA_028020825.1 of Podargus strigoides. NCBI lineage: Eukaryota > Metazoa > Chordata > Aves > Caprimulgiformes > Podargidae > Podargus > Podargus strigoides. The sequence continues at coordinate 17,956,406 of CM051633.1, read as the reverse complement.
CAAGCAAGCTGCTGTCTGCTCCAGGGACTGCTCCTTCAGGGGCTGCCAGGAGTTAGCAAGAGCTGATACATCCCCTTTCCGTGAAGCAGAAACCCCAGAACCAGCCTGGGTATCTACGCGGGGTACACCCCACGGCTTCTGCATCGAGTGGGCTTCAGAGATGGCACAAGCCAGTCCACAGCAGCCAGAGCACAATAAAGAGCCCAGAATCAGGCCACCCTGCTTATTAAAGGTCTCCTGGTGATTTTAGAAGAATAAAGGGATTAACTCTAGGGGTGGTGGACAAATTCCTGAGTAATTAAGCTGGTTTCTCCAAGCGTCCTTCCTGTTGCACATGGCTGTGATACACACTTGCTGTCTGAAGTACGCTGTCGAGTTGCCACATGCTGGGAAATAGCTGCCACCAACTGCCTGAGAGAGCAGTACTGATGTGCTCCAGCCACCAAGGTGGGGGTGCTCCTGTGGAAAGGATTCAGTGTGTCCTGAGGTCCTGCAGGACCCCCGAAATGTCGTGCATCCAGCACGCCCTTCTCACTGGGGCAGGAGACTGGGGACCATCTTGGCTCCTCTCTTTCCCAAGTGGCAGAGCTCTGGGCATTGGTGCTCCCTGGTGCCAGGACAATGGTCCTTACCCTGAGGTAGGCACAGACCCCACAGGAAAGCAGTGCTAATCTTGGGATTGACCATGCAACTTAAGAGCAAATCAGAGTTTTTGACAGTTCAGAGTGAGCCCTCAAGTTGAGGACAACAGCCTTGGTGTTACTGCAGCCCTTTCTGGCCATGACACCAGGAACAAGGAAATATATGTGCATGTATATAGCCCCATAGATCTCAGCATATTTATAAGGTTCTGCTTTCTGCATCCTGTGAGAGCCCCAAGAACACAAACAGGTCCCCTGACCAACCTGTTCTGCCCCACTGCTGAAGCTGCAGATGCTGCTCCCTTGACTGGGCCCTTTTGCCCCTGGGTTTCTGTATCCACAGCGCTAACTGAGCATTTGTCTTCTCATCGGTCTCAGATGACAATGCAGAAGTAGATGCTTGTCATTTATGCCACTCAGACATGGTAAAGGACAGCTGAGAAATGACAGCTGATTGTGTTGAGGGCAGTGGAGTAGCCAATGCTGCCTGGAGGGGACTGCAGCTCTCCAGAGACATTGGCAAAGGCAGAGGTATTTTGGGGCTCTTCATGGCGCTGCTCGTTGCTGGGAGAGCTTGGCCACACCATTGGTAACAGCAGAGCCCTGCGATGCCATGGTTATGAGGTCTGTAGAAACTCCCTGTGAGCACTTAGCTTACACTTGGACAATTTGGGCATGACCTGGCCCCATAGCTCCTGTGACCCATGGGTACCACAATGGACCCTGCTGCACATGGTGCTTCCCCTGCACTGTGCAAAGAACCTGGCCTTGGCATCTGGGACAATGGTGTGGGTCTGTGTGTGACCTGGACCCGGGCGTTAGCAGTGTGTGCAGGCTCCTGGAGCCCAGGAACGTGGCAGCCACAAACAGGAGAACGCACCGTCGCTGGAAGAAGTGTTTCCATGAACACTGACTCTCTGACTCAGCCCAGCAGCATCTGCAAGGGCTCACCTTGTCCCTCCAGCCACCAGCCCAACCAAAAATGGGCCATCGCTCCACCCGCACAAGGGACTGTGCCAGCTTGGAAACCCAAGGCAGCACCATCCTCCCAACCTCTGTGTCCCCAGGGCAAGGAAAAGCCCCACAGCCCCTGCACAGGGTTCTCCATCACAAACCTCTTGGGCTCCAGCAAAGCTCTTGTGTCTTTTTCCCAGTGTCCTGTCCACAGCGGAGTCTTTGTTTCCTTCCTCCAGCGTGACTCCAGAGGCACTGTCTGGGAAAGGGTTTCCATTTCCTTTCATCATTTGAGTTGCTACTAATTAATATAGGTCAGTCTTTCCCTCTAAGTGCTTTTGCTAAGCTGTGCTTCCAGCTCCTTTAGTTCCAGTCCTTTTAGTAGTTGGAGTAATATATAGAGGAGGGGCCAAATTCAGAGTTCTTCAAAGTCTTTTGAAGGCTTCCCTCGAACCATGCTGGATTTTGGGTTGAACTTCGTGGGTTTTGTGCACGGTTGACCTGCTCAAAGGTTTTGGAGGGGATAGGTACCACAAACCAAAATCCTCCTCTGTGTGCTCCCACCCCCTGGTCCCCTCTCTCCTGATCCGTGTCCCTGGGAGGGGGAGGGAAGGGGCAGCCAGCCTGTGCTGTGGGAGGACACAGCACACTGCCAGGCCATGGCGTGGAGGTCAGGGTTGAAGTGTGGCAACCTGAGACTGCAGCAGACGAGTGCTGCCTGTTTCCCAAAGCCCCGCTCTTTGTGACCGTGCTGGGGTCATTTGGCAGCGTCCAGATGAGGGTGTCCTGGGGGGCCCTCTCCTTTGAATCACAGAATCACAGAATGTCAGGGATTGGAAGGGACCTCAAAAGATCATCCAGTCCAATCCCCCTGCCAGAGCAGGAACACCTAGGTCAGGTCACACAGGAGACTCTGTGCTTTCAGCTCGCCATGGTGCCGATGGTAATGCCCACCCCACAGCATCACTTTTGCTCCCTCCTTGAAAGAACAGCACATCTTCAAAGCAGGGAAATCATTCCTGGAGAACACTGACATTAAACAGAAAAAGGCAGGCCTGGCACTTCTTTTTCCCCATGCAGGCTCTTGCACGTACTCGCACTGGCACGCCACTCGGGACCCCAGATATTCCCTGATGCCCCGCCAGGCGTGCAACTGGCCATGCATGACAAACAACACGACCCCGTGAATGGCCACAAAATGAAGTCAAGCTGTTTGCCTGATCCATTTTTCATTGTTCGCCCGGCTTTTCCCACTTGGAACGAGGGCTTGTGGCATCAGGAAGTTAAAAGGAGTCAGGAGGGGGGAAAAAGGGGGAGTGTTTCTTTTAAAAAGAGAGTGAGATTGGAGAGGAGGACACAGGCACTCCAAACCCTGTCTGTGCTGGGTATATTAGGCAGCCAGTGCTCTTGGCTGGGAGCCCAGATGAGGCTTTTGTAATCAAAACATGATCTTGTATGCTGTGCAACCAGTGCTGAGAAAGGCCGTCTGATGGCTCTCCTCTTTTAGCTCTGCTCTGGAATCTGCTGGGCGCCGCCGCCGATGGCCAACATGCACCGAGCTGTGAGTGCTGCCTGTGTGGGGCTGGGGAGGGGCGCGGGGCGGCGGGGTCCCTCACCCAAAGAGGCCACGCAACGACTCGCGCTGGCTCCTTCAGGGTGGCCTTGCTGTGGCTGTCGCTTTGTTGGTTTTTTTTTTCCCTCGCCTGGCTGCCAGCAGGCACTGGGAGCAAATGAGCTGCACCGCGTCGTGGGGGGACCTGGGGGGTGGATTTTGGGTGCTGGGGTTTGCATGTCCATGGCTGAGGCAGGCTGCCGTGGCTGGCAGAGGACGATGTGCCTCCCGGGAGGGTGGGGGACCGGGGCAGGTAGCAGACAGGACCCCAGGCAGTGCTGGATGTTGCCTGTCCTGAGAAGGCTTTCTGCTGCAGCTGTCAAGTCAGAGGATATTCCTTAGAACGAGGGGATGCATTTGCTTACGCAGAGGAGTGTTAGAACGGCCTCGCTCCTCTTCCCTCCCCCCCACCTTCTGTCTGTCTCGCCTTTCCCACCCCGCCGCCGCCAAGGACGCGCGCTGTAGGAGCAGGCGGTTGTAGAAGTGTGTGGGAAAACAGCACGCAGAGACAGTGTGGAGCGAGGCATCCCTCCAGCCCCCCGCGAGCTGCGTAGCCAGTGTGTGTGCCACCGGGGAGCGGGGGCATGACAGAACGAGGTGGCGTCATTTAACTGAAGCACAAAGCCGCTCGCTTTCCATTTCTGCTTGTGTGACATTTGTGTTTGCGCTAGCAAGAGGCCTCTCGCCCTGCAGCCCCGCTGCTCCGCGCTGCTAGCACGGGGGCACTGGCCTTGGCTGCCTTCTGATTCTAAGCCATCGCACGTTTGTTCTGCCAAAGCCATTTATAACTCTCCCGTCGCTGCGGCATACGGGCACCTTGGCTCCCCGGAAGGGCTTTGCTCTGGGGAGGGCACAGCAGAGCCCCTTTTCATCCCCAGCATCAGCTGCAGCACGGGCTGGGGCAGCGAGTCGTTCCAGAAGCGGAGGGAGCACGTCCCCCGTTAGCAGCTGGCGCGGAGCGGCGGCTGGCGAGCAAACGCTGACTTGGCTGAACCAGACAATGGGTGAGCCCCTGCGAGCCGCTGCGGGGGCTCCAAACTCCGCTCGGCGCTTCTGCTGTGCAGGCAGGGACCGCCTCTCACCCGCAGCTCCCCGGCACCTGCTGGAACAGGTCGTGCAGGGGGAAACACTGGCTGCATCGATATAGGGGAGGAGAAGTGCTGGATACCAGCAAAACTTTCCTCCCAGTGACTTGTTTGCAGCTGGAAGTGGAAAGACCCCCTCCCCCTGCACTGGCTGTGCTGCAGCGCAGACAAAATGCTGACAAATGTGCAGTCTCGCGCGGCGCGGGAGAACGGCCTGGCCGCTCTCTGCCATCTTTTGCCTTTGAAACGAGCACACATACAATCTCTGCAGGAATTTTTAAATTCTGCCTGAGCCGGCACCCTGTCAGTCCTCCTTCAAAGGAATGTGGAGATGAAAGGGGTGTGTTTGAGGGCATGCACCACTTTGATCCCACCCTGGAGCAGCCAACACCCCAGCACTCAGCAAAGAGCCAACCTGCCAATTTAGCGCTCACAGAATAGCTTCTGTTCGGGTAAACACTGAATTCAGCTTTAATCAGCCTTGCAAAATGGCCATGAAAGAGTATCCACCCAGATCCAATCTGCTCACCTGTCACGTACCCAGCTGACTGATGGCAATGCAAAAGCGTGTTTCGCTCTCCCGCAGACCTTGACAAAATTCCATTGTCCGGCAGGAGAACGCGTGGAGGTGGTTTCAATGTCCCCGTTGTTCCACCTGAACACCCATGCGTGCCCGTGTCCTGGCACAGCAGCCCTGGGCACGGGCTGTTCCATCAGCTCTGATGAAACACCCCTCAGAGGGGGTGCGAGGGACGATGCCTTGTGCAGGACCTGAGGTCTGCTGTAGCAAACCGGTTCTCCTGCCTCTCCCCTCTCTGGTTTCTCCCATCCAGCACACCTCCTCTGTGACATTATCACATTTGCAACCTTTGGCCCCTTTTCTCCAGAGAACATTACCTGGCAGACTTCTCCCCCATCCGTGGCCCTATTCTTTGCAGATCAAGCAGAGATCTGCTTGATCAGAGCTGAAATGTAGTAAGCTTTGGGGTTTTTTTTTCATGTAAAGCCCTTGAAAGGCAGACCCAGCACTGCAGGGATGTGTGGTGATTCAGCAGCTGTATCCCTTCCTCCGGAGGCGAGCGCTGGCCGTGCACAGGGGGATGATTTGCAGCCCTGGTTCCCGGGAGGCCTGGGACACTTTGGGAAGTGCAGTGATGCTAACCCCTGGCTGAATTCCCACCCACTACCTAGAATTATTTTCCAAAGGTCAGCTGATCAAACGAGCCCACATTTTCACTTGATGTCCATCTCCCAGGTAGCTGAAAACCTTGCTGTGTTAAGCAGGTCATTCCTGCAGCTCATCTGAAATCCTGTGCCTTCAAAGGGGCAGGATATTCCCATCCTGGTGAAGTGCTACATGACACGCAAAAATCAAGGGTCAGGTTCACAGCGCCTTAATTCTGCCTCGATCGATACAGAGTGGCACACTACATCTTCAGGAGGCTGGAGCCCCTCTGCAGCACGGGATGGAGTTCACAAACGTAGCTGGGAATGTGGAGCAGAGTCAAAGGCTTTCCCTCCCCTGGGCTATAGCATCTGTGGTTTTACTCTTTGCCTTCAAGCCTTGGGCTTCTCACTGTGTGTCTGCTCAGTTTAAGCAGGGCTGTGTTTGACAGCACCCCTCCATCCCCTCCGCTGCACCGCCACTGCTCCAGAGGTTCCTCTGGTGACCTCGTGAGGACCAGGCAAAAGGCACCTGAGGTCTCCAGGAGAAACCCTCCTGTCCCAGGGGAAGGGCTTTGCAAGCCCGTTGGCTGCCGCTCGAGGCTGGAGCCTGGCTGCCGGCGTCAGACGCGGATCCCGTGTCCCCGGCTGCCATGGCTGGCCCCTGAGGCATCCTTCCCCGGAGGAGGTCACACCTGCTGTGTCATGATTAATGAAGGACAAACCCCTCCTGCCTGTGCCGGAGCTCTTCCCAGCCGTGCCTGCGCCAGAGCCTGCGGCAGAGGATGCTTCTGGGGTTGTGCCCTTGGGGTGGGCGCAGTCGGGAGCCATGATGAAGCGAGGGCAGCAGGAATGCTCGCTCCTGCGAACACAGGGAGAGGCACAGTTGTCCTGAAGGCCTCGGTGGTTTTATGAGGAATTTGATGGGAAGCCAACGGGGATGGGCAAAACCCACGCCTTGCCTGTGCGTGGCAAGCGAAAACACTTCATCATCCCAGGGAATTTTAATCAATTTTATTTGATAATTAACCATCTATTCACCACTGATTCTGGTTTTAAAGAAAAACAAACCCAAAGCAAACACACTCTTAGGAAAAACAGCCCAGCGTTCCTCCTGGCACTGCTCCCCCCGTCTGCGCTCTCTGTCCCTTCGCCGAGGCCAGGGCAGTGCTGGCGATGGGGGTCCGTGCCGGGGCCCCCCGCCATCAGCAGCCCCTCACGGCTCCCACTCAGGCGGACCACGCTCCCCCTCGTCCCGGCAGGGCCTGTCCCTCCGGCCTGCTCTGCCCTCCTCCCCCTGCCCTCCGAGGCGCTTTCCACAGCGGCGCCATTGCCTCCCCTCAGGGGCGCAGAGGCGTCGCCTCCGAGGGCTCGGGGCACCGCGCGCTCCTCTGATTGGCTCAGAGCCCCCACGGGCTCCTCTGATTGGCTGAGAGCCCCCACGGGCTCCGCTGATTGGCTGAGTTTTGGCGGGAGGTCTGTGGAGGAGCCGGCTGGGGGCAGCCCATGGCCGCCTCCCTCACAGGGCACCCGCAGCCTGCTCACCTCACCTCACCTCACCTCACCTCACTTCACCAGTTACGCCCAGTATACCCACACGGCTGGGGTGGTTTTAGGGCCAGGCTGGGGCTGGGCAAGCTGCTGAGGCTGGGGCTGAAGGCAGGGCACAGCGTTCCCTCAGCCAGGTCCCTGTGCCTGCCCTCAGGGCATGGCTGGGGGCTGAGGTACCCTGCAGCAGGGACTGACCCCAGCCCCAGAGACCTCCACAGCTCCGGGGCAAGGATGGGGCCAGGACGGTCAGGTGGTGGCCCCAGAGGATGCTGGCACACACAAAGCTCTTCGCCAGCCCTTGGGGACCGTCCGTGTGCCATTCCGCCACGCGCTGGCTGTTGCTGCTTCGCAGGGACGCCGCCCTGAGAGTCGCCCCGCGAGCGATGTCCAGTTGCACTGAGGTGGTTGAAGGTTTGGTACATTTGTTTCCCAATCCTTCCCAGCTTTCCCAGCATTGTGGGCCACAGGCACCGTGCACAGCAGCTGGGTTTGCTGCAGCACTCCTGCGCTTGCAGTCCCAGCAAAACTGATTCCCAGAGACTTGGGGTTCCTGTCCTGCCCTCCCCAGCCTCCCTCTGTCCCACCCAGCTTTCTGGGTGAGCGGAGGAGCAGGAATATGAGATCTCTGCAGCATTCAGATGCCATGCTGATAAGGAGAGCACAAAAACACTGTTTAAAAATAAACCCGTGGTGCCTTGGAGAGCTCAGCCTTGCCACCTTGCTCTTCATGCAGACACCAGGAAGAGTCTCGACGATACAGATCAGCTTGCTGCAGTGAGCTGATACTCATCAGCATTAATTTTCGCTCGGCACTGCTGTCACTAGAATTTAAAAATTCCAATTTGTTATCCCCTGTGGTAACCAGGGTGCTCTCTGAATGCAAATGGAGGGGAACTGATGTCCCTGAGAACACCTGAACCAGCGGTGGGGAGAGGTGTCATTTACTGCATGCAGTTCAGCAGTGTGTTAACTCTGGAGCCTACCGACAGCCATCAAAGTGGGACATCAGCTTTTTGCTCTACCTACCTCATTGCTGAACAAAAATGGTGAGAAAAGAAAAGGTTAATTCTGTCAGGGAAAAGCCACTTTACAAGATACAGTATTCTTTTTCATGGAGAACTGAGGGGAGAAATGGTGGGACTCATCCACTTCCCACCCTGTCCAACCAGGAGAAGCAGGTTTCGTCCTGTTGGTGTGATGACTGAGAGGAGCTTTGTTCCTTCTCTTTTCAGGATGCTGCTGTGGATGATGCAGTGCTAAGGAAGAAAGAGCAGAAAGATGTTGAACTCGATAAGAAAATCTTGGCTCTGCGGAAGAAGAATGAGGCGCTCATACGAAGATACCAGGTGAGGCTGCAGGTTCTGACCTGCCCCAGCTCCGTGTTGGAGTCCCCAGCTCAGAAAGAGAATGGTCAGCAGTGTCAGAGTGACTTTGTTACACAGATAGCATTTTTATATCGGAAAGCACTCGGAGCAGGGGGGCAGAGCTCTGCCTTTAGCTGCAGCTCCTGAGTTGGATTGGAGAGCAGGCTCACTGACGCTTGCCTTGCTGCTGCAGTGTCTCCTCTCACCCCACCATCCTCCCCTGTCTGCATCACACCTTCCCACCCCTTCACCTCATATTCCCCTGACTTTTCCTTGTGTCCTTCTCAGTGCCTCATGATTATCCCCTTGGACACATGGGAGGTTGCATCCTCATTTGATGGGTTTCTCTTCCTACCAGGGCAGTGGTATGGGCTGAAGCTCTTCCCTGGCCAGTCCCATTGTTGTGAGCACTGAGGTGTCCAGAGAGTCCATGAAAAAAAACAAAGATGAAGGCAAATCAGGGCTTTAGCAGCCTGCTGGTTACTGCAGCCTTGCCCTCTGAATTAGGAGGGAGTACTCCAGCTATTCTCCCTAGTTTTTTGATCCTGTCTTGTCCAAGAAAATTTGCCCAGTGGCTTGCAGGAGATACCCAGCCTGGCTTGTCTGAGCTGGTTGGGGTGACATTGTGGTAGCCCGGAGCTCTCTCTGTGGGTTTGTTTGCCCTTCTCCATGAGTGCCTGCATACGGCAGTACCGAGTACAACAACCTGTACTCCTGGCAGAAGGATTCCCCGTGGCTTGTCTGGAATATTCTCCTGCCTGTGCCCAAGGCTACTTGGTTTTATGGACTCTAACATCTGCTGGCTGGGTGGGCAGTCTCAGGTTTGACAAAGAGCTGTGCTAAAACCCTCAAAATTCAGAGCACGCTTTGTGTCTTGGATCCAGAGCTGAGAGACTGGTGCTCTGGGCTGGGTCTCGCTTAGAAGACATTTCCTTTGATACCACAGAAGCCATTTTGGTCCTTTTCTGATGGGAAAGGTTGAATGCCACAAGCAGCTGGGGAGAGGAACCCTTAATCCTGTAAGAAATGTGACCCACCTGCCACCATCACTTGGCTTCTAGAAGCTGCCTTGCAGACAGCCAGATCTCAGCCACCTTCCCTTGGCCACAGATGATGCCCTGGCCCCAGGCTGGCATAGGGACCATGGCTCCCATCCATGGCCCTCCCTTTCTGCAGGCCTGGTGTGTCTCCAGCTGCTCTACATGTCCTATACCCAATCTTTCATGAACCTTAAACTGATCATCTTCCCTGCATGTCCTCTGTGCTTGCTTCCCATTGCTGAGACCACAGCAGACACTCTGAGTCAACAAGAGATTTACTAAGATGCCTGTGGCACAGGGACAAGTAATGGCAGTCACAGCTGCCTGTGACCCCTTCCAAGGACACACAAATGGAACACAAGGTGGTCCACTGCCTCTTAGAGGTGGAGGTGGGTCCATTTAGGAGAAATCCTAAAGAGGAAAATGGAAAACATCTGTAGACATCCAGGCTGGTGACAAGGATCTGTTTGTGCTTCAGGAAATAGAAGAGGACAAAAAGCGAGCTGAGCAGGAGGGAATGGCTGTTACCTCCAGGAGACCCAAGCAAGATGGACTCACCATTACCATCACCAAGGCTCACAATGTAAGTGCTGCCTCTCCTTCACCACAGGCCAGCTCTCACGCCAGTCCTTCCTCAGCAAAGTGACATTTCTGAAAGAGACAGCCTCTTTCAGGCTCTTTCAGGCACAGGACAGAGCTCCTAAGCCCTCACAAAAGGATGTAAAAACTCTGCAGAGATGTGTGCTCAAAGTGATTTTAGCTGATGCACATAAATTTCCAGCCATGCTCAGGCACCTGTACCCCAGCACGCAGAATGAACAGATGAATGAATGTGTGAGCAGGCCCTGGACGGGTCCCAGGTGTCACCATCACTGCAGATACCTAGGCAGAACCTGTCAGGTGTATGTGTGTCATCAGAGGTGTCAGGGATGCCTCTGAGGATGCCTGTAGGCTGAGCAAGGTCAGGATCTGCTTGGGCTTTGTGAGAGTGCAAAGCAAGGAGCCTTTGGTTGCTTTGGGGCTTCCCACAACTGGGACAAAGACTGCAAATCCCAGGCTTCCTTCCTAACTGGACCAGATCTGTGTCTGACAAGCCCTGTCCACCTCTCCTGGCAGCGTGGGGCTTGGTAAACCACCCAGCCAGTCCTGCTGTAACCCCCGGGCGAAGTCCTCTGCCTGAGCCACCCCACTCTCCTCTTGTGCAGCCAGCACTCCTGGGCTGTTAGATCCAGGCTAGTGCATTGCCCCGGCCCTCGCTGGCTCCGGAGGTGCGTTGCTGCACACATTTTTCTCTCACACAGGACCTGAAAGATGCAATTACCCAGACTGAACACTATGGACAAGATAGCCCAGCCCTCTCGATGGTGAGCACCACCCTCAGGAGCCACCCACTTGGCTTCCAAGGCCATCTCCATCAGGACTTAGGCTTTCCTGATCTAACTCAGAGTGCTGCAGAAAGACATGAGGATGACATTTGTTTCCTATAACTCTGGCATTTTAGGCTGAAATGTCAGATTTGTAAGTGCAAAGGATTTTCCAGACCCGCTGTAACTGTGGGTTTCACTGCTGAGCAGACAATGAGCCCCTTGTTCCCTAGGAATGTCACGGCACTGTGCCGGGCACAGAAAGCTTCCTGGGGCAAGGCCTGCCTGTGCTGTACTGGCCTCCCTGCTGGTGAGCAGGTGTGTGTGGGGAAGGGAGTCCCACGGGGGAGCCGAGGGGCCTGGGTTTGCTAACGAAGTGATTCGTTTTCCAGGACAAAAGGGTGGTGAGCGAGAAATGGGGGAGCCCCTGTCCCACGAGCCCTGGGTTCAGCATTGGCAGTGAGGAAGAGGAGGAGGAGGATGAAGCAGACCATATGTTCACATTCAGGATGGGGAAGAGGATGCAGCTGGCTGTTACCATGGACAACAAAGCCAAGGTGAGCAGGGATCCCTCTTACACTGCCCCCTCTCGACTTACAAAGGGGCTTCTGTTCTGCCTCTCGCTTGAGCTTTCTGCTCAGCGTGTCCCCTGGTGTCTCATCTCCAAAGGGAATCGTTCCCTTCCTGCTCCTTTTCTCTCATTTCTCCATCCTTCAGCACAGCCTCAGGCTTCATCTCCCACTGCCACACACTTCCCTCCCATGTCTGATTGACAGGAATCAGCCCCCAGGCCTCGCTAAACCTCACGGCACCTCTGCCCAGCCAGGCGTAGCCAGTTCCCTTTCTGAGAGGTCAGCCACCTCAGTGCCCCCCCTGTCCACTGGTGGGTTTGTTGAACTGTGTCACTGTGCCTGGAAAGGGGATGGAAATAAGTGGAGCTCAGTTAGCTGCATTACACCCCAGCTATTCCCAGGGACACAGTGATGTTTGTGGCAAAACCAGCATCATTTCTCCCTGCTACTGTATTCCAGAAAGTCCTAAATGCAGAAGGAAAAACAGAGTATCTGTTACAGCTGCCAACATGATGGGCAGAAAATGTGACCTAGTATTTGCAGACTTAATTAAAAATTGTGAGAAAAGGCAAAAGTAATTGAAAATACTACTTCATGTTTTAAATCCCCAAACATCCCCTCCTGGGCACTCCCCTGTCCCTCGTGGAGTCTGTGCATCCAGACAGAATGATCCTAATGGCAGCTTTGGCGTGTTGGGACTTATGTGCCAAGAAGGGTTTGATAAAACTTTGGCAGTTAGTATTGGCAGCACCTCCAAGGAAGTACGTGCCTCTAGGAGCTTCATGCTCTTATTTTCTTCTCTTGGAGTATATCTCAGGGGACTGATGTTGTTCTCACTGGAGTTTGTGAGTTTGGCCACTGAGATAAATAGGAACAAGGATCAGAAGTGCCACTTTCTTTGGAAATGATGGTAGTGTGTGTGTGCACAGAGGTACCTGTGTGGGAACTCAGGGAGCCTCTCCAGTCAGTGAGTCTCTGGAGGGAGATCATTGCTGCAGGTGATATTTCTTGCTGTTGAATGTGTTCCAAAAGAATACAAGAGGCAATCTTATCTATTAATTGATTAAGAGTAAGGAGACGCCAGTGAGACAGTGGGAGACACACCACCCAGGTGAGCACAGCCCCTTCGTGCTGACCATGCCGATGAGGAGGAGACGGAAAGCCTCAGCTGGCCCCGTGCCTCGCTCAGGCATTGCAGGGGACAAGGTCAGCCCCTGTCTCCATCACAGCAGTGCTGGGAAAAGGAAACGGTGGCAGCAAATGGTGCTCCCCTGGGTCCCCTTTTAGGCACAGCAACGTGCTTGGCCCACAGAGCAAGAGTGAGCTTTTTGAACTGAGGTCCAAAGACATTCCCCAGGGTAATGAGGCGAACCCCCACCCTTCCTGCTACCCCGGTGCTTTGGGGTGGGAGTGCTGAAAACCTTGGCTGTAAGCAAAAGGCAGGGGACATTCCTCCCTCTGAGGCAGCCTGGAAAGATTTGTCTGATTTTGTGCCTCGAATGCCTTTTCATTTCTGCTTCTCCATGACCTAGTTACCCTTTCTTTCCACGAAGAAATAGGCCACAATCACTCTGCCATTGTGAAGTCATTATGTGTTACCTTGAAGGAACTGAATCATTTAGGAAATAATACACCTTTCAGAATGATTTTTCAGCAGAAGGGGACTGAGGCCTCTCATTTCCTTTGTTCCAGATAAATTACTGGTAGTGCAAATGTCCCCTTCAAATGAAATCTCATTCCAGCACAGCCAAACCACCTCCTGATGAAAGGGGGGGAAATCTGTTTTTTCTTGGAATAGAGGATACATGGAAATCCAACCATGCTCATTACTGCCTGAACCTTACCAATGGGACACCTGCGAGTCCCCTTCAAGGGGTCTCATGGCTCTACAGCTCTGCATGGGGGGCTTCTGTTTGAAGCAATTACATGAGCAGAGTGAGTGGCTCTCACAGCCAGGCTGTGTCCCCTGGAGCCGTTTCCATAATCTATAGCTCAGGATTCAAGTCCTAGATGGGGATTTGTATTAGCACAAAGCACTGGCAGCTAAAGCACATTGCTGCCTTGGTCTCTGTGCCAGTGTTTCTCAGCATGGCCCATTAATAGACCCTGTGGGAACTCCCCATCAGCTCCCTGTTGTACGGTATATATGATTTGCTCACATGAAGCACCTTGCACAGCCTTAGCAGCCCCCCAGGGTCTCCTGGGTGTACGTATAAAGCACATCCCGGCAGCCTGACTTGATGACAGAGGAGAACTGATTTATTGGTGAATGTTCCAGTGGCATCAGTCCAGAACCTTCCTTTAGTTACTTTAAATATAGTTCTTGAAATGGATGAGTAGGAAGATGGGACTGTAATGGGTGAGAGGGAAAAAATTAGTAGGATTTTGGGCAAAATTATATTTGATATCATCTGAAGCACAAGCTTATTTGTTGCTGCTGCCCTGTTTAGGCATCCTGCGGGCTGCTGAAGATTAAAAGAGGGTAGATAACTTGCTGCAGCTTCCCAGTGAGCAAGGTTTCACCAGGTGTCCCTGGAGGGACCTCCTCGGTGGTACTGGGATGAGTAAATGGGCCATCTCCACCCTTCCTAGGACTGCTGTAAGGTCCAAGCAGCGGAGTTGCTGGGCTGTGCAGAAAACCATTTACATTCAATCCTAAATATCACAAATCATTGTAAAATGAGAAGCCCCAAAGGAAAAGCAGGTGGAAATTTGCATGAACTGGACAGAAGTCCAGGGTTTTCCTTTGTTCTCCACGTTCTTTTTCCTCACACTCCTCAGACAGGCTTCTGAGAGCACCTGGCAAGATTTCAGTTTTCACTACCTTTTCATCGCAATGGGAAGTGTTTGTTAATATATCTGGAAGAGGTGATTCAGTTAGCATAACTCTGCAAGCTATAAGAGGTGTCCATTTACATAGTCTTAATGGAAGAGTTAAATAAAACTGCATTCTCTTGTGTTTATCACATGGAAGAGCATCAGCATGGCCCATTAGTGCAGATACACAGCAGCTTCCTAAAATGACCATGTTAATACTGTGTTTCTGAGCTACTAGAGCATCTCTGCAGAAATGCCAGTATCAATGAGACCAGCAGATACCCTTGTGGCTGCAGACATCACCCTGTGAACCCAGAGGGGATGGCAGGAGAGATCTGCAGCTTCAAATTATCCATCCCAGCTCTGTGTTCTGAAATAACAGACCAAGATAGCCCACTCACAACATCATTAGTTTTTCTTCCACCCATGCCCATTAGCACTGATTTACAATGAAAGAAAAACCACATTGGTTTCTTCGACTGCAAGCTGGAATCCTGTGCTGATCCTTCTAATTCCAGTCTCCAGTTTCAGTGAAATTTAGGAATAAAATATATGAATCAGAGCACATAAACAGGATTTGAAATATTCTTTTCATTGTAAAACATCCTGTGTTTGTATTGGCTAAGAGTTCTGGCATGGAAACATGTTACCATTGGCCGTGATGTGATGCAGTCATTCGGAAACAGGTGCCACTTCAAAGCCAAGACCTGAGTGCTTGTGAGCTTCGTGGCTGACTAACCCTGAATTCTGCTCTGTACTACCTAGTCCTAGTTGTATGACAGCCAGAGCTGCAGAAAACAGGCAAAATTATAAATTCATACTCCAGCCTCTTTGGGCACCTGCTTTCAGGTGTTTGACTACCACCATTGGGACTTTTTTCCCCTTACTCCCAGTTGTACTGTGCCTTGTGGCAGGTTGTGTCCGTTGCCTCTTGCCCTTTTGCTGTGTACACCCAAGAGGAAACATGCTCTGTTCTCTTCTTAATGAAGGTGTAGTCTGTCCTGTTATCCAGATCACTGAAGAAGATGCTGAGCAGTAGAAAGTGGCCTCACAGCAACAGGTTACTCTGTGCCTTCTCTGCCAGGGTCTGCCCTCTACCTCCCAGGTCCCTAACCTAGTGGCAGAAATGCAGTAGGAGGCTGAGAACAACACAGAAAGTACTAGAATGGCATTGAAGAGATGATTGGCAGCAGATCCTCGCTTTGAACCCAACATGTGGCTTCACTTATTTCAAAAAAAGCAGAAATAGCAAGGGTTCTACTAAGGGCAGCAAAACTTGTTAGGAGCTACAGCCAAAACCTAAACGGAGAGCTGTGCATGCTCAAGGGAATTTATAAAGAGGTTCCCACCATGTCCCCACAGCTCTGGCACACAGAACCGACAGCAGTGCAGGGACTCATTCCTCCTCTCGTGTGGATCAGGCTAACTCAAGAACTGTCCCTGCTGAGACAACAAAATTACACAGATGTGAAAGAAGAATAAACAAGAGACTGAAGGTCTGACGCTGGAAACACTCCAGTACCTCCTAAAACATTTATCATGTGCTAGGAAGCTCGATGACTGGATAAGTGATAAAAAAGGTCTTGCTGACGGAGGCTGTCTGCAGCACAGCTCCCCCCCAGCTCACATCTGCACTTCTGGCAGAGCCCAGGGAGGATGAGGCGAATGCAAGACGTCTCGGTATCGTGTGTCAGGGCAAGTTCACTGCTGCTTGCAAGACTTCCACACAAATCAGAGGTCAGTGTGTGCTGTTTGTTTTTGAAACCAAGTTCGTAGCAACAAAGAGTTCCCAGATTTCACTGAAGTTTACTTGGAGATTTTGAGCTCCTTTGAAATCAAGACTCCAGTGTGTGTGGATGCCCAAGGAGAAAAACAGAGGAGAATTTACCATGCTTTAGAGAAGGAAGCTTCAGAGGTTTGTTCATCCCTGGTAAAGTCAAGCAGAGGAATCACAAAGATGAAGAGAAAAGAAAAAGTTCAGTGATAAAGATGGAGATGACTTCCTAAGTCTCTCATTTCCTTGTAAGGCAAAAATAAAAAGGCACATGACGGAACTGAAAGACAATACTTTTAAATGAGAAAAAGTGTGTATTTTTGTACAAAAGATGTGCTCATTTTGTGGAAGTGATGGCTGAGGGCACTGGCAGGAGCTCAGCCAGCAACAGAGATAATTAACAGAATAAGAACCAGATGTAAATCCATGCAGTAAAGTCATGAGCTGATACAGCCAGCTGGAAATAATATCTGAAAGGGGTAAACTCCCCTTGTTCAGGGAGTTTAGAAATCAGTTTTCTGAACTATTCCACCGCTGAATAAATCATTCCAGAAATCTGAACGCACAATGACTCCGAAGATGATAAATTACCAAGTGTTAAGACACTTCAGGGGAGTAAGGGCTTTGTGGGCAAGGTTGGAGAGAACATCACCATCTCCTTTCTCTTTCACCTTCTAGGCTTCTGCCCCAGTGTAGCCTCACATTTTATTGGGACGTGTTGTTTGGTGGGAGGAGAACTTCACATTTGTTTCAAAGACATGAATGCAAGATGGCTCACCTGTCTAAAATAAAAACATCAAACAGTGTTCATGCTGCAAAGCATCTGAACAGGGTAAAGCCCACCCTACCTAAGCTGTGCTCAGTTAAACATGCCTATGTAGTGTTACATATCCCTAAAGTAGGGTGGCAGCTTTATAAACCAAGAAGCCTGCCTGTCTGGCTCACGTTTCTGTTCCGCCAGACCCAAATTGGTTGCAGTTTGGGGCTGGCCACTCTCCGAGGAAGGGCACTGCAGAGGGCCAGTGGAGGTGGTGGTAACTCATCCTGTCCTTCCAGGGCAAGCGGATCGTCAGTGAGAAACGCACCGAGAGCTTCCCTGGCCCAGGCAGGGCACCAGACCTGAGTGAGGAGGAGACAGACCACTTGGTGGCTTTCCGCCGGGGGAGGAGGATGCAGATTGCCATCACCATGGACAACAAGGAAAAAGTAAGTGCACTGTGAGTGACTGGACTGCAATGTATCAGTGGCACCCACTCATTCTGCTGGCACGAGAAGGGCCGTGGAGACACATTAGGAGCTAGCCCAGCAACAGGACACTGGGAGAGACTATAAATTAATAGTGGGGAGCTTATCACCATAAAACTCTCTGGCTTCCATCACTGTGAAAGAAGAAAGGCTACAATCCTTTCCCTTCCCTGTGATCCTAGCAGCCTCTTAAACATACTGGGTCCATAAGAAATGTCAGATGGCGTTTGGGGAGGATGGATGAAAGCACTGACAGGTACGGGGTGTGAATCTCACCTCCTGTCTCTTACCAACTTCTTTTTGGGGCTGCACAGCAGATTGAGTCAGGAGCACTGTCCCCTTGACTCACTGCATGACTTAAAAGTTTAACAGAGCTGGGCAATAGCTGCTTCTAAACCCAGGTCCTGCTGTGCCTGGCCATAACCTGCTGGGCGAGCTGCTGAACTTTATTAATCTTTGAAACATAGTTTAAATACTTCTTCGCAAATACCTTCCTCTTCACACACACGGAGGCATGTGGTATTTTCCTATTTGAGAGTTTGCACAGATAAGTAAGGATGCCTGCAGCAAACAGGGTCAGCAAAGACTAGGAAAGAAAACAACACTTAGCGTGGCTGCCGAACACACCCAGGAACGCTGGGGGACCTGTGCAGCACCCTCTGGGACAGCAGCCAACCATCTGCTAACTGCCCACGTGAATCTTCAGCCTCCCTTCCTCCCCAGAGCTTACCTAGGCTCTGAGAGCCCATGTGCTCCTTTCTCATGGCTACCAAGCAGTTTTTTGAATGGCATAAACCTCATAAGGCTGCCTGATGGGGCACTGGGAACTCTCCATTCGCTGGAGGTTCACGTGGCAGATGTCACCTGTTTCAGTCTAGGCATCAGGGACACACCTAGGCATGATGAGAGTGACCTGACCATGCCTGTGCTGCAGCTGTCCTTGAGGCTGCTGCGATGTGCAGGGCACATCCTCCTCCGCTTCTGCTCTTGCTGGGCTTGTTGAAATATTTATCTCCAGGCCATTGAGGCTGGGACTGTGCTAGGAGAGAGCAGCAGGAGGAGTGCCTAGATCCTGTGCCCTGTTTTAAGTGCATGGACAGCCCTGGAAAAAGTAATAACTCATATGCTTGTATTATGGAACTGAAATTTGAGGCCGAGGGTCCATGTATGTGGTTTTGGCGACACCTTGCTTGTATTGCCCCCAAAGCAGTTGGGTTCAGAGTGTGTCTGAGAGCAGGCCTACAGCTGTGCTGGCCTAAAGCTGTACCTGCCTGCACCTTTTCACATGAACCGCTGAAGAGCTGATGCTTTCAGCTGCAGGCTGGCAAAGAGGGCGTGAAGTCCCCAACGCCTGGCAGGTTTGGTTTGGGGGAGTCGCAGAGGTTGGTGTCTTGGGTCTCCCTCCTGCTACTTTCAGCTCCCGCTGTGCTACCATTCACTTAAGCTCATTCATGTACGTTAATTCCCAATGAACACAATTACCTCCATAGAACGGTGCAAGGAGCTCACATAAGTCTGCCAGCCCTCCTTTCCTCAATTGTACAGAGCCACAGTGGTCTCCTTCCCACAGCTCGGGCTGGAAGGTAATCCTGATAATCCCCAGGAATGCAAACAACTCGCTGCTGCTCCTCCTCCGATAACAAAGCTCATTTGAATTCTTCCCTTTTTTTCCCTTAATCCAAAGCCAGTGGCTCAGCTGGCAGAGGGTCGGGCTGAAGCTCCAGCACTCCTGGAGTCAGCAGCGGCCACGAGGCGAGGGTGGCCTGCGAGCTGCTGGGTGAGAGCCAGCTGCTGCTCACGTCCCCACGGACAAGGATCGTGCAGCGCCCCTTGGTGCCTTGTCAGGAGCACAGGAGAGCCACAGAGGCTTCCTGCAACTCTAGCTATCAAACACCACTGCTGAGGAGCAGAATATGCCCTCAGCCTTGCTTGGGACTGAGAAGAAAGATGAGTTTCGCAGTACTGAGGCAGTCTTGGACTGATGTCGCTGGCAAGACCCATTTAGTGATAGCATCATACTTCTTGCTGGCACAGAGAAATTGGCCCCTGCTTTCTGTTGCTGAGCTTTGAAGCACAGCTCCCCCAGCCTCTTGGGAGCTCACAGAGGGCAGAATGGGGACTTGCTGCTCCCCAGAGGGCAGGGTGCTTTTGGGGGCCACCTGCTCTCCCCACCTGCACAGGAGGCAGGGAGCAAGCAGAGGGAGTGCCCCAGAGCACAGCTCCCACGGCTGGGGAATGGAGGGGCTGGGAGCAGATGTCCATGAGCTTATTTTAAAAATGGGCTTTCATGGGAGTATTTCTTCTTGTTCTTTGGATTCCTCTTATAATTTAGAAAAAGATAGAACCCATGTGTCTGATACCTATTATCAGCTGGATATGTTTCAAGGTCCAGCTGAGCTCAGAAGCTATTTCTTTGCTCCTGGTGGTTTCCCTATACTGATCAGCCCCTGTTCCATCCCTAGTTAATGAAGATATCTTCATATTTACTATTTTAATTGTGTAGCTTCAGACAACAGCCACAACAGCCAGGATAAAAACCAGCTCTCAGCACGCAGGCACTTTACAAGGTGAGAAAAGGATGTGGCTGGGAGAGAGTTAAATGCAAGCTACTTTCTTCCATCTGCACTTGGTCAGCCTTTTCCCAGGATCAATGACAGAAGCAGATGGGCCCTGAAGTGACAGGTCACATTGGCATCTCCCACACCATGCCAGCTTGGGCTGGTTCAGTTGAGGGAGGTTTGGTCTGGCCCACCCTGTCACTTCAGCTGTTCCTAAGCTGCGCCAAGGATCAGTGTTTTAAACAAATGCTTCTTTTTACTGGTAGTGATGGTGCTTGACAAATTGAGCCCAGGCGAGGCTGTCTCATGTGCTGTGCCGCAGAGCGATGTGTTTCTCCAAGAGGCACTGGAGGGCTACAGTGCAGAGAGCAGAGCAGAGCTACTAATACCAAAATATATAAAACCTCTACGAAATAATTTTAGCCTGCAGAACTCAGTGTGTGTCACGGGGATGTTGAATACAGCAATTCAGTTTGGAAATGGAAGCTGAATCCCACCAGCACTGGTGGGGATCCCAGCATCCACAAACCCTGGCAGCCCAGGGCTTCAGTTCCCCCTGTGTCCCCAGGGTTGTGGCACCTCTGCCTCCCTGCCTACCCTGACGGTAAGGATGTGAGTGATGCTGAGTGGCCCAGTGCTGCATCACTTCAGGAAAACTGGTGAACAGGGAACCCTGCCCTGGTGGGCTCTGCCCCCACAGCCAGCCCAGCACTGCAGCAGAGCTGGGACGTGCCCAGGCTGTGCCCTGACGGGAGGGTCAGCACAGCAGCGCTGGCACCAAGGCTGTGTTTGCAGCAGCAGCCAGCAGCACAGCGGCAGGGGGAGAGCAGGGAAGCCTGCAGCCATCCCTCCCTGTTTCACACCTCCCCTCAGCCACCTCTCAGCAAGCTGACCCTATTTAGCCATGCCTGGTGAGGAGTACTTCCACATTTTTGATTGCTCTCCTTGCCATCATTTGTGCCTGTTATTTTTACAATACTGCTTTAACCCAAGAGGACCAGAACCCTACGTGGTGTTCACGCTGTGGCTCTTGTGGCTGTTCTCAGTGACACAACATTTCTGGCTTGTTCTCTATTCTTCTCCTAACAACTTTCCATTTTCTTTGGGTTTTGCTTTTTTTTCTAAATAATTGAACTAACATTTTCAGAGAACAAGTCACAATAAACCCAAAAATGTCATTCCTGAGTGTTAATCATAGGTCAGGTTCGTTACTCTGGGTGGGTATGTAAGAAGGGGTATTTTTCTCTGTGTGAGTTATTTCGTACTATTGATACTGAATTCCATCTGTCATTTTATGGTGTAGGCATTCAATGCCAAGCAATCTTTTGCAGCTCTTTCCTGGCAAATTACATTCTTTGCCCTGGATGATTTAGTATCATCAGCAAACTGTCATCTCTCTCTTCAGCTCCTTTTCCAGACCATTTATGAGCATGTTGAGCAGCATGTGTTCCAGTGGCACACCCCTGCTCATCTTCTACCATGGAAACCCACATTGTCTTTCTGCTTTTTGTTTTTCTCCTTTAATTAGTTGTTAATCCAAAAGAGAAGCCTCATTTTCATCCCCAAATTGATCAGCTCCTGGGAGAGCCTGATGGGCTATCAGTGTTGTCATCTGTAGCTGTGTGCCAGGACCTGAGCTGAGACCCCTGATTTGAGGGTTAGCTTTCAGCCTCCCTTATTGCCTCAGCATGCTCCATCCTTTGGGGTTTTCCCCTACATGCCCCAGCTGGTTCCTACCCAGTGAAAGACTTTCACTGTCTATTAGCACCGAGTGCTGGGGGGACCGAGTTCCCCTGTCACTTTGCAGAAAGAATTAGCCTGAGCACAACGCTCTACTGATGCAACTTCACAGCCTCCAGTCTGCTGCTGGCTTGGAGGTGCCACATCTGGGACCTTTCTTCCCATCTCTGTCTGGCTGCCCCTAAATCTGCAGGCAGGGCTGGGGATAATGCCTCATGTTTAGCACCAGTTTTCCTAAAAAGCCACTCCATGCTCTGGCAGTGTTTCAGGGTCATTAATACATTAGAGCTGGGAGCCAGCAGCCCAGGATCAGTAGAGCACAATGGTTAATTAGCAGGTTACAAATCATCTTTTAAATGGACAGCTGATAGGGCTTCAGGGTTTTTAAATTGTCCTTTTATTAACAGAGTTTCCCAGGATGGTACATCTGAAGTGACTGTAATCAAGAGACACAAAAGCTGCTTTCAGGGACTTATAGAGATGAGTTTAACTCCTGTGCTTGCATGGGAGAGGAACCAAACCTGTGGCAGGAGAAATGCTTTTACATTGCAGGTGGGAGGGGAAGATAGGCAGAAAGGGTGGCTGAAAAGTCTTTAGCTCCCTCCAGGCAGCACAATTAGTAGGCAGATTTTTCAAAAGAGGTAGAAAAAAATATCCTCTCATGTACTAGTTTCAAAAATCCTGCCCAGTGGGGGATCCAAGCACTGGAAAATCGGCTCAAAGCTCTTAGAAAAATCTCCTCCTGCAGAAGAAATGCCAGTCCTGGTGCTGACACGTGCCTGGAGAAGTGGGTACCAAAAGGTTAATTTGACACATGTGTTGGTACTTATTTTTAAAATCAGGAGACAATGACGTAGCCCAGAGACATCGAAGCCTGTCATCGCTTCTGGTATGGAGCACTGTCAGTACCAAACAATGCTGGCCATGGCTGGAAAATGGCACCAGCATCGTCAGCCTTGCACATGAACATCAGCTGGGGATGTGTACGTTGGGAGGGCGCACAAACCCAGAGCCAGGAGGAGCTGGGGATCCCAGGGCTGTGTCCTGGTTCGGAGCAGGCTCAGCCCCCTCTGCCCTGGACCCTTCTGTGGCTGAGAAACAGAGAAATCTTTGCATAAATCTCAGGATAAACAAACGTAATCTTCTCCCTCTACTTTAGTTTTTTGCTGCTTCCTCACACCTCTTCCCCTGCTGTGCAGGAACAGTTAAACTATGAGATGATAATGTCATTGTCATATTTCATCATTTTGGGGGCGGAGAGGAAGAAGGAGGAGAAAAACATGTTTTGCTTCCCCATGGCCTGGGAGTGTCACAGCAGGCTGACAGCAGCTCTGGGGCAGCACTCAGCAAATGTGCAGATCTGCTCCCGAGGCAGTGCAGAGGCAAAGCAAACCCCGACCTCTGAACTGCACAGCTCAGACCTGGTAAAAAAGAACTCGATTTTTTTGGTCCTCTCTGTTTTCCACAGTGCCCTTTAAGAGGCAAAGGTAGAAGCAGACTAAGGAAATGGGCAGCCTGGCTTTGAGTGAAGGGTGTGAAAGGATGGGACTTGTGCAGCATCCCTGTGACAGTGACTGGGGTGCACTGAAGGGCTGGTGCAGGAGCTGCCCCTTCCCGTGTCTCACGAGCTGCAGCACGGTCCCTCGCTCCCAGCGCGTTTCCTGGGCACTGGCTCGCTCCTCGCTGCTCCTTGGCAGTCAGGGCCGAAGTCAAGCTGTGCTGGGCTGCAGACAGACAGAGGCTCTCTGCTCCCCCCGCAGCTTACGCACACCCTGGCTCAGCGCTCGACTCTGCGGATGCTCTGGCTTTCCGGTTCCCGTCTTTGGGGACACAATCAGGCATTGTAAAGGCTCCAAACCAAATCATTCTTTGCATGAGCTTGCATGAGAAATATGCAGGCTCAAATGAAACAATAAGCACACCCATGCAGCTCCCTGCCTCAGTTTCCCCATAAATGATGGGCCGTCTTTGGCATTTCCGAGGCAATCGGTGCTCCTTCTCTCCTGTCTCTCCTCCCACACAAGGGACTGGGGGGGGCTGCAGCTCTTCTGCAGCAGCTGGCTCCTTTGTACTCTTTCTAAAATGTGGAGTTTCTTTTACAGCTGCTGTAAAGGCTGAACCTCCATCTGCACCCTGCTCCCCAGCCAGCCGCCTCAAATAAGCAAAGTTTCCAGGTTTCTGCTGTTTTAATCCCTCTGTGAATGCAAGGGCTCAGTTTGGGGCTGGAGGGACTTTGTTAGATCCCTCGCTACGAGGTTCTTCAAACAGGGCTGGACAAGCAGTTGACTTTGAGCCTGGAGGGGCCTTTTTTGCTCACATAAATTTTCAAGGCAACCTTTTGAAGTAAATACCCAGTACTGTCTTTTACCACATCCTGGCCAGTTTCACAGCAGGCCAGGGTATGGTGAGGGGTGGCTTCTCTGAGCACAGAGCCCTCTGCATTCTTTCCCAAATCTTTCCTGAAATATCCTAGGACAATATAGCTAACATCTTCCTCATTATTCACAAGGGTCTGTTTACACAAACTTCCACCTGTACTGGAGCTACACCAGCTTGACACCAGTCAGACCAGTGGAGCTGTCATGCACTGAGTGCAGTGTCCATGAGCACTGGCTGTTTGGTCACACTTCCCACCTGCCTCAGATTTAAGACATGTGGACCATCCCCCAAAAGATTGCCCCCCACTCGCTCCCTGCACGATCCCACCGGGTGCCTGGGAAGAGGCTGCGGCAGGGAGGGGTCACTGGGCAGAGCCTGCAGATACTGACACTGGTACCCCGAGTTTCATGCATCCAGCCCCCTAACCTGGGCTAAACCTGGGGCTGGCAAATGTCTGGAATGAAAGTTCTGTTTCCAGCCTGGGCTGGACCTCACAGCACTGACGCTTTCTGGAAGGGCTGACCTGGCAGTTTGTGCTGTGTCTCTCTCTCCTCTTTGTGTTTCAGTTTTGCTTGGCCATGCAGAATGGCAGCAGGATAATCTCAGCCCCACACGCTCCCGGCCCCGCAGCGGTTCAGCAGGGAGGGGAATTTGGGGATGCCTCGGCTCCTCGGGGCAAGGGGGGCTGTGGGGCTGCACCAGGGCCTCTCTGCTCGTGGCAGGTTTGTGTGAGGTGGCCCCAGGGCTGCCATGTCCGGTCACAGACGGGGGAGGCAGCCCTGATAAATGTGGTGCCACTTGGCAGCCACTATGCTCCAAATGACGAGCTCTGGCTGTGGCAGCGTCCGGGTGGGAGCTGCTCACAGAGGCGTGGGGCCCCCCCAGGGCAGAGCTCAGCAGTGTGTGGGGCAGGCTGGGACCCTGCCCCCCTGATGGCACCCCAATACTACCTAGCCAGGGCAGAAAGCCTTTCTTAAAAGATATTTATGCTCTGCAGATGATTATGCTGAGACCCACTGTGATCCCACCCTGGCCTCTGACGTGGCTGTGTCTGTATTATCAGTCCCACAAAGGGCAGAGAACTGCCTCATGTCCAGTGTCTGTAGTTCATTAAGACAGAGGGGCTGATTTCCACCTCCTGCCAGGCAGGGGGATATTAACACCACTTGCCAGTCTGGTGGCAGCAGGGCTAAACCCAGTGGAAGCAGGGATGGACCTTGGTAGAAGGGCACCATGTTTGACAGGGACAAAAATCACTCTCAGCTTTTCCATGCTGGCCTTTAGCTGTATCTTAGATGGGCTCCCAGCTCTCGTGCAGTTGGATTGTAAGCTGGGCCTTTGGCTCAAATCTGAGAAGGTACCTGAAACTTGGTCTGCCTTGGAAAGAAATGGGACCTACAGGACACTTCTCTGCCTCTAGCTTGGGAGGAGGAGAGACCTGTGGCAACACATCCCCTTTTCTCGCTTTTCTCATACATCCCTTACTTGCTGACTTCTTTTTTTCCACATCTGTTTGATTCAGGGCTCCAGAAACCATTTTTTCCTCTTTGCTGACCTTTTCTGGGCAGTTCTTAGATGTCCTGGTGGGCACAGGGTCAGGCACTCCCTGCCAGGAGTCCTTGCTTAATACTTGAAATAATTCCCGTGTCTGTGCTCTTGCAGGCAGAGGAGAGGAGAACAGCAGAGAAGAGGAGATCAGACAGTGACAAAGGCCCAGAAAGCGAGCACAGCCGGAAGGTGAGTGGGGCTCTGTGTCCCTCTGGGGGGACACTTGACGTGGAAGAAGAAACTGGTACGATGTGCCACCCCACAGTAAGAGTTGGCTCAGTCCTAAAGCAAGCAGCACTGTGCTCTGATGTGGTCCCCACCGTTCATCCCTCCTGTCATCCAAAGCTTTGCTGAGCAGCTAACACACCTGAAGCAAAGCAGTGCTGGAAAGAGGTGATGGGGCCCTGCCCTTCGCACCTTGTCATGGCTGCCTTAGTCCCTAGCACAGCAGCAGGGATGTTATGAAGGGTGACGTGCTCACCCGTGTGGCAGCACAGCCCTAGCTGCTTTCTCTCCCCAAACCACGTGCTTGTGTGTTGAAAGGCTCCGGCCGTATCAGCTACAGCTCCTCTCTTCAGCTAAAGCTGAGTAGGATGGAGGCAAATTAAAGCACAGGCCTTCCCACTGACTGTTTAATGCAAACCCTGGAGGACATGCTGGCTCCCCCGAGCCTGCAGATGCTCTTAATTAGTGGAGCACAAATTGAATAGACCCACCTCAATGTGATTCATTAGGAGGACACAGATGGGCTCTTAAACATTAATTCCAGCTGAGCCCCCCAGAGTAGAAAAGGGGAACACAATAGCCTTGTGGGCCAGCTAACCACAGCCATGCTGCACCTGAGGTGAGCCCCAGGTCAGGGACCTGCTCCCCCTGCTCTGCAGGTCCCACTGCCACCTCTGCATCTGCCCATGAGACAGCACGGGCACCAGCCTTGGCATCTCCCTCACTTTTGGCTTCCCCTTTGCTAAGGGTCAAGGTAATGTGCACTGCTCAGCCCTTGTGTGCTTCTCCCCTACGGGCACACTGGGATCCATCCTGGCAGGACCCACTGTGCCTCACTGTGCCATGGGGCTGGAAGCTGTGGGGTGCATCTCCAGGCCTGGGCCCCAGCCCAGGGACCAGTGCTTGCCCTTGCTTTGCCCTGGTAGGCTTTGCTTTTCTGCAGACCTCATCTCTCCCTTCTTGGGGATGCAGCCTCAGGTCCCCCAGCTCCTGCCAGCTAAGAAATGAAGGAGCAATTACTGCCACCCCACCTCTGGCCCACGCAGGTGGGTCTCCTTGGTAACAGGGCTTTCAGTCACTCCTTCCCCACTGCTCTGCTTTTATCAGCAGTGCAGTGCTGAGGAGCTAATTCCTGTTTGGGGAAGGGGTGAGGGTGGCTGGCATGGAAGGGCATGTGCATGAAGTGATGAATTATCCGCTGGTAATTGGCACCCCAGGACTCAGCTCTGCACTCAGCTATTCACTAAGCAGTGTTGCTTGACAACACACTGGGGCCAGTTGGCTCCTGTTTCCACCATGTCCATTAACCAGACAGCTGCGTTGCCTGCCTCTCCCTCTTCATGTGCTCCATCAGCTCTGAACTAGCTTTTCATTAAGCTTTAAATTTTTGAACATGGCAGCCCTTAGTCCATCATGAGGAGGAGTGGTAAACCGCTGAAAGCACCGAAGGTGAAGAGCCCCTTTGCTCCAAGGGTGCTGCTCTTGGCACTTGTGGTACTGTGTGCCCTGGGCACAGGGTCGGTCCCAGCCCTGCACTGTGGGCTCCTGCGGGTGCCTGGTGGTGACAGGATGCTGTCTTCCTTCTCCACTCCATCAGTGGGAAGGATTTCATAGGCATAACTTTGATTTCAGTGTCCCAAAACCTTCCAGTGGAGGGATTCATCAGCCCAGTGCATCTGTTATGAGACTTCAGCCTCTCAAACTCTTGTGAGATGTTGCAGGCTCTCCAGGAACTAACTGTATGCTATAAGTAAACCTTAGCCAAGCACCTCCTCCAGGGAAAACTGGGAACGTTTGCATTTAAAACCTTCAGGTGAGCAGGAGCACAGCAGGTGAAAGCCACTCTCTCATTTATGCCTGCAGTTAAAGTGACTGCAAGCACAAATTAAGTGAATCAATCCTGTGGCCATTTGCACACAGAATTACAGGGGCATGCTTTGAAAGTTTGTAATGGGGAACTGACCACCTAGAATGGAAAACTACATCTTACAGCAGCTGCTTCACTGATCAGGGGCTAGGTACCACTGCAGGAACCAAAGAACCATTGTGGTTCTGGATAGGAAACAGCAGTGAAGCCCCATCTCATTATGGCAGGAGGAATGTATCCAGGTGGAAAAATCCAGGGGTTTAGGTGGAAGCAGTTTTAATCCTTTGAAAGGTAACACTACTCATGTAGTCTGGCTGAAGTGCAACAACTCTTCAGAAATACGTTGCTGCAAATTATCCTTGTTGAACATCCCTGGGAGGGAATG
Source organism: Podargus strigoides (assembly GCA_028020825.1). Taxonomy (NCBI): domain Eukaryota; kingdom Metazoa; phylum Chordata; class Aves; order Caprimulgiformes; family Podargidae; genus Podargus; species Podargus strigoides. The sequence continues at coordinate 17,928,521 of CM051633.1, read as the reverse complement.
GTTGCTTGTTCTGGTTTGGCTCTGGATTTATGATGTGGCTCCAAGCAAGCTGTGTAACTGCTTCCTGCCTCAGTTTCCCTCTCTGTAAAGTCAGCCAAGCCTGGGACCAGTATATTTAGCCTATGGGTAAAGCAGAGCCCTTCTGTATGCACATCACTTCAGAGAGAGAAGCTAGCCTTTCTCCAAGTTGTTTTCAAACATCACTGAGCGTTTCTGGTGCTGACAGTACAAAGTACACCGAGTGCAGCTGTCTCAGATGTTTTATTAACAAGAAACTCTTTTGCCTCTGCTAGGATGGTGGGAAGTCAGTCCAGAAGAGCCCTGGAGACCTGAGCTTCCCCATGACGGGCCGGGAGCGCTCGGAGTACATCCGCTGGAAGAGGGAGCGGGAGCAGATCGACCTGGAGCGACTGGCGCGTCACAAGAATGCGAAGGGCGAGTGGCGCCGGGCGTGGGATGTGGAGAAGTCGGAGCACATGTAGGTCCTGCACGCTCCTGGGGTGGTTTCTCTGCAGCAGGCCATCTAAAGCCAGTGATGAGATCTTGTGCAGATGTTTATTGCTGATCAAATCCCATGCCGTCACCTGCTTCTCCCTGTCTTCCTCCTCCTGACCACGCTGTCAGCAGAACTAGATATCAGAGTGATTCTCCTAGTTTCTTTCTGACATGAGGTCTCCTACCCTGATAGGAGGCACTGTGCCTGCCTTTGATCCCATGGCCTTGGGCTGTGGGAGGGAAGGGAGCGTGAATCAATGCTCAGTCTGCATCTGGAGGCTCCTCTCCATCTCCACATGGGTAAATCCAATGGCAGCAGGGTGCAGATGCTCTTCTAGAACAGGGATGGACAAACTCGTGTTGCTAGTCCACAGGTTTTCTCACAGCCCTGCTTGTTTCTCCTTTCCAATCGCAGGACAGGCCGACATGCCTCAGTCCTCCACATCCCATAAATGGGGCCTGGTCAGGCACTGTGGTGTGAGGGGATCACATCAAAGGGCTGCCTGTGTCACATGGGGAAACGCTGGGGACAGCGATGGGAGAGCTCTTAATGGGGTCTGGCACTTCCCTGCTTTGAACACTGTCCCTCTAACTGTGCTTGTCCAGCGGGGTCACACCAGCTAGAAAGCTTTGGAGGATGACCCAGCACCTGCAGCAGGACAAGGTTTGATAGGGGGTGGAGTCAGGGAGCTGTATGTGGAGTTGTTCTCCCATGTATCATTTTTTAAGAGAAAAGCCAGGATTAGAAACCAACCAAACAAGTATGATCCGCAGGTCTGATGTGAGATAAGTCCTGAAGCTACTTCAGACTGTGTTTAGAAGCTTGGGAAGCTGCAGTTGAGCATGGTATAGCTAGGCTACAGGCACTTAAAGGCTTTGTGGATGCTCACAGAATTAAATATATACATATGGGTACTGATGTAAAGGTTTTAAAGGTTCTCCTTTGGGGTAGAATTGCCTCACAGCCTCATTTCTCCTGGTTAGTGCATGCAGTTTCAGCTCCTGCTGATAAACCTGCACGTTTGCCAGTGGGCAGGTGCAGAAGGGCCGAAGGCTGGAGCCTGCGTTGTCTTGAGGCCTCCTGCCCATGCTTTTGCACACTGGAGGAGAACGGTCAGGTCTGACAATGCCTGTTTTTAACCTGCAGGTTTGAAGAGGACTTTGTTAAGGATGGGGAGCCAGCCTTGGATAATCCCAGCAATAAGAAAGGTTGGCAAGGGACACCTAGACTCTGTCCTGACGCTAGTGGATGCTGATCCTGCGAATCCCAGTGCCACAGCAGCTGTCGTGGCTGTCAGTTGTGAAGCTCTGCTTTCCTGGGCAAATGCCTCTGAGCACAGTGTTGGGGTTTCAGCCCTCTTTGCTTTGCAGAGTGCTCAGGGGATGGGATTTGAGCATCTGGGTGCTAGTGCTTTTTACCTTCCCAGGGCAAGCAGTGGCATCTGTAACTTTGTACGACACAATAACGGAGGCTTGGCACTGCCTCCTTTCCCAAACACTGGTTTGAGAGGCAATCCTATTCCATAGCACATCATCTCTGATCCCTGTGGCACATGCTGGCATAAGTCCATCATGACTCCTGTTTCTCAGGAGATGGACTGGCAGAACAAAGCTTTCCCTTGTGACACCCTATTTGAACATCAGGCTTTCTGCTGCATGTCCATTACGGGACCTCGCTCACTTTTGTGCACGCTTTGCTTTGTCCTTCCAGGGGGAAGAAACGCAAGGAAGTTCCAGCACAGGTCCTTTCCTCCCGACGGGAGAGGTGAGTAAACCACACGACTGGGCTGTATCACCCTACTGAATGTCCACACCTCTGATGCACCCTGATGGAGAGAGCTCTCTCCAGGCACTCTCGCAGGTTTGGAGTGCCTTTTGGGGACATACCACGCGGCTCCCTCGTAGCTGTGTGGTGCTCTCTATGCAGTGTGGCAAGGGAGAACAAGTCTGCCAAGAACAGCACAAGGGAGACTGTATCCAAGAAGTAAGATTCAAAGTTATAATTGGAATTAGGAATAACAAATGCAGAAGAAATACTCCTACAATCTCAATTTGTATTTATTACTTCAGAAAATATACGTATAGTATGCATATAGTTTCAGAGGCTTCCTCCTCCAGAGTGATACAAGGCTGTTGGCCCCTCAGTGGACCATCACCTGGTTCTGCCTGCTCTTGCATGGCCTTTCCAACTTGTCTCCTAGGTGGAGGACAGCATGGAGTGAGCGTGAGCGACCCGGCTCCGAAAGCAGTGCCTGCTGTGAGCAGCCGAGCCAAAGGAAAGGACAGACTGACCGGCAGAGCCAGGAGGTGAGGAGCTTGGCAGCAGTGCCAACATGTGGTACATGTGTCCAGGTCTCATTCCTTGCCTGATTGTGAAGAGGGACAGACAAAAAGATACTGTTCCATAATGGCATCTTTTCAGATGAATTCATGATGCCTGGGAATGTAACTTACAAAGCTAACGGGGATTTGCATGCTGTTGCCCTGCATGTCTGGCAGGGCTGCACTCAGTGGGGCCTGTGGTACTTGTGGGGTGCATCATGGCTGTACTGACCCACTGCAGCAACTCTGCAGTACAGCCCAGGGGGACCAGGGTTACTCGGTGACCAGATTTGGGTAGCACTGGCACAGACCCAGCAAGCTTTTGAACACATCTGCCCTGAATTCCAGGCGCTGCTGGTACGGAGGAGCAGCCTCCAAAGATAGTTCCCAACTGAACCATTAGCCATGAGGACTGATACTGTGGTAGAGATGTCTTTTCTTCTTAAACACCCTTCTCAAAAATGTGAGGAGGGAAGTGGCCTGCTGCTACCAGCGGTGGGCAGCACGCCGCAGTGTTGCACTTTGCACAGAGGTAATTTCAGAATATCACCACAACTAAGTGCATTTTACAGGTTCGCCCACTTCCTCCCAGGGGCCCCCCTCTCCTGCTGCTCTCCATAATTAAATTTCAGTGCAGACTCCAGTTTCCTGGAGCCACACTGAGGGTTTAATAACAGTAATTGTCTTCACAGCACTGCCATGCCCTTCAGTGGGCAAGGAAAGGATGAAGAGGTGATTACATCCCCCAAACCTCTTCATTTATCCAAAAAGACAAACCCATTGCAGTAGCTTTTAATGTCAGTGTTGTTCAACCATCCAGGTCCGTTATGACCATGCAGTCAGTCACCTGCACAAACAGAACTGTGCTTCACAGGAATACTCACAGTGTCACCCAGAAGAAATCAGCTGGCTGGAGGTCAGCTGCTGCTTGCTGTTGCTTGGCTGAAGTGAAGAGTGTTGGGCAGGGTCTGTGTGTGCAGGGCTCTGCTGTGTCGGGGCAGGAGTAGGTCTAAAATGCAGAGCCTGGCACTGTGTTAAGCCTGGAGGGTTTTTAATGTTGCTTTTGTTTCCAGAGGCTGTGCAGGGAGGAGATGCACCTGAGCTGCCATAACTCTCAGATAGTTATGCTGTGGATGGGGAATCTACTTATGGCATGAAGATGGGTTATCTTCTGTCTCCCTAAGCCCTGTTAGTTAATCATACTTTTTAAAATTGAATGAAATTCTGATAAACTGATGATGAATAGGACCAACAGCATGCAAATCATCGTTAGCTTTGTAAGTTACATTCCACCCCTTTCTATCCTTCAGCTCCATCCCCAATAAAAGGTACATGGGAAAGCAAAGCTGATGAGCTGTGCTTGTGCCTGCTCTCCCCCAGCCACTGCCTGCAGCACTGGGGAACCACAGCAGTTCCCAAAGGATGTGCAGGATGCCATGCCAATAGATTTGCTTATGTCACTTTCTGTAAATACCTTAGAAGGCTGCAGACTCCAGGCTGAACATTGCTGTTCAAAACTATGAAGGTTGCAGTGATTACACAGTTCTGCCCAACCCATCAGGGCCAAACCAAACTCCAGACCTCAACAACTGCCCTCGGGAGTAAGCATGGTTCTGCTTCTGAGGTTTATTTGTGGTAATAAGAAGGACAGGGAGCTGGCCAGAGAGGCAGAAATAAAATTCAAAAAGCAACAGGCTACAGAGCAGAGAGGGAATAATTGAAAAACAGGGATAAGGAGCTGGACAGACAGAGACAAGAATAACATTTTAAAAGTGACAGGCTACAAGGCAGTGAGGGAAGAACTAAAAACTGGAGACAGGGAGGTGGACAGAGGGAGACATGGGGAGAAAATTTATGCTCTGGAATTACTTGAGCAGCTGCACTGGAGAAGAGAAACTGAAGGAAAAAATATATCCACCTGGTAGTGTATATAAGTTAAAGCAAAGGCAGCCATTGGGCAGACACTGCTCCCCCCACACGTAGGATTTTTAACAGCCACAAATGCCCTGACGTTAGGTCATCGTCCTTTCTAAAAGACAGTACTTCTCAGGGAATACAGCTTCCTAGCATCACACACCAGCTTGGGGCTAACCTGGATCCAAGGGGAAGGCTACAGATGCAGCATTGCTGTCTGTACTTCCCTCTGATCCGAACTGGGTTGGTTATTATGGGTTGTTTAGGTCTCCTCTGAGCTAATCAGAGAATACTGTTTCCTGAGACACCTTTCCTTTGGACTTTGATCCATGTGTTCCTCTAAAATACACCTCCAGTGCCATCCCCCCTGCTTGAGGAGGGTTTGTGGCACAGTTCATTGCAGCAGAGCAGATTGTGTCTCATTGTGGGAGAGATGCTCAGTGCTCCCAAGGGCCAGAAGAAACTGCACACAAGAGGCAACTCATGGCTTCTGTCAGTGTTTGCTGGGAACATGAGTTATACTCACTGCAAAGATCATTTTCTTCCTTTCTCCTTCCTACTGCAGTCTTTTGTTTCCCTGCACTTCAGGGCCTGGGGAGGTGGCTTTTCCTTAGGAGCTTCATGTGGTGGTAAGGGCTATGAAGACCCCTCCCTGCCCAGCAGCACTGTATGGGGAAATTCAGATTTATTTTCACCCTAGTGAAGTCAAATGCACAGAAGAAAGCAGTTTGTCATGCAGCCTTTAACTAAGCTGTGGCCCTCTTTGGCACAGGATGTTGTAGCCACTGCAAATTTATTATGGGGTCAAAATGCACTTACACAAATCCTTGGAAGAGACTCTGCTAAGCATGACTCAACACAGAGATACCATCTCTGCTTGGGAAATCCCAGAGCTGGACATTTCTGGAAGCTGGGGAGGGTTCTGGAGAGGTGTTAAATGCATTTGCCCTCTTTTTTTTTTTTCCTACCCTGAGCATCTGCTAGTGATGCTGAGAGGGGATGAGAGGCTGGGCTAACTGGACCTTCAGTCTGATCCTGATGGCTGTTCTTGCAGTCTGCTTGCACGTGTCCACATCTCCAGTCTCCCAGGCTACTTCAAAGCAATTTCATCCTTCTCTGTCTGCCTCTGTGTCTGCTATTGTGGAGATCTGGGACACTTGGGCACTGTCAGGCAAGCAGGACAAGACTGTAGCAGACATCAGCATAAGCAAACCCTGTATCTTACTAGTCTAATGACAAATGTCTGTTCTGGCAGTTGGATTTTAAGTTTTCATTATGTTTAGAATTATAACTTGAAGGCTTAAATTCTGAATTCTTTTTCTTGACAGATGGGATGCAAAAGAAGGCGAGGACATGTCTTTTCTGAAGGATGACCTTGATGGCCAGGTGAGTTCGTCAAGGCTGGGGCCTGAGTTTTCTCAAAACATGCCCTGTCAGGAAAGTTGGAGGCTCCCAGCCAGTGCAGAGCTGGGAGACCTCGATGCTGGTGTAGATGTGTCCCTTGTTAGCACTCTCCAGATAGTATGATCACTTCTTGCATTGACCCTCTGTCAGCACAACCCTGCTTATTCTGGTCCCTGAACAATCCTCCACCTATACCCTTTTACATCCTTTAATGGCCTCCACAAATCTTTCCCCAAGTTTTGAGAACCATCACAGACAAGGAATACCATATTCTAATATTTTAATAAGCTGGACTAAATATCTTCTCCTTTTCTCAGAAGAGCCTTGGTACGGACAAGCGGAAGAGCAGAGGTGAGGAGGGTGTCGAAGAGAATTGCACAGCTGAGCTGGAGGAAAAGGTGAAACAGCCAAGCCCCCAAGATCATGGGCCCTCCTCATCACAAAGGCTACGAAGTGGAAAGGTCCAGGCTGCCCACAATGGCCAGAAGGAGGAGCGGAGAGCAGGGAAAGGCTTGAGCACAGGGGTGTCCGTGGCCAGCACAGGTGACTCGGAGCCAGGGCCCAAGCCAAGTAAGGAAGGCGTTGGGGAAGATGCCAACGGGAAGCCTGGCACTGCCGACGTCTCTCAGGAGAAGGAGAACACTAACAGCACTGTTTCACAGAGCAGCCTTCCAAGCAATGCACAAGCCACCAGGCACAGCAGTGAGGAGACCTTTTCACTGCCCATGGGAGCAAATTTAGATGGAGCTGGCTTAGAGAAAAACTCAGCTCCAGAACAGGAGTCCACTGGGGACTCTTCCAACGGCCACGGAGGAAAGCTTGACACGGCAGTGGGAGACAGACTGGATGCAGGTGAAGGACATCTGGTGAGAAAAAGAGGGGAGGAAGTGACCCAAGACACTGCCCTTCAGGGGCAAACACTTGCACTGAAAGGAGGGGAAGATGCTGAAGGCACTGAACACAGAGGAGAGCCTTTGCCCCTGAGGAAAGCCAACTCTGCCAAGACTGTTGTATCTGAGCAGGACACAGCAATATCACAGTCGAGGGAAGGGGACCAGCCTGAGGACTGCAAGGACAAGGACAGTGGGGACACTCTCAACTAGCAAAGATTGCACCGGCTTGCCTGAGACAGAAGGTGAGTTCCTGAGCCCACTCCCCAGGGGGTGTCTGTTATCCTGTTAATGCTCTCAGTCCTTGTACAGATCCACAACTCCATTTTCTGTGGCCATAAGGGCATCACACCAGATAACTATCCAGAAGTGTTCATTAACAGTCATGTATCCCTCAGGCAGTCTCAGTCTGTGCATCACAAAGATCTGTCCTGGGGTGGATGGGGAAAGAATGGAAAGTCAGACAGGAAAATTTGGACAGCAGACTGGACTGCTGTCTGGCTGGTGACATGGATTAGTGAGGGCACAAACTGAAACTGTTCTGGGAAGGGATAATGTCAGAAAGAATAGCAGGATGAATTTATTTCTGTCTCTGGGGTGATCACCACTAGAATGACTTGAGGTCAGCGTGGTTCCTTTCCCAAAACACTTGCAAAGCTCCAGAGGCCCACCTTGTGGGCAGTGGTTTGAAGAAGGCTGACTGCACATGGGATTCTCTTACCAGTACAAGGTCTGTGAGTGCCACACTTTGAATTACATGTGTGGCAACACTAAGGTGCAAGGCAGTGTGTAAATACAACGGGTGAGATGGTTCCCGTTGAAAAGGCCTAGGAGCCACACAGAAAGAGGGAAGAACAGAGCTGGTCACATAGCAAAGCTCCAGGTTTTACACCACCAAAGAGGTTTCTTCCTCTTCAAAGGAGAGAGATGAGCACTTCCAGAATGCATTCCAGCTTGCCTGACACCTGAATTGCTCTCAGGATACTCCTGCCTCTACCCTTTCAGTAGAGAGGCAGCGCTGTATTGTGTAAGCAGGCACTTGAGGCAGTGCCTGCTCACAGCCAGCAGGCAGCTGGCCCCCGTTCCAGCAGGCTTTTCTTCAGACCCCAGCCCCGCAGCTTGTCACCGGGTAAGGCTCAGCATTCATCCCAGAGGCACAAATGAGCTTAGGGATGAAGTGGTTAAGCTGCTAACAAAAAGACTTTCCCTATAATCCAATACTGCACAAAAGGCATGGAGAAGCGCAAGCGTCACAGCTATTTCCAAAAGACAAACCAGCAAGAACCAGGGGGAGCTGGAGCTGGGTCTGTGCTTGAACCAAAATTCCTTCAAGTGAGGGAAATGAATTCCAGCAGCATTTAGGAAAATGTTCAGAGACACCTGGATGTACATAGTGGGAGTTTACTGTCCAGGCCATGCCTCTCCAATCTACCAAAATTCCCCCCCAAAAGTAGAGGATGAAGGAATTAAATTTATGCTGAGTGAGAAAAGCAGTCATTAATTAGACACCAGCTAAGAGGAAACAATAAATTACAGCAGTGCATTTTCATCTCAGCGATGAAGATTCCTATGGCTTAGTAATAGGGTCCACTTCAGCACAGCTCTTCATCACTCCTCCCTAAAGTCATTAAGGCAGGCTTAATTACAAACAAAGCCTTAAGTCTTGGAGAAGAGGAGATTTAACGCAGTGTTTGCACTTAAGCACTCACATATCTCTGCCTAAGCTGGGACTTCAGACTGGTATTGCTCTCTGAAAACATGTATTGCTTGGGGAACACCAAGCGTGGTGATGCTGGGGGAAATGAGGGGTTAACTGGTGTCCCCGTTACTCCCTACCATTTCATCCATGCCTTCCCACCTGTCTCCTTCTTACCTGCAGTGCTCAATTTCCCTTGCCTGACCGTGCCCCCCCAGGAGCGCACGCTCCTGCCTCACTTTCCTCCCTTCCCCAGACAGTTTCAGATGAGTTTCCAGGTGGGCCTAACCTACACACTCAGCATCACACACCACCTTTGATGCAGACAAATTAAAGCAAGATGCTTTCCTTTTTGGTATTCCCTGTAATTTAGGAGCTGCTCCTGATTTCAGGGGAGCCCTGTGGAGGATAGGGGTGGCAGGGCACTTGGGGACAGTCAGCCTTTAACCAAAGTGGCAGTGCTGACCTGTGACAGGATCACAGGCACAGCTACAGCAAATCTTACACTGAGAGAGTGCATTTTCATTCTTTTGAGTCCTTAAAACAGTCACCAGTCACTAATTCACAGCAAAGACATAATGGCTTATCCTCTCTGAGCACACCGGTCTGTGATGGTTTCATCTGAAGGTTTCTTTCCCCTGAAGCCTCTGACTTTCTCCCTGGCTGGCACCCACAGAGGTGCCAGGGGGGGCCAGAGCAGCACTTTCTGTGTCCCCCAGCTCAGCAGTGGGTCTCTCCTGGGTTTTTTCATTCCACCAACTGGAAGAGCCATTTAGGAAATAAGTGCATGAGTGCTGCTTGGCTGTTAGTCTTTAATGATGTTCTAGGGCATCACTGTCACCTCCTATCTGCTGAAGTCACCACAAAGCAATTTGACCTCTCCCTCTGCACCAGTGACAGGCCACTGCCAGGGCTGGCTTTCCCAAACGAGATCATTTGCAGACAGAGTGAGTTCTGCCATGATTTATTTGTAGTGGGGAGAAGGGCCAAGAGGAAGATGGAGGGACCTGTCTTAAACTGTCTGCTCCCTGTGTCTAATTTGTCAGGAGCATCCCTTGGCAAGCAAAAAAAAAAATGCAAGACCTGGATTTCTCTAGCACTGTCTCAGCACAACCAGAGCAGTTCATCTGCAGCTGACAGCAGGGCTCCTAGGAGCAACAACACAGCAATGACAACAACCACCACCACCAAAAAAGCAAAAGCTCATTTGGCTCGAGTCGGTTAAGTTGTCGGTGTGTTTGGAGCGAAAAGGTCTCGTGCCCATTCCTGCTGTTGCTTTGAAGTTCCCAAATCAACATGACAGGCTGCATAGTGACACAGATGGCAGTCATAAATAACCACCGGCTGGTACCAGTCACTTTCTGTCTCCCTGTGCTCTACAGACAGATTAGCTTTAGACCATGGTATGTACAAAGAGCTGCAAAGCTCTATTTTGTGTTGATGTAATTCTCCCTTAAGTGTTATTTCACAGCAATTCTTTGGAACCAGATCCCCCAGGACTGCCCCCGTGTGAGGTGTGTTTGAATCCTTGGCAGGGTTTTCTATTTGTTTTTCTGGTTTCTTGAGCCCGATGCCTGCAGCTGACTCCAGAGGGTGCTTCAGGGCAAGGATTGCCCGAAGTGTGACCCATAGGAGACCCGTGTTCAGCAAAGCCGTTGCATATGGCCCACCAAGGGACTTAATATACGTGGCCATCTTCGAGGGAAACATCAGGGCATCCACTGGAGTCCCTTCATGAGTTAACCACGTGTCCCAGGCTAATGATCCTGCCTTTTTCAGCCTGTCTAATGAGAAGTGCAAGTTTTATCAGGCAGAGGTAGGCTTAGCAAGAGCCAGGAAAGGAGCATCATTCCAGAGGCTGAAAGAGCAGTGAGGTCAGGCATGAAACAAAGGGCTGCACTTTTAAAATTAAAAGCTTATTTATTCCTTTTGTGTCTAACACCATGAATTCAGGTCCCCAAGCCACCTTAGCTGGTTCTTCTCACGACTTGAGTATAACCTTTAAGGAACAGGTAGTCCTGAGCGCACGGCCCGTGATCCAGCTGAGGGGCTGTGGGCTGGTGGCCCACGTGTGGTTTTGACAGTTGCTGCTTACACTGAATTGCAGATGTCTGTGCCTAACTGTGGAGCTGACATGGGGCCAGCACAGTGACAGGATTATCCCACTGCCGCAGGGGAAGGAGGGGTGTTCACCCTGGGGTGTGTGAACAACGGTGACACAAGTTCTCTGTAGATGAAGGACTTCATGTGGCAAGGGTTGTTGTTAGGCAAGCCTCCAGGAGGTACTGAGCAGCTCTGTCATGGGAAATCCAGGCCAGCTGGAAACCTTCCCTGTGTCCGTGGAACCAGGGAATGCCCTGAAGTGCCTGGTAGGAAACAGGAGTGAAGTCTGTGCTGAGAGTCCAAATTATGCAGAGTCTGAATGACTGCTGTCCTGGAGGACAGAGAGTTCATAGCAAAACAGGAAGATAGTCATTGTCACCGGGGCCGTGTGAGATCTGAGCAGCCCTAAGGAGAAGCATCCGGAGGGATGTGCTGTCACGGGTTATCACGACTGGTTAATAACTTCCTGCCAGGACCTAACAGGTAACTTCCCAGTGAGATTTATTTCCTTTTCCTGTGAAAAATACAGATTTGACAAATGCTGTGCTTGCCCCAGAAATGTGTCTGCTTCAACATCTCCTATTTCATAAACCCCAAACTGGAGCCCTCTTTAACCTTTTCAAACCAGAGAATTTTAATGTCCTGTTTTGCAGTCCTGGTGGTTCAGGTTTGATAGGGTGCAATTTTTGGAAAATCAGCATTGAACCAGATGGTATGATTTTGCAAAATACAACCTGTCAACCCCAAAAGGAATGTAAAAATATCATTCCATTAAAAACTTTACTGTGTGGAATTTCTGTCAAGTGGGAAATCCTGTCCCAGGTCACTTCACCTGATGCCAGGGACGTGCCCTGAATTCCTGGATCTTGCACGTCCCCAAGCACAGCAGGTATCTGTAGCAGCAGTAACATCAGTGAGAACAATATGCTCTCCACCTGCCCTGCTCCTGGGCTCCGTGGGGAGCCCCCTCTCCATGTCCCCCCCACATTAACAGGCAGATTTCACTCCCCACCACAGATGCTGCTCATCCATTCCTGCAGAACAGCAGCTCCTGGCAGCCAGCAGCCACCATGTGGGTTTCACAGCTTCCACTGCTAATGTCTTTTTATGGCACTAAAAATCTCCAGCACCTTCAAACCAGTTGGAGCTGCTGTGCAGAGAGTGTGGTGGGGCTTTCATCCTTTGCTTCAAATAACAAGGAATAAATATTTACCCAAAGTGCAGGCCTGGAATCCCTGGAGAATGTCCAACAAGTCCCAGAGAAGTAAACGATACACAAAGACCACAGAAGCTTTTCCCTGAATTCTCTTGAGAAAAATAATCTTAATCTCTTTAGAGAAACTGCAGCTGGGGGTACATTTCCAGAGGAGCTCCAGGGATCTGACCTTGCAGCTCTGGCTGACGTAAAGAGGAGTGGGGCAGGCAGGGCCTGTGTGCTGCAGCACTGAGGAGGTCAGAAGAGGTTGGCTTTCTGATGCAAACCAGTGCTCAAGGTTGGTGCAGGAAGCAGAACAAGCAGAAACCAACACTTCTGCATACAGTTACAGAGCTACCAAAGAACATAGCAGTTTCCTCAAGGAAAGAAGATACCATCTGCTGTTATGTCTTGGAAGCTGGCGTAGGATTGGCAGGCTGAGGTCTCAAGGGCTTGACTTGAATAGCATCGGCCTCCCTGGTCCTTCCCACAGCCCCCCCACCACCTGGAGCCCACCATCACACTGTGGGCATTTCAGATTCCCAGAGCACATCCCCGTACCACACCCCACCAAAGCAGAGCTGAGTCCTCGTGCAGAATTAGGGAGTGGTGTGGCTTAATACAGGACTTGATGCAGTTATCTTCATACCTCTGGAGTGATGGAAAGCCTTTCCCGTGGCACAATACTGTTAACTTTGGAAAACACAAGGGTTATGTGAGAATGGTTCGAGAGAAATGTACTTGGACTGAAGAAGCACAGGGAAGGACTCCAGGGCTTTTCAGGGAATGGTTGTTTAGTCTAGCAAAAGGAAGGCAGAAAGTGATGGTTTGTCATCCCTGTAAATACAGTGGGGTGGTAAACACCAGGGAAGGAGAAGGAGCACTGAAACCAGAAGAAGCTCATGAATAAATATGGGAAAAACAGGAAAAGGTTTGCTACCTGTCAGAGGACAGATGACTTGGAAGCACGCCATGGACTCTTGTCACCTTGGGGGCTGGCCTGAGCAGCGTGCTCCTGGCAGGGATTAGGGAACCTGGTGCTTGTGACAGCAACGGGATGAATTTGATAGCGAAGTCGTGTATGCTCCTGTCAGAACTGGTGAGTGCTGTCAAGGCAGATGCTTTCACTGACACCCAGGAGAATTAGTGTACACATCCATCTGTAGGCTCTTCACTCCTAAATCTCTCCGGCACTTTCCAATAGCTTCTGTCTTGTCTTTGGTCTGTCATGGTGACTTGTGGAGAGAAGGAACTATTGGAACGGATTTCTTTACGGGGGAAAAAAAAATCCTAATCCTGTCTAGACTTGCCACTGGTAGAAAAATTATCACACTGATAATGGGAATTAATTCAGGGATGTCCAATGGCCTGTGCTAGGCAGAAGATGTCTCATGATCTTACTGGTTGTCTTTCTAGTCTTGCAGTGTATATTGGAACAGCTGAGATATAGACAGATAGACAGATAGATAGATAGATAGATAGATAGATAGATCTCCATTTAAAAAAAGCTGAGTGAGAAAATCTGGTATAATAATGATGTCTAACAGATAGTCCTTACATGTCATGTCTGAGTTTGCCTTGTGGTATTTCACCAGACTGAGTGGCCCCCTGAGAACAAAACTGTCCCTGGGAACTCTGGACCTGCCCCAGGAGAGACCCAACAAAATGACATCTTCCAACCCAAGCAGAGGATGGAGAGTGCTGATCTCAGCTGAAGGAAGCAGGGCTGAATTGCCAGGCTCCGCCAGCTACTGCGAGCCACAGTCCCCAGGGACTGTGTGTCCAGCCAGCCCCCGGACACGGTACCTCACTGGGAAGTCCTGCCACAGACTGTTCTTGGCTTGGCTGTAAGTCATCCCAGTGACGTCCCACGTCCAGCCAGGCTGTCAGGCTGGGAAACGTGAGGCAGATGGGGCCTTTGAGAGACCACCAGCATCAGTCCTCCCGTGTGACAGTGGCTCACAGAGGGACATGTGGCGCTGGGTCCCCTCGCTGCTGGCGACAGAGGCACAGGCAGCACAGAGCCACATCGCTCCCCTGAGCCCCCTGGCTCCGTCTGGCCGGCCCTTGGGCTGTGCATGGAAACAGTGTGACATGAGAGAAATGCTAATCACTGTGTCTAATTACTAAAAGAAGTAATGACTTTAAAGCCCACCAGTCTCCTAGCTGTAAAGACTCGCTCAGGCACAGAAAGAAGGTGTCTGCATTGAAAGGGGGACACTGCAAAACAGGAAGGTGAATTGTCTGCCAGCACGAATCGCAGGGGGCTGGAAGTCATTCATAACGAAATAGATTAACAGGAAAGTGAGCTGGCTCTGGGTCAGTTCAGGCTTGTAAAACATTATTTTACAATATTTGGACCACCAAGCACAACTGAAAATCTCCCTGGCCTTTCCCAGTAGCGTGAGATCCCCAAAGCATGCAGCTGCAGCAGCCAGCACCCCTCAGCAGCAGGACACTGCACACACACAGGACAGTGACAAATGTCTCCTGCCACAGTCTTAGGATCTCCTCTCAGCCACACACAGCAGCGATTATTGCAGTACCTCGCGTATGGCTTCAGTGCAGTTCCTTATTTGATACCCATGGCTGTGTCCTTAAATGATTCCTTTAGAGATTTCCTTTTCTTGCGAGCCAATCTTACCCTCTCCTGCCTTTGTGGTATTTCATCTGGTTTTATTTTCATATCCATATCCCCCCTCTGCCCTTTCCTGTGAGCTTCTGGTGCTGAAATCTCCATCAGCAAAAGGCAGATCTGTAGATTTAAACATGGATGCAGGAAAATGCCAGCTCAGCAATTCTGAGCAGTCCCCGAGCACCTGGCAACTGCAGGGAAAAAAAAAACCCTCTGCCTTTCCCAATAAAAATCAGCGTAACTGGGTGTGCAGGCAGCTACAGGACAGCAGGGTCTGGTTAGTGCTTTCACTAGAGACAAGCTGATGCACCCTTCTGCCCTTGGGGAACACCAGTGCTGCACCCCCAGGCCAGGTTTCACAAAGCCCTACCCAAAATGAGCTGCTCCAGGTGCTGCACCAGCACACAAACGTGTGAAGGGTATTGTTCTTGGGACAGAAGCAGAGAGTAAAGCAGTCTTACCTAACCCTGAGGAGGGCTGTTTCACCCGGACTCACACACTCAGTCCATCCCCAGGCTGGCCCGTTGCTCCCCCGGGGTCTGCAGGTCGGTGGTGGTGCCTCCCCAGCAGCCCCAGCCACGCAGGAAGGTCAGGCTGGAGCTCAGCAGACATTTTTCATTTACTGCTCAGCAGTTCCCCACAGACTGATAATCCTGCTGCTGTCTCTGCTCTTGTTCCGCCAGGATAACGTGCTGAAGGCGGTGGATGAGAAGAGAAGAGGAGCACAAGCTCGTCCTCACTCTTTGACCTTCTATGAAATCAGCTTTCAGCACCTGCCCTGGGCCATTCACAACATGGGGGTCCCCTGTTACCACCCCCCACTCCCTGCTCCCAGTTTTGGCATCACTCTTTCCTATCTGTGTGCCAAAGGACAGGGAGGGCTACACACACTCCCCCCCCCCTACAGAGAAAAAACCATCACTTACCTTTTGTATTTATTTTGCCTATATTGCAGCTGTGTGGCAAGCCAATGAAATGTCTACTGGATGCACTTTATTTTATTTAATAACTAATTGTGTTTAAAGTTAAGATTTAGGTTTCTGGGCACCCCACCCACCTCCTCCCCAAGGCTGGCAGGGAACTGCAAGTGCCAGGAGGACAGCAGGGGCTGCGCGAGCCCTCCCTCACTGCTGGGCAGGGGGCAGGTGGCTGCCAGCCTGCGGAGAGGGGTGAGAGGCCTCACGTTGTAGCTCAGTAGGTGGATGATGGAGCAGTGTTCAGAGCAGCTCTTGTACTAGGGGTTTGTACGTGGTTGAAGTGTGGGCAGAGACGTACGGTAGTTGCACGGGGCACAAAGGGATGGAGCATTCTTGAGTTAACGCTGTGGGGCACCGGTGCTTTTGACACTCATCAACCAGAGCATCTCATCCTTTACAAACTTGCTCTCCTCCTCCTGGTCGATGTAGTAGGGCACAAGCAGCTGAGGCTGAATCAGCACATCAGGAGACTCTGCTTTCCTCTGAGGAAGGTGGCTGCTAGGCTGAGCGTTACGCACACAGCTCAGCAGAACACCCTGCCTGCTCTGTAAGACCAGGAAGGCTCCAGGACCTGGAGCACTCGCAGCTCTGTGTGCCACACAGGGCACGGAGAAGGACAGCACAAATAATGCAATAACCTTCCTTCTCCACCACACTGCACAAAGGACAGGCAGCAGGACCCAGGCCAAACTGGAGCTGAAGGTCTAAGGCTTCCTATCAAATGCTTTCACCTTCCTGGCTGTGCCTTTATAGCCTTGTGCTTGAGTAAGAGGGCAGCAGTTCCCCTGGAAGCTGCCACAAACATTCTGACCTGGCCTTAAAAGACACCTTTCAAATTAAGGATCTGGCTGAGCATTCACAAGCAGGAATGCCAGCTGCTGGGGCTGCCTGGCAGCTATGGGATGCACAGCAAAGCCAGACCCGGCTGAAAGGCAGCTACCAATCACAGAGAAGGCAGGCACAAGGAGTAACACAACATAATCTCTGCCTTCGAATGCTGGAGCAGAGGGCATCACCCTCATTGGGAAGTGCTGCTCTAAACTCGATGCAGGAGTTGATGTACATGCAGACACATCCCAGGGGAGGTTTCTCAGACTGCACTGCAGGATGCATTTGCAGGGGCAGACTGCCTGGGTGATCAGGGTGGCACGTGTGGCTGAAACACTGTACGCTGCTTTAATAAACTAATATTTGCACAGATAAACATTTTGCTTTTCCACGTAACTAGACCCACAGTACCTGTCTCCTGAGAGCCCAGCCTGGCCTCTACGTGCCAAATTCAGGAGAGCTCACTGGTGTCAGAGCAGGTATTGTCAAGAAACAGAGTGTGCAGCTTTCAGGTTTTATTAGTGGAAACATCTTCACTGCACCAAAAGCCCAGGCTGGGTTTATTTGGACTTAGCCAACAGATAAAAGCACAGCTAGATAAAAGCCAGCCTCTAAAACTGCTTCAGGTCTTGGAGATTCTCCATCACTGATAAAGGCTGATTTTCCTTATCTGACTGGCTCCAAAAAATATGCTTGCAATTGTTTAATTTTTAATATATATTTTTCTTTTTTTTTTTACATCAGGTCACTAACCTCAGTCTTGGTCCAGTCAGTCCAAGTCATGACCAGCACAGGCCAGAGGCTGGCTTGCCTTACAGTCCCCACAAACCAGCCTCAGCTGAAGAGCCTGCTGCACCCAGCAGCAGGCAGGCACACAGCCAGGCTGACAGAAACTTCACATTGCCCCTGGTCCAGCACTTCACTGTAGAGATTAAAAACCCAGCTGCAATTGTTGCTGAATTTTATTTGCCCTAGACTCCTTTTTGAAAGGAAACCCATCACTTTCCCCCCCATTTCTCCTGCAAACCCAAGTAACTCTGTGTTTGATGATGCCTAGGAAGGACTGAGCCTGTGCCAAGCTCCAGGGATGGGACTGTACAGAGAGTGCCTGTTCTAAGTGTATTTTTTCCCTGCTCATTAACACTTTGCTCGAATGCACTTTGGTTGGTGCCTGGATTGCAGTTTTTCAGAAAACTGTGGCTAGCTGTTTCTTCTTTACAGTGAGAGAAAAGACTGACAAGTTGAAAAATCTGATGTAGAGGGATTATTTATATGAAATAAAAGTTGTAATGAGGAAAAAGCTCCGGTTTCTTTGTGTTTCTCAGTCCCACATGTAGAGTTTTATGAACTGAATCTGTAATCTCTGCTTTTTAGAGCAACAGCTCCAATTCAGATAGCCTCCCCCTTAGGAGAGCTTCACTCTCAGGCTGGCTCAGCTCGAGCCAACTCACCTGAAAAGCTCACAGCATCGTACACAGGGCTCACGCTTCCGCAGCAGCACCAAAGCTTTCTCACTGCCACAGCACTTTTCTGGCAAGCAAGTGTGACAGCAGCTCCAAGAGTGCAAAGTCATCTGCTGACAGAGGTACCTGTTTCCTCCCAGCAGTGGATTTTGTGAAGTTATCCCAGCTCTTCCAGGCCCCAGGAAAGCAGCAGTGACTCTGAGGCAGAAAACCTCATTTATTTTAAAACCAACTTGCTGCTAGGCACTCTTCTGGTCTGCAAAATTTACCATCAATTTCAACACAGCAGCTCTGGAGCTTCAATTGATTTCAGACTAGTGAATCAACTCTTGTATACAGAGATCAGTTTGAAAACCTCAGCTCAAGGACAAAGGTACCTCTGGACAAAGCTGGAAATACTTCAGCTTCCAGAGCTTTACCAGGCCAATTCCTGCAGGAGGCAACAGCAGGAAATCTCGCCAGCAGTTCCAGCTCTCCATTCCCACCTCAGCACGTCTCACACCAACAGCAGCAGCACAATGCACAGGTTACTGACAAGTAAAGCCCTACACAGAGAAATACCAGAAACATTCACTGATTTTCCACAGCAGTTTCCCTCCAGATAAATTGGCTGCAAGTGGCATAAGAGCCTGAAGCCAAACTGGCATTTAGTCACAAGTTTTTGTATTTAAAGTGTGTACTACAGCAGTTAGTGCTTTTTATGTTATGTGGAAAGCTTTTTAAGTCAATTAGAGGCGCAGAGCAGCAGCAGGGTACAGCACTGCTGTGAAGTTCAAAACATTTTGTGCTGCCTTCCTTGGAAAGGTTGTACAACAGCAGCTCGACCAGTTCCCAGGCTCACGAGACTGTTTCTTACAGTTCCCCTCCCCACACCCCTCAGCACCCCCAGGACTGCAGCCAGCCATCACCCACACCCACCCACAACCCTCTGCAGAGCCAAGATGAGTTTCGATTCCTCTGAAGGAGACCCCCAATGCCCGGAAGGAGCCACTGATTTGGTTCTCGACACTCTACCACAAGACTGCTTTTCAGCTACACTCATGAATTAAGTCAAGATCTGGAGTAAAAATAACACCACCACCTTCACTGAAAATCCAGCCCAGTCCCTGGAATCTGGGGTGAAGATGGCTGGCATTACATCAGCTGGGACCACGGCAGAACACGCAAGGTAGCCTTTAGAAGATGAACATGTGAGCCAGCTGCTGGAGCAGATTACATGCTCCAGTAACTTTTTTCCCAGCTATTTCCCTTCCTTCTGGTCCCTCTGCACGTGAGTTCTATCGATGCACTCTCCTTGAACAAACTGAGCTCAATGGGACCAGACCAGTGCGTACAGGCAGAGGGCAAGGACTATGTATCAATAAAAAGGTGTGAAGCCAGGAGCTTCTACATGCAAGGAAGGAACCAAGAAGGCTCAAGAAAACATCCTCTGGTCTGGATACACCTTTGACTGGACACCAGTCATAGTTCTTATTACTCCTTTTAGGGAGTGCTTCCATTTGGCAGAGCTTGCAGTTCAAACCCTTCTGTAAGGACCTGTGCAGAGGCAGTGTTACACAGTGCTAGAGGGTCACCATCCCACGTGAGAGTGGGACGAGGCAGATCCCTCCCTCATGGGACTCCTCTCAGTCAGAAAGGGGAAGCAGAACGTGGCCTGGTCTTCTCTCCATCTTCTTCAGCGATTACTGTGATTAGGGATTGGAAAATTGGTATTTACCTTCCCTTCACCCTTGACAACAACACATTTACAGGCTCACAGAGGACACAAACATGGAACTCAGATCCTCTAAACACGGAGCCTCACAGCTCCGAGGAAAGCTGGCACTACAGCTGTTACCTGCTGCAGCCAACCTCCTTCCCAAGAAATCCCTCGTGCCCCAAGTTTAAACAGTTACCTTACACCTAGAAACGAGTCCAGACGAACCATTTTTGTTACCAGAATTACTTGCAAGGTGCACTTAGTCACAGGTTTCTTGGACAGCCTGCCATGAAGGGGGTAACGAGCAGGGAGACCACCTCACTGCGGGCTGGCAGCAGCACCCCAAGGGAACACACGCTCTCCTCCTGAGGACTGGGACTCCTGGCTAGGGAAAGGATGCTGGAGAGACTTTAGCTGAAGGATCTAGGTCCAAAAGAGCTTTGGAGAACAAGGCTGCTCAAACCCCAGAAGCTCCCTGGCCGTTACGCCAGCAGTCTGTGGTCCTTCACAAGCCAAAGTTCCCCCCCTTGCACACCTGGCACAACAGCAGTGCAGTAACAGGGTGCTCCAAAGCCACCTACCAGGTACAGAAAGCGCTGCCGTGAAATCTCAGTCTGTCAGCAGAGGGGAAGATGCAAACACACAGACTGGGAACTCATCACGCCTGCACTCCCATACAGGAATGGAGACAGGCACAACCATCTTTGTACTGGCTCATCAACTATTTTTAGCACCAGAAAGGGAGGGAACCATCAGCAAAGGGCCTGTTCCCTTCGGCAGAGCGCATCTGAACGCTGCCACTGTCCCAAAGGTCCTTGGCCACCAGAACCACAAACCAGGTGAAGAGCTTTAAGTTGTTCCAGCTCCTGCATACAAAGCATCTCTCCGCCGCTACACGACAGCTTGGAAGAGGGCCACGCAGCCCATTTAATTCCATTCCCTTCCTCCTCCCTCGGCTGGGCACAGCCACGCTCTGTTAGTCTGCTGAGAGCAATCGTATTTCAAGTGAAAAATGCCAGGAGTCCGCGCACATCCCGCGGGCATCGGGCGCGCTGCTCAGAGCCGCTCTGGATCCACCAGTTCTGAGCTGCAGGCCAGGACCAGGTAATCCCACCCAGCTTTTCTCCACAGGTTTTAGAAGTTAAACACAAGCTCCCTCCCAGAGACACTGCCGGACTGGTTCTGCATTTGGTGCCAGAGCCAAGAAACAGCCTGAGCTCAACTGGCACCAAACAAGGAGCCTCTTCTGTTTCCCTTTCGCTCATTCTTCCTCAGAGAGCTGCAGAAAGCCTTTCCCTCTGCAACCAGAAGTGCACACCAGGAGAGCACAGTTACCACCCCGACCCGGAGCTCCCGCGCGCGTGGCAGCCCCACGAACAGGTACTGAGGTGCTGCAGGCAGAACCCACCCATGCTACCGAACAGACCCACGGGGCCACGCCAGCCGCCCGCTGCCAGGCACCCTCAGCCCTGCCACTGCCACGGGGAAGAGTTTAGGAGCAGCTCAGGAGGCAACGGTGGCAGGGCAGCCAACTGCAGCGGCTTTGGGCTTTCAGCTCCTTCGCCACCCCTCCACGTGCCCTGCAGAAAGGTGGCAATGATCACATGCATGCTTTTGGCTAAAATGACTTTTTTTCCTTCCCCATCAGCTTTTTCTTCTAGCTCATTAACAACATCCAGACTTCTCTGCGGGAAATGGAAAAGGAGAGTGGAAGATGCCACCCAAACCGCTCCCTGCTCTCACCTCATCTCTCCTGGCAGCCCCCTCCCCTGCTCCTGGCTGCTACCTGTAACAGATGCTGTGGAGGAACCGCCGAGCTGACGACACAGGCTCAACGCCTCGCCACCAGCCCAGGTACGATACAGCTATTCTCCCTCCAACTTTGAAACAGCCAGGTACCAGGTTTTACAATACCTTTGTGACCTGCACAACACGTACACCACACCAGAGCACATCCTCATCCCTCAGCAGAGGGAACCTCAACACTGGGGATGGTTTCACAGGGCCACAGTTCAGTCAGAACCATCAGCCTGCAAAGCAGCTCCCAGGACAACACAGACCACACAGTTCCTGAGCTGACAGCCCACATCCCACCCTCGTTAAAGGGCTGGGTTTGTGCACAGCTCATCAATGATAACACACCACGGGCTGCCTGGCACAGTCCTACCTCCTGACGGCACTGGCTCTGCGGTGTCACCGAGGCACGGTGACAGTCTGCCAGCTCAGCCACCCCACAGCTCGCAGCACACCCACGGCCGCAGCTGCCCCCGGCACCCACCACAGCTCCTCCTGCTCCTGCGGGACGGATCACACCTC
Organism: Podargus strigoides; assembly: GCA_028020825.1. Classification (NCBI taxonomy): domain Eukaryota; kingdom Metazoa; phylum Chordata; class Aves; order Caprimulgiformes; family Podargidae; genus Podargus; species Podargus strigoides. The sequence goes on along the minus strand of CM051633.1, from coordinate 17,906,584 downwards.
CTCGGTCACCAGGAGGGGTCTGCAGCCTCACCTGAGGGACCAATGACAAACAGATCAGTGTCACCGCCACAGTTCCCCGCTCCAGTGCCAAACCGTTCCTGCGGCACAGATCCCTTCCAGCCCCTCCCAGCCCGCACAGAGCACCGTGGCACAGACACTTTCATACTGGGAAAATATTTTAATATAGTAAACAAGTCAAGTTACCTTTCACACGTGTTTAAATAAGTTTATGCTCACTGTTAAACAAACCCGTCGGTATTTAAACACTGGGTTACAGCCCCTACACTCGTCCTGCTCCCGGCGGCGCTGCAGAGGGGACCCCGACACCGGCACCCCGGGACCGGGCGGGCACGGAGGGCGGAGGAGCTCGGTGCGGGTCGGCGGGGGACGCTGGCCCCAGCGAGGGGAGACGGGGCCGCGGAACTCCCTCGGAGGAGAGGCGGGGGGGAAGGAGACGCCGCAGTTCCACAGCACAGCACGTCCTTCCCGGCGGGGCCGGCTCCCGGCGCAGCTCCCGGTGCTCCGCGAGCCCTCCTCGGGCCGCCGCCCTCCGTCGCCGCTCCCCCGGGGCTCGGCGCAGCCCTCCGGGCCGAGGCGCGGCCGCCCCCCGCAGTCCGCCGGGCCCGGCCGAGGCCGCTCAGGGGCTCCCGCGCAGCCGGTGCGATGCGGCGGGGCCCACCTCGGCGCCGGGCGGCGGGGGAGGCGATGCGCCCGGGCGGTCCCTCTCGGCGAGGCCGGGGTCGGGGTCGGTGCGCGGCGGCGCCTCCCGCGTGGGGCGGGCGGAGGGCCGGCCGGCTGCGGGGCCCGGCGCGGCGCGGGGCTGCGGGGTGGCGGCGGCGGGGCCGGGGCCGCCGCGCACCGGCTGCCAGATGAGGCTGTAGTAGACGGCGAGGACGATGGCGGCCAGCGAGACGGAGAGGACGTAGGCCAGCACGGTGGCCAGGCGCACCCACTTCTTGTTGGTCTTGGCCGCCATGCGCGCCTTCTTGTCCCCGGTGTAAGTGGCGGGCTTGCCCCGCTCCGCCCCCGCCTCCTTCTCCTTCATGGGGGCCCGGCCCTTGGCCCGCTGCTCCACCGACCCCTCCGTGGTGGGGCCCGGCCCGGCTCCGCGCCGCCACCGCCCGCCTCAGGACATGCCGCTGCCGCCCGCTCCCGCCGCTGCCCGCGGCCCGCGCTGCTCCGGCGGCTCGGCGGGGCGGGGCGGGGGCGGCGGGGGCGGGGCTTAACGGGGCAACGGCGCCCGGCGGGGGCCGCGCTTAAAGGGGCAACAGCGCCCGGCGCCGGGAGTGGGCTGGGGCAGCTGCGCATGCGCGGGCGCTCTGAGGGGGCGCGCGCGGCGGCATGGCGGGGTGCCCGGCGGGGCGGGCGGTGTGCGGCCCCGGGCAGGCGGTGTGCGTGGTCCCCGTGCCGGTGCCCTGGGCAGGCGGTGTGCGTGGCCCCCGTGCCGGTGCTCTGGCCCCGGTGGGGCTGCTGGAGCCCCCCTGTGCTCCGCCGCCGGGCGCGGGTGCTGGTAGGTCCGCGGGTGGGGGTGTCCTCGGGGCCTGTCCCGGGGCCTGCGGCGGCCCCCGACATCCAGGTTTATTTGTGGGGCTCCGAGAGCAGAGGGAGGAGGGCTCCGGGCAGCGGCCTGGGGGAGGGTCTGGAGCACAAGTGTGATGGGGAGCGGCTGAGGGAACTGGGGGGTTCAGTGTGGAGGAGGCTGAGGGGAGACCTCATTGCTCTCCACAGCTCCCTGAGAGGAGGGGGCAGTGAGGGGGGGTCGGTCTCTTCTCCCAGGTAACAGTGACAGGATGAGGGGTGATGGCCTCAGGTTGCACCAGGGGAGGTTTAAATTGGACATTGGGAACAATTCCTTCCCCCAAAGGGTTCCCCAGCACTGGCCCAGGCTGCCCAGGGCAGGGGGGCAGTCCCCATCCCTGGGGGGATTTCAGAGCCGTGGAGATGTGCTGGGGGTGGTGGAGTGGTGAACTGGCAGTGCTGGGTTAATGGTTGGACTGGGTGATCTTGGAGGTCTCTTCCCACCTGCTCTGTGAAATCCCCTCCCAGCCGGGTCCCTCGGTGTCTCCCTGCCTGCAGGTACTGTGGAGCATGAAGGATGCCCCAGCTGAGCAGCAGCTTCTGGAGAGAGGCTCTTTTAATTCCCTTCAGATGGGGCTGATCCTCAGCCTGCAGAGAGAACCTCGAACTGTGGTACTGCTCTTAGGGTGTGAGCTGATCATACTCCCCATATGTCAGTTCCTCACAAAAACATTGTATTAACGTAGTCTGAAGAGAGCTGCAGTGCTGTCCTAGGGTATGGATCAGCCTTCTTTATGGTGCAAGGTGTTTGCTTCTGAGAATGATTTAGTTGCTCCTTTTACAGTCATTTTCCCTCTCCCTTTGATTTTAGGCCAGTCCAGGTGTGTTGCAGTAGAAAACTTCTCCTTTACAAGGAACTGCAGCTCTGGAAGAGGTGAACAGCAGCTGGAGAAATGACTGGCACCCAGAAAGGCATCAGAGGAAGTGAGTGAGTTGAGTTTTGACTTAACAGTAGTGTGTTATTTTACTCTCAGTAGCAGGAAAAATGACATATTCTATCCTCCTGAAGTATTTGTCATGAAATGCTGCTCTAACCCAGTATTGTCCAGGAAACGTTTGCTAGTAGGTATTGTGACCTTTCTAGGGGCTCCTTATCCCTCCTGCCTTGATTGAGCACACCTGGCTGCATTTTTCTTGCTGAAGTCACATTTCACACACCTGAATCACATGAGCTGATGATGTCCTGCTGATGAAGCTTTTCAGTGTCTTAGAAGTGCATTGTCTGTGGTGCTCTGTAGGTTCTGTGCACACTTTCCCTTCAGCTGGATGTGTTTAGGTTAAGTGGTACAGCTGGATTTATAGCAATTCCAACAAAATGGATTTTCTGTGAATTTTTCAGGCTGTTTTATCAGTGGGTTTGCTCTAACCTCTTCTCCCTTTGCTTCTCATGTTTCATTCAGTACCTGTCTGCCTCTCCTCTCCCCTTGCTCCTCAGGACTACAGCTCTGTAGTTGTCTCAAAACTGAGCTGTGTCACTGTGGAGACATTCTGCCTTCAGCCTGGCCTCTCCAGCTCCCATTGCACTTGTTCATTGCTTATCCAGGCGGCAGTGTGCCTCCTGGCTGCCACTAGACTTACCCCTCAGAGAACACAGCAGTTCTACTGCATTATTAAAGAAATTCAGCGTTCTTAAGGTGCTCTCCTCTATGCCAAGCCCTCTGCTGTCTCAGCTTTGCATAAGACAAGACTCATGTTTGCTGAACACTCTTGTTGGCTATTGCCAAAGTCAGGTGTAGGCTTTTGTTTTTACTGTGAACCAACAAATGGGTGTGAGTTTCTCTCCAGGTCCTTTGGTTCAAGCGCAGGCAGCTGCCAGAGGTGTGTGCCTTCTCTTCCTAAGCTTAGTTCCTTGCTAACAACCACCTTTAAAGGTAACTGAGAGCCAGGAAGGCAGAGCTGCAATAATGATACTTTCTGTTTGTCCTCTGCGTTGCGCAGGCTCCTGGGGTGCAGGAATGGAACTCAGAGGCCTTGTGAAGTCAGTGAATGTGCCAGGCACTGGGCAAAGCTTGCAAATCCATCTTCTCTGAGACTTTAGCCTAAAGGACAGAAGTGATCACCTGTCCGAGGCAGTCGAAGGCACATGGTGCACCCTGGGACTGGACCTGCTAACAAGGAGGGCTGTACAGCTCTGGAACATCTCCCCTTTCTCCTGTGACAGTCCAAACACCACACTCGTCTGGGCCCTAGTGTTGATAAGCTTCTCTGATTTTTCACTTCTCCTGCCTGAAGGTCCACTAGGAAATTCGTGTACTTACAAGTCTGCTACTTAGTGCCTTACAACCTGTGTTTAGTTGCAAAGCCAAGTGCTGAGACACCTTGCTGAAGGTTTGGTGTTCCACCTGTTTACTGAACAGCACTGCTTGAATGCTGCTGCTGCCTGCAGCTGCCCTGGGATGTTTGTTTGCTCAGCGAGGGCCCCGGAAGGATGTAGCTAAATAAACTTGTATTATTGATTTCCCATGTTCGGAGTCAGTGGATGGTACCTAGTGCTTCAGGACAGAGAAGACTTAATTAAGGGGAGATTATTGGCCTAAGATATTACCTCTGCACAGACCTTGCCCTGAAAGCAGTGAAGCACTGGATTGGATTGCCTGGGAGGTGGGTGAGTCTGCTCTGTTAGCAGAGGACTCCTGAAGTGTCAGAGCTGGTCACTGTCACACTGCTCCTGCCCTGGGACAAGGGGTGGTCTGGGTGGCTTCCCACAGTCCCTTGTCCCTGTGCCTTTGATTCAGCGAAGGCAGCTCCTCTGCCTTTCCTTCCTGTGCCCTGTCATTAGGAGGCAATCTGATGTAACACCCTGCAGACGACAGCTCGTTCCATGAGGTGTGTGCTTTGAGTACTCCACTGAGGATAGCTTGTGTAACTCTGCAATCATCATCCACTGTCACGATGCTGTACAGTCCCTTGTCTGAACTCTGGCCATGGCTCTTGTTCTGGGTGTCTGCCTCTGGCAGTGTGACTTCTACAGGCACATTATAGACTTCATAAAGAATTGTAACTTTTTTTACTTGCTTTTGGAACTTTATACTGTCTCTTTGGTCACGTCTAGAGGTGGATGAGGTCTTTCTACCTGCCTCCTAATGTTTAAAGGGTGGAATAGGTATGTTTAAACTTGTCTCTCTTTCTTGGCTGAAGTCCTGAAGCAAATACCTCGCTAGGCTTGAGCCTTCTGTCCTGGAGAAGGTCTCTGCTCCCAACTGGGGACAGTGTCTTGTGCTCTGCTGGCCACTCTCCCAAAGGGCAGATGCTCTATTTCACACTGGTTCCAGTCTCCTGTTTGGAGCCTGCAGGGAATTGGATTCTGTTCTCCTCTGGCATTTTCCTCTCACACTTTGGAATCTCCTCTGTCTTATGTGGGAAGGTGCTGTCTCCTGTTAATCCAATAACAGATGGGGGGAGGTTGGGGATGTTCTTTTAATTCCTTCAGCTTCTCGTTTAGCTGTGGTAAGTGAAGTTTGCACAACCCACTGTCTTGCACTGACTGGGAAAGTGATCTGCAGAGGTTAGAGGGTGGGTGGGGAAGATGGTGAAAGTGATGCTGAATTTGAGATGTAAGAGCAAGATGTCTGGTTTTGCTCAGGACAGAGGCCTTGGGCAGAAAGCTGGTAGCTTGGGGTCATGATGCATCAGCAGTTTCAACCTTGTGTCAGCAATTTGGTGAGGCCAGGCCCATTCTGAGCCGTTTTATTGTCCTGTGACCCATCTGCACAGTACAGAGTATGCCCTGCTTGTGGGATAGTGAATGTTGCCTTGGTGGGAAAACTCTTGAGAGTGAAAAGTATGTCTCCAGAGGGTTTATTGTTTTGTTTCTCATGTTTAGGAACTCCTGTAAGTAGACAATGGTGCAGACTCTGGAGTGGGGAGAGTCCCTTGGCCAGTCCATGGCAGAGGTGTTCACAACACCTTGGAAGCTCTGCTGTTGTGTGGTGTAATTCGGGGCTGGTGTGCCATTGAGTGGAGACAGATCCTGGTCTGCTTTCTGGAGGCAGGGAGTTCTCCCAGATACCATGAATTGTCTTGGGCCTCTTGTTTCCGTGACACTCTTCTGAAACGGAGGAAAGGCTGCCAAGGGTGGCTTGGCAGTGCCCTGGGCATTCACTGGAATGAGAAACCTTGCTGTTTGCTGAACCCAGCCAGAGGTTCCCAGCTCTGGGCTGTAGGTTTCACACGTCGGTTTGTGGAGAAGAAAGTTGCCCTTGTTTCACCAAGTGCAGGACTTCGAGGGTGAGCGTTGGGTTTTGGGTTTTTTTTTAAATAAAAACTTTCTCTTTGGGTGTGAACCTGTGCTGTCTGTGTTGGTTGTGACTATAAACAGTCTCTGAGCAGGAATCTAGAGTCAAAAATCAGAGCTTCGCTGTTCATTTTGCAAGGAGCTAATGTGCATGTGCACACCCCCACACACTTAAGACCCAAACACAGTTCTCAGGACTGTATTTGGAGAATAACTACCACTTCTCAAGCAATAGGACAGCGATGATTAATGCCCACGTAACCTGACTGTGCTGCTTTGCCTCTGGTTCTCATGGTCTGAAGAAGCTGAGCTCACCCACCTTTGTGTGTGGAGAAGGAATGTGTCTGAGCTGTGCTTCCCCCTGATGCACATGAGATCTGTACATTATATATAAAGTGTGCTCACGTGTGTGTGGGAGAGCACTGACGTAGCTTGTCTGAAAATGCAGCTTACAATGTTTGAGGATGGCACCACTGTTACTCAGAACTGCACCAGCTTGTGGTTATCCCTGCTAGTGCTGGAGTGGGATTTCCTTGGAAAGCCTTGTCCATGACCTCCTGACACAGCCCTGAACTGCAGTGATCCTGCTTTTGCCTGGGTTACTGCCATTTCCATCTGGGATAGGTTTTATTTTCCCCAGGATGGAGAAGGATGCTTTTTTGGGAGCTCATTTGTGTGTAATTGCATAACATACTCCTGCCCAGGGAACAGTTAAGTATGGACCTAATAATGGCTCAGTGATTGGTCAGATTGTTGTTTGTTTTACATGAGACCTCACTGCTTTTATGGTGTAGTGGCATCTGTGGCCACTCATCTCTCTGTGCTGTAGTCCTCTGACTTTTGCAGATGAAGCTGAAGAGTGGTGCTGTCAGATGAGAGCTGTCCTGGATCCTTGGCCTCTGTGCTTTGGGCTCAGAGTGGGACACAAAACATGCCCTGGCACACAGCACTCAGCATTCTGCTCTCTGGGGGTGGTGAGGAAATATTGGCTTTGTGGCCCTACTGTGTCGTGAATCCTTTGAGGATTCCCGGGGCTCAGGGGGCAGAAGAAGGAGCAGCAGCAGGATGAACTCGGTTTGGTTAGCTGTGAATTGACTCCTGGAATTTGAAGGGGATGCAGAAGGCTGTGTGCAATATCGTGGCTGTTCACTAGAGGACAGTATTGCACACTGCAAAGTATAATTATAATGGTGCAATGCTGAAAGAGAGTTCTTATGGATGTTGTGTGTGCTACGAATAGGTTGGGGCTGAGGTTCTAAAATAATTTGCTAGAACTCAGGAGCCATCCAGTCAAGGTGTTTAATAGACAGTGTGGCTTAAATCAGTCTGCAGACCCTGCCTTGTAAAATCTCCAAAGGGTACTGCTGAAAACTTTGCTTCTGCCTGGGTTTTGTGGGAGCTGGAGGCTGCTGAATGGACAGGAAAGGACATTTTTGCATGTCAGAACTCTTGTAGTGGGTGGTGGGATGCCCAGTGGTGAAGGTGAGGAATGAAGGCAAAGGAGGCCCAGGCCCTGAACAAAGGGGATATAGGATGAGTATACACTGTGTGGTAGGCCTTGCTGGAGAAAGAAAAGGGTGGCTGGAATAAATACTGCTGCTTCTGCCTGCTGTGATAGCAGAGCTTTCAGCAGAGGGCAGGACTGCTGCTGTGTTCGCTCGCTGCTCCATCAGCCAGCCCTTCACACAAGGGCCAGCGGCTCCTGTGGCACAGGGGGTGTGAGGGGACAGATAAGGAGGCTGGGTTACACAAAAGGAAGTGAGCTTCAGCTTTGTGACTGTCTGTATGTGAGTGGGGATCTGGCAGTCGTGCTGTGCTGTGCCATCCAGCCTCTCAGGACAGCTGCTACCTTGGTTGCTGCTCCTCATGTTTGGTTTTCAATGTACTGGTTTATACCTTAGGGAAAGGTGACCTGGAGTGACAAACAAGTAAAGCTGTGGCAGGACTCTTGCTTGCTTTGGGTTTGTCGATGAGACCAAGCTGCTGAGTATCCAGGTCTTACAGAACACAGGACACTTGCTATAGGTCAGGTTAATCCCTCCTGCCTCATGCCACAAACGTGTGAGAGTGCCCTTAGGGTTCCTCAGTCAGCCTTTCCCCAGCTGCCCACTCTGCTTTAAACTGGTGGCCTTGTCATCAAACTGGGTAAGGTAGAGGTGGGAAAGAAGCAGCAGAACCCTGCAGCTGGCTGCCTGTGCAGTGCAGGAGTTTGTTCGTCCACCCTGCTCAGACAATCTGTGTTCTTACTGTACCTTGTCCCTCGAGCAGTGGCAAGTGCCATGCATTGACTTCCATGGAAGACAAGGATAAAATCCCACTGTGTGGCTGGGAATCCTGTTAGAGCACGTGTAGCACAGCTCCCTTACTTCGGTTAGGGGTGGAGCTTTGCCTTTTTGACTAAAACTAGCCTTGCCCCTCTCCTGCTTACCCAGTGCACCTCTGCCACCAGCACTCCTCTGCTGTCCACATGTAACTCCTTCATTGCAGGGTCAGGAGCAGGGACTCGTTGCCCTGTTTGCCATTAACCTTCAGTTCTGTTTTCTGTCACTTCCCTACAGCTTCACCATTCTAACCCCCACCTTGCCCATCTCTCCCATTTGGTGTTCCCAGAGCATCTGCAGTATATCCAGGTGAATGTGGAGAATCCTGCAGTTCCTGGGGCCTCTTGGGGATTCCATCTGCCTGTGGGATTTCCATCTGCTCTGCTGGTCTCTCACTTTGCAGGATGACATTCAGAAGAACCCATAAGAGAAAGGAAAGAAGTTAAAGTCTGGACAGTGCGAGAAGTGGTCCCAGGAACGGAGCGTGCACAGAGCAGGGGATGAGTTTATTTTGGGTGATATGTGGCCCGTTGCATGAAGGGGGCAGTCTGCTTGTAGCCAGAGCCTGAGCCGTTCCGTGAGCACAGCTGCTGAAACAGTTGGAGCGAGGGCAATGCCTGCGCTCCGTCGAAGAGAACATTTCAGGAAGTTGGGGTGCGGAAGCGCTGCGAGCCGTGCGCTTCGCGAGTCGCTCCGGGCAGCGGGTCCCTGCTGCAGACCCGCGTGCCTCTGACCACACTGGGCATCCCAGCCGGTCCCAGCCCATCCCAGCCCTCCCTCTGGGTGACCTGGGCTGAGCTCCCTGCTCGGACAGCACTTCATTTACAATGCAGATTCCTCGGTCCTCGCCCGCCTGCCGCTGCCCCTCCTGAATTTGGCTGGGCTCTAAGGGGCTGTTTGCTCTCTGATGCCAACAGTGGCACTGGCAGAGCGCCCTGCCATGTGAGAGGCTGAGATAGAGGAGAGGGGGCTGAGGAAGAGCAAACTCTGCAGCTGCTATTGCTTTTGGTTAGCTGAGGAGCACATCTGCGGGACACAATGTCCGTGCTTACCCCTGTGCTGCAGCCCCCGGAGGTGAAGGAGTATCTGTCCAAGGGCGAGCGCTTCATCAAGTGGGACGATGTGAGTACTGGGGCTTTGCTGGGCTGGGTCGTGGGTGTGGGGGCAGGGCAGGTACCGTGTGCTGGTGAGGGGCTGTGGGCAGGCTGGGAGCAGGTGTCCCGTGGGGAATGGGATGCTGTGTGTCACACCTCGGAGCAGCGGTGTCTGCGCAGGGCGAGTGAGCTGAGAACAGGAGAGCTGAGGGTGAAAAACAGAGGGCGTCTGTAGGGGTTGGTGATGTGGCTGCTGCCCCTCTTGTTGTGGAGGATGGAAGTCAATGGAGTGTGCCAGCAGGTCTGTGTGTGCACGTTCCCTGGTGTGGGACCCAGGGTCCTGCTCCCGTGGGACGTGCCCCGGGGCAGGCAGTGCTGGGAACGCTGCGCTCCGTGTGCGGGGGAGTGCGAGGCGTAGGAACTACTCCAGAGCTCAGTGGGCTCTCCATGTTTGCAGATAGAGAGGAAACCAGGCTCCAAGTTGCTTCCTCTTATGGCCCTGTTGGAGTGGCTGGGGGTGAGCCATGTCCTCCCAGTCCTGCCCAGCCTGTGGGGCTGTCAGCGGCCCAGCAGCCTCAGAGGGTGCTGCGAGAAGCTGCTTCTCCCTCCAGCTTGGGGTCCCCTTGTCTTCAACACTCACATACCCAAGGAAGGGTCAGCAGCTGCCCACCCATGTTCTCTGGTGGGGGAGTTGTCTGCTGTTGAGCATGAACGTTGGCAACACGGGGGTCAGGCCAGGTTCTGATTGTTCACCAAGATCTGGGGGAAACATTTGATGTGGTATTGCAAATGAGACGTCTTAGAAGGAGCCTCCAGCAGCAATGCAGGAGGGATTAGCCCTTCCTCTCGTGGGTGTAAAGCTGGAACAGAGTTTTGAGTCCTGAGGCAGTGGGGGGGGAGGTAGATCACTGGTGTGCAGTGGCACTGAGAAATGTACAGTGTAATATGCAGCTGACAGAAAGGATGGGTGCTGAGGGATATGGATGGGAATATCACTGGGCAGTTGTCCCAGGAGCTGTGCACAGATGGGGATGCCACCAGGGCACAGTGGAAAGCACAGCCTCTCCAGTGGGGCTGCTGCCCGCAGAGTGCACTTGTGGCTGCTTTGAATGGGAACAGGGATCTGGTTTCTGAGAATGACAGCAGCCAAACTTGTCAGAAATTGCTGCTGACTTTCTATGCTCAGTCCTTGGCGACCACTTTCCCAAAAACTGGAAGCTGTTAAGTACTCCCCTGGGAATTCCTGGGACAGTTGGGCTCTCTGGAAACACAAGGTGGGTCAGGTTGAGCTTCCAGGACCCACCAAGTGCTATTTGCTGTTGCAGCCACAGGAGCTATGGAGCTCAGGTTGTGTGGACACAGGGCACAGTGTGGTGACCTCTTCAGTGCAGCAGATGCATGTGGATTTGGCTCTGTGCTGACTCTTAGCCCTCATAGTAGAAGCAAAAATGTTTTTAGCTCTTAAAGATTATGGATCACAGGATTTCACCAGGCAGTGCTTGCTTTCTGCCCTGGAGCTGAACTCCACAGTGTGAGCAGCAGTCAGTTTGCCTGCCAGGCCATCTTCTGCAGAATTCACCATTTCCTTTGGTGCCACGAGCCACCTCGCAGGACAGCCTGCTTGCACTCTGCAGCCATTCATGTCCCTGATCAGGAGGCCAGCTGTCACTGTCCTTATTGCAGCCTCAACTTGCTTTCAAGAAAGCTGCTTCATAGGAGATAAGGTTAATCTAAAAACATGGCACAGTACCCATTAGTAGTACTATGGTGCCTGTTCTGCTCTTGGTGGCTTGTGGCCACATGTTCAGGGAGCTAACCAAGAGCTCTGGGGACATGGGCATGATGCTGTGTGGATCAGCATTGTCCCTACTACAGCCTGAGAGAGACAGTGGGGAGTAAAACATAAGATGTGCTGTGACATGGGCAGTTAACTGTAATGAAGAGTACTGAATCTGGAAATGGAGGTTCCCTGAAATGCAGATACACTCTGGAGTGAGGTATGAGTTCAGTCACATACTGAATAACCCCAGACCAAGTGACAGAGATGATTTCCAAATTCCATTACTGGTTTCATCTGTGTATTTCAGCTTCTTGAATTGAATTTGAAGCCTTCCTAGAAGTGGCTGATAGGCCTTGTCATCCTATCTCCTGTGGCACCAGAGGTCAAATGTGGTGAGGAGTCATCTAGGCTGAGCAAATGGGCTGGGACCCCAGCAGAGGCACCGAGCATCCTTTATCTCTGTCTCCAAAGAGCTCACACTAATGCATCTCTTAGCACAGGCTTGCCTGTGAGATGGGAATGGATGTTGTCTTGAAAATGCCTGTGAAGTTGCCTTTAACTGAAAGTGCAGCAGCTGTGTAATTATTGAGGTGAAACAGACAGCCTCACAGCAGCCCACGTCCCCTTTGCAGTACGTCCCATGGTCTGACCTGGAGGTCTTCCCTGCTGGATGGGGTTCAGGATGAGCCCCAAGTAATTTCATCCCATTTTGTGCCTGTAGTGTGGGTGTTTAAATAGTCAGTTCTTTGTACAGTCTGTGTAGAGCTAGGCCATGGAGTTTAAGAATGACCACCTAAAGCAGGCTCGTCTGCTGTATTAGCTGGACCCCCCGTGAACTCTTCCTGCCTGGGCCCAGCTGACCAGCCCGAGCACCTACACAGTACAATGCTGTCTCTGCTCAGCCTGGGCTGCTTCTGGGGCTGGCAGAACAAAGGAGGTGCCTTGGAGAGAAGGCAGTTGTGTCTACAAGTACTTTCTTCTCTTAATTCCTTGTATAGGAAGCTCCAGGAGAGCTGTTCTAGCTAAATGCATGGTGGTAGGTGAGGCTCAGGCTTCAGCAGAGATCAGGTTCCAGACCCTCACACTGTTGCCCTGGAGATGTACTAAAATCATCTGGTTCATTTCCATAAATCACAGAGGATGATTCACCCGGCTGGGTCTATATTTGAACTGGGAACCTTCTGTCCCATGATGGGTTCTCAAAGTCACCTAAGATGCTAACCCACTTCCTTCTGTTTTTTTCTTTTTTTTGTCAGGAAACAGCAAGTGCTTCTCCTGTGATCCTTCGGGTCGATCCAAAGGGCTTTTATTTATACTGGACCTATCAGAACAAGGTAAGTGTGAAGACCTCACAGCTTGGTCTCCAAAATAGCCAGTTCGTGTGAGAGTAAAACACTGTACATGCTTCTGCACTCAGGAGCAAACTGCCACACTCACTCCACTTAGCAGGAAACCCCCTCAAAGGACCTGGGAGTCTTGTGCTTGTTCAGTGGCAGACTTGTCTGTCTGCAGAGCTCCAGGAAAGAGCAGGAGGTTGGTCTGTGAACGCACCAGGGAGATGAGCATGGCCGTCTTGTTTGTCATGCTGGCATCTTATACCTGCAAAGTTCCTTAGATGTGCTTCAAAGGACTTGACAGAGAAGAGCAGTGCTGATTACCCCTGTTAGCCAGCATCGAAAGGATTCTCCCAGCCAGTACAGTGGTGGAGCTGGAAGGGAAATGGTGAGATGTGTGCAGTTAAATGTATGCAGCTCAGCCAACGTGTGCCTCCTGTGCAGCCTGCATTGGAATGAACTGACTTGTTGGGGTTTTAGAGATTTTAATAAACAAAAAGTAATGACTATAGGGATGTAGAGACTACAGAGAGGCAACAAATTTAGGAAAGAGAATTTGGTTCCTTGCTGATGATTAGCAATGAGGGGCGGAGAGAGCTGACTGAGTGGAGGTGGAAGGCTGGGCTTACTTCTGCTTTCCAGAGCAGAGCTGTGGTTCAGCTCCACTTCCTCCTTGTGACCTACATGCTGAAGAGGCATGGTAGATAAAGAGGCAGAGACAGTCCTGGCCAGGAGACCTGATGTGTTGTGGTGAGCTCTGCCTTCTCAGAAGATTGTCCCCAGTGCCGGTGGGGGCAAGGCACTGCCACACAGACACATCCTCTGAGGCTGGGGACTGTCACATCCCTCTAGATGTGCTCTCCTTCCCCTTTCAAGGTCTGCTCCTGGCAGTAGAATTCTTGCTTACGGGTTCCAGGCAGGCAGCAGGCAGAGCACGGGGTGGTGTACGGTCAATAGTTTGTCCACTGAATTCGTGTGGCTTATTGATCTTTGGCTGGCTCCTCTTAAGATCTGCTTGTCATGAACTGCAGGGAAGAAAAACTGCACTGCTTTTGCACTGGGGGTTCAGAAAGGAATGGGATTGGGAGTAAAATTTGCATCCTGCTTGACAATAAAATGGGGATACAGCCAGAAGACATGGTAACCACATTGTTCCTTGTTGTGATCTTGGAAAACAGTGTTATCTGCTGCAACCACTATAATTTGTTCTCCAGATCCATGGCGAGCAGATAAATTAGTCACAGAGGAAGGAACCTCAGGTTGGATGTTAATAGAACAAAAACTGAACATGACAAGTGGCCAGTAGCGAGGAGGTGGAGTGGGGCTACCTGGGGAAGCTGTGAATGTCCTCAGTGGGAATTGCTTTGGGACAGAGCAGGGGAAGGTCTGCTGGGAGTGACTGGGGAGAAGCAGTCCTGCCTGCCAGCTAGCTCCTGTGCCTTGGGTGTGTGGAGGCTGAGACTGTGCGTGGGTTCTATTAGCACGTGGTCTGTCCCTGGGGTACAGTTTCCCCACATAAGCCTGTATGCACAGAGCACAGTCCCTGTGGTGGCACAGCGAGCCCCTGGCCAAGCCCCTGCCAGCCTGGTGCCACAGCACCCTGCAGGGCCCTTCCCCAGTGCAGGGCACGGGCTGAGACCTGCCCCTGGGGCTGCCTGCTGGGTTTCTTTCCTTACTCCTTTGTCTCTCCTTCATCTGCCTATCCTTATTGTGTTGTAGGAGATGGAAATTTTGGATCTCACCAGCATCCGAGATACCCGAGTCGGGCGGTTTGCCAAAATCCCCAAGGTGAGTGCACAGCTTCATTCCTGCTGGTGGCTGATATGGGAAAGGCAAAGCTGGCCCTGGCTTTCTGTGACAGTAAGGTGCAGAGGGCCTTTTCTCCTCACATCACAGCTATGTAAATATAGAAAAGCCATTTTTACTCTTGTCCCTGAACTCCTCAGGGGTCCTTCAAAAGAAAGGCACAGCCAGGCTATGGTATATGAGCTCGTTGGAAAGAATATGCCAAAAAAACTAGGAAAACAACAATTCCCCTTCCCAGTGCCTTCCAGAAGAGCCACACTGTGCACTGTGGCCATGCTCTCCCCCGCCACGTCGCGGGCTGGCTCTCATCCTGGCCTGGCCTTTGGTTCAGAGCTGCACTGGGAAGTCCTGCAGGGGAGACTGATGCTTCTGCCCTGAGTCACCAGAGCTGCTCTCTTGTGCAATGGTGCACGGGCTGGGTCAGGGCAGCTGCAAACCTGTAGTTACAGTGACATTCCAACGCAGTGGGTGCTGGGGCCTTTTTCCCTTCAAAGGGAAGAAAATATAGTTTCAGAAAAACTAACTTTTTTTTTTCCCCAAATAATTTTCAAATGCCTGCCTGTGGGGTGGCAGGCTAAGGGAAGCACATGGTTATGGCTTTGTTCTTGGTTTCAGTTATAATTTGAGCTTCCTGCAGCAAGGTTGTCCTTGTTTGGACTTTTTTCTGGGTCTGGTTTTTGTTTGTTTTTCATTTTTCCATGTATGGAAAAGGCAAGCAGAAAACTGAAGGAAAGCTCAAGTGTGGAAAGGAAACAAAGGAGTGAAGAGAGTGGCCCATACAGTCACATACATGATCCTCAGGGTGAGGCAAAAGGGGAAGATTTTGCAATATATACCCAGAGAGCTGGGCAGCCTCTTTGCGTAAGTAGCACGGCTGTTTTCTTCACACTGCTCTGAAAATGTCTGCTCAGAGCTCCCCGAGGCTGATGTTTCTCAGAAGACCAGAATGAGGTGGGTGATAAAAGCCCAGCAGAGCTCAAGAACAGCAGCAGTCTTGTGCAGTTCTTACAAATCATAATTCCTCCTGAGAGCGTTTCTTCTTGGAAATTCACTGGAGTGAAACGTACTTCAGTTTTCAACAAGCCTGAAACTTCATCTGCAACTTGTTTTCTGGGAATAATGTTTGAAAAATAGCTTTCAGAAGGTGTTTTGGTTTGGGGGTTTGGGGTTGTTTTTTGTGTTGTTTTCATTTGAGAGGAGGAAATATTTGGAGCTGGTAGAGCTAGGTGCTACACTCAGGCAGAATGCAGCAAGAAGGCCAACTTAAAGGAGAGGCATGAGATACTGCTTTCTAGGGCAGTAAACTTCAGGAATAGCCTGTTTACAAAATTAATTCAGCTTTGATATAGACTATAAATTGATAATGTGAGGCCATAGGTGGATGCCCTTCCCGTGCCAGTGGCCAGGCTGGAGAAAAATGTCCTAGATTTTAGCAGTTAGTTAAGGAAGACTAATTGGAGACTGCCAGGAGAAACATGTTGGCATGAGTGCAGTGTCAGAGTTGCCTCTTGACAGAAGGAATTTCTCTTCAAGCAGCACCTTTCTGTAATGAGCCCCTGTTCACAAATTGCCCTGGAAACAAGGCCAGCCCCAGTTTGAGAGTAATTCACAGTACAGTTTTGGGATGACCACATTCTATATCCACAGAAAATCTGAAATGGCCTTTTCAAAGAGAGTTCTAATAAAAGCACAAATGTTTGTGAAAAGAATGAGTACCAGGAGAGCAAAAGGTAAAAGAGGAGGGGGAGGCAGTGACTGTGTTCTGTAGTTAGCTCTAAATCTTTTCAATAAAACTGGAAAGTGGCTCATGTGATTCCCATGACAAGAACAGAACGAGGGGACATCTTTGTGTGGAAAAATTACTGCTGGAGAATGAGAAAAAGGTCTCTTGAGGAGTGAGAGCCAGCAGACTCCCTGAGAGCTCAGTGCTGGGGCCTCTGCCACACTGTGCTCATATCTGATCTGGTCTGGTGCAGAGGCAGGATGAAGTTGGCCCACGGTACCAAGTTATATGTGGTAATAAAATGAGGGCTGATTTGTAGAAAGACCTTGAATTGCTGATTGACTGGATGATCTAATATGAGATAAAATTTAGTGCAGATAAAAATCAGGCAAAGCACGCAGAAAAAACCATGACAACTAGCCAGAAAAAAACCCTGATCCTAACCTGCTGCAATAAGAGTTGACTATTGCTACTCAAACGAGACCTTGAGGGTGTGATAAATCCATTAAAACATCAACTCAGTGTTCAGTAGTATTTGCTCAAATAAAAGTGAGCTGTAGGTTAGGAATGACAAGGAATGAATGCCACTGTGGACCCCCTGAATGCACCCATGCTTCTGTGCATTTCCAGGGTCCTCAGTGAGACGAAGGACTGGGAAAGGCAGAGAAGAGCAGCAGGATTAATGGCACAGTGGGGTGGTACTGTAAGGAAGGACATCTGAGCAGGCAGGGGCTGTAGTGTGGCCGAGAAAAGGTGAGGGAGGTGTGGAGGAGGATTGTGGGGTGCTGTAAAACCAGGGGTTGAGTGGAGAAGGTGAGCACGAGGCAGTTACTCAGTGTTTCTTGCAGTGTGAGAGCTGCACGTGGCAGGTTGGCACCAGCAGGAGGAGGAGCTGCTGCTCCACGCCACCCGTGGCCCTGCTGGGGGACACCTTCCACTCGAGGCAGGGAGCACACCCGGGCTGGAAAAGTCAGGGTGAGAAGGAACTGCCCTTTGAGGGTTCTTACATGCAGGGTAATGCCCTGGGTTTGGAAGCTGCAGGGTGATAACTCCCTGGAAGCTGCAGGAACGTGTCAGGGAGGTATCATCACGTTTCCCTGCTCTTGTGCTTTCCCCAGGCATCTGGAGGGGTCTGTGCTCTGCCCAGCGTAGCTGCTGCGTTCGAGCTGTTACTGCAGGCCAGGGACAGTGTCTTACAGTCCTGGGAATTGGCTGCAGCTCCTCTTCCAAAGAAACAAAGGTCAGGCACCAAGTGGTTTATGACATATTCTCAAGAGGCAGAAGTGATGCACATGATGACAGTCTCTGCTGTGAAAATCCCAAGCGCTTTTTGAACTCTGCATTTCACAGGGACCCATTTAAAATAAGTTCCCTTTTTATTTCAGGGCATTTTCTGGCATTTCTGTGACAACATGTAGTAAAATGCACTAGGCTGGCTCCTTCTCCACCTTTCTCTTCTGGGATGGTGGGCGGTCTCGTGTGGGCACAGAAATGGCCATTGAGCCAAGGTGTGGCGGAGGTGTGCTGTCCACTTCTGGAAAGTTCTCACACACAGCTGTGCTGTGCACCATGCTTCTGCAGGGCTGGCTTAAAGCCCTCAGTTGGCTTTCCCGAGAACAGAATTTGCTGAAAAGAATGCAGAAAGCAGTGCAGATGTCTTGGTGTGAATCACCACACCCTCCCCCTAGGGCAGCCTGACAAAAAGGTACAAATATGAAAATCTGTGTGATGAAACAAGAGGTCTGTTAGAGGGGAAGGGTGGAAGAATGTAAAAGGGTGCTGTCTCTGACACAAAACAATGGTTGTGGGCTAGAACTGCTGAAATTAATGCAGTTGCTTGTTTCGTTGGCTAAAAGTGGAGAAGGGGCTAAGGGGTGATATTTAAAACAGGGAGAGTGAGGTCACAGCTGCTGGAAGATGTGGGACAGTACCAATAAACCAAGCATCCTCCCCTCCTCTCCCCTTCCTTGGCAGTGATGCCATCGTACATCCCACGGCCTGGGAGGCACAGCTTGGGGTCTGGTTTTCCTCCTGAATTGTGGCTGGAGGAAGGAAGCAAAGTGCTTTGAGAGCATCTGCACCCTTGCTTTGCTCTGCAAGGTGCTTTGTGGCTGTGGGTGGACCATGCCCTGGTGTGGGTGAGCTGAGGCTCCCTGCTAACGGGCCGCTGTGCTGTGGATGGTGGGAGTTACCCACGTTCAGAAACACTTTCCCACTGCTGCTGAGCAAGAGGTTTGGGGTATTCTTTATAGCTTCTATGCACAGCAAGAAGAATAACACCAAAGCACCCACACAGAAAACCACTTGTGAAAACTCCTGCTGTTGTACACACCCCCTCGCCCGGGGGGTCCCAGCGTTGTCCCTGCGAGCTGGGTGCAGGGCTGGTGGGACCTTCCTGGCACCACAGCTGTCCAGGGTGGGCAGCCAGCCTGCCTTGCCCAGCAGTGTGTGTGGCAGTGGACAAGGGCCAGGTCACTAAGGGCTGGCAGCAGTCAGAGCCCCCTCCAAGTGAGCAGGGCCACTGGTGTTTGTCCCAGACAGGATTCCTGGACCAGAACTGCCTGCCCGTGGGGGACAGCCCTGCCCTCGGGAGCAGTGTCTCCTCTCTTCCTGCCCCACAGCCCTCGCCTCCTGGCCTGTTAGCACACAGGCATCACAGCCCTCAGTCCTCCCTCACCTCCTCTGGGCCTGGGCAGGTTCCCCCCCATGTTCCTTTATTTGCTCTGAGAACCTCTGGGTGTTTGCAGCTGTTTTCTCCGTGGAAGGTTTTTTGGAGAGAGGAGGCAGAATGAACCTTGGCTCATGTTCAAGGGTAATAAAGATAAGAACTAGCAGAGACTTTGGACATAAATGAGACAAGATAAAAAGCTATTGGACATACTTGAGCAGCATGCCGACGCAGATGGAGATGTTATGTACAATGCAGCTCTGTGTTTGCCTCTGTAACGAGGAACAGCAACGGCTGCTCCAGTGTGGGGTTCTTCCTGATGCACAGAGACCCAAGAACACTGACAGAGGATGTAACAGCTAGGAACAAAATACATGATGTTTTAGGCCAGGCTGCCAGGCTGTTGCCTTCGTCTTGGCTTGCGTCCAGATGTTTCAGCAGGCATTGGCTTTGAAATAAGCATCATTTTTCATAAAAATATAAGTTGTATTTTCTGACTGCCATGGTTATAGAACAGTTTCACCCTCTGTGTGCACCTCTGGGCTCAGTAACCCCGAGAGCAGACTCTGAACTGAACAAGTGCAAGGGAGAAAGTTACTCCAAGGTATTTCAGCCATCATATTTTGGGGTGGCAAAGCAGGAGTGGTGTTGAGGGGCAGGGTAGGGAGCGCTCACATGGCACCTGGAGCCCAGCAGAGGGCTGAGCCCTGGGCTGGGGCTGTTCTGTGGCACGGGGAAGGTGGCAGCTCTGGGGACTGAGCATCACCTCAGTGCTACGCTGTGGGTTTGGCAGTGGCATGAGCACAGGGTGGAACTAAAACTGGTGTTCAGGCCTCAAACTACACCAGTGATCACCAGAGCTGCACGGAGACAAACGG
Source organism: Podargus strigoides (assembly GCA_028020825.1). Lineage (NCBI taxonomy): Eukaryota > Metazoa > Chordata > Aves > Caprimulgiformes > Podargidae > Podargus > Podargus strigoides. The sequence continues at coordinate 17,887,168 of CM051633.1, read as the reverse complement.
GGGTGTGTGTGTGAGAAAAGTGGGTAGGAGCTGCGGAGGATTTATGAAGAGCAGAGCAGGGCCTGGGCAAGGCAGCAGTCACCCATGAATGATGGCTTTTGCCTGCTGGGCCCTTTTCCTGCCTCTCCTGCAGCGTGCGCTCACCGAGCGCAGGGACAGAGGTTCCTGAGGCTGCGCGGGCTGTGCCGCTGCCGCGCTGTTCCTGCTCCGCGCCGGAGCGCTGCCGGCTGCCGTGCCCTGTGAATCTCTGTGCTGCTGGCTTTCCGCTTCCTTCAGATAAGGCAGCAGTGCAGCTGAGAGCACTTTGGGGTTGCTGTGCTGGGCTGGGTCGGGGAGCAGTGCTGCTAGCGAGGGCGTGAGTGGTACCCCCAGAGCCAAAGGCACCGGGGTGATCGCTGGGGCTTCCTTTCCCTCCTGCCAGCCAAACACGACCTTTCTTCTCCAAAAGAGCAGACTTTTGTCATGTCCTGTCTCCTAACAGGAGCACTGCACCATGCAGGGTGTTTCCTGAAGGTACCAAGCGGTCAGTGCAGGCAGTGCCCGTGGCTGGGGCACGTCCCCGCTCTCGCCGTGTCCCGTTCCAGGGGGAGGCAGGGCTGGCACTCTGTCTCATGCATTAGGCCTGGCTCTTTGTTTATATTTACATGAGGATTTGCTTTTCTCTGGACTATGAATCTGGTTTGTACAGATGAGGATTTTAGGAAAATCAGGAGGGTGGGAGGTGAAATGAAAACTGCATCTGTCCTTCAGCCACTCTGCCAGCGGGTGGCTGGTGTGCCTGGCATGGGGTTTAAGGATTTGCTAAGCACGTTTCCCTTCCTCTTGATTTGCATGGCTCATGTGGTTGTCCTGCTTTTCACATGGCAATTCCTATTTTTCCTTTATGGCCACCTGCAATGTGACACTAAGTAATTACACAGAGTGTCAGGGATTGGAAGGGACCTCAAAAGGTCATCGAGTCCAGTCCCCTGCCAGAGCAGGCACACCTAGGTCAGGTCACAAAATTACATAGTGAAGCTGCAGCACCGAGGTGCTAAAGGAGCACATCAGGCTGTGCCCTGGGACGCAGACTGGTCCTCTCCATCCATCTTCGTTCAGTGTCGCAGCGTTTACCCCGTGGGGGAGGTAATGCCCCTGTAAAGTAGGCAGCACGAAGTACGGGAGTGACTTGCCTTGGGCCAGACAGGAATTCAGTCCCTGGGGAAAGACCCAATTTGGATCCCTGTCCTCTCCCCACTGCAGTTTGCTTCTCATCAGGTGAAGCTGTCGGAGTGTCCCAAGTGAATGCTGATAAATGTGGCACAGGGAAAGGCTGTGAACAGCTTGTGAGGAGGTGTCAGGGCATGGCCGGACGCGGCGTGTGCCAGGTTGACTGGTGAAGCCCAGCTGGAGGAAGGCAGAAGCTCTGGTGCAGCCTTCAGCTTGCTGGGGACCTCGCCTGAACGGAGCCCTGGGCCGGGGAGGGGAGCGAGAAGGAAGGGCTGGGAGGAGCTGGGTTGTAACAAATACAGGAAATGAGCTCAGCATAAACCACAAGTTCTCTATTGTCTCAGCTTCATAGAATTTACAGCACTGGAGGTAAGGAAGCTGAACAAACGCCAGTGGGTTTGCAAGATGAAGTTAGTTCTGAAGTTAAAATCCGAACTCTCTGCAACTTGTAAAGAAAACTGGAGCTCCACAAGTCACTCCGAGCGTGGAAAGGAGGCGTGGGGGCTGCTCACTTGTGTAGAGGAAGGTTGCTCACAAAGCACAAATGAGCCATTTCAGAAATTCCCCAACTATTAGGAAGTAGGCAAAGCTGGGTGGCCGACTGCCTGCTCCCCTCTTCCCCTCCAGCTCCTCCTGGGCTGTACAGCTCTCGGGGCTGCCCTGGGGGAGAGCTGCTGTCATGAAGGGGGAGGTGATCCTGAGCTGTAACCCAGCCCATCCTGCTTTCCCTAACAATGCCTGTTTGCTGCAGATGGGTCAAAATTGCAGATGCTCCAGAAATTTGGAAAAGTGCAGTGGAAAAAACCTGCAGAGTTCCTTATAAAGTGTGCATGCAGCTGTGTGTGTGGCACGGTGCAGCCCCAGGGATGCCTGAAGCTGGGCTGTTCCGCAGCTTCTGCTGTTACAGTCCAGGTGTAAGGAGACAATTCTGGGGCAGAAATGGAACTGCTTCCATTGGAATTCCCCTGGGATGCAGACAGGTGGTTGTGTGGCCAGGTTTGGAGCTGCTTTGGCCTGAAGTGAGGGCTGTAGAAGTCTAAGATCGGGGAGTTCGCTCGCTTTGACTTGCCAGGATTCAGATGCTGTGCAGATAGCAGCACTTAACAGTCACTAAACATGAGCTGAACTGCAGTGACTGTGTGTGTGAGCCTACTAAAGCCTCTTGCACTGAAGTTAATGTGGTATCTAATGCATGAAGGTGTTCGTGCTGTCTGGAGGCTGTGTCAGATCTGTGCACATGGGGAGAGCTGGGGTTCCAGTTCCACTTCAGCTGAGTCTGGGCTGCTCCTCTAACAACCCCTGGTGATGAATTTTGCCCTTAGTTTCTGAAGGAGCAGTGGCTCTGACAGCCTCCCCGTGTGCTGTGCTATGGGTTTATCCTGTGCTTTAGATAAGGAATTGCTGTGCTTCATTCCAGGACGTGGGGATACGAACAGGGCTCTCACAGCTCCAGGGTACCGTGGCTTAGCGACGCCTTACGTAGGAATGCAGCAAATGCTAAATAATTTAAAGGCATTCTATAAATACTTTCATATGGCGATGAGATCCAAGGATGACTAATGGGCTGAGCCTTACACTTACCCAAACACATCTCTGGGGAGCCAGCACTGTAGGGCACTGCGTTTGCTACGGAAGAAAGCACTTGTAGTGACTGACAGCTATCAGCAATGTGATGTGGAGGGAGAGAGCCCATGTGCAGTAAGCAGGTCTAAAGCTGGCAGACCTTCCAGATCCCAAACTGCATCTTTCTTGTGGTGGAGGGAGGTTACAGCAAAAGGTGTCCCGTTAATCTAGAAGACTTTCTTAGCACGTGCATTGACAAACGGCTGTGTGCAAAGCCCTGGCTCCACAGCCCTGGTGTGAGCAGGCCAGATCCTCCTCTGCTTGTCTGCAGGTTCAGGCTGAGGTTTCAGAAGGAATTTCTTTGAGAGCAGTCTCCAACTTGTGCTTTTTCAGACCAAAACAGCGTGATTGGGCAGTGATGTCAGTCACAGTGTCTTGTTCCATGGAGGATCCAGGTAATGCAGGCTGCAGAATAAAGATGAAAAATAAGGACAAGAAGATAACATGAAACGATTTTGCAACCCTTGAAAAGCTTGCTGTGAATTTGGGTCAATGTTTGGATTGGGTCCTGTTTTTTTCAGGTACAGTTTGCCTCATTCTCCCTTCATCCCCATCTCTTCTGTTTCTTTTGCAGTGCCAGAAGCTCCGAGAGGTTTTTAACTTGGATTACCCTCACAGCACCTTCCTGCTTAAGACTCTGACTATTGTATCTGGCCCTGACATGGTTGACCTCACTTTCCATAACTTTGTGTCCTACAAGGAGAATGTTGGCAAGGTATTGGGTCCTGAGGGCAAGGAAGCACTGGGAAGCACTGTGGATTGGGGCATTAAGTGGGGAGCAGGAAAGGAGAGGGGAAGGCAGGGGTCTGAATCTTGGCAGTGTTACTGGCAAGCAGGTTTGTGTGCCAGTAAGATGTGGTGCCTCCATAGTCCTAGAAACTAGAACTTGCCTGTAGTGACAGGGTAAGGGGTGACGCTTTTAAACTGAAAAAGAGTAGGTTTAAGGTGGACGTAAGGAAGGAATTTTTTACTATGAGGGTGGTGAGACACTGGCCCAGGGTGCCCAGAGAAGCTGTGGCTGCCCCCTCCCTGGCAGTGTGCCAGGCCAGGTTGGATGGGGCTGGGAGCACCCTGGGCTGGTGGGAGGTGTCCCTGCCATGGCAGGGGTTGGGACAGGGTGAGCTTTGAGGTCCCTTCCAACCCAAATCTTGCAGTGATTCTCTGCCCTTTCCATGTTTATTGCTGTGTACGTCGTGGTGCAGTTCCTCAGTGCCTCTGCCTTATGTGTGTCTGTTCCCAGAGCTGGGCTGAGGATATCATGGCCATCGTGCGGAACCCCCTCGGGGCCAACGCCTCTCGGTACACCTTCCTAGAGAAAATGTAAGTGATTGTGGCCAGTGTTCTCTGAGCTTTCACCTACTGCCCTTTCTGTCTGTACTGGAAAGAAAAGGCTTCTTAGCATCCAGGTTCTGTCTGGGGTGAAGCTGACAGCCCGTGGTACCCTGATTTTAGCTGTTAGATTGTTTTCCCAATTGTGTGTTTCTTCTTTGTCCTTACTTAGTAGTACCTCTGAGACTGTACAAGTGCATTCTCATAATCTTGGGGTTTTTTCCACAGCCTGGTGAAGCTGAAGATGCAGCTTAATGCAGAGGGGAAGATTCCAGTCAGGAAGTGAGTATGGGTATTTGTTTTACTGTGTGCTGTGTGGGACATGATCTGGGTCTGCAGAGGAGACCTTTTGTCGCCTTCATCTACAGCAAGAAATTGCCTTAAACAGCCATGGATTTCACTTCCTGGCTCTTGCCAAGAAATAATCAACAAACCCAAGCAACTTTGGTAAAATTCTGATCACAGATTGTTTTGCAAACCTGAGTTGAAAGGTGGATGAGGCCCAGGACTCGTTTGACCCTTCATGTAAGGAGTTCTGTCCTTGGAGAACTTCTTGTGTGTCTCCCCAGCTAGCCTGAGGTGGGGTCCTCTGCTTTCCCTTCTCTCCTTTCTCCACGTGTCATGTTGCGGCCGTTCTCCAGTGGTGCAATTGTGCTGCCCTCAGTCTTTGTCCTCTGGACATGCATGAGAAGGAGACAGCCTTGGAGGGCAGACCTCTGGGTCAGTGTTAATGCTGGGTCAGGTACAGAGCAGTGGAGATGTGCTCTCTGCTGTGCCCAGGGCTGGCTTTGGGGTAAGACTGCCATTAGAATAAGCCAGGGCTGCTTTGCTGGAGCAAAGACCAGCTTATTACTTCTCCCCTGCACTGCACAGCATGAATCTAGAATTGATTTTGTGCCACTCAGTGTCTTCCCTAGTAAAATGACTCCATGGCTGATCTGATGGCTCCTCCGTGTTGGTTCAGCTCACGAGTGAGTGGCAGAAGGCTGCACTGCCATGTGGAATTCCCTTTTGGGTGCATAGATTCTCTTTTGTTTTAAGAGTAAGGACCTGCAGATAGTCCATTTGTGGGTATTCACTGGGAAGTTCTGAACCAGTCTGCTTCCAGGTTGGTGCTGTGTTAGAGCACGAGGAGAGGCAGGTGCTGGTCACCTGTAACAAACACTCTGTGTTGCATTGCACAGCGAGGCCAGGTTCAGTCTCTGCTGGCTGAATGGACTCCTGGATGGCTGATCATCACTTAACAATAACCATGTTTTGTTGTTCCTTTTCTAAACCACCAACGAGCAGAACTTAATTCTGTCAGAAACCAGTGGATTCATCAAAGGGCTTTTAAAAATGTATGGGTCCTTAATGAGTGACTCGCACTAGGGAAGAGTACTTTGAATTGATCATTAAAATGCAAGCGAGGCAGCATTGCTGCAGAGAGAAAACAGCTTATTCTTCTGAAATAAGCTAGGAAACATATCTGGTACAGGCTGTACCTCTCGTCTGTGCCCTGCTCTCTGTCTTGTGGAGTGGTAGAAGTGCTTCAGACCATTGAACAGTCCAGATTAAGAGCTAGATCTATAAAAATACTGAGTAGCTCCAGGTGCAGGTGTATGTAAGGCTTTCAAAACTCATGTCTGAATTCTTCTGAAGATCCCACTGAGCATCTGCCTTTCTCTTCAGACATTTAAATCCCTCTGGAGTCATGACAAGGTGCTGCAAGTTTTGCCTTGCAAAGGGCAGCTCGGGAGCCGGTGTGCCCCGAGCCTGCAGCCCCGCTGAGCCCGTCGCCACCTGGCAGCACATTTGGTGCCTTGTGTTCCCCTGTCTGGCTGCGAGCACCTGCGATGCCAGGAGAGCCACAGAGCTGACATCTAAATTTATCCACGGAGGAGACCTCATTGCTGCTGACTGGGACATCCTGAAAGCAGGGAGAGCTCAGCTCTTGTTTTTTACTGTTCAGCAGCAGCAAAGAGGCTGCTTTGAGCTGAAGGCCTGACCAAGTGAATCCTGCCCTGCTGACCAGTACCCCACCTTCTAAATTGGAGGTGAACTTTGGTTTCTGCAGCAGCAGCAGCAAGCTTCTGTGCTTCAATCACGTAGTACACCAGCTTCTTTGCCTGTGGAATGAGTCTGTTCCTTGAATTCATGGCAAGCCTTTGGTTCCAGAAAATGTTATGTTCTTTCAGAGCAGCAAATGCACACAATGTTTGTTTGCTTTCTCTGGACGTTGTCTTGACTACAAAGTTATTCCTTGCTAATGCCATCTGCCACAGGGGATCGTGGGGGAAGGTGTCCTGGGGAATCTGTGGCATGAGGCCTCCCACCACAGAGGGCACCTCCAAGGGGAGCAGGGGAAGGACAGTGAAGAGGGGTTCTGAAGCTGCTGCAGTTCAGTGAGAGGCTCCTACAGAGTCCACAGCAGAAATACAGCACTTCTGTAGTCAGGCAGCAGTCAAAAAATCCACTGGAGGTTTATGAGACGTGGTACCTCAGTTCCTCCCTAGCAGAAACACTGGCTGTCCTCTCTGGTTCATGTGCACAGTCTTCTCCTCAGTCTCTGCAGTGTGTTTTGAGTGTCTTGCCCTCTGGCTGCAGCTCCCAGCCACCCAGGCCCAGACTTTCTGACTTCACTCTGCTGCACGGTGGTGATTTCTTTTCTCCCTGTCTGGTCAGTATTTTTCAGATGTTTCCTGCAGACAGGAAGAGGGTGGAAGCGGCGTTAAGCGCTTGTCATCTTCCAAAGGGCAAGGTAAGGGTTTTTCTGGGTAGCCAAAGGTCTCACTAGTTGGAGAATAATTTTTTTGCCTACCCTGACTGTGATGCTATGAAGAAAATCATCAGCCCAGATGCTCTTAGTGGCTGTGAAACCTCTTCCTTAGCACAAGCCTTACCTGCAGGCCTGCTAGGATCAGTTCCTGTTGTATTGCAGTGCTGCTGGTGACTCCATCACCTGTGCTGTGTGGCACAAGCAGCAGCACGTTCCCTTCTGCCTGTTGCTCCTTGTGTCAGATCTGATGGTTAATCCTGGGTCTGTAATGCTGACGTGGCTTTGTTGCATTCTCAGAATGATGCCATCAACCCAGAGGACTTCCCTGAGACTGTGTATAAAACCTTCCTCATGAATCTGTGTCCACGGCCTGAGATCGATGAGATATTCACCTCACAGTAAGTTCCCCTCAAGCCACAGCCAAAAACTTGATCTCTTGTGGCAAAAGACAGGCAAAAAGGAGGGGCGAGGAGATTTGATGCTATGGGGCTTGGCTGGCTTCAAGCCTTAGAAGGGCAGGAACCCAGGTCACAAACCAGTGCCACTTAACACTGTCACCCGCAGTGTGGATAAAAAGGATGAGGCCTCTGTGCTGTGGGACTCTTAACTGTCACCATCAGGAGGGGTGACTCCAGGTCACGCTTTGTCACGCTGAGGTGATACTGCTTGTGGTACAGCTGACAGCCCTAGGTCACCACAAACAGCCTTTCTTTCAAGTAGCTAAATCTGTGACTTCTTAAATGGACTTGATTTCCAGAAACCTCCTCACAGCATTGAGTTAGCGAGGAAGAAGGGCCACAGTGGGAAGCATCATTTAAAGGGCAGAAGTCTGTGGGCCCAGGGGTCAGGCACCCATTGCTGACCTGAGGAAGGACCAGTCTCTCTCTTGTGAAAAGATTTTCTGGGTAATACAGAGGCCTTACCTCTGCTCCCCTGCAATTCTCTCACCGTAGCCATTTAAAAGCAAAGCCCTACATGACCAAAGAGCACTTGGCAAAGTTCATCAACAAGAAGCAGCGAGACTCTCGCCTCAACGACATCCTCTTCCCACCAGCCAGACCTGAGCAGGTGCAGAGCCTGATAGAGAAGTATGAGCCCAGTGGGATTAACATCCAGAGAGGTGAGTCTTGGACAGCCCCAGAGTCTTTCTAGGAGTAAGGGAACAGCAGAGGATCTCACACCCTGCCCTGCCCTTCCCAGGGGAGCAGCCAGCCTGATCCTCACAGTGCACTGGCAGGGAGGTGCCAGAACCATTTTGTTCTGGTACAACTAACAGCTTTGTTTTCCATGCAGGCCAGTTGTCTCCAGAGGGGATGGTCTGGTTTCTCTGTGGCCCTGAGAACAATGTGATAGCACTGGACAAACTGATGCTGTACCAGGACATGACCCAGCCGCTCTCCCACTACTTCATCAACTCATCACACAACACGTATTTAACAGGTAGGGGCAGTCCCGGGCCTGCCACGGGGACAGACAGTGACACTGACAGTCAGCTGGGCAGAGGTGCCTGCCCCACGGGCTGGAGGGCTGAGGGCACTCGGCACTTAAATCTGTGTAAGAGGAAAAAATGTCACCTGTAACCAAAATCCTCCCGTAAACCTCCTCCATCCTGTCAGTCTGCTGCATACACCTGCTGAAGGGTGGCAGAGGGTTCTGTCACTGTGCAGACACTGTCCCAGGGGAGCAGGTGATGTTGATCCTGCCTCCTTCTCTCCTCCAGCTGGTCAATTTTCTGGCATCTCCTCTCCCGAGATGTATCGGCAGGCGCTGCTGGCTGGCTGCCGCTGCGTGGAGCTGGACTGCTGGAAGGGCCGGCCCCCCGACGAGGAGCCCATCATCACTCACGGCTTCACCATGACAACCGAGATCCTTTTCAAGGTAGGGCAAGAGTTCTCTCCACAGGTGCTTTGCCCTGCTTGGTTTCAGACTGATGTCTGTTGGAGGAGGCTGACGGGGAACTGTCAAAGGGGTGGGCTGAGGGCAGGGATGCTTGAGAGGGAAAGATTGATGGCAAGTGAATGAATGTGTAGATAGAATGAAAGATGAACAAATATGCAATATGTTGGAGTTTGTGGACATTTTTGGAGCAGGAGGACCAGAAGAGAGGTCATTAGGGGTATGAAGGTGAACAAATGAGGGAAATGTGGGCAGTCAGGCAGATGGAGCGATGGCTGAGCAGATGTGCCTGCACCCACAGGCAGTGTGGCAAGGGATGGGTGGACAGAACACTGCATGGGGATGGTGGATTTATGGATGCACATCAGAGAAACAAAAGAAATGGCTTTTAGAACACAAATGGTTAAGATGATTTTATCTTGTAACTGGTCCACAGCAGGTTTCTGTGGCTTACAGCCTCACGTGGTGGTGGTCTGGAGGAACAGGTTCCAATTCCTGCCCAGTTACAGGAGTGTGAGGAATGTGCTCAGTGGAGCCACTGCCCTCCAGCACGCTGGGCCCACCACTTCCCTGAGGATTCTGCTCCCAGGCTTCAGCAGCACAGGGCAAAGCCTACTCCTCCCTTGGAGATCTGGGGCATTTAACCACAGGAGTTACAAACAGCTGGCAGGTTAACAATCAGTGCATCACACTCACTTTTTCTGCACTCTGTTACACAGCTGCTGCCAAGAGGCAGAGGCACTTCAGATTCTTGTTAAAGCTCTTTGTTCTTATTCTGTCTCATCCCCCCATTCCCACACTTCACTATTTCTGAAGTATTTATGTGAGGAGAAAAAAACCCCAACCAATCCTTGAGATCAGAGGTATTGTCATCTTCAGTGTCCCAAATCCTGTAGTACCACTGCTGCTTTTTGCACAGAGGGTCACTACAGGCAGGAGAAATAATGACAGCTGTAGCTGCTGTAACTGCTGAGTTCTGCTCAAGACAGGACTGGGCCTCCAGGAAACTGGAACCTGTTCCCACAGCGTCTGCCCAGGCTTTAGTTCTGGGTAATGTGTAGATCTTTCCCTCCACACCCCTCTCCCTTTTCTACCACTGCCTGTGGCCTTTCAGTAGCTTTTTCAGAAGCTTCTGCTCTGCCCCTGGCAGGTTTGTGTGGTCAACAGTCCAAGTTGTCCGTGGAGGAGCAGCTGTGGTGGCCTCCCCCATGCTGCAGTCACAGCAAACCAGGACTGGGGGGGAGTTTGGGCTGTAACTGCAAAGGAGCAAATGGCACATCCCTACCCTGTCTGTTTTGTGGCAGTTGAACAGGGGCTTGGGGAAAATCTGGTTATTTTTTTCTTCCCTCGTTAATGCTGAGAGCGTTCCCATGGGGTTGGCGTTCGCGACGGCAGCGCTGCTGGGGCTGAGCGTTGTGGTGGTCCCTGCTGCTGCTCAGGGGGGTGTTCTAAGCAGGTGAAGTGACACAGTTGGATAGGGCCAGAGGCAAGGATAAATAGGGTTTGCAGCAGTTTGATCTGCTGATCCAAAGCAGTGGCAGTGCCTTGCCTCTCTGGCTACCTGCTTGCACCTTCATTTAGGTACACACCAAACCATGTGAGAAAAATACAAACTCATATTCTTACATCTTCAGCTTCTTTTATTCTTAATGGAAGCTGTTGAGTTTAGCTGTGTGTTGTCCTCTGGAGCTGGAAATCTGGGTGGGTATGAAACAGAAGACACTTCTCACCTTCTTACCAGGAGAAGATATTTTAAATAGGAGCCCTGACAATGGTCATTTTGGAGATCTGAAACCTTGGGTCTGCTCAGTGGGGGTCAGCTGCCTGGCCCTTAGTGCTGATTGTTGCTTCTCCTTTAGGATGCCATTGAGGCCATTGCAGAAAGTGCTTTTAAAACCTCTCTCTACCCTGTCATCCTGTCCTTTGAGAACCACGTGGACTCGTGAGTATCTGGTGCTTGGGGAATTGTGTCCTCTGTTGTTCAGAGCAGAAGGTGTGCAGGCAAGGGCTGCTGGGTTTTCAGTGGGTGCCTGAGCTGAAATGAAGCACTGGTTGAGATTTCTGAAGCAATTGGAGGGGGGTTGGAGCTGAAAGATGAGCCATGAGCTGCAGTGAGTGGGACCACAACTGTGCAGCCTTTTAGCTCAGGATGGCAAAGTATGAACAAATAGGAATCAGCCTGGGAAGGGACTTAAGTCTGCATAACTGTCTGAGTGATGGCAAGAGATGGTTCTCTGGGCAGAGTACGTGGATCTTGAGATGGTTGTTTGTGCTAAGCTCTGGATCTGGGCATCTGTTTTCCTATTCACTCCTGCTTGATCTCTGTTCACCAGCCCCAAGCAGCAGGCGAAGATGGCCGAGTACTGCCGAACCATCTTTGGAGACAGGCTGCTGACAGAGCCCCTGGACAAATACCCAGTAAGTGGTCACTGGGACGGGAGAAACAGGGAGTGTGTGTGTGGAGGAACAGTTCAGGGCATTATCTGCTGTCTGTGCAGGGAGTGTAGGCCTGGAAGCATGGCCTTGAGTCCTTGGCTTGAGACACCTACTCCAGGATCTTTTTTTTCAAATCTGCTGCAGGCAGTGTTTAAGTGTGGCCTGAGTGCAGATCTAGGACTGAGGCTCTGGGATAATGAGAGAAGGAGGTGGAGTATGAAAGCCAGAGGTGTGTGGATGCCTTCAGGCCATGTAGGTGTTTTTTTAGCTGTGGTGCAGGGTGGGTGGCTGGGAACAGCATGGCATGTGCAGGCAGCAGAACATGAGAGGGCTGAGAGGTGCAAAATGCTGGTCTGCAACTAAAGGTGAAGTCTTAGGAAAAATTCTGCATAGATATGGTGGGATGTGCTGGCAGATGGAGAAATTAAAGTATATGGTGGGTGAGAGATGTGTCCATGCAGCAGTGGATGGCCAGGGGAAGGGTACTGGGAGCGACAGGAGAGATAAGTGTTTGAATTTTGTCTTTGTGATGAAAATTCAGTATGAAGTTTCTCTCTTGCAGCTGAAGCCAGGAGTTCCCCTGCCAAGTCCTAAGGATCTCTTAGGGAAAATCTTGATTAAGAACAAAAAGAACCAATCTATGTCTGGGAAGAGACAGAACTCTTTGAAGAAAGGGAGGAATGTGGAACCAGAAATCATCGAGCAGCCACTGCCAGTGGATGCTGAAGATACTGGTATGTCTGAAGGGAAAAGGGGACTGGTACAGCTAGGTGAGCAGGTCTGGCCCACTGGAGACCTTCCAAATCACCCAGTACTAGCTCGAGGCAGGCCAATAGTAGTCATTAATTCAGTTATCTCAAACTTTGAAGAGAAATAATCATCAGGATATTTTCAAACACTTCATTCCATCCAAAAGAGACAATCAGCTTACGCCCTGCCCGTCAGTCAGCTCTTCTGCTTGCTCTGGGGCATGGCTGCAGGAGCTGGTGAGTCAGTGATGCACACTGACTGTTGGGTTGATGGAAGGGTGGATAATTTTTTCCTGCTTGTTGCTCTCTGATAGCCACAAATTCACCATGGCCTAGTCCTTCACCAGGAGGTTCTTGAAGGTTTGTAGAACCCACTCTCCTCCTGCCAGTCTCAGGGCTGTCACCTCTTGGGCTCAGGGAACCTGTGGTAGAACAGTGACTCTTCAGTCTCTGTCCTGGTGGGAGCACATGAAGTCATATGAAGACAAGGTGAGCACCACTACAGAGCAGTTAGGACCCATGAATGTGTGCCAGCTTGGTGGGGAAACCAGCACTGTGATTGTCATTGTTGGGGTTCATATTTGGATTGGCTACTAAAATTGCATGGTTCGTCCACTGTTTGGTCCTGTGTGACTGGGTGGTGAGGTTTTGCAGAGCTCATAGGAGTCTGCAGTGTCTGCCTGGGTGTGTGACTGATACGTGCTCCTGATGTGGGCTGTGTGCTCAGTCTGGGCAGGGGACGTGGCTGAAGAGGAAGCAGAGGAGGAGGATGAACATCTTGGAAACCTGGATGAAGAGGAAATTAAAAAGATGCAGTCAGATGAGGTACTGCCACCATTGTTTCTGTTCCTTTTCTGAGTTTTTTTCTGGGCTCCAGTTTTCTCTGGGGCTCACTGCATGGAATAGAGATGGACACAAAGCACACAGGGGAATGCACGGTGCAGTGGCCCGGGGGGGGGCTTTCCTTCCCCAGGCAGCACAACTTTTGCAGGAGAAACTGAATCAGAGGAGTGATGTTGCAAGCATAGAGAATGCAGCAGAAGAGTTCTTATTGCTGACTCTGCCTTTGCTATTCTGCATGGCTTGGAGATAGCTGTCTGCCTTTGGGGTGTTTGGAGAGGCTTACCCTTAGTCTGGTACAGTTGTTACTGACACATGGAGTGCTGCTGCTGAAGGGGGAAGGAGCAGCCCTGGTGTGTTTTGTTCCATCTCTGGGAAAGGTCTCATCTGTCTTCTCTCGGGTTTTGTTTCCTGCTCAGGGCACTGCTGGTTTGGAGGTGACGGCGTACGAGGAGATGTCCAGCCTGGTTAACTACATACAGCCCATCAAATTCGACTCCTTCGAAGTCTCTGCCCGTAAGTCAGACTCATCCTTTCAGGATCCCAAGTGCTCCCATCCGACCAGGAGAGCAGTGCTGGCAGGGGCTGCTGTTCTCCACCTGCCCTGTGACTCGCTTCCACCCGTTCTCTGTTGTGTTCCCTCTCGTGTGCATGGTCTCAAACACTCCCCCTCTGCCTTCCTCCCAGTAGTAAGGAATTGGTAAGGAGAAGACAGGGAGATGTCAGATACCGCTCCCAGTTACACAAGTGAGGATGAAAAGACCAGGGGCTGGGCATGCCCTTCTTCTAAATGATTCCTTACCTCCTCTTTCTAGAGAAGAACCGGAGTTACGTCATCTCCTCCTTCACCGAGCTGAAGGCTTATGATCTGCTAACCAAGTTCCCTGTGCAGTTTGTGGAGTATCCTTTTGGCCAGTGCTGTTGGCTCTGGGGAGTTTGAGAGCTAATCTGAAGCCCGGGCCATATTCAGCTCACTTCTGGTTTCAGGACCTGCTGAACTTCATCAGAGATCTGAAGTGTGCAGGTGGAACGTGGGATCTTCCAGGGTGGCTTGGGGGTGTTCTCAGAGACTCCTGACAGGATGGATCCTGTGCAGTGAGCGCCACGGCTGCCAAATGCTTGTCCTTAAGTGGAAAGGGGATGGGAAAGGAGGGAAAGGAGCCTGTTGTTGCCAGGGCCTCTCTTCTTGTCTGGAAGGCTCTGAGCATTTGGTAGCAGAGCTGAGACAATTTCCATAATCTGCCTGGGCGAGCTAGCCCCAGGGTACACAAGGAGTGCTGCAGACTTGTTTCCAATAGAGCCCCTGCAGGTATAACAAGCGACAGATGAGCCGGGTTTACCCCAAAGGCACCCGGATGGACTCCTCCAATTACCTGCCCCAGATGTTCTGGAACGTCGGCTGTCAGATGGTGGCACTCAACTTCCAGACCATGGGTGAGTGCCACGTTCTCCCCCAGCTCCTGGGTGGGTGAGGCTGTGAGCTTCTGTTCTCTGTCTCTTCCTGGGCTGCTGTTTCCTGCTGCTGCAGTCTCCCTGAAGGTGTTCATTCTGTGTTCTTCTTCCCCACTTCCCAAAGTGCTGTTCCTCTTTGCCCCCATCTCCCACAGACCCAGAGCACTTCTCCAGGCCCAGCACAAACCTGGCACAGTGTCTGGGCTGCCAGTCCTACACACTTGTGCATACACTCACACAGGGACTTGCTGTCACCCAGGGTCTGGGTCCCATCTCGGGCTGTCCTGGAACGTGATGTCAGACTAAATAATGTGCACAAAGGCATCAGGAGCTCCTGCTGCCCCTCAGCTGCTCCCCCCTTTGCGAGGCAGCAGGCAGAGCTCCATCTGGCTGCAGGACTGGCCTCTCTGTTCTATTATTCCCAGGTTTTTGACCCAAACTGAGAAGGGCCTTTCCTTGCTGCACAACCAGCATGAGGAGGAGATAAAGAAAAGCTTCCAGAGAAAGTTATTCTTTACCTCTCTTCCTTCCTCAGAGGAGTGCCTTATGTATAGAGAGTGTAGGAGACTAGCTGTAGGACCAGTAGGAGAAGAGCAGGAGCAGCTTTCAAAGGGAGAGGGTGAGAGAGACCTGCATCGTATTGAAGGCAGGTGCAGAAACCACCAAACTGTTCTCAAGAGAAGTGGCAGAGGAGAGGATGGACTGAGAGGAGGCACAAAATGAAAGGGGGAGGAGTAGAGGGGCTCAGACAGCTATTTATCTCACACCCCAAAATAGCAGGGACTTCTTGAAGCAGGTTTTAATTTAGTTCTGCCGGTGACTTACGGTGTAACCATAAGCAAACCACTTACCTTTCTTAAAACAGCTGCTGTAATATTTTTCCCTGCAGGGTGCTGAGAGGCTTAATTAGTTTTGAAATGGCTTTGTGAGCCTTTAGCTAGCAGGGCTGCAGGAGTACAGCATCCCTCAGGTCGCTCGCAGCGCACATCCCCCCGGTGAGGGCCCACAGAAGTGTTCCTCCTTGTGTTCTCAGATGTCCCCATGCAGCAGAACATGGCTCTGTTCGAGTTCAATGGCCAGTGTGGCTATCTGCTCAAGCACGAGTTCATGCGGCGGCCGGACAAGCAGTTTGACCCCTTCTCTGTGGACCGCATCGACGTGGTGGTGGCGAGCACCCTGTCCGTGACGGCAAGTGCTCACCCTGTGCTGCTCCAGCTCCTGGCCCCACTGCACAACTGCCAGCTATGTCCCCACTGTTCATTGCTCAGTAGGGCTCTTAGTGGCAAATAACCTGGAGAGTCCTGTGGGAGAGTGTTACCATGGCAACTCCCAGTCTCTTCACTATTTTAAATTAATCGTAATCGCATGAAAATGGAAAATTAGCATCTGCCACACAGAGGAAGCCAAGGCTGTGATGGCAGGGGGAGGAGGGTGGAGGAAGTGCTGAACAAGAAACATGGCTGGAGGTAAAGTGGAAGCTGCAGCAGAAAAATATGGTTTGGGGTGGGAGAGTGGCTTTGGGGTGAGGTATGGGTGGGTTCTTCAGTTTTATTCCATTCAGCAGTTGCTAATTGTGTTTCTGCTTGTTCATAGATACTCTCTGGTCAGTTCCTCTCGGACCGCAGCGTGAAGACGTACGTGGAAGTGGAGCTGTTTGGGTTGCCAAGGGACACCAAACGCAAATACAGAACCAAACTGACCTCCACTGCCAATTCCATTAACCCTGTCTGGAAAGAGGAGGCTTTTGTTTTTGAAAAGGTAATACCATGTGCTGGGAATTCAGACAGAGAATTGGCCACGAGCACTGCCTCTTGCGAGGTCAGTGGCCACAGAAGGGACTCCCTTCTGGAGACTCCATCCTGGCTTTGGACACGCGAGGAGTTAGGTGTTCCTCTCAGGTCAGTATTTCCCTGAACAGGGAAGGGGGAGCTGGGGACATTTCTGGAAGTGACAGGCATGAAAAGTCTCCTGTTGTGATACCCCTCAGCCTGAACTGACTGATCAGCTGTGGAAGCTTGAAGCACCAGGAAGGAACTGAATGTGTGTGGATAAACTGTACCTGAGAACCAGAGTGTGAGGGCAGTGATGGGACCCGAGGGAGGTTTTCATGGTGCCAGCACACGGGAGCTGCCCTGCTGCTCCACCAGCACTCAGTGCTCACTAATGCAGCTGCAGGGTCCGGGGAGGGAAGGTAGAGGGGACAGTGATGTCTGGCCTTTGCAGTGAGTGACAAAGGCAACATACATGGGACACAGCTCACCTCTGTCGAGCACACTGTGAAACAGCAGATGTTTTCAGCCTACTTGGGATGTGGGAGATAAATATTATCCTCATTTTCAGGCTTCAGCTCTGGCAGAATAGTTTTTAGTTCATTTTAGGGTAGAAGAAAATGGGGGAGGAGGAAGAGAAGAGCCCTTTATGGCAAAGTTACCGTGCTTGCTAAACTGTCCTCCCCAGTTCATTCCCTTCTCTGGGGCATTGCTTCATGGAAGCTGTGGTTTGGAGGGTTTGTTGCCCCTTTTTATCTTTAGGTGAGCTGCCCTCCTGTGGTGCTGTGCAGGCTCTCAGAAGCCTGTGTTTTGTGGAGGTTCTGATAAACTGCAGCCTTGAATTACAAGATGCAGAGATAGGCAGTGACTTCCCTGGAGAGATGGCGTTTGGGGGGGGGGGAGGGGGAGAGCAAAGCTGTACTTGGTTAAAGCCACTGTGCATTAGGAGAGGTGAGGACACTGGTGACTTCCTCTGTTTTTTCCCTTAGATCATGATGCCCGAGTTGGCATCTCTCAAAATCGTGGCCTGGGAGGAAGGGGGGAAGTTCATTGGTCATCGTGTCATTCCCGTTATTGCAGTCCAGTCAGGTAAAGCTTGTGGAAATTCCTTCAGCTTTGTGCCCTTGAGACCTGCCTGTTGCACGCTGTAAAGCACACAGGAACATCTGCTTCTTTTGCTGCTTGATCTCCACTCCTGTAGGCAGTGGAGCCTTCAAACTCACCCTGTTACAGCCTTGGCTGGATTCCATAATCCATTCACCGTGCCCTCCTGTAAAGACAGACTCTGTTTCCCTGCTGGAGCACACAGACAAGGACACAGGTACTGGGATCTCACCCCTCCTGCTCTCTGTTTCCAGGCTACCACCACGTGTGTCTGCGCAGCGAGAGCAACATGCCGCTCACCATGCCGGCCCTCTTCGTGTACCTGGAGCTCAAGGACTACGTTCCCGACGCTTGGGCAGGTCGGGCGCCTCTCAGTGCCCTGGGGCTTTGGCCAAACGGATCCAGAAGCATTTTTCCAGCCTGGGGGGGGTGGTGCTTTCCTGCTGCACCCTTAATTCCTCATCAGGGTGGGACCTGAGCACGTGCCAGCATCCTGTCACACCCTGGCTCCCACCAGAGGGGAATGGCTGCTCACCCAGTAACGGGACTGGTCCCCGTGTGGGCTGAGGCACCCCCCCCCCAACATGCAGTGCAGATGTAACTGTCTCTGCTTTGGGGACAGACTTTTTTCCCCCACTGCTTTTATTCAGAGGTGTCCTTGAGTGAAGAGGTGCTAATTATCAGGGACTGTTGGGACCAGGGCCTTAGGGAGCACAGGAGCATCCTTTTCCCTGTTTGAAGAGAAGGAAGTTCGTGCTGGTTCTGAGGCACAGTGAGGTCCTCTTGAAAAGGGGGTGGTCAGACAGTGAGAGGTGGCTGGGGAAAGCAGCCCCACAGGGGTGTGGACAGCAGGAACAAAGCCACGCAGAATGTAACAGCATCAGCCACAGTTCTGGGGAATATTTCTCATGTTTACTCTCTCTTCCCCTGTGTTCGTACAAGCGAACCTTGTTTGTGGGGGAAATCCTGTGAAATTGATGGGTTTAACACACATTCATAAAAAGACCAGGTTCCTACAGGATTGGAGAGGAGCTGGAGCAGGGAGCTGTGCAGGTCAGCAGAGTCAGCCTGGCTCTGGATGTGGGGAGCAGTATGCTCTGTGCAGCTTCCCAGAGCTGCCCTAGGGGTCGGTTGTGAGCCATCACCTCAGGGTGGGGCTGGGAGCAGACATCCCCTCCCTCTGTGCTGGCAGGAGAAGCTTGAGAATAGAAGCAGAGAATACAAAATGCCCCTTCTCCCCAGTTTCCTGTCCTAGGCCAGAGGGGAACACAGGAGGAGAGGAAAACCAGAGTACAATGAGTTATTTGGTAATCCAAGAAAGAACTCTTTGTTTCTAGATCTGACTATTGCTCTCTCCAACCCCATTAAATTCTTCAGTCTGCAAGACAGGAGATCAGTCAAGCTCAAAGATGGCTCGGGAGAGGTAAGCTTCTCCAGGCTCTGTCATTGGCCTGAAACATTGCCTGGATTCAGCCTGAAATAATAGAGCTTTGATTTACTTCTGATCTTTGCTTTAGAGGCTGGGCACACAGAGGAACTCCCCATCTGCTGAAACCAACGGGCTGCCAGGCTCCACGGGGAAACTCAGCACTGCTCTTCCTAATGGGCCTGCAGGTAATGCTGTGGGTGGGGGGCTGACAGCACAGGTGGGAGGTGGGAGGTTGGACACTGAGCAGAGACATGATAATTCAGGATATTTGTGAGACAGTGGCTTTAAGATCTGGCTTGGTTTTATCCCATAATGCTTCACTGCTCTTCAACTCTTTGTTGTTCTTTTCAAGGGTCTCTGTCTGTAGGTCACTGCTGATTTCTGACATTTTAAGTATGTTTCCATCCCCCTTGGGAAACTGCGCTCTCACCAGTGCCCAGTTGTACAATACCCAGGAGCTTTAAGGATTAGTAAACTTATTCATCAGCTCAGATGAACACCAAACTCTTTCTGAGGCCCATCACAAGTTCAGTGGGCAGATCCCATCCCTGGTGTGCTGCAGGAGAGGGAGTGGTGCCCGGTCCTGGGGTCTGACCCCCAGGTTAAGTGGGGACCCATGAGCATAACAAGGGCAAAAACTACTTAACTCTGACCAGTCCAGTGGGCTGGGAAAATGTTATGGATTTGCTTTAATAGAAATCAAAAGACAAAGTCAACATTTATTACTAGGTTTAAAGAAACTTTAGCAGAGAAGGATGTAGCTAACAGTATGTTTGGTCCTTTCACACTGGCACCTCTTGCCCTTACAAAACAAGACAGCCAACATTAAAGGCATAGCATTGGTGAAAGTGCCAGAAGGAATGTTCCTCAAACGTGCTTCTAATCCAGACTGACTGATCATTTCAGGTTAGGTAAGCACATGTGCCCTGCCATACCCTTAGGCTGCCTCATCCTCTTCTGTTGGGTTCTACAGGAATGACAGTTTATCAGTGTTTCTCCCATATCAGCTGTATCACTGGGGTTCGTGTCCTTTCAAATATGGTGGTATCAGAACAATCTGTTTTCTCAAATTCAGACCAGAACATCCTTCTCACCTAACCCAAACACCTTTGCTAGTGATGATTTGGCACATGTAACATTCAGCACCTCAGCAGCTTAATTAATTCCTTTGTATTCACACCAACATCCTTCGTGGGGCCCACGTTCCTGATGAGCTCTCCACTGTCTGTTTTCAACCCAAACCCCAAGGCAGAACACTGACAGGAACACCTTTTGTGCTTGCAGGAGCAGTGGCTGTCGCCAAGGCCGAAGTGGCACAGATGGCAGGTAACTCCTTGGCCGGTCCAGGGGGGCTCAGGCTCACACTTCCATTTGAGCTGCACGCTCCGGTTTCCTCCACAGGAGCCTGTTGGCAGGAGCTGACCCTGCACAGCACTGTGTTGCAGACACACCCACAAGTTCTGTTCATTTTTATACATTCCAAGCCATAAAAAAAAAAAGAAGTTCCTTCCCCTGAGAAGATAACTGCCTGTGGCCCTTCTGCCCCAGATAACCACAGCTGACCAGCTGGTGACTGCCAGATAACCAGTTCTCCAGCGTTCACAGCCTTCCTTCCCCTCTCAGTTCCATTTGCCTCAGAAGCCCTTTCATTCATTCCTCACAGCTGAGGAAGTGCCAGGCATTGGGCCTGCAAGGGAGGAAAGCACCTCTCACTGGAACTCAGCTTTGCACAAAAATCCTTAATGAAATAACAAAGCTGCTCCCTTACAATTAGAGCTGCCAATTAGCCTGACAATCATTGGGCTACTTAGAATGGTAGAAAAGGGTGAAGGCATGAGACAGACAGACTGGCACACCCCCCCCCCCCAGGGTGTTCTCTGGCCAGAACACCCACCCCGTGCAGCAGTTCTGGCTGTCCCAAACGGGCATCCCCCAGGTGCTGAGCTGAGCTGCCTGTGGTGCTGCAAAGGGGGAGGAAAAGCTGAATGAAGGCAGTGCTGAAAAACCTGTCTGACCCCAGAAAGCATCACAGCAGGTTGAGAAATGCTGTGCGAGAGAAAACAGTCTCTATTCTGTATTTCAGAGCCTCAGACAGCCAGCCTGGCAGAGCTGCAGCAGATGAAGCTCTTCCTGAAGCTGCTGAAGAAGCAGGAGAAGGAACTGAGGGAGCTGGAGCGGAAGGGAAGCAAACGCAGGGAGGAGCTGCTGCAGAAATACTCTGTGCTCTTTTCCGAGCATGTCTGCTCTGGAGGCAAGAAAAGGATGCTGCACACTAGGAAAACCCAGAAGAAGAGGTAAACACAGCACAGGGTCTGCAGCAGGGCCTGGCCTGGGGCTCCCCTTGCGAAGGGAGCGTGGAGCGGTGTGGGCACCCCCTCTCCCTGGGCTGCTGGAGTGGGGGTGTTCCTCTGGGGGGGGCAGGATGCTCAGGATTGCACCGACAGCTCCAGGAGCAGCACGGCTGCTGTCTCTGTCCTGCAGGAGTTTGACAACGGGTGACGTTGGGACGTCTGCAAATCCTGTAGAAATGCCAGAAAGCACTGACAGCCAAGTTGTGGAGCTGAAGGAGAGGCTGGAGATGGACCTCATCCACCTCGGGGAGGAGCACCACGATGGGATTCGGAGGAAGAAGGAGCAGCACGCCACCGAGGTAAGGGCTGCAGTGTCACTGGGGAAGGGGGCACACGGTGTGGGAGCCCTGCAGGTCCAGCAGTGAACCATCAGGGCATCACAGACATGCCACAGGGACAGCCACTCTCCCTGCTGTCACTGAGCTGGGACAGGTGATGGGGGGAACAGAGCAGCCACTGCTGCACCCGGGCTGAAGGAGTGAAACCTGGCAAGGGAGAGCACTCCTGGGCCCAGGGCTGGATCTCGTTCCTCTTGACACCTGGGAAGTGTTTTGCTGTTTGACTTAGTAGAAGTCAGAGTAAGTGTCCATGTAAGGTGTCACCAGTCAGTCCTGCAAGTCCATCAGTGTTCCCCACACCCTCACACCCCCCCTCTGTGAATGCCAGCAAGAGACACAGTAAAGCCTGGAGCAAAGTGCAGCCCACGAGGTGGTGATGATAACTGTGGCATGTGCCTCTGTTCCAACGCAAGGGGGTGACTGCAGGGTTTGGAGGCCTTTTCCTATCAGCCTTTTCCAAAGGAGTTTGCATCACATGCCTCAGATCTTGGGTTCCCTGGTGCACTTTGGCTTGACAAGCACCTGACAAGCTGTCTACGAGACTGGTCTAGCATGTACCAACCCTGCAGGGGAAAAAAAAACCTGCCTCTTGAGAACCAGCTTACCTGGAAATCATGCTCTCACCAGAGGGAGAAGCCAAAGAATGAAACATCCTTGTCTCACAGCTCTGTCGAAGGCTGTGACATTTAGTGGGCCAGGCTACAAAAAGGAAATAAATAAAGAGTTGTCAGTGCACAGCAGGCAGCCAGCAGCCAGGGTTTCTCCTTCCCAGCTGTCACAGCAGCTCCCACTGCACGGACACTGCCCGGAGACAGAGGCCCATCCCCTGGCTCACCTCGTTACAACATAAGCTCTGCTGCTGTTTCCCACCTGCCCATGAGTACCACCAGCATCTGGTGCTGCCTCTGCCACAGAGGGCTGAGAAGCTGTCCATAAGGATAACCCAGGGGGTGTGACAGCTCCCAGAGGAGCCTTGGTGGGGTCAGGCTGCTGGCAGGGACCGCTGTGTGTGCCAGTCTGAGCGGGCTGGTGTGGTCGTGGGTTTGCACAAAGCCCCTGGATCAGCCTGCCCTGGGGATCTGGTGCAGGGGGGGCTGCAGCTGAATCTGGCAGCAATTAGATACGATGCTGTGCTGTGTCTCATGTGTTTGATTTTGATCTTGTGTTCATCCCCTGAACAGCAAGTTGCCAAGATAACAGAGCTGGCCCGAGAGAAGCAGGCAGCTGAGCTGAAGGCACTGAAGGAGTCATCAGAAAGGTAAACCTGGTATTTGATTAACAAAGTAATAATGCAGAGCTCTTCTCTGGGACAGCATTTTCTGCTAGATCTCAAAGCACTGCACTGCAGTGAGTGAGAAACTGAGGCCCAGGGCTGTGACACGAGGTCTCACACAGGTAGGCAGTGTGGGGGGGGGGAGATCTTGTGAGCTCCAGAGCAGTGTTTGTCCCACGGGGCACCACCCAGGGCACTGGGGTTCCAGCTGCAGTAAGTAGCCTGGACTGACTAATTCAGAAACATAGGAACTAAGACTGCTGGTCACTGGCTGTCACCTCCATCTGCTGTAGTCAGGCCCTGACTCCTTCCAGGGACTGAGCAGCTCAGTCCTCAAAGGGAACTGAGCCTCTCAGCTCCAGCACTTAAACTGGCAGAATCAATTCACCAGTTTCTAGGCAGCCATTTATCCATTTGTTCTTGCAGTAACTGCCCTGAAGCTGAGATCCTCACTCATTCCCCTTCCCATTAAATCCTCTCTCAGCCTTTAGCTCCTAAGTCAGGCAAAACTTCGTGTCCTCCATCAGGAATTTCTGCACAAAAAGAAATTAAATAGGACCCAGCTGGGAGAACAGATGACTGAGGGGGATGTGAGAGAAGGGTGTAAAATCATCAATGGTGGGGAGCAGAGGAACAGGGAGGTGATTACACACAGTTCTGCGTAAGAGGAGAAATGTGGGGCACCCAGCAAAGTTCTCAGTGAGTGTTTCTCTCTCACAGCGCAGAAATTCAGTTCTTTTCCTCTCCAGGCAAGGAGCTGTGAAGTCCAAAAGCAGAGCTGAACTCCAGGGGCTGGGAGGCATTCCTGGGAGATAAATGCACCGAAGCTGGAGGACAGACTGGAGCCTGGGAAGGTCTTGTCCCCCTCCCTGCCCTCCAGTTCGTGTCTGTGACGGCCACACAGCCCTCAGGCCTGCTTTGCAAGTCACAGCCCATCGGTCCTGTGCCTTTCTCCTGGCTTCAGGGCTTTTTAGCCCTGCTCTACAAACATGTAGTTCTGGGTGGTTTATTTTTGTTATTTCAATTTAGCAGTATAAATAGGTGCAGCAATTCTGCTGCTCAAGAGGAGCCTGATGCAGGTGCACAATACACCCTGATCACACAATGTGTCTTTTCTGCTGGCCCTTTGTTATGATTCCCTTTTTAAAACAGAAAAAGTTACAGGACTTAAAATATTCCAAAGACTTAGGGCTTTCTGCTGCATGATCACTCAGACTTTGCTTCTCTGGGCAGTAGAGCACTGCAGAGAGCCAGTGTGGAAGGCAGCTTCAGCCTGTGGGTTTGTCCTCACCCATCTCACAGCACTCTTCTCCACACAGCACCATTAAAGACATCAAGAAGAAGCTGGAGGCGAAGAGAGTGGACCGGATCCAGACCATGCTGAGGAATACTGGGGACAAGGCTGCTCAGGAGAGGTACTGGGGGATGCTGTGGGCTTTGGCTGTGCAGTGCTGCAACAGCTTCACCTGCTCAAGGGGACACAAGAGGGTGCACACTCCTTTGCTCCCAGCTCCCAGCACAGCCCTTCGCTGGCTGTTCAGCTGAAAAAAAATAGAATTTTGCATCCAATTATTTATTTGGTTTATTTCTCAGTCAAATCTGGCTGGGGTGTTATTTGCCTTTCCCCAGAGGACAGCAGCCTCTCCCTGTGGGAGGACCGGGAGAAGGTGCCACACCTGCCCTGGGGGCACTCGCAGTCCTGGCTCACTGTGTGGCAGGGTACAGAAAACTGTGACTCAGTGCTGAGAGCGGTAACAGATGGATGACATGTTTTTATACATTTCCTTTCTTTAAAGGCTGAAGAAGGAAATTAATAACTCTCACATTCAGGAGGTGGTGCAGACAATCAAACTGGTGAGTTCTCCTCTGACAGTCTGCCACTGCAGCTCTGTTTGGTGCAAAGGGGGGGTGTCTCCTGTGCATCACCAGTGTCTCACAGCCCTGGGAGCTCTCCCAGGCACTCCAGTCCCATTAAACTGCTGCGGTGTCGAGCACTTGGGGTCACCCAGCCAGGCAGGGTGCAGCTGCAGGCAGCTCCTACCCCCACTGAAATACCACAGATCCACGAGGGGCGATGGGGTCCTCCTGCCTGGCCAGAGATGCAAGCAGAGCTTTCCAGGGTATTTTGCATTTCTAATGCAGGGATTTTTTTTTTTTTGAAGCACATGTAATTAGCAGTGTAACCCCCACATCTATTTAATAGTGTGCAAAGTTTTGCAGAAGGGGAGTTGGGGGGATTGGGTGCTACAGAAGTAACTTGGAGCCAGCAGAAATGGTTCAGACCTGGGGATGAGGGAGGTACTGTGGCGTGTGCTCTCTAACCCTGTGGCTTGGTGTTAGAGCTTGGGATGGCTGAAGTGTTTGTTTAGAAAAACTTACATTTGTGTGTTTTTTTGTTTTAATCTGTTCTTTTTAAAGGTGACAGAAAAGACAGCCAGGTATCAGCAGACACTGGAAGAGAAGCAGGCAGATAATCTGAGAACAATCAAGGAGAAGGAAAGCCAGGTAAGGGCAAAGGTGAAGCTCAGGGTCAGTGCTGTTAGTACAATAACCCCAAAATTCCAGAGGGGAGCAGTCGTCCTTGTGCATTCTTTAATTAATGCTGCGCTCACTCATCCTCCACATGCACTGCAGCCACACAGCCCTCAGTGTGCTGAGAAAATGAATGGCTTGGGAGGTGGTTCCAGAGGAGCCCACACAGATCTGTCAGAGGGGCTGCACTCCTACGCTCCCTGTGCCAGCACCAGCATTCATCTCATCATACAAAACCCCCCTAACTTTGAAGTGTGATGGGAATGCAGCTTTAGAGATGAGTCCCATCCCTGAGCTCCTCCAGCACACCAGGTGCGTTCATGTTGATGTGCAGTGGATGTGCAGTCTCACCTGATCAAACTGGGGTGCAACTCAGAATCGGGGAACTCAGCAGTCCTGCCCCTTCCAGCTCCAGCCTGCCTGGGATGGACATGGCCAGGCCGTGGAGGCTTGAGCCCAGAACTGCCCCTGCTGAGTTCTCATCACCCTGGTCCCTCAGAGCAGGGTTTTATACCATTCCCAGCCTGATGTCTGCTCAGTTCAGTGGAGAATGACTCGAGGTCTCTGTTTGCAGCTGCAGCAGGAGGTGGTGGCAGAGTACGAGGAGAAGCTGCAAAGGCTGAACGTGGAGGTGCAGGAGCTGGTGAAGAACTACGCCAGAGCAGGATTTCCTGGAGAGCTGGAGACGCAGAGGGAAGCGGCTCAGAGCGCTCCCATGGGAGAACAAGGCTCTGCAGGACAAGTGGAGGAAAAGCTGCCAGTGGCAGCGGTGTCAGGGCTTACGCTGGCCATGCCTGGGCCCCCAGGAGCTGACGTGGAGACTGAAGAAAGCATCTTCTGAGAGATGCTTCCCTTACTGCTCCACTTCAGAAAGGTTTCTGGACATAAATAGTGAAGTTACAGACCAGCTTGACAAACTAGTGTTCCACTCTGGGGAACTCCTGAAATCCTTCAGGAATTTACTGCTATGTTAGCCTAGCTACTGGAAGCAGTCTGAAGAGCTCACCCTTCAGAGAGTGCTTCCCTCCCTTCGCCCTCCCCAGCCTTGGCACTGAGGTCTTTGAGCAGCAGGAAAGGGCCAGTGGCTGAAGACAAGCTCGTTGCTGCCACTCACAGCAGCACCCACATTCATCGTTTGGTCTGGATTCAGACTTCAGTTTTTAGAGTAGGTTCCCTCCTCATTCATCACTGCATCTCTTCCCATCAGCGTGGTCTCAAAAGCCAGATCCCCTTGAATGAAATTTAACTGGGAGAGAGGCTCTCCAGCAGCCCACCCACTGTGCTGCTCCCAGCTGAGAGCCAGCCCAGAGCAGAGCTCTGAGTGCTCTAAGGCACTGTTCCTTCTGGCAACACTACTGCTCACGGAGCCACGGCCTCTGTTTACAGGAGGAAAGGTCAGGCTGATAGAATCTCTTACCTTGTCTGTCAGTCCATCACTTCCTTGCACTACCAGTGTCGACCTTTTAACTGGCCCCTGGCCCCAGTCACACGAGGACAGCGTTCAGGTGCCCACACAGCACACACCAGCAGGTCCTGCTGTGGAAATGGGCAGTACCAGCACCATACCTGTTCTTTCTTACCTCCCCTCACGCCCAGGGCTGAGATTCTCACTCCTGTTTCTAACTGACTCTCACGGGCCTGCAGGCAAGTTCTCAGCTCTGGCCCCACCTCCCGGAGCCCCTGCCCTCCTGAGCAGGCTCCCTGGGCAGTTATAAGGCAGAGTGTGAGGGCTCCGAGTCTTTTGTTCCAGCTACCACACAAACACTCACAGAGTTCTCATCTACAGTGATTTGACAGTTTTAGAGCTTCACTGAAATTTTTCCCATGAAGCTAAGTTAGTTCCATAGTCTGGGCTTGGGATAACAACAGTTAACAACATTTCTAAAGTGTTTGAAATCAATTCTGTTGCTCGGATAAAGAGCCAGCCCGTGCTCCTGCTCCTCAGCTTCCCTTCTGCAGAGAGCTGAGTGTGGCTCATAGAAACCCCACTGAGCTACCCAGGCAGGCAGCAGAGAGCAGTTCCCTGGAGCTTTTTGTGCACGCTGCCATCCCAGCCAGTGACAACAGAGGGCTCAGCAGGGAGCTGGAGAATCTGTTCCTTGCTGCTGGGAAAACCACTCTCAAATATCCATGTTCTTTAGGACCTTGGAGGGGAAGACTACAGACTACTCCTGCCACACTGCAGTGTCATGGAATAAATTCCCACTCACCCCTCAGCTCGTTCTTCAGGTCTGTGTCTTGTCTGGAGAAGTGAGCTCAGGCACAGCAAGCACGCAGGGGTTGTTCCACGAGAGCAGTTACACCTTGGAACCACCCTGGGAAACACGTGAGGGGCTGCTAAAACCAGCACCACCCACCAGCAGCTCCAGGGGGTGTGAGGGACACGATGTGCCAAGCCTGGGCTGGCCCCTCCCTGCAGTGTGACCACAGTCCTGGAATGCTGTATTGTAAATTTCTGACTTATTTATTTTCTAAAAAAAATAAAACATTGCATTTCTTAAAAAACTGGATCACCTTTTTTGTTTGATTGCAGTCAGTGGGTGTGGGGGCAAGTCC
The DNA here is from genome assembly GCA_028020825.1 of Podargus strigoides. Classification (NCBI taxonomy): domain Eukaryota; kingdom Metazoa; phylum Chordata; class Aves; order Caprimulgiformes; family Podargidae; genus Podargus; species Podargus strigoides. Next base: position 17,859,524 of record CM051633.1, on the reverse strand, counting down.
CAGATGTCCCCTGATGTCCCCATGTGTTAGAGACATCAGGTGCCCACAGTTGTCTGCCATCTCTGCCCACAGGTCCTCAAGTTCAGCTCCTCCAGTTATTAAACATGCAGAGGTGGGGTTTTAAAACACCAAAACCTCCTCACACACATTTCCTCTGCACAGCCCATTCCTCAGTGTATTTATTTAATAACCAAGTGTAGCAAAGCAAATTACTCACAGTCCAGCCACTGCTCCTGTGGGTACAGCAGCAGCCTCTGGGCCACGCAGCGGTGCAGCAGGTCCTGCCCCCACCCGGCTGCTCAAGGACGGGACCAGGAGAACGAGGACCTGCCCATAGCTGCACACAAACTTCCACCAGTGTAAATACAAACCCCACACTCCCTGCTTCACAGCCCCAGACTGCTGATAACCAGAGCTGTGCCTGGGGGCACAGCAGCCCACCCCATCTCTGAAGGGAGCCCGGGCACCCAGCTCAGAGCAAAGGGGGGCACGGGCTGCCCCCCTCTCCCCACACACTGCCAGAGCACCAGGGATCACTTGGGCCTTCAAACCCTCACAGTGAACGAGCCCAGCAGCATGAACCTGTGTTACAGAGATGTAAAACCAGGGTGGAACAGCAGGGCCTGAGACACTGCAAGTTTTCACTCCTCTCTCCCCATGTGGGACAGGGACAGGGACAGCCCTACAGCAGCTGCAGTGGAAGGGGCAGGACGTGCCCTCCATGCCACATGACAGCACAGACACCAAGCCAGGCCAGGCAGGTTCTCTCTCACTGCTCCCCGTGCCACGGGGGACACCACCACTCCAGCCTCCTGCCCTCCAGCCTGCACCAGTTCGCCCAGCACTGCCTGCCACAGTTCCCCATTGCTTCATTTCCCAGCCTAGCGACCTCCCCTTACTGCACCGTGCCAACTTCCCCAGCACCCTCCAGCAGGAGCTCTCGTGCTGCCTGTGAGCAATTTGAGGTCGATGCAGCAGGCTGAGCCCAGTGCTCTCCCTTTGTAACCTTTGCAGCTCTTTTTGCCACCATGCCCAAGCAGAGCATCACTTCTCTGGCAGCCTTTGAGCGACACAAAGGGCTTGGCCAAAGAGGGCTGAAACAAGCCAGAGTAAAGAGCTCCTTGTGAGGCTTTTTTAAAGGTGTGGACACACCAAACCCCAACCACAGCTCAGCTGTGCTACAACACACACACAAGAAAACATAACTTCAGCAGTTAGGATTCAAGTTATTAATACCCTCTGCTGTTTGAAGCCTGAGGAAGAAAACACACCACGATGACTTGTACCCTTACACCACATCCCAGTTCCCATCACTGTGCAAACCCTTCTGCCATTAAGCAAAGCACTGGCACAGCTTTACCAGGTGACTGATGCAGAATTTCATGAAAAGCAGGTGGAATGTTTTATGCAGATTGAAGAAATATCTCCTAAATGTACTTTTTAGAGTGTACAGGTGCAAGCAAAGCCACCTCTCAGCTGAAGTCCAGATCACACTGCACCAGCACCTTTGCCCAGGGAAGGGAAGCAGTGGGAGCCAGGCGTGCCAGTGCTGCTCTGGGCAGAACAGCATCGCTGCACAGAGTGGGATGACACTGCTGGAAGGTGGGAAAGGGGCAAAAGCAAGCTGAAGGCACTAACCCAATGTTACAGTCGAGGTTTCACACCACACACTGAGTTCTGACCACCCCTCCAGCAGCACGAGGGCTCACAGAGCCACACCAGCATTGGTTACTTACTGAGTCCACAGCAGAAATGTCACTCCCTGATTTTCCAGTGCTGTTTCTTCCCACACAGTTCAGGCATCCTTGAAGATTTCTTTGTGGGGCTGCAGAGCCCTGCCCCTGTTTTTGCTTACCACAGGAAACTTGCTGAGCACAGGGTGACACAGTACTGGGACCAGACAGGTCTCTAACGAGGCTGTTGTGTACAGAAACCAAATTCCATGATAACTGAGACAACAATAGAGCCCCTCACACACTGAACAGCAGCAGATTTAGGCACAACCTTAGATTCTTTCCACATTTTCATCTTTTATGTGGCATATTCTAAATATTGTTCTCTACCACTAAATTCTCTTGCCCCAAATACTTATTTTCAGGAGCCCAAACTTTCCACTATATTCTTAAAAAATTAAACAACAGAGATCCTGAAGCAAAGGAGGGATCCTACCACAACACAGGGTACAAATACAAGCCACTTGTACCTGCAGGATCAGCACAGGGACTCTCTAAAACAAAAGTATTACCAACAAAGGACACAGCAAGCAGTCGAACTCCTCTCCTGGCCACCACCTCTGCAGGCAGCTCTCCCCGAATCAGAGTTCAGCATTGACATTCAGGAGATAAAAAGAAAAAAACCCTAGAAGATAAACATGGCACAGAGAGACACCCAGCCCAGGGGAAAGCTTCCCAGGGGAACTGGGGGCAGTGGGAACGCCAGGGTGAGCACTGCTGTCCCCAGCAGCTGGTTTGCTATCAGCACCTCTCTATCATCATGCCCTTCACGTTTCCAGAGCACTTCACAGACACAAGGAAAAGCCTGAAGGTCATTGCTAAAGCAAATCAGTTTGCTGTGGTGAATAGATGCAGATCCCTACGAATATGATGCTGTCAACCAAACAGCCAGAAAATGCACAGCGCTGGTGGCTTCAGCGTTATTTCCATCATCATCCCCTGGGCAGGCAGGGACCTCGAAGCCTTTGATGTCTGTCTGCAGCTCCAAACAAGTGCCTGGCTACCCTCTCCTCCTTTGTGAGCAACACTAACTCATTTCCTTCCAGTCTGCACAGCTCCAGTGCCCCAGTTTTTACCTGCAGAACGGACAGTGTGTGCAGGCAGTTCTCTCTGCTCCCTGTCCTGCCATTACAGCAAACTTTGCCTTCAAATATTTGGTGGCCACTCTACATACCACGAGCTGCTCGGGATATTCCTACAACCTGTGTCCAGTTGAGAGCTGCAGCTCAGGCTCAATTTGTACTGAATGATTCCAAATTGCCTTCTGCCTCCCTACTGAAGATGTGGTGCTGACACAACCATTGCTGCTACAGAAGGGAGTGCTGCACATCAGCTGCTGTATTTGAGAGATGCTCTCCCTGCCCCACACGTATCTCCACATGGTCAACATTCACTAATTATCCTCATTTATAGAACAGGTCCTAGGGCACAGCAAAATGCTTTCTCCAGGCCACAGAGGGAAGCGTAGGACTCTTCGTACCAGACTGAGCAATCATGAGTTAGGAGCCTCATTTGATCCAGGGCCCTTCTGCAATCACTGGTTAAAAGATAGGGGCCTCCTGAGAAAGGCTGGTCCCATTCTGATATAAATGGGATAATGAGCTGCTGTGTTCCATAGCACCGAGCCCTGCTTGAGGACAGGCCCCATAACACAAACACAACTGGGAGATGACAGCAGTCACAGACTCCCCGTTTGATTCCGCAAATTGTTCCCATAAACTCAAGCTGCCACCTTCAAAGGGCTGCTGTCTGCTGACTGCCAGGGCTGTGGCAGCACGGGAAAGCCTCCACAGCAGCAAGGCTGACAGCAGGGAAGAATAAAAGGAAACTGTACAGGTGGAACATGACACAGAACAACAGAAAACCCCGAGACGTAAGTGTAACCCTGTTGAAAGCATATATGAAGAGATACTCAGAGAAAACAACATCTCAAGGGATAATTACCCACTGAGTACGAGCTCTTCAAAGAAAAGGCTACGTTTTGTTGTATGCTCAGGTATCACTTAGCATACAAGAAACCTCTGAATACCACTGCAATGCAAATTCCAAACCTGCTCTGCTCATCCCAACCCTCCTGCCTGGCTCGTGGGGAAGGAGCTGTTGGCCCTGCAGACAGAGCTTCCATCTCTTAACTAATGTTGGTTTATCTGAGGATTTATATTTGATTCCACACTCATCTAAGTAATGGAGCAATCAGTTGGTGATATGCCATGCACGAACTGTAAAGAGAGAAACACAAGGATCAGACACTTAATCCTGCATTGGACAGGAAGATGGATACTTCCTGCATTCCTCACAAATATGATCGTGAGCGTTTAATTTTTTATAAGATATTTGAATGCCATCTTTCAAGGGCTTTCCCTCACTGTGTTTAGTCAGACTTGGGCCAAAGTATGAAATGGTGTTAAATCTGTCACCCCCGTCTCCAAGAAATGTTTGTTTCAGGATCCAGGCTTCTGCTACAGTCCCTTCTCATTTTAAAAGCCACATAGCCACAGAACAGGTAAGTTAGACCCAACTTCAAGGTGCACACTTCCCTTACATCTCTGGACTAGAGACATATTTTAAAGCATCTCAGCACTGCAACAAGCTTATGAATAAATCAAGATCTACTTTAATTTAAAACACAAGTGCAAAGGATTCACAACTCCAGACGAGCAGGATGGTTGTTTCAAATTATAAATCTTTTCAAAGCCCTGCTCTGTTGCATTAGAAAAGCAGAATATCTGGAATACAGAAACGTTTTACATCAAAAATTTTCCAGTGCAGCTAAGGAGGAGCTAAATGAATTCATTTCAACCAACTTCATCAGCCCCAAACTTAGACATCCAGTCTAGGCAAACCACCTACAATCCCTCTCCTGGCCACAGCAGAGTGGCATCGAGAGACAGCGATGCCATCCTTCAGCAGGTATCTGAGACAGGAGCTGAATCACCCTCTGGAGATGCTCCTCTCACCACGGTCTGCAGAGCCAACCTAATGCTTCACAGACTGGGTGCCCACCATTTAGATGGCTGGCATCAGTGCAGATGAATTCCATCCCAAATTACTTCAAGTAATCAACTGTGGCTTCAATTTTGAAGCAGGATCTGTAACTGGAGTAAATAGCAGAGGACAGAGATTATTAACATCTTCTGAAGAAAATGCAATTATGAGGTTTAGTTTCTGAGACAGTAGGGCTGTCCCAAGAATAACTTAAATTTCAATAAATTTGTATCTGGAGTTTCAAAATAGGATCCCAGTTCCACACTAAGATAATATTCTTGAGACCTCACAGCAATACACACCATTTCTGTACAATGTTACATCCTGACCTGGAGTCCAATCACCTTGACTACCTCACTGAGCAGAAAGTGTATCATACAAAATACCTAAATCTAATTTAAAATAACTGAAAGAGCTGTTTAGACAACCAGTAACCTTCCAAAGGGATAGTGGGGAAGGGCAATACCAATAACAAAACATACATCAAAAGTTTCTCTTCTCCCCACATCCTGCAGCAGCAGCTGTGGGGGGCAGAGGCTCGACATGAACACAGAAATCTCTCCTGGGATACGCAGGACAGCTGAAGCTTTTTCATTCAGTCTCCCAGAGCATCCCCAAAGTGCCACCCAACAACTCCAGGGCAGCACTCCTCAGCCTCCCTTGGGAGGAAGGATTTGGACAGAAAGGTGCCTGGAAACCAAAGACAGGAAGCAGCTTTTGCAGCCTCTCCATCCCATCCAGCACAGGAGGTGTTGCATACTGGGAATTTTCAACCGCAGGATCCTGGTGGCAAGAACACTTGTCTTCAGAGTCCATTTTGAGGCCTGTATCCAAGGGTTTCCCCTTCCAAAAGTTCATGAAATGGATTAAAGATTGACCACTAAACCATACATATTCCTCAGCAAAAGAGAAGTGTGTTGATGCAAGAGAGCCACTTAGAAACAAACATATACATACCACATCAGCTCCCTGGGAAAACGTGTACAGTTTTCTAGGTCCACATTTAACTGAAGGAAATTAAAATCATCTGTGAAAAAGTCTCAGAGGAAAAAAATTGTCAAGTCTTTGTGCATTGTTTGAGAGTTTTGAGGGGTCTGTGCCCCAAAAATGTACATTTGAGTCAGCCCAAGACTCCAGTGTACAACTAAGGAAACAAAAGCTCACATTTCTAATGGGGAAATATTGTTCCAGTTCAGTAGTCAGCAGCCAAGGTTTGCAGGAACTTGCAGACATTCAGACACACAACTTCAGACTCCACTTTAGAATGCCATTCTTTGAGGAGGAGCGACCCACAAGTGACGAAACATCTGCTGTACTCTTGAGACACACTTGGTCTTACTTGGGTCTCGTGTGTATTGATTGTCTTCAGCAAAAGAGAAGCCACAAAAGGCTGAGAATGCAAGGACAGTATTCACATTAGTCCTCTAAAAAGGTTGTGACAAGTTCCAAGCACCATTCACAGGATGAGACTGCCTGGTCTCTCTCTATATATATATATAGATATATATTTCTTCTAATAATAAACATTATCCTTCCCTAGCATTGCCCCTGTGCAAGGTCAGCAGGTGGAGGTACGCTTTCTGTATTGCTGGATGAGGGGCACCAGGCACTCCGGCAGGCCCGTCTGGAGCAAAAAAGGGTGATCCAGAAGTTCTTGTGCCGTTGCTCTTTCTAGGGGATCCCGTGTCAACATCCTTTCCAAGAAGTCCCTCAGAACTGGGGAGGTCTGTGAAAAAGCAACCAACCACGTCAGCCCGTAACGGCACCAGGCACCGCTCCCGCAGAGGTGTGGTGACACAGGACACGGCTCGGTTCCCTGGCCGTGCCTCTGCACAGAGACTGAGCAGACAGAACACTTGGTACACCACAGTAACACCTTCCTATCACCAGCAGGCACAACTGCTCAGGTTTTCTTTTGCATGGGGCACAGCAAATGAAGACAGGACTTGCCTGCCGTGTCCTTCCACCTAAGTTAACTTTCTTTCCCATTTTGTGATTTAATCTTTCCTGCACTCAAACCCAAAAATTCAGCAGAATTCCTGCTACCCAAGGCACGTCACTTGGGTGTGAAGGGTTGATCAATGCATTCTTTTACTGGGCACAGATTGTGGAAAAAGCAGTGAAATAGGATTCCCAAATAGGTTTTGAGAGTCCAGAAGGCTGATGCTGCTGGTACAAGAAGAAACTGCAGAGTGGTAACCCAAAAGCTAAATGACCTCAGCAGGTTTGTCCTTTGAAAGATGTGTGAAAGCCTGTTGAGTAGCTAGACCCAACTGCACATCTCTTGCTGGTGGTAATCCTCCACATCATTAAAATGGAATAAAAAATGAACTTGGTATATATTTATTTATTTTAATGCAGCTAATTACATCCATTTTAGACTGGGGGCATTTTCCCAGCTGTTCACATGAAGCTGCTGCTTATTTCAGGAGTGCTTTGAATGACTTCGCTGTGAGTGCTAGAAGGGGAAAGGCACGACACAGCACAGTGTGAGTGCCAGGGCCCAGCCTCTGTCACTCCCAATAAAGGTACACATGCTGTAGAGAAGCAGCAGAGATGAGCCCAGGTGGTGCCCGTTCAACCTGCTGCCCCCAGTCCCAGAGAGCCATGATCTGCCATCAGAACAGAGGGCTGAAGTTCCACCAGACAGCAGGGAGCTGGGGGAGGATGCCCACCAGCCTGGCAAGCCCCAGGGCTGCTGGAAGCCACTTTGCTTCCCAGGACAAAGTGGAGCAAAGCAAGACTACAAAAGGCTCTGGCTTTCCCAGGGTCATCTCACCGAGCAAGGTGTGTGATCCTTGCTGCCTTTACGCCCCCGAAGGAGTGCAAGCACTGGGTCCAGAATGTGACCTTGAAGTTTTAATTAGTGCTGCAAAGGCAAAGAGGAAAGAGCAGCTGTTGATGTTTGAGTGTATGCTGTTAGTTCAGCAGTCTACTCTGTTAAATAATTCAGATTCAGCAGCTGCAGATATTCTGATTAATTGGAAAGGCCGGATAGCTCAGAATGCTGCAGAAGCTATTTGATCTCAGAGGCTTGGACTGAAATGAAAGGGAGACTGCTCTAAGTGGTGACTAAAAGGTAATCACTGTATTTCTTATGTCACTGCTACTTTTTCATAAAAAACCATGAAGCTGAGTTCATCTTCAAAGCAGCTGCAGTGTCTCCATGAGCTACTGCCTGTACTGAGCTCTCCTGCTCTGACCATCACACAGTCTTTGCAGACTGAAAACCACAAAGCTGGAAATTCTCAAGAGCAAGGATTCTCCTGTCTGCTTCCCTAGAAGATGAGCTGCTCTGTCAGCATCAGCAAGATATTAACTGTTGGGTCCACCTGAAGCAGCTTGGATTTGCATTATCAGGTTTATGCCCAAATGACTTCAGTTATTCGGGCTATTTCCCAAAGCAGCCACTAGCTGTCAGCAGCAGCTTGCATCCACTGAGGCACCGGGGGCAAAGAAGTTCCCCAAGAAACGTGTCCTAGCAAGGTTAGTGTCACAGCCAGCTTTGCCAGGCCCGGCTGATACGGATGTTTCCCCACGATAACCATCAGGTTTACGAGTGTTTGCCAGTGTGCTCACCCTGTGGAAGTTTTTCAGTTTGGGAGGAGGACTGTCACGGAGTCTCTTCATTGCCTGGACTGGAGAATCACTAAAATAGGGGGGTTCTCCATCCACCATCTCTATCACCATGATCCCCAGAGACCAGATATCCACCTGCAGGAGCCAATGTCACATCAATACACACAGTTCAGAGCAGCAGGTCCTTGCTTTGTAGCTTTCACAAAGACTACAACACCCCACCCATGACAAACGTTCCCCAAAGAGTAAAACATTAACCCATTGATGCTCTCGGACGCATTACCCAAGTTCAACAAAGACAGCTTTCCACCTAGGACTGAGCCACGCGGGTGTTGCAACATGCAAAGGTCTGCAAGTGACTGCTTGTGCTACACCTGGTCGGTTGGTAAACAGAGCTACTCAGTCTGCTGCCACCATCCCATAATTTCAGAGCTCCCATCTGTGCCTCCCCTCCTCTCCTCCCCTCCCTTCATGGCATTGATTGATTTACTGATCCCTATCATGTCACAGGCTGCTCCTTGCTAACATCTGTCCACACCCCAGCCTACGCCGAGCTCCGGGCGTGAGCACAGAGTGAGTTTACGCCTTGTTCCTGGAAGCAGAACAGCCCATTTTTCTACTGGTTTAGGAAATACTGGTATCACCACAATCAAATCTGTAGTCAGAGCTGTATTTATACTTTAAATAAACTCTAGAGCCTTTTCCTAGAAAGGCCAACAGCCACTTTCCTGTGACATCTGAGGGTATTATTCCCCGCCCGGGGCCGCGGTCCCTCACCTCGGTAGTGTACGGTATCCTCGCAATGACCTCTGGAGCCATCCAGTAGGGAGTACCCACTAGGGACTTTCTTTTAGGAACATCTTTACTGATCTGGGCACAAAAGCCAAAATCTGAGAGTTTGACCTGTACAAAGAGAAAAGCAACCAACCTGAAAAATAATTTTTAAACAACATGGAGGGAAACACCAAAGGCAAAGGTGACAAAGGGAGTGGTGGGACGAGGTACGAACTGGAGGTCGTGAGCAGAAAGGACATAAGGAGAGAGATGAAGGCTGCAGCAGCAGAAGACAGGAAGCAGTTTGTCTGAGGAAACGTACCCTTCCATCCAGTGTCAAGAGAATGGAGTCACTCTTAATGTCTCGGTGGATGACCCCCTGAGAGTGAAGGTAGGACAGAGCCTGCAGCACCGACTCGCACACTGTTGCAATCTGCTCTTCATTTAGCCTGCAATTAAAGACAGAGGAGAGCACTCATTCACAGCTCCTCTTCAAAGGCACAGTGCAGTTCTGAAGCTGAACTGCACACACATGTATTGGTTCCCCACAACCATCACTACCTCACTTTTACTTTTCTTCTATGACTGCCTTTTACTGGTGAAAACACTTTTTTCTTGGGGCAGTTAGCAATTTTAAGTTTTCATAAGTCCAATACAGAGAAACTGCATTTTAAATCTTGTACCTAAATTCATTCTGCAAGATGCTGTTTCGAGCAGTTCTGATAGGCAAGAAACTGCTTCTTCGTGCCAAGGTGCCACAGTAACTGTTGAGACAGCTTTTTGTAAAGCAAATACAGTGAAGCCATCGTTCCCAACTTCATCCAGAAAGCAACTAAACACATACTTTGATTGAGAATACAGGGATTCTTTACAGGTTTCATGCAGCTAGACACTTTAGATACTCATACCTAACTAGAGGTAGCACAGGTTACAAGCAGGGAAGACACTCCTGAATTTAACCTCTGTTAGCACACTGAGGACAGCACCAAGAACCTTCTCTTTGGAAGCTCTTGTCTGGGATACCAACCCAAGAACCTTCATGATCAAATAAGTGAAAAGGGTAGGAATGAAAACTATCATCTCCTGTAACTGGGGCAGTGACAGTGTTCACACATCTACACCCAGCATTGCCAGAAGCTGGGAATGAAGTGCCCAATCTGAGTACTGAAGTGCCCAATCTGAGTACTTTTGGTTCTCAGCCTGCCTCTGGCAGTTGTTTCAAACAGCTCTCAGCTGAGGGCACAGAAATGTTACCTCCCCAAATCCAGTCTGCAAGTCAGACCTAGAAGAGAGGGCTCAGAAGGCAGAACTGTGCAGAGCACACCACTCCTCCTAAATCCATCAGAGCAATTTCTACCCATTTGTGAAGGAGGTCACACCATCAGCTGAGAAGTTTATCCTTCATTGCTCATTTGTTATTCCATATCTCACTACCAAACTGACCACCTGACCAGGACACTGCACGCTGTGGCTGCACTGTGCCACGCTGATGGTGAACAGAGTGGAAGGATGGCAGAGGGCTACTTGTGCCACTATGATTTAAGCTCTAATGGGGAGGGACTTCTCCAGCACAGCACCTAACCTATTTAGACACAGTGCTTTTCATTTCATGAGCTGTAAGAAAAGCTGATGCACTTCTGAGCTCTAACAAGAGGTACACTTCCAACTTGTCACGTATGGAATTTGGCTCAGTCAAGTGACTGCTTGGTGTAAAACAGATTAGTAGAGGATCAGCTCACTCCTGCAGATGCAAATCAGTTATCACCTTCAGCAAATGTCTGATGAGTGGAATGAGAGTATTTTCCTCCCTGTGAAAAACTGATAAAGGCTTGCAGCTTACTTTGGATAAATGTTATAGTTACAACAGATCCTGTTTCTGCTATGTGGAAAAACAAGTGTGCATTAAAAGGTTCAAAAGAAGCTTCATAAAATAACCCGAATCCAGGCTGAGGTCTCACAATGGAATTCAGTCTCACTGGTGGTTATAAACTACACAGACACACCAGAAACCTCTTCAGGATATTTTTTTACCTGCAGTTCCTTTGGTTCTAACACCAGCCAAGAGCTACAAGAGTTTCACTGGCTCTGCAATGCCATAACTCAGCACTCCTCAGGACTAAGTGTTCTTTTCCCTGTCCAGCAGCAGGTACATCACTTACAGTGAAACCTCGGTTCTCAGACCCAAGAAGTGCCTCTGAACTCACTGCTGGAGGGCCTGGCCACCTAAGTGTCTCCAAGACACTCCTTACAGGTGGGGCTGTAGAGGCTACAAAGGACAGTGTGCTTTGTTATGCCTCCCAAACACATCACAGATGCAAATCCAAAACAGAGAATCCAACAGAGCAAGATGCACGCCTTAAATCCACCACAGGAGCAGTAAAGGCTACTCAAAGTGTGTAAGTGAATTAAAGACACACTGTGATTAGAAAAAGTAAATACAATTAGCGTTAGCAATACTACCTAATTGCAATCCAATTAAGATTCTGGATCTCCAAAAAAGGAAAGCTCATCCTACAGACTTTCTTGGCCAGTCTTTTCATTGGCATTCCCTGCACCAGTTTACAGCCTCCCAGGACTGCTCAGGAACAGGAGGGTGCTCCAGGGTCATGGGTAAGGCAGAATCATAACTGCATCGCCAGAGCACCGCGTGAGTGGGACTCTAGAGGCCATTTGAGAACAAAGTCTTTGCCCTACAGGAATGCTTTAGTCATTAATTAATATGAAGTGGTGTGGATAAGAAAACAAATTTAGGAGACTGTCCAGTAGTTGCTATCTTTAGGCAATGAAATTTGGGAAGGAGGCCAGATCTCAAGGCTCTGCTGCACTTCTCCAGAGGAGTTAGCCACAAATTCAACCTCACTAAGGCTGTACCACTGAAAAGTATTTCTGACTGCTCTTTAATAGTTATTCAATGAGTTCCCTGGCTAGAGTACAACAGATATCGTAAACAACACTTTTTGTGAGTACTGTTTTACAGGGAAGGTCATCAAGTAGAAGAATAGTGGGTATCTAAAGGGAGCAGGGGTATTTATATCGCATACTTCAAATGGATGACAGTTCTACAGTGTAATAGTCTCAGGGCACTGCAACCACCAGACCCCTGAGGCAAACTGTTCTTCCCAGAAACCTCCACTCTGCTGCTCTTGCCTGTCAGGTGGGAACACAAGCAGAGATGCTTTAGATTTTACTTCGTACCTGATCTGAGAGACAATGTCCGTGAGGGCTCCCCCCTGCAGGAACTCCATCAGCACCCAGAGCTCCTCTCCCACCAGATAGCTCTTGTACATCTCCACCACGTTGACATGTTGATAGTCCCTCATTATCACCACCTGTAAAACACAGCAGAGAACTGACCACCACAAAATCACTAACACCATCTCGTCCAAGAAAGCAAGCACGCACAGCCCTGTGAGTACAACGCAGCAGCCTCCATCCCCCCGGTCATTTTTCTTCTTGGTTCTAAAATAACTCTACTAAAAGGAAGATGTCTCCTGCTGTTTCCTTCTTTTTACCACGCCGACAGCAGAACCCCACCTCTCGACACTAAACTCACCTCGTTAAAAAGGAGCTCCCGGCGCTGCTGCTTCCTCAGGTCCATCATCTTCACTGCCACCTGCCGCCCCGAGTGCTTCTCTCGAGCGATGCAGACGATACCTGTGGACCCTTCACCAATCTTCACGTAATTCTCCAGCATCGTCCGGGGATCCCCCTGGTCTACGACCATCCTAAGGGCAGCTTTGAACTGCTCATGAGTCACAACCACTGGGTCCTCGCTGGCCAGCTGCCCTTTCACAGAAGAGTCCTGGGGAAGGTGGAGGTTGCTGGAACTAGTCTGAGTCTGCCGGTTCCTGGGAGACCCTGCTGGTGACGGCCTGCCTGGTGGCACTGCAACTGCCTTCTCCACTGTTGGTGATTTCTGGGGGGTGCCAGCTTCTGAGATCATCCTGGGGAAGTCAGATGCAGGCTGATCCGATGGCAGAGACTGGGCTTTGGCTGCAGGGCTGCGTGGGGAACCCCACTGCTGGGGCCTGAAGAAAGCATTAGGCTTTGAGAAGAACAAACATGAAAGTGGAAGAAGGAAAAAGTGATGGTTAGATTAGCAAGAAGAAAGCAGCATCAGGAATCAGTTGCACATGATGCCTCTCTGGCCAAGTACATTTTGTAGCGGACTGGAGTTAAGAGCTCTAGGTTCTTACCTCCAGGTCTGCCCTACATCTGTGGCATGACCAGGGTAAGCCCCATGGCTGCAGATTCTCAAGAATCAGTTACAGGGTGCTATGCTTTAAGGACCTCCAAAGTGAGGCAGTTGAAAAGGAACCTTTTAAAGCACATGGTTTAAAAAAAAACCACCAAAAAACAAAACCCACAGAAAAACACCAGCTGCTAAAAAGCATTCCAACCTTGCCACCAGAACTCAGGGGCAACCTGTGTTGCAGAGAATTTGAAAATCCTTCATCCCTCTGTGCCTCTGATCTTCCTCTGTATAAAAGGAAAGAGGATTCATGCCAAAGCTGTAAATCACTTTGATGTCTTGGCCTAATTCCCTTTGGGTAATTACACTCTGCCTACCGAAAACTCTCTCTACACTTTCCAGTGGTACCTGCAGAGCATTCCTGTCCATCAGACCCAGAATTAGCACCCTGCTTGGGGAAAGCACCACGACCCAGGACAGCTGTGGGTGGCCAGCATGAGACTTCAGCTACACAGAGCCACCTGCTGCCATCTCACCAGCTCCAGACTGACCTACAGCAAACTGGGACTAGCAGTGCTCTGCCCCGAAGCACTCGAGGCTTTCAGAGACCTCCCACTCGAGTGCCAAGCAGGCCCAACCCTGCTCAGTTTATGAGATCTAGTAAGGTCACAGCCAGTGACTCCATGGAGCCATGGCTCTGGGATGCACATTCCCATGCGAGCACCATGCACGGGTCTCCCAAGAAGGATAAATCTTGAAGTGCTACACTCACCCTGGAAATGTTGACTAATTAAAATGCAGCAACACCCAGCAGGTATGAAATACATTATGTACTTAGTTATATGTAAAATAAGAGTGGACCTGACAAAGCAGCAACTTCAGAAGGAGCAAGCCAATCATTTCTATTAGAGGGCAAAATAAAAACTTCAAAGCACCAAGCTTTTTCTGTCTCACAATTCAGACAGATTATTAAGTTAATAATATGGCTATGGGAACCAAAAACTGCCAATAGAGAAATCTGAAAAGGAATGTTCATTTTCTCTGTCCCAGACAAGAAATAATTGTATTGAATTTAATTCTATGAACTCTGGTTTTTAATCAAGGATTTCTGTCACCAGTAGAACCTGTGGAAGCCAAACACACACAGAGCTCATTTCCACACACACCAGCGCCCTCCGAGCGGGCTTCAGCAGCTCCTGGCATCGGGGAGCAGGAGTGCACAAACACAAGCTGCCTGTCAGAAGTTACTTCCTCCTCATTCAACAGCTCCACCTCCCCACTCCTGCAGAGACATGCTCATGACAACCAAGTATTTATTTCCCAACTCTTGTTTTGTCTCAGGAGAGAGGACCAAAAAAAGGTTTTATATAACCTAGAGCACGCGAAAGGGCACACAACACGCACGCAAGCTCACACGTGTTGGTCTAACACGTGCAAGCATTATTTCCTGCTCCTGAGGTTTGACAGCCCCTGTATACACGTTTTCAGACTCTGGACATTGAGGTGTCACTGGTTCTTCCACTCCTTCCCCCTGTATTCGGTTGAAAGAGCACTCCACCTTCCCATGGTGACTACAGGCTGCTTATCAAGGCACCATCTCCCCATTTTCAGCCAATTATATCCCTTTTCCATTTCATCTGCAATTATGCATTTCTCACACGTTACAACTACAGATCATCACCTCCATTTGTGAGGAGACCAAGGTTCTAATCATTGGAGGCTGTCAAGAGCAGCTTAGATAAACAATTGCCAGCGATGGCACAGATCCTTCACTGAGATAACCTCAAGGTCTTTCCTACTCCTCTCCTCTCACAAGCAGCTTGAATTCCAACACACCCATGCACACCCCATTGGACTGGTAACCTCTGCTCTTCCTCATGAAGGGCTGAGGCACAGCAAAGACACTCTTGCTAGAGAAGAAAGAAGCAGTCAGCTCTCCTAAGTTCTACTCAGAGACCATCCTCCAACCAGGACAGAGCAGCCCAGAGACAGCAGTAAGTGCAGTGTGTGCTACACAAGACCTGCATTCCTTTAAAACCCCACTCCCTGGGAAAGGGAATCTGGAGGGAGAAGCTGTCTCTGAAAGCCTCGAGCCTGATCCTTACGCAAACTGCAGAAAGCCAGGTCAGGGTGAGCCCCACCCTGCAATACACTTTAGAGCAGTCAGTTTTGTGGGGCCAGTGGTTCCTGTCACCTCCAGGGACTCCACGCCTGCTAGAAACCAGCCTGGCCTTGCACCAGCCCAGCACAGCCTCTGAAAGCACCAGCCAGCTCCGCGAGGACAGCGTGTGCTGGGTTGTCCTGGGATGAATTCGAAGCAGTGTCCTGAAGGGCTGCATTCCCTATCCAGTAACAGGAACCAGAGTTTTTCTCCTCGTTTAGTAAGAAGTGAGTCATTCATTCAGGGCGGCTTTCCTGGGGGAGATGGAGCTATGAGCTGTCCCATCCTTACCAAAACCAGATTTCCTGTTTGACAGTACTGTGGGTGCTGATGGAAACGTTCCTGTGGCGGGCAGGTTGGCAGATACAGCTCTAACCAATGAGCTCTCCCGAGGTAGCTCAGGCAAAATAATACATTAGTAATGTAAATTATGGCAATTTCCCAAATGGCAAAAGCACATTTACACCAGGATAACGGCATTTCAGCTATGCCTTTACTACTACAGAAGGGCAAAAATGAGTAAGTTCCCTACCTCCTTCCCAGCCTACACTCCCACAAGCACAGCTCCACTAACAAGCCTTTCTCACGTGGATCTGGCTGCTGTTTCGAGCTGTGCCTAGCAGTACACCCTGTGAAGCTCAGGCAGGCTGCATGGCTCCCCTGTCCAGGACCATTTCAATTCCAGCATTAATCATAACAATAACAGATGGCTGCATGATGTTTGCAATTAAATTTGTTCAGCTGTGTATGTAACCTCTGGAACTGTAAAGTCAACATTGCACTCACTCAAAAATACTGAGTAACTATACCTTTATCTGCAGGGAAGGGCCTGACTTGTTGGAGCCACTGGACGAGGGGAACACGCTGCGTAACAACCTCCTCTTCAAGCTGTTCTCCCTTGATTTGGAGCTAGGGCTGCCCTCCCCTGAGGGCCTGGAGTTTGCCTGTCGTAGGAGACAAGGCTGAGGCCAGCACTCTTCTGAGCTCTTTTTTCCTGTCTTCTCGCTCTCCCCCAGCAGAGTTGGCATGTGCTGCAGACCAGAGGCACGCTGGAGGCA
This sequence comes from Podargus strigoides, assembly GCA_028020825.1. Taxonomy (NCBI): domain Eukaryota; kingdom Metazoa; phylum Chordata; class Aves; order Caprimulgiformes; family Podargidae; genus Podargus; species Podargus strigoides. Next base: position 17,843,042 of record CM051633.1, on the reverse strand, counting down.
GCTGCCATCAGTGCCCTGGAACTCTGATGGCCCGAGGGACTGTGCTTTCATTACCATACCATTGGGATGAGACTGTCCTTCCAGTCGAGGTTTATAGTCTGGCCACATGGTCTGCCTCCGGGTCACCTTGGTCCCACCATTGCAATTGAGGTAGTTTCCATATTTGTCTGCCCAGTCTGCTTCAGGGCTCTGAAGATACATGTCTGGGGGTCTGTCTTCCCCCAGGAGCCCAAGGGACTGAGCTCTCCTCCTGCTCGTGGGGCTCCTTCCCCTCAGAGTGTTGGAACTGATGGCAGAAAGCTTCTGGATGTCGTTGAGTATCCCGGAGATATAGCCTTCCACTTCCACGGTGCTGCCTCTCACCACCGTCTGCGAAACACAGGGGGCAGAGGGTTAGAGCTGTAACAGTTAAGGCTCAGTTTGTCTTGACATAGGTTAGACTTTGTCTGTCTGGCCAAGATTACTCAGGGAATTTAGGAAAAGAAATGTTTCTTTCTGTCTTTTTTTTTATTGTCCTTTACTGAAGGGAAAAAAAAAAAAAACAAAAAAGAATCACAGAACCATCTAGGTTGGAACAGACCTTGAAGATCGAGTCCAACCATCAACCTATCATTGGGTTACATCCTTCTGTCAGAGGCAGCAGTGCTTTCAGCCAGAACAGTGAGTTCTGCTGCTGCACTCGTGTTCTAAAGGACAACATTAGGGTGTTTCAGCACTCCTCACACTGTGCTACACTACACCCCTAACCTAGGCTCAAAAAGTTCCTGAGCCTTAGCTCCTTACAGCATACCCTAAGCTCTACCTGCAAAAATCACCTCACTGTCCCAAAACAAGGTTCATCTCTCTCCTGTACCTCTCAGTTGTGTTGCAATATGCCTCCCTTAGTCTGGTTCTCTACAATTTTTGCTAACACACCTTAATGCTGACCAGTGAAGACCACGCTGTTCCAACACCGCATCCCTCCTCTCTTCTGCCAAGCTATTACAATTAAAAATGATGAACAAAGGGTCACAACAGCTCACAACTGCCTTGTAAGCAAACGGTGAGGAACAAGGCTTCCATCCAAACAAGCAACAGCACTATACAAGTAGGACACTTGAAGCTGTTGGTATATTATGTAGTGCTCTACCTTGTTTATTCTGGAACCAAAAAGCTTACAGAAGCTTTTTTAGCGCTGGGAACCAAAATGTTTCATTTCTTGACAGAAATTCACAGCGTAGGATCACTCCTACACTTTCATGAATCTCTGCCCGAGGAAAGTCCTTCCCCGGAGTGATGGCAATCTCCTGTTTGCTAACTGAACTCCAGGGATCTTCTAAAGATGCTGAATTAATTACACCGAGCCTAATATTTAGCTGGTGCAAAACAGCAGCTCCAGTAATTTCAGCAGCATGCCACCACAGTGCACAGAATGAGTACCTGGTGTGCTCAGTGTCTGAGAAGGAAAGGCAGAATGCAAGATTCTGTCCAACAAGGTGAAGAAAGGACAATCTGACTCACACCACTGCACACACACATCACCTGCAGCAGGAAATTCTGCTCTTCAGTCCTGCTGCAGCAGCACGGCTCCCTCACCACACTGCACCTCCCTCCACAGCCCCCGCTGCTGCCCAGTAAGCAACACGCTGAGGACACCAACTCCTCCAACTGGGTCCCTTGCTTTTGAGCCAAACTCAACAGGGAAAACATAGCAAAAGGAAATGGTCAGAAACGCAGTGTCTGAAATCCATCAGTGGGGTGGGAAGAGTCTTCTGTCCCTTCCAATTCACCCAATTCATCCATTAGGAACGCCAGACATCGCAGTTAGCCTCAGTAATGCACTCAGTCATTAGGAGCTCCAGTTCACAAGGAGTCTGAGCAGGGACACGTGCAATATGCACACCCCCAAATCACTGAGCACTCAGCAGGGTGTCTCCACACCCTTGCTCATGCTTGCACAGGCACACAGGAGAGAAAGAGGCCCTCCTCCAGCTCTCACTGATGGTTCAATGTTTCTACGAATGGCAAAAAAAAACCCAAAACAACTCAAAATACAGCTGGAAGAAATCTCAAGAGGGCAGCTAGTCCAAAGGAGATGGACAAAAGTCATTCCAGAACCAACAACACAGGATTAGCTTAAGATTCTTTAGTTTTTTAAAGATTGTTGGGTATTCTACCCTTGTTCTCTTACAGGTTTGCACCTCCTTTCAGCTTGTACCATCTCCAGGTTTAATAAGTCATAGGTGAAAGTACTGACCAGCATGAGACTCAGGACAAACCCCAGTACACCTCTTCCTGCACATTTCTATTTTGACAGTGACGTCTCACACTATTATTTTGAGTATACTTGTCCTAATACTTGAGAAAATTTGCACAGGTTGCTCTGGGAATGCCACAGGTAGAGAGTCAAGAGCCTAACTGAAGTCAAGATAGAGGAGAGCGCTGTCGTTTCACCCTGACCCAAAGCCTGATACCCTGTGATTGCGGGAAATTGGGTTGCTTGACATGATTTGTTCTTGATAAATTCATGCTGGCTGCTAGCTATTACCCAGCTATCTCCTAGGAAGTGGCTGCAAATAGATTACTTGCTTATTTGTTCCAGGCTCTTTCTGGGAACTGAAATTATTCTGACTGATCTGCAATTCCTTGAATTTCATTAGGCCCAGCTGACTTGAAAATATGGAACTTATCTAAGAAGTCTCATTGCTGTTCATGTTCTTTTCTTATTCTAGCCAGCATTCTTATCCCTCCGTGCTCCTGTTAATTGCGTTAGCCCACTGATCACAGTTAACCTTTTCAATAAAGACTGAAGAAAAATCATTAAACATTTAAGAATTCTCAGTGTCATCTGTTATTAACTTTCTTCCACAATGAGCAGTGAACAAATGCTTTCCTCCATCCTCCTTCCCCTCCTCAGTGTACTTATGATGTCTCAGTGCCCTTTATGTGCTTTGAGAATAACATCTCTTTTTGTGCCTTGGCCTTCTGGTTTTGTCCCTACATAAATTTTGCCTCCATTTGCCCTTTATAACTTGACCTAGTTTCCACCCTTCTGAGCAACCCTCCTGCAGTTTAAGCTCATTAGAGCTCCTCATCTAGCCAAGTTGGTCTCTTATTACCCATTTTATCTCTTCTCTGGATTGCAGTCCTATGTCCTACTATGTTTTGAACCTCAAAGCACATTCAGGACACCACAAAACAGAAGTCAATGCCTCCTCCCTTTCTCTTTTACCTGCTCTTCCTGAGCAAGTTTTTCCTTTCTAAACCAGCATTCTGCTCAAAGACCCTGATGTGCCATTTAAATTGCAGGTTTGACTTTACATTAATACCTGCATTATACTAAAATGCAGTTCCATTTATTTAGTCCCCATGTTTTGAGCATCTGTAGACAAAAAGCTAAATAATTCATCGGATAGACAACTGTTTACTTTTATGTCCCTCCTAAAATCCAAGTAGTAACATCTCTGTTCTACAACTTACCTTTCAGTTTTTAGGCGTCTGTAGGGTTTTCTTTTTTTTAACAGGGAACAAAAACTTCCCACAAGCTAGCAAGACTTTAAACTCAGTAATTCTGTCACCATCTTTCATTTCCATTTCCAAGAACCTGCCTGTCTTCACACAGAGGTCCCTATAGTCACTTATGAACACAGAGTCTCCAGATGCCATTATCACCAGCCATCCAGGAACAGCCACCTAAATGCACTCATCTACAAGGATCAGTGACTCATTTCTCCTTACTGAAGGACTTGCTTTAAGGACATTCTCTTTACTGCATCCTACTTTCTGTTCAACTGCTATTTTATAAACCCTTTTAGCCTGAACCCCAGTTTAGTCCAGCTCCCTGTTGCCTCCCCTTCACTTAGCTATCCCTAGCACTTAGCTAGTGCTACCCAGCTCTCTCCCACTCAGGCTTCCCTGTCAACTTAATTACCAGCCAAATTTGCTCACCCACGAGAATGACAAACTTGTTTTAACAGGTCTTTCCACGAATTTTCCCCTTCTCTTCCCTGGTTATCGGAACAGTGACACCACTGCAGTTAAGGACACCACTGTCCTTATTTCTGATGAAGTTACTATGGCCTTGAAAAAAAAGACAGTGTTACAAAAGCCCAGACACTGCCATCCACTGAATTCCTTACAGACCCCACCCTTACCCCCATTTAAACATCTATGGGGCACTGCAAACACTGCCTCAGCTTGAGCCTCCCACTAGCAAAGGGACCAGGAATGAGTAGTCTTCCTCTCCTACCTTCATAGGCTGGAGCTGCATCCTTGTGATCCTTGAAGGGTCCACCACTGGCTTGGGGCGCCTCAGCGTGTCTAGAATGTTCTGCCATTGAGGTGGCAGGCCCACAAATTTGCCCTCCTTGGGGTCAAATGAGGTGTGGACACGATGCTCAAAGTTCTGCGGAGCCGAGATCTCCGGGCGTTTCTTCTTCTTCTTGCGGAACATGATGCCTGAATCAGAGAAGGCAACACCATCAGTGCTCTTGCATGTCTAGGTCTGATACACCCAATCAGTAATACCATCTATCAATTACATTAGTTAATTACATTGTATTAACAACATTCCCCAGTGATAAGCATTTTAACATCAGAGTTTTACAGATGGGGAAACAGAGGCCACACGAGAGCGATGACATGCTCAAGACCACCCAGCAGGTCAGTGGCTGAGCTAGGATTTCTGGTGACCTTTTCAGTGCTCGTTTCAGAAGAGAAACAGACACTTGTTACACCTATAGCTGAACTCCTACCACTTGGCTTCCTTTATTTCTACAAATTCATATTGCCCAATATAAACATTTTAAACTTAAGGGATACATGTTTATATTTTACAGGCTTGTACCTAGGTTAAATGGCTTTGGAGTCCAGCCAGTTAAGACAGTGTGGATTCCACTCCAAGCCTGGGTGAAGGGTGGTTATGAACAGGGCTCAGGCTGCCTTCTCGCTGGTTACTCCAAGTAAGTAATAGACATTTGATTCCCATTTAAAGATGACAGAGTTGTTGCCAAAGGAAGAACTGCTCAAGACTGATTTTGGATCTCAGTTTTTCTAGCTTGAGAGAGAGAGCTGGTGGTAGGTGGAAATCAAACTCTGTCAGCAGGTAGCTGAAGAAGCTAAAATTAAAAAATAAGATTCCTTTCCCTTGAGGGCTGAGACAGTTTGTGTGAACAGCCATTACAATTGCAACAAGCCCAAACCAGCCAACGCTCAAATATACCCAAACACAAGAGACATTCAAAATCTGAATTCAGACTTTATAGCAAAAAAAACCCAAACATATATATATAGGTAGAGAGAGAGAAAGACAAAAGTTTTAGACCTTTTTGAAATTGGGAAGACATGAAGGAAAAGGATGAACAGGAGCTCCACATGCAGTCACAGAGGTGGGAAAGCTTGAATAACTGAAGGAATGAGATGGATGGACACAGCCTCTTCACAAAAGACAGACAAGGAAGATGGCGTGAGGAGGAAGGTACCCTCCCTTTGCATTAAGAAACATCTCAGAGGTAGGGAGATTTTCTATGGAGAGCCAGGCTTTTCACAGTGGAGAGCAGTGGGAGTCATGAGAGACAACAGGAGTAAATCAAAACAAGAGGGGTCCCCACTGGACAGAAGGAAAAACTTTTTCATGACCAGGAGAGCCCAGCATTGGAGCAGGGTGCCCAGGCAGGCTGCGCAGTCCTCCATCCTCGGAGGTTTTCAAGAGCAAGTTTGGTCTTGAAGACAAAGCCCCGTGCAGCCTGGTGTGACCCTCAGAGCAGCCCCTGCTTTGAGCAGGGGGTTGGTCTACAGATCTCTTGAGGTCCCTTCTCCCTGAACTGTTCTATGGCTCTATTGACTGCTTTGATGGCTTTAAAGTCACAAGCAGTCCAAGCTACATTTTCCTATTTGCTGGTGGAGAAACACATTCCATGGGCAGGTTACTGTTGTGTGGACACAATGGAACTGGCGTGCTCCTGAGCACATCTCCTCCTCTCCAAGGCCCCTTCTGTCCATGGGCAGGGTGACTGTGCAACGAGAGCCGTACGACAACGCAGAGACGCAGTGCCAAAACTTTTCAGGTAGTGCAGTGCTAAAGCTCTCTAGCTTGGGAAAAAGCTGTACAGTTTCTTTAAGGAAATTAACAAACACCAGTAGATAAAAAACACAGGCTTATATGCTGTTCCCTTTCCACTGACAACTTTAATACTAGCATTTGCCTCTCACTAATCCTGCTTATAAAGTGATGAACACTACCCTCTTCCTTGACATCAGGTAGAGGATCTTTGCCACTTGATCTTCAACTTTGCAGTGATCACTCCTCCCCTGTACAGGACCTCAGCTTCAACTACTTGTGCTGAACAAATATTTACAAGGGTCAGAGACACAGAACACAGAGATAACATTGTGGTGTAGACATGAACACACTTCTGGAGGACACTGGTCTCAGAAGTCAGCACACCTCAGGCTTTTTTCCCCCCCCAGTGAAATATAGGTCAAACATTTTCCAGGTTGCTCCACTTCAAACTTGTTTAGGGAGCAAAGTGCAGCCACTTGGTGAATAATGATTTTGCTTCCTGCTGCTAGACTGAGATCCTGAAAACACATGCACACTGGCTGAGAATTTGGTTACCATGATCCTGCAGTCACTGAGATGTCACAGAAGGATCTTTGTGCTGTCTAACCCCCAATCATGCAGTCCATCCTTGGTGAAATACAGACTTCCCACACTGACAATGCCCATTGCAATACTGTGTCCAGAAGCTGCTAAAGATACCTTACAGTTGAAAAAGAGAGCAAAAGGCTAGGTAACTGAAACAACACTTACAGAAGAGGTTGGAAGCAACTGCTCTGCCTCGGAGAGGTTTCACAGCCAGAATAATCTTTGCTTAGAACATGTTCCAGCAAAAACCCAAATATATCTTAATGGAGAGCTTATGGGAAGAGCATCTGTGCTCCAGGTCTGTATTGCAACTCCTCAAACACAGTGATTCATCTCTGAGGCCCCTCAGGTGCTGCATATTAACTAATAGTCAAGACTAAAGTCATAGGGCAATTCTTTAAGGCAAAAAGTGCAGATAATCCTGGAAAGGAAAGAGATTCTAATAGCTCATGGCGTTAGTACTACTCAAACCAATAGCTGGTGCTACTGCAGAGCTTTCACAGCCTGCAAGGAAAGCAGGCAGTGTATCTGTAGTATCATATCAAGTGCTTCAGTTCTGAATCATTGACTACATATCAATCATGACAGCTACTTGATCCACCAGAACAAGGGCATTTCCAGACACAGCGATGTCACTATGTTAACCTGCACCTTTCCTTCTCCTGCTCCTCCTCCCACAGCTTCATTCCTCATCTCATCTTCACGACGAGAAGATATTCAGAGCAGAGCACACAGTGTCTTTCAAGTTTGCTCTTCAACTGCTCCAAGTGGCAAGGGGTCCTGTAAAACGTGGCGTTACAAATGCCACAACCACGAGCACTTGTAGTATCAATTGTTTTCTGAACATTTCTATCATTTCCCAATAAGGAGTCCAGCTAAACTATGTACAAATGCAAATGTTTAAAGCCCAGGTGATATTGTGGCCCCAAACAGAGCAGTGGCTCTATGCCAACATATCAGTTTAAATACACAAACATGGCACTTGTATATTTACATTAAATCACTATACCTGTCAATCAACACCTGGTCTACACTTAGATCCTATATCCAAAAGCAATCCTGCTTCCTAAACCCAGAAAGAAGCATCTGCCAAGTCCATGGTCAATTTTAGGGTGACTAGCTGCCACGGCCTGCATCGACGTTATTGGCTTGTAATAGACATCCTAAAACCACAAAATGTAATCAACTCCAAATACCACACACCCCTGGGTATCCAATGCCATTTGCTTTATCCGGGCAGCATCAATCTTTGATCATACAGACACTGCCATATCAGACAGGTGGTTTAAAGGTACACAGCATCAAGATCAAATGAAATTCAGACACTAAAAACAGTTATTTGAAATCCAACGGATTGCAATAGTCTGTGTAGGTTTTGCATTGCATTGCATCTGTATTTAAGCAGCCTCCTTTCACTTTGTGGTTTTCATGCAAGAGCTGTTTACTTGTATTTCCAATACCCAGCTAGAGAATGTTTAAATAAAATACATAAACCAGGCTTTTTCTAATTCAGCAAGAAATTCATAAGAACATTTTATGCATATAAAATTTTGTAAATCAAGCCAAACCTGTATTTAAACGTAGACAGCATCCACTTAATATAACAACACACTGATTTTATAATAATCTACTAGACTTTAGTCTTTCATTCACTGCTGACAACTGTACTGTAAGAAATGTCACAAACATAAATAATAAAAGTCACTACCACAAGACAAAAGCAGTCGGAGATTGAAATTCTCTCAGCGATCCATTCCTGCTGCCTGGGAAACCACGTTAGATTTTTCAACTCCAGATATAGCTGTTCCTAGATGATACAGTTCCCAAAGCTGTCACATCTGCCAGTGAGCATGAGAAAAAATCCCCCAGCCAGCAGATCCAGAGCAGGGGGAGGGATCGGCTGGGAAGGAGGGGCAAGAAGGGAGAAGGGTCAGGCTCCGATGAGAGGAAGGGGTGGGAAGATTAAGGATGGGAGAGAGAAAGGGGGATGAGGGTTAGGGAGGGAGGGAGGGATGGCTGGGAGAGAGGCAGCCCCAGGAACAGGGCACAGAAACACATCAGCCCCACTGGGAAAGAGAAGTAGATAAACGTTATCAGGAATTGCTCATTACAGACACGAGTTCAAACACTCCGAGAAAGCTGCTAGCATGCACTGTCATTCCATCTGCCTTCCCTCCACCCCCAGTTACATCCCCCAGCAGTATATACCCTCGGTGCTTGACTGTGCTCACGGGCTCATTCACTCACACATACACTTGATGATAGCAAGCCAGCGGAGAGCCACTTCAGGCTCACTTGTGTACTTTCCAGTTAAAAATAAGCTTTCCCTCCCCCTCCGTGCTGCAGCAGCCGAACTCACTCACCAGTGCTTATTGCAGTGCTGTCACAGACCCGGGCACCCCTCACACTCCTGCTCCTGTGCCCAGGAGAGCAGTCCCCAGGATGGCCAGACCCGTGTGCCACGCTGCGCCGGCCAGCTACAGGAGGAGGGGAGGAAGAGAAGTCCTCCTACAGGACCTGAGGAACTGCAATATGCAGACTGAGTTTGGAATGGGAAGATGAAGAAGATCCCAGAGAACTCACCAATTAAAAAGAAAAACGTATTTCCATACTCTGCTCTCCAGGTCACTGCCACACAGGACATTTCAAACGCAGCACGAGCTGACAGGCCATTATCAGTGCATGTTGTGTGCATGTGTTGTGTGCTCACGCACACGTGTGTGTGAATGTGCACACGGGGTATTTCACTGCATCCCACACCTTCCCAAACCCACGTTTGCCCTCCCAAGGTTTCTGCCAGGACTGTTATTTATAACGAGCCACAAACATTCATAGCATTTTGCAGACAAAGGACAGGTTACTTCCCTGAGGAGCTTACAAACCTCCGTGTGACTTCACCCAGCAAGAAAGGACAGCAGGGAAAGGGGGAAGGAAAAGCCAAACGGTCTGAGATCTGAAATGGGACCTGAGAGCATGGAGCCTTGTGATGACACCATCGGCGTTCGCCTGCAAGCCTCGTTTGAGAAATGCTGGTTTAGGTGCTTTTGTCCCCCCTGGAGGAACAGTGGACATTTGCCTGCTGTGTCACCACTTCCTTCTCTTGCCTTCACCCGCTCCCAGTAGCGAAGCTACGTGTCGGAGCAAACCAGCAGCACCACAGACTGATGCAATGCTCCAGCTCCTGCCCAAACACACACAGCAGTGCACAGGTTAATATGACATTAGAAATAAGCTCAGGGAGAGACAAATTTGTCATATGGGTGGGTTTATTTTTGACAAATGAGAAAAAACACAACTGCTTGACATTTTTTGCCCTGGCTCCACCGAACAGGGTCTAAAGGCTATGGTGCTGCCTCTTCCTCCCCTGTTCCATTTCCTTGCTCATGAATTAGTGCTAAAACCTGACGTGCAGTGAACGCCTGTTTGCTGAGCTTGTGTTGGACACTGCTCAGGGACATGCTTCTGGGCGTGTTTTAGCTACAGCAGACCAAATTCATTCGGGGACATATAAAAGCACTTCCAAAGAAAAGACTTCTTGAACTTTCCAAAACCAGTACAGGCATGTCCCAAAGACTAATGGGCTGCTTCCCTTGACAAATAATAAAGTTTTCAATTATTTACAGTCCCCTAGAAATCCCAGCTCAGGTCACTGTCCCATTGTGCCCGTCTCTGAAGTCAGGCCTCACCCTCCAGAGGTTTCATCTGAACAGACAAAAGGTAAGGAAAAGAATTATTATCCTCATTTGCAGATGAGACAGCTCAGTTTTTACCCAGCTATGTCTAGAGTAGCAAACCTAAAAGAGCTTCCAGGTATGTCTCCTGGCTGCTTTTTAACTTGGTATCAAGGCCAGATCCAGACCCAACACACCCTGGCTCCCATAGAGAGAAAACATGGGTGCACAGCACTGGTGGGAGCCAAGACATGCTCTGACCACATGTTTGATCTTGACACCAGCACATAGGTCTAGACACCATGACAGAAACCAGCTGCACAGACAGAAATCACACCCAAACCTTAATTGCAATCTAATGCTTTCATTATAAGATTAGCCTTTTCCCACCTGGATTTGGTTTGTGAGAGGGCTGCAGCTAGCAAATACCACCGCAGCACCAAGGTTGCAACTCATCCTCATCACCCAAAGCCAGCAAGACGAGTGCTGCAGGTCATGAGGCTGGGACATAAACCACTACAACAGCTACAACCCTTTTCCCCCACCTTTCAAACACTTGATGTGGCCATGTCCTGTTCTGGACCTACAGAACCATCCAGCACTGCACCTCTTTGACACCTGCCTTACACATGCCCACCTCACTGTTCCATGTCCAAAGAGCAACTGCGTTGTTTCAAATGGGTTTCCTGGCTTTATTTTACCACAAAGGATGCATCAGGGTTAAAAACAAGTGGCTGTACTTTGCTGTGAATCCAGAATACCAAAGAGCTTCAAGACAGGGTGGGAAATGGGGCTTCACTCCCCACTGTGTTGTGCAACAGCTCCCTTCAAAATGAGCATGAACACACCACTGAGATCAGAATCAGGACATCTAAGGTTCTGTGTCCAAAAATCCCCCTGAAGAATAACATGGTACGTATCAGACAGGAGGTTACGCTGGGACAAGGGGCCACATCTGGCACTGCAGCTCACATGACCCACGGAGGAGCCAAGGCCCATCTGGGGATCACACGACTGGAGGCACAGCCCTCCCAGGCAGTGGGTGCCACGGCTGCGGCGCCGGCTGCGCGCTCTGACCTCGCTGTGCTCCCCGGGCCACTCGCGGGTCACAGCCCCAGCTGCCTCTGGCGCGCTGCGTTACGGAAGGGGAGCTGCAGCAGACACACACACAGACTCTAATTCTGGGACAGGGCAGGAGCCGAGCAGGAGTCACACGCTCGGTAAGCATGGCCAGTGGCTTGCAAGCAGACGTGCCCCAGCAGAGGCACTGGCAAGCACACACGCCCTGGATCTCACTCCAGCAGCAAGGAAAAGGGCTGGCAGGGACACCACAGTGATTCCCCAAACACCCACTGGTATGAAGATGCAAGAGTTAAAACTCCCTTCCAAACAGCACTAAACAATCCAAGTCCCTATTTCTGATCATCATGTTCTCCCAAAGTGAGACACATACATATTTAATTCCTGCCAGCAGCCTGCAAGGCAGCTCACTTGTGTTGTCCCACGGGATAACTGATGGGAAAGTGGCAGCCAAGGCAGTGTGCCCCAAACCATGGAGGAGACAGACTAGTTTAAAGCCCACAACCAGGCTGACTCTCAGTGCCTCCCTATTCACTACTGCCAACACCTATGTGGAAATTTAAATCACAACAGACAAGTCTTCTCCTAGGGAGTATCAGTTATTGTGCTCTGGAAAGGAAATGCATACACATGCTAGGAGTATGAATGTTCACACAACACTCCATACATTAAAACATGAGGTGCACTCATAAGTAAAGATAAATAACTGTTATTATCTACAGCTACACTCTGTTCATCAATTAATAATCTAATTACTAACACTACAAGTCAAAATGGCTCAGCCCTAGGGTGAATGTAATTTCCTGAGGTTTTTTTTGAAGGAAACATTAGAACTTTTAGTCTCTCATCACCCTACATCTGCATTGCTCTCTTATGCCAGACAAATGGAAGATCAATCTGAAAACAACAGTATCATCACTAGTGACCAGTTCTCTGTGCATTGGTCCTCACGCCCCACAGGAATCCTCCCACAACTTTAGAAACATACTGAGAAATTCCTTAAAAACAAGACCTGTATCAGCCAAGCCCTGATTCTGCATTGCACCGAGTCTGTACAGCTGGAACTTCGAAGCCAATGAGGCTGCTGCAGGAGCAGGGCTACTACAACAGGTAATAAAACTGCTCCCCTAGTCCAGAGCCTCCCTTGGCAGGATGGGGAAGTTTGCTGTGCTCCCTCCAGCTGTCGGGGCCGTGCAGCACAACACACTGGTCAGCCTTCAGCTGCTCCTGCTGACTCCAGAGCTGATATCCTGTACCTGTACAGAACTGATGTGCAGCTCAGTTGGTACCCTCAAGAAAACACGATGCACAACGCAGAACTCGGAACCTGGCTGAGTGTTTCCTTGCAGCTGGAGTAGGCTAGTCCAAGCAATTTGCACAAAATATTTAGCTCTTTTCTCTGCTTGTGAATTTTCCTAAGCACATTAGAGAAGTAGGTTAAAAAAGTGCTCTTGTTCTCTGATTAGAGGTAGGACAGCCAAACTTTTATAGCACTTCTTGGGAATGAAAACCATTCAGTGACCAAGCAAGAGTTATGTTTCTCACTTTTGCAAGCCTCGACAGCAGGACCCAGGATGTTCTTTCCAGGTACACACATACTCACACCCATCTAGACAGAAACAGCCCCTGTGCAGGGGAGAGACTTTCTATCTGGAAGCACGGTCACTCGTCCACCAACTGTCTGCTGATAGCTCTCTCCACTATTTATATCTTTCAGCTTTGCTACTAGACACACAAACCATTGCTCACACTTAGCACACAGGATGCACGTACTAAGGTAGTGTAGAATATTAAAATTGATATACAGCTTCATCACACCCTCAAGAATGAGACTTTGCCATGGGACAGGGCTTGAGGGAGCAGCATGCAGCAGCATTCCTTTCCCCAGCAGCTATGCAGGGGCTCAGCTGACTCAGGTTTTACCCAAGCACAAAACTCAGAAAAGCACAGAAGACTCGGCAAATCTCTCTTACTCCACATATATCCCCCAGCCTCACCTGAGAAATCGCACTCAGCAGCCACAAACTTCTCTTCTGTTTTTTCAGCACTCTGTCCCCAAACACATTAAGGCATTAATGTCCTGGCAAAGAAGAAAGCAAACTCATCAGCAAACATCAATGGACAGGACTGTTTTCTGTAGCTGTAAATACCTGGCTGTGTATGTTGGTTACCACCTAGCAAAAACAATTAAAGTACAAATGCCCAATAGAATTGTAGATTGTAACTTAAATAGGAGGAGATTAGCTAGCTTCCAGATAGCCAAAATACACTCCTGCACCCATACACACACGAGTTCTCCAACATACATTCAGTAGGCGTGCTGAAAGGATCTTGGCAGGCAGAGCAGCCAGGTCAGGAACGCAGACACGAGGGGTTTTAACTGGCGAGTCAATCAGACCTCTTCCTAAGATACAGCGAGGGTCCTGGCAGATACAAGAGACTCAAGAGTAGATATTGCTATGTCTTGCATAAAGGCAATGAGCATGCATGTTCCTGACATGCTGTCTGCTTTCTCAAGCATCATCCAGAGTAATTTTAACCCTTTCTTCACCCCAATGTTTTAAGAGCATCACCCTGCAAGCTTCAACAGTGCATTTCCCTCTCTGCATCCCCATCATCGAGTGTCAACAAGCTAAACCCCCAGCCCCCAGCACCACAGACCATACACTTGCCCACCTGAAAGACACTGGAAAGCAAAAACCACACAATCTTACTCGCAGTCCTGCTGCAACAATGCCAGTAGAGGACAATTCCATGTGAGAGGAGAAAGAAGGGTCTGGAGGGGAACTCTCCCACCGTCATGCAGCAAAGCCGACTGGAGGACGGTGTTGCTGGGCTATAGGAGTAAAGGTGAAGTAAACTCCTTCCCAAAGGAATCCAGCTCCCAGTTTTTCTTCCCTTCCAGAACCATCCCTTAAGAGTAAAAACCGTATTACCCCCCAAACCCATTCCCCCCTCACTTTGCCCTAGGCTGGCACTGCCAACACCCGTGTGCTCGTGCAAGGCTCAGCTCTGGAGGGAAGGGGTTAAGCCGTGGCAGCACAGCCACCGGGGAGCGAAGACGTTAGTTTAACCTGACAAACCCAGTCCTCTGTAAACAGAGGAAACAAACGGCACGGAACAGCGGCCATTAGGACAGGGTGGTTCCTGCTTTAAACCAAGCAGGTCAGTGTGGATGCCCAGCTGTGGGGAGGGAGCTTACCCCGGCTCCTCATCGCTCCGTGCCCGGCGGCGAGGCGGGAGCGCTGCCACGGGGACACGCTGGCATGGGGACCCGCTGGCACGGGGACCCGCTTCGGGAGAGACCGGGAGAACGCGGGAGAGGGAAAAGGGGTGGAGGCAGGTCTGACATGTTTGTGCAGTGCCTGGTTCACCTGAGCCGCCGAGTGTGATTTCAGGGTGTGGTAGCAGATGGGACACAGGAGCAGTCAGCGCGGAGAAGCCTCAGATTCTCGTTCCAAGGGAAGTGACACACGCCAACAGCAGAGCCTTTGGGACCATCCTGCCTTCTCCTCTCCATCTCCTCCTTTTGGGCCCTGGAGGGGATGAGAGAGAGAAAGAGCTCAGAGCCACACCTGGGCACCCAGGCTTGCTGGCTCCCAGGCAGGAGCCTTGGGGACATCATCTCCCATTCCCCTCCACCCTTTCCCCCCCACTTCACTGCTGACCTACTAAAGCTCAGTAGCTCTTCTCTCTCAGCTCCACAGCCTCAGGGCCCAGAGCTGCTGCGGTTTCTAACTAACCCCAACGTCTCCGCCTGTGTCGCCTGGCTGCAGATTTCAGGACCTGCCACCAACTCCTTGTCATTCCCGGCAGGAAAGCTTTGATGGCTCGCTCTAAGGCTGGCTACAGAAGAACTCACCAATTGATTTGCCTTGCAGATGAGCAGCACATGACCCAGTGCTTTTACTTTACCGTCTTCACTCCGCATGAGTCAGTGCTGCAAGGGCTGGAGTATCACCCTGTAATCCTGTTGCGCTGCCTGTGCGTGCCTCAGGGTTTACCCACTCCTGGAAACAGACATTTCCACAAGCGAGCTGTGTTCAGGTGCACAGCAGCTCCACCACTGCTGGCGGATGGGCATAGGTGGAAGGGGACATCACTAGAGGACAAGTGGGGATCACAGCCCAGGACAGGTCAGAGATCACATCAGCAAACCCATCAGCTGCCCTTTCTCCACTACAAATAAAGAGGAATCTTAGCCTCTCCTAACCACTAACAATGCTGGCTTAACCCCAAGGTATTTTTGGGTCTAAAGAGCAGAGATAAAAGCCTTAAAAATCCACCCCCACGATTTTAAACATTTTTTTAACGTTGGTTTTGTTGAACTGCCCTTAAAATAAATAAATGACATGCTACAAGTAATTATTAGGCTGTCATCATTTCTGCTGGGAGTGGCTTGTCCAGCCCAGTGACCTTTCAGCCACGTTCCCCCCAGTTCCATTTTCCTCCCTACCCACTCGTCCCGCCTAGCGAGGCTGTGCTGTCCCCCAGCCAGTCACGGGTGTAGTTGGAACACACAAGGTACACAGTGATATGATGGAGAAGAACAGAACTGAGGTTCATGCAGAGAACATAAAGGAAAAGCTGGCAGTGTAGCTGATGGGCTGAGGTTCATAATCCCCATTTCTTAGCTAGAGCTGCTAGCTAAGTTGTGGAAGGCTGCTTCCCGGACTAGGTTACACTGCAGGTCCTTGCCTGCCAGAGCCTGACATTTCCTGCCTGTTACCTCCCAGCAGCGTCCCTGGGGTAGAGGAAATAAAGTTAGCCAGGTTCCTTTCTGTCTGGGGATTAGCTTGTCTCCTCCTGCAGGGCAGGCCTCATACATAGATGTAATCAAGAAAAAGAAAGTTCATCTTAATAGCAGTAAAAGCCAAACTACAATCGAGAGAGGGGACAGTGTTCGTCCTCCAAAAGCCAGGAACGTGCACGGCAGAAGCAGCGCAGCGGAGGAGCCTGAGCATAACCCTGGTAGGTGCGGAGGAAACATGACAGCAACTGCAAACTGTCACTGTCATCTCTTGCACCTCTGCTTTGCTGACGTGCCAGTCACTGAGGAGTCATCTACAGGACAGCAGCTTTGGGAGTGTCACAAGGAAACGTCATTTATATTCTGCAAGGAGTCACCCAGGCTTGGAAGTGGCTTTAGGTTTGCATAAGGATTATATTTCATGGGCTTACGTGCTAAGGCAGTCTTCTAGAACAAGACGCGAGTTCGTTATAAATGGAAGAGCCTGATTTTACTTGTCAAGGCACAAGCTCAGATGAAACCAAGGCAGCTTTGAGATGGTGTGAACCTCTGCTGCCTACAACCTTAATGAAAAATTAGGACGCTTTCCAGTCTTTCTATTCACAAGTTTGGTCCCAGCAGTCCTACACACTTTGAAGCAAAATTTCCCAGTAAAAGTGATGCATCTCTAATTTCTCCCTTTAGCAATTGTCCCTTTATTAAACATTTCACTGCTCCCTCCCTGCCCACTGCTCCCTTCTTACCTAGGGAATTGCACAAGAGAATATAAATAATTACACTCACATTTACACCCGCGTACACACCCCACTCCTCCTGCGACTGCCATACTCCGTGCTGCTCATTCAGGGCCTGGCTGAGCTGTGGCAGCCACAGCTGGCAAGCAAGAACTGCTGCAGGGGACACTGGCTAAATGCTTGCATCGCAGACTGCCTGGTTTATCTACACAGCAAAGGCCATTCTGTTCTCCCTGTCCCCTCCCCAGACACAGAGCGTAGCGAATTTCAGATCCAAACTGCTGATCTCACCTCTCCTGTCACCCATCCCATCCACGTCACTGCCTCAGTGACCTCACCAGCGCCTCACGCCCTCAGCTGCTGCTGCAATAGATTCCATTTGAGCCCGTTTCATCTCTACTGGAGGAGAATTTTGTGAAAGAAAACAAAAACCAAACCAAAAAAACTTTTCAACATTTTACTATGCTACCAGGCAAGACTGGGCACTTCTAATCTTCAAAAATAATATTAGAGACACCAAGGCCAACTCTACTATACATGACATCCTTCTGCCTCAGCCAGAAGAAACATCCTTGGCCACCTCTTTGGAGCTTGTGGGAACTGGGCAAGTTGTTAAGCAAAATTTATCCTGCTTCAACAGAGCTTCCAGGAGAAGCCCAATAGCAAGGCATGGTAAATCTCATGCATTCAGGAGTAAGAACTAAGTAAGAACTGCTTCTTAGCCCAGTAAGAACTAAGGCTGTTCCACCCATGGAGCTAGGCTGTGGTTCAGAGCTAGACCTAGCAGGGCTCTTTTGAACTCTGGGATTTGCTAGGAGGCACAAATGCACTTCCATCAAAGAAGTGTGGTCCCTCTTCTCTTTCATGGCTCTTGAAATCCAGAAGTGAAGTGAAAAAATACACCAACAACTGGGACAAAAGGGTCACTGGGAGAAAAGATGTGTTGCAAATTCACAAAGCATCAGCATCAACTGGTGGGAGGAAGCACAAGATAGGAATCGAGTCTGCAAGTCTGTAATCACCACATGACATTAGCCAGGACTGGAGATAAGGAGGGAGCAATCCAGAGGCAGTTTCGCTTTAAATAAGTGCTTACAGTTTAGCTCCCTTTCCCCGAGGCTACTGCGTTCAGGGGTGGGCAGAGAATTTCAGGAGAGCACTGTTGGGACTGCCTGCTCTAACGGGAGGGTTATTACCCTCCTGCTTACTCCGCATTGCTGACATTCTGCAGGGAGTGCCCTGAGATCCCAGCAGGACAAAGCCTCACCTGCACTCCCACTGCAGGAGCTCACTGGAGACACTTCACAAGCACACCAAAAGTTTACACTCTAATCCAGTCTCCATTTTTCTGGCCCAATTTAAAACAAAAACCAAATGCACCAGACCTGAAGAACTGGAAGTTGGATTAGCAAATTCACCACCTCTGCCAGAGCACTGCATGCCCTGCCTGACCAGGGCACGTCCCCACGCTCAAATCTGGCAGGGCAGTGTGGTGCTTGGGGTCCCTCATCACCATATGCACATCACCAAATACAACACATGTTGAGTCACATGAAAGAAATCAAATCTGTGCTGCTTCAGGCTCTCATTGACACCGGGGCAGACACACAGCCAGGTAGCTCCAACGATGGAGTAAGGCACAGCCAGCAAGGAAATAGCACAGGGACTGCAACCTCTGCCAGAGCGAGAACGCTGGGAGCAGGCAGAGCTGGGAACAAAGGCAAGAAAGCAGATTAGGCTTAAAGAGAGTAAGAAAACAGCAGACTCTCTTTAAAAAATTTAACTCCTGCTCTGGTGAGAAGTTGAAGCTGAAGTTCAAGAGGATAACCTGAACACAGCACACGCTGTTTTGCTACTGGTTAAATTCCTGTGGCTTGGTAGACATTCCCTGCAGATAATATCAATACAGCTTGGATCACAGCCACCTCACACCTCTCCCAGATCTTTTACTTGCAAAAATTCACAGACTTATTAGGTTTTAATAGAAGTAACGTCACGCTCCACCAGACAAGTCTGTGCCTCCCTCTGCAAAAGGTGAATCTGCTGCTTCCCACGGAAGGCAGGAGGATCAGACCCACGATGGCAGTGCTGCAGCAGGTCAGCAGAGCCCACCTTTTCCAGCCAGCCGCCAGGTCACCTTGGGAAAGTCATTCTGCACACTGGCACAACGACTGTGACAATGCTCAACTCCCACACAACAGAGGCTGCTTAATCTGCTGGTGTTTTCAAGCATGCTGCGAGCCTTAAAGATGCTACAGAAATGCAGCCTGAAATCCCTGGCTGACAAGAGGAACACAGACTACAGCTTCTGCTTGGAATAACTGGGTCAGTCAGCTAGTGCAGAAGTATTAACCAGGATTCAGAGAATTCCTAGTGGCTAAAATAATGGTAGCAAAAGACGAGCACCATTTGCTGTTATTAGTCACTCTCTACCTCTGGGTACATTCAAACCCAGCTCTCAAGAGCCTGGAATAATTTGAGGGCTGGAGCTTATGCTTGTCACAATCCAGCCACGTGGCTCTGTGCAGCACAGGAGGCTCCCATCCCACTTGCAGCCTTATGGAGGCTGGGAACAACTTGCCCTCGCAGACAGCACAGCCTCCAGCAGCTGCAGGCATGCAGAGCCTCTGAGAGCTGTGCCATTAGTCCTGCGCCAGGAAATGGGTGTCACCATCACCCTGCAGTAAGTGCAGGAGGGTGCTTTGCACGACGATGGTGCATGGGTAGCTTATTTTGGGGGAAGGCTGGCAGAGACAGAGAGCAGCTGTCTGAATGGAATCCCAGAAAGAGAAGAGGGGAAGGGTTGACCACTGCAGTGGGGATGAGTGTTCAAAATTTCTCTCAGTCCCCTCTGGTTGCTGAGGCTGGACTGAGCATTTGCTTTCCCCTCGCTGGTCAGCACTGCTGCATGCCTCTCATTCACACTTCCACACTGCAGCTCACATCCCCTGCCTGTGCTACTCCAACCATACAGCTGCCTGCACACCACACCACGCAGATATCCCATACATCTGCCTGCATCAAACAGCTTTTGGTTTTACTGGAAATAGGAGGCTGGTGAAAGGTTAAATCTGTTTGTTTGTTTTTCAAATTGCTATTAATATTTATTCTTAAACTGGGATTGTTTCAGCAGCCTGGCATACACTTCAGCCATGCCATCAGTCCTGCCACCACCGCTCGAAATCCAGCATCCTACAATGCAGGAACTGGCCCTTCTTGTTTTGCCACTGGAACCAGCGTGTCATCAGACTGGAGCCTCAGTTTCCCTGGTCTCCCTGAGCTGGGAGTGCACTGGAGTCAGCAGGACGGGTTGCAAAGGATTACATGGTTATAATCACCACTTAAAAATGCATTTATATAGTGTAAAAAAATGTCAGTGTGACATTCTTGTCTTGTGGACTAACTGCTACAACAGAGGAAAGACAAAAAGCTGTTAATTGTTGACTCCTCTAAGAGTCATTTTTGGTCTTTCCTGCTAGTAGTTAGAGAAGCCTTTTGCTTTCTTTATCCTCATCTCTCTCCTCCAGTCTTCCTTCAGGCTGCAATTTATAACAGCCTAAATACTGGTATAAGACAAAATAAGATGCTGGTTGCTCTGCAACACGCTGTTTCAGTGGAACACAGGCTGGTGGGCACACAATAAAGCTTCCAACCACCATTTTCTCCATTAAAAAATAATTCAAACCTACCCAAAACATTTGTGCAGCTATTAATGCAGTCACATTCCACGATAAGAAACTAAAATGTGCACACAGTCAGGGAATACGTGTTACAAAGGACTGAATGCCAGCTGCTTCTGGTATTGTAAGAGCATTTTTATAACAAAACCCTACCCCATGATTAATGGAGCCCAAGCTGAACAGAGTCA
Organism: Podargus strigoides; assembly: GCA_028020825.1. Lineage (NCBI taxonomy): Eukaryota > Metazoa > Chordata > Aves > Caprimulgiformes > Podargidae > Podargus > Podargus strigoides. Next base: position 17,822,314 of record CM051633.1, on the reverse strand, counting down.
CACAGCCTCCCCGACCACATGGACCTGCTGGCGTCTGGCTGCACTCCTGACAAACGTCCTTCCCTTGGAACAAGTCAGAGTCCTGCTGGCTGCTGAAAGGAGTGAAACCACAGTGGAGCAATTGAACCAGAATCCTCTTCTAGATAACCCCAGAAGCTAATCCACCAAAACGTGTATATTTGTAGCTATAAAATAATGGAAATATCCAGATTCTGAATAATAATAACTAAGAAAGCAGCAGCCATTTATGCTGTAAATAAAATGGCATGTCTCCTGTTCTTCAGATCTAGAGATTCTGAACGTGGCATGATAAGTGAAAAAATTCCATTAACCTCCTACTTAATCATCATTCATCAAACTCCTAATCCAAAAACCACATTTCTTGTCGATGTGCTCTCTAGAGCACCAAATAAATTCTATAAATAAATGAATTCAGAGAAATGTGTTCAAATAAAAAAAAGTATTAACTTAGTTCATTGCCATTTGTGACCTTTAAAAACAAACACTTGTTACGACTCAAAACGAGCATTTTCTTGTTTGGTTCTGCAGAACTTTGATGAAAACTTGGCTAAAAGTTATGTCCAAGTGCTTAGCAAAGATTCCCTACAGAAATACTTGGGCTAATTTTCCAGTTATCTGCAAAGTTCTTTCATCTCCTTCTTTCAACAAACAGCAGTGTCAGTCTGAGAGCAGCCACAGCCCACTGAAGGTGATCCCAGACCACCCGTTAGAAGTAGCCAGGTAATTTAGGTAGCCCTGAGCTCCAAGGGGCTGTTGTAAAAACCTGCCTTTAAATCCCACGGAAATCAATGGCAATGTTCTTTAAATAAGCCATTGGCTCAGCTTTACGTCACTCAGGCTGCTGCTTTGCAGAAGCTCAGGGAGAACATATTTAGACCTTGGAAGAGAACACAGAAGCCCAAAGAGCTCTGCAAATTCCCGATTCGGGAGCAAGCAGCAGGATTAGTATTTCCTTTGCCATTAACATCAAGCAGTGCCTGTTTTATAATTAAGTGTCAGAAATCAGCAGGTTTCCTCAGCAGCAGCCACAAACAGGAGCATCTTGTCTACCAGCATCACCTATGGTCGCTGCGATGGGATGAGATCTGAACTCCTCGGGACATTACTTTAGACATTTGGGTGCCTGATGAAAAACCACAGCATGCATTTGTCAGTTTATGGCCCAAATATTCCATAACAGCATCTAGGTTTGCAGTCCAATTTCCCACTCCGCACTCAGGAGCTCTGATTTCTGCAAATTAATTCTGTGTGTATCCAAACTGGACAGCTTGCTCTAGCATGAACAGCTCAAAGATGACTTGCCCGGAGAGACTTCTCTCCAGAGTCAGCCGTCGCATCTGTTCGTCAGTACGAACCCAAAGTCCCTTGAAAACAGAGTTTTTTCACTCACTTCCACAACTGCTAGAAAGATTCTTATTCTAAGCTGCATGTCACAGGAAATAAGTTAATTTCTAACGTTATTGTATACATTTATGTACTTTCTTGGACAAGGCCCAAAGTACTTATTATAAAGTGTAACGCCCTGCTTAATTCTTTCAGAAACCAATCATAAGGCTACTATGAATTTTAATGAGCACTGAATCAAGCCCCAGATGGTTTTTCAAGCCAAATTATCCTGATCTTGGTTATTTTAAGCTCTGTGTAGTGCCTTCTGGCCATTACACATATTAACCCCTCTGTTCCTAGTCCAGATTAAGGAAAGACTTTCATACCTTTTCTCTCCATCTAAACACAGCTCTTTCACGCTGTAAAAGACCATCATAGCTTTGAAAGAAGACTCAAAGGTTGACACAGGTGTGAAAACACAGAGGGGAGCACAGTGGCCTGATCCTTACTCCTCCAGTAACACAACCAAGGCTCTGCAGCCTATTCAGTACTGTCCTCTGGACACAGTGAATCTAATCACACTGAGAAGAGATTAGTAACTGAGATCCATGAAAAGACAGAGTGTAAGAAAAACACGATATAGTCATATATAAGGCACTGTACATTGCAGAGAGGAGAGTCAGAACACTAGGAGGCCATCAGCAAAGTGACACTGACATTGCAGACAGTCCAACTGAACCAGATTCTCAGGAGAGAAATGACTGAGCTCAGAGACATCAAGTTGACGTTATCAGTTCATGGAGACACTTGTCTCTGCTGAAACTGCTGACTCTGCTTCCTAGTTGGGAACGATATGTTTCATTGTGAGAACTAAACCATCTTTTTTATGCCATGGTGTTTGAAGTATCTCCACGTGACACTGGCAGGATACCTGCCCCTGGCCTGCAGTGCCTCCGCTGGGTCTCTGCTGGGAACAACACTGCTCAGAGCTGTAGTCTGGCTGCACCCCAATTCTTGGGAGCAAACTACAAACCACCTTCCCTATCTACCACAAACTACTGTTACTGTACCCTTTCCTTTGACTAAACTGGGTTTTTTTGGGCCATGCTTGTTTCTTGCAAAGCACTGCTGTTGCAAATGGCAACCTGAGTGTCTCAGAGGTTCACAAGGGCTTCTCCCTTCCCCGTGGTGACCTGTAGGAGAAAAACCACATCACTTGACTCTTTCCAAAGTGCTCTTTGGTTGAAGCATCACTAGTCCTTGCTAAACTTTCAGCAAGTCCAGAGGAACATGAATTCTTGTTGGAGACTTTTTGGGGGGCTATTTTGTGACCAGTAACTGACTACAGTGATGCACTCCAGTCTTTGTAAACAAGACAGCTTTCAGCCAGCCAGGGTGGCAGCTGCTTCGGGGTGCATGGGGGTTTTTGGGGGGGCAGGGAGTGTTAAAACACCTTTACACTAACTTGTGGGGGTTTTTTTCTATTTGTATTCTGGGATTATTTTATTTCTTTATTTTCCAATTTTTTTCTAAACCTTGTCTGGTAAACAGGTGGATGCCATAGAAATGAAAAGGATGAAATGGCGAGATTAACAGCACCTGCAGATTAACAGCACCTGCAGATTAACAGCACCTGCAGTGCAGCATTATGTAAGTCAGCTGTGGAAACAGAATTCTGTTTGTCACTGTGTATTCCTTGGGTACAAATGGTTAATGAGTTTATGCTATTTAACCACCTTACCAGAATGGGCATCACAGCTTGAGGAATGATCTGAATGATCTGAAATGATTTTCATGAATTGAAATGAGGGGTAAGAGGAAGGGGTAAGGAAGCAAAGGATGGTTTAATGTCCTTTCTTGCCTCCAGATGCATAACACACGGTTCAGTTGTCCTACCTCTGGGCCTGAAATACTTCTTTTTAATTCACTGAGAACACACTGCCTGAGCAGCAGGAGTGCAAGTGACACACTTAACTTGCCATCATTTGCTAAAGCAAAGAAGGAGCTCAGGCTCCCACGTCTCTGCTGGGATTGCCAAGTAAAGCATCAACAGCAGGTTCAGTAACTCGGACAACTCTGCCTTCCGAAGCGCCCCCAGAGCCCCGGGGAGCGTGTGCTGTAACAGGTTTCATTCCCTTTTGACTTGAACCACATTTGAACTTCTTAGCAGTGAAAAATCATTCTATCCTGATACTATTCCTCTGAGCAATTGCACACACGCCCCTTTTATTATTACATTAGTGTAATTTTGTCTCCGACATTCCCCCGAGAGGAATTACTCATGTCCTGCTATTATTTATTTTACTACTAAGAGCCTAGTTTTTAGCAGTAGGTTTAATTAAATACCAATCCTCCTCCTCAGTTAGGATCACCTTTATCTAGCTTGCTGTGCTTTCTGTTCTCCAGCAGTATCATTCACTTCCTCCTATTTATCCCTCCCTCCACAGTTGCCTGAGGACCTGCAAAAAGCTCCCCCCCTCCCACCACATCCTACCAGCAAAAAGAAATGCAAGATTTTACTAAAGTAAAGAACTAGCACATGGAAGATTACATGGTACTTAACACTGGTTATGCAGAACTCCAGTTTGAATGGATGTCAAGTGCACTGCCAAAAGCAGCAGCATCTTCCACACCCCCAAAGCCACGTTGTCTGCTGCACTGTCCCATGCACCAGCCCACAGCACGTTACTGCTGCCCGTCCCCCTTTGGTTTCCCTGCTCCTCTGCAGCCTTGCTTGCACGTCCATTGCTCCCCTACCCCCTGACATTGCATCTGTCCTCTCCAGAGATGCTACTGACAGTTGCCATGGCAGGTTTTCTTTGGGAGTTTGAAGTTCAGGATGTCCACACACTGGGTAAACACGTCTCCTAAGTCTTTGCTGTGCCTGGATAACAAATGAGATCACAGCATATTCTAGACTTTAGTACACAGAATTTTTGGAAGCTGCCCTAGATTAACGTTTTAAAAGTTATTCATTCATGCTCCCCAAGTGTCACAGGCAGAACTGATGACTCCTGACTGTGAAGTTGGCAGGAATATCCTAATCTCAACTGTTTCTACAAAGTGGAACCGAACTGCAGCAACAGCATCCAACTGCATTAACTGCTCGAGCAAAGCAGGCTGCAGAGCCAGCAGAAAGTTACACAACGACTGCTGGCACCCATCACCCTCCTGGCCATTGTCCCCTGCCTGATGTGGGGCACAAGTCCCCTGCCCCAGGCCATCTGACTAACCACTCTGCAGACTTCACAGAGCCCAGCTTCCCCTCTAGGTACCACTCCGTTCCTTACCTCGCATGGGGAAGGGAAGAGGCAACGAGTCAGAGATCATTCTGATTTCACTTCTCACAGACCTGACAAGGCTTCTCCCTCCTTCTCAGCGCTAGGTACAAAAGTTTACTAATGACACTTCCCTAAACATAACAGTTTTTCACCTTTATGAGCACATTTTATTCCTTTTCCAAGAGCAAAACAGAACTGCATACAAGTATTAGATCAATTAGCGTGCAAAGAAGGCGTACACTCATACCCACACTCTTGCCTGCACTTCCAGGCTCAGCAAGTGCATTCCCTAATGGCTCCAGCACCTCGGTGAGATTCGTGCTCTGCTGATCTTTCATCACGGACTATAATTTATACACCACAGCCTAAGTTCTGAGTCTAATTCTCGGTCTGGAAAGTTCCCAACTAGGAGGAGTTTCAGATTTTGGTTTTCACTGGGGAGGAGAGGATACTGATGATAAAAGATTTTTTAGATCTTACTCACCAGTTTTTTCCAGAGCCATCTCTGTACATTCAAGGTATTTTTTTTCCCTACCTTAAATAAGGCTTTTCAAACAAATTGCTTGCAGCTGGGACCAGGAGTCCTCTACTACTTTCTGGCCTCTCCACCGTTTTCAGCAGTAGTAAACTGGTTGTTCAGGTGTAATTCAAATAGATGCTTTACAAAAATACCCTATCTCCTTGCTCTTGTTTCAACAGCATTTCTTCAGACCAAGCTCTACTGAAAACCTTCAAGTTCCCAAGGCAGGAACCACCTTCATTTTGCCTCCTACAGAACAACAAATACTCTATCAGTGCTTAAAAGCACTACACAAAATAAAACAGAAGCTCACATCTATTTACTGAATTTTACTTTCATTCACCCACTGTTCCTACAACACCCATCATTCTACTATTTAAGCACCTGAGTTAGAAGCACAGTCAACGGCATTTATTCACCTCTAGAACACAGGCAAGCAAAAGGCAGTGTTAAAAAGCATTCCCCTCACCTCTTTCTTATGGTTTCAGCCCTCAGAAATGTAGTTCTTACTGGCTGATTTAAATTTCCAGTCTAAAAATGGAGTGCCAGAGACATCAGAGATTTATCTCAGTTCTACAGCTAGAGAAGGTAAAAAGATTTTAGAAGTCATCTCAGTTTCAGTGTTCAGAACGCTGGACCCTGTTGCCCCATCTGCCTCCCCCAACAGCAGACTTACCTTGAAAAAAAGATCTCCGAGAAATACTCCTGGAGGAGATTCAGTCCCTTCTTCCTTCTGACTGCAGGTTGCTGCTTGTCTTAAACACGGGAAACATCCCTTGCTTCAGGCAAAAATTCTCTGCAATTTCAGCTTCAAGCTTCTTCAGAAGGATCCTGGTTGAGTCTCACACACGTGGGAGCACTGGGAGCTCCCAGCTGCTCACTCACCAGCACTGCCCCAACACCAGCTGCCCTGGAGGAGGCTCCCAGTGCCACCCACCCCCTCTCTCTGCCACTCACAGAGGGGTTAGAGGAACTCACTGAAGGGGGAACATCCTCCAACTGGAGGACAAAGGGGACCACAATGATAAATTGCATTAAAACCTTGCAGTTTAAAACTGATGAGATCTCATTGCAGACACATACCACGATCAAGAGTCTGTAATGCAGTGAATCAATGATTTCTGGGACCTTTTTCATCGTGGGCTGATGCTGTGATCTCAGCAAAGAGGACGGGACTGTGTGTTGAGTGACATTTTGCACAAAAGGCAAGAGCAAGATACTAATCAAGATTCTAGTGTATAGATTACATATATATATATATATATATATATATAGTGTATAGACTATACATGCATTTCCCTCCAATAAAGCCCTGAAATCACAGGCTGGCTGACTTACACCTCACTCCAGGGTGGGGAGGGAGTTAACAGACATAGCAGAGCCTCACACTTTGAGGATCTGTGATTCAAGACTCCTGTGCCCTGTAGAGGTATAAACTGCAGACCATGAGCAGCAAATGCAGTCTTATTCCATCACTCAGGTAAACCCAAGTGTTACTTATCAATCTGGCAAGCACTGCCATGTCCCTTTCTGGAGGGAAGAGCTCTGTGGGCGTTGTGCTGATCTTGCATAACTTGCCCCCGTCCGTGTCATGCAATTTCAAAAATGCAAAATATAATATCAAGTTGACACTTCTGCAGGCTAAATTTCAGCAACAGATCTCAGGGCACCCTGCAGGAGAAGGAAGGTAAACTGTTCTAAGGCTTTAGACTTCACAGGGATGTAAATGAGGACAGATTTATTAAGCTGATTGAAGCAGTGACAGTTTACAGGGCTGCAGCTCTGCAGCTGTACCCATTATGTTCCTGCTCCTCGAGTCCCACATGGAACCCAGCAGAATCCAATTCTGTAATCAAGACAGGGAGTGAAATAGCTTCCCCCACTGCAGCCAGCTTCCAAATCAAGTCAAAACCAGCAGGGCTGCCAGTGAGGCAATTAGGTATTTTCCATAGGTAGCCTGATAAAGAAGCCAGTTATTTACAGCCTCCTGGCATGGCAGGTACTCCAGTATTTCCTGGACAACATTCAGGAAGGAAAAGCACTTTTTTTTTTTTTTTTTTTTTTTAAGATAAAGATGTAGTATCCAAGAGACAATTCATTTTTCTTGCTTTTAGACTTGGCTTTGGTTTCCTCACCTGGATAACCACAAGCACATTTTTGTGAACACCAGGTAACAAGAAAGCCTGCTGCTAATTCCTTCTCATCAGGGCCCGGGGAAAAATACAAGCTGTTGGGTGAAAGCTAAAATACAAACAGAAAAGATGGGAGGGGGGAGAGAAGGGGAGTGAGAAAATAACTCAGGAGTGAGTCAGTCATGCTCCTCCTGCTTAGTCACCTGTAGTGCTTCTCTCCAGACACACCGGAGATGGAGAATAAGATGCCTGCCTGCCTTCCACCCACCTCTTCCTCCTGACAGGGACTCACCAAGAGCAGAGCTAGGGCAGAGTTTTAGGAGAGAATCATTGCAGATGCAAGCTTTCCCGAGAGGAAGAGCTGACAGCAGTCTGTTTGCTCATGTTTTCCACCCCCTCCTGTCACCCCCTGCACTGTTCCTCAATTAAATCATCTCGAATCAACCTGTTCATTTGCTGGTTTAAGTTTCTCTGATGGTGGCCCTGCAGTTTTGCCATCGAAGGGAGTTGCCATGGAGAAGAGGGCGATGTCATTGACACAAAAAGCACTGAATTTACAAACACGATAGGAACAGAGCTATTTATAAAGAGCTGCTTTTCTCCCCCCACTCTTTGCTGGGGTGGGTGGAGGCAAAGGCAGCGGTTCCATTCTTGATGTTTCTGTCAACAAGTCTCAGAAATGAATTTTCTTGTTAGAAAATATCCTGAGCCCGTGAAATTGCTGAATGCTGTCAGCTTTCGGACTTCATTCATTAGAGCTGGATTTAGCTTTCCAGCTCATAGCTGGTTTTGAGGTCATGAAACACTCGTGCCTGTATAGTAACTTCTATCCTGAAAAATCTCTGCAGCATAGAAATACAGCCAATTCTGAAAGGAAAGACAAGAGCAGGTCACAAAAAGAGGGGACAGGTACCCTCTTTTGTGTAAAGGCTTCATACTGCTTATAATCACCTTGAATGCTAACTGTGGCTGTTGGTTTTCCTCAGCTATGTGGGGTGCCACTGCACGTTAACACAGCCCTCATATAATGAAACATTTAGTGCATATAAAAATTGCAAAACACAGAAGAGAGGAAAAAGGGGAGATGATAAACTTAGACATGAACAAAACCATAATTTTAGAATGTATTTGGAATAAACTGAGGGGAAGAAGAGGTGGTTTAAGAACATGCCAGGGAAGCTATCAGAGATGTCAAAAGAGTACTGTTAACCACACATGCAACCATCACACTGGAGTCTGACAGGGCAGTGACATTCCTTAAAGCTGGATGCCAAGAAGGATTATTTCACCCAGATATGGGTCAAGGTCCAAAATTCAGTTTTCAGTTTAAAAAAAGTTTTCAAATAAAAGAGCTTGGATCTTAAGAGCTGGTAGAACAACTACACTCCAGCTTAAACAGCCGCATCAGTCAGAACAAGGGTTCCCCCATTTGACTCTCTGGGTACCAATACCAAACCTAAACTCCATTCTGGTGAAAATGCAGCAGTGCTCCTCATCACGGGGCAGTTGTTCTGCCTCTGCCCCGCCACCCAGGCAGCCCTCTCTGGACAGGACATGGGTACAGCAGGGAAGATCCCTGCGGAAAGCACGCTGCAGTTTAAGGAAGTGAAGGACACGCCATGCAGTGAAAGAGCACAGACACACTTCTAACTGAGGAAGTTACAAAGTGATGTGTGGACAGTCTAAAAGTACCTAGATAAACTGCTCACTTGGATAAAAATCTCCTCAGTTTCACTGATAGGAAGCAAACCCCATTTTGATCCTGGTGTGTGAGCACACACGTAGCAGAAATGAATGCTCATGAACAAGAAGCGATGAAGATGGCTCCAGTGCTCAATTGTGCAGGAATTACTTGTTGAAAGGACTGAGAACAGGATCACAGTGAGTTTTCCATTGTTGTCTAGCTCACCAAAGTGAAAAATATGCTTTCCCAGGAAACAAGGAGGAATAATAACTTTTTTAATTGCATAAAAATAGACTAGTCCTGTTATACATTCCCCATATGTTAAGCAAATGAGAGACTATCTTTACAGCTGCCCACACCCATCGCCAGTAATGTTTTCTGTTTCAGGCTAGGCAAGACTACTTTCAGCTGACACTTACGTTTTACATCTTGATATAAAAACTGCTGCTTTTAGTTGCACAGGATCTAAGCAATGGTTCCCAAGATACAAGATTATGGCCCACTCCACTAAAGCTATATGAAGAAAAATCTTCCATGGTTCCCCAACAAACATAGCAGGGGAAGATGATGTGCTACTAGAACAATAGGTGCCTACTTACAGTTGGATTTAATCCCTAACATACTTATCTTTTCAGACAGGGTATCAGCAGATCTGGATTGTGAAGCCATGGGAACAAACTAATGAAAGGACAAGTTGTAGCCAGTTCAGTTCACAGTACAGGCAGAGCACTAATCCAGGTTGGCTCTTAGGAATAAACGCAGCTCCTATGCTGTGGCAGGATGGTCCAGAATGCCCTTACTGGATCTATTTTGACTGGATATCGAGGAAATGTACCAAAACACCATATCCAGCCACCACTGAAGTTTGCAATACTTCAACACTTTTTTCCCTATGAAATGATTCCTGAGTGAATGATTATTTAAGGTATTACACTACAACAAAATACATTACTAGCTTAGCTTCAAGAAAGGAACTGTACATCAAGGGAATCCAAAGCACTGGAAAACCAAATGTAAGCTCAAGCACAGAAACTGAAGACTAACATTTGTCTTTTGTCAGCATTGTTACTTAGCTGCTGATCCTGCTTTGTAGATCACACTTCCATACCTGCTGGAGCCATGGCATCAATAATTAACTAGCTTTGGATGGTCCTTATTACAGAAAGAGAGGAAGGAGCAAATATTTCTGGAACCAAGAAAAGGAATAGTGTTCTTCCCTGGTCTGACTGAGTGACCTCAATGTTCACATGCTTATTTAATAATTTAAAGTATTCTATCAGATAAAGAATGAATGGAAATGAAACAGCCTTATTTCTAAGTCTCTAAACATGGCATTTTGCTGGATTAACCAAGCAGAGAGGCAATGGCTGTAAAAAAGTAAGAACCAAGAGAGTGAAACTGTTAAAGATTGCTGAAGGAAGACTGAAGCTCTAAGGGCAATCTTTTTAAGCACATGCACATTAATGTAACTGCAATGCCCATAGCCCAAGGCTCAACAAGAGACTCTAACCACCAATTCTCAAGACCACAGTCAAATAACTCACTTAGAATAAGAACACTACGCTTTTGTACACCGAAGCAGCGCTGGGGAAATCACTAGTGCATGGTGTGGAGCACACCACCTCAGAAGCTGCAGTTTAGCCCAGAGCCATTTGGAATATTTATTATTTGGGAAATCAGCAGCAGCACAGAGGAAAGATTTAGAATTATTTGCTGATGCACATGCAGGAGGTGTAATTTGTCTGCTTTTAATAGGATCCATAAATTTCATGAAGTAAAAACCAGTTGGATCTGATTTATACAGTAGGTTTGGTAGAACCAAAGCAGAAGGAATGAATGCATGGAATCCACAGTGTGGGAGGTCAGTCAGAATGACACAGCATGGGAAGTGACACTGTTCTTCATAACATATAATGAGGATGTTTTTATTCTAGAATTCTTTCTATTTTAGACTAAAGATAAGACAAATAGCTCAAAGCCTTTTTAAAGTTTTCTTTTAAAATGTGATCATACTGTCTCTTCTCAACTCTGCAAAACTTCAGTGAGGTTGATGAACAGAGTGGCCCAAGAGCAGGTTTAGGTTTGGATCCTGTAAATTCTGTTCTCTTGAATAAAAGGAATACAAGCCTTTGTCTTGGTTTCAATACTACAGTGCATAAAAGGTTAATACAAATATCTATCCACAAAACCTCACACAAAAACCTGCAAGCACTTCAGCACATATGGCAAATTTAGACTTCAGTGGAACTTCTGAAAGATGTTCAATCCCATCAGTAACTCCAGTGCTTGCAAAAGTAAATAAAACACTTGCACTGAGAAGCGAAAATGTAAGTATGCATCTATTTCACTCATGACTACATCCACTTTGCTTATGAAAATCATCCATGAGAGCACATTCCAAGTAGAATCATTCAAGTTGTGTTCAAGTGTCCAGGAAGTCCTGTGTGGTTATGAAAGCTGCCACCAAACAAGGGGCTTTTGAGTCTACCAGCCACAACAAGTTCCTTGGCAGGCAGAAGCACTCGATGAGATACTATATCAAATCTTTTGAAACCATCCAACAGTAATGTTTAATGTGACAGAGTTGCCATCAAAACACAACTTTATTGATGAAACACTGGTTAAGAGACTGGTTAAGAGACCAGAAGAACAAAGACACTTCAGAGACCGGAGTGTGAACTAGGTACTAAACACATTTTTAAAGAGCAATACAAAACAGGGTGGGAGAAGCTATGACAATCAGTTCTCTGGCAAACTGCTCAGACACAGACTAGTTTATGTAGCAGGCTTAGGAGGTTATCTATGCACTGATGCAATATCAACATTCTTTAGCAAATCCCATATGAAGTATTGCAGAAACAACTACAACCACTGGTGATGCTTACATTTGAAAAAAAATAAATAAGAAATTAACAACAAATTCCTCTCTAAAATACAAACGTTTGTCCTCTATGAAGTCACAGGAAGTTCTCCAAGAGGGAATTTTCTCCCAGGGCGGCTAAGGATTCACAAAGACGTTCTTGGAAAGAGCTGTCAAACATGTCACTTATTTCCTCTCTTAACTCCCTCAGCAGAGGCACTGTGGACTTACCATCTGCATTCAGAATTCTCCCAAAAAGTTTATTCCAGAAATCACTGTTAACAGTCCTAAAAACAAGAGAGCAGTTTTCAGTGAAACAGTGCACACATGACATGTCTGTCAACATTTCCATTCACATGAAGGTAAATTTTATTCCCCTATTTGCAAGTTAAGTTCACAGGTCAATATTAAAGGAAAGCTACAAGAGAAATATAACAAATGAGTGGTTTACAGCCAGTTTTACCTTCTTTTTCCCATCTGCCAGAGTTCTCATATAGATAACATTTCAAAGACAATTAATAGTAAAAAAATCTCCTCTCACAGATATACCCAACACAATGTGAATAAAAAGGTTAAGTGACTCATTAAAGCCTCAGAAAACTGCTGTCAGAGCTAATCCTTTGTTCTTCAGTCTTGCACTGAAGTCCATAGGCTGCACTGCTGCTGATTGCTGAAGCACTTCTCTCCCTCAGCTAGGACTTACACTGGCTTTTGAACAAATTATCTGGCTCTGCTTTACATGACTCACAAACCAGCAGCAGCCTCAGAAGGAATCTGGCCTGTACTGTTGCACTAGTAACTCCTGCATTTTCTAAAATCATGAGGTTATACAGAACCTAACCCTCCCCTCCCCAGAAAAAAGTGCATGACTTGAGGCCATTTTCTTCACTGACTTAAACAAGTAAGAAGGATAGCAGAGGAGGTTATATGTTGGTAGAGATGTCTAAGGAGCTATGAGTGACAAATATAGCCCTAAAAATTCAAACACAGCTCCTGTATGCTACCTCCCATGAGCCTGCACAGATGAAGTTTCCCAAAATAGTTTAGTGAAAGCAGAAAAACTGAAAACACTCCTGGAACTGAAAAATCTCCAAACCCATCCTTTGATAATGGTAACATGCTAAAACCTCCTTCCCTGAAAAACAGACTGTCAACCTTAGAGTAGTGCTTAAAGGTGAAACCTGATCAGAATTCACATTTTACCTTTTCAGAAGTCCTTACTTTAAAAGGTGACAGAATGAATGCAAAAACAAAGTGGGTTCTGCTTTACTGAGTGCCACTGGCCTTTGAAGGACAATTTTGTGCTTTGCCTTTCAGTTCCCAATTGCCTTGGTATTTTGCTGAACTGGCAGTAAAATTAGTGCTTCTACCAGTCATTCTATCTTTAAATTTGTTTAATGTTTAAAAGTAATTAAGACCTTTTTTAAAAAGCTTTCCTAAGATAAGGAGGTCATGGTTGTTGCATCGTTGCTATTCATCTCTTCAGAGAAGAGATGGTGGTTTTGTTCTTCACAGCCTAGTCCTGTAAGTTGATCCTCTGAAGGAAAAACAAAAGCTACAGGGTACTGCATGGCATGCAGAGTGAGTGCTCAGCAGAAGGCAGCTATTGCCTTGTAACTAATGGTGTCAGTCTGTAACAAAAACAGATACATGCAGAGTAAAGGAAAATGTTTTTCCTCTGTACACAGCTTAAGAGGATTTTTTTTTTTTCAAAGGTTGAATACAACAAACTAGGAGGTGTAAGTAATGTGGGTTGCTAGGGAACTGGACAACTCCCAGATTGGCAGTAGGTTTTCTTAAAGCTATGGTTATGAAGTATATCCACACAGGGAGTGTAGCTAATATACCACGATGCTGAACGCAGACATCTCTCAAGTCATTTCTGTGATGAGCAGAGTGCCCTGGAAAATCCTTATGAAATGCTAAGGCATAAAATTCTGCAGGATGTGACTGACAAAGTGAACAAGTGTTCAGTCTAAGAACAAACGAAGGGCAGATGAAAGCAGAGTAGTCACAGCCAAAACATGTGGCTATGAGAGAGCAGTAGAAATTAATACTTGGGTGCTGCTGTTTGTCTCCAGAAAGAAGCTGCTTGCAGATTCATCTTAAATTACAATTTTAAATTATTTTCCTTCTTGTGCACATATACTGTCTGTGCAACTGTTACAGACAGAACCCTGGCATCAGTGTCTTCATAGCTCTTCAATGGAGCCTAGAATGGACAAGGCAGAAAACCCAAATCTCCATTTCTACAGCAACATGCTCATGTAATTTTTTTTTTTCCTCACCACTCACCCACTTAGAAACTTCCCCAAGTTCAGTCTATCAAGTGAAATGAGAAACTAAAGCAGTCTGGTGTGAAAGGATAGAAAAAGCAAAGTCATCTTAACTGGACTGCTAGGCTCACAGTGAGCTTAAAACTGTCTCCCACACAGCACTAAGGCTGCTGTACAGTGAACAGGTCTGGTAGCTTCAAAATCTAAGTCCCCATAGAACAAATGTTTTTGGCAACAGCAGCACTAAGTTCTGTCATCTATGCTTTGAAGATGGTGCCATTGAAAAGAAAGTTAAGTAGTCAGAAATCTGTTCTTTCCCAGCAGCCTCCTCTGCAAAAGGACTTACTTGGATACATTTTGGGTGATTTTCCAGGTGGAATTCTCTTGGTAGACCTGGACATGATCCCCAAACAGCATCAAATGGACTATATCTGCAATGCCAACCAAGTCTACCTGCAATCAGAACAAACATCAGAAAGTTCAACTTCTATCAGGTCCTGCAATCCACTCAGATCTCTGCTGGTGGAGCTTTTACATATTTCAGCCTGAATTGGTCTCTGCATCGGAATCTTCCAGAGACCTGCCAAGCAAGAAGACTTGAAAAAAATAAAATTCTGCTCTCATTGTAGGCTCCTAAATCCATACAGTAGTCACAGGAACTCAACAGTGCTCCTAGTCCTTTCACTTAATGCCAAAGGTTTAATCAGATGAAAAATTATCTTTATTATTTATTCATCAGAGCTTTCCACGGAGTTTGCAAAATACAACTTAAGAAAATGGAGATTTTGTAAAGGAAACCCAGGAAATAAGATATCCTGCTAAACAGATCCTCACCTGATAAGGAACAGAATTTTTCACCAGAAGCTGTTGTCCATGAGGGGTCTGAGATACTGGAAAGCTGTTGGGCAAACTTACTCGAGACTGTAATCTCAAATCTAGACTGTGAGAGAAATCCACTATCTTCAGAGCTCTGGTCATCTCCTCATTAGCAAACGGGTCGCAGATCCTGAGCAGAGGAAGGAAATGAAGCATAAGACAATCCCACAGTTGGGTTTTTTTTAATGAAAATTAACAGCGTAATGAAGGTGAGTCTTAGCTATGTCAATGCTCCCCTCTGATGGTTAGCTTAAGAACTACTGCTGCAAGGACTGCCCCTGGATGGAGAACCAGCAGGCAGCCTGGAGCTTAGGGGTGATACTGGTATCTCTGGAGTAAGCAGTGGGAAGTACTAATGGGTTAAGGATGATGGTGTTTGATATTTGTCACAGTTATCTGAAACCCAGTTGGTGGAATGGGAAAATAGCATGATTTTTAGCACTTCTCCCTGTCCAAGATCTCAGAATATTTTATACAAGAAAGAATTAAGCTTCATAATACTTTAATAAGTCTTTCCTAGTCTACACAGTACGGAGGACAAACAGAACGGGCTGTTAGGAGTATCTGTAGAGATGGTGGTGTACTACCAAGCCAACAATATAAACAGATCACACTTCTCACTACTATTCTTCTTACATACTTGTATGCTATGAGCATATTTTGTAATTGATGCTATGCACTTGCCCTAGAATAGTTTTTGCTATCTAAAAAACCCCCACCATCATTATACTAACTTTTTGGCAGTTTAGTTTGGTTTGTATTCATCAGAAAAATCCAGCAGGAGATACCTGAGTCCACTAAGCCACTGTTAGATCAGTGACTTCCAAAATGGGATGTGTGCACCCTAAGGGATGTGCAAGACAATTCATTGGGGTGTGTGAAGAAAATATTAGAACTTCAGTAGTATATGTGTTTTATAAATAAATAAATTCTATAATTAAAATCATTACAAATAAGTGATAATGTATTGGGGGTGCACATATTAGATGATTGTATGTTCAAAATACATTTAATAGCTATTTTTAACAAATCAGTGAAGACTAAGAACAGCCTCAGTGAATTCCTTCTACAAAATTATATCTGAATCATTAACATTCCAAAGTTACTGTCCTCCCACACTGAGTTCACAGATAACAGTGTCCCATATCCCTTGAAATGTGAACATGATACAGGAAAGAGCTTAAAGAAGAAAACTTGATGTGTGCATCAAGTTACAAGCTGGACTGTAGTGGATGCTAAGCAATCTGTTTAAGAGTGTCTGGGTATTCCAGTCCTCCTGCCCTTTGTCTTCTAATTTCCTGGTTTTCAGATACATAAAACTAGAAGGCCTAAGTTATTTACCAATATCCAGTTAGCTGTCCAGTATATTGGTAAAGTGGAAACTTGAGAACACAGGCAATAGCTAAACATTTTGTTTAGGATAAGTTTTACATTTTGTACGATTTGCATAGAAATCGACAAAAGAAAGGTTTATTCCTAAACAAAGTGGTTTTGCTATTTGCAGAATGTACCATCATCTAAAACAACCTGGACTGCAGTATCAGTACCCCAACTAAAGAGGAGAAATTACAAAAGCATAAGAGCTGTAACTGAAACAAAGGGACAAACCTGTCTCCCAGAAAGAACACCTCTGGACTCAGATCCCCGTGGACAATCTCTGCTCTGTGGAGCTTCTCTACCACACCCAGAAGATTATAAACAACCAGTAGGATAACTTCCTCCGTGATGGACTTGGAGCCACGAATAACATCCTGAAGAGAGGGAATAAACATGTATCTATATGCCATTCTACCTTAGATTAAGCAATGTATTTATAGCTCACCTTATTTTTTTTCCTTACTCATCTGTACAGAGGTAACAGTTCTACCTTAAATTCAGTGTAATCAGATTTTGCCCATGATCAGCCCAGCCAGAATTAACAGAACCATGAGCTCTTAGGAGACACTATTATTCAGAAGTGGACAAAAGGTCAGGAAGAGGAAATTGAACTGAAGACTGAAATCACTATTTAATTTGTATCCTATTTATATGCAACAATTTAAAATGCACTTACAAGACTTTATTTAAAATGTAAATCCTTCAGCAAGACATGAAGTGCTGTGACCTTGCTATAGCAGACTGGAAGACTGGAACTTATTGATGGATGCCAAGTTAAACAAGAGTTTTAGAAGCAACCCTTGTTGTGGAATACCATGTGGTTCTTGGCTCAGATTGTTTATCGCTCATGAATAAAGAAAATGTGAAAAAATGGTTCAAGTTTGTCTCTGAGAAGCACATGATCTATGAATGAGAAACCAGCTGTAACGAAGGCTGTAACAAAACGTCCTACTTTGTACATAGATAAAACAAAACCCAGGGGATCCAGATTGCAGGACTAAGCACGTGAAGCTGTCTTCAGGAACGAGCATAATGACAACCAAAACTCACTAATGGCACTTATGCAAGAGTTCATGTGGTCTGCAAGTGCCCTGTGCCTGTACTGACCCCAAGTGTGAAGCGATTTATCTCCCTGTGCAGAACAGCACAGCCGTCTCGGTACAAGTAACAGCTGCAATTCCCACTGAAGCTGTCGTCAAAGTCAGAATTCAACCGCTCCTGCAACTGAAGTGTGATATAAAAATCCCAAGGCACAGGCTGAGAATACACCTACAAGAAGGTACGTAAGAACAGTTATTTTTGGAACAACATGAAAATTGCTCATCTTCATATTCTCATCCTCTTTTTTTCCCTCCCCACTTTCCCAAGGAAGACATTTTCCACAGTCAGAAACTTTTCATCTATATCAACAGTTAGAAAAAGAACTTGAAGTAGCAATCTTGATGCACAGAATTTAGAAGTTAAGACCAAACTTAGCATATTTTAATATATATTGTCTGAGGAGTTTAACATTTCACAATTCTTGTATGAAAACCATCATCTATGTTACCTTAATTGCAAATCCTTTTGCATCCAACTGGGGAAAGATAGCTGGGATGGCAAAAAACATCTTGTATTCTTCATTGGTCCAATATTCCCATTTGATACAGTAAGTGTCATTTCCTGTTATGAAAGTTCACATTCATGAGCTGTCACAGCAAATGTGGACCCAGACCGTTCAAGTTATCCCCCATCTACACCACCTGAGACTACTGAGGGTCAATATGAAGTATATTTCTTACCAATTAGAACACAAATAGATGCCTTGCACTGTCAAGTGTCTGGCATACCTACCTAGCTCAACAACTTTCTCACACTCCATGACAGGCAGAGCACCAGTCTCCAAATGAAAACCTGGAGCAGCGGTCAATGATTCTGGCATAGGCTCCAAGAGCTTTTTACGCTGTTCGGCGCTCCACGAGAACTGAGTTACATCATCACCTAGGAGAATAGAAACAGCTGAGCTGAAACTGGGTGTTGAGCCTCTGACTTGATTCTATCTGTCAAAAAAAAATGAACCTGGATATTGGAAGTTATCTGCATACTGATTTACTGCATCACCTTTCAGCAAGTCACCTAATCTATTTCTTGTTCTGTGAATATAACACTCAGTCCATAAAGTAGTTTCAGCCTCATCACGAGGTCTCAACGATCCTACTGTAGCGTCACATAAGATGTATCTTTCACAAGAGACAAAACTCTGAATTAGAGTCAGCACATCTGCTCAGAATTCAAACTCATTTTGCAAATTAACACTCCTTTTTAAAATCTACGACCAAACTAAGTGATCAGTTTGTGATTTTTAAGGGGTTTATTGAAATTCACTCCTTTGAATGCAGCAGAGGAAGACAAAACAAAACTGTCTTAGAAATTCTTGCTACCATCCAGACATGAATTCTTTCATTTCAGAATTTGATCTCATTACTCTTACACACTCCCTGCTTTAATACCTTAAACGACTTCATCATCTTAATATTTACAGCTTTTGGATGCTGACACATATACCTCACTACTACTTCTGACAAGGGAGACACAAGTTTAGTCGCAAGTCAAAGTAATGGGAAATACACAGAAAGCAGAGCAGAATATAGGGAGTACAGAAAAAGCAGAGTTTAGTACAATTGCAAATTATTAGTTGTGAGTGAAATTCAGTTTAGCACTAACCAGTAGTGTTCTCACTGGTACCTCCAGAATCAGTAACCACTTCAGCAGGCAAGCTCTGAGCAAGTTCCAGTTTCTCTGGGATATGCAGGTATTTAATAGTAGATATTTGTGTAACAGAGGAAAGAGAAGATCCTGAGGAGACAGAACCACCTGACGAGCGAGTGTCTTCCAGGCTTGCTTCCATGATCGGGCTGGAAAGAAAGTCATCAATTACTCAGACTTCCAGAAGATAGAGTCTAGATAATGCCAGCCTAGTGACTACGAGAGGATACTGTACACTCCCAGGCTTCTTTATGTTAAAGAAGTCCTTTCCCATCCTTAGTGGAAAATCGATAGTTATGTCAGAGCTTCATTTTAGCTTCAATGATTGTTTATACTCAGCATCTTATTCTGCAGATGAATTCTATATTCTCTTCCATTAAACATGACTGCTACAACAGAAGACATAATGTTTACGACTCCCTTTGCTACCAGAATTCAGACCTACAGTGCTTTTAAAGCCGTGTAGGGCTGGCTGGGAAATAACTCTTGCTCTTCCTTCCCAATTATAATCAGCATGGTTTCCCAGGGAACTTGCCAAGTAAACAAACACCTTCAGCATGGTATACATTTTTACATACCAAGAGCTAGCAACTCAAACTCGGTTCTAAATTAAGAAAACCCCATACGACAGATATTTTTTTTCTTTACAATAACAAGAAACAGTTGTTTGCCAGGTTTTTTCTGCTCTCCAGCTTTTCTCCTCTGCAGAAGAAATCTAAACCATAATCACCAGATTCATTTTACATACTATAATAGCTACAGAAGCATACGAGTATAAAAGGAACTGATGATTCTGCTTTTAATCTCTGGTTACAAAAACATAATGTGTTTATGAATTTCTTTGCAAGTTATTTGGTAGAAAAAGCATGGAGTTAAATCCTGTAGCAGCAATGCTGAAAAGCCAAGGGAGCTTGCCATCACCTCTTAAATCTGCTCAAGGCAAAATGGACCCAGAGCTGGAGAAATGGCTGTGTTCAGAACATACTCTTCAGAAAATTGTTTTGTCAGCAACAGAACAGTAAAACCACAGCCAACAAAAGACACACAGGAAAAGGGGCTTAAGATGCTTTGCTGTTAATTACCTCAGTTTATTTACACAAAGAGCTTCACTGTATGCTCCCTCACAAACCAACGCCTCCTGATTCAGAGATGCAGTCTTAGATTCTGGACAGTCTTCCTTCAGGACACTCTGTGAAAAAGCAGGAGCTGGGACTCTCTGAGCTCCCACGCCATGGAAGGGCGTTGAGGCCAGATGGGCAGCCCCAACAAAGTCACACGTGTCTTCCGGGTTGGCACAAAGGGTTTTGTTCTTGTAGGAGCCCGTCACAATTGCATCTTCAGTCAAATGTTCAATTCCATTCAGCTCATCCTGAAAAAAAGTAGGAGACAGTGAAAAGCCTGGAGATTTTGTGTCAAATTTTCTTTTAACTTATTTAAAAGCTGAACATCTTTCTCCCCTTTCTTTTATCTCACCACCTTCAAACATGAATCTGATACTTGGTCTTCATGTGTTCTACTTGTATTGCTCATTCAAATCGAGTAATTGGACCTTAACTCTAATATAGCTAATTTTTTTTTCACCTATAAAGGGTATTTTTGTTACCCTGCAGTGCTGCAGAGCTGCCATGAGCTGCTGAAGGCTACTTAGTGTCTACCACCCTAGAAGTGCTTTCCAGTTCTGTTCAGTTCAGTAGAACTGAAGGGTAAATTAGGGTACATAAAATTCTTCTCAGCTCAGAATAAAATCCTCCCAACCAATCAGTCTAAAGTCCTATTGCAGCATGCCATAACCAAGTCCTTTGGTGAAACAGCAACTACCACCTCTATTGAAAGCTTTACAGACATCTGCAGAACTGCTACATAAAGACACAGAGCTGAAGAAATAAGTCAAGCACATGGTACTTCAGGTGAAGAACACAGGAGATGCCCATTTGGATGCGTGGCAGGAAAGTGGATGGAACATGAGGCAGTATTTAAGAGTACAACTCTTCATCACACAAACTCCTTAAAGTTTCAGCATGAGTAATCCTGGCCACTAATCAGTCGCTTAAAATTTGGAAGACTCCTTACCATCATCTCCAAATTGGCCACCTCAAAGCCTAATAAAAACAGGAAATTTCCAGTGTAATCCTAACATCACACAATTCAAGTATCCCCATGCCAGACAGAGTTTAGAAGCCCTGCTTACTGCACATCATCTCAGTCCAGCCAATCTCACTCAGTTCAGACATTCTATGTTTGTTTCTCCTTGACAGGGAATCTGCTACAGGGTAAAGTGTTTCCTTACACAGGCTTCTGGTGGGATGTTTTCCTTTGCAGTTAGAGAATCTGAAGGTTTACGAACAGCAAGAGGGCGCCGGGCACTTTTCTGTGTAAGAGCTGCAGGACAACTGAGATAAAGTTACATTCCATTAAATGCTTATTATGGTAATTCTGATCTTCAACAGAGATTCCTCTCAAGAGTTTACTGACAATTTCAATCTACCACCTTCTACTACAGAACTACCAGTAAACTGCAATATATACAGCTTTCCAGAATGAAGGAAGTTTATATAGCAGCTTAAATAGTTCTAGATTGAGGAGGAACAATAAGAGTTTTTCCTCGTCATGGACTTCCCAAGCAGAGCAATGAAATAAAACAAATACAAATATAAGCAGAACAAAACACCATCCCACATCCATACAAGAAGCAGTACTGTATTTCAGCTACTACAGAAAGTGGTTTGATATTTCAGTTTTCCCTCCCTCTGAAATCTAGGTCTTGAATAATTTTACCTTATATTCTGATTTGCCAAACTAGAGTTTTCGTCAAATATGGAGAAAAACTTATCAGGAGCCGGGGGGGGAAGGAGACCTACATCTGTGAAGAAAAACCAAGAGGCAGTTTTTCCACAACAGTGTGTCCAGTGGTACTTAAAACATTTAATACACAGCCTTAAAAGTACCAGTCCTAGCAGGAAGTTACAGGACTGACATTTAAAGAAAACTATTAAGAAAAGGCTTAGTTGTGTCATGTTAACCACCCACTTTTACCACCACATGATGTTAGCTAGCTTGCTCTTTTCACAATACGCTTCAGAATGCGTACCTTTTTCCCCAAGGTTGGCCTCATCCCTCTGTTCCTCTTGTTCCTCCTCAGAGTCTAAAACCACATTTCCCCTTTGTGTGTCTGGGTGTACACCAAGAGGCTGGATAACCTCTGTCAATTGGGGTCAGAAGTAAGTTTCTTCAGCACACAACAACAACAAACTGAATACATAATTCAAACTTCCCAACCACAAACCCGAATATACAATTTCTGATTGTATTTCTCTACCAAATCCTCTGAGGAAAAAGGACCTAAGAGAGTATCAGTCTTGCTGTTAAACTCTTTTTACAGATTTTAGTAAGACTGCATATATGAAAGGATGAAGGAAGCTCTTCAGTTCTTAAAAGAGCTCTTGTGCTTGAAAGTCATTCAAATAACAGCAGTTCTCAGACCTCAGATGCTCAGTCTTTGGCTGAACATGGTTAAAGGCATTCAAACACTAGCACAGTCTCATTTTCATTCTTCTAATCCACCTAGACTTTTGGGTTTAGTGTGTTGCTATTCATATAAAAGAACACTTCCCTTCAGCATGCCCTTCTCCTGAGCAATAAATATTTAAATACTTGCCCTCAGAACAAGATGGTTTCTGTAGCTGAGTATCTTCAGAGGCCTGGGATTCACTGTGAAAAAGATACCAACTTGTTTGTTATATTTTACACACCTTCACAAAACACAAGGAAAATTTCTCAGAAAGGCAAGCCAAGCTGACATATGCTACTTGTAAGAAGTTAATATCCCTCAGACAAATGATCAAGTTTATATAAAGACAGATTACAGATCCTGGTTACAGGCCAGTGTCTAGGGTTATATTCCATTCTGCCTGAACATGCTATCCATTAGTGATTCCTGTTACTCATAAGTAATTACCCCCACAAGTTTTCTCATTGCTGGCAAATAAAATCCTGTGTTACCTTTGCAACTGAGGCCGTTTCTCCACAACTTCTGTTGCACCGGAGGAAGTAAATCCTTGGAGTCCCCTTGCAGGTGGTGAAGTTTCTGTTATCTCTGTTGGCTATAGGAACAAAAGCATGTTTTGGTTCTACAGTGACAGAATCACAAGCCATGCAACAAGGTTCCAGGAACATTCTGATAACCCTGTGTAGGTCATTATAGCCCTGATGGATTAGAGTCATAGAATAATTTAGGTTGGAAAAGACCTTTAAGATCATCGAGTCCAACCATTAACCTAACACTGCCAAGTCCACCACTAAACCATGTCCCTAATTATTAATTGTCTTTTTATTTGTACTTAGTTAACTTGCATGAAAAAAGTCCTTTCCTACTGCTTAGTGTAGTTAAAATGCATAATTTTACTCTTTGCAACCATACATAACTTTCATAGGAGATTTTAGTTATAACACAACTAATAAAGACACATAAGCAGTTAACATGGCGTACATCAAATTCACACCACTTTGTTGTTTACTACTAAGGCATTGTTTTGGAAATGGGGAAGAAAGAGGGGCAAAATGGGGAAAAGAAAGAGAGAACATACTTTATTAGCCCAACTGCTGAAGTTGGGAAAAAGAAAAGCTTTAAAATAATTAACTTTTCTCGTTACTTGCAACTTAAACTGTGGTTTAAATGCTGCCTAGCAATGCAAAACCCAAAGTATACTTTCTTAAAAGATGCTGGTCTGCATAGATTATTTTTTTTTTTTCCTTTGCTAATACATAGAGCACACTACTGTCTATAAAACTTGGAGACAAATCAGGTTTATACCTTAGCAGAAGGTATCTTGTCCCACTGTTAAATAACTCAACAATACTTGTAAAGTAACACTACACAACTTGAAGTCTTTGATTTACATTCCTACAGTGAAAGGATATGGCCTGGGGAGAAGAACAGAAATATTTCTCTGCGTATTCATTTACTGGGTGATTTATGTGTGCAATAGACTGAAGCATCCTTTCAAAAAGTATCAGCCAAAGAGAAACATATTAGATATTGTTCCTCCTTCGGTTCTTTTACTTAAAAGAGCAGCTATTTGTAAAAGAGCAGTTAAATGAGGACAATACCTGTTCACTCGGCTGCTGCTGCTGCTGGTCTTCTTTCTTCTTTAATTTCTTCTCCATCTCCTCAATTTTCCTTTGTATTTCTTCCTTCTTCTGTGCTATGGCCTGCATCTCCTCTAAGGAAGAAAAGCTTATAAGGCACAATGCATTTTTCACATGCAACCTGTGATTAAAGCCTAAATTATTTTTAAAAGGGATAAAACCTCTGGTGTCCTCTCTCTGTTTCACAGCTTACATGTAAAGCTACCTGGTATGTACTTCCTCTGTACCTCAGAGCAGTTAAATAACTATTCCAGTAGGAAAAGCAAAGCAGCTGCAATAAGTTAGCCATACGCTGATCAGAAGTATAATTTTATGATTCTGTCTCAAAATCTTACATCACCCCGTTCCAAGGCATACCTTCAGTTTTCTTCTTTGCTTTCTTTCTGTAGATTTCAGCTCGGATCTCTTCCAAAGAAAATTCTTCGACCCCAGCATAAACTTTATCTTTACAGTACATCACCACCTCTTTCTTTTCCAGAGTATCCTGCTGATGATTCTGCACCCGCTGTAGTGGATCCTCCTCTTTCTCAGGCTTGCGAGCACTTAACACACGGTTTATGCTGGGTTCAATTTTGTAAGGAGTCCTGAAAAAACATGCAGTCATTACTTTGATTATACGTATTTTGATGCAACACAGAAAAGCAAGCACAGGAGAGAAAACAGCTAATTTCAGAATAGTCTAAAGACATTCTGTTCTGTTGAAAGAGAACACAAACAAGAAAAAAGGAATGACAGCACATAAAAGCCAAGTGTACCAACTCAGAATTGTGTAATAAAAAAAAGTGTTAATAAAGCCCAGTCGATAGCAAATAAAATTCCTATGAGACTCTGAATTGCTGTGCATTCTGGAGCAGGACCTATGTTTACTTTAGCTCCATCCATGTGAACACACAGTGACAAGTCTCTACTCATCCCATAAAATGGAGATTATCTGGGAGAAAAACAAAAGAAGAATCAGCAGGACTGAAAAATGGAAGATCTTGGCCTAGATGAAGCCTAGCATTTTAGACTGAAAAAAAGAGGAAGATTTAAGATACAGTAAGAGGGGAATTCGCTCAAGGAGGATGTTTTGCACACTGAGTGACAGAAATGAAGTGCCCCATTACAAAAAAAAAACCCAAAACAAACCGACCAACCAAACCAAAACCCCCTCAGTGTACAGATAAAGGAGTCTGTAGCAGCCAATTTCTCAGCTTGAAAGTGCTTTCTGAAAGTGCTACATGCTAATTTCAGGAGAGAGGAACCAGAATTCACACAGTTTCACAGATAGCAGTAATCCATTAGTACCTCGATAAACGATGAGCTGAACAACTGACCTTGAGAAATGTCTTAATTGTGGTTTGGGTAAATAGTTCAAAAGAAAAAACAGGGGACATTCAAGACATCTGTTTTGTTTTGCATGTGAATGGACTCGACCCCAAGGCCATTTGGGAGGTTATGAGGCAAAGAGGTGCTCCTAATGGGTGGGGGTTTTTAAAACTTTTATTTGTGAGGATGGGGACTTACTACCAAGATCACCACAGGGTTCTTCTACCCAAATCTCTGGATGACAACCGATGGCATCATTTGCACCATGTTTACACAGTTTCAACACATTTTCAGACCTGATTTGGTTGATGGCATGGCATAAGGAAAAGGACTCAAAGGCAGAAAAAAAAAATCTGTATAAAACTGTGTACAAACTCTCTGCTCAAGTTGCTCACAGCTAATTTAGCATGATGTTCAGTTCACCCATTCCTTCCTTTTCCCAGGTATAAAAAGATGCTGCCTTCTGTAAATAGCAAGTCATCATCTGAGAGACCAGCATGTCAGGAGATTTAATTCTATGGCATCACTGACTTTCAGGAGCAAGAAATAGTCTTATAACTTAGACAGAAACTTAATGTTTTACATAACCTTAAACTAAATTCTGCTATGTCCTTGGTCAGAGCTATTCCACAGTCCACATGCAACCTACAAAACCCACAGGAAAGATCCATGCCAGTAGCCAGCTCTCAGCATTCTCCGATTATATGCAATTGAGAGCCAAGGAAGCTGTGTGTAATAGCAAACATTGCTTTCCAGTCCTCTCAGGAATAGTGTATGTATTATATGGCCATCATTAGCCACAGAAAAAGAAAGGTTAGCAGCTTTGCAAAACAATGCATTTTCCTCTGCTCTAACAAAACAGAGCGACCCCATCTCCTGGGATTTATCAGCATATCAGTGAGCACAGTACAAGCAGAAAGGTAGTTTCAGGCAAAGCAGCATACTCCCCAATAACCTAAGCAACACTGTTGTCATGGAAACAGTGACAGCTTGTTTCAGAATAAAACTCCAGATAGAATGAGCAGAGTTCCCAAAATAGAGGAAAACAGCAATAAGCCTCCCTCGATTCATGGCTGCTTTCATAACAAACAGCATCTTAAGAGAGGTAAGTGTTTTTGTGTAAACCCCTCGAGTTAAGCTATTAAACTAATCAGTATAGATATGATACAGGCTCCCACATAATGAGGAGCAATAGTCAAATAGTTCCTGTGTCCTCCTGCATCCTCCACTGAAGCTTCTGCCTTCAAACTAAAGTACCAAGGGCTTCCAGGCTGACTGATATTTTAATTCTTGTAGATCTGGAGGTTTGACTACTTGGCAAAATGAGTCAGAATCTCACAAAGCAGCTTTGATAACTCCCAGTGCAATCCCATATGAAACCGAAGTGAAGACTCACATGACTGGCTGCGCTGACTCTTCCACATAGGGGGTGAAGCTGGGCAGTGGGTAGGGCACTTCTGTACCAGGGTTTGCACTGCTGCGAGGACGCTGAGGAAGGAAAAGTCAGTGTTGACAGCTTAAAGCTTCATGGTCAGACTCGACATTCCTCTATCCTCTGAATCACCCTTTTCCAAGTGTTTGGCTCATTGTAGTTTTTTTTATTTAAGAAATTAAACCTGACAGTTTTACAAGATTAATTCCTTTCTGATATATAAAAAGTTACAGACCATCAGCTGAGTACTAGCTCCTAAAAAAGCCAGACACTCGTTCTGCACATCCTCATCATCCGATTACTTTCTAGTCTACCCCTCTACTCTACACAGAACAGGAGAGCACTGGAGGTTATCTAAGGACGTAGGAAACAAACTTGATTTAATCGGATTAATTTCCTTCAGATAAGGTCTTGGATCATTTCTCTAGAACAGCTTCAACACCTGCAGCACAGCTGTTTCTTTTCATGTCTCCAGCATTAATTTAAACCAGGGGAACCTACTTTCTATCGTCCTGTTGTCAGGATAAGTATTCCACTGATACAGTAGTTCTCCAATTCTTTTGATCTCCACTCTTCTGTTTTCCTCACAAGCACTTCAAAACAGATTTGCAGAGTGCTGTACATGCCTTATTTTCATAAGGGGATAGGCAACAAGTTCTTCCTTTGGGTTGTACTGTGTGGTATCAGTTTAACTCCTGCTCTTCTTTCTTACAGAATTAACTAATGCCTGGTTCCTCTCCCTTTGGCTAGTGTTTTCCCTCTTACATTCCTTTTCTGCCCTCCAAACCATTTTTTTGATGGCCATCTCTGCCATTTTTTTCTGGTTAGGAAGAATTAAAATTTCTTGATTTAAGAACTCTAGAGAGTTTTAAAAACTTATTCTAGCAAGATCAGTTTGCTAAACTTGTATAGATTACACATAGCCAAAGACCCTTTAGGAAGAAGCCAGGAAGATCTGTAGTTACAAGTAGACACAAACCCTAGGCAAGGGAGAAGGAGTAAGACCTTCATCTCAAGGATCAGCAGAAGTCATCACCTTCCTCTCTTTTGCCAGTCCATTCTGAGATTCTTACCCTGCCAGAGTTCCAAGGCCCCACGCTTAGTTCGTTCTCCTTGGCCCTGGGAGCTGGAGGTGCTGCCCATGGCTGGGGTGTAAGTACAGGAATCTCAGGTCCAGAAGCTGAATTTTCATCAAACACAGCGAAACCTGGATTATTTGGAAGCTGCTGAGAATTTAGAGTCTGTAAGCTTCTGTTTTGGATCGTGGCTACAAGCAAAAAGATTTATACAAATTAACCTTTAAACTATCACACTTGAGCGCAAATTCCACAACAAAAAGATGTAACTCTTCCAATAAAAATGTGTGTTTTCACCAACTGAATGTACCTTTAACTGCATCTCCTACACGACTAATTGGGGCTCTCACTTTTTTCTTCCCCCAGCCTTTTAGATCTGCCAGTGAGCTTCTCTGAGGTTCTGCAGCTCCCAGAAGACCCATATCTGTTTCATCAGGAGTTTCCTCAAGCCCCAGTAGTGCCTGCCGAGAAACACGGGTCTGAAACTGCCTGAGAAAAATATTGGAGAAGTCAGCATAAACTTCACTGTACCAGGTATCTACTGAAGCACATGAGACTACTGAAGTTCTTCCCTTCAGCTGGAAGCTTACCTGTGGCGGGACTGGAGTTTGTCCAAAGGCTCAGCCTTGCGCTGAAGACCTTCCTGGAATATCAGATCTGCTTTCTTAAAACTTCCTCTAGCCTCAAGTACTTCTGCCCATGTGATGTAGAGCAGTGCCAGCGTTGTGCCAATTTCCTGGCTATGTAGGTAACTGTACAGGTCCAAGGGCTCATTACAACAGTTTCCCTGAAACAAAGTATTTCAGTGATTACATTGGACTGCAAAGGATTTTGTGTTTTGATGCCTCCTGCAGACCCCTGATTTCCATACAAGTCCTAGAGGAGCAGCTGTAAGGCCAGGACTTACGATTGTGTCATGCCACAGGGCACAAGGTAAAAGAAAAGGAATTCAATAGGAGAAGAATGATAACAAGATAAACCTCTGACTGCATGTATATGTCTGCCAATATTGTTACCAATCCCTTAATTCTAGCCTACATATTCAAAGTCAGTCATTTCTTAGATTTTTTTTTTTAATCTGAGATAATTCAATGATTGAACTATTGAACTATGTCATATTAGTATTCCTGAAAATACTTATTTTAACTTTAGATAAAGTACAGCATGTTTCTTATCAGTTTCTGAACTGGTAATTCAGCTCAGGAAGCTAAACCTGGAGAAAAGCTGCTTTAATACAATGAGAACAACAAAAACATAGCAATGGAAAGACAGGGCAAGACCAAAACACACTCAGTTTGGTTTTCCTTAAACATAGGGTGCGGATACAAGACAGAAGTTAAACTGGTAGGACAGATATAACATCTAAAATGTAACTTTAAATCACTTTCCTTTCTCCTTAAATAAATTATCAAGCTCTACTCATTCAAACTAGCTTTTCCAAAACAAAACTTAGGGAGCTCGTAGCTGTCCAAGCTGAATGTTCCTAAAAAAGGTCTGAAGATCCTACTGAAAATGAGAAGTGGAATTCAAGAGTAGGTAGCACGTTTGCAGAGAGATACTTCTAATATTGCACCAGTTGTACAACATATTCTTTAACCTGCTGTTACAAAAATCAGCTTAACCATGTGCAAATGACATGACAAGCACCGAGAGAAAGCAGCACCCAAGACATTCACAAAGCACTCACAAACTTGAGCCAGATGTTCAGATAGCGAGGATCTTTGTAGTATCGCTGCTGTTCACTGAGTGCTTTCACTGCCCTCTCCAGTATCGCTGCGAGATTGCTCTCCTTTCCACCTTGGGGGAAGGTTTGCTCTGTCCACTTGATGTACCTAGAGATGGAATATATTCATAGGAAGTCAGTTCTGAGTAAGATACAAGACTTCTGTTTCTGTACAATGTGAGGAGATTTAGAAAGAAAAGCAATTATAGTATTGAAACTCAACTTATTACTCAAAAAACTGTTACAGAGTTTATCTTTTAATGAGTTTCTTATTAGAATATTTTTTTCCCAAGGGTATCTGACCTTTCTAGTCTTTCTTCTGAATCAAAAGGAAGCTTACCGGTCCCAGACATCCAGTGGATCATCTCCAGAGTAAAATCGGATTTCTGATTCAAACTCCCTAATAAAAAAAACAAAATTATCCATCCAATAAATACACGTGCATAACTAAAGACATTTTCTACACTGCAAACCAAAACCTTCCTTCTCACTCATACCATTTTGTAGGTCAATAGTAAAAAAAAAAAACTGCGAGGTTAGCACACATTTGGACTTGAGCTTTTACTAAGAGCAGAAAAATTTAAAAAATAACCTTTTGCACTCTTCAAAATGAAAGTGCTGGGAAATGTATCACTATTTAACATGTTAAATATATCAGTTAGTGAACTTCTTTTATGCTCTTTTTAAAGCTGATGAGATTAGTACAGTTGAATAAGATATAGAAGAACTGATGAGAAGGCAGGAAGATAAGGGGAAAGCAGCATTGCTCACTGTTTTTTGAGCTGAAGAGCAGTGTGGTTGGAGGTCTCCTGCTGAGCCAGCGCTTCCTGCAAGGCAGCCATGACACGGCCCTGCCGCAGGGGCTGCACATTCTCTTTGCACAGCTCCCACTCATCGAAGTGCTGCGACATGACAGCCTCTCCTCGAGTTCTGCCTTAACAGCAAAAACAGTAAGAGATTGATTCATTAGGCAGGATGCTAACCTTAAACCTGATAGACCTGGCTGTTATTAGCTGAACCACCACACACTCTCTGTGCAGCCATAAGCACACAGAATCACAGAACAGCCTTGGGTGGAAGAGACCTCTAAGCTCACCCAGTCCAACCAGTAACCCAGCATTAAGTCCCCACTGCCCCATGTCCCTCAGCACCACATCTCCACGGCTCTGAAATCCCTCCAAGGGATGGGGACTGCCCCCTGCCCTGGGCAGCCTGGGCCAGGGCTGGGGAACCCTTCCAGGGAAGAAATTTCTCCTAATATCCAATCTAACCCTCCCCTGGCACAAGCTGAGGCCATTCCCCTCATCCTGTCACTGTCACCTGGGAGAAGAGACCAACCCCCCCTCACTGCCCCCTCCTTTCAGGGAGCTGCAGAGAGCAATGAGGTCTCCCCTCAGCCTCCTCCAGACTGAACCCCCCAGTTCCCTCAGCCGCTCCCCACCCCACCCCAGCTTATGTCCCCAGGTTTGAGAAGGCATCGGGAGGGGAACCACACGAAACAAGAGCTAAGCACCTCTTGTCAGGCAGGTGATGTCAGCAGGAAAGGCTCCTCAGGTTAAGGTGTTCCCCTCCACCCCCCGCGGTTACCGCTCCCCCTGAGGCCGCCGAGCAGCGACCTCCGGCCGAGGGGGGACTCGGCAGCGCCGGCGCCTGGGTCGGGCCCAGGACCCCTGCCTCCCCGGAACGAGCAGGCTCGCCGCCAGCGCCGCGCCAGAGGGGAGGCCGTTCCCTAGGCGGCTCCAGAACGGCGGTTCGCCGCCAGGCCGCCCCTCCCGCCCCGCTCCCTCAGCGCCACACGCACCGCGCGCAGGGGTCCCGCTCCGCGCCTCACGCACGCGCCCCGCGCGGCAACCGCAGCGCAGCCTCGGCCCGCTGCGAGATTCGAACTGCAACGGCCGCCCAGCCTCCTCCTCCTCCCCATTGGCCGCCTCCTCCCCATTGGCCGCCCGGCCGCCTCCTCCCCATTGGCCGCCCCTCACCGCGCCCTCCCTGATTGGTTCCGCCCCGCTCCCGCCCCGCCCCGCCGCGGTGCATCATGGGAGCGATAGTTTCCCTCAGGGCGGCTGCGCGGGAAGACATGAATAATGAGTTTTAGAAGTAATGACCTTATAATTAATCTCAAGGAAACGGCAGCTGCCAGCACAAGGCACGTTCCAGCGTCCTCCTGCTCGCATCGTTTCCCTTGCTCAGTTCTGCTGCTCGTTTGACCCGAAAGCGCCCGAAATCATCTGGTTTCTCCAGGTTGTTTCTCTGACAGAAAAACAAAGGAATTGTGTTATTTTCTCCGAGGGAGCAGTCCTTTCGGCAGGTGACTAGCCATTAGCTCTGCTTTGTTGTCACAGAAAATCTCAGTTCTCAGGTATTCCTGCCAGCACAGCATGTGGGACCCTCAAACTGGCTCCCAGTAACCCCTCTGGTCCGAAGGGAGTGTCCAGAGGTGCCAGCTCGGGCCCAGAGGTGGCTCCCAGTAACCCCTCTGGTCCGAAGGGAGTGTCCAGGGGTACCAGCTCGGGCCCAGAGGTGGCTCCCAGTAACCCCTCTGGTCTGAAGGGAGTGTCCAGAGGTACCAGCTCGGGCCCCAGAGGTGGCTCCCAGTAACCCCTCTGGTCCAAAGGGAGTGTCCAGAGGTACCAGCTCGGGCCCCAGAGGTGGCTCCCAGTAACCCCTCTGGTCGGAAGGGAGTGTCCAGAGGTGCCAGATCGGGCCCAGAGGTGGCTCCCAGTAACTCCTCTGGTCCGAAGGGAGTGTCCAGAGGTGCCAGCTCGGGCCCCAGAGGCAGTGTGGCTGTGCTCATGTGGTGCTCAGCCCAGTTAGTTACCTGCTCTCCTACAGCATTGCAAGAGAGGACTAATTAGCACAAGAGGCTGCAGCAATACTGCTATACTGCTTCCAGTGCCAGGGTGAGACCAAATATTTCTGCTCTGCACTTATTTACATAGTATAGGCATGTCCTCAGAGTCAGCAACTTAATGGGGTGGCTGAAGTACATTAACAGCTCCCCCCACACTAGTTTCAAGTAGTTCTTCAGCATTGGCTTGTGTTCCTGTAGGCTAACTGAAGTGAGTTTGGAATAGTTGTTTACCTCTCTTTAAGTGAAAGTTGAGATCTTAATAAAATCCAATATCCTCAGGGCCTTAAATGTACAGATGTCTTGCTCCCTTCTGCATTCTACATCTGCAAAGACTGAAATATGAGGCAGCTGATGCTTAACATGATACCCAATAGCATTAATCCACCTTCATTAGTATTCTCCACAGGAGGGACAACGTAGGGTGCTTCAGAAATGTGGTACAATGCAGTAACTCAAGGGCTTGGTAACAGAGCTACACTGCTGGGTGAGAAAGAGACCACCAAAGGTTTAGCCTAAGATGGCTGCTTGATAACATTCAGAAGCTGGGAAAACACATTTAGTGCTGAGCCCTTTGTGAGAGTGCAGCTACTTTTTCTCTAACACATCTTTTGTTGAATGTGTTACAGGAGCACTCCAAGACCTTCATCAACATGGAGTTTGAGAGGACTGACCCATGTTATAATAACCAGTTCCCAAGCTTACGAACAGACTGTTATCTAAGCTGTTTGAAGAGGAAAAGATACGGAATGAAAGCAGAGATCTTGAGCAGCTCTTGGGGACAAGGTACGACATGTTAAGATACAATATTCAGACTGAACACTAAATCCATGTTGTTCTAAGATTATTGCTCAAATGTGAGTTTTGATCCTTCCATTACATTTTTCTTAAATCTACCCATACAGTTAAACTGTCAAAAAGACTTGAATGTCTTTGGAGTTTAAGGACGAGCTTTTAAAGGTATTTAGGTTCTTATTTGCCATCAAAACCCACTTCAATTTAAGCACTTAGATGCTTTTCATTCCTGCACAGAGAAGGGTCCATGTAGAAAGCGTTGCATGAAACTTTGTCTGCCTCAGAAAAGTCACAGTGCTTCTCATAATATTCCTATCTGAATCTATATTTCTTTAAAAGCTTACTGAAACACTTTTTCGTTACTTTGCTTTATCAAAAGTCTTTTTATAAAAACATTTCAACCACTAGTATATTTTTCTTTCACATACAAATGTTTATAAATAAACGTGATTGTTGTACAACAACGCAAAAGTTTAGTCAACCTTCCCAGCCTACACAAACAAACAAATCCAACCAGGTTTATTGTCATTTCAGATGGACTTGAACTTAAAAGATTACATTTTCTCCTTGTTCCTTTCACATTTTTCTTCATTTCCTTTCAAAAAGTAATGTGAGATTGAAAGGTCAGTGAAACCTTCCTGCTGACAGGACGCCCCAGTTCATCACAAGGCTCTGAAGGAAGGGAGTTGGCAGAAGCACCTTCACTTTCTGCTTTCTCATTCAAGCTGTGTAAGAGTCAAAGCCAGATCCTTTGCTGTCCATGTGATGGCACTATTTGAACATACTTTTTTCCCTTCCGAATGCTGTGGTTTAACTTTGGTCTGAACAAGCAAAAACTCCTGGGTATTTCCCGTATGAATTTTGCAGAACATATAGGCTTGTGGGGAGACAGGCTGAGCAGCTGGGGCTGCAGAGGAACAAACTGCCAACTGGGAGCCCGGGAGGTGAGTGGCACATTGATGGGACTTAAATTCCATGCCAGCAGAGGGAGGCCAGAGCACCAACAGCTGACTGCAAACTGAGAGCGCCTGGCTTCAAACAGCATGCCAACACAAAGGGCCAAAAGCATGGGAAGCATGACGGGAGAGTGAAGCACCAACAGATGAGTACAGATTGCAAATCGAGGGAGCTCATAAATCAGTGTGCTGATGCATGTACCCAGAAGGCCACACAATACAGCAGCAAAGGAAAGACAGACTGACAACAGCGTGCCAGTGGACAGAAATAGATCACATCTGGCAGAGCAATGGGGGAATGGAGCAGCCACGCTGTGTCAGCCCTCATGATCTGCCTCCTGCAGGGAACCGTTTAGTTCAATCATTGGTCACAGGTATCATGAAACAGTCTCCTGGACAAGCAGAAAAGGATTTTTCCTTTCTCCAGGTGTGTAGAAAGAAGAGTTAGAGGAGGATAGTCCACAGAAAAACAGCCTCCAAATGTAAAAGTGAGAGGAAAGTTGTGCCTTAAGAAATCCCAAGGCTAGCAAAACACTGCAGGAAATGAGGAGGTGTTTCTGCTCTCACACACTTAGGGGCAGCTGGTCTGAGAAGTTGTGCATGCATATATCTGTGTCCCTTCATCACTGGGGTGGTGTCATCTTCGGTAACAGCTGGTGGTGCAGCCAAATTCACCATGCTGCTATAGATACCAGGCCAGCACTACCTGACTGCACAGAGCCAGCTGCACTAAGGCTGATTTGAGCCTGTCCCCTGCCTTCAGTAAAAAGGTCTGTCTGTGTCAGCACTTCTGTCAGAAATGTTTTTCCTGGTTCATTAAAGGCAGATGAGATCTGGCAATCAGCAGTTCTCCTTCCCAGTGCCAGTCAGTCACTTTTCAGGTCACTATGCTTTAAAATAATTCAAAGCTCCTTGTTAATGCACTGAGGCAGGAATGGGCAATTGCAGCCTGTGTAACATAGCTGTGGGTAACATCATGCCTTGTTCTATGACACAATCCTGCATAGCCAAAACAATCCCTAATCAGCTGGGCACTGAGTACCACTGAACCATTGTAAATGCTGATTCTTGGTGCACAGCAGATCAGTGGCACATTTTTGGACCTTTAGCCAGAAGTGAAAAAAGCAAATTCCTGGAGCGGGTCAGGATAGAAACACTCCAGCTTCACCCACCGCTGATGTACCTCCTCTGAGCATGTCAGCATGGAGGGCAGGCTGGGCTCTACCCTCACCCTTGCTGGTGGCCGAAGGTGCTGGACTAGTAATTAGCAACTAATGGAGAGTTTTCACAGTCCCGTGGGAAATGTTTACTGGAGATAACCCTAAGCTACTTGAGGAACCATGCTTACCTGGCAAACACAGGGCACACTCCCTGCCCTCCCTTATCAGACAAACTGCACTTGTAATTTCTGGGCAAATAGCTTTATTGCTGGGAGGAAGCAAGCTTTCCACATCTCAATCTGCACCTTCAGCCAAAGGGCAGCTCCTGGAGTCCACACAGCAAGGGCAGCACTCTTCAGAGAAAGGAGAGCAGAACTGAGCACTACCAACACTGGGACAGGCAGATGTATAGAAATATAGACTGGGATGATAAAAGCCTCTGTGCTTTGGTGTACACATGGATCCCTGCAACCACACTTCAGTTTCTCTCCAGGGTTTACCTGGAATAAGGGCAGCAATATGGAGATTGGCTTGTAGGGAAAAGGCAGGATTATTATTTGTTGGTTTTGCTTCTCTACCATGAGACTTGTCTTGTTGCAACCTGTGCTGTTGTGCTAAGCTGAGAAAGTGAGATAAACATTAGTGACCCAAGCTCCTTCTGCTGCATCTGCCTTGGCCACTCCTCAGCTTTTTACTGGAAGTGAAACACTCAACAGCCCATGTCTGCTCTGTAGCAAGCCCCAAAATGAGAAAACCAGGAGCAGCACAAGTTTTGGTCAGAAGATGCACAGCCATATTCTCAGCCAGTGGAAGTCAGCCCAGCTTCTGGTTGCCAGCGAGGGGAAAAGATTGGTTGATGGGAGATTTAAGTCTAGACCAGAGCATCAAACACTTCACTCCCCATGCTACTGGGAAATTGTGTGCTCACTTAGCTGAACTGGGGTTTTAGGGCAGAGCCATAATTGAAGATAATATTGCTGAAAGATGAAGGAGGATTAAGGGAGGAGGGGTCCAACATGCTGTGGTGCTGTCACCCCATGAAGTCAATCCAGAGGTCAGCAGGCTTTCTAGCTCAAGACTGGACTCATAAGCCAAGCACAGCAGAGCTGAGTTGGTCTCAGTGAACCATCTCTGCTCTCAGGCTGCAGCTCAGCTCTAGGTAAAGCTTGAAAGATGGTATTTTACCAGCAAAGAGCCTGCTGGGCTCCTCACAAATGGAGAAAGGTGGTATGCAAAGGGGTTGGCATCTGAGACGAGAGGAGCACAGAAATGGTGGTGACATCTGGCACTTGGAGGCAATGCTGACCTCTACCTTCAGCAGCAACGATAAAAGCAACACCTTGAGCCCTGTGGGACAAGGGAAACAATGGGAAGAAGCATGCTGATGCCACATCCAGCACCCCTGGAACGATACCCATTGATGCCAAGAGCCCACAGAGCTGGAAATACCCCTGGCATTTCATAGACAGGCTCTGGCAGGAGCAATTCTTTTCCCCAACAGATAGGAGACAGGCAGCTAAATAAGTACTGCACAATTAGTGGTTTTATGACATAGAAAAATAGATGACAAAATCCTTCAGTAAATAACATGTTATCAGTCCTTGCTTACCAGTGACAGAGGAAACAGCAGCTTCTGAGCATGTAAACTGCTGGCTGCTGGCAGGACAAGGACCATGTGTTGGGAGCACAGAGTCTGGCATGGCAGAAAGCAGAGCCAAGCCCTGAAGTGAGCTCCTGGATACAGTCAGAGGAGCAGCTGCAGGGTGAGGGTGACTTGTGCTGGTGTACACCCTGCAGCTGGCATCAAACCATAGCACCCTAAAGGGAACAGTCAAGCAGTCGGTGCTGGCTTATTTACTCGCCAAGAGGAGAACACTGCGGTGTGTAAGTAAATTGCTGCTATGAGCTGGGCTGTTTCAAAGTCAGTTCAGCTACATCTCTGCTGTACCTGCAGCCCGTGTGGGAAATGTGACGTAAGGGGCTCCAAGGGGAACAGGCAGGAAGGTGGAGACATGAGACTTGTTCCCCCCCAGTCAAAATCCTAATTGATATTTCAAGGTCTTGCTAAAAGGTTGAATTAGCTGTAACCTCTTCTGCTTTAATCACTGCACCTCGTCCTCCTGCATTCCAGTTCCCCCTGAGCAGAAAGATGGGCTTCAGGTCAGCAAAGCAGGTGAGATTCCCCCGTTTTTGCGGGGGGGAGTGCAGCCTGTTTCCATCATAAGCTATCGTCCTCTTCTGTCATTGCATCTATGTGAGACATGTCAGCTACCACTTCTGCAGCTGGGAGTGACAAGTGCTCCGAGGCAAAGGACACTCCCAGTCCTCTGTGGTGATCATCCTTGTCATAATCTTCTTCTTCCTCCTCATTCTTCTGCAGATCTTGGTCACTGTCATCATCACTGTCTTCTGCATTGTCCTCAATCACTTCAACTCTCTCTCCAGCATCTGGATCCACATCAGTCTTAAACCACACAGCTTTGTAGCCATCATCTGCCACGTGCCTGTCTGTCTTGAGGATAGACTTCACTTCTTTCTCGTGCTCAATTTCTTTTTCCATTTCTTCCTCTTTCTCTTCCTGGTCAAAGATGATGGTGGAAGCCAAAGAAGCCTTTGGGAGACTATCAATTTCTTCTGTATTGGAAGAGGGCAAGGAAAGTGCTGGCTGCTGTAGCACATGTGTCCTGGACTGGATGCTGCCATTTTCTGACGTCTCAACCTCTTTGATGCTCACATCTGGGTGTTCATCTTGCTCGTAAGATTGGTTCTGGTAACCCCCAGGGGTCTTCTTGGAGAACTACAGGAAGAGACACACCTCATGACTGAAGTGAAAGGAAAAGAAATGGGGTGGGGAGCAAAGGGGTGGCAGAAGTGACCAAAATGCTGCTCAGAAAAGCTTCAGCTTGTTTTGCAGACAGCTGTCTAAGCCC
Source organism: Podargus strigoides (assembly GCA_028020825.1). NCBI lineage: Eukaryota > Metazoa > Chordata > Aves > Caprimulgiformes > Podargidae > Podargus > Podargus strigoides. The sequence goes on along the minus strand of CM051633.1, from coordinate 17,783,843 downwards.
AGGCACAGGATATGAAGGGACCTTTCTCTCCGTTGACTAGAGAGGGAGGATGAACAGTGGTTTATACCACAGACAGGTTTTTCAGTCTCCCTCTGATACATGTTACATTCATGCAAGATATTGTGCTCCATGGAGCTGTGGTCCTCTCTTTACCATGTCTGCTCATCATCTGCCACATGGCTCCAGCCTCAGGGGGCAGAAAAAGACAATAGCAAACACCACCAAAGCCATGCTGCCTTTACAAACATTGTCTTGGGAGTGATTCGTCACCTTCACGAACATGTAGTATTTGGACATCCCATGCAGACTTTAAAACCTCCTGAGATCCCACTTTCTATCTCTAAGGTACAAACAAAGCACTTACCTTTTTCCTTATCAGGTATTTGACTGGTTTTCCATACTGTTTATATATCATCACTCCAAGGAAGACCAAGGCAATCAATAGCAGTGCTGCTAATGTACCACCTAAGATAGCCATATCCCGAGCAGTGTGTGTCTTATCAGAGGAGGTTACAGCTACAAGAAAAACAAACCAGTGTTACAAAGCCTAAAAAAGGCAGCTAGCTTTTCTGACACACCACTTCATTGTGGGAGAAGCTCCAAACAACTTTTGAAGGGCAAAGCAGCATCCTGTGCTACTGAACGTGACAGTGATATAATTTAATGTCACAGAAAGCCATTTGTTTGCTGTCCTAAAAACAGAGGGGTTTTTCTAAGGTGACCACTCACGGAATATTATAACTTCTGATAAGCTACATGAAGTGGAAATAGCATCTATTTCCATGACAGTGACTTGTACCCTGTGTTTTAACTAAGCTAATATATACGTGACTATCAGGCGAGCAGATATTATGTGGAGTAAAGCAAGGCAGGTTTTTTACTTCCCCACTTCACCCATTTACACCTGAATGCAAAAATGAGGTATGTTTGTACATGTGTGTGTGAAAATGCAAGTCTTCCTTTAATCCGGAACATCACCTCTGATACTGATGAGCACATTAAAATGGGAAATAAAAAAGCATGATAGGAAATAGAAAAAGCATTAGAAGGTCCCCAGGACTGGAAAGACAGCAACTTCCTCCAGGTTAATCAGCTTTGCTTCTTCTTGTCAGTGGGATTCTTTAATTTTTCCAGCTTCTTTTTGTAGTGTGGATTAGTCTCTTGAGAGTTTAATGATTAATGAAACACAGTTTTGTTCTCCTGCTGACCTGTTTATGACAATGGACTTTGAGTATTCCCTCCACATTTGATTGCACCCTCAGTTTATCATTAATACATTGGTGAGGACGTCACCGAATTTTTGCTTCTTAATCATGTCTCCTAGGGAGCCACAGCCCACAGAGCTGATGTGAAACTCCACCACCCTTAACTCCTTCTGTGCTGTGCAGCACACAGTGCTCCTGTGCAAGCCAGCTCAGCTTGGTGCTGGCTGTAGTATAAAGCACAATTCCTCTCATAGGCTCTGAGCCCTCCAGTGTAATTTCAGTCTCCTTTTTTGCATAGTAACCAGAATCATCATTTATGTGGGGTTTAAATAGCAAGGGCAACTTTTAAAAAGTTGCCTAGAAGCATTGGTACATCTGTTTGGAGCATTTGCAGCTCTGTGTACTGACACAGCTTTCTGCCCTTAAATTGGGTTTGGGTAGTTTTTATGCAGCCAGTGTTTTCAGCTATGAAGTGACACTGCCTTTAAGGGAATCCACATTTACACCCAGGAGCCCACTTTTTTTTCCCCTCCAGGAATCCCCACAATGGTGGTGGTTCAGAGGGTGAAGTAATGGAAAAGCCCAACTGGGAACTTCAGTCACACATCATCATGTAGAAATCAGTGGAGTTGGGGCATTATCTGCCTATCCTGATGTGAAAATGCATGATATTGGTTCATCTTAATCCAAAACATAAGAAGTTTCACAAGCTTCAAATCTAACTGATTTCTAACTGATTTATAGGAGCTATTTAGAGCCATTTCTAAGAAGTGAGGAAGTATAAGGTGGTTTTACATCAATAAAGCTAAATGATAACTGGAGGGTTATGTATGTAGTGTTTTATCTCTCATAGCCCCTGTAGAACCTCCCGTAGGTGTGGCGCTGGTCTCAGCCCAGGTTCCCAGACTTCAGTGGGTGACCTGAAAAGACCCTCCAGTCATCTCCACAAGGAAAACAAAGAGATACCCAGCCTACCTGTGGCAGGGGTGACCTCCACCATGATTACAGTGCTTGCCGCCTGCAGGCTCACCATATCTTTTCCAACAGCCTGTGTGAACATGGGAAAGAATAGCTCAGGGACTTCCTAGATCTCTAATTCCCTTTGTGGACAAAGTAGCCACAAGGACATGGCAGAACCTCCTTTGTGGACTGAGGTAGTGTGGGGCAGGAAGCAGCATGTGTTGGCAGCTCTCTCTACCCTGCCCATGTAGCTAAAACAATGCTACACTCAAGCTGGTTCAGATAGCTCCACAGGGCATGGCACTGTGCTAGGCAAGTCTTAGGGAGCCAGTTGTCACTGGCAGGCAGATAGACACAGTGAACATCTAGCTTCTTGGGAAGTCTGACTTTAGTAACTGCTTCCTTTGACCTGAGCAAAAGAGTACCTGATTTGCCAAAGGATTTCCAAGTTTGGGGCTGTAGCCTTCAGAGCTAGGTAGATGCCAGCAATCATACCCTATCTATATCTACACATCAACCTCCTACCCACTTGCTCACCCTCCTTTTTTTGTTACTCAGAATCAGACTGTGGGAGAGGGGGGTCCTAAAATCTCCCCAGTTGACTTTTTGCTTGTCTCCAGTGATATTTTCCACAGGACTGGAGAAACAATCTTACAGCTAGCACCAGATATGGCCTTTATCACACAGAGTACATTTGCTACCACCTCATCTACCTCCATCCCTGTGCATTTGTGATGCAAATGGTTGGGGCAAAGACTGTCTTTTCATTATATCTCTCACCTAATAGAATTTAGCCTTGGTGCTTCTCTACTAGAAACTGCCCCTTCCTTCTATGACCCTGGCAAGATAATGAAGAACCTTGCCCCACCTCAATGGTTACAGTTCCCGGTGACTGCAGCATCACATTTGTCAGGATGAGTCCATCTCTGGTTGCGATGAAATCGGTGCTGTTTTTTATGTAGTACTCAATGTTTGGGTTGACTTTCTGAAAAGCCAGAAGAGTGAATGATTAAACCACACAGTTTGTGCTTTGCCTGCATCTTCCTAACAACCCATCAGCAGGACTTGTCAAATACACCTGAAGTACGAGCAGGTGTATAGTGCAATAAATAAATCTGGACTGAGGAGGTAAGAAAAGTTGAGCTCAAGAGTGTTCACACCATAAGTGGTTCTGATCTATGTGGAATTTCCAGGGAAATATAATACAGAACATCAGAGGAAAACATGTGTTTGCTTCTCCCCACCTCCCCTCCCTCATTTTCTGACCCTGCCTGAAGCAGTAAGAAAGAGTGCAGTGCGTTTTGAGTTTCTTACGTCAGGGAAATCGTCATCTGCTGCTGTTATCATCAGGGGGCTCGAAGGATGACCAGCTTGGAAAACAAAGCTTCTTGGGGCCAGACCAGCAAGTACTGTCCCATTGTAAATCCTGCTCTCAAAGTACGGTGGATACGCACTTTTATTGATGACCTTGATGTCTACATTGACTATGGCATATTTCTGTATGTTGTTGACCTGGGTGGCCTGGAGAGAAAGAGAGAGGCATGCTAGCATTATTTTAGTGATAAGCCATAAAAGAATAGGCTTGATCTGAAGCCCATTGCAACCCATGGGTTTCTTTCCATCATTCTCAGTGAGCTTTGAGCCTGGTCTGTCACAGGTGGCCTTATGGTTTGGAATCCTTGTGGTTTAGCTTGTTTCTGCTGTTGGCCCTCCACAGAGTGTTTTTCTAGCCCCAAAGTCTAGATATGTCCCTTCATAAGGGCCATGTCCAGGCAAATTTCCATGCTCCAGTACAAAGCAGTGAGATTCTAGCACCAGAAGGCAGAATCTGCTCACCTTTGTGAGCATTTGGGTCAGTTCAGTTACTACCTGAAAGTCCTCCTGACCTGTACCCAAAAGAAGGGCTTGTCTCTAGGGTTGAGTTACATTAACTACTGTAACCCAAGCTCCAGCCGTGCCTAAAGAAAGCCTTTAGTTATGCTCCCCCATACTTTCAACTCAGCAAGATGTCTCCATTCCAGTAATTTGCTTTGATGTTGCAACCCACACATAAGGGAAAATGCCTCTTGACTTCTGCAAGAGTTTTGCACGTCATTTGGTATAAGACACTGGTCAAATACCAGGCCCTCCAAAAAAGTAAGGGTGTGTTGTGGCTCCCCAGGCACAGCCCCATGGCCCAGCCATGCAGGCAGCCATGAGCAGCCCCCAGTCAGTGGGAGATCCACTCCAGGCAGTGACCCACAGGTGTACCCCACACCACCTCATCATGCTCATTATAAAAGGAGGGAGCCCAGTGAGGGTGGAGTTCCTCCACTTCCTGAGGCTCCTTGTTGATGGTGCTCTGTTCCTGCTATCGGCATTGAACCAGGCTGAGTAGACCTTTTATGCTTTGTCTTGATTGTTGTTCCTGTTTTGTTATTCTATTAAATCTGTCTATACCTTAGCGCACAGGGTTTTTTTCCCTCAATTCTCCTTCCCAGCTGGGGTGGAAGTTGGGTGATATACTAACTGCTGTGGTTTAGCCCTGAGTACTTGCTAACTGTAGACAGGGTGTAACTAAGTTAACTTTAATTATTCATGTAATTGAGTCCTTTCACATCAGAACTGCTGCTTCCTGGAAAGTCAGTGATGCTGGGTTGTTGCCTGCAGGGTCATCAGACTTACCATGACTTGCAATCGGTACGAGTCTGGGGCAGTTGCTGCTTTGTTCATTGTTAGATTCCCTGTGTCCGCATCCACTGAGAATACTTTGTCCATGTCCCCTAAAGAAAATGGAAAGATTATTCAATCATCACATACCTTTGTAAAGTCACCTGGAGCTCATTGACTCAGGTTGTTCACATCTTGGTGACAAAACCTCTAGGGTGTAATGCTGTTTTCATCACCTGCCTGGCTGCTCCAAGGGCTTGGAGTGCTGGCCAGGGATTCAGAGGTACTCAGACAAAATGCATCAAGAAGATGCATGTGAACCCAACTAGATGGGGTGGGAGAGCAAAGCTTTGCACTTCCAGTGCCTAGACCCATATACAGCCAGCTTAAACTGTGCTGAATGCCTAGAGATGGGGGTACAATGTGAGGATTGAAGGCCTCCAGCTCCATAACCCAAACCCTAACCTGAACCCCAGCTGTTGTGGAAAGTGGCAGCCTCTACTCACCACCAACAATACTGTACACGATTTTTTCATTTAAGGTGTAGTCAGGATCAATAGCATAGATAGGCCCCGGCTCTAGGATGAGTGGTTCTGTCTGCAATGACAAGGCAAAGCTTGACATACCACACTACACCATACAAGCATTTGCAGCATTCTCCCATCCCAGCGTGGCTCTGGTGGTTTTGTCTGGGCAGAATGTCCTTTATTGCTGGGAGGTGGCTGTAACAGGGCAGGGGTGAGACAGCCTAGAACAAAGGTTTTGCCAGCTCTCGCCTCTCCTGTGATGTGCTGCAGGAACAAGGACAAGCAGTGCTGCTTGAGATGGGGAAACCTCCATCTGCCAGGATGGTGAAGGCTCCTTGTCATGCTGAATCATCTGCATTTATGACTGGAGATCAGCACAAGCTCACAAAAATTATTAGGCACTACCCACCAGGAATAGCATCAATGATACTGTTTGCTTACCGACATCTCAGAGATATTGACCCTCCCAGTATAGGGACTGCTGATGCAAATGCTGTTGTCCGTGTTAATGAAGGTACAGGGCAGGAACCAGGGTGGTTTGGTGTCAGCTTGTTCAATAAATATGTTTATTGTTGCAGTAGCTGTGTTGGTGGTGTCACTGCTGCCCACTGGCCTGTCCTGTACCCAAAGGCAAGGCATACTCATGAGATACAAGCTTTATTGCCAAAAAGAACCCATCTGCAAGAGCCAATGGCCCAGGATCTTTTAGCTGTTGTGACTCCATTCTAAGGCTTAGCAGTTTAGGTGAGATTAGCTGAGGCAGTGATTTATCCCATCCTGCTGACAAAGGGGGGCTGAAGGCAAGCCTGTCACTGTGTAACTACAGAGGGTGGAAGGCTGGTTCAAATTCTCCACCCCCAGTATCCACCCTCCCTCCTGCCACCCAGACATCTCCCATTCAGACTTACCCTTCAGTTAAGGGAGACCAGGGCAAACAAAGCATTTTGTTCCTCCTAAAGAACTTACCCTTGCATACAAGACCAACGTTGTCGATTTAAATTTCTCATAGTCCAATGCTTTTTGTAAATAAATTTCTGGGCTGTTAACTCCTTTTATGGCAAAATAACCCTCTGTGCCCTAGTGAGGGGGAAAAAGAAAAACCCACTAGCAGACTCAATCACAGACAAGTTCAAAATACTGCTCATTGCTGTGTTTGTCATCCCAGTCAGATCTTTAATCCTGGGGACCCAGGAGAGGAGTGGGGTGCAGTGTGAGAATACCAGATCTATTGAATCTTTGGTGTTGCACGTTGCCTGGCTTGGCAGAAAGGTTTGTTCACATTCCTGTGAGTTTTCTACTCCAAGGTTCCCTGCTCTCCCTGCTCAGCAGGTACTGGATAAAATCTTTTACCTCCTTTATTTCCCACACTCAGCACGTTGCCTTCAGCCCTTAACTGTGGGTCCATGACCGCCAAGCAGTCTCACATCCGTGCACAAGACAGACCAAAGATGGCTCAGCCTCTGAGAGCTGGAGAGATCACCTGCTTTAGCCTAGCACAGCTGAACTTTGGAAGCAGAAAGCCAAACTTTGTAAAGCCAAACTGAAATTACATACATTGCATTTTACTCTATAACCTTCTGCACCTCCTTTGGTTCTCCTTAATCTTGACTAGAATTCCTCTGAATTTCTAAATCCCTCTGGATTTGCACCAATGTGAACGCATGGTCTGGTCCCGGAGCTGAAATTCAAAAACTTGTGGTTTCTCTTAACTCTTAACTCTTAAAATCCCTAAAGTTATGAAGGCAGCATGTCAGACACTGCTTTCTCACCCCACAATGCTTTTCAAAAAATATCAATAGACATTTTGTTTCTCTCTTGAGCTGACTCTCTGTTTCAGTTTCTAGCAGGCCCTTGCACTCTCAGCTGGCATCAATGAACTGTGCATACAATGCATTTCCCATGATACCAAGCAAACCCCTTCAGGGCAAATAAACTAAAGCACTAAACTGGGACCTGGGGAAAGCTGAGTCTGCCTTTGGCTCTGCCAAAGACTTTGTGTGATCTTGGGCAGCTGTGTTATCTCCACTCTGCATGGACACTGCTGGCAAACAGGACAGTAACTCCTCCCTTCCCTGTCTGGCTAGGTGCAATTCCAAACTCTGTGAGGTATGAAGGTCTCTCCTCACACCTTCACAGACCATGCCAACAGGACTTCCCTGGATCATATGGCTCAGAATATCCTAGATGAAAGTTTAATCTGTACAATGTAATAAAAGAATTCAGTGCCTGCAATACTCATTGCTCTGTTCTGCTAACCAAACCAACACTTGGTTTTTGCAAAAGGTGTGCCTTCTGCAGAAGCTGTCAGAGAACTAAATGCAATACAGTGACCTTAGCCTCAAAGTTGAGGCTTTTCTGAATTAAACACAGACTTCTCCAGAGCTACCATTTTCCCCCAAAGAACAAAGATGCTCACCGGAACTATTGTTGTGAGTTCATAATAGATGATGTCCAGGTCAGCATCACTAGCGCTTAAATCTTCACGGGTTACAATGGTTGCATTCACTTTTGTATCCTGAAACAAAGTTGCTGTGGTTATTCTCAGTGAAATGGGCTGGAGACTTCTCCCAGCTCACCCTTCTTTAGTCCCACAGCACTGGGTGACCCAGTGCCCTCTTCACTTCCATAAAGGGCTTACCTCAGGAATGACTTCGGTGAAATTCGTTTGCTTAAACACTGGGCTGTTATCGTTCACGTTGAGAATAGTCACAATGATTTGCAAATAATTCTGCAGAAAGGGTAAAGCAAGAGAACCAAAGACAAAAGTAAGACAGTTAGGGGCTGATCCTGGTTTGCAGGGAGAACAGAGGGGATGGTGTAAGGAATGGGGCTGGATGGGGCTGGGCTGTGCAGCCAGCCCATAGCGTGTGGTTGGTTTGTGGGGTTTTCCCACCCCATGCCCTTTTGCAGAGCCTTGGGCACTCCCTCATTGACTGAGAGGTGTATGTCTGCAAGGAAAAGGACATCTCATCCCAGCCTGTGAACTAGGAAGAGCAGAGGGAAGTACATGCTGCCCTGCAGTACCTTGTAACCAGGCTGTTTGGAAGAGCACTCACCTGCCCAGCACTGTTCTGACAAATCAGGTCCACCAGCAGCACAGTGTCTTCCTGTATGCAAAAACAAACACCCAGTCAGTCTAGAAGCAAGCCAAAATGCACTCTTTCTAAAGGAAACAAGATGCTGCATCAAAAGTGCTTCTGGGCTTTATCTTGTTTTCAGGCATATCTAACTTCTCCTTTCTTTCCATCCATCCATCAGCACTGGGATCTTGTTTATGCTGGAGTCAAAGCAGACTGATCTTCCAGCTTCTCTCCCTGTGATTCTTGTGACATGGCAGCAGAGCTCATTAGCCATTTGCTCCTACTTAGGGTGAATTCAGAAGTTTCTTTTTAAATTGAATGAAACAGAAATGTACCATGCAGCACATACAGTGTCTCCTGCAGGGTGTTAACTCTGTCTGCTGTTCTTTGCTCAGATAAATGTAGGTTTTTACATTAGGGGAAAGGCAGCTTATGGATGCTTATGGCTGTGTACAGAGCACTCCAGGAAGGTAAAATAATTTAGCAGCAACCTAACTGAATACACTGACCTTTCATACTGCCTTTATGTTTCACACAAGATCACCTCACTGCTCAGAGCTGTTTTTTCTACAGGCAAACAGGGATCATTTTACAGAAGTCCTGGAGAGCTTTGAAAACTATAGTTGTCACATTTTTGGTTTTGAAACTTCCCCTTGCTTTAATTCATACAGACTCATTGAAGGAAGGTGAGAGCAGGCATGCCATGCATTCCCCCCCTCCCTATACTCGGCTTGTGGAAGGGCTGACCTCCCAAGCAGTGTACTCAAACCCAACTGAAGTAGGTTTATTTTTCAGTTCTTTCCAAGATCCTTTAGAAATAGGTTACAAAACCCTGGACCCCAGGTTGAAATTCACCCCATCCCAGCATTATCCATCTCATCCTTAGAGCCTGCTAGCTAAAGGCTTACCTCATAGTCCACACTTCGGATCAGCTGCAGTTCAGACCCCCGTATAGTGAAAGAATTGACATCAGGAGAAGCAGGATCAATCGTTACAGTGAAGCCTGGTTCCACATGGATCGTGGCCACCACATAGCCAGGAGGGTTATTTTCATAAACACTTGGATTTTTGTTATCTACAGAACATCCTGGAAAAACACACAAATGAGACACAAAACTGCTCAGGGTTGTGACAGAGGTGGGTGAGACGTGAGACCCCTCTGGTTACCCTTGGAGAGCAGGTCTTTGAACAAAGCTGTCTCGGAGGAGGAGTGTAAAAATCCCCCACCTATAATGGCACATCCTGCTGCCATGGGGGTTATTTCTCTGTGGTCATGGACCTCCTGTAAGAGCTTACCTTCTTGCTGTGCTGAAACACATGTTATGAAGGGCAGCAGAAAGAGCAGAGAAGTGAGGAGACAGTGAGAAATAGCCATGGTGAGCTGCCAGCTGTTGAAAAAGTCCCTGTTTCAGGTTAAGCTGAGCCTCTTCTCTCCCTGTTTCTCCCAGTGCAGTCTTCTGCCTTCACTGCTTCATGACAGCAAAGAACATTGACTGGCTGGAGTGGATTGCTGCAGTTCAACCTTTGCCTCTTTGCCTCATTGGATGACTTATTGAAAGATATTTACCACTCACGGAACATGACGCATAAACTCCTGTTTCTACTTTGTTCCTGGGTCTTTCCTATCCCAAAGTCTCTGTAGCAACAAGGATATGTTTGAAGCATTTCAGAATGCAGAGCCAAGCCCTCAGAGATGAGCATGGAGGACAAGGGCTGAAACTTGGGAAGCTGTCTCTGTACTCCAGCCTCTCACAGTGGGGAGGCAGTGGGCACATTTATGTGCCAGAGATAGGGTCTGTTTTGCTCAGATCACTGCCTGAAAAAAGGCACAACGATGCTACTATACCCCCTATAACTTACTTATTTTAGCCAGGCTTTTTCTGTATGGCCCACATTCCCTTTTATAACAGGCTTTGCTCTCCAGCCCATGACTTACCATTTCTCTCTTCTAGTTGAAGTCTGTCACATTGTTCTTCAAAAACAGTTTAAAAAAAACCCAAACAAAACTTAAAGAGCCAGCTCTCAGATGTCTTACCTTTATTTCTGGAAAAGACAAAAGTTTCAGTGACGACAAAGCTGTCTTGGCTGCTCTTTCATTTGGATGGTAAAGAAGAAGCTAGGCCCTGTGCAAGTCCTTGGGTTGAGGTAATCAGTTACGTTTCTGAAACAGTCTCGCTATTCCCTACAGCACCCATGCACCGTGAGCAGGGTGGATCCAGAGACAGCAGCTGGGCTCAGCTGCAGCCCAGTGGTCACCCAGCAACTTTGTAGGGACAACCCATGTCCCCTTCTACCAGTTGCCAGCAGTGGCTCTTTGTGGGGATGCTCCCTAGAATCTCCATCCCAGCTCCGATTACTTACATCTTCCTGAAGCCTCAATAGCACACTGTTCTGCTGTCCTCTCCTGTCTTTCTCTGAGCCTTTGTAAATTTTTCAAGGCAAATATCATACAGCAAGGCATTTGGCCACTTGTGCAAAGAAACACCATGGCTTTCACCCTGCCCATTGTGTAGGAGGAGAAAGAGGACAGCTGCTCTCACTGCTCCATTTAAATCCCAGTTGATTTCAGATAGCTCTCAGGCTCTGCATTTTACCCAGGTGGCCAATAGTGGCTTAACAAAGCACAGGCTATCTACACTCCTTCCAAAAGTCCTCCAAGGGGTCACTTTCCCAGCAGAGATTGCCTATGGACGAAAATAAACAAATGCCAAGGTCCAATAGAACAGTATTTCAGCATTACAGTGTCTATGCTTAGTCAGTACCCAGGGCTAAACTGTAGCAGTTTTTCTACCACCCAATGCTCCCTCCGCAGTTGAGGAGGAGAATCAGGGGAAAAAAGGAAAAGCCCTATGGGTTGAAGTAGAAAAAAATTTAATGAGATAACAAAACTGATACAACAACCCACATAAAGTATGGAAGGTTCTACCCAGCCTGGTCCTTGATGTTGACAGCAGGACCATAAGGGAGGAGCCCCAGGGAGAGGAACTCCACCCTCTGTGAGCTCCCTCCTCTTATCATGAGCATGATGAGGGGTGTGGGATACACCTGTGAGTCACTGCCTGGAGTGGATCTCAGAGCTGTCTGGGGGCTGCTCATGGCTGCCTGCATGGCTGGCCATGGGGAACCAGAACACGCAGGAAGGGAGTGGCTTCTTTGCAGATGTCAGGTACATCATAAATGGTGAAAACTGATGGCGCAGGATGGACTGAGCAGTTCTGTGGTAGGTACATGTGATTGCAGCTGAAGGTGCCTTATTTTAGAGCTCCTCATCAAAATCTGTTGGTTTAACAGGAACGGTGGAGTTCCTGCTGTATCAGAGGAGGGAATCTGCCAGGCAGAGTGGTGCAGAGGTAACATGTAAACCTCATTAAATGGTGGGAACAAATTATTCGTACTGGAGCTCTGTCTCTAGTGGCTATGATAAAGCTGGGCCAGTGAATTCTGGAGCAGAATGGGGTGTGATCAATATTTATGGTGTGTATCTATGTTGCATAGCTCACAGTATATTTCTGTGCAATAAAATCTAGCACCAGGCTGTTTCTGCTAATGAGGCCCTGATGCTGGCCTCTTTGTACAGCTGGATTGTGAGCAGTGCTGTGTCCCAGCCACGGAAGATGTGGATGGCTGGGCCCAAAGAATTGTGGTGAATGGAGTAAAATCCAGTTGGTGACTGGTCACCAGTGGTGTTCCCCAGGGCTCGGTATTGGGGCCACTCCTGTTTAACGTCTTTATCGATGATCTAGATGAGGGGATCGAGTGCACCCTCAGTCAGTTTGCAGATGACACCAAGTTGGGTGGGATCTGTCTGAGGGTAGAGAGGCTCTGCAGAGGGATCTGCTGGAGTGAGTCCAGAGAAGGGCAACGAGGCTGGTGAGAGGTCTGGAAAACAGGCCTTATGGAGACCAGCTGAGGGAACTGGGGTTGTTCAGTCTGGAGAAGAGGAGACTGAGAGGAGACCTTATTGCTCTCTACAACTACCTAAAAGGAGGTTGTAGTGAGGCTGGTGCTGGTCTCTTCTTCCAAATGACTAATGATAGGACGAGAGGAAATGGCCTGAAGTTGCATCAGGGGAAGTTTAGATTGGATATTAGGAAGAAGTTCTTTCCTGAGAGGGTGGTTGGGCACTGGCACAGGCTGCCCAGGGAGGTGGTGGAGTCGCCATCCCTGGAGGTGTTTAAAAAACGAGTGGATGAAGCACTTGAAGCCATGGTCTAGTGGTTAGGGAGATGGTGGGATAAAGGTTGGACTTGATGATCCTGGAGGTCCTTTCCAACCATAGTGATTCTATGATTCTATGATCTGGACAGGCCAGATTGATGGGCTGAGGCCAACTGTATGAGGTTCAATAAGGCCAAATGCCGGGTTCTGCACTTTGGCCACAACAGCCCCCCGCAGTGCTACAGGCTTGGGGAGGAGTGGCTGGCAAGATGCCAGTCTGAGAGGGACCTGGGGCTGCTGGTTGACAGCTGGCTGAACATGAGCCAGCAGTGTGCCCAGGTGGCCAAGAAGGCCAATGGAATCCTGGCTTGTATCAGAAACAGTGTGGCCAGCAGGGGCAGGGGAGTGATCTTACCCCTGTACTCAGCACTGGTGAGGCTGCACCTTGAGTACTGTGTGCAGTTTTGGGCCCCTCACTACAAAATGACATTGAGATATTTGAGCATGTCCGAAGAAGGACAACGAAGTGAAGGGTCTGGAGCACAGTGTGATGGGGAGCGGCTGAGGGAACTGGGGGGTTCAGTCTGGAGAAGAGGAGGCTGAGGGGAGACCTCATTGCTTTCTGCAGCTCCCTGAAAGGAGGGGGTAGAGAGGTGGGGATGAGACTCTTCAGCCAAGTTACAAGTGACAGGACAAGAGGTAATGGCCTCAAGTTGTGCCAGGGGAGAGTTAGACTGGATATTAGGAAGAATTTCTGCACAGTCCGGGTTGTCAGCCCCTGGAAGGGGCTGCCCAGGGCAGTGGGTGAGTGCCCATCCCTGGAGGTGTTTGAGTCGTGCTGACACAGTGCTCAGGGCTATGGTGCAGTGAGGACTGGCAGTGTTGGGTTAATGGTTAGACTCGATGATCTTCAAGGTCTTTTCCAACCTGGCTGATTCTGTGATTCTGTGATACTCCCGACGTGCCTCATGCGGGGCAAGCCTGGCAAAATACTTCTCCCCCACCCCTGCATTCCTAATGGTCCAACACCCAGCAATGGTCCCACCCTCATTTCTGTTTCCCAAAGAGCAGCCAAAGCACGGCCATAGCTAACAAATCTTTATTTGATTCAGAAGCAGGCAGCTAACATGGGGTGGAAGTGAGGTGCTTCCTTCAGGCTCCATCTACTGTCATCAGCTCACACTGACATCTATTTCGCTCTTGATAATCTCAGAGGTTTTATTGGGATTTGGCTGCTTTCAGATTATTTTTTTCCTTTTATTTGCTGATCTCGCGAGTTTTTCCTAAGCAAATTCAATAGCTCCCTTGTTTATTTTCAAGGCTATATACACACAAAGCATCTCCTTGGCTGCTTCTTCCCCTTCACCTTCAGTCAAAACTCTCTGTATCTTCCTTCATGTCGGCAGCCAGCTGCGTGGAGAAGGGACAAATGTACTGGCTGGCAATTGCAGCAGCTTCCCGGGCATCGATGGCCGAGTGGCTGTTGAGAGGGAAAGAAGGAGCAACAGTTTGTTATTCCTGGGGGCACAGACTGTAGGAAGTGTGACAAGGCCCCCTTGTAGAATCCTAAGATGACTCCAAGGAGCAGATGTATGACAGAGGGACCCAGATCACCGCTGCCTGCACCCCTCAAACACGCAGGCAAGCCTGCTGGTGCTATCATCCCCAATATATTCTAGGCATTGTGGATGAGAGGTACTTAGGGGCAGCTTATTCCTCCTGATGTCAGTGATTTAACAGCGAGATGGCTATTGACAGTGGCTGGTCACTAGGAAGAGACAATGTCCAGATGCTGGGACAGCCCATCCTGAGGTGTGTGCTGGAATCAACTGAATCAAGACAGGATAGCAAAGGCTTTCTGTTGTAACTGTTGGATCAGGTTTCCTAATGGGATTCAGTGCAGGATGACAACTCTATGATTAGATATTATTTCATTTCCCTGGGTTTTATTCTTTCTAATAACTGGCTTTTATACAGTTCTTAGCTGTCAGTCTCAATGCCAGCTTTGCTTTAGGTAAGGCAGCACTGGGTGCCAGGTGGGATTGGCACGTGGAAGCAGAGATTGCCACGAATGCAGTGGCCATCGATTGAGGTTGCCCGCAGCCGTGTGCCACCTGGCAGTCAGACTGAAGCATTTCCTTTCCTAGCTCTGCAGCCCCCCCTGGGAGTGTGGCTGCTGGCAGTGACAGGAGGTACAGAACTGCCTGATGGAGGGCTGCAATTCAGCAATGACAGTCCCAGAGACAGGGCCTGACAAGCTGGCGGGTGTCCTGGTTTGGCTAGAACAGAACCGCTTTTCCTTGCAGTGGTTTTACTTTTCAGTTAGGTCTCTTCTAAGACTGCACTTTCTGAATTTGACAACATGTTGCCTTGGCCATTCCTTGAGAACTGTGTTCAGTTTTGGGCCCCTCACTACAAAATGACATTGAAATACTTGAGTGTGTCCAGAGCAGGGCAGCGGAGCTGGGGCAGGGTCTGGAGCACAGTGTGATGGGGCTGAGGGAACTGGGGGGTTCAGTCTGGAGCAGAGGAGGCTGAGGGGAGACCTCATTGCTCTCCACAGCTCCCTGATAGGAGGGGATAGAGAGGGGGGCTGAGTGTCTTTAACCAAACAATAAGTGATGGGATGAGGGGTAATGGCCTCAAGTTGTGCCAGGGGAGAGTTAGACTGGATATTGGGAAGAATTTCTTCACAGATCGGGTTGTCAGCCACTGGAAGGGGCTGCCCAGGGTAGTGGGGGAGTGCCCATCCCTGGAGGTGTTTCAGAGTCGTGTTGACACAGTGCTCAGGGCTATGGTGCAGTGAGGACTGGCAGTGTTGGGTTGATGGTTGGACTCGATGATCTTCAAGGTCTTTTCCAACCCAGATGATTCTGTGATTCCATGTTTTTTCAGACACTCTCTGCTCCTAGCACTGATAACACTCGATGTTTAGAGTTAGCACTGAGCTCTCAGTACCACGGTGTGCAGAAAGGCTCTTGCTGACACTTAATCTGCCAGAAACCAAGGTCACTGCCAAATTCTGTCAGTGCCACCTTGGGGCCCCCTTAGTGTCAGGGTGCCAAAGGGTGGCACCTGCGGGGAGGAGTGGACAGGACAGGTGACCCAAACTGACCAATGCAGGATTCCATCCCATCCACGTCCAGCTCAGTGTGAAGCTGAGGGATCAGGGGGGCAAGGCCCTTCCCTGCTGCTCTGGCCTGCCCTCCTTCCTGCCCTCACTCTGCTCCCATGCCCGTGAATCCAGCCCCGCCTGGGACCTTCCCTGCGCTGCTCTGCAGCGCTGCTGGGGATGTGAGCATTGTCGGGGAGTGTGTGATGGGGGGAGAAGCTCCATACTGGGTTTGTGCTTATCTGTAAATAGTTCATTATTTTTCTGCTCTTATTATATTCCTCTTTTTACTGTTACAGTTTCATTAAAGCTGCTTTAGTTTGATTTCCAACTCATAAGTCTCTCTCCCTTTTCTTCTTTCCCTTCCCTGCCCAGGAGGGGAGAGGGGTGAACAGGGACCATCTGCTGGCCTCTAGCGCCTGGCCCAGCCCCAAGCCACCACGGATGGAGGTAGAAGTGGTTTGAAATGTGGACGCTCCAACCCATCCTCCCCCTTCCCCTCCTTGGGGCAACCTTTGAGGCTGTGGCTGAGCTCTGCCCCCTGCCAGCAGCCCGCTGTACCCGGGGCAGGACGGGGCACCCACACCTTACTGCATGTCCTTGGGGCTGCAGGGCTCTGGTGACGGAGGGGCACAGAGGGGACAGACCTGTCCCACCTACCTGGAGTTCAGAAAGCTCTGGTACACCAGCATGGAGCAAAGTTCCTCACGGCTGCTTCCCTCCTCCCTCCCCTGCACGTCCGCGCCGAGCAGGCCTGGAGAGCTGAGGGGAGAGCAGGGGAACAGGAATGGAACCGCGTGAAATCACACGGGGCCACAAATAAACTGAAGGATTTCATGTGTGGGTTTAGTATTTATATTTATATTATATTATTTATATTTGTAATATATATGTATAAATAATAAAATCATAAATAATAAGTAAATAATAAATATAAAATAATAAATAATAAAATAATAAAAAGATAAATAAATAAAGCAAATAAATAAATTAATTAAATCAAAAGTAAGTGAAACGAAGCCCAGCCAGGAGTGGGAGAAGGGGGGCCGAGGGAGCGGGTGCACCCCACCCAACCTGTGCTCAGCGCTGCGCCCGCACCCCCTGCACCCAGGGCAGGGACCCCAGGGCTGGGGAGGGGGAGAGGGGTCCCCCTTAGCCACTGGGGATACCAGAGGTCAACTGCACCCCAAAATATGTGCTCGGGGTTACTAGATGTCACTAATTAGAATATGGGGTTACTAGAAGTCAAGTTCACCCCGAAAAACTGCTGCTGGGGGTTACTAGAGGTCATCAATTAACATCCGGGGTTACTAGAGGTCAAAGTCACCCGAAAAAGAGCTGCTGGGGGTTACTAGAGGTCATCAATTAGCAGATGGGGTTACTAGAGGTCAAAGTCACCCGAAAAAGAGCTGCTGGGGGTTACTAGAGGTCATCAATTAGCAGATGGGGTTACTAGAGGTCAAAGTCACCCGAAAAAGAGCTGCTGGGGGTTACTGGAGGTCATCAATTAGCAGATGGGGTTACTAGAGGTCAAAGTCACCCGAAAAAGTGCTGCTGGGTGTTACTAGAGGTCATCAATTAGCAGATGGGGTTACTAGAGGTCAAAGTCACCCGAAAAAGTGCTGCTGGGGGTTACTAGAGGTCATCAATTAGCAGATGGGGTTACTAGAGGTCAAAGTCACCCGAAAAAGTGCTGCTGGGGGTTACTAGAGGTCATCAATTAGCAGATGGGGTTACTAGAGGTCAAAGTCACCCGAAAAAGTGCTGCTGGGGGTTACTAGAGGTCATCAATTAGCAGATGGGGTTACTAGAGGTCGAAGTCACCCAAAAAAAGAGCTGCTGGGTGTTACTGGAGGTCATCAATTAGCAGATGGGGTTACTAGAGGTCAAAGTCACCCGAAAAAGTGCTGCTGGGGGTTACTAGAGGTCATCAATTAGCAGATGGGGTTACTAGAGGTCAAAGTCACCCGAAAAAGTGCTGCTGGGGGTTACTAGAGGTCATCAATTAGCAGATGGGGTTACTAGAGGTCAAAGTCACCGAAAAAAGAGCTGCTGGGGGTTACTAGAGGTCATCAATTAGCAGATGGGGTTACTAGAGGTCAAAGTCACCCGAAAAAGAGCTGCTGGGGGTTACTAGAGGTCATCAATTAGCAGATGGGGTTACTAGAGGTCAAAGTCACCCGAAAAAGTGCTGCTGGGGGTTACTAGAGGTCATCAATTAGCAGATGGGGTTACGAGAGGTCAAAGTCACCCGAAAAAGTGCTGCTGGGGGTTACTAGAGGTCATCAATTAGCAGATGGGGTTACTAGAGGTCAAAGTCACCCGAAAAAGTGCTGCTGGGGGTTACTAGAGGTCAAAGTCACCCGAAAAAGAGCTGCTGGGGGTTACTAGAGGTCATCAATTAGCAGATGGGGTTACTAGAGGTCAAAGTCACCCGAAAAAGTGCTGCTGGGGGTTACTAGAGGTCATCAATTAGCAGATGGGGTTACTAGAGGTCAAAGTCACCCGAAAAAGTGCTGCTGGGGGTTACTAGAGGTCATCAATTAGCAGATGGGGTTACTAGAGGTCAAAGTCACCCAAAAAAGAGCTGCTGGGGGTTACTAGAGGTCATCAATTAGCAGATGGGGTTACTAGAGATCAAAGTCACCCGAAAAAGTGCTGCTGGGGGTTACTAGAGGTCATCAATTAGCAGATGGGGTTACTAGAGGTCAAAGTCACCCGAAAAAGAGCTGCTGGGGGTTACTAGAGGTCATCAATTAGCAGATGGGGTTACTAGAGGTCAAAGTCACCCGAAAAAGTGCTGCTGGGGGTTACTAGAGGTCATCAATTAGCAGATGGGGTTACTAGAGGTCAAAGTCACCCGAAAAAGTGCTGCTGGGGGTTACTAGAGGTCATCAATTAGCAGATGGGGTTACTAGAGGTCAAAGTCACCGAAAAAAGTGCTGCTGGGGGTTACTAGAGGTCATCAATTAGCAGATGGGGTTACTAGAGGTCAAAGTCACCCGAAAAAGAGCTGCTGGGGGTTACTAGAGGTCATCAATTAGCAGATGGGGTTACTAGAGGTCAAAGTCACCCGAAAAAGTGCTGCTGGGGGTTACTAGAGGTCATCAATTAGCAGATGGGGTTACTAGAGGTCAAAGTCACCCGAAAAAGTGCTGCTGGGGGTTACTAGAGGTCATCAATTAGCAGATGGGGTTACTAGAGGTCAAAGTCACCCGAAAAAGTGCTGCTGGGGGTTACTAGAGGTCATCAATTAGCAGATGGGGTTACTAGAGGTCAAAGTCACCCGAAAAAGAGCTGCTGGGGGTTACTAGAGGTCATCAATTAGCAGATGGGGTTACTAGAGGTCAAAGTCACCCAAAAAAGAGCTGCTGGGTGTTACTAGAGGTCATTAATTAGCATCCGGATTAATTAGCGGATTTTGACCTCTAGTAACCCCATCTGCTAATTGATGACCTCTAGTATCCCCCAGCAGCTTTTTTTCGGGTGACTTTGACCTCTAGTAACCCCATCTGCTAATTGATGACCTCTAGTAACCCCCAGCAGCTCTTTTTCGGGTGACTTTGACCTCTAGTAACCCCATCTGCTAATTGATGACCTCCAGTAACACCCAGCAGCTCTTTTTTGGGTGACTTTGACCTCTAGTAACCCCATCTGCTAATTGGTGACCTCTAGTAACCCCCAGCAGCTATTTTTTGGGTGACTTTGACCTCTAGTAGCCCCATCTGCTAATTGATGACCTCTAGTAACCCCCAGCAGCACTTTTTCGGTGACTTTGACCTCTAGTAACCCCATCTGCTAATTGACGAGCTCTAGTAACCCCCAGCAGCTCTTTTTTCGGTGACTTTGACCTCTAGTAACCCCATCTGCTAATTGATGACCTCTAGTAACCCCCAGCAGCACTTTTTCGGGTGACTTTGACCTCTAGTAACCCCATCTGCTAATTGATGACCTCTAGTAACCCCCAGCAGCACTTTTTCGGGTGACTTTGACCTCTAGTAACCCCATCTGCTAATTGATGACCTCTAGTAACACCCAGCAGCACTTTTTCGGGTGACTTTGACCTCTAGTAACCCCATCTGCTAATTGATGACCTCTAGTAAACCCCAGCAGCACTTTTTCGGGTGACTTTGACCTTTAGTAACCCCATCTGCTAATTGATGACCTCTAGTAACCCCCAGCAGCACTTTTTCGGGTGACTTTGACCTCTAGTAACCCCATCTGCTAATTGATGACCTCTAGTAACCCCCAGCAGCTCTTTTTTGGGTGACTTTGACCTCTAGTAACCCCATCTGCTAGTTGATGACCTCTAGTAACCCCCAGCAGCTCTTTTTTCGGTGACTTTGATCTCTAGTAACCCCATCTGCTAATTGATGACCTCTAGTAACCCCCAGCAGCTCTTTTACAGGTGACTTTGACCTCTAGTAACCCCATCTGCTAATTGATGACCTCTAGTAACCCCCAGCAGCACTTTTTCGGGTGACTTTGACCTCTAGTAACCCCATCTGCTAATTGATGACCTCTAGTAACCCCCAGCAGCTCTTTTTTGGGTGACTTTGACCTCTAGTAACCCCATCTGCTAATTGATGACCTCTAGTAACCCCTAGCAGCGCTTTTTCGGGTGACTTTGACCTCTAGTAACCCCATCTGCTAATTGATGACCTCTAGTAACCCCCAGCAGCACTTTTTCGGGTGACTTTGACCTCTAGTAACCCCATCTGCTAATTGATGACCTCTAGTAACCCCCAGCAGCTCTTTTTCGGGTGACTTTGACCTCTAGTAACCCCATCTGCTAATTGATGACCTCTAGTAACCCCCAGCAGCTCTTTTTTGGGTGACTTTGACCTCTAGTAACCCCATCTGCTAATTGATGACCTCTAGTAACCCCCAGCAGCACTTTTTCGGGTGACTTTGACCTCTAGTAACCCCATCTGCTAATTGATGACCTCTAGTAACCCCCAGCAGCTCTTTTTCGGGTGACTTTGACCTCTAGTAACCCCCAGCAGCACTTTTTCGGGTGACTTTGACCTCTAGTAACCCCATCTGCTAATTGATGACCTCTAGTAACCCCCAGCAGCACTTTTTCGGGTGACTTTGACCTCTAGTAACCCCATCTGCTAATTGATGACCTCTAGTAACCCCCAGCAGCACTTTTTCGGGTGACTTTGACCTCTAGTAACCCCATCTGCTAATTGATGACCTCTAGTAACCCCCAGCAGCTCTTTTTCGGGTGACTTTGACCTCTAGTAACCCCATCTGCTAATTGATGACCTCTAGTAACCCCCAGCAGCTCTTTTTTGGGTGACTTTGACCTCTAGTAACCCCATCTGCTAATTGATGACCTCTAGTAACCCCCAGCACCTCTTTTTCGGGTGACTTTGACCTCTAGTAACCCCATCTGCTAATTGATGACCTCTAGTAACCCCCAGCAGCTCTTTTTTCGGTGACTTTGACCTCTAGTAACCCCATCTGCTAATTGATGACCTCTAGTATCCCCCAGCAGCTTTTTTTCGGGTGACTTTGACCTCTAGTAACCCCATCTGCTAATTGATGACCTCTAGTAACCCCCAGCAGCTCTTTTTTCGGTGACTTTGACCTCTAGTAACCCCATCTGCTAATTGATGACCTCTAGTATCCCCCAGCAGCTTTTTTTCGGGTGACTTTGACCTCTAGTAACCCCATCTGCTAATTGATGACCTCTAGTAACCCCCAGCAGCTCTTTTTCGGGTGACTTTGACCTCTAGTAACCCCATCTGCTAATTGATGACCTCTAGTAACCCCCAGCAGCACTTTTTCGGGTGACTTTGACCTCTAGTAACCCCATCTGCTAATTGATGACCTCTAGTAACCCCCAGCAGCTCTTTTTTGGGTGACTTTGACCTCTAGTAACCCCATCTGCTAATTGATGACCTCTAGTAACCCCTAGCAGCGCTTTTTCGGGTGACTTTGACCTCTAGTAACCCCATCTGCTAATTGATGACCTCTAGTAACCCCCAGCAGCACTTTTTCGGGTGACTTTGACCTCTAGTAACCCCATCTGCTAATTGATGACCTCTAGTAACCCCCAGCAGCTCTTTTTCGGGTGACTTTGACCTCTAGTAACCCCATCTGCTAATTGATGACCTCTAGTAACCCCCAGCAGCTCTTTTTTGGGTGACTTTGACCTCTAGTAACCCCATCTGCTAATTGATGACCTCTAGTAACCCCCAGCAGCACTTTTTCGGGTGACTTTGACCTCTAGTAACCCCATCTGCTAATTGATGACCTCTAGTAACCCCCAGCAGCTCTTTTTCGGGTGACTTTGACCTCTAGTAACCCCCAGCAGCACTTTTTCGGGTGACTTTGACCTCTAGTAACCCCATCTGCTAATTGATGACCTCTAGTAACCCCCAGCAGCACTTTTTCGGGTGACTTTGACCTCTAGTAACCCCATCTGCTAATTGATGACCTCTAGTAACCCCCAGCAGCACTTTTTCGGGTGACTTTGACCTCTAGTAACCCCATCTGCTAATTGATGACCTCTAGTAACCCCCAGCAGCTCTTTTTCGGGTGACTTTGACCTCTAGTAACCCCATCTGCTAATTGATGACCTCTAGTAACCCCCAGCAGCTCTTTTTTGGGTGACTTTGACCTCTAGTAACCCCATCTGCTAATTGATGACCTCTAGTAACCCCCAGCACCTCTTTTTCGGGTGACTTTGACCTCTAGTAACCCCATCTGCTAATTGATGACCTCTAGTAACCCCCAGCAGCTCTTTTTTCGGTGACTTTGACCTCTAGTAACCCCATCTGCTAATTGATGACCTCTAGTATCCCCCAGCAGCTTTTTTTCGGGTGACTTTGACCTCTAGTAACCCCATCTGCTAATTGATGACCTCTAGTAACCCCCAGCAGCTCTTTTTTCGGTGACTTTGACCTCTAGTAACCCCATCTGCTAATTGATGACCTCTAGTATCCCCCAGCAGCTTTTTTTCGGGTGACTTTGACCTCTAGTAACCCCATCTGCTAATTGATGACCTCTAGTAACCCCCAGCAGCTCTTTTTCGGGTGACTTTGACCTCTAGTAACCCCATCTGCTAATTGATGACCTCTAGTAACCCCCAGCAGCACTTTTTCGGGTGACTTTGACCTCTAGTAACCCCATCTGCTAATTGATGACCTCTAGTAACCCCCAGCAGCTCTTTTTTCGGTGACTTTGACCTCTAGTAACCCCATCTGCTAATTGATGACCTCTAGTATCCCCCAGCAGCTTTTTTTCGGGTGACTTTGACCTCTAGTAACCCCATCTGCTAATTGATGACCTCTAGTAACCCCCAGCAGCACTTTTTCGGGTGACTTTGACCTCTAGTAACCCCATCTGCTAATTGATGACCTCCAGTAACACCCAGCAGCTCTTTTTTGGGTGACTTTGACCTCTAGTAACCCCATCTGCTAATTGGTGACCTCTAGTAACCCCCAGCAGCTATTTTTTGGGTGACTTTGACCTCTAGTAACCCCATCTGCTAATTGATGACCTCTAGTAACCCCCAGCAGCACTTTTTCGGGTGACTTTGACCTCTAGTAACCCCATCTGCTAATTGATGACCTCTAGTAACCCCCAGCAGCACTTTTTCGGGTGACTTTGACCTCTAGTAACCCCATCTGCTAATTGATGACCTCTAGTAACACCCAGCAGCACTTTTTCGGGTGACTTTGACCTCTAGTAACCCCATCTGCTAATTGATGACCTCTAGTAAACCCCAGCAGCACTTTTTCGGGTGACTTTGACCTTTAGTAACCCCATCTGCTAATTGATGACCTCTAGTAACCCCCAGCAGCACTTTTTCGGGTGACTTTGACCTCTAGTAACCCCATCTGCTAATTGATGACCTCTAGTAACCCCCAGCAGCTCTTTTTTGGGTGACTTTGACCTCTAGTAACCCCATCTGCTAGTTGATGACCTCTAGTAACCCCCAGCAGCTCTTTTTTCGGTGACTTTGATCTCTAGTAACCCCATCTGCTAATTGATGACCTCTAGTAACCCCCAGCAGCTCTTTTACAGGTGACTTTGACCTCTAGTAACCCCATCTGCTAATTGATGACCTCTAGTAACCCCCAGCAGCACTTTTTCGGGTGACTTTGACCTCTAGTAACCCCATCTGCTAATTGATGACCTCTAGTAACCCCCAGCAGCACTTTTTCGGGTGACTTTGACCTCTAGTAACCCCATCTGCTAATTGATGACCTCTAGTAACACCCAGCAGCACTTTTTCGGGTGACTTTGACCTCTAGTAACCCCATCTGCTAATTGATGACCTCTAGTAACCCCCAGCAGCACTTTTTCGGGTGACTTTGACCTTTAGTAACCCCATCTGCTAATTGATGACCTCTAGTAACCCCCAGCAGCTCTTTTTCGGGTGACTTTGACCTCTAGTAACCCCATCTGCTAATTGATGACCTCTAGTAACCCCCAGCAGCTCTTTTTTGGGTGACTTTGACCTCTAGTAACCCCATCTGCTAGTTGATGACCTCTAGTAACCCCCAGCAGCTCTTTTTTCGGTGACTTTGATCTCTAGTAACCCCATCTGCTAATTGATGACCTCTAGTAACCCCCAGCAGCTCTTTTACAGGTGACTTTGACCTCTAGTAACCCCATCTGCTAATTGATGACCTCTAGTAACCCCCAGCAGCACTTTTTCGGGTGACTTTGACCTCTAGTAACCCCATCTGCTAATTGATGACCTCTAGTAACCCCCAGCAGCTCTTTTTTGGGTGACTTTGACCTCTAGTAACCCCATCTGCTAATTGATGACCTCTAGTAACCCCCAGCAGCACTTTTTCGGGTGACTTTGACCTCTAGTAACCCCATCTGCTAATTGATGACCTCTAGTAACCCCCAGCAGCTCTTTTACAGGTGACTTTGACCTCTAGTAACCCCATCTGCTAATTGATGACCTCTAGTAACCCCCAGCAGCACTTTTTCGGGTGACTTTGACCTCTAGTAACCCCATCTGCTAATTGATGACCTCTAGTAACCCCCAGCAGCTCTTTTTTGGGTGACTTTGACCTCTAGTAACCCCATCTGCTAATTGATGACCTCTAGTAACCCCCAGCAGCACTTTTTCGGGTGACTTTGACCTCTAGTAACCCCATCTGCTAATTGATGACCTCTAGTAACCCCCAGCAGCTCTTTTTCGGGTGACTTTGACCTCTAGTAACCCCCAGCAGCACTTTTTCGGGTGACTTTGACCTCTAGTAACCCCATCTGCTAATTGATGACCTCTAGTAACCCCCAGCAGCACTTTTTCGGGTGACTTTGACCTCTAGTAACCCCATCTGCTAATTGATGACCTCTAGTAACCCCCAGCAGCTCTTTTTTCGGTGACTTTGACCTCTAGTAACCCCATCTGCTAATTGATGACCTCTAGTATCCCCCAGCAGCTTTTTTTCGGGTGACTTTGACCTCTAGTAACCCCATCTGCTAATTGATGACCTCTAGTAACCCCCAGCAGCTCTTTTTCGGGTGACTTTGACCTCTAGTAACCCCATCTGCTAATTGATGACCTCTAGTAACCCCCAGCAGCACTTTTTCGGGTGACTTTGACCTCTAGTAACCCCATCTGCTAATTGATGACCTCTAGTAACCCCCAGCAGCTCTTTTTTCGGTGACTTTGACCTCTAGTAACCCCATCTGCTAATTGATGACCTCTAGTATCCCCCAGCAGCTTTTTTTCGGGTGACTTTGACCTCTAGTAACCCCATCTGCTAATTGATGACCTCTAGTAACCCCCAGCAGCACTTTTTCGGGTGACTTTGACCTCTAGTAACCCCATCTGCTAATTGATGACCTCCAGTAACACCCAGCAGCTCTTTTTTGGGTGACTTTGACCTCTAGTAACCCCATCTGCTAATTGGTGACCTCTAGTAACCCCCAGCAGCTATTTTTTGGGTGACTTTGACCTCTAGTAACCCCATCTGCTAATTGATGACCTCTAGTAACCCCCAGCAGCACTTTTTCGGGTGACTTTGACCTCTAGTAACCCCATCTGCTAATTGATGACCTCTAGTAACCCCCAGCAGCACTTTTTCGGGTGACTTTGACCTCTAGTAACCCCATCTGCTAATTGATGACCTCTAGTAACACCCAGCAGCACTTTTTCGGGTGACTTTGACCTCTAGTAACCCCATCTGCTAATTGATGACCTCTAGTAAACCCCAGCAGCACTTTTTCGGGTGACTTTGACCTTTAGTAACCCCATCTGCTAATTGATGACCTCTAGTAACCCCCAGCAGCACTTTTTCGGGTGACTTTGACCTCTAGTAACCCCATCTGCTAATTGATGACCTCTAGTAACCCCCAGCAGCTCTTTTTTGGGTGACTTTGACCTCTAGTAACCCCATCTGCTAGTTGATGACCTCTAGTAACCCCCAGCAGCTCTTTTTTCGGTGACTTTGATCTCTAGTAACCCCATCTGCTAATTGATGACCTCTAGTAACCCCCAGCAGCTCTTTTACAGGTGACTTTGACCTCTAGTAACCCCATCTGCTAATTGATGACCTCTAGTAACCCCCAGCAGCACTTTTTCGGGTGACTTTGACCTCTAGTAACCCCATCTGCTAATTGATGACCTCTAGTAACCCCCAGCAGCACTTTTTCGGGTGACTTTGACCTCTAGTAACCCCATCTGCTAATTGATGACCTCTAGTAACACCCAGCAGCACTTTTTCGGGTGACTTTGACCTCTAGTAACCCCATCTGCTAATTGATGACCTCTAGTAAACCCCAGCAGCACTTTTTCGGGTGACTTTGACCTTTAGTAACCCCATCTGCTAATTGATGACCTCTAGTAACCCCCAGCAGCACTTTTTCGGGTGACTTTGACCTCTAGTAACCCCATCTGCTAATTGATGACCTCTAGTAACCCCCAGCAGCTCTTTTTTGGGTGACTTTGACCTCTAGTAACCCCATCTGCTAGTTGATGACCTCTAGTAACCCCCAGCAGCTCTTTTTTCGGTGACTTTGATCTCTAGTAACCCCATCTGCTAATTGATGACCTCTAGTAACCCCCAGCAGCTCTTTTACAGGTGACTTTGACCTCTAGTAACCCCATCTGCTAATTGATGACCTCTAGTAACCCCCAGCAGCACTTTTTCGGGTGACTTTGACCTCTAGTAACCCCATCTGCTAATTGATGACCTCTAGTAACCCCCAGCAGCTCTTTTTTGGGTGACTTTGACCTCTAGTAACCCCATCTGCTAATTGATGACCTCTAGTAACCCCCAGCAGCACTTTTTCGGGTGACTTTGACCTCTAGTAACCCCATCTGCTAATTGATGACCTCTAGTAACCCCCAGCAGCTCTTTTACAGGTGACTTTGACCTCTAGTAACCCCATCTGCTAATTGATGACCTCTAGTAACCCCCAGCAGCACTTTTTCGGGTGACTTTGATCTCTAGTAACCCCATCTGCTAATTGATGACCTCTAGTAACCCCCAGCAGCTCTTTTTTGGGTGACTTTGACCTCTAGTAACCCCATCTGCTAATTGATGACCTCTAGTAACCCCCAGCAGCACTTTTTCGGGTGACTTTGACCTCTAGTAACCCCATCTGCTAATTGATGACCTCTAGTAACCCCCAGCAGCTCTTTTTCGGGTGACTTTGACCTCTAGTAACCCCCAGCAGCACTTTTTCGGGTGACTTTGACCTCTAGTAACCCCATCTGCTAATTGATGACCTCTAGTAACCCCCAGCAGCACTTTTTCGGGTGACTTTGACCTCTAGTAACCCCATCTGCTAATTGATGACCTCTAGTAACCCCCAGCAGCTCTTTTTTCGGTGACTTTGACCTCTAGTAACCCCATCTGCTAATTGATGACCTCTAGTATCCCCCAGCAGCTTTTTTTCGGGTGACTTTGACCTCTAGTAACCCCATCTGCTAATTGATGACCTCTAGTAACCCCCAGCAGCACTTTTTCGGGTGACTTTGACCTCTAGTAACCCCATCTGCTAATTGATGACCTCCAGTAACACCCAGCAGCTCTTTTTTGGGTGACTTTGACCTCTAGTAACCCCATCTGCTAATTGGTGACCTCTAGTAACCCCCAGCAGCACTTTTTCGGGTGACTTTGACCTCTAGTAACCCCATCTGCTAATTGATGACCTCTAGTAACCCCCAGCAGCACTTTTTCGGGTGACTTTGACCTCTAGTAACCCCATCTGCTAATTGACGAGCTCTAGTAACCCCCAGCAGCTCTTTTTTCGGTGACTTTGACCTCTAGTAACCCCATCTGCTAATTGATGACCTCTAGTAACCCCCAGCAGCACTTTTTCGGGTGACTTTGACCTCTAGTAACCCCATCTGCTAATTGATGACCTCTAGTAACCCCCAGCAGCACTTTTTCGGGTGACTTTGACCTCTAGTAACCCCATCTGCTAATTGATGACCTCTAGTAACACCCAGCAGCACTTTTTCGGGTGACTTTGACCTCTAGTAACCCCATCTGCTAATTGATGACCTCTAGTAAACCCCAGCAGCACTTTTTCGGGTGACTTTGACCTTTAGTAACCCCATCTGCTAATTGATGACCTCTAGTAACCCCCAGCAGCTCTTTTTTGGGTGACTTTGACCTCTAGTAACCCCATCTGCTAATTGATGACCTCTAGTAACCCCCAGCAGCTCTTTTTTCGGTGACTTTGATCTCTAGTAACCCCATCTGCTAATTGATGACCTCTAGTAACCCCCAGCAGCTCTTTTACAGGTGACTTTGACCTCTAGTAACCCCATCTGCTAATTGATGACCTCTAGTAACCCCCAGCAGCACTTTTTCGGGTGACTTTGACCTCTAGTAACCCCATCTGCTAATTGATGACCTCTAGTAACCCCCAGCAGCTCTTTTTTGGGTGACTTTGACCTCTAGTAACCCCATCTGCTAATTGATGACCTCTAGTAACCCCCAGCAGCACTTTTTCGGGTGACTTTGACCTCTAGTAACCCCATCTGCTAATTGATGACCTCTAGTAACCCCCAGCAGCTCTTTTACAGGTGACTTTGACCTCTAGTAACCCCATCTGCTAATTGATGACCTCTAGTAACCCCCAGCAGCACTTTTTCGGGTGACTTTGACCTCTAGTAACCCCATCTGCTAATTGATGACCTCTAGTAACCCCCAGCAGCTCTTTTTTGGGTGACTTTGACCTCTAGTAACCCCATCTGCTAATTGATGACCTCTAGTAACCCCCAGCAGCACTTTTTCGGGTGACTTTGACCTCTAGTAACCCCATCTGCTAATTGATGACCTCTAGTAACCCCCAGCAGCTCTTTTTCGGGTGACTTTGACCTCTAGTAACCCCCAGCAGCACTTTTTCGGGTGACTTTGACCTCTAGTAACCCCATCTGCTAATTGATGACCTCTAGTAACCCCCAGCAGCACTTTTTCGGGTGACTTTGACCTCTAGTAACCCCATCTGCTAATTGATGACCTATAGTAACCCCCAGCAGCACTTTTTCGGGTGACTTTGACCTCTAGTAACCCCATCTGCTAATTGACGACCTCTAGTAACCCCCAGCAGCTCTTTTTTGGGTGACTTTGACCTCTAGTAACCCCATCTGCTAATTGATGACCTCTAGTAACCCCCAGCAGCACTTTTTCGGGTGACTTTGACCTCTAGTAACCCCATCTGCTAATTGATGACCTCTAGTAACCCCCAGCAGCTCTTTTTCGGGTGACTTTGACCTCTAGTAACCCCATCTGCTAATTGATGACCTCTAGTAACCCCCAGCAGCACTTTTTCGGGTGACTTTGACCTCTAGTAACCCCATCTGCTAATTGATGACCTCTAGTAACCCCCAGCAGCTCTTTTTCGGGTGACTTTGACCTCTAGTAACCCCCAGCAGCACTTTTTCGGGTGACTTTGACCTCTAGTAACCCCTTCTGCTAATTGATGACCTCTAGTAACCCCCAGCAGCACTTTTTCGGGTGACTTTGACCTCTAGTAACCCCATCTGCTAATTGATGACCTCTAGTAACCCCCAGCAGCTCTTTTTCGGGTGACTTTGACCTCTAGTAACCCCATCTGCTAATTGATGACCTCTAGTATCCCCCAGCAGCTTTTTTTCGGGTGACTTTGACCTCTAGTAACCCCATCTGCTAATTGATGACCTCCAGTAACACCCAGCAGCACTTTTTCGGGTGACTTTGACCTCTAGTAACCCCATCTGCTAATTGATGACCTCCAGTAACACCCAGCAGCTCTTTTTTGGGTGACTTTGACCTCTAGTAACCCCATCTGCTAATTGATGACCTCTAGTAACCCCCAGCAGCTCTTTTTCGGGTGACTTTGACCTCTAGTAACCCCATCTGCTAATTGATGACCTCTAGTAACCCCCAGCAGCACTTTTTCGGGTGACTTTGACCTCTAGTAACCCCATCTGCTAATTGATGACCTCTAGTAACCCCCAGCAGCTCTTTTTTGGGTGACTTTGACCTCTAGTAACCCCATCTGCTAATTGATGACCTCTAGTAACCCCCAGCAGCACTTTTTCGGGTGACTTTGACCTCTAGTAACCCCATCTGCTAATTGATGACCTCTAGTAACCCCCAGCAGCACTTTTTCGGGTGACTTTGACCTCTAGTAACCCCATCTGCTAATTGATGACCTCTAGTAACACCCAGCAGCACTTTTTCGGGTGACTTTGACCTCTAGTAACCCCATCTGCTAATTGATGACCTCTAGTAAACCCCAGCAGCACTTTTTCGGGTGACTTTGACCTCTAGTAACCCCCAGCAGCACTTTTTCGGGTGACTTTGACCTCTAGTAACCCCATCTGCTAATTGATGACCTCTAGTAACCCCCAGCAGCTCTTTTTCGGGTGACTTTGACCTCTAGTAACCCCATCTGCTAATTGACGACCTCTAGTAACCCCCAGCAGCTCTTTTTTGGGTGACTTTGACCTCTAGTAACCCCATCTGCTAATTGATGACCTCTAGTAAACCCCAGCAGCACTTTTTCGGGTGACTTTGACCTTTAGTAACCCCATCTGCTAATTGATGACCTCTAGTAACCCCCAGCAGCACTTTTTCGGGTGACTTTGACCTCTAGTAACCCCATCTGCTAATTGATGACCTCTAGTAACCCCCAGCAGCTCTTTTTTGGGTGACTTTGACCTCTAGTAACCCCATCTGCTAGTTGATGACCTCTAGTAACCCCCAGCAGCTCTTTTTTCGGTGACTTTGACCTCTAGTAACCCCATCTGCTAATTGATGACCTCTAGTAACCCCCAGCAGCTCTTTTACAGGTGACTTTGACCTCTAGTAACCCCATCTGCTAATTGATGACCTCTAGTAACCCCCAGCAGCACTTTTTCGGGTGACTTTGACCTCTAGTAACCCCATCTGCTAATTGATGACCTCTAGTAACCCCCAGCAGCTCTTTTACAGGTGACTTTGACCTCTAGTAACCCCATCTGCTAATTGATGACCTCTAGTAACCCCCAGCAGCTCTTTTTTGGGTGACTTTGACCTCTAGTAACCCCATCTGCTAATTGATGACCTCTAGTAACACCCAGCAGCACTTTTTCGGGTGACTTTGACCTCTAGTAACCCCCAGCAGCACTTTTTCGGGTGACTTTGACCTCTAGTAACCCCATCTGCTAATTGATGGCCTCTAGTAACCCCCAGCAGCTCTTTTTCGGGTGACTTTGACCTCTAGTAACCCCCAGCAGCACTTTTTCGGGTGACTTTGACCTCTAGTAACCCCATCTGCTAATTGATGACCTCTAGTAACCCCCAGCAGCACTTTTTCGGGTGACTTTGACCTCTAGTAACCCCATCTGCTAATTGATGACCTCTAGTAACCCCCAGCAGCTCTTTTTCGGGTGACTTTGACCTCTAGTAACCCCATCTGCTAATTGATGACCTCTAGTAACCCCCAGCAGCACTTTTTCGGGTGACTTTGACCTCTAGTAACCCCATCTGCTAATTGATGACCTCTAGTAACCCCCAGCAGCACTTTTTCGGGTGACTTTGACCTCTAGTAACCCCATCTGCTAATTGATGACCTCTAGTAACCCCCAGCAGCTCTTTTTCGGGTGACTTTGACCTCTAGTAACCCCATCTGCTAATTGATGACCTCTAGTAACCCCCAGCAGCACTTTTTCGGGTGACTTTGACCTCTAGTAACCCCATCTGCTAATTGATGACCTCTAGTAACCCCCAGCAGCTCTTTTTCGGGTGACTTTGACCTCTAGTAACCCCATCTGCTAATTGGTGACCTCTAGTAACCCCCAGCAGCTATTTTTTGGGTGACTTTGACCTCTAGTAACCCCATCTGCTAATTGATGACCTCTAGTAACCCCCAGCAGCACTTTTTCGGTGACTTTGACCTCTAGTAACCCCATCTGCTAATTGATGACCTCTAGTAACCCCCAGCAGCACTTTTTCGGGTGACTTTGACCTCTAGTAACCCCATCTGCTAATTGATGACCTCTAGTAACCCCCAGCAGCACTTTTTCGGGTGACTTTGACCTCTAGTAACCCCATCTGCTAATTGATGACCTCTAGTAACACCCAGCAGCAATTTTTCGGGTGACTTTGACCTCTAGTAACCCCATCTGCTAATTGATGACCTCTAGTAAACCCCAGCAGCACTTTTTCGGGTGACTTTGACCTTTAGTAACCCCATCTGCTAATTGATGACCTCTAGTAACCCCCAGCAGCACTTTTTCGGGTGACTTTGACCTCTAGTAACCCCATCTGCTAATTGATGACCTCTAGTAACACCCAGCAGCTCTTTTTCGGGTGACTTTGACCTCTAGTAACCCCATCTGCTAATTGATGACCTCCAGTAACACCCAGCAGCTCTTTTTTGGGTGACTTCGACCTCTAGTAACCCCATCTGCTAATTGATGACCTCTAGTAACCCCCAGCAGCACTTTTTCGGGTGACTTTGACCTCTAGTAACCCCATCTGCTAATTGATGACCTCTAGTAACCCCCAGCAGCACTTTTTCGGGTGACTTTGACCTCTAGTAACCCCATCTGCTAATTGATGACCTCTAGTAACCCCCAGCAGCTCTTTTTTGGGTGACTTTGACCTCTAGTAACCCCATCTGCTAATTGATGACCTCTAGTAACCCCCAGCAGCACTTTTTCGGGTGACTTTGACCTCTAGTAACCCCATCTGCTAATTGATGACCTCTAGTAACCCCCAGCAGCACTTTTTCGGGTGACTTTGACCTCTAGTAACCCCATCTGCTAATTGATGACCTCTAGTAACCCCCAGCAGCTCTTTTTCGGGTGACTTTGACCTCTAGTAACCCCCAGCAGCACTTTTTCGGGTGACTTTGACCTCTAGTAACCCCATCTGCTAATTGATGACCTCTAGTAACCCCCAGCAGCACTTTTTCGGGTGACTTTGACCTCTAGTAACCCCATCTGCTAATTGATGACCTCTAGTAACCCCCAGCAGCACTTTTTCGGGTGACTTTGACCTCTAGTAACCCCATCTGCTAATTGATGACCTCTAGTAACCCCCAGCAGCTCTTTTTTGGGTGACTTTGACCTCTAGTAACCCCATCTGCTAATTGATGACCTCTAGTAACCCCCAGCAGCACTTTTTCGGGTGAC
Source organism: Podargus strigoides (assembly GCA_028020825.1). Classification (NCBI taxonomy): domain Eukaryota; kingdom Metazoa; phylum Chordata; class Aves; order Caprimulgiformes; family Podargidae; genus Podargus; species Podargus strigoides. Next base: position 17,750,550 of record CM051633.1, on the reverse strand, counting down.
TTTGACCTCTAGTAACCCCATCTGCTAATTGATGACCTCTAGTAACCCCCAGCAGCACTTTTTCGGGTGACTTTGACCTCTAGTAACCCCATCTGCTAATTGATGACCTCTAGTAACCCCCAGCAGCACTTTTTCGGGTGACTTTGACCTCTAGTAACCCCATCTGCTAATTGATGACCTCTAGTAACACCCAGCAGCACTTTTTCGGGTGACTTTGACCTCTAGTAACCCCATCTGCTAATTGATGACCTCTAGTAACCCCCAGCAGCTCTTTTTTCGGTGACTTTGACCTCTAGTAACCCCATCTGCTAATTGATGACCTCTAGTAACCCCCAGCAGCACTTTTTCGGGTGACTTTGACCTCTAGTAACCCCATCTGCTAATTGATGACCTCTAGTAACCCCCAGCAGCACTTTTTTGGGTGACTTTGACCTCTAGTAACCCCATCTGCTAATTGATGACCTCTAGTAACCCCCAGCAGCACTTTTTCGGGTGACTTTGACCTCTAGTAACCCCATCTGCTAATTGATGACCTCTAGTAACCCCCAGCAGCTCTTTTTCGGGTGACTTTGACCTCTAGTAACCCCATCTGCTAATTGGTGACCTCTAGTAACCCCCAGCAGCTATTTTTTGGGTGACTTTGACCTCTAGTAACCCCATCTGCTAATTGATGACCTCTAGTAACCCCCAGCAGCTCTTTTTCGGGTGACTTTGACCTCTAGTAACCCCCAGCAGCACTTTTTCGGGTGACTTTGACCTCTAGTAACCCCATCTGCTAATTGATGACCTCTAGTAACCCCCAGCAGCACTTTTTCGGGTGACTTTGACCTCTAGTAACCCCATCTGCTAATTGATGACCTCTAGTAACCCCCAGCAGCACTTTTTCGGGTGACTTTGACCTCTAGTAACCCCATCTGCTAATTGATGACCTCTAGTAACCCCCAGCAGCACTTTTTCGGGTGACTTTGACCTCTAGTAACCCCATCTGCTAATTGATGACCTCTAGTAAACCCCAGCAGCACTTTTTCGGGTGTCTTTGACCTTTAGTAACCCCATCTGCTAATTGATGACCTCTAGTAACCCCCAGCAGCACTTTTTCGGGTGACTTTGACCTCTAGTAACCCCATCTGCTAATTGATGACCTCTAGTAACACCCAGCAGCTCTTTTTTGGGTGACTTTGACCTCTAGTAACCCCATCTGCTAATTGATGACCTCTAGTAACCCCCAGCAGCTCTTTTTTCGGTGTCTTTGACCTCTAGTAACCCCATCTGCTAATTGATGACCTCTAGTAACCCCCAGCAGCTCTTTTACAGGTGACTTTGACCTCTAGTAACCCCATCTGCTAATTGATGACCTCTAGTAACCCCCAGCAGCACTTTTTCGGGTGACTTTGACCTCTAGTAACCCCATCTGCTAATTGATGACCTCTAGTAACCCCCAGCAGCACTTTTTCGGGTGACTTTGACCTCTAGTAACCCCATCTGCTAATTGATGACCTCTAGTAACCCCCAGCAGCTCTTTTTCGGGTGACTTTGACCTCTAGTAACCCCATCTGCTAATTGATGACCTCTAGTAACCCCCAGCAGCTCTTTTTCGGGTGACTTTGACCTCTAGTAACCCCATCTGCTAATTGATGACCTCTAGTAACCCCCAGCAGCACTTTTTCGGGTGACTTTGACCTCTAGTAACCCCATCTGCTAATTGATGACCTCTAGTAACCCCCAGCAGCTCTTTTTCGGGTGACTTTGACCTCTAGTAACCCCATCTGCTAATTGGTGACCTCTAGTAACCCCCAGCAGCACTTTTTCGGGTGACTTTGACCTCTAGTAACCCCATCTGCTAATTGATGACCTCTAGTAACCCCCAGCAGCACTTTTTCGGGTGACTTTGACCTCTAGTAACCCCATCTGCTAATTGATGACCTCTAGTAACCCCCAGCAGCACTTTTTTGGGTGACTTTGACCTCTAGTAACCCCATCTGCTAATTGATGACCTCTAGTAACCCCCAGCAGCACCTTTTCTGGTGACTTTGACCTCTAGTAACCCCATCTGCTAATTGGTGACCTCTAGTAACTCCATTTGTTATGGGGTTACTCATGGACCCCATATGTTTTTGGGTTCCTAGAGGTCATCTGCACTCCAAAATATCTGCTCGGGGTTACTAGAGGTCAGTAATTAACTCATGGGGTTATCTGAGGCCCCTCCAGTATCACATAGGGTCACTAGAGCTCCCCCAATATCACACTGGGTCACTGGAAGCCCCCCAGTATCACACAGGGTCACTAGAGGTCCCCCAGTAGCACACAGGGTCACTGGGCCCCCCCCCCCCCAGTATCACACAGGGTTGCTGGAGGCCCCCCAGTATCACACAGGTCACTACAGGTCCCCCCAGTATCACACAGGGTCACTGGAGGCCCCCCAGTATCACACAGGTCACTGGAAGCCCCCCAGTATCACACAGGTCACTGGAAATCCCCCAGTATCACACAGGGTCACTGGAGGCACCCAGTATCACACAGGTCACTGGAAATCCCCCAGTATCACACAGGGTCACTGGAGGCCCCCCAGTATCCCCCAGGTCACTGGCAGCTCCCCAGTATCACCCCAGTCCCTGCCCACCCAGCAGGGCCCCGCTCTCACCTGCGCTTGTGGCCCAGGAGGCTCTGGACGAGGTCGTGCGCCCGCGCGCTCGCTCTCCTCTTGCTCAGCTCGCTGGTGAAGAGCCCGTCCGCGTGCCGCTGCGCCCTGGGGAACGCGGTGCAGGGGCTGCTGCCACATCTCCCTTCCCACCACCCAGGAGCCCTGTGCCCTCCCCTCCTCCTCCGCTCCCTCTGTCATCTCGGGCACCTTCTGGCGGAGGCCAGTGCCCAGGCATCCCCTGTCACCGGGGTCCCGTCTCCCGCGGGGGAACTCCGGGCCACAGACGGGTGCTGTGGGCTGGTCCTTACCTGTCCTTGAGGCCCACCAGGTGTCTGACGAGCTGCCGCACGTAGGCATTGCCGTTCATCTTGCTGAGCTCGCTGTGGAAGAGCCCATCAGCGTGTCGCTCGCTCCTGGTGGCCGCGGGGCAGGAGAAGTGGCAAGGCATGGGTTAAAAGCAGAGAGGAACGGTCACTTCCAAGGGCTCCCCCGAGGGAAGAGGATCGCAAAGGTGGGCAAGAATTTGTGCCCATGTGGGAAAGCTTCACGAAACCAGGGCAAATCTTAGAGGAGTTTAAAAGAAATCTCTTCATTAACCACCACGATTGGTTACTAACGTGAGCACCTGACCGTAAGGACACGGGACTGTGGGGGTGACACCACTTCAGCACAAAGGAGCAGGACAGGGGACTGGAGAGGTGAGCAGGGTCCCCCCGAGCACATCCCTCAGGGCTGGGAAATCTCCAGAGCAGGAGACTGCACCCCTCTCTGGGCAGCCTGTGCCAGGGCTCTGCACCCTCACCCCACAGAAGTTCTTCCTCATCTTTCAATGGAACCTCCTCTGTCCCAGCTTGTGCCCGTTGCCCCTCGTCCTGGCACTGGGAACCACTGGGAAGAGCCTGGCTCCATCCTCCCTCACCCCCCTTAGATATTTGTGAACGTCCATGAGATCCCCTCAGCCTTCTCCTCTCCAGGCTGAAGAGTCCCAGCTCTCCCAGCCTTTCCTCCCACGGGAGATGCTCCAATCCCCCACTCATCCTCGCTGCCCTCTGCTGGACTCTCTCCAGTCGTTCCCAGTCCCTCTGGAACTGGGGAGCCCAGAACTGGACGCAGGATCCCAGCTGTGGCCTCCCCAGGGCAGAGCAGAGGGGACAATGCCCTCCCTGGCCCTGCTGCCCACCCCCTGCCCTGTGCAGCCCAGGCTGGCATTGCCCTTCTTGGCACGGGCACATCGCCAGCTCAGGGATCATTTCCTGTTGGGGGGGTCCTGATTTTTCTCAATCAAATCAATGTTTCCATTCTCAAGCAAGAAAAAATGTTTACAACATTCGCACTTGTTTAACTAAATCAATTTAGGGACGAGACAAACTCCAGCAGCCAAGCGGGCGCAAGCTCTGGCAGGAAGACAGAAGGCTGGCAGGATCTCGGAACACAAAGCCGTGGAGGAGGAGGAAGCAGAGACACAAGAAATGCTCACCTCTCCTGGGATGGAAGGGATGCTGAGAAGTGCGACAGGACCACCATGGGAATAATTAGCTGCCACAGAGAAGTCATCAGGGAAACCATGTCCTCCCCTGGATGAAAGCCCGAGGTTTTACGCGCAGCAGGACAAAGGCCCTTGGTCTTTGGCTGGTAGGGCTCACCTGCCACGCAGAAGACATGGCACAGGAATAACACCACTGTAACTAAATCAAAGCGGAATTCCTGCCAGCAAAGACAGAATTTCTTTAAAATACAAAAGCAGAACAACTCGAATCATTCCCATTGCCAGGTGGTTGGAAGGTGGTGGTGGTGGTTATCCCAGCGCCGTGGGGCTGTGCTGGCTGTGGGCGCTGCTCCTGCAGGGGTTTGCTGTGAGTCAGTCAGTACAAGATCCCTTGAATAGCAGGGAGGTGTCATGTGAGTTAATCCACCAGCAGCACCACCCCATGCTGCTGTGAGCCTCTGAGAGCTGAGCCTTCAGGGGGAGGATTTAGGGCCCCCATGAAAACATCCCCACGGACAGTTATTCCCATACCTCGGGGATGCCCAGGAGAAATCTGTTTGGGTTTTTCCAGACAAAAAGAAATGGCATGTACCAAAGAACAGTTCATGTACACACAGGGGAAGGGGAGGGCTCCTGTGTGTGCTGAGTTCTGCCTATTCTCTTATCTTTCAAGGAGGAAACCAGAAAACAGCACACGTTTTCAGCAGCAGAACAACCTCCTATTTTGTTTTCTTGCTGAAATGAAAAGCAAAGCCCATTTTGTTTCTCACGAGCCATTGCGCGTTTTCCCCTTTTATTTCCAGGCTCTCTGCGCCGCCGTGTGCCTGCAGAGGTGTGTGTGTGCCTTTAGAAGGGGGTGCTCACATCTCCCCAAGGATGACACAGGTGCCATACCTGTAATTTATAGCATTCCCACCCTCCTCCTGCCAGGAAGCCATCCCTGCTTTCTCAGCCGCTGTCCTGGCAGCTCTCAGTGCTTCCTAACCCAGAATCAAAGTCCTCCCACTTCGGCTTTATTTTAGTTTGAAACCAGACAGTACAACGAGCATTAAAGGACTGTCAGAGTTTCTTGAGCACTGTCTAGGTGCCCTCCAGGGGCTGTTTGCTACCCTGGAGATTCTGCAGGCTGAGAAGAGGCGAGAGGAGAAGGACGAGAGGGGAGGATTTACAGAACTGTACTCGCTGTAAGCCACAGCACAAATATTTCATGGGGGCTGCAGGCAGCCAGGTGAGAGGTTTTGCATGATTAAGGAGCCATAAGCCTCATCTCACACACACTTCTGATGCTTTAGCTGTGTTTTCCTGCCTGGTTTGGCTTTGAGGGGGATGGAAGAAGTCAAACAAGAAGGACATTTCAAATACCAGCTTCTTATTGGAGTCCAGACAAAGCAGGCTGCACAGTACTGCTTCCCAGCTGAGGGGTGTGACAGAGCTGAGCACGGCCACCAGCACCAGAGCACACCACCCTTCAGGGAAGGGACACCTGGATCCCAAGCCTGTCCTTCAGTCTGTGCAATCCCTGCCACGCCATGCCTTGCCTCTGCCAGCACACCTCCCTGCTCCTGCCCAGAGCTAAAGCCCGGGTATTTCTGAACGCCTCTGAGCCAGCTGCTCTCTGGGCTCCGTTCTGTCCTTGCTCCCGAGGAGGAAAACCCCACATGTTACCAGCACTGCTGTTCAGGAGATGGATGGCAATGGCTCAGCAAAGCATCACAGGGCCTGAAATCCAGCACCCAAAGCTGGAAGAGGGGAGAAGGCAGCGGGTCCAGCCTGACCGTGGCAGCACAGGGGTACTCACCAAACCACGGCCACTCCGGGCTCTCAGATGTCTCTCGGCTACGATGCACCACTGGCCCACTCCTCTCCATGGCCCCCTATAAATCTGCAGCCCTTATCAGGAGCAATTATTTGGGTAAAGATATGAATATGAGCAATCACGATTAACAGGAAATAATACACCCAGGCTGGAATGTCCTTTTAATTACTCTCTAAACCTGATGGGGCCATTTGCAGCAGTTTGATGGACTGTATTTCTGCTGATGGGTAATAATTCCTGCTTCTGTCTGTAAGGACAGTAATTTGTTGGGCAAACATCCCTGTACCAATCGATTCATTATGATTCTCATCATTATCTTTGCTCTTGGCTTTAATTACCTCTTGATAGGAGCTTAATCTTCTGTTCTTTTTTCATCCTGGCTCGGGTTTTGTTTGCAATCGCCAGGAACTGTCGGTGAGTGTGTGTGTGTACCTGTGATTTGGCTAAACAACGTGTCACTTCGTTATGGCAAACATTATCTGATGGGTAGGACAAGGGCTGCCTTTTGCAGGAGAGGATAGTACCTTTCAAGCTGTGGTTTCACAGCCATGTCTGGGAAAGGTCTGCCCAGAACAGACTGTATCACAGCTTCAAAGAAAGAAGCATGCTTATACGTGCATAGAAAACATTCTGAATATGTTCCCTGCCTTTGCTGGGGTTTGGAGCTGGTTGCTCTCAAATGCTGCTAGTGAAGGTGACATGGAACTGGAGGGTTACACCCTTTCTATCCTTTATGTTGTATAAAGTAGCTTGGAAGGATTAACCATTATAAATAAATCTTGTCTTCCAACTGGAGAAATAGGAGCTATATTACACTTTTTCTTCTCTACTTATCTTTTTTCCTTTAGAAAAGCAGAGGGTGTCCCCACGACCGGAGGGCTGAGAGGGAGCTGATTTTCCCTGTTACCTTTCCCTTGGAGGAACAACCCGCACACCAAGGAGCAGCAAGCCTCAGCACTACGGCGTGGGAGCGCAGGCTGCTGCCGGACCCCTGCAAAAAGGAGGGGGAGAAACAGCAGGGAAGAGTCTGGGCACTCCAGGACAGGAGGACTGAAAGGTGCCACGGCCACCGCTTGGACAGAGCCCCTTTCCTCCTTCAAGACAGTGCAGGTCAGTCCTGCACACAGCCAGGCACTTCCCAACCATTTCCCCCTCCTTTCTGTCACGACTGTCATTCCTCCTGCAGCCCTCCCACCATCGCTCAGACCCAGCTTGCTGGAGTGTCACAGCCTCATGCAGTGCATGTCCTCTCCACACAGCCAGGTCCCATCCTTCTCCCATAGCAGGGGAAAGCTCCTCTGAGCCCCCAGTGGCACTGGTGACATGTGCAGATTTTGTATTTTTGTTCTTTGCATTTAAGTCTCCATATTTCCTGTATTCATATTTTATGTCTGTGTAGGTGGTGGCTGGTTTCAGCTTGGGCTCGTGGTGTTGCCAAAGATCTACAACTGAGAAAGACCACACAGGAACAAGGCAACGAGGAAAAAAAGTTTATTAAAAAAAGGCTAAACAACATATAGGGAGTTAAAAATGACTGATGTGATTTCCTTTCCTTTGTAAATAACGTCGATGGGTCTGAAATGCTCCCAAGTTCCTGGGGAAACTCAGTTTGCTGTAAGAATCCAAAGGGGTCCAGGTAAGAGACTGACAGAAGTGGCTGCAGTGACGAGGTGGCCCCGTGATGGCAGCAGAGGGTGAGTAACAGGAGAGTAAAAGCTTCTGGGGACTGGAAGGACAGGAGCCAAGTAACCTGATTTATCTGCTTTGCAACAAATAATGGGGTTTGCCTTGCAGCAACAGTGGCAGGGAGTGAAAAGGTGATGGGGCAGAAAAGTGTGTGGCCATGCCCAGCCCCGCTGCAACATCATGAGGGTGACAACTGCAGGCTTGAGCTTCAGTGCAAGACGAGGCCCCCAGTGAGGAAATTCAGGACCATGCAAGGAAACTCAAAAGCTTTTTGCAAGCTGCAATTTATACCAGAAGAAACTGGACCCCAAACCAAATCCCCAGCCCTGAAACAACATCTGATTCTCCTTTAACCAGAATTCACATTAAACTCTCATCAGGAGTCATTATGGAAACAGGGGTGATAAGCAATCCTGCTTAGCCATATCAGCTGGATGGAGCTCTGGGAATTTGCACTTGGCTTTTCCCACTCTCCATTTGTTTGAGCATCCCAAGTGGGAGTGGAGATTCCCCCTGCCTGCATCCAGCAGGCACAAAGTGTGATGAAATCATCCATTAACCATTGTAACCTAACCCATCATCTCTGTGCAGCTTCACTGCGGAGGAACGCTCCCTCTCATCGACTCTGAGCATGCCAAAGGAACAGGAAAGGATTGCCCTCATCTGATCCCTGCTCTGTGCACGGCTGTACCTGGAGCTGCAGAAGTCAGGGCTGAAGTGACGACCCCTGCCAGGGACTTACCTGTTTATGGACATAACAGGGTGTTTGCAGGACGTATAGCAGAGTGCCACAAACCGAGCAGTAAGGAGCTGCCCTGAGGACATGGCCAGGTGTAAAGCCACCAGGATCTTTGTGCAGTCACTTGTGCTTAGGCTTGACGCTGCCTGACACGCGCAGCGTGGTGAGACCTGTGGTGAGGTGCATTAAGTAAATCCAGTTGCCACGGGTGCAAGGGCTATTCATAGCAGCCACGCTGCTGGCTGGGGACACCCTTGTGCGTGGCAGTGAGCAAAGGTGACAAACCAGAGGGGCCAGCCCCACTCCGACACCGAGGCTCTGTGTTGGAGGGTGCCTCATGGCTCGTGCCAGCAAAGCTGAGAGCGGCACAGAAGAAGGTCTTCTTTCTCCTCTTTACAGTGGGAGGGAGGGGTCACCAAACCTGCAGTGTGAAACAGCATCTTCTGTTATATTAGATGTAACAGCCCCAGATCTGTCAGTAGTTGTCAATAGGAGAGCACATGAGCCTGGCCTTTGAAATGGCCAAGTGCACAAGGGTCAGAACAGGCTGAGAAGGCTGGGGAAGGACCACCTCATCCAGCACACTGCTCCAGCAGTGGTGTCACAAGTCCTGATGGAGGTGTCTAGGTGCAGCTGACCTTCAAGGAGCCCAGGCACAGGCTGTGACAGTGGCAGCACCCGCCGATGGCATGGGAGTTTATTGAGGTCAGATGGTACTAGGAACTGCATGGCTAAATCCTTCCTACGTAAAGGTAAAATACCCTTTAATCAGCTTAGGGGGTGTTCAGGAACTTCTACCTCCCCCATTCTTTTTTTTTTTTTTTTTTTTCCCCTTTCTTAGTATGTCTGTGTGTGAGTCCATGTGTAGAGTGGGGATTTTCTCTCTCTGTGTGTTTGCAGGTGAGCCTTGTCCATGCCAAGGAGCTGGCCGTGACGCTGCTGTCTGCTGAGAGCAGACTGGAGTCATTTTCTTGCACCACTCTCAGGTCTGTAAGAGAAAGGACCCTAATTGGAATAAAGGGATTGGAGGATTTAGCCTTCTAAATGCTCCTTTCTTGCACAGGAATGGTTTCAGGAATGATTTTAATCTTTACCACCTGATTTTGTAATTTTGGCTGCAAAAGGAAAGAGTGGGATGGGAGGAAGGCATGAGCAGGGGCAGGGCTTGGGAGGGGAAGGGAGAAGAGAAATCACAGTACCATATGGCCATGGAACCTCAGAAATACACCTACCCCACTTCCAAGCCCCAAGGTGGACTGAGTTATTATGCCCAAACCCTGAACAGGGTAGGGAGAAATCCTTGTCTTGGAAAGAAGCCAGTGTCACAGAAGCATGCCAGCCCCTCATGGTCCCTTTTGGAGGTTTGTGCTCAAAGCAATGCACAAAGCAGAGGGAAAGGCCATGCTTACTCTCTGTTAAGTGCCTCTGTGTGTGCAGATGTGCTATATCACTCGCTATAAGGTTCTCTGTGAGGAAGAAGTATGCACCTCCCCATGCCCAGCATGACAAGATACCTGGGTTTCATTCAAGTGCCAGCCTTGGAATGGGAGAGCCCTGTGCCTGAGGCTCCACATGCCTCCATGCAGCAGGTAATCCAGCAAGGGGCAAACTACTTCAAACAAAAAAGGTGTCTGGATCTAGGATGTACATGGCCCTCTCTCCATCTGCCTGCGTAGTGCTCAGCTCCCGAGCTGCTCTTGGGTGTGCAGACACTGCCTCTGGCTCTCCGCTGCTTTGCTCAGCTGGGCAGCAGAGTCCAGCAAGGCAGGTGGGAGATGTGCTGGCTTCTACTGCAACATAGGGCACCTGTCTGGATTTGCACCAGTTTAAAAAGAAATTTAAAATGCAAGGACCAAAAGCATAAAATGTCACCTTCTCAACTGTGCCCACTTGCTCTGAAGCCCAAAAGGAAGATGCTGGATGTGCTAGTTACCTCCATGATTGGCAGCACTACCCAGGGGCAAGGACAGCAAAACCTTTGTGTCAGGAGCTCTGGGCTGTGCTAGAGCAAACCTCAGCCATTTTCATCAAAATTGTATCTGCTTCTAGCCAAATCCTTGGGCAAAATCTGCAGTAAAGCCCAGCTCTTTCGAAAGAAGAGATTAAGAAAAGTATTAGGTGCTTGGCTCACACTGGAAAAAAACAAAATGCCTGAAATGTTTTGCTAAGAACTGGGAAGAGGAAGGGGAAAAGTACTCCACTGGTATGTGAGTGGTACCCTGGGTGCTGGCAGAGCGCCTTGGCTCTCCGTGGTACGGGATGAGAGAGGCGCTTTGGAAGCAAGCCAGAACATCCCTCCATCCCTTACCCACCTGCTCTGGAGGGTGTGAGTCTGCCTCCCCAGGGATGCTCTGCCTGGGGAGCATGGGGCTGAGCCAGGCTCACCCTCCAGAGGCTGCTCCCCTGCAGCAGGCAGGAGACAGCCTTGAATTTGGAAGGACAGCTAGGAGGCACTTTCCTCCCATGAGCAAATCTTCCTCCCTGCTTGGGAATGGACACAGGAGAGACACAAGGGTTGGTTTTACCATGGCTGGCACTGTGACTCAGGAAAGGCAAAGCCAGGCTTGGGGCATGGTCTAGTATGCAGGGGAAGAGGGGAACTCTGTTTCCCCAACCTGTGTGCATACTGTGGCTGTCTCTGTTTCACCAAGGAAGCAAAAAAAGCTTTTCAAAGGCCTGCAAACACAAGCTGCTGCCTCCATCAGTCGTTTGCTTGAGTGGTTTTCTACACCCTATGGGCCCTCTTCCAAGCCTCCTTTGAGGACTGCTACAGTGGGTGCACTCTGCCTGTCTCCAGGTGGCCTCCACAGCATGGGATGCGCGGATGGGACAACATGTACCACTGCAGGGATATGATGGGACAGGACTGGGAGGCTTCCTCCCCAGGAGTGCTCTGGCCCTCCTCACCCTCCCAGCCCAGCACTGGCAGCTGCCTCGTACCTGGACACAGACAGGCTCCAGGGGCTGGCTCTCCACAGAAGAGCTGTGTGCTAATGCTCCCCGTGTGTCTGGCCTTATCGCAGCTCTAATTGGCATCAGTGTCCGTAATCTCAGCCTCCAGCTGTTTGCTGTGTCTGGGGAAGAGGAGAAAGCACTTCAGGGAATTAATTTTAATTACAAGGATGACATGCTCTGTGTCCTGGCTGGCAGGCAGGCTTGGCCCAGCTGTTCCAGGTGTGCAGAGCCAGCAATGAGCACAGCAGCTCCTTACAGCCAAACAGCTGCGTGGGCTTTGGTTCAGCTGCATTCCTCTTTGGACTTTGTCAGGGACCTGAAAGGACATCCCATCCCTTCCAGGTCAACAAGAACAGGCTTTGCGAAGAGGAGGGTGGAAGGAGGTGTGCTTGTAGGTGCTTGCTGCTCACAGGCATGCCATTCCCTGCCTTGCACTTCTCCTCCTCCCCGGGAGGTTTTTCATAACAAGTGGCTCTAATAAGCTCAGTGATGTTTTAGAACCAGTAGGCGCTCTTGAAGTACATTAATTTGATCTGCCCTATGACACAAACCCTTGTATTTCACCAGGTTACCCCTGCGTGAGATCAATTATATGGCTTAGTCTGAAACCAGGCATCCACAGAACCATCGAGTGTTGGCTCGGAGCTAACAGAGATGGAAAATCCAGCCATTTTCTCTGCAGTTTCATCCCCACAACTAATCACCATTAGAAATGCATGAGTTTTAAATCTTACATGGATTTATCATAACTTGCCAGAATGTTAATTGGTAAAAGATTGATTCAGTGTGTACAGAAATCCCTGCAGACTCTTGGAGGGGGACTGGGTGAGCCTGGAAAGCCAAAAGGGACATGGCATCCTTGTCCCTCTCTTGCAGAGGTTACCCTGGAAGGCAGGATGCTGCCTCTTTTCTCAGAAATGCATTTCAGGCAGATTGTAAAGCAGGAGGGCTTTGCTGCAGACGATACTTTCACAGAGAATTGCTCAGCTAAACACGTCAAATAAAAGGAACAGGATTGGCCTTAAAAGCTCTTCATTTTCCTGCCTTTGTTCTGAACCTGAAGCTAGCCCCAGTGATCTGTTGCCCGGCTATCAGGGTGCTATTCAACCCTGGAATTTAGGCACATCTGTGCCAAAACTTTGGCAGGTAATTTTGTTCTCCTTTTCTATTTAAAAATTCAGTGCCTCAAGAGTGAAAAACTATGGTGATAAAAGTCCCATGGCTTTTGGGAGACTCTGACAGGCATCTCACTTTGCCACCCTCCTGATCCTTTGAACTGTCTCACACTCAGATCCTCCTCATTCACTCATCCTGGGGGAGTCTCTGGGGGACTCCTCCCAGCTCTTTGGCTGGCACTTGGGGACTAACTCCACTGCAGCCACTGAAACCAACCACACTGCTCATTTTCCTGAGTTTCTTTTAAAAACACCCTCCAAATGCGTGCCTGTCTGCCCCCTGCCCTGAGCCAGCAGGCTGTCTCAGGGTGACAGGGGAGCCAGGACACTCTGCAAGCTGTGCATCCAAGCAAAAAAGGGTTGCTCAAAACCACTGACCACATCAGACACTCTCCAAAGCTGCTCTTAAGCACTCACTGTCCCTCACTTTGACATATAACTCCTCTTGCTTTCTACGAGGGTGACAAATGTCATCTTTTCTTTCTTGCAGTGACATGACTTCTTTGGATATTTTGATGCATTACAGACCTTCCATCTCCTCTGCTAGAAGGACAGCTCTTATCCAAGTAAGGGATTATGTCTAATGCTTATAAGTGAACAGAAAAAAAAGGACCTTTCTGCTAGCCTTTGCTCTTCAGGATTCACAGCTCCCCCAGAGACACTGTCACACAGCAAAGCCAAATGAGTTAGCCCATGCTGGTGGGCCAGCTAGGAGCTGGCTAGCAGGATGTGGTTTACACCACACCGTGGGCAGAGTGGCAGCAGGCAGACCCAGAGGAACTGTGGGACTCGGTGACAGTGAGCAAAGACTACTGCAGCCTGTGAGTTTGCAATGGAAGAGCTGTTCTAATTAGTGCTTTACATGGCTGCTCTTTTTAGCAAGTCAAAAGCCTTATTTCTCTTTAGTTCATAAACCACTCCAGGATTAAACTAGTTTAGGATTAAGGCACTGTTAGTCTGGAATAAGGGCTTCTACACTGCGAGTTAAGAGTCATTCTGCACCAACCCACAGGGAAAATCAAGATAATGAATATAAATTAACTGTTAAAGTGGATTAGATAAATGGCATTAATCCCTGTGGGAAGGCAGGCAGCCTGCAGTCACAATTCAGTCCTGCTCTCTTTGCAGCTCAGGTAGTTCAAACATAAATAAATTAAAGGTATTCTGTGCACACGGCCTTTCAGTGCAGTTTCATCAATGCACTTCAGGGCCTCCTTTGGCTAATTTGAGTTGATTTCTTGGAGTAAAAGGGCTCTAGTAAAAGTGGTTCTGCTGTACCAGCTCCTCGCTGTGTGAAGGCTGTGCCAGCAGTCAGGTTTGGGGACCAAGATTTATGGGCTTAAAAAACACTGGTAGGGTGGTTTTGTCCCAGTTTACTGCACTGGATAACACGTATCTTCTTTATCTGAACTTCACAGCAGATGAGGGTATGGCCAAATGAGCTCTTCCTAACCTGATAGACGTACAGTCGTGCTTGTGCCCACCCAAATCCAAGACAAACTGCTCCTGAAGGAACGTACCAACACAGGCGTGAGTACCCACTGCGGTGCTGGTGGCTGGGAGTAACAGATTTGGACAAAGACCTGGCCCCATTCAGGGTGGATGGAAATGTCTTTCCTGTGCTATGTAGGACTGACCTTGGTCTCTGCACGTCAAAACTGGGTCAGCTGGAAGAGGGAGATGACTAGACACATCCACGGGTACTGGGATCAATGTGAGGATGGCAAACCTACAGTGGGGATGGGAGAGGGGTAATACAACTCAGTTGCTACTTAAAGGGATGATATTCTTGCTGGCTTTAGAAAAGACCTGGAAGCCACACCTCTGGAGACAGTATCTGGCAAGGCAGATTGCCAGTGGAGTGCTTAAACCAAGGTAATTTTCTCCTCCTCACGTAGGAAACTGCGGAGCCTGAGGCAGCTGGCCAAAACAGACTGTGTGGATCAACTGCTGTTAATCCACCCCAGGGCAAGGACAGTACCTGGACCTGGCTACATCCCCGGGGCTGAAAACAGGGCTCTGGCTTTTCCATGCTGCACATGCTGAGGGTTAATCATGCCCTTTTTCCATAAAAGAGAGTAAGGAAATTGGGGGAGAGCAAGGGCAGGCGGCTGGAGAGAGGATTTCTTCCACAAGTCTCTTAATAGATTAGATGAAACTCTGATAGCTGGAGCCTATAAACAGCTCTGAGAAGCTTCTGGTCTTATAAAAAGCAGCCAATAATGTAGTTTCCCCCCTCCATGTAGTGTAAGTGACCCTTTCCTGCTATGCCTCCTCTTCCCATTGCCTCCATGAGCTGATCTGCATGGGTAGCTGGCCCTTAGCACCTGCTGGGAGCTTGGTGACGGAGCTGAAGGATGCCCATGGGATCAGGTCCCACATCTCCCAAGCCATTGAGCTAGAAATAGGGGGGGTCACAGCTCCCCTGTGCTTCCCAAGCCTCAGGCTCCATCTCTGCCAGCCTGCACCAAGCTCCTTTCCATCCGTGAGGGGTGACCAGGCCACCACCAAGGCAGGGGGCACCCACAAAGGGGGCAGAGAAGGGCACTGTGGTCCCCCAACCCTTAATCAGTAAAAAAGGCACAGTGGGGGGTGTCAGAGCCAAGCACGTGCAGTGCCTGCCCTGCTGGTGTTTGTCCCAGGCAATGAGAAACACCGCCCTCATGCCTGCCTCTGGGACTCACAATTCATGCCTCTCATTTCAGTCACCATAATTATGACGAATATTGTGACAAGTGACTCTGAGTGTGGCTAAGAGAGGGGAGGCTGCCTGAGCCTGCAGGTGCACAGGTACTTCACAGACAGCGCTATCCCAGGGGAGCATTTACTTATATTTTTCCTCTCATTTTCATCAGTAAGACATCCTAGCCCCTGCTCAGCTTGCAGCCCACGATCCCACCTTCGCTCCTGCCCCTGCTGCCTACCGGGGGCCTGCTCAGCCCTGCACCCCCCTGCCCCAGCACAGGACAGCTGCAAAATCCCTTTGGAATTGCACCCTGTGCCTGGCAGACACTTTCTCCAACTGATCCAGAGCATTTTGAATTCTTACTCTGTGCTCCAAGATGCTCGCAGCCTCCCCTGTCTTGGGAGCATCTTCACATTTAATGAGTGGACTCCATGGACCCTCACTCAGGTCACTTATGTAGACACTAAATATTACCAGATTCCACACAGATCTCAGAATACAATTTTCCAGTTATTCACCCAACCTGCAATAATTTCACCAAATAATACCAGATTCCACACAGATCTCAGAATACAATTTTCCAGTTATTCACCCAAAAAAAGAAGAAGCCCTGTGACTTGAAGTAGAAACAGACTTAATGAAATAACAAAACGGATACAACAACCAACATAAAGTGCAGAAGGTTCTACTCAGCCTGGTCCTTGGGATCAGCAGCAGGAGCAGAAGGCCAAGAGCCCAGGAAGAAGAACTCCACCCTCACTGGGCTCCCTCCTTTTATAACGAGCATGACGAGGTGGTGTGGGGTACACCTGTGGGTCAGTGCCTGGAGTGGATCTCCCACTGACTGGGGGCTGCTCATGGCTGGGCCATGGGGCTGCGCTGGGGAACCAAGACACACCCTCAATTTTTGTCTACATTTAAAAACAGGCAGTGTTTGCCACTTTCTGGGCTTCTGGAGGCTTCACAGTCCTTCAGATGCTCTTGGAGATCAAAGCTAACGGCACTGATTCCTCTAATTACTGTTCATGTTGCAGCTTTGAGTCTCCTGGGGAAAATACCTTCAGGTCAGGCTGACTTAAACCAGCCTTCTCTGAACACTCACCTGTTGGGTTCTTTCCCTCTTTGTGAGGGGTCAGCCAAGACCCCAGAGTCCCTTGATCTACCACAACATTTGTGATACGGTGCTCGTGGGGCCAGCGCCTCCGAGCCACGTACGTGTGGGCAAGCTCGTGCCAACAAAGACATGTTGTCCAACGTACAGGAATCCCACTGCAGGAGACACAGCTCTTGGTTCTATCGTCCTACTGTGCCACTTTTACGACAGGAGTCACTCAGCCCAACATGTGCCATGCAGTCGAGCAAATCAAAGCCCGAATAAAAGAACAAAACATAAACCCAAAGGAAAAACACCCAACACAACCAAGCCTGGAACGTGCCACTGCAAAGGCTTGTTTTTATCATCGTGTTTAGCTCTGAAGGGACTGTTGTGCTGTCCCTTTGTCACTCAGAGCCACCGAGAGCTGCTTTGGGGTGGCGATGGGGGAGCACGGCCCCCAGGGTGGGCACTGGGGAGCGGTTTCGCTGTCTCAGGGCAGAGTTGTTCTCTTCCTCCTGCTCGGGAGCCAACGTGCAGCCTAATCCTGGGAGGAGACTGCCGGGCTGGAGGAGGGGGCTGTGAGGTGTTAATCCCCGGCTTTATTTCCCGGCAAAGCCCCGGGCTGACAGCGCTCGCCTGGCCACCGGCAGAGCCCGGTCACAGCAGGGGCCGGTCCGCGACGAGCATCCCTCGAAGGGGGGCTCCCCCAGGGCTGGCCGTGCTGCCACCACGCGCCCCTCACCTCCGGGCCGCCGCCGGGTGGGGGTCCCCCTTGGCGGCAGCCGCCCCGGGGCTCGGGGACGGGACACCGGCAGCCCGTCCCCCCCCGTGAGCCGCTTGGTGACCCGGGGACCGCTCCTCCGCGCTCGGCGGAAAGTTCGGGGCCGAGCCCGGCCGGCGGGGGCCGGGCCGGGGGGCAGCTCCCATGCCCCGCGCTGCCGGGACAGCGCCGCGGCGCCATGGGGAACGGCAGCGCCGGGGCCGTGCCCTGCAACGGCACCGCGCTGCCACCGCCGCCACCGCCGCCACCGCCGGGCGCCCACAACATCGCCGCCCTCGTGCTGGGCATCCTCCTCATCCTCTTCATCGTGGGCGGCAACGGGCTGGTGTGCCTGAGCGTGTGCACCGAGCGGGCGCTCAAGACCACCACCAACTACTTCATCGTCAGCCTCGCCGCGGCCGACCTGCTGCTCGCCCTCCTCGTCCTGCCCCTCTACGTCTACTCCGAGGTGGGGCTGCGGGGCAGCGGGGGGCACCGGAGGGGCTGGGGGCACCGGGGGGCTGAGGGTCGTGGCTTCTGTGCCCGAGCATCCTGGCAGTCGCAGGGCTGCGGGGTGAGACCGAGGCTCGAAGCCCCTCTCTGGGTTCGTTCCATCCCGCCGGCTCGGGACTGCCACCGCCCAGCCCCCGGGGACAGCCCTTGTGTCCCCTGCAGGGATGCTTTTCTCTCTCTCGGTCCCCCTCGGCATCGCTGCTGCGGGACCCGGCGTGGTGGCAGTGGCAGCCGGGTTAGTGCGAGTTTGTGGGCTCCTGCGTCCTCCTCCCGGGAGACTCCGAGCTGCAAACGCAGGAGTGGGGGTGCACAGGGTGGGGGTGCACAGGGGGGTCTGCCCGGGCCGGGCCAGCAGCTCTGGGGAGCACTTGCATTGCACAGCGCCCTGGGTGCCATCACCAAATGGTCAGGAAGGGACAGAGGGCTCCTGCGCCGTGCTTCGGCTGGCATGAGTGGTGACAAGGGAGAGCCTCAGCCAGGAGCCAGGTTGCCGTGTGGAGCAGGGGAAGCTGTCTTTTTCGGGAGCTCGGTGGGATGTGGTGACCTCCATCACGGTGGCTTTGGGCAGCTCGGCTCAGGGTTCGTCCCAGCAGGTTCCCCAGTTTGCACAGGCGTGTGGCACTGGGCACGGGGCGGCACCCTGGGGGACTCTGGGTCAGGGTTTCCATCCACCTACAAACCCTGCTCACCTCCGAGACTGTGACAGCTGAGAGAAAACCAGGAGCTCCTGAGGGCGAGTGGGTTTGTACCTCTGGCTGGCTGGAAAGGGGAGAGAAATGTTCACTGCCGGGGAGCAATCACACCTTGAGACTGGGGGATGTTTGCACTGGGGTGAGGATGCTCGCTAGAGCCCGCCCGGTGGTACCAGCCTCGAGGGGAGGAAAGCACCCCCAGCCCAGAACAGCAGCTGGTTTGTACCTGCCCCTGCGGGAGCTGCTGCTGTGGAAGAAGGAGGAGTCCTCTCCTTCCCCGACGTGGGGAGAGCCAGGACAGCCTCGTGCCCAGCGAGCAGCCCCGGCACGCCAGGGGACAGGGGTCAGACAAACCTTGTGTTCCCTGGCAGCCACGGGGTTTGTAAGGTGGTGGCTTCAGTGCTTCCTGAGGGAGTGACACGGGCTGTCACCATGAGTGAGGCCGCAAGGTGCTCCCACCCTTGAGGGTGGCACACAGGCACAGCAGCAGCGTTCAGGGCACAGCCTCTCCCCTCCTCTCCCAGGCCAGGGCTGCTGCTCAGCGCCTGGCTGGCATGGGGCTGTATTTCCTTAAGCAAGACAGGCTGTGGATTACAGCTTAGGATGCTTTTAGCCTCTCTACCTGGTGCCAGGATTTTGCAGGACACGGTGACCTCCCTGGAGGCAAAGATATTCTGGAGGGACACGTTCAGCTGGGGAGCCATAAGAAGAACCAGTGAAGGACAGGGACATTAGACTCTCCACAGGCTCAGGGGGGATGGGATTCCTTCCTGTGGGAGGGGGCTTATCCTGTGCTGTTCACAGCAGTGTGAGCACAGTGGGAGAGGCCTTGATCTTGCCTGTTTCCAGTTGTGAAGAACGCTTATTCCCACGTTCGCAGCACGTGCTGACACACACTCCTGTTGGACTTCTCAAGGAGCCAGCGTGCCTTTTCATCCCAGCTAAACTCTTCATCCACGGGCAGGATTCAGAGGTCGTGGCTGGAGGAAGCCAAATTGTGTGTCAGCTCCCTCTGGCTGTCCCTTGTTTGTCCCTGCAGGGTGGAGGATTGCTGAAATCAGGCGCTAGACAAGGGGGAGAGTGGTGTGTGAGGCCACAACTGTTTCTTTTCCGTACCTTTTCGCAATCGCTGCAGTCTTGGCTGGAACTGGAGCTCAAGAGAAGGGCAGGGAAATGGGACCATCTAACGCAGACCTCCCCCAGGCCTGTCCTCACACCTGCAGCTTCTGGGAGAAGCACCACAGTGGTGCAGTGGCTTTCTGATGGTAGGCAGGAGATGGTGTCTATCACTCTGGCCAGTTGTGGTCCTGTTGCACTAGGCTCCCTCAACCAATATAAAAATGGACAGTCCTTGGCTTGAGAGAACTTTCCTTGGAAGCATGCCAGGGGCATGGGAACTCAGGACCTCTTCTCCCCATGGACCAGCCTCCCCCAAGTCCTGCCCTGTCCTAAATCTCTCTCCAGTGTTCACTGAGTTCTTCAGGTTGTATTTCGTTCCTCATTAATTTGTCCTGTCAAATGCACCCACCTTAGCAGCTTGGGCCTTACTGAGAGCAAGTGTTAAAACTGGTGTTAGGATGCTGGTCTTCCATAAATCCGAACGGTGCTGTCACTCAGTTCTGGTCCTCCACAGCCTGAAGGAACCAAGAAGCATCCTATGGATGGGGAGGGAAGAGACATCAGCTTTCCTCTGGCTTAAAGCATCTGTTTCCAAACGGAGCAGCTCCCGAGGACGTGCAGGGAATCCCTGACAGGGCCGTGTTCACAGGCAGTCTCTCTTTTGCAGAAATTCACCATCTTTAAAGAAAACCAGATGCACTTCTGTCACCTGATCATTGCTCATTCTGTTTGGATGGAGGTGGACTGGTGCTGTTTGTTAGCAGCCACACGGGGTGACTGTGCCGGGGTGTGGGTACCAGTGTGCCCAGATCAGAGCGCAGGGATGCAGATGGGGCCAGCACTTTCCACTGAACTCCTTCAACCAGGGAACAAAGACATGTTCCAGTGTTTGCCAGTTGTTAATTGCCATACACCAGCCTGCCCTGATAGGCAGAAGGCACTTACCTTCCAACCTGCTTGGGAATCTCAGGTCTTAGCAGCATGACAGGGAGAGCTAAGAATCCATGGGGAAGGTGAAGAGAGGCCAGGAGAATATACCAGATTCTGCCTGGAGCATTGATGACACAAAGGGGGGGTTATTGCTCCCCTGGGACAGTGAGGCCACGTGAGAAAGCAGAGCCCCGAGGTGCTGTGGAGGTACCACAGATACCTTTAGGCTCTGAGTGGCTTTGCCCACTAGAGATCTGCAGTGAGGGAGCTGCATGGCTACAAAGGCTTGTCTTTAACTGCTCCCTTTGCCCACAGGCTGTGACAGGAGCCACCACAGCAGTTCATACAGTCCTCACTAACTGCAGGCATTCCCAGCAATTAGGGCAGGTGCCAGGCTGAGCAACTTCCACTCCTGTCGAGCGTGCCTCCTACCTGCCTGGCTCTGCAAACTGTTCCTCTGATCAGCTCTCTCCTTAATCCACGTTGAGTGCCTGAGCTGTGAAACATCTGATCCAGGCAGCTGCTGGCTGGAGCCCTGGAAGGTTTCCTTATGTAAACACCTTGGCCACTAAGATCTGTGTGACTGCTTAGGAAAAAAGAGGAAAGAGTTTTAGCAGATCTGCATGTTTACCCAGCTGCTTCTGCAGGTCAGGGAAGCTGAGTCTCTCCAAGCAGGCACTCTGCCTGGCAGATCCTCACACCACAGAGCAGCCAGCACTAATTACACGAGTTGTTTTCTTGGTGAGGGTGATGCTGTTCTATATAAAGTGTACCACTGACATCAAAAGGTCTCTCTTTTGTTGCAGCATCTCGCGTGTGTGTGCCTGTGAGAGCAGACCTCTGCCCTCCTCCAAATCCTCTGTGTCCCTCTGCGAGCACATGTCATCCTTTTTGCAGCAGCATTCAAGCTTTGTCTTTCCTGGAATCTCACAGCTTTAGTGGAACGAGCTGTTCTTCTTGACCTGACAGATGTCTGAGCCACAGTCTCTGCACAAAGTCCTGGGGAGGTGACACAGGCCAGCAATTACAGACCAGTGCGAAGGATTTTATTGTCAGGGACCAATAACAGGGGGGAGGTGTCTGAATTCTGAGCCCTCATGTTTCAGGTGGATGATCAGACTTGCTCCTCATTTCTGAATAACCTTGACCTCAATAATTTAAGACAAGAAAGGATGTGAGGCCACCTTTGTCCTGTGCCCCACTCCCTCTCCTTCCTCTCCCCTTGCAGGCTGCGTTGTGTCCTCTGGACAATTCAGCCATCATCGCAGCTCACGCGCAAAGGCCCAGATTCAGCTTCTTGTGGGCATTTGGACAGTTCCTTGATGCTGGACTTTGCCCACTTACAAGGATTATTTCTCTCCTGAGCGGTGTCATGGCCCCCTCAGCAGGTCCAGGCTCTTAGCATCAGCACTTTCAGTCTCCCTGCTCTGCGCTCCAGCCACGGCCTCACCCAGGGCAGGAGGTGTCTGTGGGGGAATTCAGCTCAGCATCTCCTTGTCCAGTTGCAGGCTGCTGTTGCCTGGCTGTCTTATTTCAGATGCCATCACCACCAAAGGCTGAGGGATCACTGTGTGTGCTCTGCTTCTTCGTGAGCCCGTTGGCAGGGCTGGCAGGAGAGGCAGCTGTGCCTGTGCTGCTGTGCAGGAGCACGTGGCAGGACTGAGACAAGAGCTGTCACCCTAGGAAATAAGAACAAAACCTTTGGCCCTGTCCTGGCCCACGCCCTCAGCAGCACTGGTGGTCCAAGAGCTCTCCTGGCACCAGGCTTGGTTGCAAGGAGGCAGATCTTTTCTTACAAAGCACAGGAACAGGGACATCAAAGCCACCTGAGTAGGAAGGCAGCCTGCAAGGGGGTTTAGGTCTGTCTCCTGCCATCCACCATCCTGTAAGATCTTCTCCATAACCTCTTTGTGTTCTTTGTAAGAAGCAGTTGGAGTTGTTCCTTCTCTGCACGTAGTGGTTGGTCCAGAGCCTGCACACCCTCTGTAGTGAGATACTGGTAAGAGACCACAGTGGCTGTGTGTGGACTTACTGGTGTGGCCAGCCTTGGTCAGCTGAACAAGCAGCCAGTCTGCACCTGGAATATCGCTTAGAGAGGGGTTTTGCTTGTGTCCAGAGCAGTGATCATTCCTCTAAACCCCCCTTGTTTGCCACGAAGCACTGAGCTCAGGGCAGAGAGTGACCCTCCCTGCCACACACACAGAGCTTTCCATCTTACTCCACGAGGTGATGCCTGGAGGCTTTGAGGCTCAGATATTCTTGCCAGAGCTGCGCAGAGCATCTCATCAGGGTAAGCTGGCTCGTGGGGTTGTATGTGCAGCGTTGTTTTATTTTGTGAAGGGAGGTGGCTTACCTGCAGAGCATGTTTTGCTGTGCCAGTGGCTGGCTGTGTCCCCTCAGGACTGGCCCTGCTGACTGTGCATCTGGAAAAGCAGAGAATGCAAAGAAGGTGATGGAAGGGGAGTGGCTCTGGTGCATTCTTAAAGGCAGCCTGAGCTGTTCACGATGCCTAAAGCTTTACACTGTGTACCTTGATGGGCTAATCTTCTGCAACCTCCTGTAATTAGGGACCACTTAACCACATGACCCAGCAAAGCCAGCTATGCCTCTAATCCAAAGTCACTCACCCCCCAGAGAGGTTCTGGGCTCGTTTCGCCGCGGTGGGCAGCGTGGTGTCGTGGCCAGGGCTCTGCCAGCACTTCCCCAGAGCTGGGGTCTTGGGGGCTGGTGGGCAAAGGGGGGAGTTTGTAGCATTTACCAAGTGCCCAACTTGAATCTCACAGCAAAGGCTGTGTCCTCTGAAGGTGCTGCAGCCCGAGAGCTCTTGTCCTTTTCAGAATCAATTACAATCAAAATCACAAACAGGTTTTGAAAACTGCAGCCCAGAATCAAATTTTCTCTCTCATCACCTGAACTTGTCAGGATCCCAGTGAGCTTGGCCAAACATTTGGGGTTGTTTTTTTTCTGATTCAGCTCCCAAATTCAGTTGATCTGCGCTAGAGAAGAGGCTGGATGAAGCATCCATGTCTGACCCCAGCCCTTCCCCGGAGGTTTGGGCTCCTTCCCAAGGAGGTGGCTATAGAAAAAGAGCCAAACAGTTTCTTTGGAGTCTACTCTGGCTTTCCAGCCCCACTAATCGTAATCCTGTGCATGACATCATTACTGCCCATCATTAATCCCTGCAGAGCTGCCTCCCCCTGCTCCTGGCAGGGCTTCCTCACCTGCCCAGCGGTACGTGGAGAGCCTCACCCACGTGGCTCCGTTCCGTGCACCCCTTAAATTCTGCAGTAAACCTGCTCAGAGGGCGACCACGAGCTTCTGTGTCAATGGGACTGTGAAGGAGTATGAGCTACAGAAAAAAAACAACATATGTATATATTATATATATATATATATATAAAATAGCTGAATGGCTGAGCATCAGTGTGACAGAGAGCAGATCTGCAAGCTGCTGGTAAAAGACCTGTGCTCAAGCCAGACATGGCAAGCAGCCACTGCTACTGAACACTTTGTTTTTAAGTTAAAATCATACCTATTTCACAGCCAGCTGGTTACAGGCAGTTGTCCTGGTGCAAGGGAAGGAAGCTGACACTTGGTGCATCAGCTTTGGATGCGAGAGAGGCTGGACAAGGGTTTGGTGCCAGATGCTGAAGAAGGGCTTCATGAATCCTGACTTATTTCTGTGCTCCTTGAGCTTTTCCTTCCATTCCCATTTTCCAGCAGCCGGGTTCACTGCGCACTCCTGAGCAAGCGTTCCCATTCCAGGAGCTGCTCTTGATAAAGCACAAACCCTTGGGCATTTTCTGGCTTTGTCGTTCCTTTCCCTGAGGGTTATTTGGGATGCAGTAGTATAGATGTTTTGTATAGCAGAGTCAATACCTCCAAGTGCTACAGACCGATGGCAGACGTCTGGTCACGTCCTCTGGCTGGCAGCACTTCTGCTCTGCCGGGTGCCTGCAGTCAAACCAGAGGTTGTGGCTGCCCAACTTGAACACAGCCTCGAGAGGCTGTCCCTGTGCTTAGCGTGACAGAATGGAACCACTGTGTAACACAGAAACCACTCACATCGTCTGCAAACAGGATGTTGGAGCAGTTTGGACATGAAAAATGGAAGAGGAGCTTTGTGCTCTGCCACTCCTGAAGAGCCTCTCCCAGCTGCCTCGGTGGCTGGCAGCCAGTGATGCTGCCCTGCCTCCCTGGGGAGATTTTGGGTGGTGAGGTTGATGAGTTTGGGGGTTTTGAGCCTGCTGCCTGTCACTCCACACTAAGCCAAGGCAGCAGCTGCCCTGCATCCACCCTTCTGCCCAGCACGACGTGTGTGGCAGTGCTGATGGTCTGTGGGCTCAATTCTCCAGCCAGGGCAGAGCCACAAAGCCCCAAGCAAGCCCTGAGCTCTCGCGTGGGGCTGATCCCCGTGCTCAGCCTCGTGCTGCTTGTTCAGAGGGAAATGTGAGTGGCTGAGGCACCAGGCACAGAGTTCTTTTGTGCCATCGGAAAGGCAGTGGGACATGGCAACTATGGGACATGGCACTTACCTGCTGACCCCGGGGATTTTTTCAGTTCCAGGGAGGGGTGTGGACTCTCAGCCCGGCGCTGTGCGATGCCCTGATGACCATGGACGTGATGCTGTGCACGGCCTCCATCTTCAACCTCTGTGCTATCAGTGTGGATCGGTAAGTGCCTTCCTCCTCCTCATGCCACTGTGTCCTGGCATCAAGCTGCTCCCACACACACCCTTGCAAGGGTCCCAGGCAGGGAGGCTGGACCCTGCTCTCCCCAAAGGAGGGTTTTGTGCCCTACCATCCCACCCCGTCACCACCTCTGTGTCCCATCAGGACCCTGGTGGTGGCCAAGCTGAAAGCACAGTGGTGTGACGAGGCCAGAGCTGTCCCTTTGGGTGCTCTTCTGAGGGGGGAGACTGGCTGTAGCCCAGGTCTTGGCTAATTAACGGTGGTAAATTGGTAAATTAACAGTGGGGAAGGACAGGGGCAAGCAGCTTTGGGACCACTCGCTTATGTTACCACTGGTGCCACCACCCCACGGGGACTGACTGACCTGGGGCCTGTGTTGGCAGGTTCATCGCTGTTTCCATCCCACTGAACTACAACCGACGCCAAGTCGACCTGCGGCAGCTGATCCTCATCTCCACCACCTGGATATTCGCCTTTGCTGTAGCATCCCCGGTCATATTTGGGCTCAACAACGTCCCAAACCGGGACCCCAGCGTGTGTCAGCTGGAGGATGACAACTACATCGTGTACTCCTCCATCTGCTCCTTCTTCATCCCCTGCCCCGTCATGCTGGTGCTCTACTGCGCCATGTTCCAAGGACTCAGGCGCTGGGAAGAAGCCAGGAAGGCCAAGCTGAGGGGTGGCATCCATGGGGCCAACAGGAAGCTCTATCACCCCTCCACCTTTTTCGAGAGAGAGCGGCCCGGGCTGGAGGCAGAGGAGTGCAGCCCCTACGGCCACTCCGACCACCCTGAGGACTATGTGACCAACAACGGGGTCCGGACTGTCTCCTACCCACACCTCCGGTCCCCGCACGCGGGACACAGCCAGAAGCGGGCCAAGATCAACGGCCGGGAGCGGAAGGCCATGCGGGTGCTGCCTGTCGTCGTCGGTGAGTCGGGGATGGGTGGGGACAGGTTGGGGACAGCTGGGGATGGGTGGGGATGGGTTGGGGACGTGCTGCCCTGTCCCGCAGCAGGGGGTGGTCTGCACGGCTCCTTTGAACCTGGCAAAGCAAAGACACACTTCATGGTCTCCTCTGCCCAGAGGTGTCACACTGAGTGTGCCTTCTCCTTGCTGGAGGAGGTGTGGGGGAGAGAAACCCCCCCTTCCTCTTGTCCCCCCTCCCCAGGGCCATGTCTTTGGTCCTCCTCCTCCCTCGGCATCAAACATGGACAAACATGTTCCTGTGGAACAGCTTGGGGGTGGCTTAAGACTGCTGGACCCACCTCCTGCTGGGATGCTGCACCCACCTCCCGCTGGGATGCTGCACCCACCTCCTGCTGGGATGCTGGACCCATCTCCCGTCAGGATGTTTGTCCAGAGAACATCTCAGGGTCCCTTTGAGCCAGAGTAGTGCCAGCAAACACCGCCCTGGGGAAAAAAAACATGTGCAGTGTTTATAATCCAGCCTCTTCTTCAAGGTAAACCTGGTATCTCAAATGCAAATCCAAACCAACACACAACTTCAGGCTGTCCATCAACATTTAGGATGAGAAAGAGGTCCTAAAGGTTTTGCCTGGGCCTGAGCCCAGCTGCTGCTTTCCCTCAGCACTCAGAGCTGTCTCTGTTCCTGTCTGGCCCAGGCTGTGTTGGTTCAGTCGAGCCCTGTTTAACATTCACACCGCTTTCTCTCTTTAATGTCCTTCTGGCAGGCGCTTTCCTCTTCTGCTGGACACCGTTCTTTGTGGTCCACATTACCAGGGCTCTCTGCAAGTCCTGCACCATCCCCACTCAAGTCACCAGCACTGTCACTTGGCTGGGTTATGTCAACAGTGCCCTCAACCCCATCATTTACACCGTGTTCAACGCGGAGTTCAGGAACTTCTTCCGCAAAGTCTTGCGCTTCTTCTGCTGAGCGCCGGGCGGCGGGGAGGAGCGGCCAGGCTCTTTTTGTATAGCTCATTAAAGATCTATTTCTGCCTAAGGTCTGCTGTCTGTGCTGGGGAGGAGGGGAGGAGGAGGATGCTGGTTCCCAGCTCTTTGTGATGAGGAGTTTCAGGTGAGTACCAGTGGATACAGCTTGGACACTCTGCCCACTGGGAACAGCAGGCGTTGCCACTTCTTCCAACACTTGGTGCCTGAAGTAAGTGGTGGGAGACACCACGGATGGTTCTGGGAGCAGCTCTTGCTTTGGATGTCGGTGTTTGGGCTTCTCGTAGCTGTCACTAAGCAAAGTGACCCCTCGTCCCAGTCACAGTCCAGGGAGACAGGAGAGTGCTGAAGCTTGCAGCTGCTCCGACCCAGAGTCGCAGACAAATTCCCCGCTCTGCCCCTGCCCAGGGGAATCCTCCCGGCTCCATCTCCAAGCATTACGGAGGCAGAGCCCCCTCACTGCAGCCCAGCCTGGTACAGCCCATCTCCACCACTTCCAGGGGACTTAACTGGAATTTTACCATCCAAAGGCACAACGGTGTGACTCCTGTTCGCCAGAATTCCGTATGAAGGCACACGACACCTGCCAGGAACCCCTGGAGCCTGCAGGAGAAAATCCTTCGCACCTCCAGGCAAAGCTGAGCACGGCGACGCCGAGGGCAGCAGAGGGAGCAGCCACTGCTGTTCACTGAGGCTCAGGAGGGAGGAAGAGGATTATTGCACAAAACAGCCATCTTCCAGTAATGCTTTTTGTGTAGGGTTATTGCTTTCCAAGGGGTAATTTGTCTGCTTAGAAACAAAAGGAAAAAAGCCCTGTGGGGAGGTCTGAAGCTTTTCTCTGACCAAGAATAACAATTGCTCCATCAATTTACCATCAACAAATAATCATTAAATCCCCACAGAGGTGTTACTGTGAATCCTGGAGTTTGCTGCTGCGCTGGGGCTCCGACAGGAACCTCCCCCAGCGCTCTCCGTACCCACGACTCAACCACCACTGCTCCAGTTGGGAGAGCTGCCCCACTCTCTTCCAATTTCTTTTTCCCTTAAAAGGGGCAGTAAAGCCAAAGTTTGGACAGAACCCAGCTGCACTCAGCCACAAACTGCGTGGCCAGGCCAGGGGAGGGCACTGGTGACGTTGCTGCCCAGTCACCCACACGCAGCCTGGCCAGGCACCCACACCCAGCTCTGCTACTGGGCCATGCTGGGGCGGTGCTCTGCACAGAGCACAGGGGCACCAAGGGGGCGAAGGAACAGAAATATTTCCAACCACAAGCCACGGCTGACAGTGAAAATGCAGCTTGAGCACTCCAAAGGTGCCACCTCAGAGCCAACCTTCACTGCCCTTGTTTATTTGAGGAGCGACTCAGCCACAGACTCACAGAATGGCAGGGGCTGGAAGGGACCTCCAAAGATCATCCAGTCCAACCCCCCTGCTGGAGCAGCATCCTGAGCAGACCCCAGAGGAATCACAAAGTGGACTCACGAGGCTGGGGCTCGGCAGCGCTCTCCGAGTGGCACCTCTGCTCTTCACCCACGTGAAGGGGGCTGCAGCAGCACTTGCTGCCCTTCCTGCCCTGGGCAGCACAGCTCACGGACCCAGCACACACAGAGCAGCACTGCTGGGCCGAGAGCACTGTGCCTGCCCCGGGAGGCAGCCGGGATGGGTCTCTGGAAGCAAACGGGTGGCCCAGCCCAGCCCAGCCCAGCAGCAGCACAAGGTGTTCCCATCCCGTTTCATCACTCAGAGCCTCACTGGGTAGCAGACAGAGGCAAGCAGCCCTGTAAATTAAGACTGTCTTTGCAATTAACTAATTGTCTTTAAGCTTTAGAAAACAGGCAATTGGAATTTAACAGTGTGAGAAGGAGCTATTACAAACACTGAAGTACTGAAGCAGGAGTGAGCATTTTGCCGTGGGAGTCCATGGAATTACCTGTTCTTTCCTTCCCGGGAGTCTCCCTCAAGTGATTCTGTTCCCATCCCGCTCCCCTCGTGCTTGGCTGCCACCAGGGACTGGTTCCATTGGGAGGAGGTGCCAGGCTGCTGTCCCCCTGCTGACACCTTGCCCACTGTGCTCTGCTCAGGAGGAACAATCTCCAGTGACCCCCCACTGCCACCCACCCTCCACTGCCAGGTGCCCCCTGCTGCCTCCAAGTGCCACCCACGGGCACTTCCGAGCGATCCCAGCAAATGCTGTAGGAGGTGAGGAGTTCCTTTCCTGCACCTCTGGACAGAATTTTCTCCTTTTGCCAGCATTCATGACGCCGTGTGGGGTCACTGTGATGCAGGGGTGACCCCCCAGAGCATAAACTGAACAATGACCCTCCTCACCCACCACCACCACATCGGAGGGGACAACCAGAGGGGACAGGTTCCCCCTCACCCCCGAGGCTGAGAACACCACCAGAGGGGTGTGTGTCTGCCAAGGCTCCTCCAGCCTGAGGCATTCATCTTCAAACACAAATAAAGACGTCTCATTAGCCTAAATCATTAAAGAAGTACATTAATAATTAAATCATTTACTTGCAGTGAACAAAGAGAAGAACTTGCTAATGCTCACCACTTTAATTAGCGGACACGGAGTGGCAGTGCCAGGGCAGCACTCATTCATCTGCTCTTACCCAGGGTCTCACCAGATCCCGCTGTGGCCGGCTGCTGCGAGCTGTGGCTGCAGCCACGCTCCCTGGGGAGCAGCCACCTCCCCGCTGGTGCCCTGCAGGGGCAGGGCGAGGACACGGACTGTGCCAGCTCCCGCAGCCCTCATGGTACCTCCCGGTGCCACCCTGGGAACGAAACAGCACCCCGGGCACGCTCCTGCTTTCACTGCATTTTATTTAACAACAGGGCTTTTTTCACTTAGATTCAAGTGCAGAAACTCCAATGTGTTCCAAATTTGCCCAGCACAGAGGGAAACAGGAAAACAACAACAAAAAAAAGGCCTTCTCATGGCAAACTCAGAACCTGACCTGACTTTTTCAAGGCAATTAAATAAACCAAATGAAGGTTCATTTCTTTGTTCCAAACAAGAGGTAGGGAGGTGTGGGGAGAAGGAAACACAGGCAAATCCCATCTCAGCACCTGCCTCGGATCCATCTCCAGGGAGATGAGGAGGTCGCCACGGCCCAAGGGGGCTCATGGCCCCCAGAGGAGGTGTTCACAGGCTCTGGGTTACTCAGAGCTTTGGGAGGGGGCAGGGAGCAGGTAAGTGCTGTCACAGTATCACAAAGTCTTTCCAAAAGGAGCTGGCTGTGAGAAGAGCGTGGTTGGCACAGGGCAGAGCGCGCGGGGCTGCGGATCCAGCCGGCCACCCCGCGTGCCCCGGGGCAGTGTGCTCACACAGTGACCTTCTCCATCACGCTGTCCGCCACGTGCACCTCGCCGGCCTGCACCGTCACCGTGGCCGACTGCCCGCAGATGTGCTGGTGGTCCTTCCAGTCCTGCCAGGGAAGAACAGAGGGAAAGGCCATGAAGGGACGGAGCCCTTGGAAAGGGCACAGCCTGCAAAGCAGCTCTGTTTGAGCAGTGGTTTGTCCAGCACAGACGGGTGTACAGCAGCGCCGCAGGGCTCGGCCAAACGAGACTGATGATGGACAGGAAAGGAACCACACACTGGGTCAACATTAGAGGCAGACATGAAGCAGAATGCTGGCTTCTCAACCCCAAGCCAGGACATCTGTGTTAGGTTGTGGAAAAATTACTAAAACTGTCAGATCCTGACTTAAACCCTCTCCTGAAAGATAAACACACTCCTGAAGGGCAGCACCACACAAGGGGTCTTAGTTCAGCAATGGCAAAGGAAAGGAGCCCAGTTCCTGGGAAACCCCACTACCTCCCAAGGTTGATTTTAACTTCTATCCTGAACCAACAAAACACCCACCCCACCCCGAGGCTGCACACCACAGCTCAGACAGGGGCAGTCAGGGATCAGGTACTGCTGAGCACTCCAACCTCTCCCACCCTGTCACAGCACCAGCTACAGGCATGGGCACATGTCCCCCTAGAAGTGACAAGGACAGCAGGGTGGCGTCGCTGTCCATGAGGTGCCTGGGGAGGCAGCAGGTGGATGGTGCAGGACTTGTTCCTCCTGTGGATTTTTACTCTTTCTGCTGTGCAGGCGGGGACTGGGCCACCACTCCACTGCTACAGGCAGAAGGAACCAGCCAGAACCCTTCAGCAGGTTCCACCTGTGTGTGCAGAGCCTGTGCAGAGCTTGCAGTGCCCTGGCAAGCTCAGTTATCCCCTACAGCAGCGTGCCAGGGGTCGTCGTGAGGAACCTGTGTGAAACACTGAGCACAGCAGTGTCCTTCACCCTCCCTCCTCGTACCTGTTCCCACCTCCCGTGTTCCAGATCTTACATTTGTCCCCCTGTAGCATCTGCAGCATCACAAATCATGTAAAGAATCAGAGAACTGTGTCCTCAGTGGTGGAGCAGGAGCTGGGGAGTGTTCAGTGTCCCAGGAACCAGCAGGGAACTGGTCCCCACAGCTCACACTGCGAGGGCTCCACGCCCTCATTCCTGGTGTTACTCCAACTTCTGAGAAGGTGCTTGCAAACCTTGGGACCTTCCCTACCCACTGGATCCACAGACCTGCCCCATCACTATTCCTGCTTGCAGATCCAGCTGGCAGGGGGTTGGGGTGCTCTGGCTGCCTGTGTGACACAGCAGACTCTGCCACCCAGGCCTCTCGCCGTGCGTACGCCCCTCGGCAGCAGGCAGAGCCCTCTGGCTCCCCCCAGGGTCACCCAGCCCTCGCTTGACAACGGAACTGGCAGCTCCCAGTCGAGCTTTTACCTTCCGCTGGCAGAACGTGGAGCAGTAGTTGACTTTATGGCATCCTGTGCACTCGTTCGTTGCCTCCCGGCCGCAGTTGACACAGGACTGCTGTGAAAGGGGACAACAAAGTGTCAGAGATAACAACAACAGGGTGATACAGGTGCTATGACACAATGATACATCCCCACCACAGGAACACAAACCAAACAGGCCCAGGGGCTTCTGGAAAGGCTTCCAGAGACCCACTCTCCTCACAGGGATCACTGTGGAAAGCAGAACACACCTCTGATTTCCTTTCTGGTAGGCAAGAAGCCCTTCAAAACCATGGGTGAGATGCTGAGTGGTGGTGGAATTCTGCCCAGAGTACCACAGAGAGCAGGTACCATGGCAGAAGGATGGGACCCTGCAGCTTCATCTTTCCCTGCTTTTTGAGAGGGAAAAGGTCCCCGCTCCTACGAGCGGAGCAGACTCGTTCCTTCGCCAGCACGGTGACACAAGCAGTGTCCCAGGAGGGCAACAGAAGACAGAGGAGTAAAATTAAGGCAGCCATAACAACAGCAAGGACTTAAACCTGGGTGTAAGGCGAGAGAGGATCTGTGGGTGAGAATCACACCTGGTCTCTAGAGGATGTTTTGTGTCTGTCACTTTACTGTTCTATCAGTGACATCAATTAACATGACCTGTGTATTGAGATGGGAATATCACTGAACTACCACAAAAATAAGCACTTCACAGAGCATCCAGCTCATTACATTCCTGACAAATCATTAGCACGTCAGGGCAGCAGTGTGAGGCTGTGACAGGAAGCGTTTCTCAGCTGGGGAAGTGTCACCAGAGTCTTTAGTTCCACCAGCTCCTTCTCTCTTTGAGCACAACCAAGCGAGCGATCAACGCCCTGATTAACACCCAGTCCCTCTGCTCACACCTTACCCACACACCTACAATTAGCAGCTGGTGTGACTGAGCTGTATTTGTGTTCCTGAGGTACAGCTGGGTACAGGCCACCAAAAAGGGGCTTAAAGCTGCTCGGTGGGACTCGCAGAGCAACCCCAAAGGGACTGAGGATGTTCACAGCCTGTATGGCAGTGGATACTGGTGAAATACAGCGTGTGCAGCTGTACCTGGAGATCTCAGAAACACCACTGAGTAACATACACTACAGGGGCTTAAATCATGGGTGCTGCACCAACTCAACTCACAGTCCCAACAGCCAGAGGGACTGGGGCAGTTTTGCAAACCAGCTCATGGGACAAGAAAGAAGTGAGTTTCCTTCCCAGCACAGCTCAGGGCAGCCCTCCATCAGAGGTGTGGTACCACTGCTCAGGGGAGACTGGGACAGGTTAACCTGGCTAGATGATGATAAAGCAGCGTGGAAACCTGGTGGGCTTGGGAAAGGGGACACCTCTGCTGGAACAGAGCATGAGTCCTGCCAGGGACAGCTCAGATCCCTGCCAGGGGGCCAGGCCAGACACACAACACACTTCTGCAGCAACGATGTAAGCTCTGTGTCTTTAAATGGAACGAGACAAAGAACAAAAGACTCATAAAACACTTCATAAAACACCAGACGTCCCCAGCTTACCTTGATGATGATTTCAGTTTTCCCATCCACATCGTCTGGTTGTTGAAATAACTGGTTCTGATATTGCTGCAAGGCAGAACACACCAGATGTCATCTCAGAGGGTACGAGGCAAGGGGTGGGAAGGGAGCAGAGCACTGAGGGGCCGACAGCGCGCCGGCTGCTGGCAAACCCAGAACTGCAGCTGCAGGAGGACAGAGGGGAACCTCACTCCTCCCTTCCAGGGGGACACTGTGACCTGTGGTGATGGATGAGGAAGGAAAATGCCAAGGACACAGGGCCAAGTGCCATCTTCTTGGGCCAATTTTTGGGTCCAGTCCTGTGATCCTAATCCACTGCATCACGTTTCTAAGCTATTTTCAATGAAGAAAGTGAAAACAGAGAGATCAAAGCATGGGGTGAGCTGGCATGTCAGCCCAGCTGGCAAACCCCTGCACACACAATCCCAGGCAGAGCTGAGAGTGCGAGGGCTGGATGTGCTCAGTTCCAGCTCTGTGAAGAGCCATAGCTCCAGAATTACACCCCTTCCCAACCTCACTCCACTTCCTCCTCTACGAGCGTGGCTCCTCCTGTTCTCCAGGGAGATTGCCAATGAGAAAGGCACCATGAGGACATCCAGCCACCTCTGTCCTTGTCTGAGCCACGCCAGCTCTGCCCTCCGCCCCGAAACCCTCTGAGGGACCCCACACATTGCACCCCCTTCTGTCTCCCTTATTGACCCACACAGCAACTCCCCTGGTGCTGCACAGGGGTGTGAGCAATTCAACACACTCAAACTACAGAGAGGGAAAAGGTGTGATAAGAGGGGCTGAAGCCAGACACACCCAGCCCTCCCACGAAACCAACAACCTCCCATCCTCGGCCATTCCACCGCTGCTCTGGAGCACACAAGCCATCATTTGCTCACTAGAGCTGCATTTCTCAAATGCCCGACCCTTTTTAGGTTAATTTCATACTCTCTAGCCCTGAATTGTTTTAATCTTTCTAAAAAAGAATTCAGATGGCCCAGCTGTGAGCTGGTTTAATCTTCCACCTTGTTTGCAGATGGGCTGGGCTCCGAAGGCATCACTGCCTCGCACACAGAGGGCTGCTGCAATTAAAACACTCGTCAGGTTTCACCCCTGATTCTTTTAAATTCATACAGAACTGTTTCACACACTGCCTGACTAGGTTTGTTACCTTCCAGCAGTGTCTCCTGGCACAGAGTTTGGGGAGTTCAGGTATTCTCCCCCTCCTAAAGTTTCTCTGATATAAACGATGGCTTAATGCACACTCAAAAAACTTGCACTGCCCAAGCACCGAGCTGTGTAACACAGGGTGTCTGACCCCCTCCTCCGGGGCAGCCTGCCCAAACACCCCTCACAAGGACACCCAGCCTTGGCTGCTGTGCTCGCTCTCTCCCTAAATGTCTTTCCCTAAATCAAAAACCACAACAAACCCAACACTCAGGTAGTAACCAAGGATCCAACACGCTCACTCACGAGCTAATTAATAACAACAGTGGAGACCCTTCTCCTGGTGGCTGCGTGGAGCTCTGGCAGAGCAGCTGTGTTTAATTGAACCCCCACAAAATGCTCAAAGAGATGACAAATATTGTGGTATGCTCCTATTCTGCACGGCATATTTTAGAAGTTAGTCTAAACACTGAGCTGGGCAGTTTATAGTGTGCTTTTCGTTCCCAAAGACGCCCAGGGAACACAGACACAACTCATCCCCCTGCCTGCCCACGCGGAGCCGCACGCAGGCAAAGCACGGGGCTCGCGGCCACCAGCACGTCCTCGGCCGTCCCTGCATGGCCGGCGCCAACGCCGAGAGCTCCAATTAGGAACTCAGGTACAGGTCAACAGTGCTTGAACTCAACAGCCTCAAGAGCTGGGACACTGAACTGGGGGAAGAGCTCTGCACCGCTGTGAAAACTAGAGGTAGGTATTAGTGACAGTCCTGGCAATGAAATTTGAGTATCCAGTGGGGAACCAGCCTGCTCCCAGGAGATTTCCTTAATCCTGCTCTGGATTATGTCACTCTTCCAGCTCAATTATTTAATCGGTTGTACAGCCCCTGCTCCCCAGCTCTGACACGGTGCCAGAGCCTCTCACTCCTGAACACCCAGGCACATACACTGCACAGAAACTCCACACACTGGTGGCTCTGCTGCAGAGAAACATCCACCCTGCTGCGCTCACCACCTCCACTCCTCCGCCACAGAGGTGGCAATGAGAAGGTTCCCCCTGGAAGGTCTGTCAGTGTAACAACTTATTTCCTTTGTGTTAAACTGGTCCAACAACAAGCAACAACAACCAAGGTAGGAAGATGCCTCTTTGTCCCTCTCATTTACCTTAACAGCCAAAAAAAGGAGCTGGCCCACACACATGCTCTGGCATGTCATGTCTGGCCGAGTCATCCCACCTCCTCTGGCGTAATTACCTCTTTCCTCTCCACGTCAGCTTGCATTTTGGCTTGCGTGACCGCAGCCTCGCGGAAGGCGGAGCTGGCCTGCTTGGCCTGTTCAATGAGAGTCTTCAGCTGCTGGGCAGTGCTGAGCAGCGAGTTGACCATCTCTTCCAAGTACAGCCAGCTCCGCTGCTCCGTCACTTCCAGCCCATTCACCACCGATGGGGATATGGCTTTGGTGGGGGCGGCAGGGGGCACCGCCAGGGCAGGCAGGGAGGTTAACACTGGATATAAAGGAAGAAAAAGACAATATATAGAGTTAGGGCATTTCATTTCCATAAAGTGGGGTTTTTTTGGTAGGTTTTTTTTGTTGTTGTGTTGGTTGTTTGCTTTTTTAAAAATGTAGTCTGCAAAGCTTTCCAATCAGGCCAAGTTTTTGCTAACCAGATCCACCTTCTGTGACCCAAATCGGTCTGTGCAGAACTCTGGGGCACTCTCAAACTCCGAGGACAGAAAAACACATCCTCCTGACCCTGTTCTTTACTCTGGGAAGGAGCTGCCACCTCCCAGCACTGCTGCAGAGAGGCACCACCGGGCAGGGAAAGCAGTGTTCCCAGGGACTTGTCCACCACCTAATGCTTCTCTTAACTCAGCCTGTACCCAGGGCTAACCTGCAGCAGTTCTTCTCCCACCCAATAACCCCGCCCCAGCTGAGAAGGGGAATGGGGGAAAAAAGGGAGAAGCCCCATGGGTTGAAGTAGAAACAGATTTTAATAACAAAACTAATACAATCACCCACATAAAGTCATATCTAGTGGGTTTTCATGCAAGCAGCAAAACCTGAGAGCATCCAGCACAGATTTGGAGAGAGAGAACAAGCCTGCAGGTCACTGAGTGTTAGACATGTGATCTTTCTGACTGACAGCATTGCAAGTTCACCACACAGACATTTTCCACTCAAGAGCCCTTAATTAAAATAGTAAGAGCAGCAAGAGAAAGTATTCATCAGTGAAAGAAAAAGAAAATGATGTTTAAGTAGTAACATCAAGATCTGACTAAGATTTAGAATTAACAAGAAGATTTGATTCCGATCAGAGCAGGAAGGCACTGTGCTGCTCTGGGTAAGGACAGAAAAGGTCACGTGGAGGGGAGAACACAGGCTTGGAGACAGACAGACTTCAGACTGCACAAAGGAAAACTACCTGTTTACATCAGCTTTTCTTGATGTCTGAGAGAAGAGCACCAGGGGTGAAACCCTGCCTGTCTCACAGCTCCTCTGTGTCAGCGAGATCAGCATCAGAGGAACTCCACAGACTCACACTAATCAGAGAAGTAAAAGGCCTATAAATGGCTGAACCCAGCAGTCAGGGGCAGACTGTTCCCTGCTGCAGCTCTTGTCCAGGCTCAGTAAAAACACACAAAGACCACCACTGCAAGTTTGCAATTCCAGTTTCTTCAACAATTCCAGTTTCTCTCAGTACAAATAACATTGCAGCTCACTGAATTTATCAGTCAGCTCCACAAATGAAAGGTCATTACGTTTAGCCACAGTGCCCAAGTTGGGACAAAAGCCTTGAAGCAAAAGCCTTAGGAAAGGCAGGGGACTGCAAGATGATTTAGGAAGCAGGTTCTGGAAGCCCCTGTACTCAGAGCTAAACTGCAGCAGTTGTTCTACCGCCCAGTAACCCCACCCCAGCTGAGAAAGGGAATTGGGGAAAAAGGGAGAAGCCCCATGGGTTGAAGTAGAAACAGATTTCAATAACAAAACTAACACAATCACCAACATAAAGTGGCCAAGGTTATAATCAGCCTCATCCTTAGGAGCAGCAGGAACAGAAGGCCAAGAAGGAGGAGCCCCAGGAAGATGGTGTGGGGTACACTCGTGAGTCAGCTTGGGGCAGCTGCCCTGCCTGAAACTCCCACTGAGTGGGGGCTGTTCATGGCCTGCCTGCATGGCTGGGCTGGGGGGCTGCTCCTGGGAAACAAGGACAAGGATCACAACAGCCTCTTCCAGTGGAAACCAACAAATCAAAGTTTTCAGTAACACAGTGAAAAACTTTCCACAGAGTGGAAAATCTGCTTGTCCAAATCTTAACAACTGCAGAGCTCGTCAGCAAAACAAAGTTCATTGTTCTGCCTCAATCTTTGCTGAGAAGGAAGATAAGAGAGTAAATTCAAGCACTGCTGTGTGTCACATAAAACCTACCGATTTTGGGGTGAGCTGTTGGGAGCGCAGCTTCAGGAAAAGGGGAAATCTGGCAGTTGTCCTGGTAACTCGGGTAGTGAGGCTCTGGGTGGCTGACCCGGCACGGCTGCTGGACGTTGGAATCCTGAACTGCAGAGGAACAGTGGCGTGAGGGACTGCTGTGCAACGCAGCTGGCAGGCAGTGTTTTTACACTCTATGATAATTCCAAGAGTTGCAAATGAGAAATAGAAACATGATCAGACACAGGGAGCAAGCAAGGCAACCTTGCACCGATGTCATCTCTATTTTTAAAGGCACAGGTTACTGCTGCCTCCCCTCCCACACACCCATGTATTCACAACGGCCACAGGACCCCACATGACGGTTCTGAGAGCAGGAGAGCTCCCTCAGAGGAGCTCATAACCCTGGGTACAAATCCAACAGAAAGAACTGAAATATATGTCATGCATTCATACTTTGTTTTGATTTATTCTGGCATTTTTCAGTACTTATTCAGCATCTTCCACTTAGGTTCAACACTCAGCTAGTTGTTTGGGGGTTTTTTTGGTAGTATTTTAGGACAAAGGAGTGAAAAAAATGACAGAGACAGCCATAAACCCCCAGAAATCAGCAGAGGTGCACATCAGCAGCTGCAACACCTGGACAAAACTTCTGACTTCTTTTGTGCAACTGCTAAGATTTCAAGCTGCTGAAATCATTTCGAAGGAAGGCAGGGGGTTACGCACAGCCTCTCTGTCAGCTCTCCAGTACTAAATCCTTCGTGCACCATTCAAAATGCTTCTTCCTATAGCAGTGGGCATCCAAACCCTTTGTTCTCCTCCTCAGAGAGGTCTGGCAGACAAACACCTGAACTCTTACCAGTAGCTCCAGTGAAAACATCCCCCTGGGATGGACTTTCCGAGATAATCGCTGTGGCTTCCACTGTCGACGCGCGGTCAAACGTCAGAGCGCCGGAGGTAGTGATCTGTCCAGAAGGAGTCACGGTGACTGGAAATATTAGAAGTACTTTCATAATTAACACTCAGCGTGGAGGCCTCGGTTGTTCAGCTGGCAATGTCCCTGTTCTGAATCAGCCAGAGCCAGAGAACTCACAGCTCAGCAAACAGGCTGTGATAACTCCAGTTTGGATCATACCTGTGACCCACACGGTTGGAAATGGGAATAAAAACCCCACGTGGTGCCTGAAGGCACTGCTGGCCTCCCACAGACCTCTCTTCCCTGGGGGTGTGAGGCCAGAACTTCACTTACAACATCCTGCCTCCCAAATCACTTAATAATTACACTTAACACCTACTCTAAAGGTTCCCTGGGGCCACAAACCCCAGCAGCTTCTGGCTAACCCTCATTTATTAGCAAGAGTTGTTCCTACTACTTAAGTCAACACAAAAACCCCGTGGATTACAACTAATTCTATGACACTTCAGTGAGCTGGACAATTTTAGCTGTCTGTCTACACAGAGTGATTTAAAATGCTTGGCCAATGCAAGGAACAAGTCACAAAATCCTTTTGGATTAATGTATCTGAGCAGCTCCAAAATGTTTAAACCCCTTTTTAAACAGGATTAATTACTCTAGCCCCATTAATTGGTAGCAGGCTGACTCTGCAGCACACTGCTCAGCCAGAAGGATCTTTTTGCAAACAATAATTCAATTTTAGGACGTTGAGGCTACAGATTGATGCCTGATTAAATATGTGGCT
Organism: Podargus strigoides; assembly: GCA_028020825.1. Taxonomy (NCBI): domain Eukaryota; kingdom Metazoa; phylum Chordata; class Aves; order Caprimulgiformes; family Podargidae; genus Podargus; species Podargus strigoides. Next base: position 17,711,002 of record CM051633.1, on the reverse strand, counting down.
ATTACCAAAACAAGCAGTCCTCCTCTCTCCCAGTGATTAAACCTCTTTGGGAAATAAAAAAACCCCAAAACTCTATAAAATCCTTGCATATTTCTCTTCCTGCTGCTGCTGGTAATCTCATCTTACTTTTGGCTGTTCTTTTTTGGGTTTCTGTTGCTTCCTCCTCAATTGTCTCTGTAATGTTACGGTCCAGATGATGTGAGTGTGATGAGAGGAGGAGGCCACATGAATGTGACTGGGAACGTGTGAGCTGGATGAGCTGGCAAATTAATTTCTGTTCTCACACAGATGGTTTGACAATCAAAAACCCTGCGTAACAAAGCACATCCTGAATGTAAGAGAGGAGTTTGCAGATGAAAGTGTCACCTTCTGCCTCTTTCATTAACAGCCTTCAGGCTGTGGATTTCACTCCAGCTGCTCAGAGCTGACTTTTTACGTGTTTCAAGAAATAGCACAAATCTTACTCCATAGCCCCCACCAGCTCCTAAAGGACAGAAACCAAGCTCAGGGGATGGAATGGGGATTTTGGTGGAGTAGAGAAGGGCCAGCCTTCCCCTCAACCTCATTTCACCAGGAGGAAATTTCTCAACCATCATTTGTGAGAAACCTCTCTGAAAACCACTGCAGATCCAGGCCAGGGCTCCACAACTCCCCCTGCACTGCCAGGCTGAGAGAGCAGGTAGACAGGGGAAATACAACCCAGATCCCTCTCAGAATGAACTATAAAACTACTGCTCACTGCAAAAGGATGTTAAGATGCTTAAAATGGAGTCTCCTGGAGGTCTAAAGTTGCACTTTTCCCTACTTGACCTGCAGTCTCAATGTGGCAACACTGTGCTAGTTCCTACAAAATAGGAGGGAAATTAGCTAAAGACACCGAGCCAATAAAACTACCAATGAAATGAAGTGGCAAAAAAAGAGACATTTTTCTCAGTTGGCTTGTTCCAAGGGGCCACTGGTAGACATAAAACAGCTGGGGTGGCAATTCTTCACCAAAAAAGGAAGCAGTTTTTACCAAAGAACCTACATGTAGTAGCAGCTGTGGCAGGAAGCAGAGTGATGTTTTTGGGGCAATCCTTCTTCACTGGAGTTGCAGGCATCTCATTCTCTTTTTTCCGCCTTTTATACGGCACAAAGAGTCGAATGGGGCCACTCTAGGCACAACACACACACACACAAAAAAGAGAAAAGAAAAAAGGAGAAGGCATCAGCTGAGGCACCTCTGGGGGGGGACTTTGGGTTTACTTCTCATCTTTCCAGATGCAGCTGAGGTCAAGCAGCACATATTCCCACGGGAGGTGCGTGGTTTGCAACAACTGACCAAAAACTTCTCCAAACCAAAAGAACTCTGTGAAAAAAAAAGTGATGCTCAGCTCCTTCCAGCTGAAGAGGTGCAGATTCAGCCCAGCAGAACTGGGCAAACAAGTGACTGCTGGCCAAGGTGGTGGAAGAAAAGAGAACAAGAGTGAGGGACAGAGAGGAAACAGTTATTTCAGGTCTAGGAAACAAGCAAATCATCCAGTTCATAGCAAAAAGAAATGCAAAAACACTAAAGACTTCTGCTTTCAGGACTTCAAACTCATTTTTGAAACAAACAAACCCCAAACCAACAAATCAACCAAGAAACCCAAGCGGTTCAGTATGAAAATATGGATCCAACACAGAGCATTACATTACTTCCTTAGAAAAACATTTTTTTCCAGCTCAAAAAATAATGAAATTTGAGTCAAATATCACAAGGAACACTGACACCTCCAAAAGGCATTTTACATACATACATTATTTTAAAAAAACCATTAACTATCACCTGGTTTCACTGAGGCTGCTACACAACAGTGCCAGTGGTTCCTTGTCTCCTTTCTTTATGAAGCTGCACCCACAGTACTTGTGAACATTTCTAGGACACTCACAACCTGCTCACAAATGGCTGTGGCAGCTTGACTGATTGATTGTTTTTAAACTAATGGATGTTGGTCTTTTTTTTTTAAAAAGGTCTTTTCCATCCAGAATGATTCTATGATTCTAAAACCTACGACTCACCAGGGTCATGTCGTCACAGCAAGCAGCACAGGTACAAGAGGCAGCGTGAGGATTTAAAATCCCATCCTGAAATGAGGAGATGACTAGTTCAGCACTGGTCACAAAACCACTGAGAGCACGGCTGTATGCTGCCTAAAGATTCCACCAGCTCCCAGAGAGACAGACCCATTCCCTCCTAGGAACTCCATACCAGAGGCCAGCTCCCCTGCACCGTGGCAATGGGGTGAGTGGATGGGAGGAGAGCTAAGAACAACAAACAATTTTCAGATCAAAAGACAAAAATACGTGAATTTGAGACTTTATAAAGTTTCTGCCCAAGCAGAAATCAACTGACAACCTAATGGCAATGCCAAATTCTCCATGAGACTCCTGGACACTGTGGGAAATAAGGGACCCAAAGCAATACATGGTGCAAGTGAAGAATGTGTTTGTCAGGCAAACAGAATTAAGCAGATCAGGTTATTGAATTACACTGACATGGGTGAGCTCACTGCTCAGTTTCTGCAATACAGCCCAAGGCTGGACTTCATCCTGCAGAAACTGTAACCCCTTTTCCCAAGTACAAGCAAGATTTGTATCATGTTATTTGAAAACACATCTAGAAAAATTCCTCTCACATCACTGATTCCCAACCCAATTACAACGGTGTTTCTGAGTCGCCCCATGGCACCACCACACATAACTCTGCAGGGGCAGCACACACAGCTTGGACTGCAGCACTGGGCAGACTCTGCCCAGGCTCCACCTGCCCCTTCCAGCAGAAAGGAGGAAGCAAACTTAACCTTACGTGAATAAGGCACTGCAGTGGCCGCCCCGCGTAGCGGATGCTCCTCTTCCAGTCTTTGCTGCTGGCTCGTCCCGCCATGGCTTCGAATTCAGTGGGGCTGTACCAGTTGTCCCCTTGCTTAATGCACCTACCACGGCCTCCTGAAATAAAAGAGAAGAAAGAAATCGTTAGTAAGGGTTAAGGATTGTTTTGCCAGTTTCCTAACAAAGTAAATGCTGAGACTGCTGGACAAAATCTGCAGCAATCACCAAGTACCCCCATCTCCTACTTTTCACCACTCTAGGATATCCATGCCCTTTGATTATCTTGGCTCTGACAATGACTGTGCACGTTTAGAGAGCTCCAACCTTGGGCCTCACTGGTGTATCCACAGGCTAGATAAAATTACCCATCCACAAGAAGGGTAAGTCTTTCTTGGAAAAACACCCTGAATTTAAGCCCTTCCTTAATTTGCACTTCAATTTCTAATCCTTCTGATCGTGAAGAAAACTCTCTGTCCATGCAGCAAGCGCTGTGCTGTGCAGTCAGGCTTGCTCACAATTGCTGCTGCTGCTTCTTCAGCTTTCCCACAGAGATAAGAGAGAAGAGGAGGAGCTAAGGCAGCTAAGGAGCCTCATTAGGAGACCAGCTCTCTATCTTCCATTTCAGCAGGGATTCTTTAGAGCCTTGTAGAAACACAGGTCTACTTCTGGGACAGGAAGAATGTTAGTGGAGTCAACCTATACCAGGGAGATTCACTGCACAGGAGTCTGTATCTTCACAGATGTAAGAAGAAAGTTAAAGCCTCTGAAGAAAGAGTAAAGCAGAATAGAAAATTATCAAAAGGGCCTAGGCTGGCTGGGGAACTGTCTTTTTTTTCCTCATGATCAGCCCTTAAAAGTAGCCCAATTAAAAGAAGAGTGCCCCAAGTGAAGCAGGAGCCATCACACTTCCTTACCCAAGGTGGCCGTTGTTACCTGAGCCGAGTCTGTTCTTATACAGAATGCCACTGATATTCCGGCACCTCACTGGGAGCTCGTTCTCATACACAGAGGGGTCCCAGTTATACTTGGTTCCAGTTTTCCCTTGGACGGATGTTAAAGGGGTAGGAGGAGATTGCGGTCCTTTGAAAAAAAAGAAAAGAAAGGTGACAGCAACCAAAAAGCACACTGGGTGTACCTTCACACGCTCAGCTTGGCCGGGGCAGGGGTCAAGTGGTTAAGTGAAGCAGCAGACACCTCTCCACAGAAACGTGGGTTACATGGTGCACCACAAAAAAATCAGCTGGAATGTTTGGAAAAGGACTGAAAATAAAGCAAGCTGCACCTTTGGGAAGATGCTCTAGCAGCACGTTGAACGCTGAGGCTGTAACCTGCAGCGGTGTACGCAGCTGGCTGCATCTTCCCCTCCCCAGAGGCCGATCCTGTCAGGTGTTTTTGCCCACTGAAGGTTTGCCAATGCCGTCTGGTGGGCAGAAAGGAAACTGCCAAGCAGCTGGAAACAAAACCTGAACAGCACTTAAGTATCAGCACGCAGCCTGAATGGAGACAGGACCCTTTAAAAAGAACCTGCATGCAGAACTAGGAGACTCACGTTGTTATTGTCGATATTAAAAGGATCCATCTGCCTTTGGGGGTGGGATGGGGTGGGAAGGTGTGTGACAGCCCAGCAGCAGGGCAAGATTTTTCAGGAAGGTTATTTGCAAGGGTTAGTGCAAAGAATAAGAAAATGAAATACAATTCTGACAGGGAAAAAAACAAACAAAACAAATTAAAAAAATAAGTATTCTTCTACTCCCAAGAAATAAAAGTACCATGTGAAGAAGGGACAAACAATCCTCATAAGGCAACTGCATAATATTATGCACATCATGTTTTTTAATCCTAGCAACACACTTAAAGTGGAGGAAAAGCGACCCCTCCAGGAGACTGACCCTTCAAAACCAGATTGCCTTATACCTGGTGTGAGAGGTGCCGAGGGCCCCTTCAGCCCTGTGGTTTCTACAATGCTGCCGTCGGTGTGAACCACGATGAGAGTGGCTTTTTCAGTGTTCAGGCTGTCCCCAATTTGGAGGGCCGTTCTCCCAGACTATAGAAGAAATAAAGAGTTTAAATTAATAGAGTTAAAATACCGATGGATTTAGGTATTCCCCCAAATCTTCTCAGAGGTACCCTAAGCCACCAACGAGTATAGCAGTTATTGGGTCAGTTTTAGAGGTTTCAGCCAACCAAATCCATAGGTTGCATATTCCAGGTCATCAGTTCCATTACAGAATGAGTATGTGGGGGTGGAAAGGTAAAAAAAAACCCCAGTGATAAAGAAAAAAGATGTATGTCCCCAAGGAAAAATACGTATGTCCCCCAGCTCGTGGTTTTGTGACCTAAACCCTGTGTACTGCATTGAAAACATATCTTGGACCTTACTACAGCTCGAACACAAACCAAGCACTTCATTTACACTGAGAAAATATGAGGGGCTTCGCTAAGGCCCTGGAGTGAAAGGACAGACTTACCAACACGTGTCCAGAAATCGAGGCTGCGTTTGCCACCGACGTGGTGAACACATTGTCTGCAGAGGCACCAACGTTGGCGACCGTCACCGTGGTGACTTCTGAAACGCAAAACAGACACGGAGTTAACGTTTGGCTGCGTCCAGCGAGCCTGGCAAACAGCTAAACCTCAGAAAGTATCGCTGCTTCTTCTGCCTTCCTGTTCAGAGGGGATTTATTTTTCATGACGCCTTCAAGTTGCTATAAACACCATCACTCTGGGTTTTATTAAGCTTCGGGCTGAACACGCTCCAACCTCCCCGAGCCCACAGGAGTCACCAGCACGTGACAGACTGAGGGGGGAATGAATATTGTACTAAATCCCCCTCAAACCGTGATGCTTCGCATCAAAAGGGGGACTGGCAAACACTGAGGGACAGCCGACTGTCCCCTTGCCGTGTGTGGATTCCTAGGGTGCTGTTACCTGCACACTGGGTCCAGTTACCTGCACACTGGGTCCAGTTACAGCCTGGAGTGTCTGTGGTACAGAGAATGGCTGCCTCGTTAGTCTGAGGGGTGAAAGTGAGAAACCGAGGCTGGAGCTCCGGGGGAGACACCGGCCTAGGCACGAAGGGCTCTGAAACGCTCTGTGCCTCAGAGCTCACCTGCCAGCCCTGCATGTTTTTGGTAACGGGGCACGTTTTGGGGTGATTTTAGACGCACCAAGGCCGCTCGTTTGACTGTGGGTGCAGAACTGAGGGCCGTGTCATTTCCTCGCAGTGTGGGAGCGCCTCAGCCCGGAGCTGCCCGCCTGCACTGCCCCCTGAGGGGAACGACTGCCCCCCTGAGGGGAACGACTGCCCCCCTGAGGGGAACGACTGCCCTCCTGAGGGGAACGACTGCCCCCCTGAGGGGAACGACTGCCTGGAGCGCCGGGCGGCCCGGGACACCGGCGGGGGACACCGGCACGGCCCGGAGGCGGCTGCAGGCCGAGGGCAACCTGCCCCCGCTCCCCGGGCAGGGCTGAGGGAGCTGCGCATGCGCACTCCGCCCGCCCTGACCTGCGAAGGCGGCGGCGGCGGCCTCGTCGGCGCTCGGCAGGGGCTCGGTTCCCATCTCGATGTGTTCGGCATCTGCCGCCATCACTGTCACCGCTGTCACCTGCGCCGCCGCCGCCTCCTCCTCCTCGGGCTCCGCCTCCGATTCCGAGGCCGCCGCTTGCGGCGGTGGCTGCTGCTGCTGCTCGGGTCCTTCCGCGGCTGCCGCAGCCGCCGCCGCCACTGCGGCCGCCGCTGCCACTGCCGCCGCCTCCGCTAAACCCAGCTGCTTGGCCGCCGAGTCGGCGTCCTCCATCCGAGGCGGGCGGGGGGGAGCCGAGCCGAGCCCGCCCGAGCGGGCCCCAACGCCGCCCGCTCCCCCCCGAGCACGCCCCAACGCCGCCCGCTCCCCCCCCGCGCGCCGCTGGGGAGGGTCTCGCGGGCGGGAGGGGGCCGTTGGATCGGGGGGTCCGGTCCTCCGAGGTCACTCGGGCACTTTTCGGCGGGCGGCCGAGCGGTGCCGAGCTCGGCCGAGCGCTTCCGAACGTATTCCCCAAGCGGAGTCGAGCGCTTCCGAACCGCTTCCGATGGTGCCCGAAGTGTCCCGAGTCTTCCCAGGCCTCGTTCGAAGGCAGTCGATGGTTCCCGATGAGCGGGGCCCGCGTTTCCTGACGGCTGGCCAATCCCAAGGCAGGGTGCAGCCGAGCCCGGCCGAGTCCGTCGAAGCGCGGCCCGAAGCGATACCTGACAGATCGGGTGGGGAACCCGAGCCCGTCCGAACAGGGCCGAGTCCCCTAGCGGTCCGGCCCGGAGGGTCGAAGAATCCCGAGTCCGCTCGAGTCTCTTCCGATTCTGCCCGAAGCCGGGTGAGGGCGGGCGCGAGGAAAGCCGAGCTGTTCCGAGTCCTCTCCGATCGTGCCCGAATTCCCCTTCGCCGGCCCGAGCGGAGACGCCCGAACGGGTAGTGCCCGAATCCGCCCGAAAGCCACCGAACCGGGCCGAGCGTTCCGATCTCACCCGAAGGCAGAAGGGGCGGGGGGAGGGCGGCGAGCTCCTCCCAGGCGCGCGCAGACGAACGGTCGCGGCGCAGAGGCTGCCGGGACGGTGGAGGACTGACAGCCGGCGGGGGCGGGGCGCCAAGATGGCGGTTCCGATGGGAGGTGAGCGCCGCGTTGCCATCGATACCGACAGCCCTTTCCCCCGTGTCCCGGGGGGCGGAGGGTGACCGGGGATGGCTGTTTCCCACCGTGTTAGAGGTTACCTCTCGCCGCCCCAGGCGGGGGGAGACGAAGAGAGCGAGGAGGAGCCGAGGTCGAGCTAGGCCTCGGCGCTGGGCCCGGCCCGGTAGGCGTACCGCGACAGCCCCGACACGCTGAGGTAAATCCCGGCAGCCGCGGGCCCTGCGTCAGCATGAGCGGCGGCTTGGTGCTGGTGCGGGCTGAGCAGCACCTTTACGTGCAGGCAAATCGCCTTCCTGAGGCCGAGTGGCGCCCCTCAGAATCTCACGTTAAAAAGTTCATGCGCTTCAGAGCAATGCTGTAAAATTGTTACTGTGCTTTTCCCCCTCCTGTGCCACAATGCTCACATTCAGTTTCAAAATCCCCCCTCAGCAATGCAGACTGCATTAACCCGAGCGGTGAGAGGTGCTGGGATTAGCAGCCTGCTGCTACACCTGAAATTATGCGTTCAATTAGTGCCATAATTACTGCTTAACTGCAGTATCCCTTTCACTGCCCTGTCGGGAGGTTTAAATGTTTAACCCACGTGAAATGCCCCTGGTTGCTCAGGGGGAGGCAGCACGTTCTAAATAATCGTGGCTGTCAAAGCTCTCCTGGGAAGAGATGACGGAGTGTCAGTGCCCTCTTGTGGAAAATGATTTAAAGAAAAAAAAAGTTGAAAAATAAAGCTAGGGAGCTGCCATTGGGGAATTCCCCAGGGATTGCCTGCACGGTGGGATTGTACCGCTGTGATTACAGCAGCGCCATCCCTGCAGCGAGGCTCAGGGTTTGGATAGACAGAACAAGTCCCATATCCAGACACTTCTTGTGGAATAAGAATGGAATGGTTTGGGTGTGAAGGGATCTCACAGCTCATCCCATCCCAACCCCCCTGCCATGGCAGGGACACCTCCCACCAGCCCAGGTTGCTCCCAGCCCCATCCAACCTGGCCTGGAACACTGCCAGGGAGGGGGCAGCCACAGCTTCTCTGGGCACCCTGGGCCGGTGTCTCACCACCCTCACACGAAAGCAGTTGTGGTATTTCAAAGTAACATCCTGCTTCACAGTCTAACTTTAAAATGGAGACATCTCCTCACTGCTGTGCAAGAAAAGGAGGACAGCATCATGACAGGAGGTGTTACTTTCCCATGAGGGTTCACACCGTGTAAATACAAACACATCTTTAACACATCATTAGTCACTGCAGAACATGATGTGTCATGAAACCTTTAACTCCCGTTCTGCCCAAAGAAATAAAGCATTCATCAGAACATAAGTGAAGGGATGGGGCTGTTAGGAGCCTCTAGTCCCTTCACAGAGGAGCACATCCAGGAGGCATTTCACATCTCAGACACTATGAATCACCTAAAATTGCCTGCCTATTTCCACTGCCTTCCCAAATTGGATACCTTAATTAGGTGTCTAAAGTTAGTGGGGATTAATTTGGGCCCAAAACGGCATAAAACTATAAGGTGATGAGGACATTAACCTCAAGCAGCCCAGGGCTGAAGCTGGTCAGGGGAGTGTGTCCCAGTGATGTGCTGATAATGAGGTGTCATTGAGAAGATGGATGAAACAGCCTCTCACAGACAGTTCTCTCTGTGAAAGAGAGATCCTAACTTCAATTCCTCATGTGTCTGAAGGAGGTGAAGAATATTAATGAGTTACCTAAGAGGTGCTTTAGTAGGTCAGTGCCATCGTGTTGCAAGGGAATTGTATTTGTATTAAAAAATCACGTATTGGTTAGCCTATAGAAAACCTGCAGTGTGATTCCTGGGGGTGACGAGGACAAGCGACTCTGTCACAGAGTGACTTTGCTTATGAAGGCAGCAGGTTTGGAGGGATGTGATTTAGGCACCGGGGAGCCCTGTGCTCTACCTGAAGCTCTCACAATTGAAAAGCAAATGGTCCCTTCTGGTTCCCTTGCCTGTTTCCCTCCCTCCTGTGTAGTTCGAGGGGATGAAGGATGAAGGGTTTCCCTCCCCTCCATCTGCTGTGGAAGGACAGGATGAACAAGTTTTCTGGGTGATGCCTCTGCGCTTCTTCATGTGAAAGGGATGAGTTCCTCCATGGAAGTGACTTTTCACAACAGGGATTTCCCCCACCTTATTTTAGAATTCATGTATTTGCAAAGAGTTATTTTTAGAACCTGAACTGCATGATCTGAGAAAACAGTGTTCCAGTGAACTGAGAAAATAATTTCTATAAGCATGCTTGTCCTCTCCATTACTCCCTTACTCCCACTCCAGATCAGCTGTTTGAATGTTCCTGCAGCACTTTGGGTAAATATTGAAGACTTACTTTCTTCTCTTTGTTTTTCCCTTCTCCACGGCAAGGAAGAACTCCAGCAGTTGTATCCTTTCTGTACCTTTCATCCCTCACATGGGGGAATCTCCAGGAAGAGTGGCTGAAATCCATTCCTGTCTCCCTGCACAATGCCATTTTTGTGTTATTCTTTGAGGTTTCCATCATCAGCACCATCCATACAAAACATGTCTTCTGAGGGAAGAGGTTTCTGGCAGCATGAGCTGGGGTTTAGCTGGGGTTCTGCCCTCATCGGCCCACACTCACGCAGCCCCCCCTGCAGTCGTGGCAGAGGGCTGGCAGCCACATTTTATGATCACATAACTCACATTTCCTTAGGAAGCAAGGCTAAAAATCTGATTTGTGGGCTGGTGGACACAAACACCATGCAGCACACCTCACAGACAGCTGACAGCCAACAAGAAGTAGTCAAAGCTTTCAGTAGCGCTTCCTCTTCTCTCACGTTAATCCACCCTACCTTTACTCCTGCCAAGATCTCAGGAACCTCCCAAGAGGAGCCACCCTTGGCTTCAGAGATTTCCATACTTAGAACCTCTCTAGTAATTTTTAGCTCCACCTTCCTTCAACTGGAAAAACACAAACCCCTGGTTGTGTTGTAATGAAAGGAGCTCCTCTGGGAACTGGAACACATCCAGTGTGTGTGGGTGGGCGCTCCATTCCCAAACTGGATGGGCAGTTCCTGTAAAAGATGCCTGGGATGAAGTCCCTGCTTGGAGATATTCAGAGGGTTGGAGAAGGGCTGGAAGAATGTTTTGAATATAGACAGACGTGCCAATAATGAAATCTGCACTGATAACTTCCTTATATAAATCACATTGTATTATTGAAGGCTAAGAAAGCCATTGGGTATCATTTGGTTATCAAAAATACATATGAGTGGCCAAACTTCCTGGATTCTTGGAGCCACATTCCACGTTCTCCATGTGGTGGTGAGCCCCAGGCATGTCTCCTATATTGCATTAATGACAGGCTGCTGTGCCTCAAGAGCAAACGATTCTTTTGGGGGTGTGTGCCTGCTGTGCAGGAATCGTGCCGCTCCGCAGGGGGCTCTCGAAGACATCTCACACTGAGGTACCTCCTGCAAACTCAGCTTTTCAACTCCCACTGCAGTCAGAGAGGGAGCTGGCACAATTTAACAGGGGGCAGTAGTTCCTCCTGCCCTGCTCTGCCAGGAAGGTGCACATCTGCTGACTCGAGGGAGCCCAGGCGACCGATTCCAACTCAATAACTTCAGGATGGTTTCCATCTTGGGATCAGGTGAACCTGTCCTGAGCCTGCAAGTCACCTCTCCCTATTTGTACGACTGTGTGCCATATTCCCTCTCCTTCAGGGGCACATGGAGGATGTATGAAGGGTTGTGGAGCTCTCAAATACCTCATACAGAATTAGAGCTAAATACTGTCTCACACAGCAGTTGGTTTTGTGAGCAGTGAGTTAAGGCAGTCTGTTTCTTACAAATTTACATCTCAAAGTTGAGCTTGTGGCCTTTCTCAGGCACATAATAAAGACAGAGTGCAGCTCTCAGATGTTCCCCCGTGGGCTGTCACAGGGCCTGTGTTTCACAGAGCCACCTATTTTCAAAAACTTGCAGGAATTTGATGTATCAGAGTCTGCCAGCCCTCTGCCAACCTGCTTAAGGCTGATCATCAGGTATAGCAGTTGTCTGGGGAAATGCACCTATGCACACACCCCCCTCATTTCCTGAGGCCACCAAATACCCCACTACATACCAAATAACATTTTGTTTTAAAAGGAACTAAAGCCAAACCTGAAACAGCAAGGTTTTACCCTAACTCCTGGGATTTCCATCTCGAGTCACGTCCTGTGCCCTGCCCAGTGGGCCAGACACACTGACCCACGTGCTACACAAAGGCACAGTGGTCTACAGTATATTCTGAGGTTACTGGGAAGTGGTGATTTAATGAAATGGCTCCCACCTCATCGCTCTGAGAAACCCTTAACACCAGTTACCAGCTGTCGTCTGTCCCTTTACAGATCTTCTTTTATGTCACTGGGATTTATTACGTCTTTTACTTCTCGGCGACTCTTGCGATGATTGTTTACAAAAGTAAGTTGCAGGTATTCTGACACAGGAGTAGGCTGTGTGCTTACAACTGGGCTGTGGTTTGTCGGTATGCCCACTGTCTTTTCCTGCCTTGTTTACACTGTGTTATTTTACAGGTCAGGTTTTCAGTTACCCAGATGATTTTTTGGCTCACGACCTTGCCTTGCTTTTCCTTATGGCCATTCTGGAAGCGCTGCGATTGTACTTGGGTATGCCCTGTTGTCACTGTGCCTCTTCAGTAGAATAGGATCTTTAAACATTCATCATTCTGGAATTGAGTGTGTGTCAAAACATGCCAGTTTAGCAGATATTTGAGACTGTTGTTTGTTTGTGTCATTAAACTATATCTGACTGATCAATAGATTTTGCTCTCACGTGAAATATCATCTATAATGCCATTAAAAACCAATAGCTGGGTTGTCAGAAAACAATCTAACTGGGACAGCTGGAGTGCTGCTTACAAGTGAGTGTGAGAATGAACATGTTGAAACTTGGAGATTTCCATTCACTGAGGCGACAGAGCTCCTTTCAGCTGCTCCAGCAACATAGACCAGTAAGCAAATGGCCAGAGCCTGGTGGAACAGGTAATGCTAAGGGTGTCCCTGAGCAGTACCCTTCTTTCACTCCTTCTAAAGACACCTACTAGTTCCAACATCTTCATTTCACTAAGACAGAACAGCATGAAGGGTTCCTGACCCCATCCAGAGCTTGCTAAAACTTCATAAAGTCATTTTTTTTAAAAAAAACCCTCAAGTTAGTATTACAATCTGTGCTTGATATTCCTAAGATATATATGCAAGGTGGGTCTCTGCTTTCAGGTGCCTTGCTGTAGGGGGAATTCAGCTGCCTTGAAGCTCTGCCTATATTTGCTTGGAGGCTGGTGGATGAATAAAGAAGCGAGTTTCAAGTCCTGTAGTTAAACAGCAAAATCTGCTGAGACTAGCTTGGAAATGAGATGCAAGGACGAGAGAAGTGCAGCTTCCCCACAACCATAGTAATTTGGAACAGGAATAGATTAGCAGGGAGTAGAGAAGATTCTATATTGTGTAAGATTTTAAACTCAGGACTGGATGCTCTCAGATGTCACCGAGTTGTCACACTGGGAGGGGACTGGGGGAAAGGCTGAGGGCTGATTAAGAAGCTGAGTGATCAGAGTGGCTGCAGGTTCAGAACTGAGTCTCTGTGGTAAGAGAAGGCGGTGTGACTCCCAGTAGCAACTGATTGCTCTTCACTGAAATTCACTTTGGTCAGCAAGAAATGGATTGTCCATTGGTGTGGGGGTTTGTTCTTACATTTACTGACAGCCGTAATTCAGGGCAGTATTGCAGTGCTCTCCGAGCTGTAAGGGCAGGAATACTCTAGAGTTACAACTTGGGGGGACTGGCAGAAATCAAAGACTCATCTCAGCTTTGTGTTTCCCCCGAGGTGTCCACGGTAACCTGACAGAAGAGGAGGCTCCGCTGGGGCTCAGCCTCGTGATCACAGTGGGCAGTGTGATCCTCTCTGTGTATTTCCTGGTGTGGCAGACCTACGTGCTGAGAGCCGACGTCATTGTGAACTCTCTTCTCCTCGTTCTGTACGGGCTGGAGGTACTCCTGAAGGTCACAGCCATTGCTGCTTTCGTCAGCTAAGCCCCAGCAGTTTTCAGTAGGTTTTCAACACGTTTCTTCTACCAAAGAGTGGGGTTACATTTCAAATATTGAATTCTTTTGCATCTAAAGTTCCTGTAAAACTTCCTTCTGTTTAAAGTTCGAATTTTGGAGGGGAATGGCAGGCAGGATCTCCTGCCCTGCCTGGCAGCTCTGCTCCACTGTCTCATCACCGAGCTTATTTATGGGCAGAGGCAGGAGATGATTCAGCAGAAACGCTCAAGGCTCTGGTATTCCTCAGGGATCGATAGACACACTCCTTCCCCACACAGAGCAGTAGCCAGTGCATCCCCTGCTACGTGCTGCCGAGGTGAGGTGAGTTGTCAGGGCACAGCAGCTACGTCCAAGCAAAGTGACACAGAAAGGAATCGGGGCCATACAGCGTGGGCTCCGTTCTGCCGCACCACACGCGCTCGTGTTTGAGGGCACCGTTTCTCTCCTGCTCTCATTTGTCTTTTCAGCCCCCAGTGGTAATCTCCCTGACTTTAGTAGGGCAGTGCCTGATTTATCCCAGTGGGAGAGAATGGAATTGAGTTCTTCCAGCCTTGTCTTTTAAATGAAGAACTGGGTGCAATTGCAGATTTTTTTACTCTATCAAAAAATACGTGTGCGTTAATGTAAAGGACGGGTGGTTCATGGGCTTTCTGTACAAGCAGGTTTTCTATTCAGAATTGCCTATTTTTCTGTTTATTTATTCCTTTAAATAAATAATGTTCGAGATCTGAGAAGCGTTTGAAGTGCAGAGCGTCCTGTTCAGATCCTGGGCTGCAGCTAAGGGATGCCAAGGAAGGTTTGGGGGAGACTGGATGTGTGCAAGAGGGAAAATGCAGTGGTGCAGCCCTGCAGCACCTCCACCACGCTGCTCTTTTCCTCCCAGTGGTGGGAGAAGGGAACAGGAATCCCCTTGGGCCAGATCCCGTTCAGGCAGTGGCACAACCAACCCTTTGTTGAGGAGCAGGAGCAGGGCTGCAGCCGTGAGGAGGAGGTGAAAGCAGCAGGACTGGGTGCTAAGGAGCAGCCAGGAAACCAAATGCACAAATGTTTCTGTGTTGAATCAAACACCCACCCAATTTACCCTTCCAGATTTGCTTGGCGTGATGGAATGCACTCATCACACACTTGTGACAGGGAGTGACAAACGCCCCGCTGCATCTACCCCGTTCCTGACGAACACACCCCGAGCAAAACCCCTTTCCTCCTGCATACCAACAAACACATCCTTTCCTGGTACTCACACCTGCCTTACACAACAGCACCACAACACCTGATGGGTTCTAAAGGAAATATTGCAAAGTGGAATGATTTCTTACCTGAATGCAGGTGGGACAGTGGGTGGGGTCGCACACGCTAACGGCCAGCCGCAGCCTCCGTGCTTTACGCTCCTTTCTTCTGGCTACAAACAAAAGAAAACCAGAATATCAGCACAGCTACAGGCAGCAGAGACCCAGGGTGCAGACTTGGGAGTAAAGCTAGTAGAAAGTGTTTCCACTCCAAGGTGTTTGGCCAGAACACTGGGTCCCTGCCCTGATCCCTGCAGAAAATCCCCCTCAGCACTGGTTCTGGTGGAGGGGTTAACGAGGTGACGGCTGCCATGGTTCTGCCTGTCCCCACAGCACGGTGCCCGTTTGGGACCCTGCAGGGTCACGCGGGGTAAAGCAGCCACCTCCTCAGGCTTTACAGATCCATGGTTTACACACACACACACACATATATGTTACAAAACGTGGTGAATCCTTCGCTCCCGAACCATCGCCGCGATGAAAACCACGAATCGGCAGAGAGCGACAGCGCTGCTGGTCAGTGACAGAGTGCACACAGTGAGAGGAAACATCAATTTCTGAGCTCGTTTCTCTCTGAATGATGACACAAACACCCGAAGGGAATCGAGACCTGACCTCAGAGAGCTGCTCTCCTCAGGAGCTCCTTCCCAAACCGTTCCCACCATTCGGAGGAGCGGGGCACGGCGCAGTGCAGCCACTGATGACATTTGCCAGCCATAAGATTTTAATGAGGAGGCCCAGCCCTTCGGAAACAGGCTGAGCGGGTTGGATGGAAACAGCATTAAAAAGTTAGAGGAACACATATTCTGAGGAGCTCGGTTTGGGTGTTGTTTACTCCGCAAGGGAGAAGTCTTTGTTCTCAAGCCATCACAGGGGTGTCTGCCGCCAACCTGATTTCAAAGGCTGATCCCGAGAGGCAAGTCAGGCTCCCGGGATTCCAAACTGGGAGATGCTCTGGGAGATAGGGCTGGACTGGGCCACGGCTTTCGGTGTTCCTCAGCAGGCTGAGACAGCGTAGGAACCGAGCTGGGCAGTGCCCAGGGCCTGTGGCTCTGTCGCAGCGCTGAGGGCTGGAGGAGCGCGGTGAGGACGTCAGGGAGCAGGGAATTCCCAGCTTGCTTCCACCAGCATCAGCTGCTGCGGGGAAGATGCAATAAGTGCCATTGTGGTTTTCTTCCCTGCCCAGAGGAAAAGTTTCCTCCTCTGCTCAGCAGTTAAGAGGTTTTTATGGGGCACAGCACCCTACACCCGCTGTGCCCGTCTTCGTCGTGGACGTGGAGCTGAGGCTGCCAAATAGCCAGCACTCAGTGCCTTAAACATTAAATAGCTTCTGCAATAAAATCCTTCCAACTCCCTGTTTGCATCGCAGGCACTCAGCCCAGCCCAGCCCAGCAGTCCCACTGCGATGCCCCAGTGGCAGGTGATGGGCTGCAGGGGGCAGGGATCTCCTGCACAAACCCCCTCAGCTCCCAGCCAACATTCCCCCTGATATCCCTTCCCTGCCTGGCGGGGCCTGGGTGTCCCAGGGCTGGCCGTGTTCTCACAGCACGTCCTCTCCCAAGGTGCCCCTGGGATGTCACCCACGCCGCGGCGAGGAGGATGACGGGGCGCGGGGTGAGCATCGAGTCACGTTCTCCTGCAGCAGAGGAGATCCTTCTCCTGTCAAAACCGAGCTGCCAAAGTCACAGCCATCACAGAGGGAGCTGGCTCTGCCCTGCCCGCCCAGCTCCCCGGGGCATTCCTCCCGCGGTGTCTGTCCCCGGGCCAGGCACCGAGCTCAGCGTGGGCCCCCACGAAACCACGGTGGCAGAGACCTTGCCAAGTGCCCAGATAAGGAATCCAGGCTTCCTCCAGACCTGTGTCCCAACCTGGAACCCACTGCTCAGTTCTGTAGTGTCAGAGGTGCAGCTGTTCCTTCCCCGGGGCTGGTGACAAGGGGTGACTCCAGCACGTATGGGGATGGGTCCAACAGCCATGGTGGGGATGGGGTGCGACGCACGTGTCCGGCACTGGCACGGGAACGCTCCCTGCCACGGCCACAAGGGTCACATACAGTTTCTGGCACACGGGCACACACGTGTGAGGAACAACAGGGTCCTGCGTACAGCGGCCACCCGAGCAGAGCCGACAGGAGCATCCCCTGGTGAGGAGCAAGCCCTGCTCAGGCTGGTGCCAAAACCTCTGCCTGATGCCCAAGGCCACCGAGCCCTTTCCTCCCCTCCTGTGCCACGGGGCACTTGCTTCACCTCAGTTCCTCTCACAGGTGGGTTCAGCACTCACCCCCCTCTCCTTGCCATAACCCCAGCACAGCTCTGCCCAAGCCACGTTTTACCTCTGCCCAGTGCCAGGGCTGAAGCGTGGGGCTGAGACACATGGCATGGCCTGGCCCCACACCTCATCGCGGAGCTGGGGCACGGCGAGGGGCTTTGTGGCCGTGTAACCCTAAGGAGCGCAGTGCCACAGTGTGGGGTGCCCCAAACGGGGCTCTGCTCCTCACCCCAGGATGTTTTGCCCTCTCCCTCCATCTCGCAGCGCCTTTCCCTGCTGCAGACGTCCGGGCAGAGGGAACAGGCAGGAGCAAAGCTGGAGGCAAACAACCCCCGAGCCAGCGCGGAGCCGAGCACCGGGCTGCACAAAAGGTGCCTTGTCCCCCCGCGAGGCGCCGGGCAGCGTCCCCTCCCTCACCAGCCACGGAAAACCCAGCTCCACACACTGCTCTGCCCCTCTCGCCTCCCCCTGGGGTACGAAACGTCCCCAGTTGAAAGAAACCTGAAGCTGAACACGTCCCTCCCGGGCAGCACCGCGGCTTCTGGTCCCCTGGCACCGGGAGTGGGCGCGGGCCCCGCTGCCCCGCGGGGATGCCACCGCCTCGCCGCGGCCTGGTTATACAGTAACCTGTTGCTCCAGGTCCCAGCTCCACCTCTCGCTGCCTCCACATCCCTCCCCTCCTCTCTCCTCTGCCAAGAAACCTCTGTCACCTGCTCTCAGCCAACCGGGGCGAGCGGCACCGGGACACAAGGGCAGAGGGACGCCAGCAGCACCGGGACCCCAGGCTGGGGCGCGGGGTGGGCTGTGCCGGGCTCTCTCCTCCGTGGTCGGGGCAGCGGAGCGCGTGCGGGAGGCAGAGGGAGCGTGGCTGCCCGAGCATGGCAGCAGGATTTAACTAGGAGCACACGGACGGGGAGAGGACGCACGGGAGCCGAGGGGACTGCGGGAGACGAGAGCGGCTTCTCAGCACCGGTAAGTCCCTCCTCACAGCCCCCAAAACCTCACGGCCCCCCAGCTACGACAGCCTGGTTGCGTTGGCGGCAGAGGGAGCGCGGCTGGAGAGGGGCTGGGGCTGGGGTAACTCAGTGCAGAGTTTGATGGGTCGGGTGTTTTTAAAGAGCAGTTTTCCCAGCGTTGTGTTTTCTGGGTTTGTTTCCCGTTCTTGCGTTCCCCCCCCCCCGGGCCAGCTCCAGTAGGTGGCACTTTCTTGGCAGCAGAACGTCCCTCTGTCACAGAACGGGGCTGCTTTCCCGTTGTCCGACCCAAGCCCGAGTTGGGAGCAGTTTGTTTGCAAACCTCAGGGTCCCCTCCCCTGGGGACGCGTGCCAGGAGCAGCTTTGCTATCCCTGCCCGTGACCTTGGCAAGATTCACCACCCCGCTTCGGAAGCAGGGGAGGGTCCCCATTCCCTCGGGGACGGCTCCGTCTCCTCCCGAGCTTTCGGCCGCGTTTGGAGCGCAGCCTCCTCTCCCCTGTCACTTATTTGCCTGGAAAATGCCGGTGCAAACTCCACCGAGGACAAGCTCAGGGACGAGTGATTTGACTGAGTTATTTTTAAATGCTGGAAATAACTGTGAGCCGAGGCAGGAGCGAAATCCGGCGACCGCGGGGCTGTAATTAGGGCAACGGGGAGCGACGCTTGCGCTGCTGAAACAGAGCTGTGACAGCCATCGGGTCCGTCAGCGGCTGCTCACCCGAGAGCCCCAGCACGGGGCTGCTGCGGTGGGATCTGCCCCTAAAAGGGACATTTTCTGGGCTAAAGGAAGGAGAGTGACAGGCTGAGCCCCCTGGGTGGCCGAAGCAGAGACCCACGCAGGGTGCCACCCGCGGCACGCAGCGCACGTTCCTGGCGCCGTTTAGTCGAGCGATCGAGTTTTTAGTTGATCCTGGAGAAAAATAAGTCCTTCCCACACAGAGAGGGCAGGCAGTGGTACTGAACCAAGGAGCCCTTTAAAACCGGACTGTGAAGAGGGGCGTGGGATCCCCTGTGGGAACAGGTCTGTGAGGTCCAAAGGTCGTTGCTTGGCCCTGTTTGAAACCAGGGCTGGAACTGGTGTTGGGGAGAACAAACAGCCCCATCCCCGCTGCTGGTTTCCACCACGGAGGCACTGGGACGCGGGGCTGGCCGAGGACCTGGGGCTCTTTTGGGTGGATCCCGCAGTCGGTCCGGCGCAGGGGATCCACTCTGCTGTGCCCTGCGGGGCAGGGCAGCTCTGGTGGTAATGACAGAGCTGAGAGGGACCGGGGGGTTTTCAGGAACCTGAGAAGTTGAGCACTGGCATCACTGCCCTGGATGTTGGACCTGACCCAGGTGTTCCTGCTCTGGCAGGAGGATTGGACTGGATGATCTATTGAGGTCCCTTGCAATCGCTGTCACTCTGTGATTCGGTGAAAGGGAGCAGCTGTGGAGGAGAGCAGAGCGTGGCTGCTGTGTGCACACGCGTGCCACCCCTTTGCTTGGTGCCAGTCCTCGGCTCTCTGCCCGTCACCACCCAGCGTGAGGGTGGGCACAGGCACCAAGACAGAGGTGAGCATCCCGGCTGCTGCACACCACGAGGGGGAAACGCCGCCTGGGCCACGGGTTCTGTCCCGGGGAGGCGCACAGACCGTCTCCTTCAGTACCCACAGACAGCTCCCCCTCGCAGTGACAACCCCACAGTGACAGTCCCACAGACGGGCACTGCTGGGGCTCTGTGCCCGACTCCCAGGGACGCAGACACCCACCCAGCTCGGAGCTGCGAGCAGCCCCGCTCTGTCCGTCTGTCCCGCTGCGGCTGTCGGTCCAGGGAGGGGTGTGCACGGGAGCCCAGGCCAGCCAGCTGTATGTGACCCTGCTGAGGGGTGGCCAAAGCCACCGGGTGTTTGTTGGCATCTGACAGAGATGTGCTGGGGAGCAGAGTGCCCTGCATCGGGGCACGGGGTAACCCCAGAGGGACTGAGAGGGGTTCAGGGGAGACCCGAACGCTGAAGGACTCGGGAGGTTTCAGTCCTCGTGGCAGACAAAGGAAGGACTGAGATGGAGAATGTCCGCGTTGGCTTGCGTGGGCTTGAGAAACATCCATATGAAACAGCCCTGGTGCAGAGCTGACTGCGTGGGGGAGGCCTGGGAGCGTCACCCCCAGGGGCTGGGTCCCAGCGCTGCCGTGGAGCCGTGTCTCCCTCGCCCTCTCTGCTCTCTTCCACGCCGTGGTCTCTCTCGGAGTGCCAGGGCAGGGCAGGTCTGGGGGTCTGAGGAAGGCTCCGTGGGTCTCTCCCTGTGCAGGGCTGACGTCTGACCTCACACCCCCTCCCGTAACGGCGGGCAGCAGCGCTGCTCGGAACTCCAGGGCAGATGTTGGCACACGGCCTTTAGCCTACGACTGGCAATAAAACTAATCACCCTCTAAAAATACTTCTGAGCCTTCCCTAGCATCCCCCAAGCACAAGTGCCAAGGGAAGTCCACAGACTTCCCAGAGTGACAGAGGTGGCTTCCTGCACCGTGGCAAAGCTTGACCAGCAGCAGAGTGTCTGCCTGGGTCAGCAGCACGCATGCCACACTGGGCACATCCAGCAGCACATGACACCGCCGTGGCCTCCTGAACCACCCTGCTTTGGCCAAGGCTCAGCAGGTGCTCACCTGCCCACCTGCCCGCCCAGGAGCTGCTCGAGCATCCCACTCCGCGGGAGGGGAAGGGTGGTACCTTCTGAAACTCGCCCTGCTTAGCCAGCCGGGGCACAGAAGAGTCCTTGCACCATCAGAAATGGAGCCAGGCACTGCCCAGGGCCTGAGGGATGCAGGAGATGAGATCCAAGGAGGCTCAGGAAGCCCGTGATCACAATTCACACAAGACAAGAGGCTGCCTTGCTCCTGGGCTGGCGCCGGCGCCGCCTGCAGACCTGACACGCACGATGCCGGGGGGTTAACCAAAAACCCCTGGCATTTGTATTTCCTGGTAACCCAGACAAATCAGGAGGAACTGCAATTAAGGAGGGAGGGATGGG
Source organism: Podargus strigoides (assembly GCA_028020825.1). Taxonomy (NCBI): domain Eukaryota; kingdom Metazoa; phylum Chordata; class Aves; order Caprimulgiformes; family Podargidae; genus Podargus; species Podargus strigoides. The sequence continues at coordinate 17,689,885 of CM051633.1, read as the reverse complement.
TGTGTAGCTGAGTGCGGGACCGGTTTGGAGACCTTCCCCATTCACCTGCACTGCAGGGAGAGCCCAGCCCTTCTTCCCATTCCCCAAACGTTCCCGAGGGCGTTGCTGCAGCGTGCTCCGTGCCACCGAGTGCCACCGAGCTCCCGCTGAGGGGGCAGCCCAAAAGCTTCCCAACCCGTGGGAAGGAGCAGCCAGAGGTGGGGAGCCACAGGCTCTGCCCGCTTGGGTGCCCTGGGACGCCGGCTGAAGTGGCCAGACGAGCTGCTTTGGCCCTGGTTTGGTTTGCAGCACCAAGCAGAGCCCAGAGGTGGCTGTCCCTGCTCAAGGCAGAGCTGGGCTGCTCCGTGTCACACCAGGGGACAAGGTGCAGCCCTGGCTGGCGTGGCAGCGAGGGCCGGCTCAGGATGCTCTGTGCCCTTTCATCCATCGCTGCCTACACAGGAGGGTCATAAATCACCCCCACTCACAAGCATCTCCCACAAAGCTCCTCCTCACCCTGCTGAGATGGGCAAACATGTCCCATGTGCCAGAAATGCCCATCTCAGGTGCCAGGGGCACATTCCCACACCCAGATCATGGTGGGTCTCCACCCCCTGAGGCGTCAGCCCACAGCCCAGCCTCGCCCCAGGTGAAGGCAGCTCTTCTGATGGAGATCCAGATCTGGTGGGCTGGGGTCTTTCACCACCACCTTGGAAAGCACCAGTGAATGCTTTCCTTTTCCTGGCTTCCAGCTGGGGTGCTGGCCCCCAAAAGCTTTCCATTATTTGAATTTTATTCTTCCTGCTTCCTTTTTCTTTCTGCCCCCCCCCACCCCGTCTTATCAGTCTCAGCCTGTCCAGATTTACACCCTACAAAGGTAAAGTGCAGAGCATCTGAACAGCAATAAACCAAAGTTCAGCCACCCAGCAGCAACGCTCACCGTGAGCGCTGCTGGTGGCACGGTGATGGAGACCGAGCGAACGGGCGCAGTCCGAGCCAGCATCCCCCTCCCCAAGCTACTGCCACATCACTTTCCTCTCGCCACAGATGACCACAAGTGGGAACTCTCTGGGAGCTGACACAGGCCTGACCTCGTCCTGTGTTAGAGGCACTGGCTGCCAGGAGAACTGGAGCTGCCACCCAGAGCCACAGGCTCCCCCAGACTCCTGCACCAGCAAACACAAAGCAGACCCCAGACCCTGACCCACCTCATTGCTGTGGACAACGCAAGGGGCTTGTCCCAGCCTGGCACTCACTCCTCATTGCCACCAAGAGGACTCCTTTGGGGTCACTGCTCCCCCTACCACGGCTGGCAGGAGATGGTTGGCAATAAGGCAGGTGCTGGTGGGGGCTGCCCTTGGTCCCGGCGCTGCTCACGGGGGGTCACAGAGGGCTGGGGCTCAGGCCAGAACTGTGACTTGTGGACACAAAAGCCTCCAAGTCAGGTTGGAGGCTTCCAGTGGTAACTGCGTGGGGGAAAAAGCAGTGACTCTGCCTTTGCACACAGAGGCATCCATTTGCCTGAGCCAGAGACACCCCTTTCATCACTAAATTCACTTTATAAAAGCACTGAGGAGAGAAGAGAAAGGTAATTGCACCCACAGCATCCCTCAATAAATCACAGGCTGGAGCCTGCTCTCATTCCTGACACCGCTGCCTCTTAATTAGAGCTGTGTTCATCAGAGGAGACAGAGCAGGAGAGCCAGGCTTTATGCAGAAGGGAGCACTAATTAAAACCTCTCTCTTCCCTGGAAAGGTATTCATGCTTTCCCTGGGGAGGAGGTGAATGCACTTGTCTCTGGCCATTCCTGCAGGTTCATCTGCACCACCAGCTTTCACACAGCCAGGCAGTTTGTCTTGCTTTCAGTCCCTGGTGCTCTGGGCATCGCTTCTGGGCTGGGATACAGGACTTCCCAACTCCTTGAAGGAGGAAGAGGAACAACCTGGGCCGGTGTGGATGTCACTTGCCCGGTGTAAGGCCAGGTGGTGGGGGATGGCTCCTCAGTCCCTGGGCACTGACCACAACTGAGTTTTGCAAGTTGTCCCTTGCTGAGACTCCAGCCCTTAGTACCTGGCACAGGCAGGACTTCTGCGACGGCGAGCGTGTCCTCCAAGCAGATCCCCTGATTGCAGTTAGATGGACTTGATCCACGCTCAGATCCCCAGGAGAGGAGGGCCAGGTCCCTCAGGCTGGGAGGAGAAGGCTCCTGCCCACCACATCTCTAGATGATCTCCAGGGCTTGGTACCTGGCAGGCTGATTCACCTCTGTTTTCCAGCACTCTCCAGCTGCCCCTGCAGTTTCAATAGCACAGAACCCACGGTGGTGAAGGGAGGGTCCAGCCCAGCACCCAGGTGTGTGCTCACTGCAGCCAGGTGCTGAAATGAAGCCAGAGTAGGCTGGATGTGAATGACATGGGGGAAATGCTGGGGTGGATTTTTTTTCTGCCACTTTTTGCACTAGAAGGGGCAGGGAGGGAGGGTAAACGTGGCACGAAAGGCTCTCAGGGTGAACTGTAGATCCACAGGACCAGCAGGTTTGTTGCTGTGAGTTGCTACTGCTTGGGGAAAAATGTTTCACCAGCTGAAAAAAAAGAAAAATTGCCCAAAAGGCTGGAGCTGGGTCAGATGAGCTGCTGTGCTGATGTAGGCAGGAGCAGGTTCAGCAGGGTGAATTGAGAGTAAGTGTACCAGAGCTGTGTCACTGCTGGCTGCCGGCACGGGCAGGTAACAGCCCAGGTGTGGCTGGGCCAGGGGCAGGCTGAGCAATCCTCTGCACATGGAAGCACCATTTCCCCACGCTGTGCTGCTGCCTCCGCTCCGAGCTGGCAAATAACGGAGGAGGGGTCCCTGTGTGCATCCGATGCTGTGACACTTCCAGTACTCTTCAGCTTGGAAGAGACACCTGAGGTGCTGCTCCCCTCCAGAGCAGGGGTGCTGGAGACAGGGAGGAAGGGAGCAGCAGGTTCCTGATAACAGAGCTGGGAGGCATCCCCTGAGATCAGCAGCTGAGGCACCACAACAGGAGATGGCTGAGCGCATCACGGGGAGCTGAGCTGTGGAGCACCCGGCCACAGGCCATGCAGGGTGCCAAGAGTTCACACGGGGTGGCCAAATGCAGTTGGATAAATTCAGGGATGAGAAGGGGTATGGAGAGCTCTCAAACCCCCCCGCTGGAGGCTGGAAGCTTTGCAGAGAGGCTCCCCGCGTGCCTGTCCTGTTCTTGGCGTCCACACGTGGTACAGCCGTGTGTGTGCTCCCAACCTGCCACCCCAGCAGCACCTGTGCACAGGTGATGGGAGAGGCCATGGGCTACCCCGTGTCTCTGGCTCCTGTGAGCCAGGAGGGGGTGGGAGGGAGGAGAGGAGCTCCAGCCTCAGTGACTGCCCGGTGGAAGGATGTCATGCAAGTTTACCCACAGCCTGGGAAGCGAGGACAGAGGGTGGCTGGAAGAAACAAGCCACAGTCTCATGCAGACTAGACCAGACAGGTCCCCAGAACATCTGCTCCACAGCTGGCACGAGCCCAGAGATGCTCCTGCTCTCTGCTCCCTGCCTGCCAAGACCTCGCGAGCAAACGGCCAAAGGTCAGAGGAGTGAAGCAGTGGAGATGGCTGCAAGAGAGCTGAGCTGTCACCACCCTCAGCAGTCCCTGCTGCCTTCCTTAGAGCACCACGTGTGACGCTGACCCCAATGTCACCCCTCCTTGCCAGGACAAGTGCATGCAGGCGCCACGATGCTGCTGGCAGGGGCCACGCTCCGCTCCAGCGCCGCAGGGGGGACTGGCAGTCAGGTCCTCTTGTCTCAGCATCCTGTCCCCCCAACACCTCAAGCTACAAAGGGACTTGGTTAGCTCATGCCACCCACTAATCCCGTGCCAGCAGCCAGCCCCAGAGGGCAGGGCTGAGGAGGAGCTGCCTGGGGAGCACCAGGAGCAGCACTGTGGTGCAGCCCCACCAGCCGAGATGGACCAGGGCTGCTCAAAGAGCATCTTCAGGAAAGGCTGGCAACATCCTCTCGCAGACAGGTGTGGGCAGGAGAGCTGCTTCCCCACGAAGCCAGGCCAGGAAGGGGAGTTACTGAAGGGGCTCCAATGGCATGGATGTGTATTTACCCACAGCTGCAGGGGAACTGTGCAGGGCTGGCTCCCAGGGTGGGATCTCTGCTGTCAGAAAGATGGCATTGGCTGAGGTGAAGGATAAATGGCTTTGGTTTCTCTGTTCAGGGGCTCCCTGTCCCTCTCAAAACCACGTGTGTTCCTCTGCTCTCAGGCCACCTGCCCCTTCCTTCAAACTGATCTCTCCAGTCCCACCCCAGGCAGGGTCAGCTCTGAAATCAGAACTGGTCTCTTCTTAAAAATCCCCACGAATGGAGATGGCACAACCTCTTTGGGCAACCTGCTCCCAGAGCTGAGGGAGGTTCCCACAGCAGACAGTGTGTCCTTTGTGTCCCACTCCCCAGCTTCCCCTTGTGGGGACTGGAATTCCTGCTCCAAGCCCTGTGGGCATGCAGGAGTGGTTAATGAAGACTTTCCCCTTTCAGACACTGCAGGAAACTCCCCTCTCCCTTTCGCAGCCCTGGGATCACTCCTGGTTTCTCCCAGCCCAGCTAACAGACTGCCCTCACACACTCCCATCAGCCCCCTGTTACTGGGACCAGTTCTGCTTTTTCCTCCTTGCCCTTTGTAGTCGATGAACTTTTTTTTGCAGCAAGGCTGTTAAAACATTTCTGCCCTGTAAGATTAGAAACTGCCATTTAAATTCTTGTGATAAACCCAGCCTCACACATCCTTCTATTCTAAATGAAACAAAGGGCAAAGGGAACAGATTTTTTTGGAGTTTGGAATGCTCTCTCATGAGACTTCTCTGCTGTTCACACTGCTCCTGCCCCCTCATCCACGGAGCTTGGCTGCTTTCCTGAAAGCCCCACTGTCACAAGGGGGTTCAAGCCCTGTTGGTTCCTGCTTGGGCTCACATCGCTCCTGCACACAGCTGTTGGGGACAAGGTGGTGGCCAGGGACAGCAGGAGGGTGGGAAGTGCTGAAGCTGCTCTTGGAACCAAGGCTGTGACTTGTCACAGTATGCTGCAAGCTGCGAGGAGAGAACCAGGACCACTTGCTTGTCTTTAGCCCAGGTTTCTGAGTGAAAATCAAGCAGGAGTTTAAGCACAGGAGAGAGGAACTGCCAGAATAAGATTTCCAGCTCAGGTGCCCCACGGCAGCTCAGTCACCTGTGAGGCTGTAAATCTTTCTCCTGCCCTTTCACTGGTGGGAGCAGAGCCCTGCAGGAGGAGTCCTGTGTCAGACCGGTGAGCTGGGATCTCGTCTCTGATGTGCAGTTTGTGTCCTAAGAAAGGAGCAAGTTTCCTGCACAGGGGTTTTGAGGATAACACCTGGTTCTCTCCCCCGTGCTGTTTTCCGTGCCTGTGTGTTCTGGCTTCTGAATCCAAAGCTGTCCTCAGCTGGGTGTGAAAGCTGGGTAAGTGTTTTGCAACAGAACATGTGTTGCATCAGCAGTGAACATTATGGGGACTCTGTGGCAATCCAAAAATCTCAGCACTTTGCAGGTAAAGCAAATAACTGACTGACAGCAAAGGCATGGTGTGATGAGCTCCCATCTCTGCCTGTCAGAGACGACTGGGAAGTGATGAATCACAATTTTCCATATAGAATTTTATCTACCATGATGTATATATGAAAATAGTAAAGTCAGAAAGAAAAAAAGCTAGATTAGACTACTATTAAAAAATGCCCAAGTGCTGCTGCATGGACATCTTCTGCTTATTCCCACCCTGAGCAGCACAGCCTGCTCCCCTGGGCAGGGGGTGATGTACCCTTGCTGAGCCAAGCTGCATCCCCAGCCGGTGCCAGTGCCCCAGACAGGAGCTCAGCCACACATCAGCAGAGTCTGCCAGCACAGACATTTATTCCTGAGCACGGGCTGAGCCCAGTTCTGGCTGCCTGTCTCCTGCTCCAGCTCCCACCATACATGCTGGCATCTCAGGACAATGAAGCAGAAGGGGGTTAAGGAACCCAGCAGCAGCCCCTGAGCAAGACCCTGCTCGCCCTCTGCTCTCACAGTGCTTGGGAGATGTGGCTGCTGTCCACACCAAAGGGAAGATGCCTGGTCAGAGCATCTGGAGGGACTGAGTACCCCCTGTAAGAAACACCCCCATCCCCTGCCACACCAGAAGCTGACCCTAACCCTGCCACGTCCCTGGGAGCGTGTGCCACCAGGTCACTGAGCTGCTTAAACTGATGTCAGCTTGTTTTCCCGCAGTGACACTCGGCGCCGAGCTCCCCTGTGCCAAGTTTTAGCTCAAATGAATTGTTTGGCCAAAAATACACAGACAGGATATGAGTAGGAAGCACAAAATGGGGTGGGAAGAGATGGCAAGGACTGTTGTTGTGATTAGCCTCAAGAAGGCTGGAAAAGCCTTAACCATCGCTTGTGATTTTCAAGAGATGAATCTCCTCCCTCAAATCTCCTGCCCCACCCTGCCAGCAGAAACCCCAGGGCAAGTTTTACAGCAGGAAATTAAAATTATTGATGCATTCACTTCCCCAAGCCCCAACTTCTACAGGCAGACATTTGGGAAGGGAGTAGGGAGCAGAGTGCCAGAGCTGCTCACTGGGAGAGGCAGTGGGGACATGATGCTATGGGGAAAGACACCATGGTGTGACCTTCCTACACAGGCAGAGAGACAAACTGCAGCTAAACCTGGCCCCCAGAGTGGCTCTCAGCCTATTAACAAGCTTTTCTCTGATGAAAAAAAAAAAGCTCTTGGCACAGAGTGTCCTGCTGCATGCCTGAATTTCTGCCAGGCAAGTGAATCAGCTTTTAGGGAGTGACCAAAAATGCCCTTCCTTTAGGAGGAGGTGGTGGAAACATCCCATTGATCTCAAGGTCTTGCTCATGAGCCGGTCGGCGTGGAGGAGTTCATTTACAAACAAGTCTCCTCCTGCCCCTCCTGAGAGCTGAGGGACCTGCCACACCATCCCCTCATCGTCCCTTGCAGCATTTGGGCTGGCACTAGCCAGGCAAGTGATGCTCAGGTTCCACAGTGCTCCCTGGGGCTCAGGCTGGGAAGTGATGTGGAAAATTAATCTGCCTGCCAAATTTGGGGGTTTATTATTAATTTATTTTTACAGGTCTCCTGTAAAAGCAGTAACAAACTAGGGCTGCTGAGGCCAGCTTGTAGGGCTTGCACACTGTTAATCCGAGGTGGAGTCACAGTGTACTTCCACATTAAAGCAATCATTTAATGAACAATTAAGGCACTTGACTGACAGCAAAGGCCAATCTCTTATCTCCTATAAGGCCACAGCCAGCAATAAATGACTGATACCCATCAGGGACTAACAAGGACCACCCAGGTGTGTGTTGTCAGTGTAGACATGGCAGCTGATGGTTGCACCAGATAGCTTGAAACCTTCTGGGAGAAGCAGTTTAGCTCCAAGTGCTTTGCATAAACACACCTCCACCTTTCCAGCATGGATGGGACAGCTCTGAGCAAACCAACTCTTTTTCCTTAAGAAGAACACTTTGCCATGCCCTGGATCAGAGCCTTAACATCACCATGTGATGGGACAGAGCAGGAACCCTCCCACCCTCTCCATCCCCGGCCGCTCACCCATCCCATCACACCGTGCCAGCCTTGGGCTGAGCCTCCCTGCTGTTCCACAAATGCCTTCAAGCCTGGAAAAGCCGTAAGAGAAAGGATGTTCTCACTCCACAGTAGGTGCATGTGAGGAACAGCCGTGGGAGTGGGTGCTCACAGCCAGGAGACGTGAGCACACTGCCAGTTACCCAGGGTTTTGGTGCTTTGCCTGAACACAGAGGCAATTCAGTGCCCTCCTTCAGGCTGTGCCTTGGGCTGTTAGCTCTCCTGCTCTGGAATATGACACACACATGCAGAGTCACTCCCTATTTTTACTGGCCTGATGTCCGAGTCCTGATTTCTACACAGAGAAAATGAAAAGGATCCCTTTCATCAAGAGAGTCGCAGTGACAAATCCACCCCCCCCCCCTAAAAATCACAGCTATGACCCCCTTGCTGCCTGTGATCCAGCTCCCAGAGTCCAGCACCAGGCTAGGAAAAAGGATTATTCTGGGGGGAGTGATGGAATAAGGACGCAGGGCAGAGAAACCTTCAGCATGACAACCAGCAGCGCATTATTTTCAGCAGACTTTCTGGGTACCACATGTTCTACGCCCACGGGTCCTGCCAGCACCAGCACACGATGGCTGGAGCCCTCAGCCTTCCCCTCACATCTGCCCAGGCTGTCCCACGGCCAGCACGGCCCCCAGGGCTCCCATGTGGTACGGCAGGGCGAGGGGACAGGCTTTGCTCTCAGGAGACGTGGGCACAAATGAAAACAGGACAGAGGAAAGAGCTACAGAATTCCCCACCACGCTCCTGTCTGCCCAGGGAACATCTCACGTTGGTTTTCCTTCCTGGGGAATGCAAGTGGCTCACATGACACTTTCACTCAGGATGTTTTGAACTGGGGTCTTTTAATTTAAACCACTTAATGAGCTTTTATACAAAGCTCATTCATCCATCTCCTTCCATCTTTGCCAAAAGCATCTCTTAATATCTGGCATGCTATTTCTGGAGCCAGTTCCCAAGCTTGCTAAGCTACAGCCCCAGCGTGGGTAACGCCCAGCCTGGTCCCCCTGGCAAGAGAGGGGCTCAGCACCACGCAGCACGCCCCGACCTGCGCCGTGTTATCCTCACCCGGCCTCTGTGGGATCCTCCAGCAGAGAGGAGAAGTGTCAATTCAGAGCTGTGACTCAGCACAGGGACTCCACAAATGTCTTTCAGAGGGGTGGTGGAGTCAGCTTCCAGTTTTTCCCCAAGATCATGGAGACTGTGGCTATTGGTGCATTTTCCCTGGGTATTTATAGAGCAAGGCACTGTCTAGACTTCCTCTGGGTTGTGTTTCTTGAAAGAAGGTTTCCTTCTGGCAGGAATATAACAGCTCCTAGTTCAGTTCAGTTAGCCTGCAGAGCCTTCCCCTCCTGCCACCTCAAACAATGCCAATAGGAACAGGGACTCCTAGGGTCACCAGACTCGCCACCAGTTGGATGAGTACCCCTTTTCAAAGCAGGAATCACCAGCAAGGGGTTCAAACAGAGCTGTGAAGTTCTGACTTGGTCCCACTGCAAAGGCAGGGTTTGGGAACCTCAGTGTTAAGATGGGACAAGATCTTTGCTTGCTTTTACACAGCATCAGCACCACCACATTCATTTGTTTAGCTGCAGCCTCTTTGCTCTGGGTTTGGGTTTCCCCTGATGCTTTCTGACTAACCCAGAGACAATTTTCTTTATGAGTGCACGTTCTTGGTAGAGACCCTCCCAAGCAGGTCTGGCTGTCTTTCGGTGAGCCCTGACAGTTGCCCTTACTGACAGGTTTAGAAAAGCAATTTAAAGCAGGAGAAGGGTGGTTTTGTCATTAGGACACTGGACCAGGACACAGGAGACCCAGCTCAAGTTCTCAGGTCTGCCACAGGCTCCCAGGGTCCTTCTCACAAACATTTGAGAGACCTAAACCAGATGGTGTGAGTTTAGATCTCTTGGTGCCACCTGAGGAGCACTGAGCACACAGATCCCAGTGCCTCACCCACACCCAAAAGCTGTGAACTGGTGTGGGATCATAGCCTTGCCTGCCTGCCAGGTACAAGCAGACTCAGCTTTGCGGGACAGCCCATCACAGCCCTCAGCAGTGTGACATTCCCTGATGAAAACACCCAGCAGCCCTAACAGACAGCACTTTGTTGTCCTGGGAAGTTTGAGAGATAACATCGTGTGGTCCACAGCTAATGTTTCTACCTGATGCTTTGTGTTACCTGCCAAGACCTTTGCTAACCCAGCATTTCTGCCTGCCCCATCCAGCTGGCACAGGCTGCACGCAGCGCCCTCCTTGTCCCTGTCCCCTCCCGCCCCACGCAGGACCCCCTGGCAGCGTTTCCACCACGTGTATTTCCTCAGAGCCTGAGCCCCATCATCTCCTCGGGGCAGAGACCTCCCTCACCACGTCCTCAGCGCTTCACATGTGCTGCAGAACGGAGCCATTCCCCACCACCACCCTTGGGGTGACCTGACAGGGCATTAGGGACCACTGTGCAGGTCAGCATCACTCCAGGTGGTCCCACCCAGTCAGGAAATGCTTGAGGCTACAGGCACCAAGTATTATTTGACCTCCTTTTGTGACACAAAAACCTATGACCACAGCAGACAAGGGAGAAGTGTTCCTCCTAAAAATAACGTATGACAACAGCGGTGACCAGCCCACGGCGAGGAGAGCTATTCCCCTCCCATTGAGCTTCTCCACCCTTGCAGCTTTGCAGCTCCCTCTTCAAAGAGACTCCAAGAACAATGTGTGGCCCACTTCCATTTGCTGTGAAAGCACAGAAATGCAGCACAGACAGTGCCAGTCCCCTGTCGGGGCTCCGTGTGTCCCTGGGAGGATAGGACTGTCCGGGAAGTCAGGGAGGGAGATTTCCTTTGTTTTAAAGGACAATACAACTTCACCCTCCTCGATATCCTTTAGCATTGACTTCTCCTGGCCTCCCCAAGGTCCTCTGTTTCAGCAGGAGATGTCCTGACCTGGGACAGGTCACGGTACCAGGCTTTAGCCAGGCAGTTCAGCTGCCCCTGTACGTCCCCACAGCCACAATTTGTGCCTGACTCAGCTGCTGGAGCCCCTGTCCCATTAAACACCGTGTACCCATGCAAGGCTTAGCTGGCTTGCTCACTGACCCATGGAGGAACACATCCCTGCACCATCAAAGGAGTGGGTGATGGTCCTAAAACTGGATTTGATAAGGCTGAGCCACAGGCAGCCCCTGCACAGCCACACATCGCTGCTAGATTCGCCTCTCGCTTCCCTTCCCACCCCTGCTCGCCCCACTGGGAGGGAGGAGAAGGCAGCTGCCCTCTGCAGGGAGATAAGAGGGAGAGAGGAACCCTCTGATCAGGGAAGGGTGACCCACAGCTGGAGTGGCAGTGGGGAGGGGACACCGTGTGTGTCAGAGGCTGCAGACTGTCGGAGCTCTCAGGGATGTCCCCAGGGGAGGGGGAAACCACAGCCCCATCTCATCTCTCACATCTTATCTTTAGCTCCATCCCCATCTGGGGGTGAAACACTCTCAGCCCTTTCTTCATCTTCCTCAAGTCCAGTTCTCTCTCGATTCAGCAAAATCATTCTAAAGCCTCCAACCCTCAGAAACCTCAGTCTGCCAGCTAGGATTCAATTAATATCAGGCAATTTAAACTGAATTAAAAGCTCTGGCACGAGGCTCTGTCCTGGCTTAGCTTGGCCAGCATCACACCACACCCTCACCACGATTAACACAAGTTTGAACACAGACAGGGCCCTTCAAGCAGCCGTAAGAACTAGGGAAAGGTTAAATAACAAAAACAGCATGAATAAATAAAAAGAAGGGAGCCCAGCAGGATAAGGAGCTGCTGACTTGGCAGGTGCTCACATTGCTTCCAGTTTCATGCCCTCCTTTGGATGCAGGCAGCCTGGAAGCCAGGACAGCCTGGGCACAGCGGGGGGACACCGGGGTGCACTGCGTTACGAGTGCGGAGATGGACCAGGAGCCACTGGATGGGACATGTCAAAGGGACAATTCACAAATGTCAGCAGTGCTAATGCATTACAGCTTCTGTTTGGCCAGGCAGGAGACTTTTGGAGTGCTGGGGTGTAAATGTTTTGTGCCACTTGCAGTCCCCTTTCTGCTTCTTTCATGGGTGCTGGGTGTTCCTTCCCCGCGCTTCAAGCATGTTGGCAAGCCATTTGGGGACACGCGGAGGTCCAGGGGCATCTCCACTACCCGAGGTCATGGGATGGTTTGGGTGTGAAGGGACCTCAAAGCTCACCTTGTCCCAACCCCCCTGCCATGGCAGGGACACCTCCCACCAGCCCAGGTTGCTCCCAGCCCCATCCAACCTGGCCTGGCACACTGCCAGGGAGGGGGCAGCCACAGCTTCTCTGGGCACCCTGGGCCAGGGTCTCACCACCCTCACAGCCAACAATTTGTTCTCTTTCCCCTCTCCCAGTTTAAAGCCATTATGTCTCATCCTATCACTCCCTGCCCTTGTCCAAAGTCCCTCCCCAGCTTTCCTGTCCCTCCCCAGGCACTGGAAGGTGCTCTAAGGTCTCCCTGGAGCCTTCTCCAGGCTGAACACCCCCAACTCCCTCAGCCTGTCCCCACAGCAGAGGTGCTCCAGCCCTTGGATCATCTTCATACACAATACGTACGCCAATAGCTTACCCTGCCTTGCTCTGAGCCCAGCTTACACCACCAGTACTTTCACATTAACTACCAGGGGATAAAGAATTGGTTCATTTTGTGGCAGGTCCCACCTCACCCACGAAGCTGAGCAGCAACCTCCACCATTGCCCTGGGGTCTGCTCCCAGCTCTGATCATCAGCCACGGTGCCGAAGTGACCAGGTGGTGTAAAGTGACCAGAGCAGAGCTGGGTTTCTTAGAGCACGTTCCCTTCCCTAGGTATCTTATGCTAATGCACACGGAGATCTGGGAGATAGGAGCAGCTTGAGGACTGTAAAAGGAAACCAGCAGACAGCTATTAACAGAGGAAAAATTCACAGGTGCCCAAGCTTGGGCACAGGGACGGGTTTTATTACGCTCGGAGGGGCTGGCAGGAGACCAAGTTTCTGTTCTAACGCGTCTACGAATTTATATCTGCGTGTGGACTGCAGCATCTGCCACGAGAGAGACAAAAAAGGGAGAACTGAACACACCACCTACAAAATGCACTTCAAAGTAATTTCCAGCAGTGTCTCAGTGGTCCTGTGACACAAAGCAGGTGGAAAGGCTGAGCCCAAAACACGCCGGGGTGCTCCACACACGCGTGTGTGTGTGGCCGTGCAGTGGTGTTAGTGACACAGAGCGTGGGCTTTGCCTGGAGAGCTGCATCTCCACAGAGTCCAGAGCTGCATCTCCACAGAGTCCAGAGCTGGATCCCCACAGAGTCCAGAGCTGCATCCCCACAGAGTCCAGAGCTGGATCCCCACAGAGTCCAGAGCTGCATCCCCACAGAGTCCAGAGCTGGATCCCCACAGAGTCCAGAGCTGCATCCCCACAGAGTCCAGAGCTGGATCCCCACAGAGTCCAGAGCTGCATCCCCACAGAGTCCATCCCTCTGGCAGGTGTGCAGTTTTAGGATCAGTGAGAAGAGTCTGTTCCCACCCTCACCCCCGGGCGAAACACGAGCAAAGTACCATGGAAGTGCCTCCACCAGGGGAAATACAGAGGGATATGTCAGGAACCTGCAGCAGAGAGAGTCAGGCTCCAAAGGGGAAACCCCAGGTGCCAGGGAGGACTCCAAAGCATTCCCCAGGGATTGCACACACGCTTTAGCCTAAGCTCAGGTGAGGAACACTTGTGAGGGATGCCAGCCCCCAGGGAGGGCAGTCCCAGCCCCCACACACCGAGGGTGTTCAGAGGTCCCCTCGCAGGGAATCCCACTGCAGACACTGATGGATTCCCTCCTTCAGGCCAGCCATGAGGATTTTAAAGCCATACCTCTGGACTCTGACAGCCTCGTGCTGAGGTGAGCGGGGTCTGACCCAGGCAAAGCCCAGGAGAGGCGCTCAGTGCCCAGCCCACAGGCAGGGGGCTTTCCAAAAGCAAATAAAAAACCTTAAAGACTTTGCCTTGGCTTTGCTTCAGCTCCTGCGCTGGAGCAGAGGTGAATGTCTCGGATGCCAACACAAAGCCTCCCCTGAGGTTTTATTGTACTTTGCTTTCCCTTCTATTTTTTTTTTTCCCCTTGCAGTTCTGCTCTCAGAGCAGTGCCTGGATCTCTCTCACTTTGTTTATAATTCTCATCTGAAGGAGGAGGAGTAAAAAAATCTGTGAACTGAGCCTGTCTGCCCCTCACCAAGCACCCAGCCATCACAGTCAGTTTTCCTCCATCCTTATTCTGCCAGCAGTCACAATGCCCTCACTTCCCTCTATGCAGGAAATACCCTGTGAGGATATTTTAATGGCTTCAGATTGCCACATAACAAAAGGTAATGGCACTATAGGCATGGAAAGTGACTCAGGACACAGCCACAGGGATCCATAGGGTAGTTACTCTGACAGACCATAAAGGCTCAGCCCCTGCTAAGTGAGGCAGGGCAGCTTTGCTAGAGACGTGCTGGAATAGCACGGGGTCAGGGTGTGCCTGGCAGGGCCGGGCAAGAGGGGAGAGGTGGAAACAGGTTTCAGAAAGGCAGCCTGGGCTGTGTCATCTTCAGCCCAGGTCAGAGCTGTGAGAGGTGTCTGAGGCACGGGGAGAGAGCAGCAAGAAAACCTCGTCGTGCTCACCTGGGTGCTCTCATCCACCCACCCTGCTGCCTGGAGACCCCAAATCTGGGCAGTGAGAGCAGCACACGTGGGTAAATCATCTGACAGCGTGTTTTCTAATCACTAACCCCATCTCTTCTGCTTCTGCTGCAGTTGCCTGTCCTGCGAAGCGACATGAGTCTCAAGGGATCCCTCAGCAGCAACCCTGGCTCATCAAAGTAAGGATCTCCATGGTGGGCTTCCTCCGTCTCACAGCTGGCACCACCACTCCTTCCTGCACCCAGGGGGATGCTCCTGGTGGTCCCACCCCCCCCTCAAGGCCCTGGTGTTTGTTTCACCCTCCCCAAGCACCTCACAAGCTGTGTCCATAGCCAGCATCACCACCTCACATCTCACATGCCCCGCGTGCTGCGGCTTGGTAATGCCACAGGAGGGGCAGAGAGAGGAGAGGGACACCAGGAGCCTTGTCACCTCTGGCCTGGGGGCTACAGCAGCCCATGGCAGCTTCTTGATGGAGCCAGAGCCACCAGCTCTCTCCTTTCTGCACGCTCCTGGCTTCTGGAGAGCAGGGGTAGGTGTGTGAGCACCATGAACCACTGCCTGCCCTCAGGGGACCAGGGTGACAGCAGAAACGAGCCACCAGCCACCCACTGGCTGACTGCACCATGCAGGACAGCCTGACCACAGCACCTGAAACCCTCAGGTCCTGCTTTGACCCTCCCAGCCAGGCCTGAACCTGAGAAATGTCCTCTCCACACTCCAATGCACAACCCAGGCATGGGGGGGATGTAACTCACGCTTAGAGACCTCACACCCCACAGCTCCAGTGTTCACACACAGTTACATCCTTCCACATTCTTACATGGGACATCTTCTACATCTGAGCACCTGCCTTCAAGGAGGTCATCTCAAAAGGGTCCATCAATACATGATCCTAATCCTGGTGCTCACACTGCCTCAGGTTCAGATGGACTCAGGTCTCCATTTCCCTGTGCTCCTCCCAGTAACAACCCCACTTATCGCTCACTGGGAGCCACTGTCCTCAGCACAGCCCCTCCAGAAGCAATGTCCTTCCAGAGCACACTGTGTGTGAAGGTCACTCTAGTGGGGACAGGCAGGGTCGGACAAGCGAGTGCTGTGACTGGTAATTCGGAGTCACACCACATCTGACAGGCTGATTACCACGTGAGCTGCGGTGTGAAAGCAGATGTTGAGTGGGTCTGGGAGCTGATGGTTTGTTTGTACCCTCCTTCTTTCGCAGTGGCAGCATGGGCAGAGCGGACGGAGCCTCCAAGCTGAGCGCGAAGGACCTGTACGGTGAGTCGTGCCCACTAACACATCGAAGCCTTCCTGTGGCACCTCTGGAGCTCTGGATGGGGCTGCTGGGGAGTTTCAGCCACGGGAATCCAGACCTCCAGACACAACAGGCTGGCCTGGCAGCAAAAATGCACCTTGCCTCTGTGCCACCGCGTCCCACCCCAGGGACAGCTGTGGATCTGGGAGAAGCTGCGCAGAGCATCGCTTCCCCTCACCCCCACCCCTCACCCAGATCCTCTCCAGGTATGTTAGCAAGATAACCTGATAAAAGGCCTAACAAAAGAGAGGCTGTCCTCAGCAGGTTAATGATTATCCTCTTTTAACTACGCGGTGAACCATGAAAACTGCAGTGCCCTTTGGCTCTTTGGCAGCAGAGGGAAGGGGCAGGATGGGTGCAGAGACCTGCAGCTTGTTTATAAACCACTGGGTGAAGAGCCATAGAGAACATGTGGGGATCAGTAACAGTTATTCCTCATCTTAGCATCTCTCTTGACATATCCCTGGCCTGTGGGGTCGGCAGAACAAGCAGAAAATTGTGTGAGAACCCATCTCCCTCAGTCACTCCCTGGATAGGAAGATGGGGGTTCAGGGGAACACTAGCAGCTTTTGGGGTGCCCAAGCCTGCAAAGCCTCCTGTCTGAGAGCTGTCACTTTGCCTGGTTGATGCTTTCATTGGGTACAAACAGACTGCACGTGCCTCTTGTTGGGGAGCTTCCATTTGATCAGACACCTCCCGTTGCAGCTCTGCAGTGAGAGTGGTTTGTTTGTCCCTGGGAAGTGACTCTGGTTGCTGAAGGGTTTGGGCTGGAGGTTTATCAGTGTGGAATGACCTGGAGCAGTGTCCCACAAGTGACCTGTCTTGCCTGGGGAGATGTGGACTGTGGGGGCTGTACTTGGTGGATGAAGTATTAAACAAAGCCATTGTTAACTTTGATTAGCTGCAAAGAAGTGAAACATGGGAAGATGCAGAGCAGAACTTTGGTGTTATCTGTGGCAGGGATGCTGTGTGGTGGGCAGGTGCCAAGTGTGGGGTCAGTCACTTGTCTGGAGATGAAAGGACAGATAAGCCTGGAAAGAAGCAAGAGGTGTGGAAATGTTTGGGTGCTGCTCCACTTTGCTGAGCTCCTCCTACCTCTAACCCATCACTTCCTTTGCTGGCACTGACGGCTGCTGCAGATGTGATGGGGGGCAGAGAGCCTGGAGTTGCAGGGTGAACAGAGACAGGTAAAAATGAAACTGAGAGCTGGAAACATGGCACATGCACAGGTTAGCACCCACGGGGCTCTGCACTGCCAGGGTGCTGGGGTGCAAGGCTGACACGGAGCCTTGGCAGGGTGAGCAGGGACCACTCCCCCACCAGAACAGCCAGAGGGAAGGGCTGACAAACTGCTTTAATACACACACACACTTCCTCAAGTCACTCTTTTTCAACACCAAGTCACATCTTTTAAATTTTTTTGGCCTGGACACACCCCGAAAGCAAATTTCACCAGGGATGGGACCTCTCCGACCAAATTCCAGCAGACCCTAAACGAGGGCTGTGAGCCCATGGGCCACATCCTCGAGAGGAGTAAATCAGCTGCTGTTATTTCCCTGCCAGGGCTGGAGCACAGCAATGCACTGCTCAGAGCAGGGGCTGCTGGCCAGCCCAGCCCAGCACCACACGAGCACACCCACGGGGTTTTTGCTGGGCAGAACTGGAAACCCACCCCGTTAATTCAGGTGCCTTTATCAAGGGACACTCAGCGTGTGTCACACCAATATTGCAGTGCCTGAGTCCCCTTCACGGTCCTCCCTCCCCCAGCACTAATTCCTGCTGCGAGCTGGCACAGTTGGGAGTGGAGGGCAGGCAAGAACTAAAATTCCAGGGAGAATTATGTTTCATAACGAAATAAATCACACTGAGATGAGCTGGCCTTAATTATTGTGCTTAAAATGCTGCAAAGGGACCTTTGGAGCTTACAAGACTTTTTCTATTCCCATTTTTTCCCCGGTGAAATCAGGCTGGACCCTCAGCCTGGGTACTGCCACAGCTCCCACGGTCACCGCACATGGATGCCCGCTGCATCTCCAGCTGGCTGGGCAGTGCCCACTGACACTCCAATGCACACTGGTGTCACAATATTATTCCTAGGTGAACGAGGCCTTGGGTTTAGCTTTCCCAAGATGTTTTTTTCTGTAGCACAGTGCCCCTCACCACAAAGCAGGGATGGGAGGAAGGAGACCACATCCTGAACCATCAGCTCATGCTGATGAACCATCAGACCCATGCCTAACATGACAGGGGTGCCAGCTGCAGGGACAGGACTGCTATCTGAGCTGTCCCCAGTATCAACGGGGACTTACTGGCAGTATTGCACCACCTCAGGTGAGACCCCAAAGCATGGTGGTGAGGCTGAGGCAGAACAGCAGCTCCAGACCGTGCCCAGAAAGGCAGGGGGATGGCAGAGCTGGGGGGTCCAAGGACACAGCATAGAGCTCCCAGGGCCATGTGGGTCTGCACAGGAGACAGGCTCGTGGCTGGTGATGGGTGGGGAAGGTGGCTGCTCTGCTGTCACCACTGGCCTACTGTAATTGATCATCAGGCATGTGGTGCACCCCATGTGTTCCTCACTGTGGTGAGCACAGCACAGAGATAACCAAAGTCAGCAGGGAATTCTGCAGAGAAACTGGCTTACAGCCCTGAGATATCCTCCCCTAGCTCTGTCCCTACCCGAGCTGATGAGCTGGACAGACTTTCTAGGTGCTCAGCTCTCCTCAGAGGAGTTTCCTGGCTGTCCTGGCAGCAGGACACTCAGCCTTTCCTCCCCCCCCTTAGCAAAACAGCATCACTTGCTCAGCTCCACATTCTGGAAGGGTCTGTGGCTGCCTGCACAGAGCAGCCCAGCTCTGCTGGCAGCAGGGGGAATGGCTGGCACCTATCAAGTTGCCACCTTACTCAACACACAGCAACCAGCTGAATAAATGTTAATGCATACCATAAATAAATTAAGCTGCTTCTCCACTTACTGGCATCTGTTCTGAACCCAGATGAAAGCCCGTGGGGGGGAAGCAGTGTGGCTGCAGCAGGAGCCAAGGGAAGGGCTGGGAGGAAGAGTTTCTGCACGGGGCAGGCTCCTGCCACCCCCTCTCTGTGGTGACACCCAGGTGGACTCCTCCAGGTGTCCACCTAAGGTGCCATCACTGCTGATGAGACAGCCCTGCATCTCCTCACACCCTGGGCAGTGTGACAGGGAGAAGCTGCACAGAGCTGGGGGCAGTTTAGTGACTGCAATGGCTCTGCAGCAGCGATCAGACCCAGTGGTGTGGCTGCTGTCTGTCCCTGTGGTGCTCAGCCACCTTCCAGCACCCCGGGCCAGCTCCATGGGGATCTCTGCCTCTCACTTCGGGAAGATGTGAGCTCAGGCTGCCCCCAGCAGGGCTGCAGAGCAGAGGGGGGACACAGAGGGGCACGGCAGAGGTGAGAGACATCAGCTTGGCAGGCGAGCAGCGCTCACCTCCATCCCAACCTGTGAGACCAAGAGGGCTCCACCCTGCCAACCCATCCCCGATGTGCTCACGTCTGAAAAGACCAAAACCTGCCAGGGTACAGGGCTGGAAAAGGGGTTTTGGAGCAAGAGAAACTGCCTGCAGCGTGAGCTGTGCTGGAGAAGGCGGTGCTGGACGGTGGCAGCCCACGCGGCGCGGTCACTCGACACTGCCCGGCCCCGTAACCCAAGAACGGCTCCGGCGCTGTAACGGGACACGGGGCACCAGCACAAAGAGGAGTGCCAGTCCCACCGCCCGCCTGGCCCCGGCCAGGTGCCACCTGCCAGGGCAGCCACGGGGAGCAGAGACCCCTCCAGCACTGCCTGCGCCCCACAGCCACCGGGGGAGGCTGGGTGGAGATGCTGGCCCTGGATAGGCAGAACACACCGATGGCAAAGGGGTAAAAGGGGGTGGTTAGTAGGTCAAGAGAGGTTCTCCTTCCCCTCTATTCTGCCCTGGTGAGGCTGCATCTGGAATATTGTGTCCAGTTCTGGGCCCCCCAGTTCCAGAAGGACAGGGAACTGCTGGAGAGAGTCCAGCACAGAGCCACAGGGATGATGGAGGGAGTGGAACATCTCCCTTGTGAGGAAAGGCTGAGGGAGCTGGGTCTCTTTAGCTTGGAGAAGAGGAGACTGAGGGGTGACCTCATTAATGTTTATAAATATGTAAAGGGTGAGTGTCATGAGGATGGAGCCAGGCTCTTCTCAGTGACATCCAATGATAGGACAAGGGGCAATGGGTGCAAGCTGGAACATAGGAGCTTCCACATAAATGTGAGGAAGAACTTCTTCCCAGTGAGGGTGACAGAGCACTGGCACAGGCTGCCCAGAGAGGGTGTGGAGTCTCCTTCTCTGGAGACATTCAAACCCCCCTGGATGTGTTCCTGTGTGACCTGACCTAGGTGTTCCTGCTCTGGCAGGGGGATGGGACTGGATGATCTATTGAGGTCCCTTCCAATCCCTGACACTCTGTGATTCTGTGAAATTGTGTTTAATGGTCACAAACCAACTCCTGGAGGTCTCCACAGCCCTCTTTGCCTCCCCCCATGGGGCAGTGCCAGGGAGATGAAGTGCTCCTGCAGGAGGGGAGGGAAAGGCAGTGCTGTTTTCCCCCACGCTGCTGCTGTTTGCTCCCCCAGCCCTGGGCAGTGCTGATCACAGGCATTAACACCCCATCTCCTCTGCTGCCAGCCTTGAATAACTCCCTTGTCCTCCCCCACCACTCCCTTGGTGCCATTTCAGCTTCTTTCTTCACATCCCCTTTCCCACCCCAGATTCCAGCCTCAGATCCCCCCACCTCCCCTCTGCCTCCTGGGTGACCCTTTCCTTCAAAGCCTTGGACATTTAACACTCCAACTGCAAACAGAGCTGGAAGAAAAATAGGAAGCCAGGATTCCTGTTGGTCCCTGCAGTCCAAAAGCCAGGGGTGGGTGAGATGAGGGATGTGGAGGCTCAGCTCAGCCCTGACTGGAGCTACTGGGAGGAGCAGGCTCTGCTCTGGGTGCTGCTGGCTGGAAGTGCCAGCTGGCTGGGCACAGCCCTGGCTGCAGAGCTGCTGTGCCACTGCTCCCACCCACTGCAGGCAGCCCTTTGGGACAGCAGTTGGTGACAGGGCTGCAGAGAGGGACCTGCCACCCCTGACGCCGCAGGGACCCTTTTTGCTTTGCCACTTCAAGGCTGCCAGGAGCAAGTTCTCTCCTTGGAAGGAACTACTTGGAGCTTATTCAGAGGAATATTTTGTTAAGTGGAAAGGGATTGTTGGATGTGGCCAAGTGAATTGGGGACAAAAGCTGTGTTAGTTAATAATAATAATAACAACAAAAAAGGGAAAAACTTTTCATTATGAGCAAATTGATCAGGTTGTTTAATTAAATCAAGGTGCCTGCAGTCTCACTGAATGCACCCTGACATTCCAAGGAAATGTCATTACGGGCTGTGGGAAGCTCAGAAAATGACACTTTGGTAAAAAAACATTTTGGATATTTCTTCCAGCTCTGGTTGTAAAGGCCAAAAGGACCTCAGCCCCTGAGCTCCCCCCAGCTCCTCAGCACCCCCATTCCCCTGCCCCGCGCTCCCTGGCACGCTGGTGACAAACACCCACTGTGCCCTGATGTCCTCAGCCCGGGAGCTGGGTCAGGGTTTTATTTGCTCTTCTAGAGTGGGTTGTGTGTGCAGCTCATAAAACAGGAATGTGAGTGCTCGGGTCCCAGCTAGTGGCAAATATTCAGCGTGCTGAGGAGGAATTCAGTGACACCCACCAGCAGCTGCCAACACGTTATCAGTAACACAGCGCCCTGCTGCCACACCATTCATACCTCTGGCTGTCCCCAGCCTCACTGAGAGCCTCCTCATCCACCTCAAGAGCTTCCAGGTCACCTACCAACAGGGGAGAGCTGCCCCGTGCAGATCCCCAGTGCCACGGCCACCGATCAGCGTGCTCTGGTGGTCCAGGGAGTGCTCACAGGACACCCAGGGAGCTTCACGCTCCGTCAGAAGCTCCAAGGATGCTTCCAAAGTGGGTGGGAGCCCTGAGCAGGGAAGGCTCTGCAGCAGCAGAAGCAAGGCACGGACCTGCAGGTGGCTCTGCCAGGACCTCAGGTCCGTGCGCTGCCCCCCGCCAGAGCCCTGCCCGACCCCGCGGGACCCGCAGCATCCTCCCACTGGGCGAGGGGGCAGGAGCCTGCCGGGTGGGAGAGCTGTGCCACCGCAGGTGCGTGGTCAGGCTGCCAGGTCAGGTCCTGGGCACAGACCCCGTTCCACAAAGCTGCTTCACGAGGCAGACCCAGCAAATTTGCATCGTTGCCGTTAGCACAGAGGCATTTGCTGCTGCGTTTCTCCTGGGGAGGGCTGTGTCCTGACCTGTTGGTTTGGCACCAAGACTACACTGACAGGTTACTATAAACAGCATGTGCACTGCTAGATAATGTATAGATCATACAGAGAACTGGCAAGCTCCAGAAGGCAACAGCCAGGACTTGGGCTGCTCTAATGGATGCGGAGGCCAGGGAGGTCGCTGGTGTGATGCAGGGAATCAAGGAGAGGTCCTTGACTGGTGCTGCCAGGGAGAACAAACCGAATCCAAAGCATCTTTGGGTCCTTCTGGACCGTTTCACATCTGGCTTGTCCATCCCCCACGTTTTCTGCTGTGCCTCCTGCCCAGCAACGGCTGCAAACAAACACGGGGAGGATCAGGGAGGATTAAGGAGGATACTGTGTGATAACACTCACTAATTAACCAGAGAAGGATACACACAGAGAGGAGGCCATGGCCTTCAGAGCTCTGGTGTAACTGCCTGCATTGGTACAGAGGCACCTGCTTACGGCACAGCCGACTTCAGCCCCGATGTACAGCGAGGGGAGGCTTTGTTCAGGGCAGTTGAGAATGTAAATGGGTGGAAAGAGGTGGTGTCTTGGGACTGTGCTTTGGGACCAGCCTGAGCAGCCTGTAACCCCCCAGCGTGGCACCACAGGCACCCCCCCTGCCAGTGGCAGCAAAGAAGGGCTCAGGTTCCCCTGGAACACCAGGGACACACAGTGTCACAGCAGTCCCAAGGCTGTTCTGCCCTCTCACAGACACTTCACAACATGCACAAAGAGCAGAAAAACCCTACTAACAATCTGGGGGAAGCAGAGGCACAAGCATCTCCTGCATGGAGAGGTACAGCCGTACCGCTGCACCCATCAGTGCTCCTGTCACCTCCCAGCTCATCCTTTGGCTACCTGCTGCAGGGTCAGATCAGCTGAACCCCAGAGGAGCCCATTTCCCTCCTCCCCAGGCTGACAACCCCCCCTGAATATTCACAGGGCGTTTTGGAAGCCAGGAGCAGAGGCAGGGCTCAAGCCCACGTGCCCTGTTGGGTGTCTTACCACCACGACCACCCTTGGTACCACCAGTACGTTGTACTGGGGATGCTCTGCCACACTGGCGTGGCAGAGGCCACACACAGAGATAAGCCTGCTTCTGCCCTCCTTTGCTCTATTCTACATCCCTAGAGCCTCTTTAACCCAGTTATTTCAGCTCTAAGCTGGTCCCAGCAGGCAGTTTATCCCCCTCTTGTGCGCACACACACTCCGCTGGGCTGGAGGGAGTGTTCCCAGCCACGTCCCAGCTCCCTGCAAAAAGGGTGTTGCATGGAAATGGGGAGAGATCTCGGCACAAAAGATGTGGTTTGGCTTCCTGGACCAAGTTGATAACCCTGTCCCTCCAGGATGTGCATCCATCCTGCTTTTTTTCCACTCATTTATTACTCTCAACCCTCCCATTCCTTAAAGCCAAACAGAACGCTGTCCCTTCCAGCCCAGATTTTAGCCTTGTCACTGGGACTTCAGCCCAGCACACCCAGTTTGGAGCCCCTGGGGAAAATCCACCTTGCTACCTCTGCAGTGGTCTGAGCTTTTTCCATTTCCTCACATTTCCCACTGGCACCAGTGGCCACATCATCCCCACAGCACTGTTTATCTGCCAGATATTGGCAACAGAAAACATTCTTCAGATAACACCTTTTCAGTTTTCGGGTAGGAGGCAAGATTAAAGCTAGCTGGTTAGGAAAGGACTGAACAACTGAACTGAATTCCATTAAAGAGCCATTTATAGGTTTTTTTCCCCCAAAAAGGGTGTCTTAGGAGGTTCACAGGGCCAAATCCTTAGAGACAAGAGATGAGACAATTTACCAAATGGTGTGCATGGGCCACATGGCATCCACACTTCAGTCATTCCAAACTTTCTGCATCACCCATCCCAATCATATCACAAGCTCCTGGGCTCAGCAACAACGCAGCTGTGAACTCCCCATCATTGCTCTTTAGGCCACAGCAGTGGGTGGCACCAGTCACCTCCCTCCAGACCAGCCAGGATCCCCATACTATGAGGGTTTTTTTGTGGCCAGACACCAAAAGCAGGGGACAAAGCTGTATTGTTTTCCCATCTACGTGGCTCTCTTGGCAAACAGAAGGGAAAAAATACAGTGGTGGTCACTGTGGGCTCGTGCCAGCTTTTACCACCTTTAGATGTTTGCTGTACTGGTGCCACAGCCCTGGAGCTCTCCTCGCCCTTTGCAGCCCAGTCTGTGTTCCATCCAGAGTCCCCCACTGCTGCAGCCTCTAAAGGGCACAGCAGACCACTCATTTTAACAGAGGTGCAGGCAGTGTCTAACCCCTCACAGCAGCTGCCATCTAATTTGGGGATAATCATCACTAAATTCCTATAATGCTTATTTACTGCATGGGGATTGTGCAAGTTCTCTGCCTCCTGGGGCCAGGTTGGGTGACACGTTACGGTGATGCTCGGGTCTTCTCTATTGCAAGAGGCTGTAGGAATGCAAAGTGTCCCAGCAGGAGAGGTGTCAGATGAACCAGGAGGAAATGAGCTGCCAACCTGCCAGCGGTCCATCATACAAAATTAAGCAGCTAGAGGACAGGGCTGTGCAGGAGGGCAGTGTGGGGGCCACCCAGGGCAAGCAGCCTGTTCTTCTGAAGTCTTTGGGGGCCAAGGGAGTTCACCTGACCGACGTAAAGGATCCCCCTTGATCCACAGAGTCCAAGAGCCACAGGTCTCCCTGCAGGCATCGCTCTGTGCGTGGCATATTCGGATCAGCCCAGCACAACCAGAGCCAGATTTAAGCTAAGGCAGATACTGATGCATCCAGGGAAAGGTCTGCAATGTTCACCACATTGTTTTGAAGTAACTAAAAAAACCCTCTTTATTTTTAAACTATCCACACTTCTCAGATAGACATAGCCTAAGACTATTTTGTGATTTCCAGCCTAGATCTTTGCTTCTTTCAGTGCTTAAATGAGAACTAAATGCTAGGAAAGAAGGAGACTTCAGTGTCCTACCACCCTGCTGTCCCAGGAAAGCCTGGCTAGTTTTCAGGCTGTGTGCTTGTAATTTGCAGATGCCAGGAGGAAACATAAAAATAAAAAGTTTCCATGGGTGTGGGGGCCAGGTGGATGCCAAGGAGACAGAAGGGATTTCAGGAGAAGGAATAAGCAGACATCTTAAAGAAAGGGACAGGAAAGAGTGTGCAGAAACACCCACCCCCTTCCTCACCCTGGGCAGCTTCTGGGACGTCACTTGAATGGCATCCTGAGACCAAACAGAGGCACTTTGTTCTAGTTCTGCAGCTTCTAAAGGTAATGCAGAAACGCTCCCAGGGAGGATCAGCAGAGGGAGGGGGGACACCTGCATTTTCTCCCTGCCCTGAAGTTTGCTTCTGCTGCTGGAAAAGGCTGCAGATGCCTAAAGGGGCCTTTGGCCCCTCTGAGTGAGCTTAACCTCGAGTGCAGATGATGGGAAGCAGGGGCTATGCAGAGCTCTGAGGTTTCAACAGGTCCCCAGAACCTCCAAGGACTTCTCCAGACATTTCCTCAGAGGTGCTTGCTGAGATCTCCCCTGATCATGACACATGCAGCTTCTTTGAGCTTGGAGGATGGGGCAAAGGGATCAGAAGGGACCTCAGAAAGTCTGTAGGCAACCAGCTGCAGCCCTGACCCCTGCTCCAGCTCCTACCAGAAGCACAGTCCTACACTAGCCTCCCCCTGGAACCCCAACTGCCCAGCACACCTTCCCCTCCCCAGGGACTGCCAGCTCCTGACATGGCTCTGCACCCAGGGCTGGAGACGTTTGTCTGTCCTAATACAAACCCCCTTTGTTTCCAGACTGACCACTTCAGCCTTTCCCACTCCCTTTTACAGACTCAAACCCCAAGTCTGTCCCCATCCCACACAGACACTGCTCTCATTTCCATCAGTGGCATCTATTTACACGAGAAACGCTGGGTGAGGAAATCGAGGTTACCGAGAGAGAAAAGCATTGCTCACATCAGCCCCGAGTCCCTGCGGGGCGTGCTGCCGTGCCCCCTCTTCCAGACCTTGCCCCACATTTGAAGTAGGGCAGACACCAATTAAACCACACAGCAAACAGAAAATGCCATCGAGGCTCAGGTGGGAAGTGGCCGCACCGAAATATTAATTAATTTACTCAAGGTCACTGTGGAAGCTAATGGCAGAGCGGGGAGCTGTGCTGGGTGCCCGGGGTCTTTCCCCCTGAGCTATCCTCACTCCACCTCTGCTGGTGTAAAGGCACCAGCTGGGAGACCTGCATTCCCCATTAACTCCTCTGCCAGCATGCCCACCAATAAATCATTTCCACTTGCCAACAGCAGCCACTTCGGAGCCACCAGGAGCTGCCCCAGAGGCAAAGCACACCGCTGTGTGTTCAGTCACAGGCACAGAGACACCAGTGTGAAGGGCTCAGGTGTCCTGTGATGGCACACCTCAGGCTTAGAGAGGGTTAGAAAATTGCTAAAAAGATTAGAAATCAGCTTCAAATCGGCTTCTACCAACCCCTGCCAGGCTCCAAATGAAAGCAGCAGCATCTCTTTTTCCATCCATTGTCTCTGGGCTGTCTTTACACCCTTGGCACGCTCCTGCAGCCACGGGCAGGGCTGGTACCAGTGCCCAGCCCTGCCTCCTCAGAGAAGTACCAAGAGGAGCCCAGTGTAAAAGCTCTTCTCTGCTGGCCAAGGAGAAAGGTGAAAACCCCAACTAAATCCCAAGGAAAGCAGCTCATGGGCCCCGATGTCCTGAGTGACAGCTGTGGGCAGTGCCCACCGAGCCCAGGGACACGCTCGTCCTCCTTCCACGGAAGCCAAACAGAAATAAAAGCCTCACCCTAGTGAGGTGGAGCCCAAAGCAAAGGCATGCTGCAAACCTGCACGTGTCCTGAGCCCCATCCCAGCTCCAGCACCCCTTGTGCCTGAGCAGCATCCCCCAGCCCCAGCCCAGGGCAGGTCACGGGAGTGAGAGCATCCCACAGCCTAACAAACCTCAAACCATAACCAGCTCCTAACTGCCCTCCCCACCAGCTCGCTGATTTGAGGGCAGCCAAAAGGAACCCCAAATTCCCACTGGGTGTGAGCTAAATCAAAGTAACCTGAAAGAGCAGCATTCCCAGAGGCTGGATGGGCTGGCTCGAAATCCTGCACCGTTCTAGGCAGGAAAAATTGAGGCATGAAGCAGTGTCTCACATGCAGGAATCTTGGCAACCAGTGCCAAGGAAGCACATGCCTCTGGGACAGAGCCCTGGTGGCCCATAGCCCATCCTCGTGGGCAGGGGCATCACAGGGTGGTCACAACTGCAGCAGAGCCTGCCCCTTCCCACCTCCACCCCTCCCAGGTACTGCTCTGCCCTTCCTCTGCTTTATGGGCACTTCATTTCACTCTCTGCACTTTGAAATAGGCTTATCTTCACTTTGCCATCTTTTTTTTTAATTAAAAACCCCTCCTTTTCCTTATAATCAAAAGAAGGTGACTTTTCAGCAATCAAAAATATTACCAGTATTTCTTGTGAGTCTTTGGGGAGTGTTTTTCAATTAAAATACAAGATGCTACTACAAATATAAACTAAAGAAACAGTTTGGGAAGTTTTTACCTGGGTCCTGCACCACTTCATCAAAAAAAAATCCAGAAAGAGACCGACCGAGTCCCTGGGAGGATATTCCTTTTCTAGGCTCATTTTCTCTTTAATGAGAAATTTGTTAAATGAGACCACATGTTCCTTGTTCAAAGAAAAGGGGAAAATGAGAGAGAAGCCAAAATCCCAGAGAAGGCATTAGAGAGCTTTGAAGTAAACCACGGATAAAGAAGATTAATACAGACTTCTTCAAAACACGAGGAGCCCCAACGTTTGCTGGGCTCTGAAATCCCCGTGGGTGTGATGGTTGTTAGAGGACAGATATCCTAACAGGGGCTTTGAGGAGGGTAAGAGATACCAAGCTGCCATTGCATTTTTGTAGGCTTTTTCAGAGGTCAGAGGATGTCCTCTGCTGGCCAGGAAGGCAGGTTCAGTTTGGATGCTCCCAAATCACTCTGGGCTTGGATAGTTCCTCCTCTGCTGTTCAAGCAAGGTATTTATAAGGAATCCCTGGGCAAGTACCAATTAAAGAAACATTAAATAGCAAGTGAGAGCTGGCAGGGTAAATTCCTATAGGATTATATTCAACAGCCTCATGAAATCCCAAGCTATTTTCCCCCCCATTGCTCTTTACAGCCACTTTCCAGTAAGAGATGCAGGCAGTAATGATGATTTGTTGCCTCATAAAAATGTTGTAGAAGAACCTCAGGTTCTGACTGGCTGGCCTTGATCCCTACACCCTTCCTATCTGTATGTACAGCAGCTTGCCAGGAAATACAGAAAGCAAACTGAAAGCATCACAGGAGTGCAGAGGGTTCTTCTGGAGGACGAACCAAAGGGCTGTCATGTCCAAACTGGGGGGTTGTGGTTGGATTTTTTTTCCTCTTGCCACATGCATGCCCCAGCCTTCTCAAGCCACCCACCAGCCCTCTTCTGAGAGCTTCCCTGACCCTTTGTTGGCTGGGGCTGTCCTTCACACGAGGTTTAATTTCCTCCACAAATGGTGCTGACCCCCAGGAACCAAATCACCAGCAGCATTCAGGGATAAGACTTGAACGTGTGCCCTGCACACCCGATTTGCCAATCCTTGTTCCAAAAGTTCATCTATCTTATTATTCCCAGTACCCCATCGAAGCTGGGAGCTCAGAGCCTACGAGAAAGACTGCAGTACCCCATCACAAGTCATTCTCAGAGCCACTACAATGAAGGCCTGTTTTGTTTTTTGTTTTTTTTTTGCAGAACAAAGGAAAAAATACTCCAACTCCAACATCATTATGCACGAGACTTCACAGTACCACGTACAGGTGAGTGTGCAATGAAACATTAAGGGGGTGAGAGATGCTGGTCAGTGCAATGTATTTTGTTTGTCCTGGACCTTCATGAGGCCATAGAGGAGTTGGGAAGCTTCAAGTGTCACTCTTCACACCCTGGGAGAGGCAAAGAGCAAAGCTGCTTGCAACCTATTTCTTTTCCACAGTTCCTGGCTCCTCAATGCCTGTAGATGAACTTGTCTCCTGAGCTTCCCACCCACTATTTCTGTCCCCTGGACACTTTCAGACTTAGCCATCCCCTGGAATTTCCCTGCTTGAGCTGTGGGTCACCGTGCTCCTGCCAGCCTGGACCCAGGGGCTGAGTCCTCTCAGTGAGGTAGCACGCTGCTGAAGCTGGGGTCACCTGGGTTTCTCATCCAAGCACAAAAGGGCAGGAGAGGAAAGAGCATGGGTAGGTGAGCACAGGAATTTTATCTCCTCAGAGTGTCTGTGGTGGAAAACTAAAGGACTATGAGAGCAGCACAAGTCCTGGGACAATTCCTCACCCAAGACTGACCCCATTCCTTCCTACGAGTCCGAGGTTTCGGGCTGGATCCCTCTCCTCTCTCTCCTCTCACACATTGCCTGCTCTGCCAAGAAAAATCAGTACCAGCTCTCCTGCCATCTTTAATTTCTCTGTTGATCCTTTCCAGCTCCTTGCTTTGGAGAGCAGCAGTTGTTCCATTATGGTATGGCATTATTTGAAAGTCCAAGCAAATAGACTCTGATATAGCTCACAGCTCCTGCCACAACAAAGCCAGGTCCAGGCTTTGATGGCTTCTCCCACATTTCATGACACAGGGCATCCCTGACCATTTAATTGTCCCTCCCTTGGATCCCACACATCTCTCTGAACTGAAAAGTGGGAGAGACACTCACATCAGACAGACTGCTTTGAGGATGGGGAGAGAAACAGAGACAGCTCACTGCTTCTGCACCTCCAGTGTGCTGACCAAAGGCTTGGAAGCTCCCCTTTTGCTCTATCTATACCTAGGCTCTACCTAGGACCAGTGTCTGGGGACACTTTGAGGTCAGAAACTGTGTCCCCTTGCTGTGAGGTGTGACATGAGCTTGGGAGGCCACAGTGTCAGGGACTTGCTGTGGAGCCAGCACTAATTAGTGGTGCAGCTGGACACTTCGTGTCCTTACAGCCTGCAGATGGGAAATGGTTGATGAGAAGGGAGGACAAAAATGATCATTAAAGAGTATGAAGTTGGTTTAATTACATACAGACCTCTTTCCTACTCTAAATTGAAAATGGCATACAAAGCCATCATTTATCAAACATTTATTTCCTTTCTGAATAATCAAGATTCAGCAAATTAAAGTGTTGAGTAATTAGGGTTAGGAGAACAGGGGGGAAAAAAGATGTTAAAGACACAGGGAAAATTCTGTACAAGGGAAATGGAGAAGCTGTTGTCCTCTCTCCTTCCTCTGGGTTTGAAGGAGAGCAGCAGGAGCTGTTGTCTCTCTCATCACCCCGTGCTTCAAACCCTTCTTCATCAGCATGGACAGCCAGGTTAAAAGCAGTTCCCATGCTGGTTACAAGAGCCTGCCCAAACAACAGGGACCACACAGACTATCATCTTTCAGCTCTGCCTCAGCTCCTGTGTCCTCTCAAGTAATTCAAACCCCTTCAACCATGACAGCCATCGAGCCAAATTCATCTCCCACTGTCACAGACATGCACTGAGAAAGAGGAGCCAGCCTGGCCAGCCCAGCCCCGGAGTACAACGTGCCACAGGAACAGAGATGGGGCCAGCTGGACCATTCACCACTGAAAACTGGGCAAGGAGAACACTTCAAAAGGTTCATATTTAGTAGACAGGGCTCTCTCTCCTCTGGTTTAAGACCCCAGTCCAGCAGAGAGCTGAAGCACACAGCTAGAAATAAAGGAGCCAAATAAAGTCACCCATGGCAGCAGAGAAGGGACTTTAAACAGTGACATGTACATGAATTCTTCATTAATTATGCCACATGTCACCCATTTGTGAGTCTCTACCTTGAACTTTGACCAAGGCAAACAGGATTTCAAGGGGCAGGCAGCGAGGGAGGAAGAGGTTTCCTCACAAGAGGCATTTTACACGCGCTGAGGTAACCTGTAGGCTGATCAAAGTTTAATAGTGGACAGAGTCATTGCTCATTCTTACAAAAGCTACTATATTTGAACATCCCTCTGGGTGAAAAGGGGGTTTAATGAGATAAAGAGAGCAGCAAGCTTCTCTCCCCCTCGCTCTACCAATATCTAAAGAAAATGGAAAAGAAATATTCTGATTTGTCCGAGTTAGACAAATAGCTTTCCCCTCCGTGAAAATTAAGTTATTTAACAGTAAACAGCAAAGGAATTTATGAATATTGTAAACCTGGCAGTTAAAATAATAGAACAGATAAGAGTGCCTGTCAGCAGGTATAAACCAATCCTCTCCACTGCTCAGGAAGCAGAGGGTTTGTCACCTCTGCACAGATAATATTGACTTTGTGAATACCTTTCCGTGCGCTATTTTACAATTACAGTAACATACCCAGGCAGGTTTTTCCTATCTGATTGCGTGGCTAATCTCAGCTTTCAGCTCCAATACCTGCCAGGAGCTTTATTTAGACAGTGCCTCACCCCAATACCTTTGCTTTCTGCACACGGGCTCGGTCTGACACTGCAGTGTTTATCCTCCTCTGCTCTTTGTGAATTGACCTCCTCAGGTCCATCTGCTCTGTATCGGACCCCACCATCCACAACATCTCCAAGGTCCCTTCGTAGACCATTTCCACTGTAGCAGGGCAGTGCTGGTTCCCTCCCTGCTGCAGCTTTTGGTGCCTCTTAGCCTGCTTCCCACTCTGCATCTCCCTGGGCTTCCTTCCCAAGCAGCTCTCATCCTCCTCCATCGCTCTCCGAGGCAGATGCTGTGGACACTGCCCACTGGGTTATTTACTCAGCTCAGGAGATGAGGACTGCTACTGGGAACAGACAGATTTTCCTCTCAGCCCTTTCTCCTTCTCTTTGTGCATGTCACAGCTCTTACTTGCTAGTCCTCCAGGACAAAGACTTTTTTGTGCCCTGCTGGACCCTGACCCCTGATACGGCACCGCTGTAGCAGAGTCAGCACCAGACAAACTGCTTGGACACTGGGAAGGTTATGGCTGATCACTGGGAGAAGGCACAAAGATGAGAGGGAAAAAAGCCAGGCAGAACTCATCCCTGAACCAGGCACAACAAAGAACCTCTCCGAATTTCACATCCCAGTTTGTGGCTTGCTTTGAACACACCCCACGTTTCCAGCTCTTGCTTTGAAGCCAGGCTGCAGAATTTGTGCATCAAAGACAAGCAGGATTTCCCACTGCCCTCATGCACACAAACACCAACTGCCCAGCAGGACTGCCCCTGGGGGTGCCACACTGCTGTCCCCAGCCCCACGGGGAGCCCCCCCCTGGGTCTCCCTGCTCCATGGCTCTCCGGTGACCCTGCTGGTCCAGCAGCAATGTGTCATTTACCCCAGTGCTACTGGGCAGGGGAGGGGGTGAGAGGGTCCTACTGGTGCATGGGCCAGCAGTATCCCAGGGAAGAGCTGGGACCTGGCCTGATGAGCCCCCTGGCAGTGGGCCCTTGGACCACCTACAGCACGGATGAGTTGGTCAGACCATCCAAAAACCTCCTGCCTTTCTCTCCTGGAGAAGGTTGGTTACAGAGAACAGCCTCAGCTGCTTTCCCAGCTGGGTGTATTCCCCTTCACCTCCTCCTCACCAGGAACACAGCAGGGCTCAGAGGGTGAAACACAATCATTTCCTTTTCCTTCCTGAATTTTTTCCCTTCCCCTGCTGTCACCTGAGCACGTGGCCTGGCTGTGCTGTCACCTGCAGAGGGATAACTGCACAGAAAACAGCCTGGCTGCTCCCAGCTTCTCCTGCCTCGCAGTCCCCTCTGCTGGCAGAGGCACCTTCTCCCCATGCACAGAGAGCAGGGTTTGCTCCCACTGCCCGCAGGGTACAGCAGAGAGAAATCAGTCACCTGGATTTCTGGAGTGGCCTGTACCCACTGCTGGGGACACAGACCCCATGTGGATGCCACAGTGCAGCTGCCTCCCTGCCCAGCCCAGTTACACAAACCCTGGTGAAAGTGGGTGCTGAGCACGAGGCTGGGACACAGCTGGAGCAGGGATGGGGAGGCACACGAGTGCAGGCACGTCTGGGGTGTTGTCACCTCACCTGGGCTGCTCCCAGCCCACGTGCACAGGAGAGGGGGGCACGGAAATGGGGCTGGTGGGGAAGAGCACTCGGCTGGGCTCACGGGACAGGGGAGGGAGGGAGGGACAGCAGGGACATCGAGCGAAGCCACAGTGCAGGACAGAGGCAAGCAGCAAACAATTCCTCTCACGGTCAGCGAGGGCTGATCTGGGTGTTTTGGGGGAAGGGGACAGGAGGGATGGAAGGGCTGGTGCAGGCAGCTGCCAGGGTTGGAGGTGTCTTGCAGACAGAACACCTCCACAGGGCAGCAGCTCTCCTGTGCTGCCCACTGAACCACCCAGGCCAGGGGACGCATCCCCTGCATCCCGTGCATCCCCACGCACCCCCACGCATCCCCACGCATCCCACCCCAGCACAGAGCACTAACATTCACCCATGGCTTGTGTGAGCCCTTTGCCTGGCACAAATTCCAGGGAGGGAGATCTGCCACGTGAGGGGAGCGAAACACAAGTGCCTTCAGCTCGGCAAGTGACGTTCAACTGCTGCATTCAAACTCCCAAGCCGGTTTCAGAAAAGCCAGAGGACTAACTCGTGCTCACACAGCACCTGCAAACTCCCACTGCTGGACAGGATCAGAGCTGCCACACCATGAGATAAGTGTGCAAGCGGTGAAACACGTTATGAAAACCCTTGGTGCGTTACGAAACCCTCATCTCACCACTGCGGACAGGCTGGCACTGCCAGCCAGGAGGGACAGCCTCTGCTTTGACTCCTTCGTGCCTGTGCTCCAAAGAGCAGACAATATTTCAAGCCTTTAGCAATGGTTTCACCACTGATTTACAGTACACACATTCTCAATTGGTTTTTTTTGTTGGTTTTTTTTTCCTCCTTTCCCCCCCCCCAACTTCAGCACTTGGCCACCTTCATCATGGACAAGAGCGAGTCCATCGTGACGGTGGATGACGCTATCCGAAAACTCATCTTGCTCAACTCAAAAGAGAAGATCTGGACGCAGGAGATGCTGCTGCAAGTGAACGACAAGTCCATCCGCTTGCTGGACTGCGAGTCGCAGGTACCCGGAGCTCTACAGGAACGACCCACGGGCTGGGCACGGGGGGCAGCGTGTGCCCTTCCCATTCTGCCATTTCTGAGGAACCCAAAGAAGGGCAAATCACTACCAAAATCCACTCCTGGGTGTGCAGGGGGCTGGCTGACTCTGATTCAAAGGGCAGGTAGGTGTGGGATGATTTACTCATGGCTCCAGGTGCAAAGTACCCTGAGCTGTGCTCCAGGCCAACAGTCAAACTGCTTCCAGTGGGAGTGGGGCAGGCTTACAGGTCCACAGAGCTCTGCATAAAGCATGAGCAGAGAGGGGAGGACATATGACTTGCATTAAAACAAGAAGCAGGATCCCCTGCCCGGAAGCAGTGCCCCGTTTTGACAGGTGATTCGTGTACCTGCACAAAGGGAACCTAACCTGAGGGGAAAGAGCAGCCAGGCAGAGGGAGAGGGATGGTGCTGCCCTGATTTTAGCAATGAGAAACTAAAGAATATTAGCCCAAGGTCATCCAAGGAGACAGCAGGAGAGTAAGCCCCTCGCACAAAGCATCTTTCCTCCCAGTGCTCTGCTGGGATGCGTAACAAGCGTCCTGGTGCAGGTGGAGCACAGCAATAAGATGGTGGAGAGCAACAGAGCTCAAGTGACCAAAGTCTCACGCTGGGCCCCATATTCAGGGCTCAGAGGGGAACAGGAGCTCCCCTCTGTTTGCCATCCCCCTCTCCCCTGTTCTGCAGCCCTTCTGCAAGCCCTGACGTGCACCTTGGGAGAGCCCAGCCAACCACTGCCGAGCAGCACGAGCTCTGCCAGGTCTCTCTCCTCAAACAGGGGTCCCAGGAGCTCGCACACAGGACCATTCCCCATCAGTCCAGTACTTCCCACTGCCTCACCCCTTCCCCTTTTCCTTCCAGGAGGAGCTGGAGGACTTCCCCCTGCCGACAGTGCAGCACTGCCAAACAGTGCTGAACCAGATGCGCTACTCCTCCATCCTCCTCCTGGTGTGCCAGGACTCGGAGCAGCACAAACCCGACATCCACTTCTTCAACTGCGACGAGGTGGAGGTGAGCAGAGCCCTCCCTGCCAGTGTGAAACAACAAAACACACCCCCAGCTCTCCACCAGCCCCTTCCTCCTTTGCCCACCTGGAGCCCTCAGTCCTTCCCAAAGCAAAGCCCTTAAGTACATCTCTGGTTTGTCTTTGAGGCGGAGATGGTCCACGAGGACATAGAAAGCGCCCTGGCAGACCACAAGCACGGGAAGAAGATACGGCCACAGACACTCAAGTAAGTACTGCAGGGAGGAAACAACCAAAAAGACAACAAAAGCCCCGTTTACAGCGGCGCGTTCGCACAGCAGCCCCCCAGAAACAGGGTCAGCCACTGATGGGGCTGCTCTGCGCTGCTTCCCTTGCAGAGCAAACCAAGAAAAGATCAAGCAGAGACAATCCATCCTCCCACCACCGCAAGGGCCAGCTCCCATCCCGATCCAGCAGGACACGCGAGGCTCGGGGATGAACAGGAACCGGGTGGCACCCCCGTCCCAGCACAATCCAGGTACTGGGAGCACTGGGCGATCTGCCCTGGGGACAGGGGACCCCAGCCCAGACAGCCCACCCTCCTCAAGTGGCCTGTGGTCATTGCAGGTCCATAGTGCTGGGGCACAGGGAAGCCCAGTGCCTTTTCACTGTGGTGTTAAGGAACACAGGCACAATATTTTCTTGCATCGCTGGCTGTGCTTTATAAATGCTTAAAAACTGGGCTGCAGCAAGCATTCCTACCCACTGGGCAAGCAGTTGGCATGTTCACAGTGACAGTTCAATAAATCAAAGCTCCTAGTAACAACACCAGTATTTTGGGAATACTGGAATGCCCCAGGAGGTGAAAGCCCCTCAGGGAACTGAGTAATCACATGAAGTTTGGACTGGTGATCTTCAAATGTACAGACAAGACAGACCTGGTGAGCAAGGCTCTGCTGACTTCACAGGAGCCAAGGTTTCACCCTCAGAAATCAATCAAGTGGTTTGCATGAATTCTCTTAGAGTTGAGTGGGGAAATGCAGATCTGAGCTCACCTCTCTCAGGGGCTAACCTAAAATCTTAGTCCAAACCCATCCTCACTTCAGCCAGTATGAGCTGGCTGGAAAAAACATGTATGTGTGCCTGCTCTGGCAGGGGGATTGGACTGGCTGATCTTTTGAGGTCCCTTCCAATCCCTGACACTCTGTGATTCTGTGATGTCTCTTTGGAGAAAGGAGTAACTGGAATAAGCTCCCAGGAACAGAATTAATCTTTCTCTGACAAAACCTCAAATTGACTAAAGTGACAAGTGTAAATGTCTCTCATTGCTGCTGATTTTACTCCCTTAGGATTAGTTCCTAGGTTCAAGGAAAGCATGCCATCAGAAGGATGGATGCTATAAGGAACTCCACACAGCAGCTAAGCAGAGAACACTCATTTCCCCGGGATGGGCTCTGGAGCCAAGCAGCTGCTCCAGCCTCCTGAACAGAGTCTATTTCAGGTCCAGTTTTGCATAATGAAAATAAGATCTAGGTTTCAGAGCTGGACGCTGTATAAACACCCAATATCCTGATGCCCATCAGTTTTTAATGACATGGCCACCCTGAACTCTGCCCCTCCCGGGGTGCTGAGCACGGAGCTTTAAGGTGGTTGCTCCCATCAGCAGAGCTGGGCGTTCACCCAGGCAGGATTTCTGGGTCTGAGAACACGGAGCCTGGCACGAAAGGAGGTGACAGGAGAAAGCCTTGAATGATGCCTGCTTGCAGAGATAGCTTCTCCTTCCAAACACACCCTGTTGCTTTTTCTACAAAACCTGTCAAAACTAATCACCTCATCTCAGCACTGAAAGATGACGTTCATTTTTCACGGTCCTCTGCCAAAACTGCCTCCCCAGTTCTCCCACTTCATGAATCCCGCTGTGCTGGCCCTTTCAGACCCCATCTCACCGAGCTGACACGCTGCTCTTTTCACAAGAGCAATTGTTCACACCCAAACATCACCCCCCCACTGAGGGTCTCTCTTTTCTGGAAGCTGGGAGGTGCCTGTGGCTTTCTTTATGACAGGAGGAATTTTGGTGAACACCCATTAAAACCACTTGAGATTCTGCACGTGAGTTTGCACAAAAGCGCTGGTCTGTGCACGCGCCTGCCGAAACGTCGGCCGCGCAGAACGCCTGGCACGCTGCTTTCCAGCAAGTGACAGCTGACATTCACTTCCAGGCCTTATTTCTTCTTTCTCAGCTATGATCACTTAGTTAAACTGGTCCCACTGGGACGAGGAAGGCTCCTGCAGAGAGGTTAGGAGATGGAGTGGGAGTTGGTTGATTCAACAACTTGGGTCACCTCCTGCTCTTTGGGATCTCCTAACCCAGAACGAACAACCAGGCTGGGAGTTCCCACCCCATGGGTCCCTGCATTTAATGGAGCCCATTTTCAGCCCCTGACAGTAAATACATTTCTCTCTCCCTCTCTTGCAGACTATGAACGACGGGGCTCTGGCTCCCACGACCACGAAGAGTCCCGAGCCATCTTAGCGCAGAAGATCGAAAAAGAAACGGTTGGTAACAAGAACAGTGCACAATCAATGGGCAGGAGGAGAGGGAGAAGGAAGGAAGGGGCTCCTCCGTGAGCAGAGATTTTATGCAGTCGTTGTTAAAGTGATGCCTACTGTTCATAAGGATAAGGTGAATGAAAGCACAGCTCCATCACTGTCACTGGGTCAGTTACAATCTCCTTTGACCCAAGGTAGCTCTGCTGATTTCAGATCTCCTCCCTCCCCAGCCCAGACTGGTCTTGGGGTCATTTTCCATCCCTCCATTAGCAGGGGTCACTTGTCACATTGACAAGTACAGCACACGACCAGGCATGGCTTTGTGTTCAGAAAGTGATGAATTCAGCTTCGTTTCCTGCCTGGATTCCCCATTCCTGTGCATTCTTCCAGGGAAGGAAGCAGGCACGGAGCAGCACACTCTGGGTTTTGGGCAGCTGTCACCATGGGCTGTGTTTCTGTCCTCACAGCAAACCCTGAACTGCACTCTGGATGACATCGAAGTGTTTGTTGCCAGGCTTCAGAAGGCTGCAGAGGCATTCAAACAGCTCAACCAAAGGAAGAAAGGGAAGAAGAACAAGAAGAAAGGGCCAGCAGGTACAGTGCAGCAGCTAGGACAAACGGGGAACACGGGGACATGGATGAAGGGTGGGAGGAGACCTCAGCTGACAGCCCAGCAAGGCCACACTGATGCCGTAGCATGGCTGTGAACCCAGCAGCAGCTACACCAGTTTGGAAGGTGCTGCTGGTGTGTGAGGACCTCCTGTAGAGCACACAGAGCCTAGTGAAGCCTCCAAAACAGAGAGAGACTTTGGGCTTTTCTCCACCCCTTGGTTTTAGTAGTTCTAGTCTCAACACCCATTGTTGCTGTGTCTTCTGCATGTCAGCAAGACAAAACTGCCCTGAAAAGGGGTTCTCAAATTAAAGTGCCTTTCTCTCCTCCTTCTTGTAAAAGAGGGCGTGCTGACTCTTCGAGCAAGACCCCCAACTGAGGCTGACTTCATCGACTGCTTCCAGAAAACCAAACTGGCTTTCAACCTCCTGGTAAGACACAGCGGGCATTCTCACCCCGTGCAGTGACAGGGCTTCTCCCTGTGTGTCACAGCAGCAAACCTTCAAACAAATCTGAACTGAAAACACTATCAAGGGACAAAGGTGTGAATTCCAGGTTCTTCAGAGTCTGGAACGTTGTGTCAGGCTTGTGCAGGTTTCTTGGGGCAAGTTGTTAAACTGAGACTAGAAACAGTGTCCAGGGACCTGGAAAGTCTCTGGTTAACAATAACTGATGTCCCCCACTGCCCTGAGGCTCCTGGCTTCTCTCTGTCTCCCCTGGAGGAGCTGCCATCTTAAGAAGGGGATGAAAAGCAGGAGCACAGAGATGTTCCCAGTGCTGCTGGCTCTGCTTAGTGAAGTATGTGAGACCAGGAGAGCCAGAGGGAAATTCTGTCTGCTCTGACCAGACTGGCCTAGCAAACACAGCCTAACAACATCCTTCCCCAGACTTTACTGGTAAGGAAACCACAGAGACTGTAAACAGCCTTCATGCAGGACACCAAGCTCCAGCCTGTTCTTTTAGAAGCAAACATGCATCATTTTTCACCTGCTCAGGACCAGAACCGAGTCTTGGAGGTGGCAGCTCTGTCACCAACCTCTGCTCTCCTGCAGGACAGACCAGGCACCCCACCCATGCCACACATCCACAGCAGGATGGCAGCCCCCCTGAAGATGCAGCTAAGGATTCTGAAAGCCTAAAGAAAACCCAGCTGGGCTGTCACATCCCAGCCCTTTCTGACCGCTGACACGACTGAGATGAATCCAGTGGAGTCAGTGGGGGTCAGCCAAGTTAACGCTGGTACCAGTGGGGGTCAGCCAAGTTACCGCTAGTTATCAGTGTGGTCAGCCAAGTTAACGCTGGTTATCAGTGTGGTCAGCCAAGTTAACGCTGGTTATCAGTGTGGTCAGCCAAGTTAACGCTGGTTATCAGTGTGGTCAGCCAAGTTAACGCTGGTTATCAGTGTGGTCAGCCAAGTTAACGCTGGCACCAGGGGGACAGCCAAGTTAACGCTGGCACCAGGGGGACAGCCAAGTTAACGCTGGCACCAGGGGGACAGCCAAGTTAACGCTGGCACCAGGGGGACAGCCAAGTTAACGCTGGCACCAGGGGGACAGCCAAGTTAACGCTGGCACCAGGGGGACAGCCAAGTTAACGCTGGTATCAGTGGCCCACCCTGGCCACTGCCAGTCGTGCAAGGCACGTCCCCAAAGCCACAAAGAGCAGCTCCTCTCCCAGCAAGAGGCTGGGGATAAGTAAGAAGGAAAGAAGGGAGGCAGCGGTGGAGCACTGCCCTGTCTGCCCCAGCACTGCTCTCAGTGCCACCATGTCATTTGGTCACCTTGTTGCCATCAGTTATTTCACACTTTCCACTCCACATTAATGTTAAACCAGCAGCATTTAAAATGCTTTGCATTTCAGCAGGGAGGAGGGAGTGTTTTCCACTGCAGCAGCACAGGACACAAGAAAGGGCTGCAAGGAAGCACAAACTGAAGAGGTTTTTTCTCACCACAGTTTAACTGATTGCTGCTGATGAAATGCAATTCTCACAGTAATCCTACGAGTTTGCTCCCTGTCCCACCACAGCCTACCCCAAGTACAAGCACTGCAGTGGCCAGGGCAGCTCCAGGTGATGCAGGCAAGACCTTGGTGGCGATTTGTCCTTGTCACCAATTTGCCGAGGGACCCTGCAGAACACTTGCAAAATAAGCCAAGGTTTTCTCTGCTTCTGCTCAAAACAGCTTCAAAGGGACTGATTTTAACAGAGGAGTTACCTCACCCCTCCTGAAATTCCAAAATAAAAGGAATCTGAACCCAAATGATTCCTACTTCCCTGATTTCAGGGGCACTGCTGAAAGTTTCCCAACTTCTTTGGCTCTGTCATTAACTGCAGCAACCACCAGCGAGCAACCATTCCTCCACGTGACGGAAAAGAGAAGGCAAAACCAGGCTGGGGCTAAACTGGGGTCCTGGTCGGGGCTAAACTGGGGTCCTGGTCGGGGCTAAACTGGGGTCCTGGTCGGGGCTAAACTGGGGTCCTGGTCGGGGCTAAACTGGGGTTCTTTCTCTTTTCAGGCCAAGCTGCGAAAGCACATCCAGAACCCCAGTGCTTCGGAACTGGTGCATTTCCTCTTTGGGCCGCTGGAACTGGTAAGCCCGAGTCACAGGTCCCACTGTGAACCCACTGGTTATTTATTCCTCACGTTGGTTTGGCGCTCACAGGCAGCCAGATCCCACAGAAGGGTTGAAGACTGCTCACAGCTGGCTAAAGCTGTCTCAGTAAAGCCTTGAAGCAACACCACCAGTGCTTCTGGGTGATTGATTTCCAGCCTGAACTGACCACACAAGCCCTAGCACACACCAGTCTGCCCAGCCCATTCACAAAGGCTCACTGTGAACAGTGCCAGCCAGCCAGAGTTCCCACTGGGAACCTGCCCAGTCTCACCTGCAAGCAAACACAGCTCAATATTTGCACTGAAAACAGGCAGCAGAAACCCCAGCTTGAGAAAGACACCAGAAGGGACACAAACACCAAGCCATTTTCCATCTTTTGACGTGCCACAGCCTGTCTCTAACAACAGCTGGTTTTCAGATCAGACCTCACTTTGACTTCAAAATCCTTGCGTTCCTCTGAACTGCCCAGTCTTCTTCAAAGGCTCAGGCTGACGTTTCTTGAGCCAGCTGAGCTGATCTAAGGGTTAGCTGCTTCCAACAGGAGCCAGGTCATCACTTGGCATGAAAGCTTGCCCTCTGCCTTTCAGTTTATACCTTGGAGAACTGAGGAACTACATGCCTTATTTGCTTCTCCTTAATAAAATCTGCCAAGCAAGTCCCATCAGTGCAGTGCCAGGATTATGAGGGGATGCTGAGGGAATACAGTTTCCCTTTTAGGTAGCAGCAAGCCATGAATTTAGGTCATTGGTGCTGTGAAATCTCACCCTTATGTATGAAAGAATAGAGGGGAACCTTGGAAGTGCAAATCTAACATGAATTAGCCTGGTTTAGGGTACACTGGCGTCCTTTGGAGTGGGCAGGCACAGAACTCCAAAGGACCAGAGCCACTGATGTTTCTCTCTTTGATTTCTGTTCCTTGCTCTGTGTGCTCATTTGATGTTCTGAGCATTTCCTGCAAAAATCTCTCACATTTTTGTGTGTCTGTGTGTAACCCAGATCGTCAGTAGCTGCGGTGGCCCCGAGCTTGCCAGGTCTGTCGTCAGCCCGCTTCTATCGAAAGACGCCACAGATTTCCTCAGAGGGCACCTGACACCCAAAGAGATAAACCTCTGGGACTCCCTGGGAGAGACATGGACCAGATCCAGGTGAGGACAGGGCTGCCATCTCGCCAGGTTCCCCAAGCCCTGGGGAGGGGATGCTCGATCGACAGCCGTGTCAGAGGGTCAAGGATGCCCCGATGGCCCCGA
This sequence comes from Podargus strigoides, assembly GCA_028020825.1. NCBI lineage: Eukaryota > Metazoa > Chordata > Aves > Caprimulgiformes > Podargidae > Podargus > Podargus strigoides. The sequence continues at coordinate 17,647,748 of CM051633.1, read as the reverse complement.
TTCCCTCTGACACGCTTTCCTCCTGACTCTCACCACACATTCCCCACTTCATGTCCTAGAGCCGAGTGGCCACGAGAAGCAAACATCCCCACCTACATCCCCAAATTCCGCAACGGCTGGGAACCGCCCATGGAAATCTTCCGCGGGGCTCCCTGGGAAATAGACATCGGACACTTGCAAGAAGAGGTCAGTCTTGTGCCACCCCCTCCCAGTCATCCTCTCTTCTTTTCCCTTCCCTCCCCCTTTTTCAGAGCGAGAGATGGATCTGTGGAGTTTGTGGTGGTGTGTAACAAGTAGTGAGCTCAAAACTCAGTAGGATCTGGTCACTCCAGTTAAATATGGAAAGAAAATCAGGCCAGAAAAGGGTAGCAATAATCAACCTCACCTCCTGATCAACAGGGAATAGGATACTAGACCTTAACCAAGCCCCATGGATACAGGTTTGTCTGAAGAACATTTATTTGGTGCACACCAGAAGCTTCCAGGCCATGATTCAGCTACCACTCTCCTCTTCCCCTTCCCTGGTAACACTGCCTCCATCTTTGCCTTTCCAGCTCTCATCAGCCAATGGATACCCCTACCGTAACTCCTCACTCAAGCGTGGCCAGTCCACAGAGCAGACACAAGCTGTGGATGCCTTCAAACAGAACGTAACTCAGCATGTAAATAGGTAAGGTATGAGCACCACCCGGGACAAGGGCGCCTTGGAACCTCAAACACCCACTGCAGCACATCGCCACACCAGGATGCTTTGGCATCCAGCTCTGACATCCTGGTAGCTAACTCTCTGCCATGATTAATTCAGACTTGTTAATAAGATGAGGAGAACTCCAAGATCAGATGAGGGATTATTCATGCAAACACTGTCTGCTTTTTAATCGCCAGCAGGTCTGCAAGGAAATGGGTTACGTGGGTTTGCCACCACGAGAGGCAACAATGGTCTTACCCATCCCTCCATCGGGTAACTGAGAGGGGGCTGAGACCATACAAACCTTCTTAATGAGATAAAACAAAGGAGAAAAACCTCCTCCCCTGTCTTCTGGGGCCTTGAGAAGTTCAGTTCCCAGCCCAGAACCAACCAGGCCACCCCTTTGCTTCAGGCTTTTTCCAAGGGAAAGATGGCTGGCTCACAAGTTCTCTAAACACTGCTGCTAGTTTTCCATCACCAGTTACTCAGTGGTATAAAATCTTTAGGAAGGCACTTCTGGTTCAGAGTTTAGAGGCTTTTCATCTGCTTGCTCATTTACATGGGCTTACACCTTTGAATTTTTCCCGAGATCTCTGGGTTTCAACCAACTTGCAAGTGAATTCTCTGCCATATTCCACTCTGCAGTGATTTGACATGAAGTTATCAACTTCAAACCTTTGAAAACTACAAGTCCAGACCCAGCAAAGGCTTTAGTGACCGGTAGATAACGCACGTAAGGAAACATTTTCATCTGTTAGTCTCAGCACAGGCAAACTAGAAATAGTATAAATCGAGTCCTGGAATACAAGTTAGCAGTGTGCCTTTCTCCCAAGGAGACCAGTTCCCTGAGACTCCACCAGTCTGACTACAGCAGGAGCATGGATGAGGATCTGTTTGATCCTGTTGTACCTTTCCACCTGCCTTTCAGGCTGTCAACACCAGGTTTTCCTTAGGGATAAGGTTTAAGAGTTCACAGCACTGAAGCAGATGTGAAGTTGAGAACATGCTTGGACACCTTCTTCAGTCCAGAGCAGACCTCAGCCAGGTGTGCCCAGTCACAGGCCTGGGACAGACATGCTTCCTGCTCTGCTCAGGCTTTTTTCTGAGGAGTTTGAACTAGTTATCTAACCAAGAGACTCTACATTAACAAAAATACCCATGCATCAGTTAATTACACCAGGGCTTTTAGCTGCAGAGAAGTGGCCCGAAAGCCCCAAGCAATATCACAATAATCAGCCAAGGTCACCTGTGTAAAATCTCAGTGCATGCAAAGTACACATTAGACTCAAACTCCTCCACCTCTTTCCTCATGACTCATTTACCTACTGGAATGCTACAAAAGAAGTCATTTCTACCTAACTGGGTAGTTCCAGCCCTCCCTGCCTTCAGGTGCTGCAGGGTAAGGCCACCACTCCCTTTATGGTGGATTCCATCTGTCCAAGAGTGCTCAAAGCTCTCCCCCACTGCAGACTTACAGCCACATGCAATATATAAGTTGTAATTACACCAGCATTTGTCCCAAATCAAGCTAACTAAACGCTACAGCCACGATATCAAACCACTGAACCAGGTTTCACCCTTTTTCAGACCATCAAAAGCTGGCTAACGAAGAGTAAATTGAACTGAAACCAAGCATTATGGGCTTGCTTTTCAACCTCAGGTTTTGCAGCCACACCAGAAGCAGTCCACAAAAAGATGCATTTTCACAGACCAGATCTAAAAAATCACTGACCAAACCCAAGAACACAACAATGGAAAAACATGAGGCTAAAACCCAGAGTTTCAGGCAGTGCTGGAAGTGCTGGGTTCACCGAGTTACACAGAACCTCACACAAACAGGAGAACCTGCCCCCCTGCTGGCATGCCCACTGTGAACACAGCACCCAGGAGCATCTCACCAGGTAGCTGGGCCAGTTGCAAGTCACAAGCAGAAAGATCCATAGAAGGTGCATTAAAATAGTTCCTCCCTTCCAAGGCAAGACAGGCTTTCCATACTGCAAACATTCTGGGAATTAAAAAAACCCCACAACACTACACCCATCTTAATTGGAGGAAAAAAAAAAGATGAGATCTGCAAAATTTTCCTAAGCCAGGCAAAAAGAATATGAAAAAATAAACCCTTTCAGCTTGGGTCAAAGGCAATCTTTCATTCCACTTTTTCACCATTTTCCATTTTTGACAATCCACCATGTTTATTTTGTCTCTCTCCAAACAAAAAGCCAGTTCAACATCGAAAGCCATATACTCTCACATCAGCAATTCCCAAGCAAAACACTTAAACACATCCCCCTTCCCCCAAATATATCTCAGGATAGAAATGTTCAAACTCACAGTTCTGGCTGCAGAATTCCACTTCAGGAGCTCAGCATTCAATCCCTGATGAAAACACCACAGGCTTCCAGGCACTTCTACCTACACTTGCTTTTAACACCTTCTCCCCAGCACTGGTGCCTGCTCCCCCCTGCTCTGGGCTCTGGGGCAGCTGTTTCCACTCAGCAGGACACGAGGGTTTCACACTCATTTTTCACAGGAGGTGCAATCAGAGCAATTCTGTCTGTGCTGTGTCAGTCCCCTCGGTCCTGGCTGCAGCAAAGCAGCAGCTGATGGGGGAAGAAGTCGTTTCCCCCACCCTGGGAGCAGCAGCCTCGCAGTCCCCCAGTAACACCAGTAACCCCAAATCCCTTTTATTTTTCAAACACAGGGTGTTTCACTAGAATGATGTGTGAAAATATTCCTCAAAACAGAGCAGCAAAGAGGCACTGCCCCCTCCGAACACAAACACAATTGTCTCTACCTGCCCTGGCACACAGCCATCACCACTCCTGCCAAGGAACCTACCTGATTATGAGATGGGCCTCCATTAAAACTCCATTTTTGTTTCTCCTGCAGGAATTTCGAGGCGCAGGGAATGGCTGTGCAGAAGAGATATGCCAAAATCCGCTACGATTTCACCGCGCGAAACGCCAACGAACTCTCAGTGCTGAAGGACGAGATCCTGGAGGTACGTGAACCTGCTGGGGAGAAGCTGCACCCTCCCCTTTCCAGGAACAGGAGAGAGACCTCGGGATGCTGGCAAGTGCCAGCTCCTTTGTTTGGTGCTTTCTGAGCAGTGACACAAAGCTTTGCTCCCATCTAAAGCTTCACACCTGAGCTGGAGGGGCTGAGGGTATGCACTGGGTCACCCACCCACCTGAAACACATCAGGCAACGAGGAGGGAGGAACACAAGTCGTACCCTGCTCACCCATGTGCTGCCTACATCCATTAGGACCCACAAAGGAATTATTTTCTACGAAAACCTCCTTTTTCATAACCTTTCTCTTACTGCAACGCTGATGGCACCAAGAGATAACTTAATCTACACACTAACTTTAACAGATCTGTCACCTGAGGCAAAGACTTCTGTTCAAAGTGCAGCTGGAATAAGAAATGGGGGGCTCTTGCCAGCAAAGCTCATCCATTCTGGGAAGATTACTTTTTTTTTTTAATGAAACTACAGTTCTGGGTCAAAACAAGCCTGCTGAAAGGGGCAGGGGGGCTGGTGGAATAGGGGCTGTCTCAGCAACGGGCAGTCCCCTTGCCACAGGGTGGTTATGTGTTATGATGTAACACACGATCAGGTTATGTGATAACACTCAGCATCTTTGGCAGGAGTCACTCAATTTATTTTTATTAGTGCAAAAAGACAACACAAACTCAGTCACTGGGGAAAAAAAAAAAAAAAAAAGGAGATGGAGAAACAGGCAAATAAAGCAGGGACTTTGAGTTCTCCCACACCCCAGGTCTGTTGTCCCCCAGAGATGCTCTCCTGTTCATCACTAGGATGAGTTCAGGTGTTTTTCAGGCCAAGGCTTCAGTCCTGACTCACAAATGAGTGCACGAGGTCTGTTTGCCAGCTCCTGGCCTCAGTGATGTTATTCTGACACCATTCCTGGGAGGTTTACTTCCCCTCTCTGCCAGTGATCTGAACGTTCTCCCCAGCAAATTTATTTTTCCCCCTCTCAGGTGTTGGAAGATAATAAGCAGTGGTGGAAGTTGCTGAACCGGAGCGGGCAGGCTGGTTACGTCCCTTACAACATCCTGGACGTGGTGAAACTGGAAGAGCTCGAACAGGTCTGTAGTCTGGAGATACTGAACTGGGAGCTGGCTGCAGGGGATAATCAGCCTCTGAGAATAATCCTGTAATTAGACCTCCCTGGCTTTCTTAGGATGCTGGGCACGAGTCAGGATGAACCCTCAGAAGCAGACAAACCAGGATCTTGGAGATTCCTGAGTCTCCTAAGATAGAACTCTCACATTTTGCCACCATTTACCTTCCCCCTTCCCAAATGAGGCCCATCCTTCCCATCCACACTGCAGCCTTGTGCTTTCCTCCTGCTCCAAGATGCCAAGCACGCTCCCTGCTGCCAACAGTGCCTGGCAGGCGAAGGCAGAGTCCTGTGCCATGGGCAGCAGCCTGCTGTGAAGCTCAGCTCTAGCTCAAAGGGACACCCACCCCGAGCCCAGCACCACGACTTGTCACCCCAACAGAAAAAGGTCTCATGTTGAGGTGTCACCAAACAGCTGCTGGCTGCAGCAGCTTAGAAGAGTTCCACCTTTTGCCAGTGCCTTGCCCCCCAAAGCCCACGGACTTCTCAGCCTGTGGTTTGCCACCTCCTCTGCTGCAAAACCCTGCTGCTTTCAGGGCTTTCATTGTTTTTGTTCCCTCGTTGAGTTCAGCTCAGCAGCAGGAAGGAGTTACTGGAGTGGAGGCAGGTGGAAATACCATCTCAACGAGTGCTAAGTGAATATTGCTCTGAGCACCTTGCATTGCAAAAATGTGGAGCTGGAGAGCTCTAAATGCCCTAAGGGAGCATGGAATTGCTTCCCCACTGTGGTGTTTCACAGCTTGGCCAAAGCATGAAGTGCCCCAGCAGGCCTCTGGATAAAAGCCCTGTCAGTTCAATCACAAAAATGTCCAAAACCCCCATTTTCCAGACTGCTCCGGGCACTTGGCAGGGGTCCCACTTAACATCCAGTTCCTAGTCCAGTGATGCTTCAGCTTCAAATGGGATTTCTGTTTGTTTTCTCTTCATATAACAATCCTTTGGCTTCCCTTGCTCTCCATCTCCACAGAAGCCCCATGAGCAGTAATTTCTGCACAGCAAAAGGGCCAAATCCTGCACGTGAGAGCAGGCACCCACAGGAAGCAAGCATAAACCACCACCCCTCTCCGCGGGACGAGTGTGACACATTTTCCAGGGGTGTGACACATTTTCCAGGGGTGTGACACATTTTCCAGGGGGGTGAATGCCTTCACGCAGTCTTTGGCTTTGGTTTGGGTTCTGCTCCTTCCCTTGAGACCCCAGAATTCATTTCTTCCATGCAGCTCCACCTGAGGTCACACCAGCCTCACTGAGTGGCCCCTGACCAGCACATGGCCATTTGTCCCTTGATGTGCTATCCTGGGTGGGAGGCAAAAAGTTGAAGATTAAAAACAGCAACAAATTCTTACACATTGTTTTTTTCTTTCTTATCACCTCGTGTGACCAGAGGTACAAAGGAGACCTGAGCCCCAGGGGATATGGACCATCCAGCCCAACTCACAAGCTGCCTGCCAGCTACGCTGGGGATAAATGGGGCAGTGAAATGTTATCACGGAGCTCTCCTCAGGACGCCAAAGAACGTACGTGTCCCACCCCGTGCCCCCAGCCTCCAGGCACCTCTTACACCACATAGAGCAGCCTCAGGCAGCCAGAGAGCATGGCACCATGGCTTTGCATGTCAGGACTTAACTGAGCATGTGCCTTGGCTCGCTCTCTGCCCCAGTGGTTTTCTTTCTTTCTTTACTTCCACCGTAATGGTCTGTCCACTATTTTTGGTTGCCATGTGTCTGTAACCAGACCTACTCAAGTGCTTTCCCTCTCATAAGGCTCTGTACCAGGAGTGACTGCACCTTTCCGTGATAAGCAGCAGACCAGCAGTGGGTTTGGAGATGTTCAGAGGAGGTTCCAGGCAGTACAAGAGCCATCAGAGCAGCTCTGAGGAGCTCACTGGCTCCTGTCAGGCAGTCTGGGACAAGCAGGGCAGAAAAGGTTTCCTTTCCCCACCAACACGTTTAAGTGTGTCTAAGCATCCACCCACATTCAGGTCAATCCCTTTCTCTTGCTTCCTTTGCTCTCGTCTCCTGCCACACACGCTGTGCCTGTCTGTCCTGTTCCTTCACCCCAGCCAGCAGACCTGCCCAATACAGGATTCACATCACTCCCTCACCCTGCACATGCTATGTGGGGTCACAGAGCATGAGAAATACCAGGAGCCCTGCTCACCTCACACCCTGCACACACCTCTAGCGAGCTGTCCCTCCAAGGCCACAACCAGGGTTCATCCCCTGTGCAGCTGCTCCTGGAAGGAGGAGACCTTTTGGGACAATTGAAAGCCCTGTAATATCAGCATCATGGACATGTCTCTATTAATAACACTGAGTTATTCTCCACAGTGTTCAGGAGTTTCATGGAAAAAGTGACACTAGGTGATGTGTCACTGGAGTTTTATGAGCGTGCTGGTCGCTCCCAGCTCCCTGTGACTTCTGTTCAGCTGCACAGCAAAAGCTGGAGCTCTGAGGACCTGGATCAGCCAATTACTTATTAGCAGTGGCAGAGAGGACTGAGTAGAGGGAGCAGGGCTACAGCTCAAAAACAAGACTCTGATTGTAGGTACTCACACAACTGGCCTTCCATGTCAGGTGACAGCAAAGGGGCAGTGGGAAGAAAATGAATGGCAACAGAGGGGCACAGAAAATGGGAACCTCGTTCACAGGCACAGTCAGACCTCCCTGCCCTCTGCTCTCTTCTGTGGTCTGGGTTTTTCCCCTCCCTGCTGCTAAGTTTGCAGGGCAATTTCCTTATTTCAGTAGCCCGAAGAGAACTAAGTAACTCAAAAACAGGAAGATGACAAGCTAAAGCAAAAATCTAGCAGCAACAGCAGACATCAGGGAAAAGGGACCCTGTCCCTTGTCACCACTTGACAGCATGGGTGGGAGCAAAGACACTGCCAGATCAGGTTTTACACCCTTGAGCAAGCTTCTGCGAGTCGGTGGTGCAGGGTTTTATGTCCTTTGAACGAGGTGTGATGAACAGGATGGGTGGTTAGCAACACAAGGAACAAGATCCATCCCCACACAGATTTATATATAAAATAGGTGAAAATATAAGTCCTTACCAGCACCTGCCACAGACAGACAAAGTGAATGGGTTCTCAGCAAAATGCTCTCCTATTATTTTGCCAAATATGACACCCTTTTCCCCAAAAAATACAAAAGCAAGCACTTTCCTTTGGTGTATTTACAGAGTTAATAAAAATGCTGAGCCACATTCTGATCTTCCTTACAACTTCCCTGCAAACACATTCATTTAACAGGACTGGGACTGAAGACCTGATTTCATTCCCCACTCTCTACCTGTGCCTTGTTTCCCCAGAACTTATTCATCAAATGGACGAGCTGAACGATGAGTTGCTAAAGAAGATCACAAACAATAAAATTCAGCCTCCTCATAGGAATTTCAAAGTGGAAAAGCCTCAGCAAGTTTTTGTGCCCCTCACCTTCGAATCCAGCACTGAAGAAGTCAAGGCTTGGCTGGAGGCAAAGTCATTCAGCAAAGAGTAAGATCTGCTTTACTACCATATACAAAGCTGGTCCTTCATTTGAAAAGGAGTAGGGGAGGCAGCTTGCAACATTTCAAGTGGATTACAAGTCACTTGTATTTATTTACAGAGCCTGTGTTGCAAGTTAGATTTCAATCATATTAAATCCAGGCTGTATAACCAGTACATTCAGAGCCCAAACTTACTCCCTTCCTTTCTTATACACTATCAAATAAACCTTGTCTTACAGTGCAGCAAAAGATCTAATGAGTAGCTGCAAATAAAGGAATGGCCTTGCTTATTCACACAACTCACAGCCACACACTGCACACCATCCTGCTGCTTGGCCCCAGTTAGGCAGTTCAGAGGGCTGAACTCAGAGAGAAATAACTAATTAACTAACCAAACCCATGGCCTGAAATGCAAACTCCAGATGACTGCCTGTCTCTGGAGAAGCTGTCCTAAATATCTCTGAGGAAGAGCCAGACCCTCAGCTGGGACTAGCAAATCTTTGGTTCTTCTCTGGTGGCTGGGAAAAGCTGCACGTGGTCAAGGGTTACGAGTTACGACTCCCACTCTGCCCAGCGAGCCACGAGGAGCTCCGGGATTGCTCCCTGAAAGCAACTGGAGTGCAATCACTGTGATACCCGTGGGGCTGGGGACACAGTGGATGCCAGGGTGATGCTGGCTTCACCCGCTCCTCGTAGCTTGCTGGCATCCCCACCAAGAGCCTGGGTTACCCAACAGCTGCCACCTTGGCACAGCCCCAGGGCCTTGCACGCCCTACAGTCCCGGTGCTGGGGCTGCACATCAGCTGCTCCTGTCTCTGACTCCTCACCTTTGGCAAGAAGCCACGTGTAGCGCGATTGTCTCCTTGCTTTGTGTCTTCCCAGGACAGTGGAACACCTTGGCATCCTTACTGGAGCTCAGCTCTTCTCCCTGAACAGAGAGGAGCTGAAGAAAGTGTGTGGTGACGAGGGAAACAGAGTGTACAGTAAAATCACAGTGGAGAAAAACCAACTGGAGGTAAGTAGTTTTCTGGACAACTCCCACCTGAATGGGTGACTGTACCAGCAGTGTCTGATACCCCATTAAGCAGACATTATAAGAAATACCATTTAAAAAACAAAAAACACAACCCAAACCCACACAACCAAAAAAATACACCACCTAAAAATGTTGGGAAGTCTTTTAAGGAAAAAAGCCCCAAAACTGTAAGGCAGATCACCCAGTCTCCACTAATGAATCTGCCTTCTTACCAGTATCACCCATCCCTTTGAGACTAACTCTACTCTTAAAGCATTAGTTAAATATTATCATTTCACTGCAGCTTGAACTTCAAACTTCCCCTTTTGTTTCCATTCTAGAAAAGCAGAGGGGAGTCAGAGCTCCAAGAAATCATGAAGCGTCGCCAGGAAAGGATTGATTCCGCTAATTAAAATCTATCATCTGCTTTATTTCAGCTATTAGTCCTAGTAGTGCAGAAAAAGGGAATGAAAGCAATGATCCCCAGGCCAGACCAGAGGCAGCAGTGCTCCACACTTGGGGGTGTAATCACCACCCAGGTGACAATTTCTTGAACACTGTTGATAAGGGTAGACACTAAGACCATGTCCCATTGGGAAAGGTGTTTTCATATTGCATGAAGTATTTTTTTTTTTTTATAACTATATATTTTATACTGAAATTTTATGTGCATGCAATCAGAGCAGATCCGGATTCACACGTGTCTGTACGTACGACAAGGGCTGGATTCAAGCAAAAAAAAAAGACCCCAAAAAGCTTTTCTCAAAGGGCTGTGCCTGGTCCCAACCCCCTCGCCGGCGTGGCTGGGGACGGGAGGGCACGGCACGCGGCACAGAACCAGGCAGCCTGAATGCTGAGAGTCTGGACCACAGAAATAAGCTTTTTTTCCCCTCACTTTTCATTTCCTTCCCTATGGCAGATATCCCCTGCAGCCCCCTAGCAAAGGCCCTGTGACAATTCACTTCTCCTCTCCCCCCATGCCCCCTCGTTGGACGAGGCCAGAATTGCAACACACATTACCTGGGACCAGCTGCTTCCCTCACTCCATGGCCAGTTAGTGCTGGGAACAGGCTCTGGTTGCGTAATAACAAGCAGGATCCGAGTGACAACCGAAGTGATCCGAATCTGTAAATAGGTGAGCTCAGCCTGATCATCCCTGCTTACGCAGAGGCCGGGGCTCGAGGCAGCCCTGCAGCCCTTCACCTTGGCACTGATCCTGCAGTGGGAAGCTGCAGTTTTGCCAAAGCCAGGCCTCACACAAGGAGCAGATAAGCTCTTACCATTTGGTCCCAACCCAGTTACACCCAAAACCCTTCCCAGGGTGTTTGCCTCTTGTGTCCCCCCCCCCCCACATTTTGATTGCAAAGAGCAATCTGAAACACTTCCTAAATATCTAAGAAACAAAAGCACACTTGGAAAGGCTGTTTTGATACACAATAAATGGCCACAAGAAAAAATAACGACGGATTTAATAGAGGCTGTTCTTCACATCCTGTTTATATTGATAACATTATGTGCATATGTATAAATCTATCTAGTGAAGCACCCTCTCACTCTTACGATCTATAAACAAGGATAAGGAAAAAAATCCCTTTCCCTAGAGACATAATAAAGGGATTATGCATCAAGCATTTACTCAAAGTTTTAAAAGCTCAAGCAAGCATAGAGTAGATTTCCTGTCCACAGCAAGTTTGGCACATGCTGAATTTATAGCTCTATTTTACTTAGAGACCAACTTGATAAGAAAGCAGTAAAGCAAACACATCTACAGGAACTGCTCACAGACTGGGAAGACTTCATCTTTCTCTCTCATTCCCACATTAACTTTGGTGGAATGGGAATTCAGGCCCAGACTCCACAAAGACTTACACTTGTGCTTTCCTTTACCTGCTGTGAATGGTCCCACCTCCTCCAAAGGTTAAGCACATGCCTAAGCCTTTGCACAATTTGGGCCTGTCCTTGGATATTTCATGGCAAAAAGCTGTACAGCTGGAAAGCAGTGGCTGGGGAACACGTGTCTAAATCGGAGAATACTGCTGCACCTCTCAATTTTGGCTTTGTTCTTCCAAAAATGTTTCTAACGGATGATATATTTTCTTAATCTTGAAATAGGACATTGTTAGCACCAGCAGAATTAGGGTGCAGGCAGGGAAGTGACAGAGGAGGATCGTGTTTTTAGTCACAAGGCTGCTGGCTTGCCACAGGAAAGGGCACTCACCTTGTCAGGGAGGGATGAAGAGGACAATCCTCCTGAGAAGCCCTGGCTCTGGATTAGGGTGGAGATGGGAAGCAGGAGTGAACACTGGCAAAGCATCGGTGTTACAAGCACAGGAGGCTAAATCATTTCTAAAATGAACATAAAAACCAACAGTGAGCTAGGAAACACACCACCACTCTTGTCTTGGGGTATAAAGGAAAACAAATCATACAGAATTATAGTTACTTGGGATTACAATAGAAGCATACATAACAGCTCTGTAAAGCCAGGAGCCACGGGAGCATTTCCTAAAATAAATGTATCAGTAGACCTTATTGCAGAAGTCACTTTTAAGAATTTCCATATGACTGAGCTGTGCATCTGTTCTATTTGTACTGCCTGCAGATAAAGCTATAATGTACTGTACATTAATGTAATTGAACGAAGGATAAAATGATATAACCATGCACTGTATAAGATTTATTAAAATAGTTAAGTTATACTTATAAGTCCATCTCTGTCTCTTTCACTTGGATGTAAATTAAAGCAACAGGACACAAAAGGAGTTGTTAAGGGCTGGCTTTTCATAACGATTTGTCACTGTGAGTCTGCTAAACACACAACAGAGCATCTCAAACCCCACGTTTCCCTTTGTTTCTGGGGAACTACCAGACAACAGGAAGGATGTTACAGCCTTGATAATCATTCATTGCTAAAACCAGGGGTAGGTGAAAGCCCCACGTATGGTAGCAATCAAATGCTGGGAAAGCTACCAGCTGAATCCAAACCATCTCCTTTCTCATCATCTCAGAGAACAAACTCCTTACCTCTGGAGTACACAACTGAGCCAACAGTTACACGCACAGACCCTGTCCCAGACCACAAGCTAAAACTGCCCAGCGCTGGTCAGTGCCAGCTAATGAGGGCTGGGGACAGAGAAGGGACGGGATCCAGGAGGGAGGCACTTCTGTTCCTTGGCAAAGGGCTCTGCAGGCAACGAGAACACCTTTCCTACACGGTCACGGAACCCAAACAGGACTTACACCCAACGCCTCTCTCCGTTACCTTCGCTTTGGGCTGGACAAAGCACGAGCAGGCTGTACAAAAGCATATTCTTGTGTCAGGAAGGGGAATTACTGTGGTGGCTTCACAACTGAAACAACACAAGGCGGAATGGGGGGAACGGCGTGATCCGAGGAGCCCCCGTTTCTGCACCATTTCCAGCCAAGTCCCATTCCCTGCTTCAGAAGCACAACCGTATTAACCCGACTGCCTTCGCTAGAGCCTGAGTGACGCTCAGGCAGCCCAACAGCCATCGGTGCCCTGGAGAGCGCGGGCCTTGCTGGGTGGCAGGGGCTCTCTCCAGCATGGCAGCGCAGGCTGGAGCCCGGGCTGACCAGCTACAGGAAGGAAACACACGGCTCGGCTCCTGCAGCGGGTCAGCACAGCCGAGGCACGGCCGCGAGTCTCTCCTCGAGGCTGCTAAACGGTGCGAGCGCCTCAGCAAGCCTCCCGCCGCCATCTTGTGTCCCCGGCAGAGCCCCGGCCCGCAGAGGCCCGCGGGCCCAAGAGGGGCGGGTGGCTGAGGGGCGGCTCGGGGGCCGTCAAGAGCTCCTGGGAACAGGCGGACCCCTCGCCCCCGGCCCTCCGGGACAGCGCCTCCACCGAGGGCCGCGCTGCCCTCTCCCCCCCGCGGCAATGGCGGGACGGGACAGCCGCATCCCCGTCACCACGGCAACCCCCCGCCCGACCACCCAATCACAGACCTCCTCCCGCCCGACCACCCAATCACAGACCTCCTCCCGCCCGACCACCCAATCACAGACCTCCTCCCGCCCGACCACCCAATCACAGACCTCCTCCCGCCCGACCACCCAATCACAGACCTCCTCCCGCCCGACCACCCAATCACAGACCTCCTCCCGCCCGACCACCCAATCACAGACCTCCTCCCGCCCGACCACCCAATCACAGACCTCCTCCCGCCCGACCACCCAATCACAGACCTCCTCCCGCCCCCCGCCCGGCCTCGGCTCCTCCCGGGCGCGTCCGTCTTTGCTCCCGCGCTTCTGATTGGCTGCCCGCCTCCCTGCTGGGCTGGGATTGGCTGCGGGAGGGCGGCGGCCCCTCCCCCGGGGCGGCGGGTGTCGGGAGCGAGCGGCGGGTGCGCGCGCAGGCCGGGTCCCCTCCGGGCACACAGCGTTCCTCATAGGCGGCGTGAGCCCCCCCTCCCCGCGGATTATGTCGGTGTCTCCCGTGAAGCGGCAGAAGATGGAGTCGGTGCTGGACCAGCTCAAGCACCACACCACCGTGGTGGCCGACACCGGGGACTTCAACGGTGAGAGGCGGCGGAGGGGCTCTGTCACCGCGCTCCTCCCCTCCGCGGAGAGCGGGCGCGCCCGGCCGGAGGGGCGAGCGCTGGCGGGGGGAGCGAACCACCCTGGCGGGGATGGGGGGTGTCCGCCGCGCGGGGCCGCGGCCGCTCGGTGCCGATCGCGGCGCGTTGCGCAAGGCCGGCGCTGGGAGAGGCGCCGTTACCTAACGCGGGGCTGGCAGCGGGGTGCCGCGGGCTTCCCCAGGCCCGCGGTGGGGGCACCGGTGTCCTCCGCCCTAAGGCTGCCGGTGCGGTGCCCGCCGGGTGGGCTGTATTGCCTCCCCTCCTGCAGCCGCTCGCGCTCCACCGGGTCCCCGCCGGGGCTGAGGACCGAGCATCACGCACCCGCTTCTCCTCCCACCGCTCGGTTTGATGCCCGGTAGCCCGTAGGGTCCATCCAGTCCGTTTGCCAAAGCCCCCCGTGACTTTTTTCCAGTTTGGCCCAGGAGTCCCCAGCCCCGGAGGGGTTTGAGCCGCGTCCACGCCGTGCTCAGGGCTGCAGTGGGGACTGTCAGTGTTGGACTCGATGATCTGCGAGGTCTTTTCCAACCAGTTCCACGATCCTGCACAACCCCCGTGTTCAGCTCCGTGTGCTGTTAGAAACCAGTGCCAGGCTCCACAAGATAACCTCTGTGGAGCTAACAAAGTTGTTTTTTCCAGTATGATCTTAGAGCTCTTTTCCAACCAAAGCTATTCTATGATTCTATGAAATATTTTTTCTGTTGGTTTTGTGGGTTTTTTTCCCCCCCAAGTTGCAGAATCAAAGCAGTTTTGAAGCAAAGCACATAACGCAAAAGGGCTTTTGTTCTCCTTATCTCATGAGAACGAGCCAAGCACTCCCATTTCCAAGGAAGGGAGGGTGCTGTTCCATTCTAAAGCCACTTGTTCCCAAGCTGTCACGGCCCCGGTGCCCGCACAGGCGTGTGACTTTGTGGGTACATCAGCACTGAAAAATCCCCCCACAGATGTCTCTGGGTTGCGTAGAGCAACGCTTCTTCAATCCCCTTCTGCCACCCCGCAGCCCTGCACTAATCTGCCGCTCACCTAATCCTAGAGGTGATCAAACAATCCTAAAGGCAGCCAGAGGTGATGATCAAAGAATCCTAAAGGCAGCCAGAGGTGATGATCAAACAGTCCTAAAGGCAGCCAGAGGTGATGATCAAACAATCCTAAAGGCAGCCAACAAATGTCACGTATCAGTAAAGTGAAGTTCAGGAGCACACGGGGTCGCAGCAGCTCAGACATGTGCCCTACAACGCAAGTGTTTTGTAAACACTTGCACCTCCTCTGGGTAACCTGTACCTGTTAAATGCTTCGAATTGCCCGGTTCCAAGTGTCAGGCTGCAGGAAACGTTAGGGAGGAACTGTGACTTGCCTGTACGAGTCTGTCTGATGTGACAGGGCTGGAGTACCGAGCATTGCAGCGCGAGTTGGAAACACCGAGCGATGAGAGAACTTCAGCCTTGCCAGGCTCACGCACCTTCGAGGAGCAACAGACCTGGCTAATGCCCGGCGTGTGCTCAAATGGCACGGATGTGAAACGTTCCGCTGGGTTACAAAAGTTATAACGAAAAATAAAATCCTTGTGCCAGCCAGGGGGGTGGTGTTTGTGCAGAGGTGGCAGTAAGGAAGCCACACACTGCCTGCTGGCAAGTTTGAACAAGCTCCTTGAAGCAGTCTTGGCCTTGATCTCTGGCTGCCTGTTGTCACCTCTGCGTGTTTCTTACAGTCCAAACAAGGCTATAGTCACCATCTGACTCCCTCCCTCCTCATCTCACACACTGATGCTGGTCAAGATGCTAACACCACTTCCCAGCTTTGTCTGTAGATATTTACAGTGCTGTGTAGGAAAGGATGCTGCTTTGAATGGCTCCTGAAGCCAGGACCTGCAGTAAGTGGTGGTGGCTCCTCTAGTACCTGCACTAGTTTTGCGTTTTAACTAAGCCAGACTAGTAGCTGCTTACTCTTCCCAGCTCACAATGAGAGGTGGCAGAACGGTCACAGACCCCCACTGAAAGCTTGTGCTGCACAGCTCAAACACAGGCTGCTAACTGCTTTCTGAGAGTCCTAAAGGAAGAGAGGGTGAAGGAAACTGGGTGACAGAGAGCCCCAAGAGTCTCCAGATGCTGCAAGGCTGGAGGGAAGTAATACTCTGTCAAAACAGACTTCTCCAAAATTGTTCACATGCTTCAGAACAGCGTTTCACTGGTGTGCTGCTTTATTTTAAGCAGTATCCATGTGAACTGAAGTGTGTTTTGAAGGACCTGTTTGTATGGGATGGACTTGCTCCAGCATCACCATCATTGCCTAGGAAGGAGCTATGGAAAAACAGCACTCATTTTCTTCTGGGACTCATTAAATATAAAGCTAACACTC
Organism: Podargus strigoides; assembly: GCA_028020825.1. NCBI lineage: Eukaryota > Metazoa > Chordata > Aves > Caprimulgiformes > Podargidae > Podargus > Podargus strigoides. Next base: position 17,631,465 of record CM051633.1, on the reverse strand, counting down.
TCTAACTCGAATTTTCATCCCTGTTGCAAAAACACAATGAGCTGGTGATGAATATTTCGTTCTTTTTGACATTTAGCCGGGTTAACAAGGGAGTTTGGAAGCAGAAATTGCTGAAGGGCCTTGCAGAGGCTCTCCCCTGTTTGCTGAGTCAGGCTCTGCATGCCAGGCAGCTCAGCTGCTATTAGGACTGGACAATGCAGGGCCACAGCCTGCTCTGGTAAACAACTGGTATCACCTGAACAAGGTGCAGTCCAGGGCTGGAGGTAAGCCAAAGGTTCAAACAGCTTCTGGAAGGAAGGAAGCCTGGTAGTACAAGGAAATTAAATGGACAGGTACTAAGAAATAGTCTGGAACCATTTGAAAAAGTTCTAAAATGCAGTAAGAAAAGTTGCCAGAGCCTGACAGCTGAGTTCTGCTCTGGTCCTGACAGCTGCAGACAAATGACAGCCCCAGTGCCTAACTGCTAGAAGGGAAGAAAGAGCCCCCTGACGTTCCTCCCCACCACAATTCCCAGAACTCTGCTGTGCTGGTGAATATATGGACAGATGGGAGAGGGTGAAAATTAGTAGTGCTTCTCTTCATCTGTCATTTCTACAAGTTTCTTTCTTTTGAGTAATGTCTATAGCAGTGAGTAAACTTTGCTGCATCTCATTCCTGTGGCTCTCAACCTCATTGCAGCACTCCTGGCAGAAGCCAGCCTTCAGGCAGTGGTATTTAAACATCACTGGGCACTAGGCTGCTCCATCACAAACACCACCACAGCCAGAAGTGTTGGCATTCTCACACACCTCAGCAAAATCCTGCTGACTGTTGTAAACTGGCTGGTTTTGTTTCCCTAGCAATCGAGGAGTACAAGCCCCTGGATGCCACCACAAACCCATCTCTGATCCTTGCTGCTGCTCAGATGCCAGCTTACCAGGAACTCGTGGATGATGCTGTTGCCTATGGGAAGAAGCTTGGCGGGTGAGTAAAGAGGGTTTTTATCTCGGTAGATCTGTATCTAAGATGCCTTATTACACAAATAGGGTTTAGTACTACTAGCAATGTACTAGGGTTTTCCCCCTCATGTACTCATGGGTGTATCTCCTGCCCCAAAAAAGCCTCAGCCCTTAATGCTCATCTCAGATGTGCTTTGAAGAAGTGCATCAGTTCACACGTGGCCTTTTAAGACTGCTCAGGAAAACACTCTGGAGTTGACAGCACTATAGGAAATGGTGTTGAAAGGCCAATACTATTGGTAGTACAGAGAGAGCAGAAACACAGAGCAGAGCAGGCTATTTGAACTCTGGAATTTCATGTTAAATGGGCTGTAAAACGTGCTCTTCAGATCCACAGCAAGGTGTCAATATGCTTTTTTTTTTCCTCCCCTCCAAAGAAATGACTTTGCTCCTTGTGGTTTTCAGGTCAGAAGAAGAACAGATCAAAAACGCTTCTGACAAACTTTTTGTATTATTTGGAGCTGAAATACTGAAGAGGATACCTGGCCGTGTGTCCACAGAAGTAGATGCAAGGTTGGCTCTTTTTCCTCTGGGTTACCCTGGATATTTGTACATACAAAAAGAGGCACAATGTGAGTTGGAGGAAGATGTTCTTGACAGCTCACTGTTAGAAGACTAGCAAGAGTTTCTGTTGTTAATGTTTGTTTAATTAGAGCATGGATTTCCCTTAGTTTGCTCAATTATAACTCTGTGACAAAACTTTATGAAAACAAGTAATGCAGAGCTTAGATTTTTGTAATCTTGTTTCTTAACCTCATGCTTCCAGTCTCCTTGGTTTTGCTCATTCTCTTCCATGTGATAATGTCTTCTTGATTTACCAAGGGATGTGATTTAACTGTTTATTTGAAGACTTACACAGGATATCTGTTAACCTTCTCCTTGCCAATTCATTCCTAATGCTCAGCTTCTGCATTCATTAAGAAAAACTTGAGGAAAACCTTAAATCTATAGCTTTCTCAAGGAAAGCTACCTCCAGCTCTGCATCTTCTGAATCCAAGAGCAGCAGTGCTGTCATACACCTACTTGATGGGCCCACAGTCCAGGAAGTATCTCCAAGAACAAAACCTGCTGTTGGCATATAAATGCTGACAAAATGGACAGTGTTTTTTAATGAGGTTTTGGGGGGAAAGCATTTTTTTTTTTTTAAAAAAAAAGTAATTTTTAAGCAGTCCTGCTCTTGTTTCAAAGGTTGTCCTTTGATAAGGAAGGAATGATTCAAAGGGCCAGGCGCCTCATTGACCTTTATAAGGAAGCAGGAATTGGTAAAGATCGTATTCTCATAAAGCTGTCTTCAACATGGGAAGGAATCCAGGCTGGCAAGTAAGTACGTGGTGTGCTGATTCATAGCATGCTTCTGTCTGTTCACAGGCACCTGACAAACACATTCTGCACTTCAAATAAAGAACTGTTTTGAAAGCACTGCACCAGGAAATCTGTTACTAGGGCTACAGCTTTCTGTTGAAATAGGAAAAGTTTGTTCATACAAGGGCCAGGCCACAAACAGAGTTTCCTGAAATACACATACTGCATTAAATAAAGCAGAGTCTGGCAGCACAAAACATTGGCTGTTAGCTTAAAACTTTAAAGCTTATAAACTGCATCACATTCCCAACTTAAAAAAGGCAGTAGTTATAACCTACTAGCTTGTAACGAGAATATAAACTCAGTAGGTGAGCAGGCCACTGTTTTAAGCCAGCCTCTGTCTGCAGGGTTCTGGAAGCAGAGTATGGGATTCACTGCAACATGACCTTGCTGTTCTCCTTTGCTCAGGCAGTTGCCTGTGCTGAAGCTGGAGTTACTCTGATTTCCCCATTCGTAGGACGTATCCTGGACTGGTATGTTGCAAATGGAGATAAGAAAGCCTATGAGCCTTCAGAGGATCCAGGTAAGCTTTCCTTTTAATGTGTATTTTAGAAATACACTAGCTACTCCTTCAAACTGCACTTTACTTGTATAAACCCTCTTACGAACAAGTACATGTTCTAAATCTTTCTTAGGAGTGAAGAGTGTCACTAAGATCTATAACTACTACAAAAAGTTTGGCTACAAGACTATTGTGATGGGTGCTTCGTTCCGAAATACGGGTGAAATCAAAGCCCTTACAGGCTGTGACTATCTCACTATTTCACCCAAGCTTTTGGCAGAGCTCAGCAAAGAGTACATCAAGTTAACTCCCACGCTCAGTGTAAAAGAGGGTAAGTCCACAGAAGTCCACTTCTGTGTAATATGGGATTGTTCAGTCTCCCTTTCTTCTTGAGTGTTAAGGGTATGTGGTTCCTCTCAGCTCTGTGGTACTTGTTTCCACTCTGCTTTAAGGATAAGTCTGACCCCTCTCTAAAGGAAATACTGCAGCCTCATTACAACAGTCCTGCTGCAGTAGCTGACACACATCAGGGTCTCGAGTCCCACAGAGTTCACAAACTGGGATCACAATGGATTTTGAGTGTGCTTAAATACCATGCACCCCCTCCCGAGAGGACAGGGAGAGCAGAAGGAAGAACTTTATACTTCATATTTCACTGAATATTAGCAAAGATGCCAAACCTGGTTTAATCTTACGTTAATATTGCAGTGATGCAGTTACCTCTAGACATGCCAAAGGGTCTGTTTTCCCTCCAGAAACTAGAAGTGAATCATATGCAAGACAAACTATTTGATCTAGTGATACTGTGCCATGATGGCTTTGAATGTATGTTCCTATTGCACTACTCTTCTGTAGCCTTATTAAAATGCTACTGTACAACTCAGAATGAGATTTGTGCCCAGCTGTAGTGATGGGCTGCTGCTTACAGGGTGCTGGCTGGCTTGTGGGCATGTTATCAACTGAGCTTTTGTTAGGTCCTTGCCAAATAATCAAAGACCTAATTGTTCAGCATATTTGCTTAGAATGTCTCACTGCGTAGGACTGTTGCATAATTCTTTACAACAGGCCTGAAAGTACCATTCAGAAGCAGATACAAGATAATGACATGCACATAAACACTGTACTTTAAGAGAAACTGATTATCCAGGCTACCTTCAGAACCAGATCCAGGAGTGTTTTCCGTCGTGCATCCCAAAGTGTGCTGGTGTAGGAAGTCATGTTGGAAGTGGTGGTTGAAATTTTTCAAGAGCTGTAGATGATCTGAATCTTGAGACTGTTTTAGGAAGCCTGTGGGTTTTGAAAATCACTTGGTAATGTTTGTTTCTTTTTTGATTTCCCTTGCACAGCCCAAGCATGTGAGCTTGAGAAGATCCATCTGGATGAGAAGGCATTCCGCTGGCACCACAACGAAGACCAAATGGCTGTGGAGAAGTTATCCGATGGGATCAGAAAATTTGCTGCAGATGCAGTTAAACTGGAGCGGATGTTAAAGGTAGATGTTCCATCCTGCTGCCTCTTGCCACCTCTCATGTTCCTCCAGTTATCTCAGTGCCTTGTGCTGTGGCTAAGGATTAGGAACCTGTAAGCACACCCCATCAGGTTTTTATACAGGTTATGTAGGACAGGCAGCTAGGAAACTGGCCACCAAAATTAAGTGATCTCAGTAAACTTCACTGCACCTCAAGAAAGATTTCATGCCAGAAGTATGCAGCCACACCTGCTGTTTGAGGCCCCAGGCAGTGTTTAGACTGGCAGCTAATCAAGATAACACTGCTGTCAAAGTGAAAAGTCTCTTAAGTCTAATTCTAAACTCCTTAGCTATCAGCAGTGGTACAAGATACATAAATAATCTTCAGATAGCGAGCTGGAAATCAATGTTTGCACTTGGCACTAGGAGGTACCATGAGCAGATAGGCTGAGTACAGCCAGGCCACGTGAAAGTCTGTTGGTTTATGGAGAGTCTTTTCAGTGGGATTAATTGAACTATGTGGTTTGGGGACAAAAAATACACACCAGGTATCACAGAATCACAGAACTAAGTATACCTGATGTAGGCACTTGTTGACTGACAGCTACTTCATAGTGCTAAAGCACAGTTCCAAAACTCTTACTCAGCTGCTCTTTGTTTCCTTTTCTCTTTCTAGGAGCGAATGTTCAGTGCTGAAAATGGAAAGTAAAAAAAAAAAAGAATTTTCCTGAGTGGTGACAGCTGAATGAGTGGGTCACCCGAGGTTAAATGGATGTACAAATGTCTCAGCTGGACAAGTCCTATGCTCTGTATGGATAGATTTCTGTATCATGCTTTTTTTATCAATTTGCAAAGGGACAAAGAATTTCAATTTTTTTTGTGGCACTTTTGTCAATACATACAAATTAACACAGACTTTCCTTGTAACGTGGTCATTTCCCTGCTGCAGGAGACACCTGACACAGCATTTTCATTTTTTAACTTTTTGTATTAAATTCCTAATTAAGTCTACAGTCCTAACACACTAAGAAAGCAGTTCTGCCTTTCACACTGGTTTACTGTGACTAAAAAGAAGTCGCAGGCTCCAGAAGCCCTCCTTGGTACAAAACCCACAAGTACTCTTATGAGACACATATATATGTATACACACATACATATATATCTCTGTACACAAACCAACTAGGCTCCAGTCCTTGCCTTTCCTCTTTCTGCAGCCAGCCTGGCAGCAGTACTGGCTTACTGGTTGGCAAACCTGGTGAATGCCATCAGAATTTAGTATTTCAGAGCTTTTTAACAGGAGGGAAAAAGCTGTCTGATAAGCAATTCTTAGGAAATTTGTCAACTATCAGTTTTATTTCCCACTTGCCTAAGAGCCCAAAACAAGGTAACAGCAAGAACACAGAACTGATGGACAGTAGCTGAAATGCTACTGTGAGGACAACACAAGCACAAGCTGGAAGAACCCTGATGTTAGTGAATGCTACACTTTCAAAATTAAGTAACTAAGCCTCTCAAGCAGTTAATAAATAACTTGTCAACTGGTTAATCTGAGCTGACAGAGCGAACATGTGGCTACAGCTGAAGATCATCTGTTGAAAATCTCCAGAATTTGAAGCTTTCAGTTTGTTTGAGAAGCAGTTTCTGGCTTTGGGACAAAAGGGCTCATCACATGGTTTCAGTGCCAGAATCCTCTCTGAACAACTGCTCACACAGGGGAACACCAAGTATTCACAAGCACTGCCTAAAGCTCATCCTCCCTGCAGCACGTGAATTCCTGCCCTCAAGCCAGGTAGAGGGGAAAGCCATCACACTGCAGAACACGTGCCAAAAGAGAATGCCAAAGGCTGGCCTGTTCTGAGGGCTCCCAATATTGTCTCTAGCTGATTGATTTCTAACCCACATCACTAGGTGGATCATAAACAAATACCTTTACATCCAAATTAACTTTAAGCAAAAAATTAGCATGCATGGCAAAAAGAAACATATCTGTGCTAATGCTCCCCCAAAACCCAGCTGCTATTTGTCACAGTCTTGTGATAAACTTACGAAAGGTCATCAACTCTATCTATCATTCCTGACTAAAACTACCATATGCATACAGAATTAATTGCAAAGAGAAGAATTCAAACAATAACAAGCAAAAAGATGTCATCTGCAGTAGCTGCCTACAATTTTTCTTTCTTTGTCCATAAAATTCCACCAAGAGACAACCACAATGTACTTGTCAGAGAGAAATATCTCAAAGAGAACAAAAATCATAACATAAGCGCCACAAAGGAGAACAGAGAACCAGTTAGAAGACCATTTTAAAACAGCTGAGCAAACATTTTCAACAGAAGCCAAATAACATGAACAAGCACAGAAGAAAACAAGGGCACATTATGGTAGGAGTATCACGACATTGAGCTGCCTTCAGCAACTGGTTCTGCTTTATTCAGAGTTTACCTAAGCATTTGCCATCCTATTCCAAGTACATCCAAGTGTCCCAGACACATTCAAAGCTCAGACAGTAACTTTGTGACCCACCAGAAGGTGAGAACACATCTGGAATCGCATTTCAATGCAGCTCTAGGTGTAGATTTGGATATTTGAAACAAACACCAGATGCTTCACAGAGTCCCAAGTCCTCTCTGGAGGACTAACCATCAGGATAATGTCAGCCTACAGCAAAGTCTTCAGCTTCAGCAATTTGTATTCACAGCACCAACTTTAACAAGATACACATCTGTAAATTAAGGGCCTAGAGAGAAGCAGTGAAAAAAGATGTAGCAACAAAAAAGCAGATTTTTCACAGTTGCTTCTGAAGTGTGATGCACTTCAAGGTTTTCTTATTCACAGCCTTCATCCATCCTATATATGCAAAACCTGACATTGCCACTTCACTGTCACAGTCATTTCACAGTCCAGGACAGAACTTTAGAGGGATGTTTCATCCAGTTAACAGCCAAGAAAATCTTTAGCCTGCTGGCTCTTCATCATCCTATTGCAAAGAGACCTGCTCCTTCATTTCCTGCCGAATGAAACACAGCCAAACATGACACCCCCCATTAGTCCACAGCCAGGAAAGGACTCCTAACACATTCAGCTGAACAAAAGAAGGGGTTTGTTGTTATTTATGTGTTCTTCTGTCTGACAAGATCAAAGACACTCAATTAAATCCATTCATTTCCAGAATCCTCGAACACAGCTGACTAAATGCTAGCTTGCCAAAGCACAACCACAAGAGATGTTTCTCTTCACAGAAACGCTTAAGTGAAGCCTATCCTGCATTTCACTTCACCAGTCCTGATGATAACTCTGCATTTCCCAACCCATTTTACCTTATTTTTTTTTAATAATCACAAATGCTCTTTACTAAAAGACATAACCAACTGAATAGCTAGATCAAACAAAGGCAACACACACTTCAGCACCTAACCTAGGCAAAAAAAATTATCTGGAGGGACACTATTCCTGAAACCAGAAGATGCTCAGCACTGTCTGTTCCTGGTTATCTCCCGTATTGCCTCACCTGACGTTGCAAAGAATAAGAAGATTCTGGACTGCTGGAAGAGTGGAATTCTCATTCTGTCCTGTTACCAGGTGCCTGTCCAGCACGATGTGTACAGCATCCGGCCTGCTGGCTAAGTAGAGGAGAAAAAGCAGTAAGTACTGTGTGAATGGACACCAGTTTCAGTATCACATCTCTGACAGAACTGACACAGAAGGTAACTGCATTGACCTGACAGACCTGCTGGGTGACACATGCTGATCTATAACTCTGACGGGGACAATCTCAAGCCCTCAATCCTCAAAATTTCACTAGAAAGTCCTTCTCTGAAAGGACAGCAGGACTGGTCCCTTGATTCAATTACACCAGTTGAGTAAAGTGTGTATATCAAAAGATTTCCATAAGAAGACCTTCAAAGTATGTATTTTTAAAGTTGTAATTACCCTGCAATACAACATAAACTCTTATCTAAGACAGCAAAGTTGTAATTGCCATGCTACAAAGAACCTGCAGGAAAATACATATTTTCTGCCCTGTTGTAGCAGCCTGAAGTGCTACTGACTACCTGACACGTTAATATCTACCAGCAATTGTTCAGTACTCCAACCTGTATTTTTAAGTCACCTCATTCCAGATAGAATCATTATTTTGTCAGTAATGAATAATTCTTATTTTCTTCTCCCTCTCCCAGCCACTGACTGTCTAAATACAGGCTAAGCACCTTCAAAGCCCACATGCTTTTCCTCTTCTTGCTGCTTTTGTCAGTGCCACTGCAACCAAGCACACGTGATGTAAGTACCACAGACACCAGCTTGTAAACTGCTGGTACTGAACCCATCGTGCAGAAGGTGGCAGCAGCAGCTCATCTGAAAAGCATCAAGATGTCACTTAAACACAGAACAGGCTGAGGGCAGCATGGATGGAAGAGGATTAAGCAAAGAATATACAGCAATGTGCAGTGGCAGTTGCATTATTTGTGAGTGGAAAAATAGATGCATGGCATTAGGAGCCTGGTGCTGTTTCCTATCCATGCCATGTGTGTAATCCCTAATCTCCTTCAAATGGTATCAGATCATCAGGTGGCACTATTCTGTTAAATAAAGGATGACTGAAATACCACAGGCATCTCACTGTTCTCTTTAAGGACAAATCCTAAAAAACTGCCTAACAAAATAGCAGACTGGATGACAGCTGTGACTGAACAGAGCCATTTATATCTTATATTTAATTCTCCCTGTAGTCTTTTGGTGTTGTAAGAAAGCAGCACGTAAAGGAAAGTGACAACTTTTCCCTGCACACCCAGAAATCATCTAGGAAAAAAGTGACATTTTTGTGCTTTAACAGATTTAGTTCCTCACACAGGACAGAACTTCAGTTTTTGCAGTTCACAAGTCAAACTTCTACATTTTGACTATTAATAATTAATGAAATTACTACTAATGAAACAAGAAAATACCACAAAACCAGACCAAGCTACGAGTAAAATACTTGATGGTAAAAGACAATTAATCAGAGCGACCAAAACCATTCAGTACAGTGCCTCCAGCTTTAAATAATGAAGCATCTGCTTTAATAAAAGACAACCCCAGAATGCAGAGCTTAATTTCTCAGAGCAGAGCACAAACTCCCTGCCATGCAGCAAGGAAGCAGCTGCAGCACAGTCCCTACAGGCAGACATTCCCTGGGACGGGCTGTACATCTGCAGATCGATGGCAACTCTCCTGTGGTATGTTCTTCCTTCACAGCAGGACCACCAACCTCATGTTTACCATGGGGTAAAACATGTGTGAACAACCAGAGATCAGTGTGGTGTGCTGTACCGTACTGCCCTACTTCTTCACACGCAGTATTTCATGGCACTTATTCTTAAAACACTCATTTCTAATCCACTAAGGTATTTGTTTATATCCATGAAATGGGAATGAATGCAAGACAAGAAATATTCTGTCTGAGTCCTGTTCACCTGTATAAAACTGACACATAAACATTCATTTCCAAAACACAGCCACAAAACATGAAGTGCTGGCCAACAAGAAAGCAACATACCACTAAACGTAGCTCCAGAATCTTTCACAAAATCTTCCACAATAATGGACAAACTGGCAAAGTTAGGCTGCCTTATTAGTTCGTAAACAGAGGGCTGAAAAAGATCAAAAGGAATTAAGTCTGCCTTGCTTTTTATAAGTAGAAAGTTCTCTGATAAGACCAAGAACACCAGCACCTGCAGTCACAGCCCCCTGCACAGCTAAAAAGCCCCCAAACAGCAAAAGTCAAGTGAAAGCTCAACCTACCCCTGTCAGGCTGTATCCCTGAAACACCCAGGATTTATCCTCATTGGTGGCACAACACAAAGCTGCAACTCCGTGTCCAACCGCACAGATCGGCTCTGGAGACAAATCAAAGCATCTGTGAAAAGCTGTGAGCATCTTCAAATAACCAAAACACAGGTGAGTGATCGTGGCATTCTCCATCTTACAGCATGCTGCCTTCCTGCAATAAAGTTACCCTGTACTGCTTATGCTCCCTTAGGCTGTGTGGTTTTTCCTGCACACTACAGTAAGAATGACCTCAGTCTTGCAAAGAGTTAACTGTTCAAAGACAGCACCAAAGAGAAAAACATACTCAAATGGTAAATGAGGAGCACACCCAAGTCTTGATTAACTACAGCCTTAATGATGATGCTGGTACATTCCACATATGGCTCTGAACCATGAAACCTACTGACTTCTGCACCACTCTAAGGCAGAGAACCCTCTGCTGACACAGGCATTGAAAAGCCCGTGATATACTTTTACATATATTTACAAAAAGAGGATACTTTTTAAGAGAAGATACACATTTCTCTGAAGCAGCTCTTTCCAGTTCTGCATGCTCTTCATTTTCTGAACATTTGTGAATGTTTTCAAGTCACTGGAAGGTAACAGTCTTACACGAACAGTACAGCAGTATTATTTTATTTAACAAAATATTTGATGATGTTCACCTACTGTTCTCAGTGCTGAAGTGCTGCAGTATCTTAGCCAGGTAACCACTGTTTGCTAGGTCAGTCATAGCCCCAGGACAGTTTGGAATCAGCAACGCGTGGTATCTAGTGCCTAGTAAGGAGGAAAAATAAACTAATTGTAATACAAGTAACAAACAAAAAAGCTTGACCATAAATCCATTTCAGATTTGACAAAATTAAGACAATACCATACAAGTCAATCAAAAATGGTATAAACTGAATGAACTAAAGAAACTAACAGATCTACGTGGACGAGAGAAAAGGGTCCTTTTTCAGACTAAGAACATATATTTTTAATGAGACATTCTTATCCAGACAAAGCTTAAAACCACTATGTCTGCTAGGTTCTACTTCAGCAAAATATTTATTTAAAAAAAAACCAAAAAATATATAGCATATATATATATATATACACATACAAGAGAGAAAATATATGTTGTGTGTGTATATATATATGTGTATATATATATATATGTATACATATATATGTATATATATATATATGTATACACATATATATATATATATGTATATATAATAAGAGAGAATTCCAATCCAAGATAAATGAGAAAATAACAACTGCAGTTGCCAGGACTTCCTCTTAAATAAAAAAAATATCAACTGTAGTTGCTGTGGCTTCCTCTTAAAACAAGTTTTATGCCTTTTCTGTGCCCTTTTTCCCTAACACCAAGAAGCTCCTGTTTCCCTGGTAAATGGAGATGACACTGCCCAACAGCAAAGCCTTTACCATCAATCGACTCCAGCTTGGCAGGGTTTGCGTACGACTTCATACGGAAGTCCTGTATCCAGCGCGTGTTGCTCTCATTCACATCCACAAAATCAATTGACTTCCCCTAGGGAAAACATGGGTCAAAGACTGTGGTTAGGATCACTGCACAGACACCCACTACCTTTCTTGAAGGACAATTATGTGGGATTTTGAGAGACTTTAGCTCTCTAAAACCTGAAGTTTTCTATTTTTCCCACTGAAGTAGTTCTACTAGTTCTCCCTCCACTCTATAGGTACAGATACTGGACACAGACATTCAGAACCGTACTATAGGAAGGATGCATTCACCTCAATATTAAGAAAACAGAATTTTAAAGAAGTCCCTTAATCTGTAAAACCAATAAAACACCTCTCAAAAAAAAAGCTTAGTCTCATTCTCTCTAACCAACTGAGATATCAACTGGTTTCAGACTGAAATCACAATAACTGCCTGGTCTTACTTACCCCAGGGGTTGCAACTTGCAGATTAAAAGCAGAGCTCGTCAGCGTAAAGCAGTGAAGGAAGGACTGGGCTGATACACCTGAAAAACATCATCCAGCAAGTTAAGGAAACAACAGTTGTATCTGACTCCCAGCCACACTAGCTCATTTTAATCTAGCCAAGTACATGAGCTTGGTTTTTTTGCTCATCTTAAAAGCTCTCAGTGATTTCAGAATGTTATGTTAAGGTGTAAGAAACACACAGCCTTCATTATAGGTGAGCTGGGCATAGAGAAACAGATCACAGAAGGTTAGGGATTGGAAGGGACCTCAAAAGATCATCCAGTCCAGTCCCCCTGCCAGAGCAGGAATACCCAGATCAGGTCACACAGGTGGGTCTGAATGTCTCCAAAGAAGGAGACTCCACACCCTCTCTGGGCAGCCTGTGCCAGTGCTCTGTCACCCTCACTGGGAAGAAGTTCTTTCTCACATTTATGTGGAACCTCCTATGTTCCAGCTTGCACCCATTGCCCCTTGTCCTGTCACTGGATGTCACTGAGAAGAGCCTGGCTCCATCCTCATGACACTCACCCTTTACATATTTATAGACATTAATGAGGTCACCCCTCAGTCTCCTCCAAGCTGAAGAGACCCAGCTCCCTCAGCCTTTCCTCAGAAGGGAGATGTCCCATTCCATCATCTCTGTGGCTCTGCACTGGACTCACTCCAGCAGTTCCCTGTCCTTCTGGAACTGGGGGGCCCAGAACTGGACACAATACTCCAGATGTGGCCTCACCAGGGCAGAGTAGAGGGGGAGGAGAACCTCTCTCCACCTACTAACCACCTCCCTTCTAATACACCCCAGGATGCTATCGACCTTCTTGGGCACAGCCGTGCAAGCGGGGCTGCGGGCAGGGACAGCCATTAGGGTGTCCGGGGGACCGGGTACCACAGGCACCGGTGGCGGGCGGAGGGCCCGGCAGGCAGGGGGTGGGCGACCCGCAGGACACCCGCAGGCCGCAGCAGAGTGCACGGCCAGGCGAGGCGGGACGCGTGGCCCTGTGGCCCGAGGATTCTCCTCGCCAGCCCCCCAGAGTGCCTCACCCGCAGCGGCGGCGCTGGCGACGATGAGGCAGCTGGGCTTGCCGAGCCGGTCCGCCATGGCGCGGGGCGGGGGCGGCGGGGGCCGTCGCCTCATGAGGCCGCGCATGCGCAGCGCGGGGCGCGCGGGGGACGCTGGGCGGTGCCTGAGGGCGGGAAGCGTGGAGGGCGGGAAGCGTGGAGGGCGGGAAGAGCGGCGGGCGGCGGTCGTGGGGGCCTGTGGGGCCGCCGTGCCTTTTAACCCCCCGGGGCACCGCGGCGGATCATGCGGGTCAGCTGCGGCACCCCCCGCCGCTGCGCTGTATTGCCCCGTGGGTGCGGTGGTGTGTCCCTGGCACCTCTGCGCTGGCAGAGCGGCTGTTTCCTTCGTCACATGCGATGTTGGCGGTTGATTTTTGTAATGTTTTACATTATTTCCCTCGTGGAGTTGATTCTGAGACTTAGGGAGCGCCCCACCTTGATGTTTGGGTTTGATTTTTGTAATGTTTTACATTATTTGCCTCGTGGAGTTGATTCTGAGACTTAGGGAGCGCCCACCTCAGAGAGAGGGAAGCCAGCGATGCCGTGCTGTGGAGCAGATGTGAAAAAGCAGGCATTAGTGTTAAAAAATCAGCTAATTTTCAACACCTGGCTTTTCAACAATGCCCCAGAACCCCAAAAGCCATCCCACAGGGCCCAAGCACCACGGATCGTGGGTTGTGCTGGCAGTGTGTTTCTGACACGTGCAATAAGGAGGAACAAAACTCCTTTGATAAGCCCAAACCAGTCTTAAATCACTGGCTGAAGCTGTTTTGAAATTAACTTATTATCTTGAAACAGGCAATTTTGTTTATTTCTTTGTTCTTTTCTGCTGCAGTGTGCCAGTACCTGTGTACATTTCCGTGGCAGTTTGCTGATGGATTGTGTGAGCTTCGACTGCAGAAGTGTGAGAACCAGACTGATTTTCTCTTTATGGTTGCTTTGTGTGCTCGATGTGAGCCCGCCTCAGCAGGGAGGCTCCAGCAGGAATGGGACCAAGGACATAATTCCCTGTAGCTGTCACCTCCTGAAGGATTCAGATAAACGCACAAGAACCAGTTGAGACCACGATAAGAAACTTGCAAGCTTTAACAATTGGAAAGATGAGCCAGGACAAGAGCAGATATGGAAGAGGAGGCCCAGAGTCCATGGAAAGGACACCCCGAGACATCTCTCCAACCACCACAAGGGACCACCAGAGACCAGTGGAAGTTCCCCCGGGACACCTGAGAGACTTGACACATGCGTTAGTGATACGTTAATTATATGCAAGTATTATAATAAGTTCTGGGAAAAGTAGTGAAATGTAATGCATATGTATGTATGAAAAGGATATAAGCCTGGAGTGATGCCATGGATGGCGTGCACGCTAGGTGGAACGATCCCCCATGCACCCAGCGCTGCCAATAAAGAATACCTGCTTAACAGAACGTTACACTTCTGAGTGTGATCTTTGGTTGATCTCTTAGGTTTTGCTCTTGGTACCCTGCACCCTTGGGATGAAAAACCTCAGGGCTGTTGTGGAGGGACAGACTTTCACATCCCCGAAGGAGCCACAACTAACGATGTGACATGGGATGGTATGAGGCACATGTGGATCTGCTGGACTGGGTTGCAGAGGAAAAATGATGGGTGAAATGGTGGATGAAGAACTGGAGGGACTGGAATGAGCATCAGAACTGCAAATGAAATGCAGCCATCCAAACCTTCCTGCAGCTCTCCTTCCCGTCCCTCGCTTCTGCTCCAGAGTGCTGCAGTGGGGAGGGCCAGGCACCCACCCACCCCAGCTTCAGGCTCAGAAAAGAAGAATTTATTTGCTCTCCTGCTCTTATGAATATTAAGGCAAGCTAAAACTTGAGTCCTCTGCAGTGTTTCTGCAGCAAGAATCTCAGATAATTAATGCTTTTGCAACCAAAGGCTGCCCCTTCTTCCTCAACCCGAGGAGTTTACAGTCTTTGTCTCCCCAGTTACCCCTTGTGAGGACAGATTCTCCTGGGCCACCAGGAAGCCAAAACCAAGCAAATGGCAGCACACCCTAATTTGGCAGGGGAGAGGTCACAGGAAACAACCGTGCAGCGCAGCCTGGAGACAGGACAGCACTGGGATCGGAAAGGGTTTCCTCTGAGGCTCTGGAAAAATCTTTAATTGTTCTACACCTTCATTCCTATATAGGAATGACAATGATCTTCCTTCACCTGCTTTCCTGGGCAGGCTGGAGTTAATTTGGGGCAGGAACTGCCTTTTCTTACAGTTCTCACTAATCCTAGCAAACATTGAGCCTGCAGGACACAGGGACATGAGCGAGGAGTGAGAGGGAGAACTCACACACCCACATACACAAAGATGCTCCCATGAGGAATTATACAATATATCTATGTGTGGATATATATCTCTAGATATAGTTTATTTCTCACAATCCTGGTAAGAGTTACAGGTGTATTGGGAATCATTTACAGTTTCACAGCATATGGAGTGGCCATACAGCTTCTGACGTGAGTAACATACAGTGTGTAGAGAGCACACGATTCCGACCCATCCACCCACCACTCATACAATGGGTTTTCAAAGCTAATACTAGATTCAGCTACGTAGAAAGCCTGGAAAATGTTAGGGTACAGCGTTAGGTGTCGTACAACACTGTCAGTCACGATGGGACAAGCTAAACTACTTTAATTTTCAATCTAGTATTTCTAGTCTACCTGCATTATTGCATTTATACGCTTTTTTTTTTTTTAAGTCAAAGTAAATAGAATACTATATGGGAAAGGAAAAATTCTTGACTATTTTAGGATTTGAGCTTCAGCCCATACAAAGTGTCCATAGAAGCATAGACAAGGTTATAAATTCAACAAGGTATAAATTCGCTGGATAGCTTTGTGTGTAGGTAGGTGTCCATTTCCCTCCAGGAAATGTGTCTAGCAGCATATTGTTTCTGAAAGCAAAAAAATAAACCAAACCTGTATGTTGAACACAGGTAAATATGTGTAAGTGACAAGGAGGTCTCTTTGTACAGGGAAGAAATCAAGGTGTCACTCTGAAAATTACTGTCATTTGGAAAACACATCCAGGGGCTGACCCAAAACCCACTGACACTGTTGGAAAGATGCCTGTGGCTTCCAAGGGAGCAGCAGGCATTTCCCTGCTGCCAGTGTTTGGGCTTTCCACCTGACTTCCAAGGGCTTTGGATCAATCCCTGAAAAAGTAACAGAATCCAAGCAAACCAAAATAAAAATAAAAATAAATAAATCCCCTGTAATCTGACCTTCAAGTTCCCTTTCTACAATTGTAGTTTCTCCATTTATAAACGACCTGCACCTACCACTAGAAGAGAGCTGGTTTTCACTGGAGAGTTGAGACTGCACCTTTGAAAGATTTCAATTGAAAGGGTCCTAACCAGTGACTTGGGAAAAGGCACCAGGCTTAAGAAGGGCTGCTCAAAACTTCGTAAAGCCAAATTATTCACCTGTAGGTTCGGTTGGGTTTTTTTTTAACGTGCCAAAATTGTATGGCACCCTTGTTCTTATCAAATTGCCCCAGAAACTTGGCTGCTGGAAGCTGCTGTGGCAGAACTGGGGTACAATGCAGGTCTTTACTGTTGCAAAGATGATCAAAGATACCTCTCTTCCTGCTGGGAGTTTCAGTGCTGAGGCACCATCATGCACAGGCAGAAAGAACCTGTAACTTTATTCTTGGAGTGCTGCACTGGGGCAAGACCTGAAAAAATAATGGGATCATCTGTGAATGTCAAGCTGGGAGCAACTGAAAGAGAAACAGAAGCAGGAGCAACACGTTGGGCCAAATCCTGCTTAACCCAAGTTATGCTTTTCAGCAAAAAAGAAAAAAAAAATCTATTTAATTTGAAGAGCATAGCATCAAAGAGCAGAGAGCACCCCAACAGAGCACACAGAGTCCAAGGCAGCGAGCAGAACTGCAGCACGGGGTAGAGCCACACATTTGGAAAGCCAGTGGCTGTGTTCTGTCACACGGCTTGCTGGCTTTGGGGACCCACTTCTCAGCACGGTCGGTGGAATGAGATGGGCGTTTTCCAGCAGTCTGGCATTACTCTGTCAAACGGTCACACCTTAGCAGCCCCTTCACAAGGCAAAACCCTCGCAGTGTGCGGTGTCCCCCGTCCTGCAGCATGCCCCAGCACAGGAGCTGAGCCTTCAAGGCCAGCAGAAATGCAGGCCATGGACTTCAGCTGAGAGCCAGTTCTTGAGTGCTCAAGAACCTCTCTTCTTTGCCTGGATTTTTGGTGCTCCAGTAACTGGAGGACTGAAGCAGCACTGGTTTCTGCCACATGTAGTGTGTCAACACTGTGTCAGCATCTCTTGAGCATCCAGAATACCTCGCACGGCAGGCAGGCATCAATCCTGAGCAGAGCTTGTGGCCACGCAGTGACTTGGGAGAGCAAGGACAAGAAAGGGACCTTCCAGCTGTGGTTTTCTCATCTGCTGAGCTCCCATGGCACACAGGAGCACTCAGCATCTTACAGTCTCAGTCCCTTGAGCCTGCTAAGGCCCAATTATTTCATCTACCCAATTAGGGCAGATGAAAACTGTACATTCCCTGATGTGCCACAGTCTCTGCATTCCCTGTAGGAGCTCAGTGGCTGAACAGTGCCTGTATCTTTTGAGTGGAGCTAGCCAAAATCTGCCTCTGCCTTGGGGCAGGGTTTCTGCCTAGCCATGGAGAGGCCACATCTGCTGAGCTGCCTGGGAAGAGAGTTGGGAAAGGAAAGGGAATACAGTGCTGTAGCCAAAGAAGCAGTAAAGTGCAAGCAATGATCCAGATTTCCAGAAACCAGTGTAGCGTGCAGCAGCTGAAGATCTGGCATGAGCAGCCAGCCTAGGAATTTGGGCACTTAATAGGAAAGCGGGTTCACAGGGCTGGACTGATGATCTAAAAGAGAAGAGGAAAAATTGACCATAAAACCCCTTTGCTTGACAGATTAAACTCCCCAGGGCCAGTCAGTCAAGGTAATGAAAGTACATAGAAAAAAGGTTTTAGACAAGCCCAGCCGAGTGGCACACGGGGCATGTCCCAAGCCAGTGTCTCAGTAACACTGCAGTACCCTCACTAGGACCTTGTGTCATCTTCTGAGCTGCTGAATTCAAGATAATTTGCAGGCATCAGAGTTGGTCATTTTTGCCTTGTCCAAGAAAAAAAAACAGAAGTAGGTAAGTACAAAAGTCCTTAGCAAAACTGTTAAAATAATGAAATCTTGCTTCTTTTTCCCTCTGTACTGTTCCTTGTACCCTCTCAGCAGCACAGACTTGAAGCTTTCCATAGAACTGACTGAAATTCCAAGAATTTCCCCTTTCAGATACATTTTTTTCATTGCCTTCCTTCTTTGGTTTGTTTCTTGAAGAATAATTTCTCGAATCTTCAGGACTGTTACTTTTAACCAATTCTAAGAACAGTTTGAAGGATGCTGATCTCTAAACCCCAGTGCCATTTCCAGGAAAGGAAATCTTTAAATCATCTCTCCAAACTCTGGTTGGTTTTGGTTACACTGTCGCTGTTTATACACAAATATTAATGTGGGTGTGAGCATGGCTGCCTCAGTTCATGCCAGAGAAGACTTCCCTTATACTCAGCAGGACTAAGGAATGGGTTTGTCAGTTTAAAAAAAAAAACATAGTATCATAGAACTGTCATCTCAAAGACCTGCAATCATATCCCTGGTGCCAATGAGATCTCAAAGGTCTGAACAGAGCATGGTGAAGCCAATGGAAAAACTCCCCTTGTTTTCAGTAGCCTATGGATCAACCCTGAAACTTTGACTCAGCAGAGACATAAACCCATTTTTAATTTCTCATTCACCCTAAAGGAACAAAAAAGTGCTTTGGGGCAAGGGACTTTTAGCATGAGCCCAAGAGGTTCAGCAAGAACCTTCAAGAACACATTCTCACCCTCCTGAATATGTGCTGCATTATCCTTTGGCTTCCAGATTTGTTTGCATCCTACTGCAGAACTAGTAGGAATCACAGGACTTAGCATATTAAATCAGTAGAAAGAGGAAGCAGAAGTATAATCCATTTCATCTTTCTTAAAGCTAGAAGCATCAAAAACCTTCTAAGTTGTCCAAGAGAGCATCATGGCATCTTTATATTCAACTAAAACTTACAGCTCCTTAAAAACAGATTGAGTCGGGTGTAGTAATTGAATCTATAGTTTGAGTGATAAGCTACATGTCCGAAGTCAGTTTTGCAAATTGATAATTTATAGACTTTGTCAAAAGAGTAAACTAGCAATCTAGATCTCTTCAAATCCCAAGCACAGAATCCAATTAGTTTTAAGCGTTAGTTCATTCTCCCCACGGAGATGTCGCTAGAAGGACTTCATATCACAAACACCACACACAGAATAACAGCAAGCAAATAACGGCGTGTGCTCAGTACAGGAAAAGACAACTATTTATTTAGCACAGCGAGGTCAGTCATTTAAGCCTTCTGCTTCGACAAATTTGGTTTCAATCTCGCTTCGATTCTGAGAGAGGTGAATTTGCTCTTCTCAGCCTAGTTCTCGCTGGGCATTTTGGGGTTTCTTTTCTCACAACGAAACCCCCGCACAGCCTGGCACATTAAGGCAGAACAGGAGGTGTTTGCAAAGAGGATGTCATTTGCACGTCAGGACTGAAGAGCGCTGCCCCCGCCGCGTGCTCAGGGGCTCGTATGGCATCTACGCTGGATCTACCTGACTCGACACTAGACCCACACTTCAAAAAGCACTATGACACAGTCCAGCATCGTTCAGTAGAGCCTAAAAGTGCCTTATTTTAAAGCGAGTAGCCCACACAACTATCCAGGCAGGGGGAACAGGAATTTTGAGCTTCTAGCACAACAGGCACATCGTACATTCAGCAGTTCACTGGCCAGGCATTCTTTGCACTGAGAAGAAACCAGGACCCAAGAGGAATTCAGGTGCTGCATGGCATGATGCAAATGGCACGAAAAAAGACATCACGGACACTGTGTGAATGCAGGGGAACAAAGGAAGGGGCATCTCCAGGTTGATTTGTGGTTTTCCCCCCCCCAGACTGCAGTAATATAAACATATACGGATGTATACATATATATGCAAAATACTCAAGGAAGGGTGGTGTATATACACAATCACACACAAACACAAGTGTTTTCCAAACCAAACTGCCAAAGAGGTGGGTTCCAGGCAGTGGACAGCAATGTTGAGAGATCACAGTAAGCAGAAAATCCCTTATGAACAGGACATACCACGTTCATTGCCTAGGGAGGACTCACGCGTGGTTCCGTACCCAGGTGAGCTGCGGTCCCATCGCCATCTCGTGATGTGTTTCTGGATGAAGCTACTGGCCTTGCATCTCAGTGCACTAGGGACAGGGGGGTTTGGGGATGGACAGAAATGGTTAAGGCCCATGTTGGCTGAAATCTTTTCCCCCCCCTTCTGTTGCCAAAGGTTAAGTCAAGGAAATTAAAACACTTTAGAAAGTAAAATAGGAGACTCAAATGAAGCAGGTGTTTCTTTTTCCTCCCCCTGCATCTATCTATGCTGGTCAGGGCAGAATAGACAGATGCTGTATTAAAATGTTGTCACACACTGCTAAAAGAAGTAATCATATGCCAGGGCTGAGAGAGAGGGAACAGACAGGGCAGGGAGAAGCATCTCTTGAAGACAGACCTCCCACTCGCAGGCAGAAGTCACTGCCTGGAAATCACCACCCTACTTCGGCAAAACATGACTCAGAGCAGGGCAGGGCTGATTTCCCTTCCTCATGAGCAACGTAAGCTAAATTCCCCTACAGCCAAGAGCTTTGTGCTTCAGAGATCTGAGGGAAAGGGAGCCCAGGAACAACCATCCCTCCTTCCGAACCCCGGCAGCTTGGATCCGTGACTCTGCACCCAGTGGGCACAGGCGCCCTGGTCACGAAGGTCAGGTTCCTGCAGGACTGCACTGCTGTTTGCTTCTGGCTCATGCACCCAGATTTGCCCTGTGTGGAACCAGGATGCAGAGCCCAGGGTGCCAGCAGGAGCAGGGGGAGCTGGTATGCAATGGGGGTCTGTCCCCAGCATGGCAAGAGGATGTGCCCAGGGCACTGTCAGGGTCTGGGGGCTCTGCAGACTCTTAGTGTAGGTGCAGCAGCCTCACCGTGGCCTCTTGCAGAGCCCTGCTGCAGTCACTGCAAGGGAGCTGTGCTGGGACAGTCACATCTCTGCTTTCCAAATACCTTCCCTATTCCTTTTCTTGTTTGCCCTCCCCTTTCCCCTGCAAAAAAATACAGCCTCTGGATATCTGCAAAACAGGAGGAGGGAAAAATCACTTCTCTAGACAAAAGTTGCACTATAGAAACACCCCAAGGAAATTCTCCAGGCTGTGAGTGATACACTCCTGCTAGGAGTCACCCACGAGACATGCCTTAAGCTACCAGGATTTCCCCTGGGGCTGTGGCCCTCGTTCCAAAGGGCACAGTGAACCCAACATGCCCACCCTGACTCTGTGCTGTTACCGGTAGAGGCAGACAAATGTCAGCTGCTGTTCATCAGGAGATGGCATCCGATACCCCCAGAGGCTGGGCACCCCTGGGAGTACTTCATCAGCCTTGGGGAAAAGAGGATGACAAATCTCACCACAGGAATGTTTGGGGAAGCCATATGCAGTCAGCAGACCAAATCTGGAGGTAAATAAGACAGACTTGAGCCAAGAGAAGAATTGCCAGGTGAGGTTCTGCACACCCACCACAGCACCCACTAACCTTGCCAGCAGCAGATACTGCAAAGGCAGCACCTGTGGAACATATTCCTTTCTCTGGCCCTGTACCTGCAGAATTTATACAATCTATACCTCCAGGCTCAATTAAAGACGTAGGACTAACGCTTTTTAACCAAACTCACTCCACTTTGTCACAGTCTCTTGCTAATCATCACTTCAGAACCCTGCCCGTTGGCTGCAACTGCTGCTGAGCTCCGGAGCCTGCGGTTCTGACTTCATCTCATCTCTGACCTAATTTAAAAACAAAACATCAGGTCTTTGGTGCAAGACTCATTTTGCAGTAGTGCAGCAGCCAAGAGTAGTCTAATGGAAACTTTCAGAATAAGGAGATCTGCCCACTTCTTGGTGTTAGGGGCAGGGCATCAGCCAATGCACTGAACACCCTCTCTCACCACCTGCCTTCCTTCTCCCCTTCACAAGGGATGGCTTTAGAGCTGAGATTCTCACTGACAAAACCAGGCTGCTCCCGAGGGCTGGGAATTTGCTTCCCTTTCCAAAGCATGGAAGAGTCACAAATCCCTACTACTGTCATAGGAGGGAGGTAACAAATCTCCCCAGGACAGAGACTTCCAGTGCCCTTGAAGAGGGTTTCTCTGCTATAAAGCCATGTTCTCATGGGATCCCAGGTCCTCTCTGCCCCTGAAACCAGCTCACATCTCCACTTTTTCTACCTTCTCATCTACTGAGAGACCACAGCCTCCAGTGGGGAAAAAAGCAGGTGACAAGTCTGATCCAAAGCCCAAAGAAAGGAAAAGAGAGAGTCCAGCTGACCTCGAGAGAGTTTGGGCTGAGGCCACAGCATCCTGCAAAGCCCAGCCTAACTTTAGGAAATACTAGATCCAAAACAAAGTCTCTCTGTCCCCAGACGCTGCCCGTATGACCTTGGCAAGCCATGGGACCCTGAAGGCTGCCTGCCAACGTGCCACAAACCAAGCAGATGGCAGCTGCTGTCTGCCTGAAACCAGCACGGGACATCACCAGGTACCTCCACACGCTGCCAACTGTGCTGCCGGTCACAGCACGGCCCCTCTGCTCACTCCCCCACTGGCAGCTCAGCCAGAGAAGTGACTTGGTGTGATGTCCCAAGCTGCAGACTCAGCTCTGCCATGCTGCAGCCTCAGCCTCCAGCTACAGCCAGCCTGTTTTCTCTGGGGTGCTTTCAAGTTGGGTTTTTTAAAGTAGGTTGATGAGCAGCAGGTACACAAGACACTTATTAGAGATCACACTTTGCTGTTTGGGTCAAGGGGCTGCATTTGCCCAGCACTTCCACTGCCCCAGGGGTGCTGGATAAACACCAGCCCAGCACATGGGGACAGGCCAACTGGGTCTGAGCACGAGGTTCTGTCTCCCCATACATCATCTTCACCACAACCCAACTGAAAAACAAACCAAACAGAAACCAAAACACAAAGCAAGGACTCTGGATGGGACGTTGAACACTTTGGACTCGAAAACAGGGGACTGCAAGAGAGGTGGGGGTGTCTCCCAGGGAGGACAGCAGGGGAGGGGAGGGGACACCGTCATTTACACTGATCAGGAGAAGCTGTAATCTATACACAGTGGTATAAGCCAAGATATAGTACATGAAAGAACACACTGAGTGCATGGAGTTACCCACACTGGGTCAAACTGGCACAGTTGTCTTGAACAGACTCTTGGAGTTGCAGTTGGTGTGCATTGTTGACCTATCTAGCTCGCTCTATATATATATAGGTATGTATAGAATTTCTCTGCATGCATTTGTCTCAAAAGGAGCTGTACAGCTGGGTTGGGTTTCTCATCCCCACCCTGTCTCCGTCTTCATTTTTTCCGGGCTAGGAACGCCACTCCCACAATCACAGCGAGCGCAGCCACCGCCACTCCTCCGACGATGATCAAGGGCTTCATGTTGTCGAAGATGCTGCCTGGTGACTCCTCGGAGCCGTTTCCCTTGTGGTCAGAGTCAGGGGACTGGCCGGTGGCCTCTTGTGTCTCCGTGGCGGCAGGGCTGGGTTTCAGGTTGCTGTGGTTGTTCACGACGGCAGCATCGCCACCTGCCTTCTTGGTGGCAGAGGTGGCAGTGGCAGGAGCAGGTGGCTCTTTGGGGATCTCCTTCTTGTCTGCATTCGTGGCAGGCCCAGGGTTGGGCTTTTCTGGCTTTCCAGAGCTGGGGGTCTTGGCGTCGGGTTTGTTTCCGCTTCGGACGTTACCTTTGGAATCCATCCCTCCGGGTGCTGCGGGCAGCGACTGGACACCACGCAACTGGGGCTATCCCAGCTCTTCTCCTCTGCCCAGCTGCTGGAGAAAGCAGAGGAGCCACCTGAGCTCGACCCCTTGGAGCAGCTGTCTTGGGGTGCTTCTCACACTGGTGGTGACCTATCTGGACATGATACAGCACCTGCAGAGGAAGCAGAGCGATGAGAGGTGAGTGAAAGGACAGAGCAAGCCAGTGCTGTTCTACCTGGAGGCAATGGGGGACGATAGAAGATGAAACTGAAAACCTGTTGGCTCTCTTTAGTAACTGTGAACTGCATTCAAGGCATCTACCACAGTGCAAGACCATCAAACACATCAGACTACCATCTATGGCTGCCACAACTGGGCTCCGTGCGTAACCAGAACAAGCCCCTCCTGGCCATGCGGTGCCTTTTCTCAGTATGAAGATGAGATATACTCACATCCAAGCAAATAAATCTTACTTTTCCTCTGCTCAGCCACAGCTCCCTTCCTCCTGGGTAAGGAGAGAACATTTTGTTCGATGGGAAAGCAGATCAATAGCTCCTCCCTGCTTGTAGCTCACCCTCTGCCCTTCTTTTTGCAGCACTATCCCAAGTGAATTTTAGGAAGTGGTTAATAAGTGATCTTGTGGGATACCCTCCATCCAGGTGGGTACTGCAGGAAAACCAGGATTAGTTCCTCAGTTATCACAGGTATCAGAGCTACAACAATTATTGCTGTCAGCATTTCTGCTGGAGCTACAGCAAAAGAAGGTAAGCACCAGATCCGTGTATTGACTCCAGTGCACCCGCATGAATTTAGGGTAAAGCTGGATCTCACGGTGACTGGGAGATCTCATCCCATCTCCTCCTTGCAGTGCCTAGCTGGGCTTGCCTACAGAGCCCAGGAGGATGTCAGAAATAATGCAGGTGAGCAGCTTGGAGCCATTTTCCCCAGAGAAAGCAGCAAACAGCACAGCTGCACCCAGGGAGTTCAGCAAATGGACAAAGTGGGCTTCAAAGGGTCATAAACACAATTAAAACATCACCACAGCAAGCCTCACTGGGCAGCAACCTAGGCAGGGTGAGCCAGGGGATGGAGCTCCCGTGGCTACAGCCTCTGGACAATGGGAGGAGAGGAGAGGGCTGCTGGGGCAGTTTGCCATCGGGGCTCTGATGGTGCAGGGGAAATAACGAGCAAACAGGAGGCAGCAGTCAGAGCTGAGTCGCCTGCTTCATTACCTCCCCGCCGACCTTGGGCACCGCCAGCAGCTCTCTGCCTGCTCAGTGACATAAGAGCTTATTAGCTGTCTGCGTTGGAAATGAAGATGCTCCTTGGACCTCTACAGACAGAGGTTTCTTCCAAAGTGTCTCAGAGTACAGGTCACACTAATGACAGACAGGGAGAAGGTCCCAGGGTTGCAGCAACAGCCTGTGCTGCTGCCTCTTCTGGGAAACGAGCTAAGAAATGTGGTGTTTTAATCCCCACCTGACCTGGAGGAAACCTACTACAGAAATGCCAGGTTTGGGTCCAAGGCAAAGCTGGGCAACAGCTTACAGCTTGGTATGAGATGGAAACTGCCCCCTCTCCTGCTCTCCCTTGCAAGCCGTTGTTTGATGGCCATCATCCTCTCCGAAGCCACTCAACTGGAGCGGACTGAGGGCACTGCAGCACCCTGGGTGCTGGGAAGTATTTGGTGAGATGGAGCCCTAAGGTCTCGAAAAGGCCTTGGATGATCCAAGCTGGCCAGTTTTGAAATAAACCACTAGGAGGTGAGAGGCAGATAATCTGTCCCCAGGGTTTCATAGCCAGTGTTCAGCAGATAGTTGCTTAGATTTTCATTTCAGTCTAATGCCAAGCTCCTCCCATGGAAGAAAATAATGCAATAATCATCAAATAATCAATCTTCCCATGGAATAATGATAATAAACCATCTCTTCAGTTGTTTAAAAACCAGCAGTCACATTTCCCTGGCAGTTCTACATGGGTTGGATATAAAAAAAACATAGTCCCTCTGACTGCAGCTGAGCAATACTTACATTTCTGAGTCTGTGATGTTAAACCATTTTGGAAAACCAGACCACCACCACTCTCCTCTTGCTTCACTGAAGATGCAAGACACACTTGGGCATCTGGTATCACACAAGCACAATCCCAGATGCTCACCAAGCTTAAGACCTTTGCTGTGGCTTGGGACTTGGTAGATAAACATGTAGTCCTGGCTAAGTGCAGGAATATTTTCCTCTCCTTGCTCCTTTTGCAATACCTCTGTGGATACCACCTGCCTCCCCTTTTCCTCCCTGCTGCCTCCAAAGAGCGTTCGTACTGCTCTGCTCAGTAGAAATCCTGTGTACATCCTACGTGCCAAGGCTGCATGCAGCTGCTCACAGGACTCTGCTCCTCTGGTTTGGGAGCAATTTATCCTCATTTTACACCTGGTACAACCACGACAAAGAAATAGGAAGCGGGACCCAATATTGAAGCAGCCAGAGGTTAAAGCAGGGAGAGTCAGATTTGTCATGTCATAAATATTAAATTACCTGTCCTGTCACTTTGATATCAATTAGCTGGGCTGCTCACACACTCTCTAGCATTTGTGCAGTTATACTAGACAAACCATGTGTTCAACTTCTGCTGCTTTCCCTAGGAGAGCCATGTGCAGCCTGCAGAGATGGTGGGGGTAAATCACAGAGGGGGCAAACTGGCCTCTTTGCTGAGAAATTGGGACTCTGCACAGCCCAAGTACCTCAGGTTATCCGTATCCTCTCTCACTCACACCTCTGATTGATCAGGTCTGGATTCCAGACTCCTGGAAGCTGGTTTTGCTCAGCACCAATGCTGTGCCATGTCCCACTGCCACAAACAGCCCGTTACAGAATTGCTGGATTTCTAAGTAAGTTTCCACTAAAAGCAATGCAAACCCCTCACACAGGTTAGAAGAGGTTTTAAGAGATGTAGAAACCAAACTAAGCCAAAAATCAGTATCAGCAGTTCTTAACCATCCCCGTGAAAGGGAGTTCTGCCAGTGGTTTTCTGTCACTGGAACCAGCCACGGAATCGCCCAGCATCCCTGGTTTGGTTGAGGAGATGACATCAAACCCGCAGCTGAGAGGCTCAGGCAGCCTTTCTGCTGGGTTGGCATCATCAGCCATCTGTGCTGCCCTCCTCCTCTGGACCCAGGGTACCCCTAGCAGCACATCCTCTTCCACCATAGTACTTAACCCTCTCCTGTATGTTATTAACCACCTCCCAAGCAGACTCCTCACCTTGGATACCATCCCTTCCTTTCACTCCCCTTTCCAGTCCTGTGCTTTCGAGGGCATGAGTATGTGCTTTAAGCACCCCTGTGTCCCACAGACTGAAAAGAAAGGTGCTTTCCTCCTTTTCAAAAACTAAGACTGCATGTACATATGTGAGGGTTTTTCCCCCTGCCTGTTATCTCCTTTCTTCCCTCATTCCATCACACAAAGCTTCTCTCTAATGATCTGTTTCTCTACCTTTGCTTTCTTCTCTATAGCTCCTCACATCTATTTATTCCTCCCTTCCCTCTTCTCAGTTGCTGTCTCTGCCTGTCTACCCACTCCTCCCCCTTCCAGCTCCCTCTCTGCCTCCTACACAGGCAGCAGCACTTTGGGAATAAGGTTTTGTGCAAAAGAGACTTCATTCCCTCCCTCTCCCCCCCTCCATGCTATTTCTTTGTTTAACAATCTGTGCCTTTTCAGGGAGGTTTTCACTTGCTAGCAGCTAACCAGCTCTTTCCCAGGCTGGGAAGAGGGAGCAGAGATCATGAAACCAGGGATCAAGGAGAAAAAAAGAGGAAAAAAAAAAAGCCCTCCAAGTTCCTGCTGCTGCAAGAGGCAGCACACAACCACCACAGCCCTCCTGGGATGCTTTGGGCTGTCGCAGCTCTCAGTCAGCGCAGTCAGGCTCACTCAGCCAAAGCAACGGGGTCGATGCAAGGAACAGCTTTCCTTGGCTCCCTGAAGGGCACCTTTGCTGTCTCCCCCCCCCCCAGCAAATTAGCAAATACGTTTATTCACCTGCCTGCTGCGTGCACAGATTGGAGCCGCATCAATCCTGCGCCGAACGCAGATGAGTCACTGCTGGCTCTACCCTAAGGGACCACCGTTAGGAGGTCCTCCCCCCTCTGCAGAGACCAGACCCCTCCCCAACCCCAGTCATCTTCCCCTCACTGTTTCAAGCCAGAATACCCAGCAGCTTTGCAGGGCTGAGGAGCTGGTGTGGGGTCTGGGAGGCACTGGGAAGCTGCACCCCAGAGATGTGCGCGGGGTCACAGCGATGCTGAGCACAGGGGGCTTTCCCTCCTTCATGAGAAGCACACCATTGCCATTGGGTCCTCAACTGCCACACTGACAGACTGTCAGCAAGAAAGCATTCAGCCAGCACAGTGGGGTCATCAGTCTGACTTTATCCCTGCAACAAAGGTCCATCCACACTCTCCAGGTCCTCCAGTTGAAAACAGCCTCAGAAATGGCTACTGACCACATCAGACCTGTAGCAATGCTGTGCAGAAAGAGCCAGAGATGGCAGGAAAGACCTTATCTGTCCTCAAATCTTCTTCCTCACCCTCTAATCTCCCCTTCACTTCTCTGCCATTCCCACCTGTCTGGAAAAAAAGCATGAAGGTTTGCCTTTCTGGGGCGAAGAGGAGCGTTCTAAGCAGCAAAGCCCCATTCTCTTAAGTATCATGGCCTGTGTTGGCTTTTGGGCAAAGAATTAAATGGGTCCCCATTACTAGGCAAGAATTATTGCTTCTTGCTGCCTCATCTCCACTGTCCCCTTAGCCTGAAGCAGCTGAAGCACGGCAAAGAGCATCCCACAACTCCACACTGCTGGAGCCAGGCATGGTAGCTGAACTCCCACGGGTTGGGGACAGAGGTCACCTGCAAGGGGACAAGGAATGCAACTGAGCCTGCTCTCAGTTCCCTCTGAAATGACATAGCTGGAAGTCAGCAAGAGCTGAAAGCACTCAGCAGTGCTGGAGGAGATGGCTTGTGCTTCTCAGGACCAGCCCCCCTCCTTCCTGAAGCTAAGGGAGGGCTTTGAGCCTGGGAACACATCACCCAGCGCAGTCCTCATCAGATTCTTCACTCAATTGCTCTTACACCAACAGAGTGAGAAGTTTTCAGTGTCACAGGGGAAGAACATATGCTGAATACCAATTATTTCAAATCCCTTCAGCAGGATCTGTAAGTCTCAGCTGGCAAGCCTGCATTTGGTCATTGAAGACCAAACTAGCTTTCTCAGGGACAGAAATTGGCCCTCTTCTCAGACAGCTTCCCTTTGAGTGCAATTTGCACCTGCCAAAACTGGCTCACAGGACTGCATCACCGTCACAGACTGGGGTGCCAGCACCAGCTGGGAGGTGCAGAGCAGGTCATTTTAGACTGAAGCCTGCAGATTTTGTTCCTGTGGCAAACAGTGCATAAACAGGAAAATTAGAATTTGGCCACTTCAAAGAGGCACCTGAAAATATATAACTTCCTGAAAAGGG
This sequence comes from Podargus strigoides, assembly GCA_028020825.1. NCBI lineage: Eukaryota > Metazoa > Chordata > Aves > Caprimulgiformes > Podargidae > Podargus > Podargus strigoides. The sequence continues at coordinate 17,601,853 of CM051633.1, read as the reverse complement.
ACAGAGCAAAACCAAGCAGTGTTCTGACTGCAAAAGTTAAGGCAGGTATGAGCTGAAGAGACTGGGATTGGGCTGTTAGAAATTGAGGGCATTCCTGGGGGGATGAAGTGCTGCCACAGGCTTCCTCTGGGACCTTTGCATGGAATAAACTCTCTCCTTCAGTGCACATCAGTGCAATACAGGGGCTGAACTCACCAGTGCAAGACCCTCAGATGGAAGACAGCACAGTCATCTGGAGTGTTATCACCACCAGAGGTCTTGGCTGAAGTGGCCAGAGGAAAATCAGCTGGAGCACACAGCTAAGGTGAGTTCACCACGTGCTGAGAAAAGTAAAAAGGATCCTGATGTGACAGATTAATGCTCCTCCAAGAAGTCTGAGGTTACGGACCACGGGCAGTGACTGTTCATTGCCACTTGCCATTTTATGGCAAAAGAAGAAATTGGCTGCAAATCGTATTGCCCTGGAGAAGGCACCATTTCAGAGAGCCATGGGTGCAGGGTTTGGGGTGCCCCTCCTAAGATCCTGAGGCTCAAACCCATTCTCACCTCCTTTTCTTCTCCCAAAGATTAGCAAAGCTCCCCATACACCAAAGGGGCTTGGAAGAGACAAGCAAAGGAGGGACTGCAGGAAGGAGTGCAAGTCCTGGCTGGTTCAGCTCAATAGCACGTAAGAAACCATCAAAACCCATCCAAAAAACATGAGGATTTGTCCCTCCACAGCTGCTAGCTGAAGGCAGAGCTGGAATCACACTTCCAAGTTATTTTAGGGTAGAAATTAGAATCAACTTGCTGATTCACAGCCAGGCTGGCCCTGTTTTCCCCTGTGGGCTTCACCTTAACGAAGCCACTGGCTCAAACACAGCACCTCCACTGCCCTTTGAGGACATCAGAGAATCCCATTGCTTCTGGAAGCCCAAGGGGAATCATCAGTCAGTCATGTCTTTTCATTTTTATAGCTCTGCTTCATCTCAGTGTCTGCTCAGCAGCTCACTGGGCTTCTGTGCCCAAGTGAGAGGAGAGCAGGGATCTGCCATTTCATTTGGCCACAGAAACCCAGTTTCTCCAGTTCTTTCTCCCAGGATGTGCTCTTCCATTTCTCCAGGCTGATCTCCTCCAGTGCCAGACTCAGACCCAACAGTTTACCCTGGACATCCAAGGATCCCACTCACCTCTTCCCCCAGGCAGCTCACCCTGACCCTGCAGCGCGGGGAAGGGACAGACAGCGAGCGACGCGTGGGAGGCTGAGCTCGTGCAGCGGCTGCGCTCGGTGGGAAATGAGGACACCTCGTTTTCCACCTTGCTCATTAATTTGTGCACACAATCAGACCTTTGCTCTCCATACAGGAATACCAGTGATGCAGCTTGGAGGAGCACCCACTGCCCTTTGGAAAGGGTCCTCAGGAGTCTCTGCCTGTTTCATCACCCAGGGAGTGGAAGGGTTTGGGGTCAGTCTCCTGCCCCATACCTTCTGCATGGTTCCTTCTGCACCCAAGCAGCATATTTTGTTTCCCAGGGCTTCAACTCCTTTCTGGGCTGCTGGGGGAATACGCATGTTAAAGGCTGGGAGATGCCAGGCAAGCACCCCGGCTCAGCGATGGCAGAGCAGTGTGACTAAGCCTTTTCCCCCATCCCCAAGAAGTGCTGTGAAGACAGATGAGGTAATGCACTGCCTCTCAATATTACCATAAATATTAGAACAGCTTTACATAAGGAGCTGGTGTTCATTCAGCTGCCACGGGCAGCTCTCTGAGGAGGATTTTACCTACCCCACCATTTATTTGGGTCCTCCCCTCCTGACAACACACAGCACATGTGGTGAAACACAAGGATGGTGGGAGTCGCTTGTTACAGATGCTGTTAAACATCTCAACGTGCTGAGGCTGTGCAGGGAGCCAGTTGTGTCTGCCAGCCCTCCCAAAGCTGAGCCTTGGGGACAGCACCACCACGTTACAGCGAACGCTGCTGACCCACTTCACTCTGATGAGATATTTATGAACCCTTTTCCCAGTCTGTCGTTTCCCTCCCTCCTCCCCAGCCCTGGATTAAACGTTTCCCTCTCAAACAAGCCCTGTGAATCTTGACTTGGAGAGCGTCAGGTGCTGGCAGGACTTCACCAGGCGGCAGCAGCAGCTTCAAATCGCTGCCACGGAGGGAGATTTGCCAGCAAAGCCTCCGCTCCACGGCTGCGTCAGTCCTGCGGTTGCACTGGGACCCAGTGCTTTGTCACCCCTCCAACCAGTGCTGGCACTGGCCAACAGCACAGCCCAGAGCGTGGCCAGCCTTGCAGGACCCTCCCTGTGCCCCTGAGATGTGTCACCTCTCTCCTGACCTGGGTGATGCAGTGTTCAGAGGCTGGGCTGTGCCTGGCACCACGGCGAGGTGTGGGACAGGACGGGCTCTTGTCACCCAGCACAGCTGGCTTTGCCACACATCTGCCAAGGGAACGGCTGTAGGACACAGCTCCTGGGCACCCCCATGGGCCAGTGACTGCAGGGATGGGGCAGAGCCCCAGCTTGCAACACAGGTGCCAATGTCCTCTCCAGAGGCTGCCCTGCCACACAGGTGACACAGCATTCTGGAGCCCCACAGCCAGCCCTGTCACACCCCCCACCAGCAGGAGCCCAGAAAAAGGCTAAACAGCCTTTTTCTACACCATGTCCTCTGTGGGAGAGGATGTCTGAGCTGAGCATCACATCTGCGAGCCACTCCTGTCCTGTCCCCAAAGATCTCACTGGGATGCACGTGGCAGACATTTTATGCTCGGAGAGATGGAGGTGACACTGCAGACACACACCACGCTCCTGCCAGTAGCTTTACTTTTATTCTCTTGTATTTTTAAACCCCAAACACAGCTCTGAGTTCTTCAGGTGCCCTGCCTATACACATACACAACAAAAACATACTCCACGTTTTTGCTCCATCATCTTCTCTCATCCTACATGACAATAAAGCAACAAGAACCACGAGAAAAGGTATAAACCTGAGACTTTGCCCTTCAGCCTGCAGCATCAAGGAGGGAAGGACGCTTGCTGCTGTTCCAGCCTGTCCTCCAGCAGACCCACAGCGAGCTCCTGCCGCACCGTCCACAAAGCTCCTGCCAGGGCACCTCGCAGGCACCAGCCCAGGCTGAGGAGCACTCACAGCTCACTTCAGCTTCCTGCTCACAGCTCTATTAAAAACACACAGGCTGCTGCCAGAAACCCCAAGCAAGCCCACTCCTTCCCTCCTCCATCAGGGTTCACCACGCATGGTCCCCAAGCAGCGACTCGTCACCCAGACTCCGTGGTGCCTGGCACCCTGCGTGCCAACACAACCCCCTTGCTCATGCCTCAGCTCACAGCTGTCCCAAAACCCAGCAGAAATGAGGAAAGCATTACCAAAACAGCCCTGGGAACTAGAAGGTTTTGTCTCACTCTCCAGTGGTGCCAGTCACATGCTCTGAGTGATGTCCATAGGGGTGGGCACTGAGTTACACCCAGCATGAACCCAACCTGGTCACTCCTGGTCACCCAGTGCAGCAGGACTGGCTGTGCTCTCAGCCACAGATCACAGCAAAACTGTTTCTAAAATTAGAGAGAATCTGAAAACACTTTGCTGAGATCAGGTTGGAGATATCCTGCACAGCCTGGCGTCTTGGGGTCATAACACAGTGCGTGGGTCCCCGGAGGGGACTGTCATAGCTAAACCAGTTGCAGAGCACCTCACTTTGCTGTGCTGTCCTGGCTTTAATCCTGTGTTTGAGCCCCCTCAGACACAGAATCAAACACTGCTTTTCCACTTTATAGTTCCTTTTTTTGTAGTGGAAGACGACTGTAGCTTTTACTCTTCAAAAAAAATCACGAGGTGTCAGATCTTGAGCCTCTCCCTGAGCATCACTGACCCCGAGACAGAAATTCACAGGAACAAAGGCACGGATTTTCAGCCAGGATGGCTTTTTTCCATGGCAGCTGGTTGGCAGGACGCTGGGTGGAAGCACTGGAGTTCTTTTAACGGGGAGTGATTCAGGAGGTGCGGTGGCAGACGCGCAGCAGCGACACAACCACAGAGCCAGAACCCACAGGCGTGACGTGTCCTGTGTCCCAGGCTGCTGTGCCACCCCTGCATCCCACCCTGGGCACCTCCCCATCTCTCTGCTTTCTGCCACGCTCACCAGTTTGCAAACACACCCATTTTGTTTCGTTAGAACGCTTTCCTGGCCCTCCCAAAGCCAGCGGCTCTGGGGCACTGGGGACAAGTGGCTGCACTGAAAGGTGGCACATCACTTCCTGGGGACAGGCTGGCACCTCCTGTGAGACCAGAAGGGAGCCCAAAAGCCCCAGCAGGAGCTGGCCCAGCAGCCTCCCATTGCAGCCCTGCTGTTAAGAAGCCAATTATTGTCCTTTCAAGCCCAGCTTTACAGCTCAGCAGCAGTGACACCTCTTCCTGCGTCATCTGGAGGTCCACACTGCTTCTGGCTCTGCTCAGCTGCCTTCCCAGATCGCTGCTTGCTCCAGGAAGAAGGTTAGTGCCACCCCCAGGGAATAGATAAGCCATTCCCCACAGCATCCATCCTCACAGCCAGGCTGGGGCTGTGGGGCAGCTCTCGGGTCCCTGCGCTGCCATCATAGGAATAACACTGGGGCAGGCTCTGCAAGTGTCCCATGCCACCTTTCTGCCTCTGGGGGTGAGCAACTCGCCCCTCTCCACCTCGAAGCCCTGCCCTTTACACCGAGCCTGCCAGCACTTGGAAAACTGCCTTTGGCAAGAGGGCAGATGCTGCCAATTCGGGGGGCTGCTCCCCAAGCAGCCAGGAACTGGTACCCAGAGGCAGGAGGCTGATTTCCTAACAGATCCTTGCTTTTAACACCCCCTCCTGACAGTCAGTGCATCCTGTAGCTCTCAAATTCAATATCCACAAGCAAAAAAAAAGAGGAAGGTTATCTCTGACACAGTAAAATAGCCCCAGCCACTGCAGTAAGCAGCAGAAAAATGAGCAGCTCTCTTTGGCTTATGAGCATCCTAAACCCATCCCTTCAGACTGATGAGGGATTGCACCAGGCTTTCGTGGCATCACCTGCCTTTGCAGCTCAGCTGCAGCCAGCAAAAAGATTACAGAGGCAATTCTGCATGTGCAGAGCCAGGTCCTGAGCCCCACAGCCCAGGGATCTGCAGGCATCAGCCTGAAAGCTGCTGCTGTGCAGCTGAAACGTAAGAAGTGACTGCAGGCTGGCGAGGGGCCGATTCAGCACGAGGCAGTGACCTTCCAGGGAGGCTCCTGGCACGCTCTGGGGTAAAGCCCATCACTTACCGTGTGCAGCAAAGCCAGAGCACTCTCCCTCCCTGCAGAAAGCTGGGAAGGAGCTGGGGAAGGATGGCCAAAGCTCCTCCAGCACAGAAATGCTTGCTCAGAGAGCCCCATCCCTCTGTCCCCCCAGCCTGCCAGCGGAGGGGATGGATGCAGAGGGATGAGTATCCACATTTAAGGGGGTTTTCTCCCCCTTTCCTGCCACAATGTCACAGGGTCAGAGGCTGGCGTTGGGCACCGTGGCTGAGAAAGATGGAAAATACTGAAGGTCAAACCTGTGAAGGTCAAACTTTTGGAGGTCAGTCCCGAGATGGAGCAGGGAGCTGAATCCAGCATAGTCCATCCTCCCTCTCCTGACAGCATCCTGCCCAAGCCCCACCCAGGAAAACGGGGCTGCGACAGGAGAGCTTCCTCCTCTCGCCCCAGTGCCGAAGTTTCGCCAGACTGACCTCGATTCAAGAATAAAAATCCTTTTCCTTCCCACCCCAACCCCACCAGAAGCTACCAGATGGTCACAGAGAACCAAGCAGGGGCAGGGATCACATCAACAGGTCTCTGCACGCAAACAGGGCAGGGGTGCACAGATGCAGAGAGGGGCAGGGACACTGGACATCCCCCACCCCATGCATTCATCCCTGGAAGCAAACACCTTCAAAGAGGTGCCCTGCTCTGGTGTCATCCTCCTCCTCCTCCCACACATTCAATGTGATCTTCTCCCCATAGCTTGAAACAGGCACCTTTTTTATCATCTCTCTCCATTTTGGGCAGATTTCCCTTTGTGAGCTCGTTCCCAGCACAAACCAGGGTGGGGGGGATATCAAAGAACACCCCTTTGCTATCAAAGTGCCTCTGCCTAACAGAACCACCCCCAGCATCTTCCTTGGGAGAGGTGAACACCAACAGCCAGGGCTGCTGGCTGCCCCCGGCCACGCTCGCCTCCTGCCTTAGCCGACAGCAATTAAACACAAAGGGCAAATCCCCCCACCCGTGCAGGCAGGAGAGGACACGCAGTGGGGAACCTGAACAAAACCTGGCAGGGTTTGGGGCTGCGAGGTTTGAGCTGGGATGCTGCCTCCCCTCCTCCCTCCCAGCACAGCCCCGTTTCCGGCACATGGCCGACTCCGCTCCCCCGTGCTCAGAGCCATTCTGCCTCCAGAGCGCTCCGGCAGCGTCACCTCCATCTCCAGCCATCCCAGTGCCGTGCTGGTCCCTTGCTGGAGCGCGGTGGCAGCTGGCAGTGGGCAGCCCAGCTCGGATCAGGCGAGCACAGCACACCCCAAGGAGGGGTCGCAGGGACGCGGAGGCAGAAATCCCTTCCTGACCTTCAGGGAGCTGCTCAGGGCCAGGCATCCTCACTGCGCTCGTCGATTTGGGTTAAAAAAAAAGCATTTTTGCTTATTCCCAGGGAGAGCTGCGTGGATACGGACTCCGAGCCGGGCGGCATGGCAGCCCCTGGCCTCCATCCCGGGCAGCTGCGAGGAGGTGGGCACTCACCTTGACCAGGTAGACTGTCTCTGTTTCGCTACGTCACCCTGAGCGGGGGCGCTGCCCACCGACAGCTGGGGACCCCCAGCAGCTCTGCCCCCTTGTCCCCCCGGGTCCCCGTGTGCGAGGGGGGAAGGAGCAGCCCTTACCTGCCGTCCTCCGGGCGCTGCACGGGTCACACCTCGGGAGCTGGCTCTTGCGCAGAGAGGAGGGAGGGAGGAAGGCAGAGGAGGGGGGGGTGAAACTTGGGAGTTTCCCACAATGCACCTCTGCAGACTGCATGAAGATGGAGAGCAGGGGAAGGGGGAGGAGACAGCGCTCCAATCCGGAGGGAAGGGCTGGGACTTTGGGGTGCGGGGACTCAGGATGCCAAGGGGGGGGGGCTGGCAGGGTGGTTAAGGCAGGCCAGATGCGTCTCCACACCCCCTGTTATTTGGAGCTGAGCCCAGGGCTGTCCCTGCAGCACTCAGCTCCCCCCAGCTGCTTCGCTCACTTGGATTTGCAGCGATTACAGCAAATAGAGCCACAAAGGTGGGGGAGAAACATGGGGGGAAATGGGAGGGGACCAACCTGATAAATTGGGATGCTTGTGTGTAGACAGCAGGGAAAAAAAAAAAGGAGTATGGGCTCCCCCCACCAGGGTAAGGGGTTTCTGAGTGTGACAGCCCCCCAGCAGTGAGTCAGGGAGTGACAATCATCTTGCCAAGGAGAAGCTCTGTACAGTGGAGAGAGGAAGCTAAAAAGCTGAGCCTTGGGGTAGTTTATCCCAGCTCTGCATCCCTTCTCCCCAGACCCTCCCTTGCCCCAGCAGACTGGGGTCTGACTCCCCTCACAAAACTCACTTAAGGTCCATGAGGGACTGCAGGCAGCCCAAGGCTGGGTCAGCACTGGGCACGCAGCCCAGGTCCCGCTGCGGAGCGCTGCCAGGCACCCAGCCAGGCTGTGCCAGACACAGCCTCCTCCTCAGCAGGCTGGCTAAAGCAAAGAGCCCTCCCTGTCACATCCCCACCTCCTCCAGCTCGCACAGGGCTCAAATCCACATCACTCATCAAATCTTCCTTGCACCCCAAGCCACAGCCAGGCCCTGGGACTGCCTAGAGCTCTTTTAGCCCTTGTTTTCAGAGCAAATCAGGCTGTGTGATGCTCACCCATCTTCCTCCACACAGTTACTTGGGACCCACTGACCAGCTTCGTGCTGTTTTCTATTAAGGAGAAAAAAAATCAGCATTTTCTTCCTTGACCCTACCTGGCTCTGCCAGACTGCCCACAGGAGCCAAGCCAGTGTGCATCCCAGCTATGCCAGCATGCTTAAAAACACTCAGGCTGCTTAAATCCCACTGTAAAGAAAAATTCTGCCTGTGTTTGAAGGAAACTGCAGAAAATACAGAGGTTGGATGGGAGAACGCAGATCTCCCAGGAAAGGCTGTGGTGTTTTCAGGTACCAGCAGTCCCTCGGAGCAGGGATGGGCACGGTTGTGTTGATGCAGTCCTTGGCTCTGGGGTCAGCTGTGGCTGCTGTCCCCTCTGGTCCCACACCCAGCAGTGCCAGCCCTCCCTGCTCTTGTAGGGACCTGTGTCAAGCCCACGAAGGCTCAGTGGCTGCAGACAGCTCCTTCCCCTTCCTCACACCTCCCGAGGCTGCTGATCTATTGATAGCAGCAGAGGGGGGGCTAAGTTTCTGCACCACTTGGGAAAACCCGTTGATTTAATGCAGGAGGGACACCCAAACCGCTGCTCATAAAACCTTTCTGCCACTTCTGCACCAGGCAGAGATCTCTCTGTGCCTTCCCTCGGCGTGGCAGGAGGAAGGAGGGACTTCTGCAACAGCAACTGCTCCCAGAGCCTGGATGAGCTGAGGCCAGGGGGTTCCAGCTGCAATTTCCTTGCATTCACATGTGCTGCCTCTGCTGGGGAGATAAGCAGCCCCACACAACACATTCCTCTGCCTCAGACTTTCCAAACCGGGATTATATGCCGCAGATTTGGGATTAAAACATTTTTTACCAATGTATTAAAAAAAGGAAGCAAAGGAAAGGAACTGTAAAACCTCAGCCCCACCATTGCAGAGAGAGGGAGAAGCCAGGAGAGCAGCCCCAGAGCCCGGCAGCACTCGGAAATCCCCTGGCCCAAAGAGGGGAAGGGTCCCTGCAGCCAGCGGGTCGCATCCCCGGCGCAGGCACAGCAAGGTGAATACAGCTCCTTCAAGGTCAGATGGCAATGGGGACCTTTAGCAACTGTGCTGCTGCTTTTTCCACCTCCCCCTCAGCTCACAGCACGCCCCAGGGTGAGTTAGCAGGGACAGGAACAGCCCTGGCTCCTGGGGAGCCGCCCAGTATGTCTTACTGGGGGGGTCTGGTAGCAGCAGCATCCTCGGGAGGGAGCTGGATGGATACAGCTCAGCCCATGGAGCCACAGGGACAGGCTCGTTTTGGGGTCTGGAAACCCTGACTGGACATTGCCTGGGTTGAACCATCTCCCAGTTAGCTCTGCCTGCCCTGGCAAAGCCTGCTGCCCTCGCTGTCCTGGTCCTGTCCAGCAGGAGCCCCCCAGCAGGGACCCCACAAGCCTTGTCACCGTAGCTGCACCATTTCCAATTGACTGCCAAGATGTTTTCAATAATACTGAGTCTAATTTACCCCCTCCTTAGACTCCCAACGTGCCTTACAACATCCTTGCCCCCTTCCCCAGCATCCCCCAAAGGCAGCTGCTCCCCCAGCCTTACCTCCGTGCTCCCAGGGAAGCAGGGGGAAGGACATCGCTCACGGTGGAGTGGCTGCAGTCCTCCCAGTGGGAACACAAGCCCAAGCCCACCTGCCCCTGAGGGGCCATTAATAGCCTCAGAGCCCTGACCAGCCTCACCTGGGACCTTCCCACCCACCCAGGGGTGTCTGTCTCCTGCGTGGGCTTCAGCCCAATGCTGTGGGCAGCTCACAGAGTCACAGAATGGTTTGGGTGTGAAGGGACCTCAGAGCTCATCCCATCCCAACCCCCTGCCATGGCAGGGACACCTCCCACCAGCCCAGGTTGCTCCAAGCCCCATCCAACCTGGCCTGGCACACTGCCAGGGAGGGGGCAGCCACAGCTTCTCTGGGCACCCTGGGCCAGTGTCTCACCACCCTCACAGCCAACAATTTCTGCCTCAGATCTAGTCTAAATCTCCCCTCTTCCAGTTTAAAACCATTTCCCCTCATCCTGTCACTCCATGTCCTTGTCAGAATTCCCTCCCTGGCTTTCCTGAGCCATTTCCATCTCCACTCGATCCAAAGCTGGACTGGGTCCATGCTCCAATCCACAACTGTGCTTTATTTGTGCAGTTTCACGTGCCCTGGCGCAGCTGCTGCATTAGGACAGCGACTGTTGTTCCCAGCTCCTTTTTCCTTTCCCTTTCCTCCACATCACCCCGATAATCCTCTTCCTCTGACAGCTCCCACTCTAATTCCTCCCACAGCTATTTCTAATTTCTCCATCCTGCTCTGCTTTTGCCAGCACCTAAATTTAGCTCCAGGCTGCCAGCGATGGAGTCCCCTTGGCGGTCCCCTTGCTCCGGGGTGAAAGCTGCAGCAGGCAGCTTTCCTAATCCCTAATCCCTGCGGGGAGCTGCAGCTTCCCTCTGATTTCCTCCGTTTAATGGGGAACTGGGAAACTCATCCCAGCCAGCTCTGCCCCCGGAGCGCCGCAGGATGTCCCCTAAAGCCACAGGAGTCTGGAAATGGGGGGGGGGGGAACCACCAGAAATAGGGAGCCCCGAAGAGGGAGGAGGAGAAGGCTTGGTGACTTTCCAAGACAAGGCTCGAGGAAGGCTTGGGGACCCCGAGCAGAGCAGAGTTACTCTGAAAGGATTCCAAGTGCAGGGGGACAGTGGTTTTCCAGGCAAACCCACAACCTGCCCGAAATCTGCCTTTTTTCCCCCAAAACAGCCTCTTCCTTGTGCGCCGCTTGCCAGGAGCCCCGTGGGCAGTGACGTGCCCCTCTGGTGGTTTTGTGGTGGCCGATGGTGAGTGGGAAGGAGGAAGGCTGATCCGGATGTGGAACTGCTGCTGGAAAGTGAAACCCTGCCAGCAGCGGGCGAACCCTTCCGGCACGGCCCCGCCATCGCTGCCCACGCCGTGGCACGGCTGGCACACACCGTTCCGTGGGGACTGGGCTGTCCCCAGCACCAGGGGGACTCTGCCCTGAGGGGCTGCAGCTCCCAGTCTGGTTAGAAGCCCCCTAAGATGCTTTCTTGGGGAATTTACTCTTTCCTGTGCCCCATCCTAGGGGGAATGTCCCCATGGTGCCAGCCCTGGTGACCTTGCCACACTGGGGTGCGTGTCCCCAGCCTTTCCAGCGCAGGAAGAACTGGGCTGTACGGGACAAACTCGGTGCCCAGCTCCAAACCCCCTTGCCATGGTGTACCTGTGATTTGTAACCTCAGGTGTTCTCAGGTCCCGTGATGGCAGGGGAGGAGCGTGCGTTAGCTGTCCTCTTACGAGCGCTGCAGGGGCTCACCCTGAAAGACTTCCAGGAGTTCAGGACGAAGTTATCAGAGGTGCAGGTGGAAGGAGGATGGAATATTCCCAAGGATTTACTGGCCAAGGCCACCCACCCTCGCACCCTTGTCAGCTGCATGGGCCAGAACTACAGCGAAGACACCGCGATGGACGTGGCCATTGGGTTGTTCGAGGAGATGAACCAGAGGGACCTTGCTGAGAAACTCCTGGATGAGAAGGTGAAAGGTAGGAAGCCAGCATACACCTCGCTTTTCTTCGTCTCTTTTTCCCTTGAGCTGGGCAGATCCTTTCCTCCTGGGATGGGGGATGAAGGAGAGCTCTGCAAAGCTCACACTGGTAAGGCTTTGGAGCCAGAGGCATCCCCAGGAGCTCAGGGACGGTGCCTTCAGCCCCAGGGGCACCAGCAGAGGGGGATGGAGGCTGAAGGTGACCCCAGGGTGGATGAGGCTTGCAGGGTGGTTAAAACAGGGGTTGATCAGGGTGATGGGGGGATGCAGGAGAAGGATCCTCCAGCTGATCAGGGGCCTTAAATTCTCTCAGACAAGGTCCTTATTGCCTCTTCCAGAGTTAGGAAAGCCCTGAGTGTTGAAACAAGTGTGCCACTGGTGCGTGGGGAGCGGGGCTGGGCTGGTCAGGGGCTCGTGGAGAGCCCGGCTGTGCTTGGGACTGACCCCGCTCCTCGCCAGCGCAGAGTTCCAGCGGAGATACAGAGAGCACGTGGCGCGGGAGTTCCGGCGCTACAAAGAGCTGAACTCCTCTCTCGGGGACAACGTGTCCGTCAGCAGCCGCTACACCGCCCTGCGCATGGCCAGGGAGCCTCGGAGCCAGCAGGGAGCTGAGCACGACGCCGTGGGCACCAGCCCTGGATGTGCCGACACCGTCACCGTCACCGCCCAGGCGCTGCTGAAACCCCGGGAAGATGGGCAACCCCCACAGGTGGTGGTGCTGGTGGGGGCCCCGGGGATGGGGAAGACGATGACGGTGAGGAAGGTGATGGTGGAGTGGGCGGAGGGGACCTTCTACGCGCAGTTTGACTACGTCTTCTGCATAGACTGCAGAGACATGGCCCGCAGCAAGGCAGCGAGCGTGGCGGACCTCGTGTCCAAGTGCTGCCCTGGCAGGCGGGCGCCGGTTGGGAGGATCCTGGATGACCAGAAGAAGATCCTGTTCGTTTTTGATGGCTTTGAGGCCCTGGGATTTTCCTTGGTTCAGCCTGCAGATGAGCTGAGCTCTGACCCCAGGGAAGTGAAGCCACTGGAAACCACCTTGATGAGCTTGTTGAAGAAGACTGTTCTCCCTGAGTCCTCCTTGCTCATCACCACCAGGCCAACCGCTCTTCAGAGCCTGGGGCGGTGCCTGGAGGGCGAGCACTACGTGGAAATATCGGGGTTTTCAGCAGCCATGAGGGAGGAATATTTCCACAGGTATTTTGAGACCAACGATAAAGCCGACGTGGCCTTCAGGTTTGCCAGAGGCAACGAGGTCCTCTACAGCTTGTGCGTCATCCCCGCCGTGAGCTGGACTGTCTGCACCATCCTCAAACAAGAGCTTTCCAAGAAGAAAAACCTCGCTGAGTGCTTTAGAGCCACCGCGCTGATGAGCCTGTTCTACCTCTCCTGGCTGATGAGGCGCAGAGGCAGGGACCACGGGCAGGACCTCCAGCCGTTCCTGCGCAAGCTTTGCTCCTTGGCTGCCGACGGCATCTGGAAGCACAAGGTCTTCTTTGAGGAGAAAGAAATCAAGAACCATGGCTTGGACCAGCCAGACCTTCTCCCCCTTTTCCTCAACGAGAAGATCTCAAAGAAAGGCGTCGACCACGGGAAGAACATCTACAGCTTCACCCACCTGCACCTCCAGGAGTTTTTTGCGGCGATGTTTTACGTTCTGGAGGATGATGAGGAAATCATTGACTCTAGTTCTCTTGTGAAGGATGTAAATGTGTTATTAGAAAGCTACAACAAGTCCAGGAAGGATCTGAACTTAACAGTGCGGTTCCTTTTTGGTCTGATAAGCCAAAAATCGATAGAATACGCGGACGAAACCATCGGGTGCAGAATCTCACCACGAGCCAGGGAGGACATGCTGAGGTGGCTTCAGGAGAGGCACAGAGGCGTCTCCCATCCCAGCCAAGCCCTGAAGCTTTCCCAGTTGGACACTTCCCACTTTTTATTCGAGATGAACGAGGAAAGCTCGGTGCGAAGCGCGTTGGGTCGTTTCACCAGCATAGACTTGGAGGACGTCCAGTTGACTTCGTATGACCAAATGGCTCTTTCCTTCTGCGTCAGGCAGTGGGCTGGGCTGGGCTGCGTCACCCTGCGGGGGTGCTCCTTCCACCGCCCGCGTCCCACGGAGGAGCCGGCCACCTCAGTGCTCTGGTAAGTGCTGCCCCTTCTCTGCTTGAGAGACCCAAAATGGCAAAGATTTCTCCCAAAGGGGGGGTTTAAGGGTACTTCAGCTCCTTCCACCCAAACACCAGCTTGGCCTTTCGCTCAGTGGAGGGTTTCACTGGGGAGAACTGGGGGGGGGGGAGAAGGATCACGCAGGCTCCTCTGTGGTGGGCTCCTCCTCTGGTGGGGTTGATGGAGCCCAAACGGGGTCGGTTTGGCTCCACATCCCCCTTCTGGCACTCAAATGGGAGATCCCTGCTGCTGGAATTCTGTGTCGCTGGAGCGAAGGAACTCCAGCTCGTGGTCCTGTGCCTCGCCGCAGCCGTGGAGGTCCCACCCCAGACCTCCCATGGTGGTGAGCTCTGCCTGGGGGGGCTCTGCGCCAGCGCCACAGCCGGGAGCTCCCAGTGCCGCTGAGCGCTGCCCGTGCCCCCCCGGGGCTCTGTCCCCCTGCAGCTCCGGTGCCCCAGGAGGATGTCCCCGTCCCCTCGCTGAGCTGGACTCCCCCATCCACCCACTCTGCCGGGCACTGCAGCACCCGGGCAGCCACCTACGGGTGCTCCGGTAAGAGCCCTGCGCCCCGCACTGAGCCGAAAGCACGGCAGGGCAGGGAGCAGGGAGCGCTGGCCTGGGGTGGCTCTGGGGTGGCACCTGAACCGGGGCGGGGGGACAGGAGCTGTACGGGAGCACAGGCACCCCCACAGCACCCCACGGCGCCCCAAGGACCAGCGGGCAGCACGGGATGGGTGGGTGTGGTCCCTGCACGCTGATTGGCTGGGGGTGGGTGTGGTCCCTCCATCCTGATTGGCTGTGGGAAGGGTGGGTGTGGTCCCTGCACGCTGATTGGCTGAGGGCTGGGTGTGGTCCCTCCATGCTGATTGGCTGTGGGAGGGATGGGTGTGGTCCCTCCTTTCTGATTGGCTGTGGGAGGGATGGGTGTGGTCCCTCCATTCTGGTTGGCTGAGGGCTGGGTGTGGTCCCTCCATGCTGATTGGCCAGGTGGCCGGGGTGGGGGGGAGGCGGTCAGCTGGGTTGGGTGTGATGAGCTGGGGGGTTCTCTGCGCTCTCCCCGCAGGCTGCAGTGGTGCGGGCTGTCCGAGAGCTGCTGCGCGGCGCTGGCAGCGCTGCTGGCCCAACACCCCAGCCTGGCACGGCTGGAGCTGGGCGATGGCACGCTGGGGGACAACGGCGTGCGCCTGCTCTGCCAGGGGCTACAGCAGCCCGGCTGCCACCTGCGCGTCCTGCGGTGAGTGACCCCGGCACCCCCGGGTGTCCCCCCAGAACCCCGCGGGCAGCTCCCAGGCAGCTAAACCCAGCGGGGTGGAGCAGAGGTACCCCAAAAAAGTCCTGCCAGGGTGGCATCATCCCTCTATCCCACTCTCCCAGGGCAGGGAGCTCGAAAGCAGTGGCACCAGGGAGGTGACCATCACCATGGCGGGGTGGCACCAGGGTGGGGACCATCACTGTGGCGGGGTGGCACCAGGGTGGGGACCATCACCATGGCGGGGTGGCACCAGGGTGGGGACCATCACTGTGGCGGGGTGGCACCAGGGTGGGGACCATCACTGTGGCGGGGTGGCACCAGGGTGGGGACCATCGCCGTGGTGGGGTGGCACCAGGGTGGGGACCATCGCCGTGGTGGGGTGGCACCAGGGAGGTGACCATCACCGTGGCGGGGTGGCATCAGTGTGGGGACCATCACCGTGGTGGGGTGGCACCAGGGTGGGGACCATCACCATGGCGGGGTGGCACCAGGGTGGGGACCATCGCCGTGGTGGGGTGGCACCAGGGAGGTGACCATCACCATGGCGGGGTGGCACCGGGGTGGGGACCATCGCCGTGGCGGGGTGGCACCAGGGTGGGGACCATCACCGTGGTGGGGTGGCACCAGGGTGGGAACCATCACCGTGGCGGGGTGGCACCAAGGAGGTGACCATCACTGTGGTGGGGTGGCACCAGGGTGGGGACCATCGCCGTGGCGGGGTGGCATCAGTGTGGGGACCATCACCGTGGCGGGGTGGCACCAGGGTGGGGACCATCACTGTGGTGGGGTGGCGTGGGGACCATCACCGTGGTGGGGTGGCATCAGGATGGGAACCATCACCATGGCGGGGTGGCACCAGGGTGGGAACCATCACCGTGACGGGGTGGCACCAGGGTGGGGACCATCACCGTGGCGGGGTGGCACCAGGGTGGGGACCATCACCGTGGCGGGGTGGCACCAGGGTGAGGGCCCTTGGGCTGGCTCTGAGGGTCTTCCCCATGGGTCCCCCGCAGGCTGTGGTACTCCCGCCTCACCAGTGCCTGCTGCGAGGACCTCGCTGCCGTGCTGGGCACCAGCCCCTGCCTGGAGGAGCTGGATTTGTCCTTCAGCGAGGGGCTGCGCGATGCCGGCGTGCAGCTGCTGTGCACGGGGCTCCGGCACCACGACTGCCAGCTGCGGACGCTGCGGTAAGGGGCCACGGAGGTGGCTGGTGTCCCCTCCTTCCCCCCCCCCCGGAGCAGGTCACCAGCCCCCCGGTCACACCCCGCGTCCCTCGGCCCCGCAGGCTGGGGAGCTGCCGGCTGACGGGCGCCTGCTGCCGAGCCCTGGCCGCTGGGCTCGGGGACAGCCCCCGCCTCACCTGCCTGGACCTGAGTGACAACGAGCTGGGAGCTGACGGTGTCCTGCAGCTCTGCCAGCAGCTCCGGCATCCCGCCAGCCCGCTGCGGGCTCTGGGGTAAGGCACCTGGCACGGCCCCGTCCACCCCTGGCATCCCCACGCTGGCACCCCGGGGTCAGGCGCTGTGGGACAGGAGGGGGACAGCGACACCCCAGTGCCCAGGGGAGCAGAGGGTGGCTTTTAACAGCTTTTTCTCCTTTTTTTCCTCTATTTAAAGCCTGAGCACAGCCGGGTTGCCCGAGGAAGCGCTGCAGGAGCTGGCTGCCCTGCGGGCACTGAAGCCAGACCTGGACATTGGGTACCACCTGGAGCAGGAGGTGCCACAAGCAGGGGCCATGGCCCGGCTGCCCTTCCACCGCGGGGTCCTGGTGGGGACCCGGAGGGTGCTCCCCTCCTTTAGGAGAGGTCCCCTCCTTTAGGACAGGTCCTTGAACCACCCTGAGCTGTTTCCAGCCCATTCTCAGTGCTGCTGAAGGCTGGGGGGAGCCTCCCTGGGTGTGAGGGTGCCCCACGCATGGGGACACAGGGGACAAGGTCCTGCCTGTGACTGCTGGGGGTTGGGACGGTGCCAGTCCGGGTCCGTGGGAATAGCTGTGGGTGTTTGCTGGTGCCAAATAAAGGTTCTAGGGCCAGTCCCAGGAATCCCTCCATGTCCTTCCCCGTCCTCCCCCCGTCCCCACCATGTCCCCAGGGGATGGCCGAGGTACCCGGAGCGAGGTGCCAGCCCTGGGAGTGACTCTCCAGCCAGTCTGGGGTTTTAATAGAAAAAAAACAAGATAAATTCACAGTGACAGAAGGACAGCTCCCTGGGGGCTGCTCGTCCCAGCTGTGGCAGGGACACAGGACCTGGTTTGGTGCTGTGCTGCGGTCCTGGGCAGGGAGAGGTGACCTCCTCCATGGTCAGGGCCACCCCTTCTCGGGGACAGAGCCCCACCACCCTGCACACATGTCCCCAGGGACTCCCACGGTGTGGCCCAGGCATCCTCACTGCGATGTCCCCAAGGTGGGGATGCCAACATCGTCATAATCTGTGTCCCCCGAGGGCTGTGCCAGGGGGTCCCTTGTGGCTCCTGGGGCACTTGGTGGGGGGCAGCTCCCACCTTAGGGGACAGCAAAGGCTGGTGCCTTAGGGGGGGCTGTTTGTGTCCCTCCTGCCACATCCCCATGGATTTGCTCCCTGCCCACCACTGCAGCCAAGCCCCCCTGGAGGTGGCTCCCCAGGGGACAGGGTGGCCATGGTGGCCCCTCTTACCTGTGGGTGGGCCACAGCCCCAGTTCTTCTGTGCCACCCCCTCAGAGATGTCCCCAGTGCCAGGAGCAGGGGACTCTTCTGGCACGGCCAAAGCATCGTCGTAGTCAGCTGGGGGGCCGTGCTCGGACAGGGCAGGGGAGGCTAGGACAGGCACAGGGGTGGACAAGAGTGACCTGCAGGCCCTGGCGGGGGTCTGGCTGTGCCCCCCACTCTGGCCATGTCACCAGGGATGTCCTGGTGGCACTGGGGCTGCAAGCTCTCAGCCAGAGCTGCAGCAGGGATTGATCAGCAGGGAAAGGTGATGCTTTGCTGCGTGCTAATGAGAGCCACTGCTGAGCTGGGGACGCCAAGGTGAGGGGCTGTGTCCCCTCAGCCCCCCAGCCCCAACGCCCGGCCACGTCCCTGGGGCTCCCTGCTGGGTTCCTGCCCCTGTGTCCCTACCTGGGGCTGCCTTGGGGTCACTCTCCTCCATGCTGTCCCCAGTGTAATACGGCAGCTTCATCCCTGACCCCTCCAACAGGGAGCCTGGCGGGGGGAGGACGCGGCGTTGGGGGTGGATGGAGCTGGCACCACGGGCAGCACGGCCTCGCACCACAGCGTGGGGCCATGGTGGGACCGGGGACACCCCCACGCCATGGGGACGACCCGGTGCTGCACCAACCAGGACCCAGTGGGGCTGTGGGGCAGAGCCCCCCCGCTCTTCAGGGACAGCCACCGGGCATGGGGGGGCTGCACTGACCTGAGCGACTGGGCACCTCCTGGTACTCCGGCGCCGGGGCGTAGTCCAGCTCCTCGTAGATGGCATCAGAGATGGCATCAGGGTCTCTGCCAGAGCCTGAAATGATGGGCAGTGCTCACCTGGGGCCACTGGGACCATGGGTGGCATCGGGGTCACTCACTGCCCACCCTCTGTGCCACCCCATGGTGGGGGAGACCCAGGACCCCCAAACCAGCTCTGCCCTGGCACCCACCCCCTGGGACCCACCTCGGCACCAAGCTCGGGCACGGCACGTCTGCACGGCCAGGGCACCCAGGGCCAGGCACAGCAGCGTCCCCAGGACCACGCACAGCACCGTGAGCACCGGCACAGTCCCCACCGCTGCCACCAGGGTGGTGCTGGTGAGGTCACCTGCGGGGACATCACCAGGTGGCTTGAGGGGGTGACCCCCGCCAGCCCAGCGTGGGGGGGCTGCTGGCACGGGCAGAGCTACCTGTGCAAGTGGCACCGTCCGGGCAGTGGCTCCCCAGGGACGGGGTCGGTGTCCCACTCGAGTCGTCACTGTCATCGTTACAAGCGATGTGGGCATCCCCACCGGGGCTGCAGGCCTGCAGGTGCCAGGGTGCCGAGGGGCAACGCCAGAACGAGTGGGCCCCCTCCTCACAGCCCACCCAGGCCAGCCAGGCGGGCGCCGGGTCCTGGGTGGGGGCGAGCGCCAGTGTCCCTCCGTCCCCGCAGCCCAGGTGCCGGCAGACGGCGGTGGCCGTGGCAGGGCTGGTGCCGTTGGCGCACACGCGGCCCCAGGTGCCGTTGTGGAGCACCTCGAGGTGCCCCCTGCAGCGGGTGCTGCTGCCCACCAGCCGCAGGGAGAGCTGCTCTGCAGTGGGGCGCAGGGGGGTCACGGCAGGGCTGGGCCAGGACCCCCCACGTGGGGACACAGTCCCCCCAGGTCCCTAATCTGGGTGTGCATGGCACCGACCTGAGCAGACGGCTGCCGCCACGCTGCCACTCCGGCAGCCACGCCGTGCCAGCGCCGGGCAGTCCCAAAGCGCCGCCTCGGTACCTCTGCAGTCACCAGCACCCGGCCACCGCGGCCCCGTGCCGGGACCGAAGCCGGGCGACGCGGGCACCGCCAGCGCCACTCCGCAGCCCAGCTGGCGGCAGACGACGGCGGCGTCCCGGAGGTCCCACGTCTCGTGGCAGACGGTGCCCCAGGTGCCATTGACGTAGAGCTCCACCCGCCCGGCGCAGCGCCCGGGGCCGCCCGCCAGCCTCACCCGCCGGCTGCCTGCGGGGCACGGGGGGGACCGGGCTGGGGCGGCTGCTCGGGGTGCCAGCACCCCCCCCGGTCCTCCCCGGGTCACTCACCCGCGCAGACGATGGCCACCTCCTCGGGGCTGCCGGTTGGCACGGTGGCCGTCCCCGAGACGTTGCACGAGGCCAGGCTCTCCTCGGTGCCATCGCACCGCAGCCCCCGCAGCCCCGCGGTGCCCGAGCTCGGCGCGGCGTCGATTTTCTCGGGCACGCCGCAGCCCAGCTGCCGGCACACCACGCTGGCACCCCGCGCGTCCCACAGCCCCGCCGGCACGCGGGCCCAGGCCCCGGGGCTTGCTGTCACCTCCAGCCGCCCGTCGCAGCGGCTCTGCCCCTCCACCAGCCGCAAGGGCTCGGCGGCGCCTGCAAAACCCCCAGCACTGGCACCGAGGGTCCCTGGGGGGA
This sequence comes from Podargus strigoides, assembly GCA_028020825.1. Lineage (NCBI taxonomy): Eukaryota > Metazoa > Chordata > Aves > Caprimulgiformes > Podargidae > Podargus > Podargus strigoides. The sequence continues at coordinate 17,581,855 of CM051633.1, read as the reverse complement.
TGGTGGGACACCCCTCCACCCCGAAATGGCCCCGTGTCCTCCACTCCCGATTTTTGGGGTGTCCCAAGCACCCCTCAAGGCTGTTCCCAGCGGGTGCCATACTGACCTGAGCAGGTGACGGCAGCGGCGTGGCCGGGGGGGCAGGCAGGCTCCCCCAGCACCACCGTGGGGCACTCGCCCGGGTGCCGCTCGCTCCCGGCGCAGCCGAAGGCGTCCTGCCACAGCGGCAAGGCCCCCCCGCCGAAGGAGCCTCCTGGGGGCACGGCGACGGCGGGGCCACAGCCGAGATGGTGGCAGAGGACGTGGGCATCGGGCAGGTCCCAGCTGGTGGCACAGAGGGACCCCCATGTGCCCCCCACCTCCACCTCCACGCGCCCGGCGCAGCCTGCGCTGCTGTTCGCCAGCCGGAAACCCGTGTAGGCTGCGGGAGAGACGGCGTTGGGGGGGGGGACGACGGTGTGGAGACCCCCTGTGACCCCCCGGTGTCCCCATGCTTACGGGTGCAGACGACGGTGGCGTGGCCGGCGCAGCCCTCGCTGCGGGGCGGCCGGCGGGCGCAGGAGGAGAGGAGGGGCTCGGTGCCGCTGCAGTTGAACCCCCCCTCCCAGAGCGGCCCCGTTCCCGTGGCGAAGCGGCCGGTGGCGGGGGCGAGCAGCGCGGTGCCACAGCCCAGCTCCCGGCACACCACCCGGGCGGCCCCGATGTCCACCTGGTCCCCACAGACCCCGACCCACGCTCGGCCACGCCGCACCTCCAGCCGCCCGGCGCAGGCGCTGTCACCCCCGGCCAGCCGGGCAAACCCTGCGCGAGAGGCACGGGGCGGTGAGGGACGTGCCAGGACCGCTGCGTCCCCACTGCCACCCCGCTCCTACCTTGGCACACAACGGCGACGTCGAAGTCGTGAATGGCGTCGTAGGGTCCCCAGCCGCGGATCTCGCAGTCCCAGAGCGTGGCCTCGTCCCCGCGGCAGTCGACCATAGCCAGGCTGACGGAGCCGTTCCCTTTGCCGAAGACGGTGCTGGCGATGTAGGCGCCGGCGGCCGAGCCGCATCCCAGCTGCTGGCAAACCACCTCGGCGTCCTCCAGGTCCCAGCTGTCATCCCCCACGGAGCCCCAGGTGCCCTGCAGCTTCACCTCCACCCTCCCGGCACAGGGACCCCCGCCAGCCACCAACCTCAGCTCCACCGCATCTGCACCGGGACACCGGCACGGCCTCAGCCCTGCGCGGGCACGCCGCGGCACGCGGTGGGTGTCCCAGCACGGCCACCCCCTCCTCACCTCCACAAGTCACTCCCACATCGCGGTCGTGGCCGCAGAAGTGCTGTCCCCAGCCGAAATGGGGACAGTTCTGCAGCACCTCCTCGATGCCCCGGCAGAAGAAGGGCTGGAGCCAAATCCGGCCGGTGCCCTGCCCGAACGGGGCGTAGGGGGACGCCCTGGCCACCGCGCCACAGCCCAGCTGCCGGCACACCACGGTGGCCCAGCGGGCGTCCCAGTCGAAGTCGTAGACGCAGACGGAGCCCCACTCGCCCTCGTGCTTCAGCTCCACGCGCCCGGCGCAGCGCCCGCCACCACCCACCAGCCGCAGCTCCTCGTCCCCTGCGGCGAGGAGGGTGCTGAGCCCAGCCCAGGGCTGCTGGGGGGTCCCCATCCCACGGCCGCCCCCCACCCCAGCGCTCACCCCTGCAGAGCTGCAGGCACAGGAGCATCCCCAGCACCCCGGTGCGCCCCATCCTGCCGGCCCCGCACCCCGCGGGGGGTGGGTGAGATATAGGCGGCGGCGCAGGCGGGGAGCCGCTATCAGGCGGGTTATCTCCGGCTGGGGGCCACCAATAACCTGCTCCCTGCCCAAATATGAGGCTCGGCTCCGCTTCTGGCGTCACACATCTCCCCACAGCGGGACGGCACCCGGATGTCCCCGAGGGGAGTCAGCACCATCCCCCCCCGGCAAGAGCATCTGCCACCGGCACGGGGTGCGTGGGCCCATCCCACCCGTGTCCCCCCACGGGGCTGGCCCTGCTGCCAGAGCCCAGACCCAATGGCGATGGGATTCACCCCAAATCCTCCACGGTGCCACCCTCAGCTCCAGCACAAGGTAAAGCCCAAAGACCCCAGCACCCATCCTTGGGGTGGTCCCCCCCTGAGGGTGCCTGGAGACCCCGGGTGGGGGGGGGACGCTGAGGTGACAGCCGCCCCCAGCAGCGCGGTGTGGCAGGTGGCATGTCCCCAGCCCCTCGCGAAGCCTGGCAGCACATGGCGGAGCTGCAGCTGTGCCCCCGCGCCCGCCTCGCCGCCCGCGCAGGAAGGAGGTGGTTTTCCCCCAAAGCGAGGAGCCGGCGTCGACACCGACCGCGCGGCCCCGCGGCCACCTGCAGCTCCTGCACACCGGTCTGCGGTGACACCGCCGGGGGGGCACAGGGGGCCAGGCACGGGGGGGGACCCACCTGGTGAACCCAGGACCGAGCACCGGCACAAGCGATGGGCACCAGGGGGGGGAGCAGGGCAGCACTGAGCCACCCACGGCCAGGGGACATGGCCCTGTAAGGGGACGAGGAGCTGCCACCTGGAAATGTCCCTGTATCACCCCGGGACAGCTCGTAGGGCCGACCTCAGTGCTGGTGTCACCCGGGATGTCCCCAGTGGCGCAGCATGGACCCGCCTGTCCCTCCTGCCCGCACACGGCCGCGGGGAGTGGGGGACAACACGGCTGTGGGGCCCCCGGGGGCGGGAGGGGACCCTTGCTGCGGGTCCCCGGGACACCGGCAGCTCCCCCCGCCCCACCCCGTGACCCTTCCAGAGACGTGGCCGAGTGTCACGGGTGGGTTTTATTCTGGAACCCCTCCCGAGGGGCGCTCCGGGGCCCGCGAACCGGACCCTCCGCTGGCCCCGCCCCCGCGCCCCGAGGCCCCGCCCCCGCGCCCCGAGGCCACGCCCCCCGCCGTGCGCACTCCCCGCCGCCAGGGGGCGCCGCCGCACGGCCGCGTCTCTCCGGAAAGACCCGAGCGGTGCCGGAGACAGCCGAGGCGGGGCGGGGCGCGGCGCGGGGACGATGGCGCAGCAGGTCGAGCAGCTGCGGGCGGACGGCGTGCAGAAGGAGGTGGTGCGGGAGGGCACGGGGCCGCTGCCCGACTTCCGCGACGGCACCAAGGTCAGAGCCGCACCGGCGCCTCCGGGACTGCGGCGGGGGGGGGGAGGGACGAAGGCGAGGCGCGCATGCGCCACCCCCCCCACCCCGTAGCCATGGTGACGCCGCGGCCTACTTGTCCCTCTCAGGCCACCTTCCACTACCGGACGCTGCGGTGCGGGGCTGAGGAGACGCCGCTGGACGACAGCCGGGCGCGGGGGAAGCCCATGGAGCTCATTGTCGGGAAGAAGTTCAAACTGCCGGTGTGGGAGGCGGTGCTGCGCACCATGCGGCCCGGGGAGCGCGCCCGCTTCCGCTGCGACACCAAGGTGGGGCGGGGCGGGCGGGGCGCGGCTCGGAGGGGCGGGGCTTTATGGCCGGGGAGGGCGGGGCGTGTGGGTTCGTGGGCGTGGTCTGCGCTCAGGGGGCGTGGCCTGATGGTTTGGGGGCGTGGTCTGCGTCAAGAGTGGTGCGTTAGTTTGGGGGCGTGGTCTGAGCTCAGGGGGCGTGGTCTGCGCCAAGGGGGCGTGGCCCTCCTCGCAGCCTGGTCCGCGGGTTCGAGGCCGGGAGCATCCCGGTCCCGCCCCGCTCTCCCAAGCCGGGTGCGGCCCGGTCCTAGCGCCGCCTCCCCCTGCCCCACAGCACGTGGTGCTCTACCCACTGGTGTCCAAGAGCCTGCGGAACATCGCGGCGGGGAAGGACCCCCTGGAGGGGCAGCGGCACTGCTGCAGCATCGCCCAGCTGCACGAGCACTACTCCCTGGGCTACCCCGACCTCGACGAGCTCCAGAAGAACCCCCAGCCCCTCATCTTCGACATCGAAGTGCTCAAGGTGAGCACCCCCCCACCGTGCTGGCCTGGGGAGGGGTGGATGAGGCTCTGCCCTCATGACGGGGTGCCCGCAGGTGGAGGCACCCGGCTCCTACCAGCAGGACCCATGGGCGATGACGGACGAGGAGAAGCTTCAGGCTGTCCCCCTGATCCACAAGGAGGGCAACGAGCTGTACCAGCAGGGCAAGGTGCAGGAGGCAGCTGCCAAGTACTACGATGCCATCGCCTGTCTTAAGAACCTGCAGATGAAGGTGGGGCTCCCCAGTCCCTCGGTGGGGTGCACACAGGCCTCCCCATGTCCCTCCCGGTGCGCAGGGTGTGTGTGCTTGCCCTCATTCTGTCTCTTCCTGCAGGAGCAACCTGGCTCTCCAGACTGGATCGAGCTTGACCAGAAAATCACACCTTTGCTGTTAAATTACTGCCAGTGCAAGCTGCAGTGCGAGGAGTACTACGAGGTGCTGGATCACTGCTCCTCCATTCTCAACAAATACGAGGGTAAGGAGCCACGGGCCAGCTCAGCCAGCTGCTGGGGGTACTGGTGGGGCAAGCACCTACTGGGGAGACCCCCCCAGGCTCTGCCAGCCCAGCACCTCTCTCCCCACAGACAACGTCAAGGCTTACTTCAAGCGGGGGAAGGCCCACGCGGCGGTGTGGAACGTGGCGGAGGCGCAGGCTGACTTTGCCAAAGTGCTGGCCCTCGACCCCTCGCTGCGCTCCGTCGTCTCCAAGGAGCTGCGGAGCCTGGAAGCCCGCCTGAGGGAGAAGGACGCCGAGGACAAGATCCGCTTCAAGGGCATCTTCTCCCAGTAGAGCCCGCGCCGCAGCGGAGAGCCCAACGCTCTCGGAACAGGTTCTTTTAAATATTCCACATGTGGAATGTTCATGGATGTTTATTAATGTTTAATATAAACTTTACTTATTTGAAGTCATGTGAGGTGGCCCGGGAGCTCGCCCCAGCCCGGTGACACAGCAGCGTGCTTCAGTCACAGTATTAAGCAGCGTGCAGCCATCATCATGTTCAAGCTCCTTGCCAGGCTCTAGACTATGCTCATTGTCACACCGGGAAGGGACACGTGGGGTGACACGAGCCTGCTGCTCTCTGCCATGTTCCTTTATGCATTGTTGGATGTTTTTATACTTTATGTTGTGCTGAGCCACCTCACCCAGGGCTGGCTGAGCAGTTTACAGCTTGGGGGGGCTCTGGTGACAAACCCTAGACCCACCTCTTACCCCTACATACTCCACCCCACGTCCTGCGTCGTCACTTCTCAAGGCTGCTGCTATCACCCCAGGACCGTGGTTCCTCTATACTACAGCGTCATGTCAGCGTCGTAAATATTTTATATAGAACAAGTGCTTGTTACCGCTGATCTATAGAAAACTGTGGTCGTGCTATGCCAAGATAAACAGAAGTAAAACTAGTCACAGGCACCTGGTCACTTAGAGAAATTGCTGTTACAGGTGAACAAGGTAAAACAAACTTAGAGAGACCAGGAATGGGTCAGGGGGAGGGAGCTTGGCAAGCCCTGGCCCTGAGGCCTGGCAAACTCGCTGCAAAACTGACCCCTGACTGTGGTGAATGCCCCCCCCATCACGGGTGTGTTACAGCTGGTAAATGACTGTTGTAAGTCACTCTCCACCAGCCCTGCCCTGGGCTCAGGGTGTAAAATCAGCTCTAATGCACACAGAGGCTGCAGGAGCTCAACGCTGAACCCACGCCCCTGCAGCACCCCAAACCCCACAGCCCTCACCTGAAGGTGACAGCAGGGTGGCCAAGCATGGTCCCTCCCTGCCTGCCCCAACACCACGGCTGTCCTCGGGCACAGTGGTTAACTGCTCCTGTGACATATGGCTCGATGGCGACACCACCACGTACCTGGGGGCAGCGCTGCAGCCCCAGGCACCCCAGGCTGTCCTTTCCCCCCCCATGACATGTCCTGATTTGCTCATAACCCAACTGCCATGCCCCCGGGCCACCTCCCTGTGTGACACCGTGTCCCTGGGTCTGAGACTCCCCAGGGAGGAAGCCCCGGTGCCATCTGCTGCAGCCAGCGGGTACAGAGCAGACATGGGGGGGTACAGAGCAGACATGGGGGGGTACAGAGCAGACATGGGGGGCCCAGCACCTCATCTTGACAATGCTTTTATTTCACGCTGCAACAAAACGAACAGAGGAACGACTTTGGAATCCCGGCCCTTCCCCTGCCCCACGCCTGGCAACACCGAACAGAAATAAATAGGGGGGGAGCAGGGAGGTGCTGCTTGCCGTGGGGTGCCCCCCCAGTGCTCTCCAGGGACAGATGACCCCAGGGGGCAGCACACCAGCTCCCCAGGGAGGGGGGAACCCTACCGGGCACTGCCCAGCATCAGCTCTGCAGTCCCAAAAGACTGGGGGAAGACAGGACAACAGGGTGGAGGCAGAGCTGGGGGGCAGCAGGGGGAACCCAGGGTGGCTCAGCCCCATGGGGATCACCCCCAGCCCCCGGGGTGGCTCAGAGCACTGACTGCTGCGGTCTCGGGGGACCCAGCACGCTCATCTCCTTCCTGTTGGCTTGGGGCCTGTCACGGGCTCCATCCCCAGGTGCTCCTGGCTGGGAAATGACAGCTGTGGCAGAGGGGGGACGATGGCCACGCCACCCTCACTCCTCACCCTCCAGCTTGAGGCTGATGCTGCGGGGCTTGGCCCGGGACATCCCAGAGGGTGCTGCTGAGGGCCCCCCGTCCCGCTCCACCTGGCTGGAACCCCGTGACCTCAGGAGCTGGCTCTGCTTGCGTAGGAAGTCGACGGGTGCCGGGCAGCCGTAGGTGCCTTTGCCCAGCACGGGCCGCGGGGGTCCCTTGGGGGAGTGGGCCAGGGCTGCGGCTTCCAGCTGGGCCAGGTGGGCTACATAGCCCTCAGACAGGAACTGCAGGACATACAGACAGCCTGAGCTGGCAGCCCTGGCCACTACACACTCCCGCTGCCCTGGTGGGGTCAGCAATTGTCCCCAGCCTGTCCCCAGCCCCACCACGGTACCTGGCACTGGTTGTTGAACTTCTTGACGGCCCGTCCCACGATGTAGATGTGCGCCGGCGCCAGCCCCAGCGAGCTGTAGACGGAGACGTCCTTGGTGGAGCCGTAGCCAGCGACGATGGTGATCTCTGCCTGCCCATGGACAGCAGCGTTAGGGCAGGGAGTGACCCTTCCCACAGGGACAGCCACCCCCCGGGCACTGGGACACCCTTGGTTTATGAGGGATGGTTGCAACACCCATGGGCTGGGAGCTGCCCCTTGGGGCAGGGGGTTGTTGCCAACTCTGCTGTCACAGCATGGTCCAAGCTCCAAGCATCTCCATACCAACCTCCAGGATGGAAACGGGCACAGGCTATGGCACAGCCTGCACTCCCAGCACCACCACCAGCCCCATGTCCCCACCCCAGCAGTGTCCCCGTCCCCACCTCGGTGCGCAGGCTCTGGAGGAAAGCAGCTTTCTGGCGCAGGGGGTCATGGGTGAGCCCGTCGCAGAAGGAGACAGCGCCGTGGGGGAAGTTGTGCTGGGAGAGCCAGGCCACCACGCGATGCTTCTGCATGTCGGGGCGCCCCGTCACGTAGATGATCATATAGCCTGAGTCCTGCCAGTGCCTAGGAGGGGACACGAGGTGGTGCCAGGAGCCCGTGTGGGGACAGTCGGAAGCCACCAAACAATTCCCAGCATGTCATACATCATGGATGCTGCCTCCAAAACCTTCCTCCCCCCAGGGATTTTATCAGGGCTGGTGGCACAGCAGAGCTGGGGGGTGGCACAGCAGAGCTGGGGGGTGGCACAGCAGAGCTGGGGGGTGGCACAGCAGAGCTGGGGGGTGGCACAGCAGAGCTGGGGGGTGGCACAGCAGAGCTGGGGGGTGGCACAGCAGGCTTCAGGACCAAAGCTAGGAGCAGGCTGCTTTCCCAGGAGAAGGCACCAGCCCAGGGAAAACTGGGCAAGGTGGGTGCAGGAGACTCCCCCAGCTCATCCCTGGGAAGCCAGCTCCAATATTCCCACTACCCTAACTGGGTTGTCACTGCACTGTGAAAGAAGGGGGAGGCTGTCCCCCTTATCTGAAGGGCACCTACCGTACGACGTCGACTGCCCCCGCCCGCACTTTGGGATCGCTGCCCATGATGGAGACGCTGGCAGTGAAGGAACCATCGATGCTGAACACGACCGACTCGGTCCCCCGGGCCACCACCGTCAGGTATGCCTCGGCGTAGCTGTGGTCCCCCCTGGCGTGGGAGAGTGGGGAGGTTTGGCACCAGCTGTGCCACAGAGGGGGGGGAGAGGAGCCACGATGGCACCATATGCCCGCATCCCACCTGACCACCATGCGCACGGGGTAGATGCCGATGGCCAGAACTTTGTCTGGAGGGATGGTGAAGGTCAGGCGCCCGCTGCCACTCGTCACCTCGGTGCCATAGTACAGCCACTTCCCCGACAGCGGCTGTGTCATGATGTAGATGTCCACCTGGGAGGGGGAAAAGGGCTGAGCATGGACTGAACCTCCAGATCCTGCTGCCTTCCCAGCCTACAAGTCCTTACAGCCCTCTCCCACCATCCCACATAGGGTCCTGCTCACAGCCCTTCCCCTCTGGTGGGTGACACTAGCCTCATGCCCCCTCCTGGCCATCCCCACCCCTGGTGGCACCTGTGAGCCCAGCAGTACCTTCTCCCCAGTCAGCGTCACCACGTCCAGGGGTCCGTACATGAAGCGCCCGCTGAGGACCTGCGCTTTGCCCTCGCACACGATCACGTCGCTGGCCCGGTGGTTGGCTGTCACGTTCTGCAGGGACATGGGGGGCTCAGCAGCCTGTGCCAGCACCACGAGTGGCACCTGCGGGAGCCCCTGAGGTGGCACAGGGGCCCCACCAGGCTGTGGGACCATCCCAGGATCCTGGCAGAGGGGACCAAACCCCCCCCAGCTGCATTGCCCCATGGCCAGGGGTCTGCCCAGGCACCTGGGGACAGCAGGAGCCCGGTGCCGCCCTGTGTGGGGCTCCCGATGGCCGTGGGACACGTACCCGGATCTTCACTTGGGTACGTTTGCGCTGCCACTTCTCCCGGGGGATGGCGGGGCTGTAGATGGAGCTCTCCTCGCTCTCCGCCGGCTGTGGGCCCTCCTTCTCCATCACCTGCCGAGCAGCACGGCCCCAGCTCAGCCTCCACCAGCCCGGGTGAGCCGTGCCACCCGCCCCGCCGTGCCCGCCGTACCTGGCGCAGGATGAAGGCCACCACGTCGGAGGACTCCCAGTAGCTGGCGTGGAAGAGGTGGGGCAGGGTGATGGTGGGGAAGGCGGTCAGGGCGTCGGGGCAGTACAGCGAGTAGTCGATGCGCTTCAGCCCCCACCAGCGCTCCAGGACTGTGGGGAGAGCTGGGATGAATCCGTCCCCAGACCCCATCCCGTGTCGTGCATCCCAAGGTAGCTGGTGTGGGATGGCACTTACTCTTGACGACTTCGCTGGTGCTGGCGGGAGTGGGGGGCTCTCCTGGCTCGCTGCCCCTCCAGAAGCCCCCGAAGCTGCTGGTGGGGGTAGGAGGGGCAGCCATGTCCACCTCAGGCAGGAACAGGGCAGAGTGCATCTGCAGGGCCTCCGCTGCAGAGAGAGAGACGAGTAAGGCCACCCAGAGCGCCCTGGGGACACCGGCCACCCAGGGACCCCCCTTCCAGCAGAGCCCCAAGGGGGTGGGCATGGCTGGCACAGCACTTTTCCCCCACCTCTGCCAGGCTTCTGCAGCACTGTGGGGGCTCTGGGTACCCCGGCACAACGCCAAAGGCTATAAGGTGCCCTGGGGTGCCCAGGACCAGCCTGGCACGAGGGCCACTCACCCAGCAGGGAGGAGGTGCCATCACCCAGGGGGTACTTCTGGTAGCGGGGCACGCTGAGCGGCGGGACGGCGTGGAAGGCCTTGGCCAAGAGGGGCTCGAGGCGAGAGGCGCAGGGGTCGGCAGCGTGGAAGAGGTTGTAGATCTGCTCGCAGGCAGGACGCAGCTGGGCCACTGGGGCAGAGAGGGGGGGTCAGGGCTGCCCAGCCTGTGCAGCGAGGGGCTCAGTGGGGATGGGGACACAGGGCACGAGGGCTGGCGGGCACAGGACAGCGCTAAGAAAGCAGGACCCAGCAAGAGGAAAGGATGGCAAGCAAACCCAGGATGCAGGGGACATGCTGGGGACAGGCTGGGGCTGGCACAGAGCAGGGAAGGGGACGCTTGGGCACACGATGTCAACACCTGTGCAGCCAGGGCTGGGTGTGCAAGGGGCTCAAACCCAAGCAGGGCTCTTCAGGGAGGCCCAAGGAGGAGCAGGACTCGGGGGTGAGGGCTCAAGCCCCGCAGGGAGGGTTGGGGGCTGGCACCGGGGCTGGCAGGGGGTCCTCACCATCGAGAGCGGGCATGACGGTCTTGCGCAGCGCGAGCACCAGCCCCAGCGGGGAGCCAAAGAGGAAGAAGCCGGATACCTTAAAGTCGAGGCGGGTGCCGGTGCCCTCGGCCCCATCCAGCGCCGCGGTGCTGCTCCGCGGTGCCTCTGCCTCCAGCGGGGCCTCGCTGGCCTGCAGGCTGGGACAGCGGGGACAGTGGGCATGGGGAGGGACAGCCAGCCCGCTCCCACCAGCCCGAGGGCAAAGCTGTGCCTGTCACAACCCCGTTAGCCCAGCATTCCCACAGGGATGGGCCACGGCGCTGCCAAGTGTCCCCCTCGCTCTCACCTGCATGAGGAGCTGTGATGTTGGCTCTGCCCCTGCTCCTGGCAGGGCAGCGGTGCCCCCGGCTCAGGGCTGGTCTGTCCCAACCCCACTGCTCCATCTGTCCCCTCGGCCAGCGGGTCCCTGCCACCACACAGCTCAGGGGACACGGGCTCTGTGCTCTGCAGGGAGAGAGGCACACAGCCCCCTCTTAGCAGCACCCCCACCAGCCCTGCACCTCAGTACCTGGGGGTGTGAACCCCTCCCCGACCCCAGCTGGTGGCAGGGTGCTGGCACTCACCAGGCTGCCGCGGCGGCTGCTGCTGCGGCTGCCCCCCGCGCCCGCCCGGCTCTGGCAGAGCGCGTCGAAGCCCAGGATGCCACCCACGCAGTCCCCCAGCAGCACCACCTGCAAAGAGCATCCACCCGTGCTGAGGGCGAGGAAGGACAGAGCCCCCCAAGCCCTGTGCACAGGGGGAACGTGGTTCCAGCTGGAGCCCGGAGCAAAGCTGCTCCCAAATCCCCTCTCACCTGCCCGCAGAAGCCGGCCCCCTCCCCGGAGTGCAGGAAGGCGCTGTAGGCCTGGTTGGCACGGGTGATGACGGCACCCACGGCGTGCTGGTAGCTCCCCGAGGAGGTGGCCAGCAGGGGGAGTGCTGCCAGCGGGATGTGGTCCTGGCTGCTGGACAGGCTGTCCCTGTCGTGGCTGTAGGGGCTGAGCCTGAGAGGGACAAAGGGGGGAATGAATGGGGCTGCCCAGATAACATCCCCAGCGTCCCCAGTCCTGGATGCCCCACCAGGAGAAGGAAAGTCCCCCTCCAAGGCCACCACCCCCCCAGTCCCCTCCCGCAGCCCTGGGGGAGGGTGATAGCCCCCTCCTCGCCCTGTGGCACAGTTCATGGCACTGCCATCCCTACTTGGAGACGAGGGCATAGGCAGCGGCGCAGATGGGCGGGCAGGGCACCAGGCGCAGCGCCACGTGTCCCAGCGCCTCGGGGAAGTGGACGCGGGTGACAGCGTCGAAGGTGGCTGCCAGCGTCTGCACATCTGCCTGCTTGGAGCCCGGCTCGCCCACGCCCTGGTCCAGGATGTTCCCGCTGTGGAGGATGAGGAAGAGGGCGTGGATCCGGCACGCCTGCGCCGCGCTCTCCGCCGAGCTGCCCTGAGGGAAGGAGAGCGATGCCATGGGTGCCCACGGCAGGGGGCACAGCCATGGGGCACAGCCCGAGGGAGGGGACGAGTGGGGCACACACCTCGGGGAAGCTGGATGCCCCCAGTCCTTCAACATCTGCTTTGATGGCACTGGCTCCATCTGCTGCAAGCACACGGCCCCGGTGAGCCCAGCCGGGCTGTCCAGGTGGGGGTTGGCCCCCTCCCAGGACCCCCACGCCAGGGTTGGGGGCTGGGTCCCCCCCTCACTGCTCACCCAGTGCCTCATCCAGCTCCGCTGGTCGCTCCAGCGTGTCCAAGAAGTCGTTGGAGCTCCACTTTGTCATCTCCTTCGCAAAGACCTCGTCGCTGTCAGACAGGTCCTCTGTGGTGGCAGGGAGGGGACTGTGGGTGGGGGACCCACAGGGGGTCCCCCAACAGGCACATCCAGCGCAGACCGAGCCGGTGCCTGGCCCCCACCAGCGAACACTGAGCCATGGGGCTGCCCCACCATACCATGGGCATCGAAAAACTCCTCTTCAGAGCTGTTCTCAGAGTCACGGGCGATGTTCTGCATCCGCCACTCGGACAGGCTCTGAGGAGACACCCCCCCTGCCACCAACACGGGGTCAGCACCCAGAGCATCCCCCACAGCAAGACCCTCCTCTTGCCCCACAGCTCCCCCCTGCTTCTGCACCCAGAGCCCCTCCCAGGAGACCCAAGGCCACCCCTGTGACACCTAGAGCGCCCCAAGGAGAGCCAGGGCCACCCCTGGGACGCCCAGAGCCCTCCCAGGAGAGCCAAGGCCACCCCTGCGACACCCAGATACTCCCCCAGGAGAGCCAGGGCCACCCCTGGGATGCCCAGAGCCCCATCAGGAGAGCCAGACCAGGGGAGAGAGGGTCCCCTGACACATCTCCTATGGAGAACAGCAGCAGCCAGGGGGTTGGGGGTCCCCATCCCACCCACGCAGGACCTGGTGACTCACCTCCATGCTGGGAAGAGTAGGAGGACCGGGAAGAGGTGGACCACTGCTTGGCAAAGCTATCATCAGGGGAGGCATCACCCACGCCCTGCACCTCGGCCCCCTCCTGCCCATTGGCACCCCCCGGCTCCAGTCGCCCCTCGGGGCTGGGCCCGGCGGTGGGGGGCTCCTCGGCCTCGCCACACTTGGCCATCTTCTGCGCCAACATCCGCGCCGTCTCCTCCTCCAGCTGCCGGATGTCCTCCATGGTCAGGTCCGTCCACTCGTCCTGCCAGCACCAAGCCTGGCGATGGGCACGCAGCATCACCTTCCGCAAACCTGCGACGAGGAAGGGAAGTGAGGAGGGGGGAAAGCAAACCCTGCCATAGCCCCAGGGCTCCCCAACTCCCCCCCCCGCAGCACCACGGTGCCAGCGATTGAGGGCTCACCGCTGCTGCCCCACACTCACCCACATCGTGGATGAACTGCTCGATTTTGGATTGCATCCCCCAGTAGCGAAACTCCACCTTGCAGAGTTTGTAGGCGCACATCACGGGGCCACCGGCCGCCTCCTCCAGCCAGGCATCCCCCAGGGGCCCCCGGCCCGTCTTGGCCGAGTGGTAGAGCTTGGGGTCTTCCTCGGGCTTGTATTCCCCAGGGGAGATGGGATCACGCACAATGTCGATGGTGTCTGCGGAGGGAAGAGCACTTGTCGCCCTCCAGCGCTCAGCGAGGGGACACAGGGGGCTGGGAGGCCCCCGTGGGCAGAAAAACAGGGGAAAAAAATGCACAGAAATCAAAGGGGGCATCTGGCAAATGATTCCTACAAGCCATGTGCCCAACAGCCAGCAGCAAATGCTCCCCATCCCCATGGCTGCAGCATCAAAGGCACCCTTGGGTGCACCTGAACACGTCCCGTCCCTGCATGGGGGCCTGATATGGCACCCCAGAGTGGCTGTGAGAGGCACCGGGGGCGGCAGGGGGCGGCACAGAGGCGTCGGGGTGTGCGAAGAGCCGGGGCTGACACACATACGCGCATTAGCCAGGAGATCTGGCAGCTGGGAGAGCCCCCCCGGTGACTGGCACTGAGGACAGATGGATCCAGCAGCTCAGTGCAGCGATGAGCCCCACCAGCTGCCCCCCCAGACCTAAGAGTCCCCTAGTAAAGGGGCACAGAGCACAGCAAAACCACCACGTGACCCAGGAGGTGCCCTCGTCGAGCTAGGGGTGTGATGGCAGTGTCCCACTCTCCCCAAATGGGGGTGGCCTCCCAGATGGCACCCAGGAACACACAGTCCAGCAGACCTTGGGGGGCCCTTCGCACCCAGCCCTGTGCATTCTCCAGCAGTTTGGCTGCTCCAGCCCCATCTCCCTCCAGCTTGGTCTTGTGGGGGTGCTGGGGGGGTCCCAGGGCACCCCACTGAGCCCCAGAACCTTCCCACAGAGCTGTCCCCAGTCAGTCCCCTCAGCCTGTCCCCATGCTCTGCCAGACCTCACATTTAATTGTGCCCGTTTATGCCCCCGAGGTGCCCGCTGGTCTCTTCACCCAGCTCAGACAAAAAAAAAAAAAAAAAAAGGCATTTTAAGACTCAGAAAGCAAGGGACAGCCACAGGGCAGGCACTCCGTGGTGGGTAACAAACACAAAGCACTGCAACCCCTCCAGACCTCCCCAGCCCACAAAACACACCATGGGGTGGGAAAGCAGCCGCCGTGTCCGAATTACACGCCAAGAGAGGCCAAGAGAACACCTGGGGCTGGCCTGGGGGGCCACATCTCCCTGCCCAAAGCACAGCCATCTGTCCCCCCCAGTTATCCCTGTGCAAAGGGTGAGGCAGCAGCTGGACCGCGGAAACTAGAGATGCCCCGAGCCCACAGAACTGCCACTGCCCCGCTCCCCGTGGGAGGCAACAGCCAGCCGGGACACAGCGTGCCCTGGGAAATGCCCACGGGATGGGCACAGAGAGGGGGGAAATCAGGCAGGGCAGCAGGCACAGGGCAGTGCCCTGCCTGCTATCCGCTCGTCCCCAGTCACTGCCCGGTGGTGGCAGGGGCAGAATTTGTCCCCACTAGTCCCAACTGCCAGCGTCCCAGCCGGACATCCCCGGTGCCACAAGAGCCAATGAGAGAAATAGGTCAGATGAATCATTTCCTCCGAGTGCCTATTTTAGGCCTCCATTTTAAGAGGCAGCGCGTCACACTCTGCACTCCAGCGCCTAAAACCACCAAATCAACATCGCCAGGAAAAGGAGGCCAGAGCAGCCAGGGCCAAACGCGCTGGTGAGGGAGGAATCCCACCCTGGGCACCCTCCTCTGCCCACCGGTCCCCCTGGCAAGCAGCAGAGGGACCGGGACCTGGAGAGCAATCTGGAGCAAAGCCTGAGGGAGCTGGGGAAGCAGGACAGGGGGTGGGAAAATGGGGACACGCTTTTCCAGCTCCCCCCTCCTCCAGCTGATCCGATGCAGGTTCCCACATACGCCTGGAGAGGGACTGGGAGGGAAGAGCTGTGCCAGAGCACATGGGACAGGGCTGGGTCAGGGGCTGGGACATGGAGGGAGAGGGGAGCAGGCTGGTACTGGGAAGGGGAGGGCTACAAACAAATACATGGGCAAAGGAAGAAGGGAGAGGACAAAACTGCCCCCCAAAACATCTTTAATGTGGACTCCAGTTTAGCAATGCTGCCAAAGGACGGGGCAGCGAGCTCAGGGCAGGGAGCTCGGGGCACAGACACCTTCCCCTGCCCCATAGCTGTCCCCAAAATGTGACAGACAAAGACAGCAAAGCTGAGCGTGCTGCAGACACCGAGCCCCTGCCACGGGCAGGGAAGCCAAGGCCCTGGGGCACTGTGGCACACCCAGGCACCCAGCCCGGAGCGCGCCGCGTGGGAACCCCGGCAGGCATCGGGTCCTGCCTGGCGCCCCAAGCCAGCCCCGCGGCGCCCGTACACACCCAAAATCCTCTGCCTCTTCTCAGCCGCGCTCAGGTTGAAGATGTTGGTCTGCTGGCCCGCGTCCGGCCGGTAGTACGTCTCGATCTCGATGGAGAACTTCTCCACGAAGGGGCAGGTGTACCTGGCGGGGGACAGGAATGAGCCCGGTGGCACAGCCAGCCCCACGGCCCAGCCCGCAGCGCCCCCCGGGTCCCACCTGGTGCGGGTGTAGGGGTAGGCGTTCCAGGACTCCTCCTCCACCTGCAGCGCGGCCTTAGGGAGCAGCGCCCGAAACCAGCTGGGGATGTGGGAGCCCACGTGGTAGATCTTGTGGGTGTACTGGCCGCTGCCGCCGGGGCCGTCGGTGTAGGGCCGGTTGGCCAGGATCTCCACGCCGCTGCCCTCGCCGCTCGACTCCTCCCGGCTCTTCTTCTGCAGGGAGAGTCGCTGGGTGAGCACGGCACCCCTGGCACCCCCTAACCCTGAGAGCCACACATCCCTACAGCCTGGCACCTCACAGGACCCCCCCTGCTTGTCTCGGTGGTCCCAAAGCCACCCCAGCATCCTGCCAGTCCTTTGGGGTCACCTTCAGGCTCCCTGCTCAGCCCCACAGCCCCCTGCACCCCCCAGCTCCCCATGCACAGCCCCCCTGCACCTCCAGTGCTCAGCCCCACAGATCCCTGCACCCCCCAATGCTCAGCCCCACACATCCCTACCCCCCCCAGCTCCCCATGCTCAGCCCCACACCCCCCTGCACCCCCCAGCTTCCCATGCACAGCCCCCCTGCACCTCCAATGCTCAGCCCCACAGATCCCTGCACCTCCAGTGCTCAGCCCCACACATCCCTGCACCACCCAATGCTCAGCCCCACACATCCCTACACCCCCAGCTCCCCATGCTCAGCCCCACAGCCCCCTGCACCCCTCAGCTCCCCATGCACAGCCCCGTGCATCTCCAATATTCAGCCCCACAGACTCCTGCACCCCACAGTCCCCTATGCTCAGCCCCACAGCCCCCTGCACCACACATTCTCAGCCCCAGAGCCCCCTGCACCCCCAGCTGCCCATGATTAGCCCCACAGACCTCTTCATACCCAATACGCAGCCCCACAACCCCCTGCACCCCCCATGCCGAGCCCTGCAGCCCCCTGCACCCCCCAGCTCCCCATGCTCAGCCCCACAGACCTCTGCATCCCCAATACCCAGCCCCACAACCCCCTGCACCCCCCATGCCGAGCCCTGCAGCCCCCTGCACCCCCCAGCTCCCCATGCTCAGCCCCACAGACCTCTGCACCCCCAATACCCGGCCCCACAGCCCCCTGCACCCCTCAGGCCCAGCCCGCCCCACCTGGATCATGTAGAGCTGGGCCACCTGGTACTCCTCCAGGCTCATGGGCAGCAGGATGTGGTATTCCTTGATGAGCATGGCGGCGGGGGGCAGCGCCTGCGGGGGCGGCCGTCAGCCCGGCTCGGCCTGGCCCGGCCCGGCCCGGCCCGCACGGTGCCCGCTGCGCCGCTCCCGGGCCCGCCCAGCTCCCATGGCAACGCGCCCCCCGCCCGCTCGGCCCCGCCCGCCCGCCTTCGGCTCCGCTCGGCTCCCCCTCGGGTCTTTTCGGCTGCGCTCGGCTCCCGTCGACTCCGCTCGCCCCCGGCGCTGCCCCTCCCGCCCGCCGCGTCCCGACCCCGCCGAACCTGCGCTGCTCCGGACCGGCCCCTCGGCTCGTGACATCACAGCCCGTTCCCACGGAGACGGCCGTGACGTAGGGAGGGGGGGGAACATGACGTCAGAGGCGGGAAGGCGGCGAGAGCCGCTGCACGGGCGTTCCGCATGTGCCGGTGCCAGCCCCGCTGCCCCCCTCAGCCCACCCCCCCTCCCCACACAGAGGCTCCACCACCACCCTGCTCGGAAAAAATGGGGGGTTTTAATTTAAAAAGCCAGTTTTAAGTGTTAAAACAGTATGTTGCTCATTCCTGCACCTCTCAGCCCAGGCACGACTATGGGATCCCCCCACCTGCTCCAGCTCCAGGCCCTTCCCCAGCACCCCCCAGCACCAGCCACAGCCCCTGGGGCACTGACACCCCACATCGCCCCCAGCAACGCTCCCCCGGGACCCCCCATCACCGCCAGGACCCCCCCAACCGCCCCACTGCGGGGACACAGCCGAGGCAGAGTCCCAACCATGTCCTTTATTTATAAAAACAGGCATTTATAAAGAGAGCTGAGAGCGCAGGGGGCACGGGCAGCACAACGGCCCCCCCGCCACCAGCGGGGCAGGGACACCGGGGGTCCCGGGGAGGGGTGTGGGGGGGTCCCGGGTGACAGCAGCCGTTACGTGCGGGCGTTGCGCTCTGTCTCTGCCAGGCACTCCCTGACCAGTGCCCGGGCGTGGATGATGCCTGCGGGGAGAAGCAGAGGGACACCCCATATCACTCTCCTCCCCTCCACGGGGCAGGGGACCCCCCCGGGCACACAGCACCGGTGGCCACTGTGTGTGTCATGTGTCCTCCCCCGGTCCCTACCCCGTTTCAGCCGTTCCATGGCGCTCTTGCTGCCGGCGTACGTGGGCCGGATCTCCTTCCCCATCTCCTCGATGACAGAGAGCAGGTCGGTGTAGGTGCTCTGCGAGCCCTGAGCCCCGGGGGGCTTCATCGCCTGCGGGGGGGGCGGCACACGGAGGGACTCAGGGCCGCCCCCGCCGCCACCTCCGCCTCCCCCGGCCCCGCCGCCCACCGCCCCGCACCTCACCTGCACGTAGCCCATGGACGGCGGCCCGAAGTCATTGAAGAGGGGCCGGAAAGGGGCGGCGGCGCCGGGGACAGAGCCGGAGGGCGACGGGACGCTCGTGGCTGAGGGAAACGGAGGGTTACCGGGGCTGCTCGCCTTCCGCGGTACCCCCTCCCTCCCCGCGGTTACCGGGGGTGCACTCACCGGCGGAGGGTGCCCCAGGCCCCGGCGGGGCGGGGCTGGCGCTGGCGGCTCCGGGGGTAGCGGGGGCAGGAGCGATGGGCTTGTAGGACATCCCCAACGGCCGCCCGCCGCTCCCGGATCCCTGGAGCGCGGCGGGGGTCGGTGGGCGGCCCCCGCGCTCGCCCCGCCGGTTGTACCGCCGCTGCCCGCCGCCCCTCAGCTCAGCTCAAGTCCCACAGACCCGACCGCGACCCGGATATTGCGGAGCCCAGCGGCTCCAGCGCGGTACCGCTGCGCAGGCCCCGCCGCGGCCTGGCCTGACCCGAGCTCCCCCCGCCTCCACCGCCGCTCTCCCTGATGACGCATGCGCGCGACGCCGCGCTGACGTCACCGCGCCGCCGCGTGCCGCCCCCTCTCCTCCAGTCACCGTGGAGACACGCGGCGTCGGCCCCGCCCCCTGCCCCGCCCCCCTCCCCGCGGCACCCGCGGCCGCCGCCGCCTCATCCCCTCAGCGCGGCGGGAAGGCCGCGGGGGCGAGCTCCGCCACTGCCACCCCCGGTACCCGCCCAGGCCGCCCCACCGGGCCCTGGCGGCTTCCCCCCGCCACACAGGCCGTGCCGCTGAGGAGAATCGCGGCCCCGGGGGGACCCTGCGCCGCTCCCCCTGCCCGAGCCTGTGCAGGTGAGGGCCTACCGGGGGCCTACGGCTCCCCGTGCCGGAGCGGTGAGGCACAGTGGGGCTCCTGCCCATGGCGGTGGGGGTACTGGGTGACAACCGTGGAGGGAGCAGTTGAACTTCCATTTAAATTCAAATGAGCACAACCAGAAGTCCATAGAGAGAGTTGTTTTCATTTCAAAAGGGCAAAGATTGAAAAAAAAATTAATAAATTGGTTCAGACCCACCCCCAGCCCCGCGTAACTTGGAAAAGCAGAGGATTTCCTGAACACAGAGGGGCAAAATTCCCCCAGCTTGTGCCCAGGATGGGGAGCCTGCCTGGGCGTGCACCTCTCCTCGTCCCCCCGCGCCCTGTAACGCTTTATTCCCGGCTTCTTCTCTCGAGGGTGTCCCGGCCCGGGGGTACTGAAGCCCCGAGGAGTCTCCCCTGCGCTAGGGGGCCGGCAGGAGAGTCAACGAGGGTCCTGAGCTCAGACCGGGGTGCGGAGGGACGCCTCAGCCACGCAGGGCAGGACAGAGCAGGGCCTGGGGTAAGGACTGAGCTCAACCCGCGGTAACGGAGGACAGGCGGTGGGTCACTGCCTTAAATGACAGCGTGGAGGGAGCGGGGTCAACGTGGGGGGCTCAGTGCTGGATACAGGGGTCAGAAGGAAGACTGGAAGGATGAGCCAGCAGGGCTGGGGTGCAGCCGGACGGCAGGGGACCGGTGGGGTTGAGTTTTGGGGGACAGCAGGAGGGGTGAGGTCAGGGTGAGAAGGGGGACACTGCAGGGCGGGGAGCAGGAGAGCAGAGATCAGGGCGAGAGCGGCCGAAACCCAGCCGAGTCTGCGCCAAAAAGGGGCCCAGCGTGGTCCCCACGCCACGGTTGGACCTCGGTGGCCGGGCAGGCGTGTGGCCGAGGGTGAGTCTGAGCACCTCTGGTGCTGAGGGAGCGAGGGTCCTGCCCCGGGCTCGGGTGCCACGCTGCACCGGCACAGCCACAGCCACAGCAGCTGGAGCCGGGCGCCTCCTCCGCGGCCCCTTCCTCTTTGTAAGGCACGGTGGGGGCTCGGGTCCCGTGTTGGCACGCGCCACCCTCAGCGCGACATCATCCGCACGAACTCTGCCGGCAGGAGAACACATCCACAACATCCCGAATATTCCTGGGGATGCTCCCAGCCCCCTCCCCGGCCCCTACCTTCGAAGTCCACCAGGCCGTCCCCGTTGATATCCACATCCTTGAGGATCTCATCCACCTCCTGGTAGTTGAGCTGCTGCCCCAGCAGCTTGCGCATGGCCTCCCGCAGCTCCGCCATGCTGATCTGCCCGTCCCCGTTGGTGTCAAACTGCACGGCAAGCACCCGTCGGTGACAGCCTGCCAGCCCGCCCGCGCCCACGCTGTGTCCCCGTCCCTGTCCCCTCACCTCACGGAATGCGTCGCGCAGCTCCTTGATCCCGATCATGTCTGCCGTCTCTGCCAGCATCTTGGGGCCCATCAGCTCCACGAAATCATCAAAATCCACCTTGCCCCCAGCTGTGGGAGAAGGGGGTGTCACCGGGGGGGGATCAGGGCGCAGGTCTGGCTGCTGGCAGGGGTCCCCACTTGTCCCACCACCTACTGATCTGCTGGGACAGCTCGATGAGCTCCATCTCGGTGGGCATGTAGCCCATGGTCCGCATGCACTCGCCCAGGTCCTTGTAGCTGATGTACCCATCGCGGTCCTTGTCGAACTCCCGGAAGGCCTGCTTCAGCTCTGGGGACACCGCGGTGTCACCCCCTGCACCACCACGCGCCCCCTCCCCACGCCCCACGCCTCCTCACCTTCGATCTCTTCCGACCGCAGCTCTCGGTCCTGGGAGAGAAAATGGGAAGAGCCGATGGAGGGGTCTTTCTCCCATGGATCCCCCCGCGGATCCTGCCCTAAACCCCCCGCTGGCAGCCCGGTCCCCGGTGTGGCGGGCGGGGGGGTGCACGGGTACGTACCAGCTGGGTGATGGCGATGCTCTGCCGCAGGAAGATGCAGGCCGGCCCCACCAGCCCCTGCAGCACCGAGTAGCTCTGCAGCGGGGAAATCTGCGTCGGATCCCCCATATCCTCGGGGTCTCCAGTGCACGACAGGCCCGAACGTGGCTTCCCATCCTGCAGGCAGTGCGGGCATCAGCGGCAAGGTGGGGGCTCAGCTGGGTTTTCCCCCCCTCTACCCTTCTCCTGCCCCCCCGGGGTGGGCACAGACCAGCCTTACCTTGGTGCGCCGCCGCTCAGGGGTCTTGGTGCAGTTGCCCATGGCTGGGGGCCGCCCCCGTGCCGCAGGGCATGCCTGGCCCTGGGGGGCCGGCTGGCGCAGTCCGGGGGGCTGCCAGGGCCGGGGGGGTTGCGGTGGCAGCCGCGGCTGCGTGGGGATTTGAGGTTTTTATGGAATATCTGGGGATATGCAGGGCAGGCGGGGGGGGTGCCGTGCCCGCACACACACATAATCCCCCGGATTATTCCCCGCTCGGCTGCCATGCTCCAGATGTGGGGAGCCGCCCAGCTGTTCCCCGGCCCCCCCAGCCTCGCCACAGGGGCACTTAGGGTCCCTGGGTGCCCGCTGGCCCTGCTGTACCACAGCCCTCTCCCCCGCCACCGGTTACCTGCCCAAAACCGGGGGGCGGCTGTGTCCCCGGCTCCTCGGCAGCCCACCGATGCTCTGGGGGGGATGTGCCACCACGGCCCAGCCGACCCCGACTCCCTGAGGTGCCGGTGGTGCCAGGGCCCCCCTGTCCCCTCAGCCGGGGGGCTGGGCGGAGGCGGTGGCCGCCCCGCTTGCCGGGGCTGTGGGGACAGGAGGTGCTCCGGCAGGCGGGGGGCGCGGGGCTACCGGCACCCTGCCGCTGGGACCCGCGGAAGAGGAAGAACATGTCGCCGGCCACCCAGTCCTGCCGCTCGCCGCTGGCCCCCGATCCCTCTCCTCACCCCCAGGGCCAGACGGGAGGGAAACCGGATCCCCCAGCCCCGGCGCTCGCCCCGGCCCCGCTCCCTCGCCAGGACGAGGGCACTGCCGGTGGGGGGTGGCGGGGAACGTGGTCCCAAAGCAGGGAGCAGCCGGGGCAGAGCGGGACCCGCTGTACCGGGGTGGGGGCTGGGGGAGACCGGTGCGGTGCAGCCCCCCCCCCCAGGTGCGGGGGGGTTCGGTGCGGGGCGCCTCGGGGCGGGGGGGGGGCGAGGAGGCGGGCGGGGGCCTCCGGTTTCAGCCGCCGAAACCCGACCCGCGCCCGGGCACCGGGGCACGTGGCAGCGCGGGCGCGGCGCCAGCCTGGCCACGCCCCCTCGGGAGGCCCCGCCTTTAGTCCAGCCCCCTCCGCCTGACCACGCCCCCTGGCCACGCCCCCGCATCTGGCCACGCCCCTCGCTGTGACCGCTGCGCCGCTCTGCTGGCGCTCGCCGCTGACGTCACCGCTGCAGCGACGCTGCGGGGGCGCCTGAAGGTGACGGTGGTCCCGGTGCGGGTCCCGGTGCCGGTGCCCGCCCCACCATGGCCGCCCGGCAGCTGCTGGCGCTGCGGCGCCTCCCCGCAGCTTCCTTCTCGGTGAGCGAGGGCGGGGGGGGGGGGAACACCGGGGCGATCCCAGCCGGGCCCTGCCGGTCCCGGTGCTGAGTCGATGTGTCTCCACAGACGGCGCCCAAGAAGACGCAGTTCGGGTCGCTGCGGGATGAGGACCGGATCTTTACCAATCTCTACGGGCGGCACGACTGGAGGTGAGTACCGGGGGTGAGGTCCCGGTGCAGCCCGTCCCGGTGCAGCCCGTCCCGGTGTCACCGGCCGTTCCGTGCCCACAGGCTGCAGGGCGCCCTGCGCCGCGGCGACTGGTACAAGACAAAGGAGATCCTGCTCAAGGGGGTGGACTGGATCCTCGGTGAGATCAAAACCTCTGGGCTGCGAGGCCGTGGCGGCGCCGGTTTCCCCACCGGCCTCAAGTGGAGCTTCATGAACAAACCCCCGGATGGCAGGTGAGACCGGCACCGTTCCCGGCCCCGCTTCCATTGGGGTACCCAGCCCTGATGGCGTGCGTTCCCCCCCCCCAGACCCAAATACTTGGTGGTGAACGCGGATGAGGGGGAACCGGGTACGTGTAAGGACCGGGAGATCATGCGCCATGACCCCCACAAACTGGTGGAGGGCTGTCTGGTGGCGGGACGCGCCATGGGTGCCCGCGCCGCCTACATCTACATCCGTGGTGAGTTCTACAACGAAGCCTCCAACCTTCAGGTGAGTGGCGGGTGGGTCTTGGGGGGGGTCCCCATCCCCGCCTGCGGCGGGGATGGGGACCCCCCCCAAGACCCACCCGCCCCTTCCCCGCTGTAGGTAGCCATCCGTGAGGCGTATGAAGCCGGCTTGCTGGGCGGCGATGCTTGTGGTTCGGGGTACGCCTTCGATGTCTTTGTGGTGAGGGGCGCTGGAGCTTATATCTGTGGGGAGGAGACGGCGCTGATCGAATCCATCGAGGGCAAACAGGGCAAGCCCCGCTTGAAGCCACCTTTCCCTGCTGACGTGGGTACGTCCCCGGCTCTCCGGTGGGACAGGATGGTGGTGGTGGGTTAAACCAACCATCCTCAAGCCACTCCTGGTCCTTCCAGGTGTCTTCGGTTGCCCCACCACGGTGGCCAACGTGGAGACGGTAGCTGTAGCCCCCACCATCTGTCGGCGGGGTGGTGCTTGGTTCGCTGGTTTTGGGCGAGAGCGGAACTCCGGGACGAAGCTCTTCAATATCTCAGGTCACGTCAACAACCCCTGCACGGTGGAGGAGGAGATGTCGGTGCCGCTGAAGGAACTCATCGAGAAACACGCCGGTGAGCACCACGGGGTACTGGGACAGCACTGGGGCTGGCTCAGCCCATCCTCACTCCCTTCCTCTCTCTCAGGGGGTGTCCGTGGGGGTTGGGACAACCTGCTGGCCGTCATCCCGGGGGGCTCCTCCACGCCGCTGCTCCCCAAGTCGGTTTGTGAGACCGTGCTGATGGACTTCGATTCCCTGGTGCAGGCGCAGAGCGGGCTCGGCACGGCTGCCGTCATCGTCATGGACAAATCGGTAAAGGGGAGGAGCCCCCTCCCCAAACCCCCTCCCCAACCCCCCCAGGCTGTGGCAGGGCCCTCACCCTCCTCTCCCTCCCCAGACCGACATCGTCAAAGCCATCGCTCGCCTCATTGAGTTTTACAAGCACGAGAGCTGCGGGCAGTGCACCCCCTGCCGGGAAGGTGAGTGGTGTGGGGGGGGCTGTGGGGCTGGGGGGGGGGCTGTGCCCTGGGCCCCCTCACAGTCTCCCCCTCCCCGCAGGCGTCGACTGGATGAACAAGGTGATGGCGCGGTTCGTGCAGGGCGACGCGCAGGCGGCCGAGATCGACGCGCTGTGGGAGATCAGCAAGCAGATCGAGGGCCACACCATCTGTGCCCTGGGCGACGGCGCAGCCTGGCCCGTGCAGGTGGGGGGGGGAAATCTGGGGGGGCACTGCTGGCCTTGCCCCCACCCCGTTAACTCCATCCCCTTTGCTCGCACAGGGCCTCATCCGCCACTTCCGACCGGAGCTGGAGGAGAGGATGCGGCGCTACGGGGAGGCCAAAGCCCGGGCGGCGGCGGCGTAAGGAGCCAGCGGTGACCCTGCCCTTTCCTGCCTGGGGGGGGCTTCTTGGGGTGAGGGGCTTCTCCCCGCAGTTTGTGGTGGTCCTCAATAAATGCTGATGGGCTCCTCGCTCTGCTGCGGGCAGGGAATGGGATAGGCTGTGAGCACACGATGGTGGGAAGGGACTGCTGGGGGGCTCTGGGTCCTGCCCCACCCCCCAAGCAGGGGATCCCCAGGGATGCAGCCAGGGTCTGGGTACCCCCAGAGGGGAGATCCGGGCTTTCCCTGAGGCCCCACATCCCCTCTCTGGGACTGGGCAAGGGGGAGAGAGGTGGTGACACCCCCCCCTGGGGACCCCACACTCCCTCCCACAACCAGGGCAGCCCCAGCTGTGCTGGGGGGACACAGTGGTGGCTGTCCCCCCCCCATGGTGCCGACACCGGGGGCCAGCCACAGGGCCTGACTCAAACCATGGCGCAAATGGGTCAAAACATGGCTTTTTTACTAAATCACAGTGTGTGACATCCACTGTGGGCATGGGGACCCCTGGGCCGGGGGGGGTTTCCCCATAGCAGCCCCCTCCAGCCCACTCCATGTGGCCTGGGGGGGACAAAACCCACACAACCAAGGCACGGCGAGAGCTCAGCGCGTACCACCCCCCCCAAAAAATGCCACCACGGCCCCTGGGGGCCACCACAGCATCCAGGGGCCACCTCAGGCCGAGGGTCTGCGTCCCATCACGTGGGTCTTCCTGCGGTAGCGGCCAGGGGCCAGCAGCTCGAGGGTGAGCTCGGTGACGATGGCGGTGAGCCCCCAGACCCGGTGGGGGCCGTGCAGGAAGACGGGCAGGGTGTACCCGTAGCGCCCGGCGGCACGGAAGTGGGTGTAGCCCTGGTTCTCCTCCCGCAGGAGATGGGCCAGGGGCAGCGTGAAGACCTCCTCCACCTGCAGGGGGGACCGGGACTGTCCGGCACGGTGTCACCGGGGAGTGGGGTGCTCGCCCCCAGGTGGGGGACATGGCCAGCATGGGGTCACCCACCTCATCGGGGTTGGGGGTCAGGGTCAAGTCCTCTAGGGGCCCCAGGTTGGCCACAACGGGAGCCACCATCTGTCCCTGCTGGGAGGTGTGTCAGCGAGGGGTGGGGTGACAGCCCCCCCTGTCCCCAACGTGCCACCCATTCACCTGCGCCCCACCCTGACACCCATCCTGTGTCACCCAGATGGTGCCGTGTCCCTGCCACCCCTCACCTGTGTCTGCCACCCTGCCCTTGTGCCCTTGTCACTCCATGTCCTCGTCACCCCATGTCCTTGGTGTCCCCAGCCGCTCTGAGCCTGCCCCCCCCAGCCCCCCGTGTCCTCGTCCGCTGTCCCCGGTGCCCGGTACCCTGTCGGGCAGCGGTCGCAGCTGTCCCCAGACGCTCGCTTCACCCAGCGCCAGCCCCAGCTCCTCCCGCGTCTCCCGCAGCGCCGTGGCCACCGCGTCGCCGTCCGCCGGGTCCCGCCGCCCCCCGGGGAAGCTGCAAGAGGTAACGGCACCGTCACGGCCGGGCCGGCCCCGGTGCCCGCTCCCCGCCGCCGGTACCTGACGTCACCGCTGTGGGCACCGCCCAGGCGGCGGGAGCGGAGCGTGAAGAGCAGCGCGGGGCGGCCGCGCACCGAGCACAGCGGCACCAGCACCGCCGCCGCCACCGCCGCCCCCCGCCGCTCCGCCGCCACCGCCGCCAGCCGGGCCCGGCACCGCCGCTCGCTCCCGCTGCTCAGCAGCTCCTCGCCGCCGCCCGACCCCGGCTCCGCCATGGCGCCGGGACGGGACGGAGCGACCGGGGGGGGGAGGGACCGGGGGAGGGACCGCCCGCTCCCGGCACCGCCTCCCCGAGCCCGCCCCCGGGAGCCCCGAGGTGCTGCGGTCCCCGGGGAACGGCGGGGAAACCCCACCCCCCCGGGTGTGCAACCCTGCCCTGGTGTGCAAGAGCCCCCCGGGTGTGCACCCCCCCGCCCACCTTTGCACACCCCGGGTGTGTAACTCACCTCCTCGCGTGTGCAAGCCCCGCCTCCAGCTGCACCCCCCCACACACCGCGTGTACAACCCCCCCCGATGGGGTGTGCAACCCCCCCACCGCGTGTACAACCCCCCCCGATGGGGTGTGCAACCCCCCCACCGCGTGTACACCCCCCCCGATGGGGTGTACAACCCCCCCCGATGGGGTGTGCAACCCCCCCACCGCGTGTACAACCCCCCCCGATGGGGTGTACAACCCCCCCACCGCGTGTACAACCCCCCCCGATGGGGTGTACAACCCCCCCACCGCGTGTACAAACCCCCCCTATGGGGTGTGCACCCCCCCCCCCCCTTTGCACAGCCCAGTCGTGCCACCATCCCTGCTCCTGTCCCCAGCCGTGTCCCCTCACCCCTGATGGTGCTGTGACACCCCTGGGGGTGCTGTGACACCCAAGGAATGCCCGCTGGGACCATTCCCATCTCTGCCCCCACGAGCGAGGGAGGGGAAACTGAGGCACAGGAGCAGAGGCCCCCAATTATCCCCAGCCCTTAACGAGCAGCCCCTGACCCCACCCCAGGCTGGGGGTGGCCCCTGGGGTTGTTGGGGACATCGCCCCCCCAGTGCTCATATGTTTTACAGCCGGTGGTCATCGGGAACGGGGGGGGGGGACGGGGACAGGTCCGGGTGTTGCCAGCTTGGGAGGGAATTCCCTCCACCAAAACCGCTGCAATTAGGTCCAACGAAGGGGAAAAGCTCCTGGAGTGTCACCGTGGAGGGGGGGGACAGAGTCACACATCCACCTTCAGCTCAGCATTAAATGATTTTTAAAAAAAAAAAACCTGTATAGAAATCACCACTCTCTCAAGATTCTCTGTCTCCAGAACCCAACATCAACTGCACAACGACCCCGCTTCAGCGAAACCTCCTCTCCTCCCACACGTAGCGCTTCCCCGCCGGCACCTTGCGGAAGAACAGGCTGTTCCCTCGGCTCATGGTGCCCTGGAAGGGGGGACACGGTCACCAGGGGGGGAGGCAGTGGCTCCCCCAGACCCCCCTGTCCCACCACTCACCTCCCTGTGCAGTTGGCTCCAGCAATCCAGCCAGGAGGAGTAGGTGGGGGCGTAGGGGAGGAGCCCCCCAGCCAGCCTGGGGAAGGAGAGGAGACCCACAAGGAATTATTTGCACCCTGGGCCACGGTGGTGGGGTCCCCTCTGCTGAGATGAACCCCAAAACAACCCCCTTGAGGCTGGGGTACCACCCCATGTCCCCCCCACCGCAGTGCTGCCTATGAGCAGAGTGTTTGAAGCCTCTTTGCCAACTGGCAGCTTTGGAAAGGCACCATCGGGAGATGAACCAGCGTGAGGGGACACGGCTGTCACCCACGCAGCCCCCCAGGTGTGGGGTCCCCATCCCAGGAGCAGGAGGAAGATGGGGGCGCAGCAGCAGACTCACCCGCAGTTATTAACAGCCATCAGGTTGGAGACCAGCACGAAGGGGTAGGTGAGCATGCTGGCGAAGAACTGCAATGGAGAGAAGGGTGGGTGGGCAGCAGCCCCCACAGGGGGCCCCCCAAATCCCTCCTGCTCCCCAAACATCCCCAGGGACCCCCCAGGAGGGATCTCTCTCCCCCAGGCTCTATGCAAGGCCAGGCTACACAGAGGAAAGGTCAGGGTTGTGAGCTCATGGGTCACACCCCTCCTCCACGGGGCATTCCTTCCCCTGGGGGCTGATCCCCCCCTTTCCTGGGGTAGGGACGGACAGACAGACAGACAGACAGACAGACAGACAGACAGACAGACAGACAGACAGACAGACACAGGGGCTGTACTCACTCCAGTGACCGCCTGCGAGTAGCTCTTCATCTCAGCCATGGTTGAGACCTGCAGGAGGAGAAAAGGCACCTTCAACCCCCACAGAGCCATACAGCCACCCCAAAGTGGGGCCCTGTCCCCCTGGACTGTCCCCCCTGTCCCCTCACCGCTGCCCCCAGCCCACCCCGTGCCCCCTCCGAGCAGGGCGGGGAGCCCGTACCCCGTTTTCCAGCGCGTACGTGTTGATGAGGTAGGCCAGCATGTTGCAGAGCCAGAGGGAAAGGATGTCCCCGAGCAGCCGGGGGATGAGGCCGCTGGAAGAGAAGAGGCAGCGGGAATGTGAGCCCAGTGCGGGCCCAGACTGGGCCCAGTTGGGAATGGGAGGGAGCAGCCCATCCCCCCAGGGCCAGGTGAGGGGGGAACTCCCGGCCCCAGGAGTGGGGACACTCGGACAAGTGGTTCCAGAGAGGAGCTGCTGGAGGGACCCCAAACACCCCCAGCCAGTGGCCCTGGGGAGGGGTTACTACCCCTTTCCTCTCTTTCGATGTCCCCAGGCACTGGATGTCACCCACCCAACCCACAGCCAGCGACTACGCGGCGGGGGCTTGCTGCATCCACAGCAGAAGTGTCCCCAGGGGAGGGCAGACGGGGGAACCGCGCACCCCAGCAGCAGCTGAGGAGCAACACCCAAGTGAGACCCACGGATTTTGTGTCCCCCCCACCCCGAGCGTGGCCCCAGGATTTCGTGTCCCCCCCACCCCGAGCATGGCCCCAGGATTTCGTGTCCCCCCCACCCTGAGCGTGGCCCCAGGATTTCGTGTCCCCCCCCACCCCGAGCGTGGCCCCAGGATTTCGTGTCCCCCCCCACCCCGAGCGTGGCCCCAGGATTTCGTGTCCCCCCCCACCCCGAGCGTGGCCCCAGGATTTCGTGTCCCCCCCACCCCGAGCGTGGCCCCAGGATTTCGTGCCCCCCCCACCCCGAGCGTGGCCCCAGGATTTTGTGCCCCCCCCACCCCGAGCGTGGCCCCAGGATTTTGTGCCCCCCCCACCCTGAGCGTGGCCCCAGGATTTTGTGCCCCCCCCACCCCGAGCGTGGCCCCAGGATTTTGTGCCCCCCCACCCCGAGCGTGGCCCCAGGATTTCGTGCCCCCCCACCCCGAGCATGGCCCCAGGATTTCGTGCCCCCCCACCCCGAGCATGGCCCCAGGATTTCGTGCCCCCCCACCCTGAGCGTGGCCCCAGGATTTTGTGCCCCCCCACCCTGAGAGTGGCCCACGGATTTCGCGTCCCCCCCGTGCCCCGGTGACAGCACTCACGCGAAGAAGCCCAGGACACCCTCCTCTCGGTAAATCGTGGTGAAGGCGCTTAGTGTCCCGCTGGGCCGGGGAGGAAGAGGAGAGCGGCGTGGTCAGAGAGGGCCCCCCAGGCTGGCAGTGCCCCCCAGCCCCCCCGGCCCCCCACGCCGTACCTGTACTTGGTCTCCCGGCCGATGAACTGCACCATGCAGCGCAGGGTGATGACTGTGGGCAGAGAGAGGTGGCGTGGGGCTCAGCGGGGCACAGGGACGCCCCAGGTGACAGAGGAGTGACAAGGATCTGTCACTTGGGGGGGGGTGGGGGGTACCTACCGTGGAAGGGGTGGGTGATGAGCGTGGCGGCAGAGCGCGCGACCATCTCGCGGGAGGTCTGGGGAGAGAGGGGCTGTCAGAGGGGGGCAGGTGACAGGGACACGGAGGCAGAGAGCCCAGCGGTGACAGTGTTGTACCGAGCCCCTCTCACCCTCCTCCTCCTCCTCACCTCCTT
Organism: Podargus strigoides; assembly: GCA_028020825.1. Lineage (NCBI taxonomy): Eukaryota > Metazoa > Chordata > Aves > Caprimulgiformes > Podargidae > Podargus > Podargus strigoides. The sequence goes on along the minus strand of CM051633.1, from coordinate 17,551,396 downwards.
GAGGACCTGCTCCAGCGAGGACACGGGCTCCTTCTTGCTGGCTGCAGGCTGGAAAGGGACAAAGCCATCAGGAGCCCCCCAAAAGGCACCGCTCCCGCCCCACTGCCCCCAGAAGGACCCATCCCCCCCAGTGGGAGCTCGGCAGCCCCCCCCGAGCCCACTGCACCCCATTTCTCCCGGGGGACAACGCCTGACGCCAGGCTGCCCCCGCCCGCGGGTGTGGGGGCGCAGGGGAGGGATGGGGGGTTCACCCCACACCCACCTCAGCCTGCTCAGCCTCCTGGTACCGCTGGGGAGGGAAGGGCAGGGTCAGTGCAGCCGTGGGGACGGGGGACCCCCTGCCAGCGCCACGCTGGCCAGACAGGGTCTCCACGTCCCCAGCCCCTGGTGGCAGAGCCCCCCGGGGCCGGCAGCGTCACCCCCCGCCGGTACCTGCAGGACTTTGCTGTGCACGACGGTGCCGATGGCGCTGGAGCAGAGGCGGGGGGCCAGGCCTTTGAAGAGTCCCGCTCTTCCATCGACCTTCACGATGTGCTTGGCTGGGGACAGCGGGGACCATCAGGTCACGCAGGACCCCCCCCCCCCCCCTCCCCAGCCCAGCCCAGCCCCCGGGTCCCGGGGCGGCCCCGCCACCGGGGCGGACTCACCGTAGGCGAAGAGGCCGGGCAGCTGGTACACCTGGCGCCCGAAGATGTTCCTGCCCAGCGTGGGTGGCAGCGGCTCGTACCCCACCTGCAGCGGGGACAGGCAGCCTGCAGCCGGCCCGCTGTGCCACCCCCCCCCCCCCCGGCTCTCCGGTACCGCCCCCCCCTTACCTGCACCAGCACCTTCACGTACATGAGGGGCTGCGAGAGCACCGTCAGCCCCGAGCCCAGCAGCACCTGCGAGGCCGCGTCCGCCATGGTGCCGCCCCGGCGTCACGGCCCAGAAGGACACCGTCGTCGCCGCTTCCGCTTCCGCCCCCCGGTACTTCAGGCGCGCCCGCCGATCACTTCCGGCCGGAGAGGCGGCCGTGCCACCGGGTCGCCATGGCAACGAGGGCGTGACACTGCGGCCTGCAGGGCCCCGAGGCCTCTTCGCGGCCTGAGGTGACGTCATGGCAACGCGGCCTAAGGGAACGCCGCGGTGACAGGGCCGGAGGTGACATCATAGCGACCAACAGAGCCTGCGGGCCCTGAGGCACCGCCACGGCGGCCGGGCCTGGGGCCCGGTGCCAGCAGCCTCTGGGCAGGCGGGAGGGAGGGCCGGGGGCCGAGGCGCAATAAAAGTAGGTGTCCCCACGTGGTGGCACAGCCACAGCACCGCCTTTAATCCCGAGCACAGGCGCAGCAGCGCGGGACAGTGGGTGGCGAGGGCCTGCTGGGGACAGCGAGGAGGTGACGTCCCCTGTGCCCGCCCCGCCACCGGGACTGGGCTCCCGGGGCTGTATCCTGTGAGGAAGCACCGGTGGCACTGGGATGGCGGCTGCTCAGTGGCAGTCGAGAGCGTGACACCGCGCTTGTGCCACTTGTGTCTTGCTGAGACCCCCCCATGGCGGCGTGGTGGCCGTCCCCCGCTCCAGTGGCACTGGGGGGGGTCACAGCAGTGCTGGCTCTGCGCTGCTCTCCCACCCTGCAGCGTCCCCGCGGGGTGCGGCGAAGGAGCGGCTGCCCGGGGGTCCGGGAGGGCCCTGGCCTGGCCTGGGGGGACACAGAAGAGGGGTGAGAGAGCTCCAGGGGTGCTGGCACCGGGCTGGGACAGCACTGGGGACGAGCAGCCCTGTAGGACTGTCCCCTACGGGTGGACCATGCTGGTGGGCCCAGGCTCACTGGGATGCTGGCACGGCTCTGGCGGACCCCGTTCCTCTGGCGCAGGGCGTTCCTTGCTCTCCGGCTCCGCAGCCGCTTCCTCCTCCGTTGCTCCAGCTGCGCCGCATGGCAGAGTGGTGCTGGGGACATCTGCGCCCCACGACACCTCACACCCCCGCAGCGCCTTGTCCCTCCCACCCCAAAACCGGCGGCACCCAGGGCTCACCGGCTGGGCCAGGCCATGGAGACGAGGTGGGGACGGGTCGGACACGGAGCTGTCGGAGCCGCTGGTGCTGTGCGGGGGAGACGAGCGCCTGCAGCCCCCAGTGGCACCGCGGGGCTCGGCGGGGCGGGGTGGCCGGGACGTACCTGGACTCCAGTTCTGATGTGGAGATGTCGCTCCAGCTCCTGCCGCATCCCAGCTCCCGGCCCAGCCGCTGCCGCAGCAGCGCGTCCGCCTCCGACAGGCACTGCTGGAACTGGGGACAGAGCCAGCGTCACCACAGTGTGTCCCTACGGCACCGGGACCCGCCTGGATCACCAACCAGGATGGCACTGCTGGCCCACCTTGGCGGGATGGGGGTCACAGAAGTCGAGCAGGGTGTCACAGAGGTGGTAGCCCAGTGACTTGAGGTCCTCTGTGGTGAAGTGCGAGCTCCTCCCGCCTGGAGGGGACAGAGGAGGAGGAAACAAGCAACGGCTTCCCAGCCCCGGGACCACCCGCCACTCACACACCCAGCACCAGCACCCCCAGCCCGCAGCAACCCCTCACCCAGCGTGGAGCCACCGAAGGCCACCTCCATGGTGTAGCTGTTGGAGACACCCATGCGCCACATGACAACCCTGCCCGTCCCTGCTTTGCTCTTCTGCACCTGGAACTTGCAGCTGAGGAAGGAGAACTGGGGCCGGCCCGGGGGTCAGCGTGGTGGGGGGGATGTGTTCCCCTCCTTGGCCTCGCAGGGACACCATGACAGCGCCGTGGGAAGCAGCACAGCGGCCACGTTCCCTGCGTCACCGGCCGGTGTCACCGTGAAGCTCAGGGAGGACAATTTTGGAGTGTCCCACCTTGTCGGGGGCGTTTTTGCTCAGCATCAGGGGGAAGATGCGCTGGTGCAGCCGGGACCCGGCGCCGGCCCCGCCGCCGTCGCAGCCGTACATGAAGACGTTGTTCTTCCGGCTGTGCCCGTGGAAGTCACAGTACAGCACCACCTCCCGCTCCGCCAGCAGCCTGCGCGCGTCAGGGTACGGCCACCGTCACCGCCACGGGAGCGTCACCGTCCCACCGCCCCACGCCCCCGCCGCACCTCTCAACCATGGCCCGCAGGTGCCAGACGCCGGGGAAGGTGTCACAGAGCCCCGTCCCGTAAGCCCTGTTGGGGTCACGGCCAGCCAGGGAGCAGCGGGAGTTGCCCACCACCACCCCGTCGGGGTTGAGCATGGGCACCACCTTGAAGAGAAAGAGCCAGCGCAGGAGCTGGGCATCGGGGTGGGCACCCAGGAGGAAATCGAGGAAGCCCCGCATGGCCCAGGAGCCACCGCTCTCCCCGGGGTGCGCACGGGCGCTCAGCACCACCGCCCGCTTGGCCGCCGCGCCGCCGGGGCTGGTGATGGTCAGCAGGTAGATGACGTTCCCGGCCAGGCTGCGGCACAGCGCCCGCACCGTGCAGCACTGCGAGCGCGCCGGGTCGCCCGCCAGCGCCCGCAGGTAGCGCTGCAGGTCGGAGTAGGTGTAGGGGTAGGAGTGGGCGAAGAAGCAGGTGTCAGCGTCGTGGGGGAAACGCGCCGCCCAGGAGAGGCGGAAGGCGGCCGGTTCCTCCCCGCCGCCCCGGTAGTAGCGGACGTCGGTCCCGACGCGGCGCCAGCCGATGCCGCGGCTCTGGGCGTCGCGCTGGGAGTAGAGCAGCGGGCGCAGGCCCTCGCTGTAGAGGCTCTTGGGCTTGGCCAGGTTGGCGATGGTGAAGCGGTAGAGGGGCTCCCGCCGCGTGTTTTGGACACGGAAGTAGAACCACTGGGTGTGCTTGGCGGTGTACAGGTCCGGCCGCAGCATCAGCACGTACTCGTAGGGTCCCCTGCACGGCGGGAGGGGCCACACTCCGGCTCCCAGCCCCACTGCTGCCCCCCTCTGTGCCCCCCAGCCCCTCTCTTACACCCTCACGGCTTTCTGCAGGTTGCCGCTCTCGAAGCGGGATTCAAAGAGCAGGGTGGTGTCCTCGGGGCCGGCCAGGGTGGCTGCCGGCGAGGAGAGGGGGCCTGGGGCCCCCCCAGCCCGAGCATGGGTGAAGGAGGAGCCTGGGGGCGCTGCGGGGGGAAGCACGGAGGGACGTGATGGGGGCGTGGGGAGAGCGAGGGGGCACCCAGGGGTGCTGCCCACTCCCACTACCTGGGCTGAGGTCGTAGACAACGGTGCCCTGCTCCTCGCCAAGGGGGGCTGGGGACTGCTCAGGGCCCGTGGGGTGGCAGAAGGGCTCTGGTTCAGGGGGGATCCACTCTGGGGGGGACAGAGATGGGCACCATGGGCACGGGGGGGGGGGTCTGGCACAGGGGTGAGGGGAGGAACAGCTGGAGGGGCCCCTCACCGATGTGCTCAATCCTCTCCTTGATGACTTCGCACTCGATGGGCCAGCGGGGAGCAGGCAGGGGGCCCCGCGCCGAGGGAAGGGCAAAGAGCGCCCGTGGCTCCCCTGGGGACCCCCAGTGCCGCGCTGAGGGGACCGGTGTGCCCCGGCCAGGGCTCAGCTCCAGTGCCCCAGGGGCTGCAAGGGGACCAGGAGGGGCTGCGGGGCACTCCCAGCTCCCTGGGGAGCCTGGGCTGGGATGGAGACACCCCCAAACCCACCCACCACCCCAAGACAGGGACAAGGAGAGGCCACCCCCGTGCTCTCCACACCAGGACAGAGCTCCAGGCCACGGGGCAGCACCGAGGGGCTGTGGGGTCTCACTCACTGCTCTGCTCCTGCCCAGGACCCCGCAGGCAGCTGGGGTTGGTGCTGCCTCTGCTGGGTGCCGTGGTGGGGTGCTGCTCAGAGGGGTCCCCTGGGGATGTGGGGCTCTTCTGGCCGCCTGGCTCCTGGCCTTGGGGAGAGCAGCGCTGCAGCCCCCACCGCTGGGGGCCAAGGGCCCACCCCTGCAGCCAGCGCTCACCTCGGAAGTAGCCGTAGTAGCGCAGGTGGCTGCGCATGAAGCTGTCGTAGGGCTCGGGGACCCCCAGTCCCCACTCCCAGGCAGGGGGGCACCCCGAGGGCTGCATGGCTGTGAGAAGCCCGGCCAGACCCTGCTCCGGTGCCCGGGACGCGGTCGCTGAGCGACCTGGCAGCGGTGGGGAGGGATGGGGCGGGCCCAGAGCGGAGCTGGGAAAGGAGCCAGCGGGATTTCGTTACCCTGGCTCTCACCCAGGGGAGCAGGGACACAAAGGGCCCCACGCAGCCTCAGCCCGAGCCTGGGCCACCGCACACATCGTCCCCAAACTACCCCCAGTGTCCTGTCACAGGGACAGCCCCCACGCAACCAAACGTCACATCCCAAACTGCTACAGTTTATTGGAGAAGGGGGAAGTGAAGGGCTCGGAACTGTACATCTGTAAAAATAAAAATTAACAAAAAAGAGCGAGCGGAGCAGGAGGTGGCAGGGCCTCACGTGCTGGAGGCCGTTTTCCTCCGCTTCAGCCGCGCTCGCCAGTCCTCCGGCAGCGCCTCGAAGTTGGCGTTCCTCTCTGCCATGCCACTGTGGGGACAAAGCGAGGTGTCAGGGCAAGGTGACAGTCCCCAGCACCCTCCTGTGTGTCCCCCGGGATAGAGATGCGGATCCCCACTCTCTGCCGTTAGGGGGACAAGGAAATGTCCCCCCCAGGAGCTGAGCGAGGCAATGCCAGCGTGACCTCCTGGTGCCCGTACCTCATCAGCTGCTGCTGCTTCCACTCCTCGATGCGCCGCTGGGCCGTGGTCTCCCGGTCCTCCTCGCTGGAGCTGGAGTTCTCCTCCTCGTCCAGCTCCCGCTGGATGCTCTGCCACTTCTTCACCAGCGACGGCATCTTCGTCTTCCCCTTCTTGCCCTGCACCAGAAACGCAGGCGGCCGCGGTGAGGGCGGCTGGGGAGGGAGAAGGGGACGGGCGTGCGGGGAGGGACCGGCCCAGCAGCGCCCCCCCCTACCTTGTCCTTCCGCCCCTTCCTCGGCTTCTCCTTCTCCGGTGGCGGCGGCGCCTTGGGGGTGGGAGGCGGAGGTGTCTGGGGGGGCGGTGGTGGTGGCGGCTGCTCGGCGGTGGCGGCAGCAGGCAGCGCTCCTCGCGCCGGGGCTGGCTGCGTGGCGGCGGCGGGCAGGCTGACGGGCACGGCGCACTCCGAGTAGGTGACGATGGGCGGCGCGGCGGGTGCCGTCACGCCCAGGTAGCCGGACTGCAGGCCCAGCGCAGCGGGCTGGGGGCCGGCGTGGCCCGGAGCCATGCGGAGGTTGGGGCGGCCCTGGATCTCGGCCTGCAGGCGCTGGCGGGGCCGGAGGGAGGCGAGGGGCACGGCCGAAGGCTGGTACTTGCCGGCGGCCATCAGGGGCTGGCTGTAGAGGACGGGGCAGCTGCCGATGGTGGCCGCTCGCTGCATCAGCCCCGGGCTCATCTCCACAGCTTTCCTCTTCTGAGGTTTGGTGGAGAGCAGCAGCGCCGGGCTCAGTTCAACGGTGGCCTGGAAGGGAGTGCCACCATCAGCGCTGAGCCCAGGGGGACACGGCCCCAAGGGCTGGACCCATGGGTGCCCTTCCATGCCCCCATGCTGGGCACGGGGCGGTGGGACCGGCTGAGCCCTGGCTGCTGGTGCTGCCGCTCACCTGGGTGCTGCTGGTGGCAGCTGGGCGCAGGAGAGGCTTCAGGGGAGCATCTTCCTCCGTTCCTGGGGCAGGCGGCTCCTCGCCCCCCTCATCTTCCATCTCCACTTCCTGGATCTCACCATCTTCTCCGGGCGGCGGCGGCGGGGGGGGCGGCGGCGGCGGCGAGTCGGGGGGAGGCGGAGGCGGCGGAGGCATTTCCAAAGGCAAAGGAGGTTGGAGGACTGGGACGGAGGACTGAAGCAGAGTCCAAAATGGAGTGAGCGGCATGAGAGACGTAGCAGGAACTTGGCCTGAGAAGGATTCTTTACAAAGGGAGCCTGAAGAATACATATTGACACAGGCTTGAAAACCCAGGCTCCGGACTGTGCTGACTGCTCCCGCCTGCTGCCTCCCTGCCAGGCAGAGCTCAGGCCACGGGCTCGACCCGAGCTGCACGCCGCCTTCCCTGGCACCACCACGACGCCTACAACACATGGGGACAGCTGGGACCGCGGGAGCCACCGTGAAAACGCCCGGGGAGGGAGGCCAGCGCCACCATGTAGTGTTCTAGTGCTCGGCAGGACACCCCACTTCAGGGCTGGGACCCCCCCAACCGCAGTGCCCGCCCCCGGTGTTACCTGCGGGGCGCTCGGCGGGATCCCTGGCGCGCTCTCCTTTGTCTTTTGGGGGTGGCTTGGGAGGACCGTCGGGTTTTCTCTCGGTGCTTCGCTCTCCCTCCTCTTCGTCCTCCCCGTCGGGGAACTCCCATTGCGACTCTCCCGAGCGCTCGTTAACATAGAAATAGCGTCTATGCTCCCTAAATCACAAAAAAGAGAGAAGAGGCTTCAGATTCCCTTCCCCGCCACCGACATTCCGAGGCGGGCCTGCCCGCGACAGCGCTGCGCTCTCGCAGGGGAAGACCCTCTTGCAACGAGGTTGCCGCTCTCTCAAAACTCAACAACCAAACTTTTTTGAGGACAGAGGCAGGAAGAGGCCCGAGCCGGCTCGCTCAAAAGCTACTTTTGGTTTTGTTTGGTTTTGTTTTTTTTTTTTTCTTTTCTTTTTTTTTTTTTTGGCTGCGTGAAGGTGGCCCCGAGCCCCCCACTCCATGAGAGGGGAGGGCTGAGAAAAGCAAGGCCAGCGTGCAGCGGAGCGACGTCTCGCCAGCATCGGGCCTGAAAGTCGCCCTCCAAGAAGAGGCAGCGGGGAACAGCCCAATGGAAGGAAGCGGCTGCCCCCCTACCCCGTGGCGTGCGGAGGTCGCTTTTATGAGACTCTTTTTGGTGTCAAACACAGAGTGAATGCTAGAGAGAGGGAGCGGATCTGGGAGCTGAAAAACAAAAGAGCAAAGATTTCAAACAAAGGAAAATTCATCAAGAAAGCCAAATAGACAAAGAAATGTTTGGGTCTGACCTGCTGGCAGGAGACAGAAATCTTGTTCTTCATTCCGTCGCTGAGTTGAAGTTTGTCCTTTGTCAGAGCTGTTGGTCAGAAGAGGTGATCCAGAGATCCTGCAAAGTTCACAGAGCTCTCGCATGCGCGACCCCCCAGGCCCGCCCTCCGCAGCGCTTTGCACTCCCGAGAGTGAACACCAGCTCTGTCCGATCAGGGAAATCAGCTCCGTCTCAAAGCAACTCAGCACTCCGTTTGGATCCTCCAGTTTGGTGGCTGGCCCAAACTCTGCGAGTGAGTGCCGGATGTTTCTCTGCCTGCCCAGCACTGCTAACAGAAGCTGTTCTCGGTCTCCCAGAGGGACGGCGCCCACGTCGTCGGGTGGTGATGGTCACAAATCATGTCTGAGATGTCAGAGATGAAAGGTGAGAAAGGTAGGAGAGCGCGTACCTGTCCCAGTGGCAGGACCAGCCTTTAGGGGTGGCGTTTATTTCGTATTGTTTTAGCTGTTCGGCTGCGTCTTGGAGTTTGCGTTTGAGGTAGTTTCCATTGAGAGCACCTTCTCGCCAGTCTGCAATGCGGGTCTAGAGGGCAAGAACCGGGGGGGAAGCCGTTGAGGGGGGCTGCAAGCGGCCCTGGGGACAGGACTCGAGGTCCAGGAGGCTCCCTTATGGCACGGGACTCGGGGGGCGGGGGGGCCAGGAGGAAGACACCGCCTTCCGCGCAAAGCCATGCTCTCCCCCCGCCGAGGAAGGGCCCTGCAGGAGGTGGGTGCGCGGTGCGGTGCCGCCGCGGCCACGTGGTTCACGCAGCACCGGCGCTCGAGCAGGGACAGTATCTGATCCGCTTCGGAACAGAAGGCCGGAGCGAGGGGCGAAGGCTCGGTTACCTCTGTCTGCAACAGCAACATGTGGAAGTTGGAGATAGATTGTCTGTTGATGCCCAGGAACTCCAATTTATTAGTCAGAGTATTTGCCAGCTCTCCGATCTGAAACTGCCAGGGAGAAAGGGGAAGAGTCAAGAGCCGCCCTCGGGGAGCGTCACCGGGCGGCTGCGGCACCGCGGCTCGAGGCCTTCCCCGGCGAACGAGATTCGGGACCGGACGTGTCACCCTGGACGTGTGTGCCTGTCACCCCCTCCTTTTAAACCCTGCTGCCCCAGGGACGGGGTCGGTAGGGGGTGGCAGGATGAGACCCCTTCTGTAGTCACAGGAGGCACCATCGAACCCCAGCTCCTTCCCTGCTCCCAGCCACAGCCCCCAGTGCTTCCCAGTGCTGGCACCGCTCTGAAGCAGCCCAGGGTGGGTACAGGCTCTGGAGTTACAGCAGAGCAATCACTAGGACAGAAAGTGTTAAATATCATTTACTTCAACTGTTTCCCAAAGGAAATGGGCTGGGATGGCATTCCAGACTTTGTAAATCACCACTTTCCAGAGGAACTAACTGGAAAGCGTAGGAGAAGAGTAACTGCTCTGGATTTACTCCTGAGCAGACAGGATCTATGTTAAGGTTCAGCAACCACCACTACTCAACCCCAGCGTCCCGCAGGAGTCAAAGCTCCAATGTGGGCACTGCATGGGGACATGGGGGTCCTGTGTGTCAACCCCCCTGGCTGAGGGGACTGCCCTGGAACGGGGTGGATGCTGGCAAAGCAGCATCATGATTGCTTTAAGGAGGGCTCTAAAATTGTCTTTTTCCCCCCTTTACAAGAGGTTTTTAGTGCTAGAGAAGCCTGAGGCAGGGAAGTGAATTCCCACTTTAACGTGGCTCTGGAGAAGCCAGGGAAGATCCCCCAGCAGAGGGTGACGTCGCAGCGGAGGAGCCGGCGGATCACCTGCAAACCTGAGAGCCGGCAGAAGAGAGATTCCCCCCAAGTGGTGAAGCAAACGGTACCGATTACCCGAGGAGACGACATTCCTCCAACAGCTCTAAAGGGATCCTGCACAGGAAAGCACCACACTACAGCACACAGTCTGTCACAGCACCAAGGGACAAGGGGACAGCAAACGTGGCTTCGGCAGCCACCTGGGCGCAGCAGCCAACAGCGTGGTCCTGCTGCAGCCCTTACTTTTAAATCAATTAAATTTAAAAACTGGACAAGCCTCACGTAGATGCTACATGGGAGGGCTCTGGTTTTGGGCAGGGAGCATCACATCCCAAAAATCCCTTAGAGTTCTTTAATGGGAGATGCTAAAGGACAGTGACAAAGCCCTTCTCCTTCACATCAGGAAAATTAAGTGGTGGGAAATGAGGGCAGGGCCAGAGCTCAGCTTGTGCTGCAGGTTCCCACCAGGAGCCAGCGATTCCCCATCCGTAAACCACCTGGCACAGGGAGGTGACATTTGCTAACGAAACCAAATTACTCAGGAGCCAAATTGAACGCTGCAGGAGATGGCAGGGTAACGAGTGGCCGGGGAATTAAAAGGATAAATAGCAAAGATCTCCCCTGCCAGTCCACATCAGTGTCACGTGCAGCTCCGTGTGTCACTATTCCGGCTCAGGAATGGGCTCTGGGAGTCCTTCAGCTGCCCAGAAAGAGCAAAGCAAGGCTCGGAAGAGAAAATAGCAACACGGTGCTGCAGAAATCCCCAGGGCTTCCCCAATTTGCATCTAATAACTTCAGAGAGCCACACTGGGCCCAGGGCAGAGCCACAGGCACCAGCAGCCTCCAGACAGAGAGAGGTTACGGACAAGGAGTCTTCAGGCTGGGAACAGGACTGCAATATCATTGTGGAGAAAAAGAAAGCCAAGATAAAAGCATTTGCTCTCTCAGGACCAGACCCAAGGCTCAGTCTTTATGCCCCCTGCATCCCTTTTTGTTTTTTTTTTCAAACGTTTTCAAGCCTTCGCTGTTGGAGATGGGACACCGGGCAGCAGAGACGCTGGCCCAGTCCTGCACAGCTGCTCTTTCACCAGCTGGGGCAAACTGGTCTTGCAGCTGCACTGGGATTGGAGGTTTAGAGCTCCAGGAGGGATACGGCGCCGTCCCACTGGCAGCACAGGAGGCAGACAAGCTCACTCCAGCTATGCCAAACCCACAGCCCAAAGCTCAGGTGGGCCTGGTGGTGTCCCCTGGGCAGAGGTGGCCAAGAGCATGTCCCTGCACCCTGTTGGTGGCACAGTGAGCCCCTGGGAGAGCAGCGAGCTGGCTGGGGCCTGGGGGAGTTCCCGAGCACCCAGCCATGTCCCTCACACGCCGGGACGGATCTCACCGACACACACCTTTCTATCTCCTTACCTTTAGGTCCTGCTCCTCCTCTTCCATTTTTGGTGCCCCTTGGGTTTTTCCTTTCTCCTGGGGCTCCTCAGACTCTGTTTCTTTGTCTGAATTTGCATCAGCTGCTTCTGTGCTCGCTGCTGCGGGAGAAGAAATGATACGTGAGCCCCTGTCCCAGCACCGCCATGGCTCTGCCGACAGCCGCTGGGGACAGCGTGCCGGGGAGCCAAAGTGGGAGAGGGCAGGGAAAGAGCTGGGGCCTCTTCCCTCCAGGAGCCAGTGACAAGAACCTGGAATTAAAAAGGAGAGGGGGTCACTGCCTCTGGGTTTTGCTGGTGGGGTCCTGCCAGAAGGACAGCACGGGAAGTGGGGAATTACGGCTGCTAGAGCACAAGGGCAGGGAAGGGGAGCAGCCCAGAGCACAGGGATTCAAGGCATGAGGAGAGCTCACTGCCAGCCACGGAACTCTGGTGATTTAATAATTCGTCAGTAAAAGGTACTGAGGATTAAATAAGTTGAGACAGTGTCAAAGACTGACGAGGTCCCAAGAAGTTGTCAAGACCATAAGGTTCTGCCTGAGCTGTGCCACAGAACAGCAGTGATCAAGTCACTGTTCAAGTGACAAATTCCAGGGTGGGAAGTTTTGTGAGGGACTCCCAAAGCCCTCAGGGGGGAAAAAAAACATTCCTGAAGTGTGCTGGTGCTCAAGGGCAGGACAGTTCCCCCTTAAATGGATTATTTTAGAGTCACAGCTTCCCATTCCCCAGGTAAGCGGGAAGAGCTGGCTCCAGGGACGTTCTGCTGGCGAGGCAGCTCTGCCGTGCAACTCCAGATCATGCACTGGGGCCACGTCAACCTGGGCTGGGGTGGGCACTGTGTCCCACTTCAGCAGGACACAGCCTGCTCTGGGCACTCCTGTATCATTTCATTCTGGGGGAGAGGAGTGCAGAGCCAGGGGAAGACCTCAGCTCTCTGAAATGCAGTGACTGTGACCAGGCAGAAATACAACTCGAAAAGAGGAAGGGGACAGTTCCCCACGTGCCACGGCCAGGATCTAGCGGAAGGTGTTACTCTGTGCTCCTCCTCCTGATAAAGCACTGAGTATTGGCTCTCTCCTATTTATTTTCCAGATATACTGTTGAATGTAGGCACTCTCCTATTTATTTTCTTTAATTATAGGATAAAGCAGAGAATTTGGCAGCATCAGCTTAACCCCTCTCTGCCCTGAGCCTGTGGGACTCGGCTGTATGTGACACCAGTGACAGCCACCCCTCTGGGCCTGTCCCCTGCCCAACACACGTACCTCATCGCCCGTCCCAGCTCCTCTATCGTGGGCTCCAGCCTCTCCAACCACCTGCTCCTCCCTCCGAAGGGAGCATTCCCACTTACCTGCTTCTCCTGCTTCCGGGCTCTCCCGGCCCGTTTTGCTGGAGCCTCGACTGGCGGATTCGGGGCTGGCAGCTCCCACAAACAGTTTCCATTTCCCTCGCTTGGAGGCCAGCCTGCGGGCTGCATCCTGCGCGGCCGACTGGCTCCCGTCGGAGAGCGGGCTGGAGCCCGAGACGCTGCCATCACCTTCCTCCAAGGCACGCAGCTCTGCCTGCCAGGAGAGAGGATGGGGAGTGGCACGTCAGGGACCCGAGCCAGCCCTGAAGAGCAGTGACAGTGACGACTCACACGTGAAAGAGGAGCAAACAGCCTCATTTCTCCTCACCTTCTTTCTCTCCAGCACCATCTCCAGCTCGAGGGTGTCCTGCTCCTCCTCTTCCTCAGCGCTCTCCCCCGACTGCACCACGCTGCACAGATCCTCCTGCAGCGTGTCTTCCAGGGGATCCCTGCTGGGCTCCGGCTCTTCGGGAGCAGCCGCTGGCTCTTCTGCTTTCGCCTCCTCTTCCGGAGGGGGCTCAACCTCCTCTTTACAGATCACCTTTCGCCTCCAGCGCTCCTCTTCCTCCTTCACCACGTCGGGCAGGAGCGGTGCCAGGAGGGCTGCAGCCACCCCCTTCTTCTCCTCCTCACTGTTGGAGAGGGCCTGCACGCCTTCATTCACTTCCTGCAGGCCGAACCACGCCTGAGCTTTCTGGTGGCAGCCGTGGCTCCCTGCCCCCTCACACAACCCCACACCTTCCCCAAGCAGCCACGGAGCCCGCAGAGGAAGGAGCCTGGGGCCCCTCTATGGGCTACGAATGGAGCAGAGCGACCCACCCGCTGCTGAAGAAGCCTAAAGGGGCACCTAGGAGCCCTGCAGCAACCAGAACCCACTGCTCAGCCTGTCTCACTGACCTTCTTCACCTCCCGCTTGGCGACGCTGGCCCCACGGCCGACGCTGCCTGGGGCTGCCCCCTTCTCCTGGGGGTACAGCTCAGCAGTTGCCACGAAGCTGCCATTGGCGCCTGCCACGTTGGTGCTGTTGAGGAAGAGGGGAGAGAGTGAAGGGTGGGCTTGGGAACAACGTCCTGGTGTCACCCCGTGGGGCTGGGGGTGTTGCCCACCTGTGCTGGTAGTGTTGCAGGCCCTGGACCTGTGTCGCCAGGTACTGTGGCAGCTCCCAGGTCACCTCATTGCTCTGGGTGTTCCAGTAATAGTAGCAGCCAGTGTTCTCGTCCCACACCTCCTGCCAGTCGCCCATCTCCAATTCCCCCACTGCCACGGGGACAAGGACAGGTTGTCATCCACAGGACACGCACAGCCGGTGTCCCATCACCAACCCCCAGGCTGTTGTCACTCCCCTTTCCCTGGTGTCAACTGCTCATCACCACCCTCTGCTCGGGGACAGCAGCCCCTTGAGACGGGTGCAGCCCCCACCCAGCATGGGTGAGGCACTCACCTCCCGCCAGCGAGCACTGGGTGTCATACTGCCACTCTGGGGCTGGCGCAGAGCCCGCGCCGTTGGCTGTGCCAGAGGACTGGCCTGAGCCCGACTCCTTCGGCTCTGGGCGGGGAGGCGTGGGGGGTGGCGCGGAGGAGGTGGCAGAGGGCTCGGCGGGCTGCGGGGGGGCCGTGATGGCATCAATCTCCTGTGAAAACAACAGCTCAACATGAACTTCAGATCCCAGGGGAGACAAAAGCAGAGTCAAAGCACTTATCAACAGAGGACAATGTCTTGGATTGTCAAACTACACTCTTTCTGCTGCCCCCCCAGCAAGGAGGAGCCCCCCCAGAGATGCACTCACCGCCAGGAAGTTTGCCAGCGTGCTGTCGATGTCAGCCGAGTTATTGCCATTCGCATCTGCGGAGCGTGACGACTTCTCTGGGGTTTCCCCCTCCTCGTCGTCGCTGTCTGCGTAGGCGCCAAGCAGACACAAACCTCCTGGCCAGGGAAGGGAGGAGTAGACCCTCAGTGAGGGAGGGGGGCACAGTGCAGCACATCCCAACCCCTCCTCGCTGCAGGGAAGTGGATCCAACCCCCTCCCTGCCCGACTCAAGAGGGTCCCGCTGTCACCCCGCTAATCCCATGAGGGTGGAGCAGCCCCAAGGGGCACAGCAGCCCCCTCCTATGAGCACTCAGGGGATCAACACCACCCCTCCCTCTTCAAAACATCCATGACTTCTCCTGACCCCCCAAAATCAGGGGAGGAACAGCCCCAAAACCACATTGGGAGTGGGAAATACCTTCCCCTGAGAAAAAAATCCAATGACAGAACAACACTAGGGGAAAAAACCCCCAATTTCCTACCCCTGAAAAAATGACTGGAGGGGGGGATAGCATATCCTGCCTCAAACCACAGAGAGGGGAGTCACTGCTCCCCAAAACATCAGTATTTTAATTATTGATACTCAATTTATTTAAGTAGTAAGAGTAGTAATTGAAGGGGAAAAAACCACCTCTTTCTCCCCCCCAGAAAAAAATATACCAGGCAGAAAAATACCTCCTAACCCAAATTTTTAAGATGATAATTCAACTCTCCTTCACAAATCACTGAAGGAGGAAGGGGGGGGCTTTCACACCACCCCACACGCCACCCCCCAAAACCAGCAAAGCTGGGTCATAACTCTGCTTCCCCCTAAAAAAAAATTGGGGGGGGAATCACCCCAATCCCCCAGATAAAAAGTATTTAAATGTGGTAATCATCCTACCCCAATGATAAATTAAAAAAGGAATGAAGAAGGAGCAATCACCCCTTAAAAAAAGTCTAAAGTAATTAAAAAATGGGCAATTACCTGAAATGAAATAATTTAGAAAGGGGTTAATTATTTCTTCTTAAAAAAGGGAAAAGCACTTGGGGGGTGGCAATAACTCCTTGTTAAAAAAAAAAAGGGCTTAAGGAGAGAGGAACAACCGGAATCCTCTTCAAAAAACCCACAAAGATTTCGGAGGAAAATTTTTTTTGTTCTCTTTTTTTTATTATTTTTTAAAGGAAAATGAGGCTTTTAGGAACGCTCCTTCCTTAACACCCGGGGGGCACAGCCCCCAGTTTGTTTCTCAGGGGGGTCCATCTGTTCCCGCTCCCCCAGGGACCCCGTACCTGTGGGTTTGACGGCGGCGGGCGCGGGGGGCGGCGGGTTGGGCGCAGTGCGGGGGGGCTCCGCCACCGCTTCGGGCTCGTCTGTGAAGGAAGAGCCGTTAGAGAGGGGGTGCTGAGGCCGGGGGAACCGGGGGGCTCCCCTCTAGCTTCCCCCCGGGCCCGGTACCGCTGCTAGGCCGCAGCACTACGAGTAGGCCGCGCCGAGGCCTGCGCAAGGCCGCGCCCCGCCAACAAAGCGCCCCCCACCCCCACTCCCACATCCCCTTCCGCCGTTACCCGGCTCGGAACCCGAGTCCGCCCCTTCAGCCGGCGGCACCGCCGCCTCGTCACGGCGGGGCCCGGGAGGGGAGAGCTGGAGGATGGGCCGGCGGCCCGGCGCGGCGCGGGATTTCTTCCCCATGGCGGCAGCGGGAGGCGGCGGCGGGAGCGGCGCCTGAGGGCTGCGGCCGCGCCTGCGCCTGCGCCGTGGGAGGCGGGGCCTGTGCGTGCTGCGTCACGGCGTAGGGGGCGTGGCGTAAGGACCCCCGCCCCTCACGGGGGGCGTGGCCCCGCCCATCGGGTTTACAGCTCCCGCCTGCCCCTGGAGCCTATAGCCCCATCCAGCCCTATCCTATAGCACAGCATTCCTCCTAGGGGCTATAGCTCCTTCTTACCCTATAGCACCCCCACCCCTCAAGCTTACAGCTCCACCCTGACCTATAGCATGGTGCTGGCCCTTAAGCCCATAGGTCCACCCTGCCCCTCAGCCCTATAGAAAGGTGCCACCCTCAGCCATAGTGCTGTTTGTGTTATATGTTACAACGCTGCCCTGGAGATTTCCTGCCCCTGGGCCCTATACTGCCCTATCACCTGGTCCTATAGAGTTCCCTCCACAAAGCTGTGTGGGGAGGGTCCCTAAAGCCCCCATCTGCTTCACCCTCCAACCCCCCGAAATCCCTGCTGTGCTCCCGGGGGAGCGGCGCCCCTCCCACAGCAGACTTGTAATAACAGATTGATTTTATTAAATGTCATCCAAAAACACAACAATAAATAAAATAAAGGCAAAAACCTGCTGCGTATGGTACAGGATGAGCACCAGGGGGTGGCCCTGGCTCTGCTAATCGCCCATCACCCCCCAGAGGTGACAGGGACAAGAAAGTGACACGCTGAGGGTATGGCTCCACCTCCCCAAACTGGACCCTTATGGAAAACATGAGTAAAAACCAGCACCAGCAGCTGAGCCAGGGCAGGGTGGGACAGTGCCAGCTCCTGGGGCCACCACCTGGAGGAGCAGGCGCTGTCCTGGGGACA
The DNA here is from genome assembly GCA_028020825.1 of Podargus strigoides. Classification (NCBI taxonomy): domain Eukaryota; kingdom Metazoa; phylum Chordata; class Aves; order Caprimulgiformes; family Podargidae; genus Podargus; species Podargus strigoides. Next base: position 17,534,453 of record CM051633.1, on the reverse strand, counting down.
GAGCCAGGGGCCTGTGGTGGTGGCTGAGGGCGGGCGATGGGGCGGGCGCTAGTTGCGGCGGTACAGGCGATCCCGGGTGGCCACGCTGACCTTCTGCTGGTAGTCCTCCATCTTGTCACACAGCTTCTGATAGAGCTGGGCGAGGGACAGAGCAGGCGTCAGAGACGAGCGCTCCCAGTCCCACCCCATCCCCACTGTCCTTCTGCACCTCACGCTGCTCCCTGCCATCCCTCCAGCCCCTCCACAGGGTGTCTGTGCCCCCCCTTTTCTCCTTTTCCCTGGGCAGCTGTACCCACCACGCTGCTGGAAGGGCTGGTGGTGCTCTCCCGCAGCGCCTGGAGCAGTTGGTCGATGGCCGTGTAGGGCAGCCACACCATGGGGGCTGTGGCGGACAGCGGGACCTGGAGGGGAGAGGAAATCATGTTGTGTTGTGCTCCTGGCAAAAACACTCCTCCCCACAGCCACGGCGAGGAAGAACCCCCAGCCACAATGTCCCCACACCTCCTGGTCCCCCCACTTCCCTAGGGTGGGTGATCCATACTCATTTCACCCAAATCATGGGCACAATACCCAAATTCCAAGCAGGATCTGCCCTAAGAAGGGTCCCCACTACATCCCACGCTGCAGGCGAGCTCACCTCGATTCCAAAATACTGATGCCCTTTGCCCAGCACAGCATCCACGTACTCCAGGACCAGATCCACAGCCTCCTCCAGCAGATCGTAATTCAGATAGAGACGCAGCAGCTCGGCAGCATCCACTTTCTGCGAGCAAAGAGGGAACCATCAGCCAGGGAACGCACCCAGGAGCCGCCACGATGCCGAAAGGAACCTGCTCTGAGCCTCAGGAGCAGGCACAAAGCATCCAGCATGGGTTCCCGGAGCTGGGAATGGGGGGTGAAGGCTGCAATGAGGAGGTGTCTGTTGAAGGGAAGGTGATCCAGCAGCTCTGGGACAGCTGGGTTTTTTGGCCAGCAGGCACCGAGCGGTGATCTCACCTTGTAGCTGTTAATGAGCCAGTTGGGCAGAGGTATCCCATGTGCCAAGAGCTTGCTGATGACACAGCGATGGTACAGGCTGTTCTGGGATGGGTATTGCTCCAAATAGTGTGACAACAGCCTCCAGGCTTCATCTGTGGCACTGCAAGGCAGTATTTCCCCTGGGAACCTGTGCCAGCAGCTCCTGCACCACTGCTTGAGAGGCCACAGTCAGCAGCATCTCTGTTCTCCTCCTCTACAGACAAGGACCTACCTGGACTCCTTGGTGGTAACCAGTGCGGAGAGCTGGTTTGCTGCCAGCCAGTTCCAGGCCTCTGCCTGTGCTGCCTCCCCACCCAGCTGCAGCGTGATGCACCTGCAAGACAGACCAGCACAAAGGTGGGTGCCTCCAGAGCCCGGCTCGTTCGCCCTGCCCCGCCACAGCATCAAAGCCACCCCTCGCAGGGCTATTCCCAAGCAACAGCTATGAGTTAGCTGGCTTGGCGGGAGAAGAAGGTTATTAGAGTGATTTCTAAGCTCCTGTAAGTGCCAGAGAGGAATTAATAATGACTATGATGTTAGCAAGCTTCAGGGCCTGAGCCAGAGATGCCCTCAGTGCATCCAGACAGAGGAACAGGTCACAGCAGAGCTCCTGAACAGCTCTGCAGGCACAACGCTTCTTCTGGAAGCACGGAGAGACAAAGGAGAGGAATCCTGGGGTTGGAGATGAGGCATGAGAGCAAACAGCCAGCACAGAGATCAGATGGAACAGCAAGAGCTCTGCCAACCACTCTGAGAGCCACTCAAAGCCTGTAAGCAGCTCACTGGGCACCAGCAGGAGCGTGCCATGAGCCAGCTCATCAGAAAGGTCTCCAGGTGATGGCTGTGCCTGGGTTGGCACCACCCGTGACACTCAGATGCCAGCTCTCTCCCCTGAGACCAGGGAGAAATCTCTCCCCTCCCCACTCAGCAAGGCTCCCTTATTTTCAGTTCCACCTCAAAACCACGACTCCAGCAGCTGCTGTGGCCGTGCGAGGCGTCAGCAGCCACGGCGAGCAGACAGGTCAGGACAGCGCTGGCTTCTGACCCCGGGGAGCTGCGAGCTGGGCCCTGCCAAGCGTCACACAGCGCACGTCTGCCCAGCCCCACGCCACCCGAGGCGGGCAGGAGAAGCTCACTACGTACTTGAAAGTGAGTCCCTCAAAGACGGGCGTCAGGGGCAGCTTGAACGTTTGGCACAGAGTGACGGCGGTGTCAAAGAGGCCGGCCCGGATCAGGAGAGCGACCGTTTCCTCGGGCGTAGAGTTGCCTGCAGGGAAAGAGGACCAGGTAAACACCTCCCCCAGTGCTTACTGGGGCCTAACCCCGTGTAATTCAGCAGCAGAGTTCACCATGCTAACAGCCCAGAATAAAACACCCCACGGGGGTATTTCTCATCACACAGCTTGAGGTGTTCGTGGCCTTGGGAGCATCTCACGAGCGCAGGAGCCGTCCCTGGCAGGACTGCACAAAGCAGCAGTGACCTACAGAGCCATCCCTGGTCACGCACCAGCAGCAGAGACACACAGGCAAAAACATGTGGCCCATAGTCAAATGCTGCTGCAGTTTAGGTGAGTGGGGAGGGGACAGCCTTGTCACCAGCACAGCTGGCCTATATCCAAGTGAACAAGGCATCGGCTCAGCTCTGCCAGCGCAGGCAGGGAGATAAAACTGCGGCACTCAGCGCCCTGCGCCTCCCATTTGTCCTCAAACCAGCTGTTCAGCCCTGTGCCTGCAATCCCTTACTGGGAAGTCACCTCCTCCTGATACTTAAAGGGGAAAAATGTGTACCAGTTGCATAACCTGGACAATAATTTAAGCAAGTGGCTTTTTTCTAGGGCTTTCTAATTCTTCTTCATCTGAGAGCAACCTGGCCTGGTGGGAGGTGTCCCTGCCCATGGCAGGGGGGTTGGAACAGGATGATCTTAAAGGTCCCTTCTAACCCAAACCGTTCTGTGATTCTATGAATCTCCAGCAAGACAAAAAGGTGCCTTTTTGTCCCAACTCATGAGCTCAACCCCAGCCCCACACCAACCATTACTAGAGTTTGGCAAAGCTGAAAAAAAAACCACGGAAAACTTGAAATTGTTTCTCCTGATCTGCCTCTCCAAAGCTGCTGAACTTGGTGGCAACATTCCATGCCAGCTCAGCAAACTGAACGGTCCCTGCCAGCTCCTGGGTTTGGGTCAGAACAAAATTGCTGCTTCCTCACCTGAGCTACAACTCAAAGTGCTATAAAAACCTCCGGGGAAGTGAGGGGTGGCTGTGCTGTGTGTCCCCCCTACCTGCCACAGCCGCTGCTGACAGGTCATGCTGCACCAGCGTCAGCCGGATCCGTGCCAGCACACACTCCCTCTCCAAATCCTCCAGCTCCAGGATCTCGATTTGGCGAGTCGCTGTAACAGATGGACACGAATGGCACTCAGCATTTCCATCAGGGCTCCTCAGGCATTGTGCAAAGTGTCTACACCCCTCTCCTAGCCCCTGTTTTCGTATCATGGAGAGCACCAAAGCAGAGGTCAGGTTTTGCTGCCCTTTCCTTGCTACCTCGAGCTGTGCCTACGTCCTTGATACAAACCTCTCATTCCTCCTCTGTGAGAGATGTTATCTCATTTTTGGTAACAGCTGCTGCTCTGACTCTGCCTGCTCTCCAGGCATACGCTACAGAAGAGCTGGTTCAGAAATAATTGTTTTAAAAATACCTGACCTTAATTTTTTCTCCTGTAACACTGAGGATTACAAGTCTAACCAGACCTCACATCCTGTGCAGACACAGGTAGAGCAGAGACCTCAGTATCTCAGCAGGGTTTCCAAAAGCACAAACAACAAAAGTCTTAACCAACTAGAAATTGCCTCATAAAGGTGTTTTTTTTTTAAATTACAAGTTATTTCCACTGAAAGCAGAAGTGCTGGCAAGACACCAAACTGCAGAGGAGTGTGCACAGAAGCTCCTCAGGGAATAGCTGTGCCACAGCAGCATGTTGGAACTGGGAGACACAGACAATGGGAGAGTGAACTGCCTTACGACCCCCCAAATCACTGCTCTGACAGAGGTGGGAGCTGCCCTGAGCCATCTCCCAGCTCACACGGGAGCAGCAGAACTCTGAGGCCAGGGGAGAGGCAGTGGGAACACAAGAGACACAGGACATACTGGGACCAGGCACTCACTTGGAACAGCCATGCACTCCCCATCGTGGCTTCTCTTCGGGGATGCTCCAGGGCGCTCGTACTTGTAGGAAAAAGAAGAAAGAGTTTATAGCCACTGGGTTTCCAAAGGACAAATTGCCTCAATACGATATAGCCCCAACACCAGCGCTCTGTTTCAAGCCCTGATTTGAATCAGAAAAGCCACACAACCACTTGGCAGTTCAGATTAGGTTTATCTCTGGCTATCAGAATTACAGAACAGCATTAACTGATCAGGCTACGGTCACCAGCTCCCTGCAAACAGTTGTGAAACACAAACCATGTTCCACTAATTCCCCTTTTGACTGGTATTTTGGCTGTTCAGACTCTCCAGAAAGATTTGCCCCCTCCCTGGCAGTGTTCCAGGCCAGGTTGGATGGGGCTTGGAGCAACCTGGTCTGGTGGGAGGTGTCCCTGCCATGGCAGGGGGGCTGGAATGAAATGAGCTTTGAAGTCCCTTCACACTCAAACCACCCTGTGATTCTATGTATATTCCCACATATATACACCAGCCCCCTCCCAAAGGTTGTCCTGCTTCCACCCTGCTCTAAAAAGGGGTAAAGACACAAGAACAGGACTGATGCCTCCACACAGGGGGGAAAAACAGTGCTGCACAAGCTGGCCAAGATGAGAGCAGTGGATTAAAGCAGCCAACAACTCTGTTCATTGCATCAGAAAGGAAGCTCGTTCCCTAATGCAGAGCTGTAAGTGTCCCCCCCAGTCAGTGGCTCGGGTCAGAGGCTTCACAGCCAGCTCAGGTTTCCTACCACAGCTCCAGGAGCTGGCTGCACTATCCAGGCGTACTCGGGGCGGATCAACCGTAAGCAGTTAATAGCAGCGAGGAAACAGTTCCCCTGTTTCTGGAGCCCTCGGAGCGTCCGCACCTCCCTGCCCAGGCGCGTGCCGTACTCGAACATCACCGTTCCAGCTGAGGAGAGAAGGGGCAGCCATCAGCTGCGATGCAGGACAGGCCACCCCGCAGGGGGAGCAGTGTCCCAGGCAGGCAGGCGGTGACGACGTGCCCTTACCCTTGCGGTAGTTGTGGCGGTAGATGTGGAAAGCATAGAGCAGCTCGTAGTAATTGTGAGTCATCAGGTCCACTGCTCGAGCGTGAGATTCGATGATCCCCACGACCTGCAGCACACAGAGGCTCAGGTGGGTCAGTAAACGCTTTCAAGGGAGCGGTTGTGCCCCCCTACCTCCCAGGGCAGGCTGATTACCTCGTTAAGGAGGTTGACGTAGGGGAACTCCACCAGGTCCTGGAGCTGGGAGCGCTCGCAGAGAACCACCACTAGCTGGCGTAGACAGTCCAGCTGCCTGTGGAGAGGGAAGCACAACCCTTCTGCAGGAGCAGGAACAAACCCATAGGTGCAGGCATTAAGCCGTGAACGTGCTGCTTTGTGATGAGCTCCATAGGTTGTTTCCAGCTTAGAAGCAAAAGGGCCCTTCAGACTTCTGTGCTGGAAACAGATCCTGGACAGCACAGCTGCTATGCAAAGATCTCTCAGGAGAGCAGTCGCCCTCCCTCAGCTCTATTTGGTAAGATTTCCTTCAGCCTCAATTAAAATGCATTCCTACTTCTCCTCTGAATGTCTATCCCAGTCATTCCTGCTCATCACATCCTCCTCTGCTGGGGTGACACTTCCTCTACCCACTTTACTTCCCAGATGATACTCAAGCTGAAAATTCAATGCCAAGTCTTTTCTTTATTAAACTAAACTGACTGGACACCTAAAGCTCTGACATACAACACCACATGCAATCCTTCAGCCTTTCTTTTGGCTCTTCCCTGAGTCAGCTCTTTTTTTCCCTCCCAGCTTCCTCTGAGATAGTGCTGATCCCAGCTGTTCCTGGGAACAGAACACACCAAAGGGAACAGAACATGCTTCGTAAAAATGAAGTGTGCCTTTTTAAACACACCTTTATGCATCCTAAACAGGACCTCTTAACACAGCAGCCATGTCCTACCTTTACACATCTTATCTTCCTTTCAGTTTGAAGGAAAAATTGGTGTATCAACCTCTGAGACCAGTGAGCATAAAGGCATAAAGCTCTCACCTACCTGCTCGGATCTGGGTTTTGTGTTAAGGCTACATATGCTTCGCTGTTGTGTCCCAAATCCAAGTGATGTTTGAAGATGCAAGTCCTCAGAGTAGCCTGAAAACACCAAAGAGCACAAACCAGCACGTTTAGAGTTACACAGTTAAAAAGAAATTCCTGTGTAAGCTCCCTGAAGAAATATCTTGATGAAAAGAAGTGACCTGTACCTGGCTTCTCCAGTCATCTGCTGATTCCATGATGGCCAGGGTAGCCAGCTGGATGACCAGCTCTGGTAAACCCACCATGTCCAACAGGCGCAGAACCTGGAGGAGACAAAACACCAACACTGGCTGCAGTGGGACTGAAGAACAGATCAGGTTGGTGAGGGGTTTTTATTTGCTTGGGTTTTTTAATTCCTGCCCCTACCAACCATAAGAGCAGTCAAAAGATTTGGCCAATGTTCCTAAGTGATTAGACTGAAAAAGGAAAGATTTTGGTAAGTTGCAGAGATCTGAAGTAAATCCTAGCACAACAGGTCCAGGCTTGTGGCTTTTCTGGACAATTCATCTCTGCACATGTGAGTTCTCTGAAACATTATAGCACTAAACCATTACAGTGAACCCCACTGTGAGAGGTGAGTGATTCTGTTCCCAAGCACACACAGAGAGGTATTAGAGAGAGACACATTCCCTCTCCAAGGACACCTGACAATCCTTGTGTTTTCTGGATTTTAAACATCAGGGAATCCCTTGCAATGAGCCTAGGTCTGAGCTTGCAGCCTGTCTGAGCTATTATGTATGTAAGATCCTATCTCAATTTAAAGACATTCATTTTAATTCGCCTCAAAGCTTAATAATCCTCCCCTTAAGCAGCATCTCACATCTAGCCTAGACCTGTCTGGCTTCTGCCTCCAGCAGCTGGATCTTGCCCTGCCTTTTTCTGCTGGATAACAAAGTCCTCTGCTCTTAGGAAACTAACAAGTGGAAAGTACCCAGCTTTTACACTGCAATCACCTTGTCATCACCCCTCAAAGAAAGTAAACAGACTACACTGAGGTTTCTAAAAGTATGTTTTCTGAGTCTCAAGTCACTTCCCTGAAAGCCAGGGACCAAGCAGGAATTCTCTCTCCAAGCAACGTCTGTGTGCAACAACCTGGTGCCAATTTTCTCCACACTGGGCCAGCTCAGCCGTACCTTGCTGTAGTACTGCAGGCGTGGAGTGGAGACCATCTCACCCTCCTCAGGTTGGATCAGCCTGTCCAAGAACTCTTCTCTTCCCACCTCTGATGCAGCTTGGCAGAAACAGTCCAAAGCCTAGAAGCAGACCAGAAAGCAGCTTGTGTGTGCCCCTTGGGGGACCAACCCAACCTGCTCTATCGGGGAGAGGACAGCGCTGCCCATTCCAGCTCCAGCGTACGAGCCCAAGCTAAGGAGAATGAGTTGAGGGTCTTACCTTGTGTCCCTCACCCATGACAAGGTAACACCGGCCCATCATGAAGCAGCAGGAGCCCATGTTCACGTGGCACCACGGCTGCAGCAGGCGGATGTATTCCTACAGGAGAGGAGGAATGGGAGTTTTGACTTAGGTCAGCACTCACTCGTGACCTGCAGGCACCCAGGCCCAGAGGAAGGGTTAGGTCTCTAACACCACAGCAGTATTCTGGTGGCTCCTTTAGCTGCAGTGCTCACACAAATCCCACTCTTCCAGCTCGAGGGCTGGTTTCCCCAGCCTCAAAGTCCTCTCTGGGGCACAGATGTAGAGACATTCCTCAAGTGCTCCCAGGAAACAACCTGCTCTGAATAGCTCCAAGTCTGTGCAAAGGACCTCAGAAACAGCACCCAACATCCCCAGAAACCAGACATGAGGCGCTCTATAACCACTGCAAACCTGCAGAGGAAACATCACCCCGGGATGCACAGAGCATGAACAGAACTGGGGGGTTCAGTCTGGAGAAGAGGAGGCTGAGGGGAGACCTCATTGCTCTCTACAACTCCCTGAAAGGAGGGGGTAGCAAGGCAGGGGTTGGTCTCTTCTCCCAGGTAACAGTGAAGGATGAGGGGTGATGGCATCAAGTTGTGCCAGGGAAGGGTTACATTGGATATCAGGAGAAATTTCTTCACTGAAAGTGTTCCCCAGCACTGGCCCAGGCTGCCCAGGGCAGTGGGGGAGTCCCCATCCCTGGAGGGATTTCAGAGCTGTGGAGATGTGGTGCTGAGGGACATGGGGCAGTGGTGACTTGGCAGTGCTGGGTTAATGGCTGGACTGGGTGAGCTTAGAGGTCTCTTCCAACCAAGGCTGTCCTGTGATTCTGTGTGATTCTGTGAAGGCAGCAGGAGAACAGGCAAAGCAGGTGACAGAAGAGCAGTACCCATGCACCAGGACAGAAGAGCAGCCAAGGAAGACCACGGATTACAGCAACAAGCCACAAATAAAGTCACAACACAGATGCTGGCCAGGGCGATGCGACTCAACCTGGCCCTGTGCCTGCTCTGCCAGGATAATGTAAGGGCTGCAAAGTGTCATCACCTATCAAGAAGCAGCTAAGAGGCATGATGAAAACTCAAAAGCTGGCATCCCTTGTGCCTGGGAGAGTGGCGTATGCTCTTCATCCTGGGAAAAGCAGGGATGTCTCACTAGCAGGGCTCCGGGACTCAGCAGGGAAGGAAGAGAAGCCAGGACCCTGAGGTAAAGCCAAGGTTTCAGTGGCTGACTAAATCTTCCCATGTGTGTCAGCCACCAGCACACATGCCTCGCCCACCCCAGCCACGGGTCCACTAAAAGCCTCGTGGCAATGCATCCTCTGAGCCTGGATTCACTGCTCAGATTAGCCAGCTACAACAGATAAATCCCAGCCCAGGCTTGCTGAACAGCTTGTCATACAGAATAAGCAACAAGGAGAGGTTTGGCCCTTGTCCCAGGCCAGTGCTTTGGTCACTAGACCTTTTCTGTGCCCGCCTGCTCCTCGCTGGGTGCTTCCTGTATCTCCACCTCTATTTGGGTCATCGCCGTGCTCACAGCAAATCTGGTGAGGTCAATGCACTTAATCCAAGTTTACGTGACCGACTGGGATCAGTGAGTGTAACAGAAGGTAGCGGGGAGGAGGAAGAGCCCGCTCCTGCAGAGATAAAAGTCTCTGCTGTCTCCTCGAGGTGGGACACAAGTGAGGCGAAAGCAATGCAAGGAAATTCAAAGTGTGCTCACGACATGAGAGTGCACATATGCCAGGGGGCAGAACGATGCTGCCCAAACCATCCTGGCATTTCCTGCCTCAAAAGCTCTGCAGATTTGACATTCTTCTCAGCAGCCACATGAAGACAAAAGCAAGTGATTCAGCCCCCAGGTGCAAGGGACTGTGAGGATAAAAGGTTCTGCTAAGCACGGGAAAAAACATCTCACTGATAAGAGCCTGCCGAGCCCTGCGTGCCTCAAGGACTGCCATCAGCTGGGGAATGAAACGTGTCACGTGGCCCTGCAGACAAGAAATCGTGCAGTTCAGAACTAGAGCACGAGCAGTTACAACTCCCAAGCCCCTGAAGAGCACGGGAAGAGCCGGTGGAGAGAGTGGTCTGAAACACCACACTCTACAGACACCTGAAAACCAGGAGATCACTCACCCTGCTCCAAGGATGTTGGGAATGCAGCTGTGGCCAAGGATGTTTCTACATCGTTTTTCACTAACAAGGACATTTGAGACGTAGATGAGCCCTCCTGGGCTGAAAATAACCTTTAAGCTCCCAGTCCCGTGGGCGATGTGTTTGCAGTGGTACCATGGGAAAGGCGAGGGAAACATCAGCAGCTAACAAACTACGAGGCTACAGGCTGGCTGTGGTATTTAAACAAGCTCTGCCAAGATGTTTCTTACACAGAGTATCACAATGTCAGACAGGCCCTGGGAGACCAAACTCCTCCACATAAAGGGTAGATAATAATCCTGAGAGTTTACGCCTGGGTTTTCTTGAAAAGAGATGAAAGAGGAAATGTGTAAGACGACCATCCCAACCATCTTGAATCATTCCCCAGCAAACTCTCTGTGGCATTTCCTAGGGAGGAGGTATTTAGCAGAAAGCCCTTTTGTGAGCAGAGGTGGACACCACAGGGAACGAGACAGATGCATGAGGAAGATGGAAGCTATTTGCCACAATTTGTTCACCACACTGACACAGAGAGAGTTAAAAGGGAGATTTCTAACAATTCTCCATAAGAATGGTTCCTCTCAATCTGCAGGACAAACTTCCAGCCCCTCATCTCCAAAAGGGAGACATGGGAAGATGAGCTCACGGCTGAGCTCAGAGAGCAGCGACTAGGGGAAAGCAGAACAAACTCCAGCAAGTGGCAAGCTGATGTTTTGGGTGGCTTTTCTCAGCAGAGGTAAGGGGGCTGCGCACGGAGCTCGCGCTGCGTCACGCCGCCGCGCCGGCCGAAGCACAGACCTGCTGCTGAAAGAAACCCACGCGTGGAAGGAGACTGTTGCACTCACCTGGAGCTGGCTGTACTGACAGCTCCCCATCAGGCACTCGGGGAAGAGGAAGCCAGGATTGCTGGGCCATCTGAGCAGAGGTTAAGGAACACAGGACAATCCAGTCTGGAGAGCTGGGAGAACTCATCTGGAAGCCAGCATGCCTCTCACTCTCAGTTTGTGGGGGGAAAGGAGAGAAGATTAAGCTGCTCTTTATACAAGTCATTATTCTGTAATAAGATTTATCCATATTAGAACAAAACCATTAGTACATCTAATCCACAACTGCCCAAATCTCGTTACCCTTCCAAATCTCCCAGCATCGCACCTCGCCAAGCCAAGTTGCTAGAGCTCAGAGGCTTGAAGTCAAAAGCTCAAATCCTTTATTGCACACCTAAATGGGATGGATTCTGTAAAATCTTAAAATATCCACAAATCCCATTAACACTAACAGCAGCCACTTGTTCAGGAGACTTGCCTTTGAAATTTGGGTGTGGAAAACATTGATTTTGGAACTGAATGAGGCTCAGTGGCATAGATGGCCAACTGACAGCCCCCACAGCCCATCACCTGAACCCTCCCACAGACCCAACGATGCTCCCAGTCTCAGGACTGGGATGTGACACACAGGCTCTGGCACAATCTGGCACAAGGGCTCTGGCACTGCCACCCCATGCAGAAACTGCCCCCCGTTCCAGCCCGGTGAGAGCGAGCACCTCGCAGCGGGTTTACAGCCAAGGATACAGCAGTGGCAGAAAGTCAGACACTATTGCAGTGATGAGATGGGGCCAGTTCAAACTTGTCTCAGCCAAAGAGGTGTTTGGTTGTAAGAAGAGTCGAGATATGATGTGTTTTCTGGCCACTTCCTGGAAGAACAGCTCCACAATTGTCTGAGGGCCGGATACTAAAAATATAAGTTAAGGAAACATTGAGGAGAGGGCCTGCAGCAGCCATCGCAGGCTCTCCCCACCCTGCCCTGCCCATCGGCCCCAACAGCACAGACTGAAGTCAAAGCAAAACAAGAAGCACATTCAATACCCCAGTGTGTTGGTTTTGGATTTCTCTTGCCGTCTGGTTAAGTCAGAGGGAGCAGCAGGAGATCAAAGAGCCATGGACTGCAGTGTTTATTAACCACAGCTCAATTAGAACAGGAAAAAAAAAAAAAGGGCTGAGCTCTCTCTCTCTCCAGCTGTGCTATTTGCAACCCAGCTGCAGCTTTCCAGCCCGAGTGTTTTGCAGGGTAGGGTGAGGGAGTGCTGATCTGGCTCTGCTTGAATGCCTCCCTCCTCATTCCAGCACCCCAATCTCCCATCAGCTAACTGTTCCCAACGCCTCTCCCCAGGCTGCCACCTCCCTTCTATCTCCCCTACGTTTCACATATTTTTCCTGAGGCACAGTGGCCAAACAGGACTTTCCTCATGAGCAGGGCCAAGAAATAACCCACGACACTGGCAAACACAAAGGATGTTTTCAATTTCGCTTTCATGCTCTGACATTTACATCCAGGCAACTGCCTCCTGAACCGAGACTCTCATTCGGGGAGAGTTTGGACTCTGAACATTGCAGCCTGCTTACAAAGAGCACAGACGCCCCAGGCTTGGTCAGCAAGACAAGGAAATTCTTCCCCAGCTCGCAGTCCTGCACACATGGCACCACTGTTTGTTTGTCACTGATTTTTTCCAGCTCCTTCTGAAGCATCTCAGCCTCAAAGCACCACACAGACTACTTACAGCAGGCTCTTACCTGTGCATTTTCTCCCCTCCCCTTCCCACCACCTCACTGTGACCACTTCAAGGTACACATCCTCTTAAATAAATTACTTTATATTCTCCCCCATTAGGATTTCTCCCCCAAGACAGTAACCCAAAGCTTATGTCTTTGCAGCAAGACTTTTAAAACATGAATGAATTATCAGCCACAATTTCCCCTTTGAGGTGCTGGCTGTGAGCACCACTCACGTCTGAACTGCAGTGTTGGAAGCACAAGAATGTTTTGGGGAAGTATTTCAACATTCTCTGACTTCCCTCAGCTCCTGCTTGCTGTGGGATAAAAGCCTCTGAGCAGGACAGACCTGGCCCAACCCCCTACAGCCACCATAACATACAGGAGCAAGAGGTGAGCTTGGCTGGTGCTGCCAAGGCCAGAATCAATAACGTTTGGCTGAGCGAGGCCTTCCCATCCTCCTCAGGCTGAGGAGAAGATCCATGTCTGTGGTCTGACTCCAATGCTACAAGACACTTTGGTTTTGTTGTTGTTTTTCAGTGGACAGCACAACAAACACCTCCAGGTAAAGTGGGGTCACTCAACCACACACTCCATTAGCTCATTAGGCGTGAAGGAGTGAGAGGTATAAATAACAGAAACCAAGAGCTGATGAACTGAGGACTTCTCACCTAGTTTATGGGGTGTTAGAACAGTGGTGTCTGCTAACTCCAGCACGGAGAGATGCTGCAGATTGGATTCCCTAGAGAAGAAAAAGCCATCAGTGAAGAGATGACAAAACGCCTCCCACTTTCATTGTGCTCTTTGTTCAACTCAAACGACTCCTACAGCTGGAAAAGGCAACAGTGCCCAGAACAGCGAGACCTCAGAGGGCAGAATCAGCACAGGGCAACGAGCCAGCTGAAAACGTCTGAGGCAAAAAATAACCACCCTCCCCAGCACAACCTGATTCCTAGAGTGATATTCCAACAGCAACCACCAGCTTTTCATACCAGGAAGGGCACTTCAGGTGGATTTAACAGGAACCTACAATCACTCAACAACAAAACAGGCACGGTCGAGACTTACAGCGTGTCGACAGGGACGTCCGACGCCAGGCACTGGCTGGCCCACCTGATCAGGTAGTAGGAGAGCAGCAGGGGAGAGGTGCGGTGCAGCAGGTCCTGCTGAGACTGGAAGAGCTGTCCCCCTCCCAAAACCATCTGCAAGCAAACCACAGAGGATGGTTCACTGAGGGGCCAAGCCCAGAGCACCAGCAGGACAAGGGTGATCAGTGAGGTCTGTATGGGGTTCAGCTCATCCCTCCTGTGAATGTCACAGCCCAGGAGTTAACCCAGCCCACCCAGGGGACCAGCAGGACTCTTGCACCCACCAGAATAACCCAGTTACAAATTGGTGTCACCTCAGGACTGAGGGGTGAGTTAAGTGTTCTGCTGGCCCAGACCCCATGGGGAAAGTTAAACGAGCAAAGCTACGTGCACACCAAGTGCTCCTCCATTCTGCACACACCTGCTGACACCAGGGACATCAGCAAAAAGGTACTTTGTGCTGCTGCAATAACATCACCAAGAGTGAAATCATGGCTTTGCAGCACAGACCATGTTGGGGCCCAGGCACTGTGTCTCTGTATGCTCCAGCCAAGAGCTGGGTGACACAGGAGGAAGAACAATCCATGCTTGTGAAGGACACAAGGTGGTGACAAAGCAGCAGTTCCTCATCAAGCCAGCAGCAGGTCACCTGCCTGGTGTCTGTGAGAGCCTTGCTCCAGAAGGGCACCTTGCAACAGGCTTTAAACGCTACCAGGGCAATCTTATCCAGGACCAACGAGATGTTTCCAAGTAAATAATATTGGTTTAAACAACACCCCCCTTGTCTGGGGACTTGTTCCGCACCCCTGCGTCCACCCAAACCATCAGCACCACCTCTTGTTTGGCCACAGCACCAACAGGATGGACCCAGACCAGCCCACGACCACAAACACAGCTGCCATCACGGTGGCTGTTTGCACTGGCTGGAGCAGCCTCCCAGAGGCTGAAACCAAAGCCTCTGGGTAAACACCGCTGCCGTGACGCAGAGGTGCTGCTGTGCCACAGAACGAGGCTGCAGTGGTGTGCGTGCTGGGCTGCGCAGTGGTGTGGGAGGGATGGGGAATAGATGGAAGAACTGTACGTGCTCAGGCAGTGCTGTTTCAGACAAGAGGCTGGAAATGAAGCCCTCCTCCCACAAGGAGAGCTTTGCTTCCTGCTTCCTGCGTGGAAAGGAGGAGCTGGGGTGTGAGCACAGCGCGCCGCTGCTTTGCTTAGGATGGCAAACACGGCTGGAGAAAAGAACAGGCCTTGCCCAAGTCTGCGGCTAGCTCAAACAGCCTGCAGTGTTTCGTGGGAAGAGACAGAGCTCCCAGTCTGGCACCAGCAGAATCCCAGATCCGCCAGTTCAAAGAGCGCAGCAGTAGCTTCGAGGGCTGTACTCACAGGATCTCCAAACCGCAGCAACAGCTGTTGGAGGATCAACAGGTCCCGACAGATCAGGAAACGGATGGTGGCAATCTTACACACCCCCCAGCAAACCACGCTGACAGCCGTGCCGCTGCTGTACAGCTGGGTGAGGTTCAGGCGCATATTTAGATGATGAGCTGAAAGATAAAATCACCTCAGATAAGGGGAGGAACCAGACTGGTGAGAACACTTGCCTGAGCCACTGCTTTTCCCAGCCCAAACTCCCTGCTCTGGAGCCTTCACCTCTCTCCGTGTCGGTGTCCGTCTCGTAATCCATTTCTCGGATGAGCACCCCGATGGCATGGACGGGGTTTCTGATCTCCTGCAGTTTGCTGTGTATATCCTCCATCACATTTTCCCTGCCAAGTGAAGAAGATAATGACAATCATCATCAGCACCATGAGATCTAAGCTCAAGAGGGCTCCCTTCCCTCCCTTACTGATCCTCCCTGGAAGGGAGCGTATCTGATCAGCCTGGGCATTCTTGATGGGAACCCTCTCCTGGCTTGGGAGTTTTATTACAGCGCCTGCAGGGATCAGTCTATTTATTCCACTCCCCCAGGCTACCAGGAAATAACAGTCAGATAGCTGGCATTCCACGGGGAATGATTCCAGGAGTAACCACATGGCTTGACCAAGGCTCTGACCTCTACCTTGTGTCTGCAGGCACTTGCTTTCCACACTGCAACGATCACCTAATAGGAACTTGTTCCTCTTCTGTTCTCTATCTCACCTCCAAATCCCCAAAAATGTCCTTTCAGGAGGTTCCCAGGCAACAGCGAGGGGGTTCTGGATGGAAGACCCTGCTAATGTCACCAATACCCATGCTCCCATCTCTGAGGGGACCTGGAAAAGTCTCCCTGCAGCACAGGGGAAAGCCCACACACCCCAAAAGCGCTTTGATGCCAATCAAAGGCAGTTCCCAGCAATCCCCGCTCAGCCATCCGGACCTCCCTGCAGGGGAGCTTCTGTAAATAACATCTCCTTACGTGTCATTAGCTATCAAGTCCTCCAGGATCTGCTCTGCAGCCTTTTCTGGAGGCTGGAGGCGGGAGCAAGCCATTTCCATGATGAATGCCATTTCCATGGAAATTGATTCTCCGATCAGTCGAAGGCACTGGACAAGACAGACAACATCACGAGACACCTCCAAATCTGTAATGAAAGAATCTAACTGTATATTTACAAGAGATTTCAAAGGGAAGGTGGGAGGACCATTCAAAAACCAGTTAGTTCAGCTCCTATCAGCAAACTCCCAGCAGCAGATTGGTTTCAGGCCCTTCCTTGCTAACTACAAGGCCGAATTAAAACTTAGGAGTTGACAAGGGAAAGATTTTGGGCTTTATTATTTGGAAACTAAAAAAAAAAAAATGCTGATGCAACAATAAAACAATGAAATTCCCTCCAAGGAATTTTTCTCCAGCCACAGGTTGAAAGGAAGTGATTAGTGCAGTGTAAAAGTAAAGCGCAGAGAGCTCAGCTCTGCCAAGCAGAGCACAGGCAGCTCCCATTGGCAGCACCACCTCTGACAGCCCAGAGAGGACTGTCACAGTCTCAGAAGCAATCCCAAAAGTTCAGTGCTGAGGGTTTAAAGCCCCACTTTGCAATGAAATCCATCACACATGCGTTTTTACAATTAAGTCACAGATCTTGAGGAGTTTGAAAAAGCCAGGGCAGGCACTGGTAGCTTTACAAACCCAGCCCAGGCCTCCAGCGTTCCTTCCCTCGCAGCCAGAAATAGCTCAACCAAATGGATGATCATTCTTCTTTACAAAAATATAAAAATCACTCCAGCATGAAAGTGGAGCTTAGGTAACATTTTCCGTTGCTTTTTTCTTGTGAAACATCGTTCCAGGGCCAGCAAAGCATAGAGGGCACTGTGGCCACAATATTAATGACAACTTCTGTGCACACTGGCACTGACCTCCTGGAGACAAGAATCAGTCCAGTCCCTCTCCACAGCTTACACAAAAACATTTATACAACATTTCACTAAAAACTAAGTTTAGGGAACTGGGGAGTTGAGCTCAGGGTGCTTGGAGGATCACCAGCTTCCTTCTCTACTGTAATTTTTGAAGGGAGTTGTTTACTCCATCAGCAAGACAGAGAGACTGGGGAATTTTGGGCAACAGAACTGCCTGCACCGAGTCAGGGTAGGCCTTACAGCTCTCAGTGGGGACAGCAAAGCTGAGCAAGCACCCAGCTGAGATAACGTTAAGCAGCATTCATGTGGGGGAGTCACCCACACGATCACAAACATGAGCTGCTGCATCCCACTCCCCCCACCAGCACTGGGGACCTGCCAGCACACTGTGGAGCTCCAACCCAGCAGATCTGTCCCACAGAGAGCGGGCAGGAGGGAGGCACCAGTTACCCACAGCCTACACAGGCAGTCTGTGAGGCCACAAGGGCAAAGGATCCACCAGTGCAGGTGCCTGCTGCTGAGCAACACCCAGCCTGAAACCTGAGTCACAGCAGATTTGCAACCTTGATGCTGTTTTCTAATTCCTGGTGTGAGCATGATGGCAGGTTTCACGAAATAAAACTCCCTAAAAATGCCAAAATAAGGAAACGATCTCCGTATAGAGAATTATGGAGTCAGGAGCACTTCAGGAGGGCTCTATGGAAACTCCCGTGTCCCTCTGCCTAGGGCTTCCCTGACATGCAGCATTGCAGTCTCCAACAATGAAACAGCTCCATGTCTCCTCACTTACCATCAAAGATGGCAGCGTCATCCTCAGTCAGGAGGTGCTCATTAGAGAGGAGATAGAGATGGTCCACCAAGGAGCAGGGCACGAGGAAAGACAGGGAGCCCTAGAAAGGTGAGGAGAAAGGCCTTCCTTGAGCTCCCCAAATCCACACCTCAGTCAGAACTCCTCCCCGGAGATCTCTGCTTCTGTTGGCCGCAGCAGCCAAAGAGCCACCGCTTCCCAGCCTCACCTTCTTCAGCAGGCACACCATGCTGGTGTAGGGATTCAAGAGCAGGGCCAGGGGCCGCAAGAGGGCTTCTTGGTACTGAAGGCAGCAGGCATAGAACTTGGACCAGAACTCCACCTGCAGCTGCCAAAACTCCTCCGGCGAGCACTCGTACTCTGTCACGCTGCCCTGGAACTAATGGGACCAAAACAAGACTTCAGATGAATGCAGGCAGTGAAGCAGAGAGAAAAATCATAGTGCCCAGATTGCTGTCTTGTCCCTCATGACCAGTGACACAGTGTTACGTGGTTAAGGTTTATAAACACCAGTCACAGTTCTCTTCCTCACCACCTTACCACCAAAATGTTTTTTTCTTACAGCAGTGACTCACACAGCAAACAGCAAATGGAACAAAGCCCACAAGAACCATTTCTCTGCAACCTTAGATAAAGGAGCACCAACATCAAGAAAAAGGGCAGCACTGCAGATCTATTCAA
Source organism: Podargus strigoides (assembly GCA_028020825.1). NCBI lineage: Eukaryota > Metazoa > Chordata > Aves > Caprimulgiformes > Podargidae > Podargus > Podargus strigoides. The sequence goes on along the minus strand of CM051633.1, from coordinate 17,516,128 downwards.
AACCACCATGCATGATCACTGCGATAGAGGACAGAAAAATGTCTTTTTTTGGGGAACTTTCCAGCAATAGGCTGAGCAGCCTCAAGGACGAGCCGCAGGTGGGTGGAGTGCTGGCTTAGAGAATCAGTAAAATCTGGAGAAGTAGGAAAAAACAAGGGAAATTCAGGCCCAAAAGGACAGGCAGTTGTCTTTCAGATGGGTCCCCTAAGCAGATGATCTTTTAGTGTCCACAATTACAAGCAGGGAGCTGAGAACGGGCAGCAGGCGACGTGTGAACAGCAAAGCCTGCTCCATGCAGAGCGCAGCCAGGGAGCAGAGGCAGCAGAAGACCAAGAAAAAAGAAAGGACTCCCAAAATAGAAGAGGGACTGGAAAAGCCAGGCAGAAAGGATGAAGACTTGTACTTTTTTTAAAAAAAGTTGCATCACTCCTTTGGACAGACAAAGGACAAAACAAGGCGTGGGGCCCCTTTGTATCTCACTTCACTGAACCATCACAATACGTAGAACCAGTGTCAGAACAAAACATGGGGAGAAAGAAAAATCTCACCTCGCTTTCCACAGCTAAGGTAACTTCTTTTTTTAACTCATCCCACGTCAGATCCGTGTATGTCTCAGTTCCTTGAGAAAAGATCTGAAAAGCAGCAGAGAAAACTTTTACTTTCAAGCAAGAGAGCTGTCACCCTGAGGCTCAAGCTGCATTGAGTGATGCAAAACAAACACGAGGGCATCAGCCAGTGATTTATGGGACAAAAGCAGTAAAAAATATGGCTGGCTGCTAAATGTGGGGTACATAGATGTACAGCCAGCTTCCCTCCAGCAGATATATTCTGAGAAACAGCACTAGAGTGGGCTGAGAGTCTCCATTCATTGCAGCAGGCAATGAAAAGCAAGCTCAGCAACCTGCTGTCCTAAGGGAAAACATCTGCAAACCACATTCTGCCTCCTACCACCAGCACACACCGGCTGACGTATCGCACAGCAGCCACTAACTTCCATCAGTGACTACCAACAGGTCTGCAAACCATCAGATGCAAAGTGATGCCTGCCAAGACCTCCAAGGAATCCTGTTGCCTCGCATCTCAACAGCCAGGAAGGAGAAGGTGAACAGAGAGCATCAAATGGGCTCTCACCAACCTGTAAAGCCTTCTGGATAGCAGCATTTGTGAACCGGCCTGGCGTGAAGAGATACTCCAGGTAGGTTTCCTGCAAGGAGAAAAAGATCACAATTTAAGGAAAGACAGAAGAGCATTTAAGATACTGCATCTGGTCCTTCCTCCCACTCTCAGACTCATCCTCTGGATCTGTATTTCTTTTGGTTCATACCCACACCCTGCTTCAACCTCCCCCCTTCCATCCCCTGAGCAGTTCCCATGATGGAACACCACTTCCTGCACACTCCAGGTCTTGTTTATTCACATCTTGTCTCAAGGCTCTTTTGATTGCCTTGAACTTCTCCTCATCCATCAATCTCTGGTTTCATAACCAAGCTAAGTGCTTTAATGCTGTGGTAATAGAGGCTAAGGCTTGTCCCCTTTAATTTGGAGGCATTTTAAGACTGTATCAATATAATTTGTACGCTTGAACTGTCCTACTGTTCTCCTCCTGGGCAGAGAAGCTTCATTACTTCTTGTTGCTGTTTTCCAGCCAGCTCACCCTGGGGTCCTGATCGTGTCGAACCGTCACTTCCTCCTCAGGCAGTGGCTGCACAAAGACCTGGTTCCACTGGCCTGCCATGTTTCTGGAAGAAAACCAAACCCAGGATCAGCTTTGCATTGCAGTGCTCCAACACAGCATACCTGGGAGCTGCCACCTGAACCAAACCTGTCACTGCCACCAGAAACCACAGACTTAACAGCGACCACGCAGCGATCTGCTAACAGGAGCTTTGAGTGGTGACAAGGGACAGGAGAGCTCAACGGTGGCATCCCCAGCCCTGAGCTAACAGAGCAGGTTGGACTCCTTCATTCATACCAACATTCTCCCCATCACAGGTGCTCACCAAGCCATTCTTTCTCAGACTGACCAGTAAGCTTCCACACTCACAGCATTTTTAACCCAGAATTTACCTCCCTGGTCTGGTTATGCCCCAAGCCTGCCCTCTCAGCTGTACAGGGATGATGCTTTCCCATCACTGGTCTCCTCAAAAGATGATTTTTATTAGAAGAGACCGGCCAGTTATGTTTTGAAGGAGCTGTGGTGAAGCACAGCCCTCCCTCTGACACACTCACAGCAGACTCCACTCCTGCTGCCCAGCTTTCTACATTTTTCACATTCCTGCAGCTGAGCTGTAGCTTTATGATAAAGCAGACCCATAAATAAATAAATTTTAAAAATCCATCTAATCTGCACTGCAGGAAAACACCGTTGTGCACGTGACACAAACACAGCAACAGGAAGAACTGGGAACCACTGCACCTCCACACACTTCAGTCAGCAGAGCAGGACAGAAGAGCAGAGGAGTTGGATCAATGCTTTTAGTGAGCAGCACCCAGGAGCTGCTCCTGCAGTTACCCCCTGCCCCGTGAGGCTGTGCTTCAGTGCAGAAACTCACTGCTCAAAGTTGATGTATTTCACAACAGTTTGGTTCTCTTCGTTGTGCCACAGCGCCCAGATCTCAGCCGAGGTTAAGGCAAAGTCAACCAGAGTCTCCTAGGAGAGCGAGCACGTATTTACCTTCTTATCACACAGTCAAGTACAGCAGAGAGGGGTGTGTAGCTAACAGCAAAACATTCCCTTGTATCATTTAACTATGCTTTGGGCAGAACTCTTTATTCACAGGTAAATCCCCAGAACTCCAGGCCTCTGATCTCCCCATAAGCAGCCCCCCACCCTCGTCCCGGTGCCTCCTGGGGGAGCCGGGCCCCAGTGCTCACCTGCGAGGAGAACAGGGAGGATATGTGGTCAAGGCTGTAGCGGTTGCTCTCGGTGCTCACCAGCTGGAAGACACAGAACTACAAACACACCTTGTAAGTCATTTGCTAACAGAGGGCTAAGCTAATAACCAGCACATCAGAGGGAAGCTCATCTCTCCTGTTCCTCTCCTTGCCTGATGCTATGGTCACCCGAGGGCTGAGGGCAGGAAGGCTGAGCTGAGCATGCCATGGACCCTGCCAAGCCATGTGCCATGTACTGACATCACTGCCTTCAGCCTTCCCAGCCAGGACACTCACCTGTGCCTGAACCTGAAGGCTTTCTAGCTGTCTTTTGAAAGATTAAAGGAGAAAAACGGTTACCCCATCACTGCTGGGCACTGCTAGTGACAACACAACATGGGCAAGTAAGGAGACTAAGGTGGAAAAGCCCTGAATCCTCAGCAAAGCGAGCTCTGCATGTTCTCACCAGAGCAAGCAGAGCAGTAGGGAGAGCAGAAGTCACAAAACGCCCTCCTACTCCATCTGCAAATCCCCTGGGGAATGGACAGGGTAAGCTGTCCAACAGATGAGACCACTCTGTGCTGTTATTCCTGTCCTGCTAAATTTATTATTCACTGCAAGAAGCGGACGTTCTGCAGAAGTCAATGTTTGGCAACACACAGGCTCCCAGGAGCCCGACATAAACATACTATCAGTATTTCCATGCTTTTAGCTCCCCCCGAGCCTTTCCTTTTCCCACGGCACATATGTGCTTTTGGGATGCTACCAGCACAGGAGGTGAACAAGTGAACTACCAGTCAATGATCAGCTTGGTCACACAGGGAATTCCACTCCCAGGATGAGGGCACATGTATCCTGCAGTGTTTGGAGAGTAAAAATGTTTATTCAGAAAGCACTGCTCTCTCCAGAGGGTCAGACATGAAACTGTTCCCTATTTCTTGCCTTACAGACCCCAATAGATTTTGCAGCCCAAGCAAGATGCATCCAGAGGGAGGAATCCCCACCACTCCATACCTGCCCTCGCTTGGGTGCGTGCATGTACACGCCGAGGTACAGCCCCAGGGCCTGGGAGAAGGCCAGGCGCAGGCGGTGCCCCGTCCCGGCCGCAAGCCGCAGGTCCCTGCTGACCGGCATGAACTCCAGCAGATCCGCAACCATCAGGCACATCTGATCCTGCACAAATAAAGGCAGCAGGGAAGTTACACAGGGAAGACTCAGGACTGAGAAACTCTTCTCCCTCATCCTTTCTGGACAAACTCTGTCTGGATTTTCCCACTGTTTGGCTCTCCCCATCTCACCTGTGCCCTCTCCCACTGAGCACATGGGCTTTTGGAGCCCAGGCACATACAATAAGGCTTCCCCTCCCTCCCCTAACACTCACATTCCAGGGCAGATGAGCCGTGAAAGCAGTTGTGCTGGTCGATTAGCTTTGGCACTGATATTTGGAGCAAGTGGCATGCAGCGAGCCGAGGCTTTCATTAACTTCTTGTTGACAAGGAGCCATGTTACAAAGACGCTCTTATTACCGCTAAAGCAGTAGAAAATCCATTTGGTGTTCCTCCTCCACCCTCAAAGCACTCCTGCCTGCCTTCCTGAACGCTCCAGCATGTTTCTAGATAACCTCATGCTGCCTCTTACCCTACACACAAGGCTTTGCTGCAGAGAAAACCCACCACTTGCTGTCCAAATGCAGCTACAAACACACGCCACAACAATGTGCACAAATTGCCCTGAATCCCAGCGTGTAAATTGACTCGGTGACAATTTAACAGCAGATCAAATCTAGGCCAACCACACAACCTTCGTTCCTTAAGCCTCAGACTATCACTGGAGACACTGCTCGCCCCAATCCAGGCCTCACTCACCTTGTAGGACCACATCCGAAGTTTATGGTCCTGGCAGAGAGCGAAGAGAAAGGCATCGTGATTTAGGCAGTGAACAGAGAGGCTGACAGGCAGGTCTGATGGGCCACAGTCACCTCTGGAGTGAGTAAAACATAGTTTATTTCAGAGTTTATTTCAACAGCTTCAAAGACAATCAAGGCTAGCACATAGATCCAAGGCAGAGGGTTTCTATCACACTGTTTAAAAACAAATAAACCAGTGGTGTGAGACCAGGAGGAGAGAGCGGCGTTTCAGGACTGCGTGGGTTGGTGTGGGAGGCGTAGAGGAGCCCACCACACCAGTAACACCCAGTTCTTCACTGCTATGGCAGAGCAGAAGCACATCCCTGGCTCCCCCAGCCTAGTGCTTGCAGAATGTGGGTGAAGGATCCAGAGGGAAGCGAGGAACAACACACCACTGATGGTCAAAGTCATTCAGGGGGTCGGGGAACTCGATGTCATTTCCAAGTAACAAGGCCTAGAATCGGGCTGTGTTCTCTAACAAGAACAATCTAACCCTGAGCCATCTGCACACGGAGTATCCGTGTCACCCACATGTAACCTCTGCCGGCCAGGAACAAGCCTGACATTTCAGAACAAGGACAAGAACATACAAGTGTTGTAATCCTTAATCTCCACTGGCTGCGAGCCATATCCTGGGCAAATCCTGGGAGGCCAATTACCAGATGTAACATATTTGGAGACACAGACACACAGAACCAGCAGGACTCCATTAAGATGAACTAATCCAGCCTTCGAGTCCCAACTTCCACAGGGCGATAGGTCCTGTGACCCAGTTAACTTTTTTGGCAAAGTATTTATAGATGCTGACTTGCTTTGACTTCAGCTAGAAACTCGAGGTGGAAGAATCAGTAAAGACAAAATTAGTTCCACTTATTCATCACCATACACTAACCTGATGGCAGTTGGCATCCAACCGGTAAGCAAACGCTGCATCACTGAGCTCTGCTTCAGCTCCACAACCGAAACCGCTCCTTTCAAAATAAATTAAGAAATACTAAGAAATATAGAATGGAATGGTTTGGGTGTGAAGGGACTTCAAAGCTCATCCCAACCCCAATGCCATGGCAGGGACACCTCCCACCAGCCCAGGTTGCTCCAAGCCCCATCCAACCTGGCCTGGAACACTGCCAGGGAGGGGGCAGCCACAGCTTCTCTGGGCACCCTGGGCCAGTGTCTCACCACCCTCACAGCCAACAATTTCTGCCTAATATCTCATCTAAATCTCCCCTCTTCCAGTTTAAAGCCATCACCCCTCGTCCTATCACTCCATGCCCTTGTCAAAAGTCCCTCTCCAGCTTTCTTGTAGCCCCCCCAGGCACTCGAAGGTGCTCCAAGGTCTCCCCAGAGCCTTCTCTTCTCCAGGCTGAACAACCCCAGTTCCCTCAGCCTGTCCCCAGAGCAGAGGTGCTTCGATCACCTTCGTGGCCTCCTCTGGACTCAATCCAACAGCTATATATTGAGTACTTGTTAATAAAATACTGACTGCCACCAGCGAAGGGCTTCACAGGCGTGATGTAGAAGAGCTTTCACGTGTACAGGTGGGGAACAAACAACAAAACTCAACACAACTCAACAAAACTCAAACCCAAGCGAAGTTCAAAGCTAGGAGAGGGGATGTCACAGCGAGCGGTGGATGCGAGGAGGTGTCTGTTCCCACTCCTTACCGGGTACATCGGGAGGAGGCAGCTTAAGGACGAAGATCCCTCCGGAAGCAGAGGGCAGAGCGAAGAGAGCCTCCCCCTCACTGCTCAGCCAGGCCGCCGAGGCCACGGAATTGGGTGCCAGGCCCGGCACGTTGGGAATCACGCAGTAATTGGAGGGATCTCGGAAGTTGATTTTGCCGATATCTGTAAACACGGAGTGCATTTGGCGTTCTGTTATCAGGTCCTGCAGGAGGGAAAGGGCAGAGAGGACAAATCCTGAGCACACATAATGCAAGGCACATTAAAAACAACCAGGCAGCTGTGGAATGGCAACTGAGACGCTGCTACTCGATAAAAAGGATTGTTTGGGTAAGAACTCTCATCACCACCACTCCTGTTTGCCTCACTGCAAACCCACAGCCACTGCTTTTCACCAGCGGATATGAAAGGGACTTCAAAACCTGCAATTTTCTAACAGACTGCTTGCTTTCTCCCCCACATACTGTAATACCCCCCAAAAGGAGTCCTGCAGTCCATCAGCTGCTTTGTTACACTGGTAACAAGTCTCACAAAGAGCAGCTCTGCAATAGCACAGCATTATCCCTTGGGAAAGCTGCCTGGAACTGGATAAACTCTCCCAGAGAGGAAAGGGACCTGGTAAGACACACAAGATGCAGACATGACAAGAAAAGGTCAGAGCAAATGGGTAAATTTTGCCTAAGATCCATCTTCCACATGAAATAAAAAGATTCTGTACCTTGCTGCATATAGAGGACAAGTTACAAGCATGGACTGAGTGCTCTGAAGCACTGTCACTACCTCCAAAGGGCACTTTGTCCCCATTGTCACAAGGATGAGTTCCAGGACTGCTGGCAGAGCCACCTCCAACCTCTGAACCTCATTTCAGGTTATGTCATCGACTTTTGACAAGGGTATGGAGTGATAGAATGATGGGTGATGGCTTAAACTGGAAGAGGGGAGATTTAGACTAGATGCTAGGCAGAAATTGTTGGCTGTGAGGGTGGTGAGACACTGGCCCAGGGTGCCCAGAGAAGCTGTGGCTGCCCCCTCCCTGGCAGTGTGCCAGGCCAGGTTGAATGGGGCTTGGAGCAACCTGGGCTGGTGGGAGGTGTCCCTGCCATGGCAGGGGGTTGGGATGGGGTGAGCTTTGAGGTCCCTTCACACCCAAACCATTGTATGATTTTATCAAAATCAGAGCCCTGTTCACAAATCTGAAACACTCTCAGCTTTGAGGCAAATGCTGCAAATCTGACATGCATGGCCTCTGTCTCCTCTGCGTGTGGACTGAGTACACCCCATTCCAAACAGAGCCAGAGATTTCCAGCTTGCTTTTCCCAGCAGTTTTCACTTCCAGACACAGAACTACCCCCCACAAAGGAACACACCCACTGTATCCCATCAAGAATCAGAGTTTAGTAGTTTATAACACCTATGAAGAAATTTAACTAGAAAAATTTGGAGAGTAAAGTGCTGAGTTTTCCACAAAACTCAGGAGAGCCTGACAGGCTCCAGCTTTGTGCCTCCGGAAACACCAGAGGGTTCCAGCCCAGGTACAAATCCCCCGCAGAGAGCTATGAAAGGGGACGGTCACGGTGGACTGACCCAGCTGGGAGGTAACTGCCCCCAGCTGTGGGCCTCAGCACGGCACTGGAGAGTAAGAGCACCAAAAACTCATGGGTTGAGATAAAGATTGTTTAATAAGCAAAGAGGAAGAAGAAAATAAAACCCAACCAAGCAATGCCAAGGCAATCCCTCACCACCTCCGCCATGCAGCCCCATGCCCAGCAATGGTCACCTGCCCCAATTCCCTCTCCTCTGTCGCTGAACAGTGCCACAGCACAGGGACTGTCCCTTCCCAGCCTCCTGCCCACCCCCAGCTTATTTGGGGGGCAGAGTGAGAAACAGAGAAGCCCCCAACACTGCACACGTGCTGCTCAGTGATACCTCAGGCAGCAACGCATCCCCAACTCTGCTTTGGTCACAAATCCACCTCACAGCACAGTGCGAGTGGCTACGAAGAAAAATCAACTCCATCCCAGTTAAAACCAGTATAAAGTCTGCTTGGTAGGGAAAAAAAAATCCAGCTCAACTGGAAAGGGCTCAGGAAAAGCTCAGCAGCTCAGCTCTGGTGTTTGTACAGCCAGCCCATGCGACATGGGCAGGACAGTGGTGACAGGGTGTGTGTGAAGCCCCATGACAGGGTGGTGTTGGGGGTTAATCCCACTGGGCAGCGAAGCAGCACATGGCTGCTCGCTCACCTCCTCCCCCCCCAGAGTGGGACGGGGGGAGAGAAAAAGAGTAACAGCAAGAAAACTTGGGAGTGAAGATAAAAAAGTAAAATAATTGCTTAACAAGTGAAGGACAAGCAGTTTTCCTCCCCGAAACAAGAGACGCAAAGGCCGGACAGACTGACACCCAGGCAGTCCCCCAGCAAAAGGTAGCTAACCCCCCCAAACCCCCTGTCTTTTCCCTCTGATTGCCAAGCCTGATGTCACACAACAAGCCCTTTGGTTGGTTTAGGTCTGCCCAGTTGTGCCCCCTCCCAAACCAGTGCACACCCCCAAATCTATTCACATGGGGAGGTCAGAGCGAGAAACAGAGGCGGCCTTGAGGCTGTACAAACACTGCTCAGTAAAAGTTAAATTATTAGCGTGTTATCAACACTGGTTTGGTTACAAAAACACAGCACTGCAGAAGCTACTATGGTGAAAATTAACCCTGTCCTGGCCCAAAGCAGTACAGGTGTGAAGCAGCAGTTTGTGCCCACGCTGAGAAGCACACCAGGACCTTTGCAATGCCCTTAGCAGCTTGGCTGAGGGCTCTGGATGGGCAGGAGCGAGGCAGGGGGCTGGCACAGGCAGGGCACAGGTCACCCCGGTACTCACGCTGCGGTACACGTGCGCGGGATGCGGGAGGAAGAGGCGATGCACCGTCTGCCCGGTGATCAGCAGGACGACCAGGTGGCTCTGCACTTCACAGAGGTGTACCCCACCCGGTAGAAACGGGCAGCCCTGGATGCGGAGGCATACAGCGTTGTTTAGGAGGTTGACATCCAGAGATTCTTCCACCAGCTCCACTGTGTCACCCGATGTGGTCCTGAGGGAAGAGGCCGGGGGAGGTGTGAGGATGGTGGGCACAGGTGGGGGGTGAGCTGAGCCTGAGGAGGAGGCGGGGAGACAGTACAGGCAGGGATGGATCAACCGGGCCCAAGGGCAGGCCCAGCCGCTGAGGGGGGCCGGGAAGCAGGCCCAGCTGCGGAGGGAAGCGGGGGGCAGGCCCTGGGTCCCCCCCTCCTCGGCTGGGCCTACCCCTGGGCCCACACTCACCACCGCACGAAGCGGTTCCTGGTGGCGGCAGCGAGCTGCGCGCTCTCCTGGTAACAGAAACCACCCGCGCTGTCCCCATAGCGCCCGGCGGGGAGCGGAGCCGTTCCCGGTGGGCTAAAAACCACCTCCCGAACCCGCCGCGGTGGGCCCCGAGCCGCCGCGCTCAGCTCCAGGCAGCTCCGCTCCGCCAAGCCCGCCGCCATCTTGCCGCCCGCTCTTCCCGCCTCGCCCGCGCGGGGCATCACGGGAAAGGGCGCGCGGGGGGCGATGGGAAGGGGCGGGGCTGGGGCGGGGGTGTGGCGCCCCCTGGTGGGCGGGCGGGGCACGGGGGGACCGGGGGGACCGGGGAGAGGGGACAGGGAGAGGGGGGTGTGAGGAGGGGGGTGTGGGGAGAGGGTCGGAAGGGGGTGTCGGAACAGGGGGTCTGGGGAGAGGGTCCTGGGAGATGGGTGTGGGGAGGGGGGTCCTGGGGGACACGGGGAGAGGGGCATGGCACCGGGCACGGGACAGGAGCTGGGTTCAGGGGGCTGGAGCATCCCTGTGTGCCCCCCTGGGTAGCACCCACCGCCCCGGAGCCCACCGGGTGCTGCCACCGCAGCCAGCCATGCCGCGTCCCCGTGCCCACCCAGCGTCACCCCCCGTGCCAGCCTCGGCCCCCACGAGGGTGCTGGCAGCCGCCTGCCCGTGCCATGGGCTGGCACGGTGTGTGCCAGGCACGCCACGGCCGGGCCACCGGTGGGGCACATGTTGGCACGCCAGCGAGCACCCCTCCAGCCCCACCAGCCCGGCGATGCCGGCGATGCCACCCGTGCCCCCCTCGATGCCACACGGCCCCGGGGGCGGCTGGCCACGAACAATCCAGCCATTGAGCGGGTGCCCGGCGCCGGCAGCACGAGGTGCCCGGCCGCAGAATGGCCCTATTCTGGTGGTGGCAGCTGCAGTGGGCACCGGGGTGCCACACGTGGGGGGGGACTCCTGACCCCCTGCTTAATTTGGGGGTCTGGGAGCACCCCAGGCCATGTGGGACCTGCGGGGAGTTGTCACCTGCTGGATTTGGGGGCTTGTGTCGTGGCGGGAAGGCAGCTGTGGGCACCCGTGCCCAAGAGGGGGTCCCACTCGTGGCACCCCACATCCCCCCCCATGGCGGTGGCACTGCATTTCCCCCCCCATGGCGGTGGCACCACAGGGGCTGTGCCTGCCTGGTAGGGCCCCACAGGGCAGGACCCCATGGTGGCTGTGTCCCTTTGGGTTGGGGACCCATGGTGCCCGTGTCCCCACGGGCAGGGACACCATGGCATGTCCCAGGGGTGCAGGCTCTCCCCATGCCACGTTTGGTGCACCCTGGGACGGTGCCAGGATGGTGCTGGGACCACACTGGGACAGTACCGGGGCTGTACTGGGACCGTGCCCAGGCCACCCTGGGACAGTGCCAGGACGGTGCTGGGACCACACTGGGACAGTACCGGGGCTGTACTGGGACCGTGCCCAGGCCACCCTGGGACAGTGCCAGGAGGGTGCTGGGACCACACTGGGACAGTACCGGGGCTGTACTGGGACCGTGCCTGGACTGTGCCCAGTCCCATACCAGAACCGTACCGGGACCACACCGGAACAGTACCGGGATCATACCGGGACCATGCCAAGGCTTGTTGGGGAACCGCTCCGGTACCGCACCCCGGAGGCTCCGTGCCCGTGTCCGGGACCGCACCGGGACCATACCGGGACAGTCCCGGGACCGTGTCCGGGAGCGGGCGGGGGCCGTGGCGATGCCGGAGCAGCCCGGCGGCCCGGGCGGGGCGGCCGCAGTCCCCGCCCCCGGGGCTCTCCCGCCGCTTCCTGCGGGCACGGCCGGACCGGGGCGGCGGCGGCGGCGGCGCGCGGTGAGTCCGGTGCGGGGCGCGGGGGCGGGATCGGGGGCGCGCGGGGACGGGGCACGGCGTGCGCGGCACCCGGGGTCGCGGTGGGGCGGGAGGTGGCGGTCCCGGGAGTGCCCGGTACCGCGGGTAGTGGCGGCGTGGCACCGTGGGTGCCGGTGGGACGGGGAGCCGCGCGGGACGGCGTGCTGTGGGTCCCCGTGGGGCGGGATCCGTGGGGGTCGAGGGTCCCGGGGAGCCGTGGGTCCCAGGGGAGGACAGGGGGGTCCTGGGGGTGCAGCGGAGGGGCTGGGGGGACCCCGGGCCCAGCCGGGGTGTGGCGTGTGGGGTGACCCCCGGGTGTGTGCCAGGCGCTGGGACAGGGGTACCGCACTGGGACCCCCATCCGCCTGTGGGGTGGGGGTGCCCCGTGTGCCTCCGGTGGGATTAGGTGGCAGCCAGCCACGCAGGGCACCGGGCACCGAGAGGCTTTGGAAGCCCATGGGGTCGATGCCACCGTGTCCCGGGAGCGTGGCACCACCAGCGCGGGCTCTGGTCCCACCTGGGCACGGCGTCACGGCTGCCGTGGTGTGGGGTCACCCTGCTGTGGCATGGGGACCCCCGTCACGCCACACCACCTGCGGCACCACGATGCTGCGGGCAGGAGTGCCAGCACCCAGCTCATGCCCGCCGGGCATCAGCGGTGCCAGCCGGGGCCGGGAGCGACGGCCGCGCCGAGCCGTGGCAGCTGGGCTGGAGCCGACAGTGCCCGTCCCCGTCCCCGTCCCCGCTGGGATCCTGGAAAACCACTGGAAATGGTGAACCATGTTCCCTTATATGGCTCTGCCAGGCTGGGCCTCCTCCGGCCCCCCGGCACCCCCTGCCCGCCCGCTGTCTCCCGGCGGGCAGTGCCGTGCCGTGGGAACGCGCCGTGGGCTGTGCCTCTCGCGCCAGTCAGGAATGTGCACTGGTGGGGGGAAAATCCCACCTCCCTCGCACCGGCACAGCCCCCGGCGCTGCCTCGGTTTCCCCGTGTGAGGAGTTTTGGGGACCCCCTGTGCCGGAGCCCTCCGGCAGCCCCCCTGGCATCCTTGCACCCGGGGGACACATCCAGCTGGGCACCCCGAGGGGCTGTCGCGGTCCCCACAGCGGGGATGGGGTGCCCAGGGGCACCGGCAGCCCCCAGCTCAGGGGGGGCAGGGGTGAAGGTCAGGGGCAGTGCCCACCCGGCGGAGGTGGCTCTGGCTGGCTGTGTGCCCACCGCGGTGGCACTGGGCGGGGGGGAAGAGGATAACCCCCCCCTCCCTGCCCACTGGGGTGGGCCGGCGGTGGCCGCGGGGGCCGAGGCGAGTGGCCGCGGTGCCCGTGACGTGGGGCCGGTGCTGTAATCCCTGAGCGGATTAGGGCAGCCGGGGGTGGCCTTCGGGGACGAGCCGTGGTGGCTGCAAATCCCCGGCCGGGCATCACGTGGGGGACCCCCCACAGGCACCGGGGCACCGTCCCCCCGTGTTGGGCAGGGAGTGAGCTGTGCCTGTCTGTCCCCCCAGTGCCACCCAGTGTCCCCTCTTGTCCCCAGTGGGGATGGGGGTCGGACCCTACGGGGGTGGGTGCTCGCGGTCTCCTGACCCCGGTGTCCCCGGTGGTACAGGGTGGCCATGGGGCTGGGTGCCCCCCCGGTGCCAAGGTGCCCATGGGGCTGAGTGCCCCCATCCAATGTGGCCGTGGGGCTGGGGCAAGGCTGCAGGGTTTGGGGGGGCTGTACCCCAAATCCCCCGGAGCCGGGGTGCCCAGGGGGTGCCCCACGGCAGAGCCAGCCGTGCTGGCACCTGGGGACGCGGGTGGTGGCACAGCCTGGGGACGCCCCCCCCCACTTGGGGGGCACCGGCGTGGGGTTTTGGGGGGCCCTTGTCTCGCGCGGGAAAGGCACGGGGCGGGCGGTGGCGGGAGCGCGGCCATGCGGCACGGCGGGCGCGGGGAGGAGCCGGTGGGAACCGGCCTGACCGGTTCGGTCCCGGCACCCCCGGTGCTGGGGGGCTCCGGTGGCCCCGCCGCCAGCACGTGGCCCGGCTGAAGGTCACCGTCCCCAGGGCCACCCGCCCCATGGGGTCACTGTGCTGGGTGCCCTGCCACAAACCGTCCCTGCCGCGCTGTGCCCTGGCGGGAGGGCTGTGGGTGCCCAGCCGGGTCGGTGGCACCGAGCGGTTTTGGTGGTACGGGAGGATCCCGGCGCCACAGGGGAGCAGCCGGTGACACCGGCGGTGCGGAAGGGTGAGCCAGCGCTGAGCTCACCGGGAAGGTGTCCCATGGGTGCGGCGGTGACGCACGGCCCCGCCGCGGGGTGACGGCGGGCGGGGGCTCAGCGATGGCACCGGTCCCACTGGCACCCCCCTGCCGGGGGGGCGTTTGGCCATTGGATCAGCCCCTGGGGGTCTTCACCATGGGGGGGTGTGAGCCCCCCTTGGCCCCAAACGCTACCTGGACACCCCCTAACCACACTGCTCTCCCCCCCCCCAGACCTGCCCTGTGCCCCGCCGGTGCCAGGGGATGCCGGTGCCCACCTGCCCGCAGCGCCCTGCCCTGAGCGCGGTGCCGGAGCCCAGCCGTGCCATGGAGGAACCGGGCGGCAGCGGGGCTGAGCCGTGGGCCGAGGGGCTGCGCAACAGCAACAACAACGCTTCCCCGGGGGGGTGGCCGGGTGCCCGCGGCGGGCACCCCCTGGCACCTTTCAGCACCCCCGGGGCTGAGCCCAGTTACCTGGGGCGGGTGGTGCTGGAGATCGTGGAGTCGGAGCGCACTTACGCCCGCGACCTGCGCAGCATCGTGGAGGTGAGTGCCAGGGGGGGGACACCCCAGGGATGGGGGTTAGGGGGGACCTGGCTGGTGGGACTGGTGCCACCGCTGCCAACCACGGTGCCCGGCAGGGGTACCTGGGCAAGATCATCGACGCGGAGGAGGCGGTGCTGCGGCCGGAGCAGGTCAGCGCGCTCTTCGGCAACATCGAGGACATCTACGAGCTCAGCAGGTGGGTGCTGCCAGGGGGGGGTGGCACGGCCGGTGCCACCCTGTCCCATGGCTGGCAGGGAGGGCTGGTGTCACCCCATCCCCTCTGTGTCCCCCCCCCAGCACCCTGCTGCAAAACCTGGAGAGCTGTGCCAGCGACCCCGTGGCTGTGGCTGTCTGCTTTGTCACCCGGGTAAGGGTGGGCACGGTGGAGGGGGCACTGGGGGGGGGGCACGGAGCTGTGCCAGGCTCTCACCACGCTCCCTTTGCCCACAGAGCCAGGAGTTTGCCATCTACACCCAGTACTGCAACAACTACCCCAGGTGAGCTGCGGTGGGGTGGCATGGGTGGGCATGGGGGTGGGCATGGGGGTGGGCATGGGGGTGGGCATGGGTCTGAGCCCCCTCTCCCTGCCCGCAGCTCGGTGGCGGCGCTGTCCGAGTGCATGAGGAGCAAAGCGCAGGCCCGGTTCCTCCGCGAGTGCCAGGAGCGGCTGCGGCACGCGCTGCCCCTCGGTGCCTACCTGCTCAAGCCCGTCCAGAGGATCCTCAAGTACCACCTGCTGCTCCAGGTGAGCTGGCACCTGGTGTGGTGCAGGCACGTGGCATGGCATGGGGCACACAGCAGGGTCTCGGTGCCTGGCACAGCATGGGGATGTGGCAGAGCGTGAGTTCCTGGCACAGTTCGAGCAGCTGGTGTGGCATGGGCACCCGGCACAGCCTGGGCACCCATCGTGGCACAGCCTGGATGCCTGACATGGCACGTGTCCCTGGCACAGCCTGGGAAGCCAGCGTGGTGTGAGCTTATGGCACAGCACAGGCACTTGGCACAGTTTGGGGCATGGCATGGTGCAGGCACCCAGCATGGCACGTGTCCCTGGCACAGCACATCTCCCTGGCACAGCACACACACCCCCAGCATGGCACAGGCACCCAGCACAACCCAGTCCCCCAGCATGGCACGGGCACCCTTTTGCTGGCACAGCCTGGTCCCCAGGCATGGCACAGGCACTCTTCCCTGGCACAGCCTGGTCCCCTGGCATGGCACAGGCACACTTCCCTGGCACAGCCTGGTTCCTGGCATGGCATGGCCACCTGGCACTGCACATCTCCCTGGCACAGCGCACACACCCTGCATGGCTCAGGCACCCAGCACAGCCTGGTCCCCTGGCATTGCATGGGCACCCTTCCCTGGCACAGCCCGGTCCCCTGCCATAGCACACCCCCAGCACCGGGCACCGCAGCCCCGTTGGCACTGCCCTGACTCCGCGTCCTGTGCCGGCAGGAGATCGCCAAGCACTTTGAGCACAAATCAGGGGACGACTACGAGGTGGTGCTGGAGGCCATCGACACCATGACCTGCGTCGCCTGGTACATCAACGACATGAAGCGCAAGCACGAGCACGCCATCCGCCAGCAGGTGAGTGCCAGCGGCACGGCGGGTGGCACTGAGCTGGCACCACTGCGGCGGCGGGTGGCTTCATGTGCCCGTCCCCCTGCGACCCGCGCAGGAGATCCAGTCGCTGCTGCTGGGCTGGAAGGGGCCGGACCTGACCAGTTACGGGGAGCTGGTGCTGGAGGGCACCTTCCGGGTACAGCGGGTGCGCCACGAGCGCGCCGTCTTCCTCTTTGACAAGACCCTCCTCATCACCAAACGCCGCGGGGACCACTACGTCTACAAGAGCCACATCCCGGTGGGTGCCAGGGCTGGGGGGACTGGGGGATGCCAGGGATGGGACTTGGTGGGTCCTGGGGATGGGGGACCCGGGGGAGTGCCAGGGATGGGGGGACCTGGTGGGTGCTGGGCATGGGGGGGACTGGTGGGTGCCAGGAGTGGGGAGCACGGGGAGGTGCTGAGGATGGAGGACGCTGAGGGATGCCGGGGATGGGGGACCTGGGGGAGGTGCCAGGTGTGGGGGTCCCCAGGGATGAGGGGTCAGGGAGGTGCCAGGGGTGGGACTCAGTGGGTGCTGAGGATGGGGGGACGGGGGGTGGTGTGGATGGGGGACCCAGTGGGTGCCAGGGCTGGGGGCTGACGGCCTCTCCCCGCAGTGCTCCTCGCTGATGCTGATCGAGAGCACGCGGGACTCGCTCTGCTTCAGCCTGGCTCACTACAAGCACGGCAAACAGCAGCACAGCCTGCAGGTAGGGGGGGCACAGGGTGGGGGGCACCCTAGGGATCCCCCTGCCCGACCCCACCACCCTCTCTGTCCTTCCCCAGGCCAAGAGCGTGGAGGAGAAGCGCGTTTGGACCCACCACATCAAGCGGCTCATCCTGGAGAACCACCATGCCATCATCCCCCAGAAGGTGAGGGCAGAGGGGTACAGGCACCACGCTGGCACCACCCTGGTACCAGGGTGCCCCCCGCACGGCGAGGAGGGGGCAGCTGCACCCTGGCTTCACCCCCCCCATCTCTCTCCACCCCAGGCTAAGGAAGCCATCCTGGAGATGGACCTGTTCCGTGAGTGCCACCAGCGCTTTGTCGTCCCCTCCCTGCCCTCGCCTGCCCCCCCTGCCCCCCAGTGTCACCCCCTGTGCCCGCAGACCCCCCGCGCCTGCCCCGCTGCAGCCCTGAGCACCTGAAGAAGAGCTGGTCCTGCCAGCCCCTGGGTGACGCCGCCGAGCTGCGCCAGGGCCGCCGGCAGTCTGGTGAGAGCCGCGTGTCCCCGGTGTCCCCACCGCCGTCCCTTCCCTGGGGCGAAGCCACTGGGTCACACCGATGCCCGCAGGGACGGTGGGCACAGGGTGCCAGCGCTGACGGGTGTCCCTGTGCCCGCAGAGCCCTTCCAGCACCGGGACCGCGCCGAGACGCTGCCGGACTGGTTGCACGGGCACACGGGGCGCAGGCAGTCCGCTGCGGATGCTGGTGGGGACTGGGGACCCCAGCTGGGGTGGGGGGGCTGGGGATGGGCTGAGGGACATGGGGACAATGCCACCATCGCCTGATTTGGATGCCTGGCTTCTCCCCGCAGAGCCCACCAAGCAGATCCTGCGGCAGCTGAGTGAGCAAGGTGAGCTGGCATGGACGCTGGCACCACCGCTGGCACTGGCAGGGCGGGCAAAGGGGGCCTGGAGGGGGGCATTTTGGGGTGTGTCCCCCCCTAACCTCTGCTTTTCTCTTTCTTGGCTGGCAGGGCTCAAGGTAAGGCTGGGGCACAGGGTGGGTTGGGGTGCCCGGTGCCCCCCACCCTGGCATGCCACTTGCCAGGGGGGACACAGGGTGCTGAGCCTGGCGCTCGCCCCCGAGCAGCATGCCGGCAGCGAGGGGGCTCTCCTGGAGGTGGGGGAGCCCTCCCAGCACCCCAGAGCCTGGGTGGAAGCTGAGGGCACAGTGGAGGAAGAGGAGGAGGAAGAGGAAGAGGAGGAGGCTTTGGGCAAGGACTGCCAGGAGGAGCTGCCCAGGACTGGGGACCTGCCCGTGGAACTCCAGGAGGAGCAGGTACCCACCCCAGCCCCCCAAACCCCAAAGGGGGGCACCCACTGCTACTCAAGGAACCCCACATCCATCCTGGGGCACCCCAGGTTGTTCCCAGGGTACCCCACATCACTCCCAGGGCACCCAGCATCACTCTTGGGGCACCCCGTGTTGCTCCTGGGGCTGCTGTGGCATTGTTAGCTGTCACTGGGCCAGGACTTGCCCCTGGCAGTAGTCCTGCTCGGAGCAGTTGGGGGGTCCCTTGGCAGCCTGCGACACCCCATGTTTGCTCTCACCCAGGCTGGGGGGCACCTGGTGGCACCGGAGGGACCCAAGCGGCCGAGCAGCTGGGGGCCAGGGAGCTGTGAGAAGGTCAGTGTGGCCCCGCAGTCCCCTCCCAGGGGTCCCGAGGGACCCAGCACCCATCCACCCCCCGCTCTGCAGGCTGGGGAGCACCCCGAGGGACCGGGGGCACCCAAAACCTCGTCCTCAGCGGGGACCCCGGTGCTGCCCGGTGGGGAGGGGGAGCCAGACCGCGCTGCGGAGGATTTGCAGGGGCTGAGCAGCGAGGAGGAGGAGGAGGAGGAGGAGGAAGGAGGTGGCAGCAGCATCCTGCCACCCTCAGTGCTGGACCAGGCCAGCGTCATCGCCGAGCGCTTCGGTGGCGGCGGCAGCTTCTCGCGCCGCAGCAGCCTGGCGCTGGAGGGGACCGGGGGACGGCTGCTGAGCCGCAGCGGCAGCACCCTCAGCCTGGATGGGGGCACCCCGCTGGAAACCGGGGAGCCTGGGGGGTCCCACGGCCCTGGCCCCTCACCGGAACCCCTCACCGGAGCCCGCCGCGAGTCGCTGCTCTCCAGCCGGGACCGGCTGCTCCTCGACAAGATCAAGAGCTACTACGGGCACGCCGAGCACCGCGACGCCGGCCTCAGCGTCCACCGCCGCGAGAGCCTCTCCTTCATCCCCAAGGGCCTGGTGCGCAGCTCCGTCTGCCGCCTCAACGGCCTGCCCCGGCCCCCGGCGTCCCCCGAGCCCCCCGCGCGGCCGGGGGCACCCAGCCTGGCACCGGAGGCGCCGTGCCAGGAGAACGGGCTGCAGCCCCCCGAGCCGCTGCTCATCCTGGAGGAGGACGACCTGGGCACCGGGGCTGAGGTGCCACCGCCACCGCCGCGGCTGCTGCTGACCCCGCCGCACCCTGGCACCAAGGTGTACCAGCTGGCGCGGCAGTACAGCCTCCGCATCAAGAGCCGCCGCGCCGCGGCACACTGCGCCCCGGCACAGCCCGAGGATGGGGACCCCTCTGCCAGCACCCCCTCGGTGGCAGTGTCACAGGATGGGGGGCTGGCGCTGCCCCCCTCTCCGGCCACCCCCCGCAGCCCCCCGAGCCCCAGCGGCGCCGAGCCCTTCGCTTGGCCCGACGTGCGGGAGCTCCGCGCCCGTTTCGGTGCCCCGCGGCCGGCACCGGTGACCCGCAGCCGCTCGGCCCCCGAGGGCCCGTGCCGTGGGGGCCGCCCGGCCGAGAAGGAGCGGGGCAGCGGCCGGAGCCGGAGCGCAGAGGCGGGCGGGGGTCCCGGCACCCCCGGGCCCACACCGGTGCGGCACAGCAGCGATGGGGCGCTGTGGGTGGCAGCGGAGGCGCCCCTGGGCCCCGGGCAGCGGGTGCTGGTGCTGGAGCGGCTGCCGGTCCCCGCCGAGCCCCCCGCCTACGTGCAGATCCGCTCGCCCACCACGCGGGAGAAGATGAGCCTGAAGGCCGTGGTGGAGCGCTGCAAAGCCTACCAGGCCTCCGAGGAATACCGGCGGCGCTGCCCCGAGCCCCCCGACACCCCCGAGCCCCCTCGCCACGGCCTCGTCAGGGACCTGCGGCAGAAATTTCAGACCCTCGACGCTGCCAGCTAGGGGGGCAGGGGGGCAGAAGGGGCATCCCGCAGACGCCCGGGGGAAGGGGCACCCCATGGACCCCCAGCTCGCATGGGAGAAGGGGCACCCCATGGAGGTCCAGCCTGCCCAGGAGAACGGGGACCCTGTGGACTCAGCCTAGCTGGAAGGGGCACCCCATGGAACCCCAACTTGCCCAGGAGAAGGGACACCTGATGGACACTGAACCTGCCCAGAAGAAGGGGCACCCCATGGACCCCCAAACCTGCCCAGGAGAAGGGGCACCCATGGACCCCCAGCTCGCATGGGAGAAGGGGCACCCCATGGAGGTCCAGCCTGCCCAGGAGAATGGGCACCCTGTGGACTCAACCTAGCTGGAAGAAGGGGCACCCCACGGACCCCCAACCTCCCCGGGAGAAGGAGCACCCCATAGCCCCCCAACTTGCCTGGGAGAGGGGGCACCCGTGGACCCCCAACCTGCCCAGGAGAAGGGGCACCCATGGACCCCCAGCTCGCATGGGAGAAGGGGCACCCCATGGAGGTCCAGCCTGCCCAGGAGAACGGGCACCCTGTGGACTCAGCCTAGCTGGAAGAAGGGGCACCCCAACCTCCCTGGGAGAAGGAGCACCCCATAGCCCCCCAACTTGCCTGGGAGAAGGGGCACCCTATGGATCTCCAACTTACCTGGAAAAAGGGGCACCCCATGGTGGTCCAGCCTGCCCAGGAGAAGGGGCACCCTGTAGACCCCCAACCTCCCTGGGAGAAGGGGCACCTCATGGAACCCCAACTTGCCCAGGAGAAGGGACACCTGATGGACACTGAACCTGCCCAGGAAAAGGGGCACCCCATGGACCCCCAAACCTGCCCAGGAAAAGGGACACCCTATGGATCTCCAACCTACCTGGAAAAAGGGGCACCCTAGGGACCCCCAACCAGCCCAGGAAAAGGGGACCCCCACAACTTCCCTGAGAGCAGGGGCACCCCATGGACACCCAGGGAAAGGGGCACCTCACAGACCCTCAACCTACCTGGAAGAAGGGGCACCCATGGACCCCCAGCCTGCCCAGGAGCAGGGGGACCCCACACCCCCCCAGCCCCCCGTGCCCCCCTCAGTGCCCAGCACTGTGCCCAGCTCGCTTTCACATCTTTATTAGAAAAAAAAACCCCAAACTGAACCAAAAGTTCCTCTCTGGTCGCCTGTGCTCCCCCCGGTGATGGGTGCAGGGTGGGGGGGGTCCCCCATCCCCAGTGGGGCCACAGGGGGGGATGTGGGGCGGTGGCAAGCAGTGTGTGTCCCCCCCCCAGTGCCCACGCGCCCCATGGGCTGATGCTCTTTGGTTGGTGCCCATGGGGGCTGGGGGTGCCCCCTCTGCACCCACACACTGGGGGGGGGGGGTGCTGGGTATGGCTTGGGGGGCACCCACAGCAGCCCCCTGAGTGGGTGCTGGGGGGGGGGGGCATGCACACGTGCAGGGCATGCACACCCGTGGCCGTGCGTGCGGAGGGGTGGGTGCACCTGCGTGCAGGGACACGCGTGTGCACACGTGTGCGTGCAGGGACACGCGTGTGCACGGGGGGCACATCTGCACCTCCACGTGTGCGCACGGGCACGTACACCCCCACAGGGGTGTGGGCAGCCCCTGGAGCACGGACAGGGGGTGTGCACGCTCCTATAGGTGCCCCCCTACGTACACAGCCACGGGAGCCCCTCGCAGCACTGAGGGGGTGCCCCCCCCACCCCCCCACAGGGCCTGGCAGCCCCCCCATAGACCCGCCTGGATGTATGGGTCCGTGTGGCGGTACGTGACGGGTCCCCAGGGTGTCCCCCCCTGCCACCCTGGGGGGGGTTATTTCTTTTTTGGGAAGAAGCTGAACCGTTTCTCCTTGTCCTTGCGGGGCAGGGGGGGCTCGGAGGGGGCCGGGGCGGGGGGCAGGGGTAGGGGCAGGCTCTGTGCCTTCCCCCACCTGCCCCCACACTCCTTTATCGCCGTGCTCAGCCCCTGCAGCCAGGCCTGCAGCTCCTCCTGCGGGCACGGGCACCGCCTCAGGGGGGGCTCTCCTGGCCCCCCACGGCCACCCCGTGTCCTCCTGGCTGATGCCAGCTGCCCCACATCTTCCCCAGCCACCCATAGCCCCCTGGGCATTGCCAGCCCCCCACCATGTCCTCATGGTACCTTTGGCCACCCCCTATCCCCTTGGGCATCACCAGCCCCACACCATGTCCTGATGGCCCCCTGGGCATCACCAGCCCCACACCATGGCCTGATGGCACCCCTGGGCATCACCAGCCCCACACCATGGCCTGATGGCACCCCTGGGCATCACCAGCCCCACACCATGGCCTGATGGCACCCCTGAGCATCACCAGCCCCACACCATGGCCTGATGGCACCCTGGGCATCACCAGCCCCACACCACATCCTCATGGCACCCCTGACCACTCCATGGCCCCACAGGCAGTGCCGGCCACGCTGTGTGCCACTGGCACTACAGGTCACCCTGTGTCCCCTCCTTGGGCATTACTGGTCCCCTCTGTGTCCCTGGGCATCTCTGGCCAGCCTGATGGTCCCTGGGCAGCACCAGCCACCCTGTGTCCCCCTGGCACTGCTAGTTCCCCCCTGGGTACCACCAGCCACCGCTGGTCCCCTCTGTCCCATGGGCATCTCCACCTTGTCCCACATCCCCCCCTGGGCATCACCAGCCACCCCCTGTCCCCCTGGGACACCCCTCACCTCATCCTTGCCATGGAAGAGCCACTCGCTGCCATTGCTGAGTCTGGGGACAGAGCGCAGGTGCCAGTGAGGCGTGTGCCACTCCGTGCCACACCACACCGTGCCACACCGTGGCCTTACCTGAGTTTGAAGACGTGCTTCTTCTTCTTGTAGCCGGCAGCCACCTCGCAGAGGGCATCCCGCAGCCCCAGGGGCTCCTCGCCGTGGCACGGCACCCCCAGCGCCCGGCTCTTGGCGTCCTTGAAGAAGGCGAGCTGGCCACCCCGCAGCACGCAGTACCGCGTGCTCCACGACCTGCCACCACACTGCCCCGTCAGCGGGCACGCGCCACGCCACCGGCGCCACCGCCACCGCCGCCGCGCCTACCGGTTGGACGCCCGTTTGGTGGCCGCCTCCAGGTCGTGCTTGCGGCCGAGGTAGCCCTCCAGCTGGACGCTGCAGGCACGGGCTGGGAGCGTGGCCGGCTCCTCCGGCTCTTCCCGCGGTGGCCGCGGGCTCGGTGACACCGGCTCCTCGTCACCCGTTGTCGGTGCCAGCTGCCGCAAAGCAACAGCCCTGTTACACCGCGGTGTCACTGCACGCCACAGCCTGAGGTCCTGTCCCCTCCCGTGGTGGCACCGCGCGTGTGGGTCCCTGTCCCCAGTGGGGGGGTTCACGGTCCCCAAGCCAGGTGCCATGGTGCCAGCTGGGTGTGGGTCACCCCAGCTCTCGGTGCCAGTGAACCCATTAGCTCCAGCACACAGGAGCTGGTGGCTACTGGGAGGACCCCAGTGAGCAGCTGGGATGGGTCCAGCCCAGGGACCCCCAGACTTGGGGTGATGGGGTTGAGCGGAGCCAGGCAGGCAGCCCTGGGAGCCACCCTGGTGTTGTCCCTTGCCCAGGTGGCTTGGGGACAGCGGGGGATGCCAGCGGGCAGACAGGGTCTGGTGAGGGGCTGTGGTGCCTGGGGAAGGGGGTGCCCATCCAGGGACAGTGGCTGGGTGCCACAGGGTGGGTGCAGGACTGGGGCATGGCCGTCTCGAGGTGCCTGTCCCCTCCTCCTGTGCCGGGGACAGCCCCAGCCCCACATGGCCATGTCTGCTGGTGCCGTGGGGAGGTCCTGTGGTGTGTCCTGCTGAGAGGGACAGGAAGAGGGACGATGTCCCTGGCAGCTGGGAGGTGACAATGTCCCCAAGAAGGCAGGCAGAGAAGGACTGTGTCCCCAGGCAGGCAGAGAGGGGTCCTGTCCCCAAGCAGGTGAAGAAAGCCATGTCCCCAAGCAGGCAGAGTGGGACTCTGTCCCCAAGAAGCCAGGTGATGCCCATGTCCCCAAGCAGGCAGAAGAAGCAGAAATGGTTCCTGTCCCCAAGCAAGCAGAGGAGCAGAGAGGCTGGCAGCAAGGACAAGGTGGCTGGCACAATGGAGTGATGATGCCCCAAGGGTAGCAATGCCCTCTCAGGTGACGATGCCTTGCAGGGTGACATCCCCACAGGGTGACAATGCCCCATACAGTGATGATGTCTCTTGGGGTGATGATGCTTTGCAGGGTGACATCCCCACAGGGTGATGATGCCCCAAGGGTGGCAATGCCCTGTGGGGTGACGATGTCTCGCAGAGTGATGATGCCCTGTAGGATGACAACGCTCCACAGGGTGACAGCGCCCCATACAGCAATGATGTCTCTTGGGGTGACAATGCCTCGCAGGGTGACATCCCCATGGGGTGATGTCCCATACAGTGATGACATCTCTTGAGGTGACGATGCCTTGCAGGGTAATGATGGCCCGAAGGGTGACAATGCCCCAAGGGCCGCATGCTGCGGGGCTGACGCGAACACAGCCAGCCAGGACGCCGTAGCTGTGTGTCCATGGGCAGCTCTGCCCACTGTCCCCTCTGTGCTGGGACAGAGGTGGCCCCGCTCCCAGGGCTGGGTGCTTGGAAAGCCATGTGCCACGTCACCAGGTGGTGTCCCCATGGATTCCTCCCAGGACGCATGCAGGGGGTGGTGGCCGGGATCTGGCCACCCCAAGACACACTCCCCAGCTCTGGGTGCTGCCCCGATCCCAGAGACACCCATGGGTGCCAGCCTCCACCTGGGTGTGGGGAGCAGGGGTCCCCCAGGCACCCCAGGAGCTGGGGCGAAGGGGAAGGTGCAGCACCCGCCTGCCCGCCCGGTGGTTTGGGGTCATTTAGCATTTATTCAACTCAAGGCAAGGAACAAGGCAAGGGCTGGGGGTGGGGGGAGCCATCAGCATGCCATGGCCACGGTCAAGGTCACAGTCACGGGGTCTGCCGGGAGTCTGTGGGTCATGCAGGGAGACCTTTTTAGCTGCTTTTGGGGAAGGAAAAAGCTAAAGTTGAGAACTGACCGGCTCTGGTCCGTCGGTGGCGGGTGGAGAGGTGTCCCACGTGCTCGTGTCCTTCCTCTTCTCCTCCTCCTCCCCCTCAGACCTGCGGCAGGGAAGCGCCTCGCTCAGCGTCCCCCGAAATCCCCGTCCCAGCTGGGGAAACGCACCCACAGGGACGCTGGAAACGATGCCCGGGAGCTGGCTAGGCACCACAGGTTGTCTGTGCCCGAGATGTGGCCACCTGGTTCTGCCACCGCCATGTCCTACCCGGCCTCCAGTTCCCCATCCAGATCCAGGTGGTAGTCGGGAGCCTCGGTGCGCGTCACCCCGTCCCGTGCCAGCCCCTCGCTCAGCGTCCGTCCGCCCAGGAGCTCCAGCTGCCAAGGAAGGGGGTGAAGGTGTTAAGGGCTGGTGGGGACGTGGGGTGGGGAAACTGAGACAGGGCAGGCAGAGTACCAACTGTGTCCCCTCACCGTCGTCAGCTTCCTGAGGGCGGCGATGCGCTCCTCCCAGGTGGCCGAGGACTTCTCGAAGGCCTCGTGTCGCTTCAGCAGCTTCTCCACCGCATCCACCGTCTGCCCGTAGTCGCTGCTGGCCAGGTAGGGCTCCTGTGCCATGAGCCATGACTCGGCCACCGAGGCATCCCGGGAGAACTGGCACACCTCCAGCACTGCGGGCAGGGACGGGCAGCGCTCAGTCCCCTGTCACCACCCCCCCCGCCCGAGCTGTGTCCCCCCCTGGCACCGCCAGCGCGCTCACACAACCGCAGCCGGTCCCAGCGCTGCTCCCACATCTCCATCATGGCTTTCCTCTTCTCCACCAGTTCCACCAGCTTCTCCTTAATCTGCAAGGGGACACCATCACATGGGGACACCATCACATGGGGACACCGGTGTCACTGTCCCTGCTGCACCCCGGCCGCCCTCACCTCGGGTGAGTCCTGGTGCTTGCGCTGCAGCAGCTTCTTGCCCAGCTCGACACAGGCGGCGAAGCTCTTACCCCGGGCATCCACCTCAGCCCTGATGCCTTGGTGGTACTTCATGAGCAGCTCCACCGAGGAGACATCCCTGGAGGCGGAGAGGTGCCAGCATCAGTGACTCGTCCTGGGAAATGGCACCAGGTGGCCACGAGGTGCCCGCCAGGTGCCACCATACCTGGGTTTCTCCTGCGTCTCGATCTGCCGGACGGTGCTCTCCATCCAGGAGACCAGATCCCGCGCCGTGCTGAAGAAGCGATGCTTATCGGCCGTGTCCACCAGCCGGGCCCGGCGCCCGCTGCACGCCTCCAGCAGTGCCCGCAGGGCTTGTGCCACCTCCTGCTCCTGCTCCTGGATGCCAGCCGCCTTCTCCCCGGCGTAGGCGGTCTGCAGGCGGGACGCTGTCTCCCGGAACTGCTGTACCTGCCCGGTGGAGATGGAGAGGATGGGGGTTGCTGAGTGCTGGTGGCATCCATGCTGGGCATCCATGCCCACTCCAGGGTGCAGCCTTACCTGCGCCTCCAGCAGCTGGAGGTCGCGCTCGAAGGCGCTGTGCATGCGGTGGAAAGCCTCCACCGTGCCAACATCCTCGCCCAGGTCCTGGGGCAGCTCCTGGCGCCGGGCAGCGATGAGGGCCAGCAGCTCGGTGCCATCGTAGAAGTACTTGTGGAGGTCGTGGGAGGCGGCCAGGAGCTGCATGCGGGTGTCGATCAGCTCCAGGAGGTCAGCCCAGCTCTCGTTCAGCCCATCCTTCCACTCGGCCATGGTGGCCGCCTCCGCATGCCCCGCGTCGATCAGGTCCTCGATGGCCAGGTTCACCCGGTCCACGCGTTCCTGCCCCACGCTGCCCGTCTCCCGCGCAAACTCCCGGAACTTCTCCCGCAGGAGCTGCCCGGGAGGAGAGAAGCGTTGAGTTTGCCCCCTCCTCAAAACCAGCACCCACCTTGGCATCACCACCCTCACCGTGACGTGGTCCAGGTCCTGCCCCATCTCCTGGGAGGAGGCCACCACGTCGCGCTCGGCGATCCACTGCTCCAGGTCCTCCACCTCCCGCTTCAGCTGGAAGAGGTGGGCCATGTTCTCCAGGCGCCGGCGGCGCTCCTCGGCCGCCTCCTTCAGCCCCGCGTAGTGCTTGTCCACCTGGCCCTGCAGCCGGATGATCTGCTCCCTGCGTGGCCCCGGCACACAGACACCCCGGTTCTCACCCAGCAAAAGATGTCCCCAGCCCATCCGTGGTGACATCTAGGAGGGGTTTTTGGGGAGGGACCCACTCTGCGGTCCCCGTGTCCCTCTGCCACCATGTCCCTGGTGCAGCTTGGGCAATGCCACCCAGCTGGAGCAGCAAACCCCACCAACCTCCAGCCAAACCACCCACCCACCCTGGCACTGAGGGCACAGGGCTGCCCCAAGGAAGAGGGGACACGCCACGGTGGCACCTACCCCTCAGGGTGGCCAGCAGAGAGCAGCTGCTGCGCCCTCCCTGCCAGCTCCTTGATGGTCTGGCCATAGTCCTCGATGGATCGCTGCTGCCGGACGTGTCTCTTCAGCATCACCAAACCACTCTCCTCATCCTGTGGCACAGCAGACACCAGTGCCCATCAGCACCCAGCATGGGACAGGGACCAGTGCCCACCCTGTGGGTATGCCTGGTGCAGAAGGGAGCAATGCTGAGCTCAGTGGGGCATGGCATGGCATAGGGTGGCATGGCACGGCATAGGGTGGCATGGCACGGCATGGATTGCAATGACCAGGCATGGTATGGCATGGGATGACCTGTAATGGCATGGCATAGGGTGGTATGGCACGTGTTGACACAACATGGCATGGAATGGACAGTGTGTTATGGCACAGCATGACGTGGCATATCATGGTGTGACATGACATACCGTAACATGCCATGTAATGGCATGGCATGTCATGGCATGTGATGACATGTAATGGCATGATAGCAGAGTACAGGATGATCTTTAACAGCACAGCATGGCACAACCCAGGTTGACAGAGGATGTCCCAGCATGGCACAGAACCCCCCTAAGACACGGGGGCACCACACGGAGCACCCCCTCACCTTCGGCTTCTCCTCAGCTCCCATGAACAGCTCCTGCTCGCTGACCCAGGTCTCAGCCTCACCAGCATCCAGGTAGTACTGCTGGGCATCGCCAGCCTCCCGCAGGCGCCGCTGCCGGGCGTCCGTCTCTGCCCGCAGCGTCTCCCACAGCCCCTGCAGCTCCTGCACCCGCGCCTCCACCTCCGGGCTCCGCCGGGCATCGCCCGCCGCCGCCTCGCCACGGCTCAGCACCTCGGCCAGGCGGGGGGCATGGCCCGCCAGCTCCTTCTGCAGCGTCTGGCGGTGGGGTGGGGGGGTCACGTGGGGTTCACCCGTGGGGTGGTGGCCCCGAGGGATGGGACGGGGTGGTGGGTGACGCTGCTGTGCCCCGAGCTCACCTCGTTCCTCTTGGCCAGGCGCTGCACGTTCGGGAGGTCGGTGCCGTGCTCCGTCGACCTCGCCAGGGGCAGCCGCTCCTGCACCCAGAGCTGTGGGTGAGAGCACCCGCTGAGCACCGCACAGCACCCATGGGTGCCCCCGGCACAGCACCCATGGGTGCCCCCGGCACAGCACCCATGGGTGCCCCCGGCACGCCGGACCCCGCCGCGGGGAGGATGCTCACCGTCTCATCCTCCAGATCCCGCCTGAGCTGGTACATGGCCTTGGCGGCCTCCAGCTCCTTCCTCCTCCTCGCCAGCGGCTCCAGCAGGTCGAGGAATCGCCGCCGGAGCCTCTGCTCGTGTCCCTCAGCGTCTGGCACATCTCCGGCAGGGGGTGGCCCCTGCCACCCCAGCTCCTCCAGCTCCTTCATCCGCGCTCCCACTTGCTCTTCCAGCCTCTGGTGGGGAAGAGCTGTGTGAGATGGGGAGGCAGAGCCAGATGGGGGACCCCCAAGACACCAGGCAGCCCCGTTCAGGCACCTCAGACCCCCCACCCAAAGCAAAGGATGAGGTGCCACCACCCACCGTCACCCTCTTCAGCAGCAGGTTGGTGGCGGTGAGGTCCTTGGCGGGCTCGGTGGCACGCAGCTCCTCCTCTGCCCGTCCCAGCCAGCCCTCCAGCTCCCCGTAGCTCTGGGCGTACAGCGTCGAGCGGTTGGCCTCGAAGAGCCGCTGGCCCTTCTCCTCGGCGGCACCGCGCAGCGTGTCCCACCGTCCCCGCAGCTCCTCCAGCCGCCGCGCCACCACCTCGCCGTACTGCGGCTTACGGCTCGCCAGCTCCTTCCCCTCCTGCCGGCAACACCGAAGAGGTTGGTGGACACCATGGTGTGGCTTCATGTAGCCACGGGGACCTTCCACCCAGTTTGGGGACAGTGAGGCTTCCAGGCACTGGTGCCATCACCCACCGTCTCAATCTTCTCCAGCCAGCCCTGGTTGGGTTCCAGCTCGGCCATGAACGCCTGGTGCTTCTGCCACTGGCCGTGGAGGCCACGGGCATCGCCGTAGGAAGCGTCCTGTGCCGTCAGCATCTTCTCCTCCACCCAGGCATTGAGCTGTGGGGACGGGATGTCAGGGCTCGGCTGGTGGGGACATCCCGGTGCCACCACTCGTGCCATGTCCCTACCTCCCGGCAGCTCTGCAGGAAGGTCTGCAGCTCGTGGTTGTCCTGCAGCAATCCCGCTGCCTCCTCCGCCTTGGCCACCACGGCCGCGTGCCTGGCAGGGTGACCGGAGACGGGCAGTGTCACCCCGCTGCCCACGCTCTGCCCACCCGCCAGCCCCGCGCCGGACTCACCGCTCCTGCAGGGCTTGGCACTTCTCGGCGATCTTCTCGGCGAAGATGTTCCCCTTGGCCACCAGCTTGGTGCCGCTGGCCACCGTCTCCGGGACCTTCTCGGCGTTGCTCTCCACGCCGGTGCGGAAGTTGTGGAAGCGGCGCAGGGCAGCGGTGGAGCCCTCCAGGGTGGGTGGCAGCTCCAGGTGTGCCAGCGTGTACTCCTGGGGGGGCACGGAGTGGCATCAGCGCCTTGTTAGGGTGCCCAACAGCCAGGGACTCCCCTAGGACCCCCGCTGGGCACCCACCTGGTTGGTGAGGAGGATCTCTGCCTGCTTGGCGTCGCGGAGGAACTCCTGGAAGCCGCGGCACTGGGTGAGGAAGCGATGCCGAGCCTCTGCCATCCTGCCCAGGGCGGCCCAGCCGTCCTCCACGCCGCGCAGGCGCTGCCGCAGCCCCTCGTACTGGGGGTCCGTCTGCTCCCCCACCACCCTCTCCCCAGCCTCCACCAAGGCGGTGAAGGCAGCCGCGTGCTCCTCCGCGTCCCGCCGGGCGGCCTCGTGCCGCCGCAGCAGCTCCTCCGCCTCGCCTAAAGATGCCGGCACGTCGTCAGTGGCCGCCACGTCTTTCTGAGCCCCGAAAAGCCAAGCCTGGAAGTCATCCAGGTCCTGCAGGAAGCTCCGGAGCTGCCCGGCTTCCCCCAAGGTGGCCGCCCGCTCTCCCAGGGCATCCTGCAGCTCCTCCCAGGCGGTCCCCGCCGCTGCCAGCCGCTGGGCCACCTCCCCGGCCACCTCGGGCCGTTCCTTGGCCAGGTGGTCAGCCTGGGAGCGCAGGGTGCCCAGGCGGCCCTCGGCGGCCGCCAGCTCCCGCTCGATGCCGTAGAGCTTGCGTTGGGTGGCCAGCACACCGGCCAGGTCCCGGCCCAGCTCAGCGGTGGCCTTGACCGCCTGGGTCTTGCCCTGCAGCCATTGCCGGGTCTCCTCGCTCTCCAGGCGGTAGTTGAGGAGGCGCAGAGCTGAACCCACTGCCCGGTGACGCTCGGCTGCCAGCGCCCTGAACCGGTCCCACCTGTGGGGCAGAGGTGGGTGACACTCTGGGATGGACCCAACCTGCCCCAGGAGCTGAACCCCCCTGGGATGGACCCAACCTGTCCCAGGAGCTGAACCCCCCTGGGATGGACCCAACCTGCCCCAGGAGCTGAACCCCCCTGGGATGGACCCAACCTGCCCCAGGACCCGAACCCCCCTGGGATGGACCCAACCTGCCCCAGGACCCGAACCCCCCTGGGATGGACCCAACCTGTCCCAGGACCCGAACCCCCCTGGGATGGACCCAACCTGTCCCAGGACCCGAACCCCCCTGGGATGGACCCAACCTGCCCCAGGACCCGAACCACCCCCTGGGATGGACCCCAAGCTGCCCCAGGACCTGAACCCCCCCTGGGATGGACCCAACCTGCCCCAGGAGCTGAACTCCCCTGGGATGGACCCAACCTGTCCCGGGACCCGAACCCCCCTGGGATGGACCCAACCTGTCCCAGGACCTGAACCCCCCTGGGATGGACCCAACCTGTCCCATGACCTGAACCCCCCTGGGATGGACCCAACCTGCCCCAGGACCCGAACCCCCCTGGGATGGACCCAACCTGCCCCAGGACCCGAACCCCCCTGGGATGGACCCAACCTGTCCCAGGACCCGAACCCCCCTGGGATGGACCCAACCTGTCCCAGGACCCGAACCCCCCTGGGATGGACCCAACCTGCCCCAGGACCCGAACCACCCCCTGGGATGGACCCCAAGCTGCCCCAGGACCTGAACCCCCCCTGGGATGGACCCAACCTGCCCCAGGAGCTGAACTCCCCTGGGATGGACCCAACCTGTCCCGGGACCCGAACCCCCCTGGGATGGACCCAACCTGTCCCAGGACCTGAACCCCCCTGGGATGGACCCAACCTGTCCCATGACCTGAACCCCCCTGGGATGGACCCAACCTGCCCCAGGACCCGAACCCCCCTGGGATGGACCCAACCTGTCCCAGGAGTGACACTAACCAGTGGGAACCATTCCAACCACCCTGGTGTCACCCGCCACCATACCTCTCGTTGAGCTGCTCCCGGCACTGCCGGACCTGGGGGCTGCGGGGGTGCCCGCTCGCCAGCAGGCCATCGGCTGCCTGGTTGACGGCAGAAATCTGGGAAGCCACGGTGGCCATCTCCTGCTCCAGCCCATCCAGCCTGCAGGGACAGCCAGGCTGAGAACGGGCAGCACCTCATGACACATGGCAGCAGCACCACCACCATGGGAGCTCGTACCTGTGCTGTGCCACATCCAGGTCCTCCAGCGCCTGGGGGACCTCCGGCTGCCCCAGCCACGTCTCCTTGGCCCCCATCCAGAGGTGGCAGGCGTCGCTCTCCCCAAAAACAGTGTAGAGGTCAAGGGCATCCTGCAGCTGGCGGCCCCGCCGCTCGGCCAGCGCAGCCGCCTCGGCGTGCAGCTCCCACAGGGCTTCCAGCCGGCTCTGCACCTCGGGGCTGGCCCGCAGCTCCGCGGGGAAACCCTCGGCTTGCCGCGCCAACCCGTCCAGCTGCTCCCGCGCCGCCACCGTCTCCTCCAGCAGCTCCCGGTGCTGCCGCAGCAGGGCACGGGTGCGCGATTCGTCCTGACCCAGCTCCTCGGCGGCCGCCCGCCGGCGGGCATCCCGCAGCCCCTCCGCCAGCTCCTCCGCCTCCGCCTGGAACTGGAAGAAGCTCTCGGACTCCCGCAAGCCGCGCCGGCGGAAAGCTGCCAGCTCCTCCAGCTGCGCCCACAGCGCCCGCACCGCCGCCCCGCGCTCCCGCAGCCGCCCCGCCGCCTGCCCCGCCGCCGCCAGCCCCTCGCCCGCCGCCAGCGCCCGCTCCAGCCGGCTGCCGCGGCTCCGCAGCTCGGCCTCGAAGGCGGCGTGCCGGCGCTGGAGCAGCAGCACGCCCGGCAGGTCCTTCCCGAAGTCCTGGGCAGAGTAGAGCTGCTCCTGCTCCTTGATCCAGCCCTCCGCCTCGTCCAGCTCCCACAGGCACAGCCAGAGGGACCGGGACTGCTCCAGCACCGCTCTCCTCCGGGCTGCCAGCGCCTGCAGCTCCCGCCGGCACAGCTCCAGGTGGCTCACGCGGTCCCGGATGACTTTGGGGTCACAGGGACGGTAGCCTGGCCATGGAGCAGGGCAGGTGTCCATCAGTGGGACATCCCAGCTTCCCCCTGCCGTGCTGCGGTGCCCGCGCATCCCGGTGTGCCTACCCTCGGTGTCGGCGAAGCGGAGGGCGGCGGCGCTGATAGCCCGTGTCTTCTCTGCCTGCAGGGCCATGTCACCCTCCAGCAGCCGGTGGGTTTGCAGCAGCTCCTCTGCCTCCAGAAGGTGCTTCCCAGATTCGGGCGATGCCAGTTGCACCTGCGGGACAGTCCCAGCTGTCACCCACCACCACCCAAAAGCCAGCACTGGCACCCCAGCATCTCATCTGCCTCTCCAAAGGGGGTCGCACCAATGCCCTGGCTGGTGGGACCAAGCCACCCCACCCCTGGTGGCACCCGTGGCTCACCTTGACCTCATCCATCCAGTCGATGCTGTGGAGCATCTCCTGGAAGAGGTGCTGCAGGGCGAGGTTCATCTCCAGGCGCTGGCGCCGGGCGGCCAGGAGCTCCAGGAGCTGCTCCCAGAGCCGCAGGATGTTGTCCTTGCGCCGGTTGATGCGCTGGATGTCATGGTAGCCCTCCACCTCCAGCTCCCTCGCCACCGCCTCGATGGCCTGCACCCGCTCCTTGTAGGCGGCCGTGTCCGTCTCGATGGCCTCGTGCTTCTTCTTGGCCGCCTCCACCGCTGGCAGGTCCTGGCCAAAGTTGTCCTGCCCCAGCACAAAGCCCGTGGTGAGGCTGTGATAGGGTGCCCTGGTCCCTGGAGTGGGGGTCCCCAATCTCACCTGAGCCACCAGGCGCTGGTTCTCGCTCAGCCAGGCCTCCCGCATGGCCGCTTTGCGGTCAAAGCGCCGCGCCAGCTGCTCCAGCTTCTCCTGCCGGATGAGCTCGGTGCGCAGCGCCAGCTCCCGCTCGTGCTCGGCTTTCTCCAGCTGCTCCCAGGCCTGAGGGAAGGCAGCAATGGATGAGGATGGTACCCACATCCCATGTCCCCCCACCCACCCGTGTCTTGTTCTTCTGGTGAACCCCAACGTGCCCCATGGGTGGGGGAAGCATGGGTGGAGGAACCCAACCTGCCATGGGATGGATCTGACCTGCCCCAGAACCTGAACTCCCCTGGGATGGACCCAACTTACCCTAGGACCTGAACCCCCTTGGGATGGACCCAACCTGCCCCAGGATCTGAACCCCCTTGGGATGGACCCAACCTGCCCCAGGACCTGAACCCCCTTGGGATGGACCCAACCTGACCCAGGACCTGAACCCCCTTGGGATGGACCCAACCTGCCCCAGGATCTGAACCCCCTTGGGATGGACCCAACCTGCCCCAGGAGATGGACCTGACTGCCCTGGGACAGCCTGGGGAGCAAAGTCCTTGGGGATACCCAGGTCACCAGGTGCTACAGGAGCAGCCACGTGTCCCCACAGCACCCAGCAACCCCTACCCGGTTGATGTCGGAGACCAGGCGCCCCTCGTGCGGGGTGTAGACGCGCTGGTTGTTGGCCCGCATCCGCGACTGGATGGTGAAGAGCAGCACCTCCAGGTTGCCCTTCTCCTGAAACCTGCCCCGGAGAGAGCTCAGCCCAGGGCACCCACGGGTGCTCACCACCACCGCCACGTGGGCACAGGGGAGGCTCGGGGGTGGGTGCTTACTTGGGGGGCTTCTCCACGGTGCGGTAGGTGCTGAAGGCTTGCAGCTGGTGCTGCACCCCGGCCAGCGAGTTAGCGAAGCTGCGGCTGTTGAGGGAGGTGATGGTCTGCTCGATCCAGGTGAGCAGGTCGGAGGCCAACCCCCCGTAGCCCTCGATCATCCTCTCTGTCTCCTTGGCGTGCTCGATGACCTGCGGTGGGGCCGGCGGTGAGCACTGGGTGCCAGCACCCCAGCAGAGCCCCCACCACCTCAACACCATCCCCTACCTTGCCCAGACGTCTGCCCTCCACCTCCAGCACCTTCATCTTGGAGAAGTAGTGGTAGAAAGCAACCACGTAGGTGATGATGGACTTCTCATCGGGGTTCTCCGTGAAGACATCTGCCCGGTGTGAGAGGTGTCAGTCCTGACCTGGCCTCCGCAGTGCCCCAGCATCACCGCAGTGGCAATGGGCCACCAAAGCCACATGAGGTCCCCCCTCGCTCCCACCCAGACCCCCCTGCAATGAGATGGAAACCGCTCTGTCCCTCCAACAGGGCCTGGGCACATCCCAGGGTGTAGTGGGGAAACTGAGGCAGGAGGGTCAGCAGCGGCAGCCTCACCTTCGGGGTCGAGGAGCGGGGTGATGCCCAGGTGCCGCTCCGCCACGCTGAACGCATGCTCCAGGTTGTGCCGGGCATTGGATTTGGTCAGGTTATGGAAGTCAACCAGCTCAGGCCTGGGACAGCAGTGGTGCACCCGTGGGACATCCCCCAGTGCCACCACTGCACCAGCACATCCCGGTACCCACTGCCATACCACCTACCTATGCCTGTGGATGAGGGCATTGAAGGCCAGCCCGTCCTTCCAGCTTGAGGTGAAGTTGGTGACGTTCACGTGGGGATATCTGTGACAGGGACAGGGTGTCACCATCACCCTCTGGGCACCCCTGGACCCCGGTGCAGTGGGGTGTGGGTCCCACCACCTACCCCGCTGTCTTCATCTGGCACCAGAGCAGCAGTGCATCCCTGGCAGAGCGCGTCTCCTGGCCCTCCTGCGCGTGCACGACGATGTCCTGGATCTGGGGGGCAGAGGGACATCCCAGGGTTGAAAGAGGACGTCCACGGAGGACGGCTCAGGAATGAGCCATGGGGTGCCCCCCACCCATGCAGCCCCACCTGGAAGCGGAGGATGATGGTCCAGATGAGGCCGAGGACAAGGCGGTGGTTGCCATCCACGATGTCATGGGAGCCCATGTTCTCCAGGTGCACCCGCTGCTCCTTCAGGAACTGCAGCGCCTTGTCCACGTTCTCCAGGCAGTGGATCCGCATCCGGCCCTTAGTGGGCTTGGGCTGGGGTACGACAGCGCTCAGCATCCTCCCCTCCATGCCACACCCCCCCTTCCCTGCCCTGGGATACCCCCACATCCCTGCTGCCACCCCTATTCTGGTGGAGCGTTGGCCAAGGTCAACAGCCTTGGTTGGAGACCCAGAGGTCTTGGGGGATGGCAGGGGATGGCTCCCAAGGTCTCCAGCTGGATAGGAGTCCTACCAGAAGCTCCCCTGATAGCACCTCCAGCAGCTTGATGAGCACCCGCCCGTCCCGGAGGTCCATGTAGAGGTCCGAGATGCGGCAGGTGACGCGAGCCAAGTGCGAGTTCACCCACTTGGTGAAGGTTTTCTTCTGCACCGCCTCCCGCTCATCTGCAACGACAGCGGGCACGGTGGCACGCGCGGCGAGGACAACCCAGGAGGACCAAAGGGACCCCAAGACCCATCGCGGACCTGCCAGGGCTTTGATGCGGGAGCGCTCGAAGAGGCGCGCCGAGCTGTTGTCGTTGTCCAGCTCATCGTCGGAGGCGTCCCAGCGGACGTTGACGCGGCTGTACTGCTGCTGCAGCTCCAGCTGCTCGTAGTCGTTGGCCGAGGTCATGGTCCCGGCGTCCCCCGGCCGGGTGGCCGTGGGCTACCGGCGAGAGGCCCCTGGGGGAGAGCGTGGGCATCGGATTTGTGGCTCAGAGCTGCTGGTTAAGCTGCTCAGAGGGATTTAACTTCGCCTGCACCCAGGTGTTGGGGGGCACCTGGGTGCTGCGGGGGCTCGCCCTGCTGGCACACACCCCTGTGCCAAGCCGTGCCAACCTGGGTCCTCCTGCCCACCCAGCACCCCAGGTGAGGTCCCCAGGGGTGTCCCCCAACCCTTCGGTGCTGCTCGCACCCACCCCAACGCCTGCGCCGTGGAGGGGCTTTGCTGGCGCCCGTGGCAGAAAGCGGGTGACAGCTGCCGGTGGGGGGGGCCACCCACCCCCGGGGACATTCGAGACACAGATAGGACATGGCTGGTATCTAAAAATGCCTGCGAGCAGCTGGTGGTGGCCGGGCTGGGCGGGAGGAGGGTGCTGGGGCCCCCAAGGGGTGCAGGGAGCCAGCACTTGACCAGGACATCCCTCCCAGCACACCAAAGCCACCAGGAGCCCTTAGCCATGGGTGCATGGCGCAGGTGGGGGAAACCCCGGGTGTCCCCAAACCCCTCACGTCCCCGTGAGCTGGGACAGCCCGTGGCCACCCAGCCCCCAGGGACCCCCCAGCAGCCTTTATCAGGACTGGCAGGGCTGGGCTGCGCCCCGGCTCTGCGCCCTAATCGCAGCCGTGCAGGCAGGACCCTGGCTGGGGCTCCAGCTTGAGTGCAGGAGCGTGCAAGGACATGAAGGAGCGTGCAAAAGCATGCACATGTGAGCAAGTGTGTGCAGGAGTGTGCCAGAGCATGCACATGCAATCCTGGATATGTAGGAGCATGTCAGAGTGTGCACACGTGAGCAAGGACACGCATGTGCAAGCAAGGACATGTGAATGCACGCAAGCGGGCACACGGGAGCGTGCAAGGCCACGCAAGCGTGCACAGGAGCATACAGGAGCGTGCAAGAGCGGGGCCCACAGCCCCCCATGCCACCTCTCTGTGCCACTGCCAGCCAGCACCAGGCTCACTCTCCAGTCCCACAGCAAAAACCCCTGGGGAAGCCCAAATCTGGGGACCCCCCCCACCCCAACAGCACAGGAACTGCAGCCAGTCTGCCTGGGCTGGGTGTGCTGAGTTGTGTCGGGTCTTTGCAGCACCACCATCCTGGTGGGGCACCTGGGTCCTGGCTGATGTCACCATCACCACCACAACAGCGGGGCCACAGCCGCGAGCATCCGAGGAGGAGGGGGAAGAGGAGCCGGAGCCACAGCGGGGCCTGAGCGAGCCGCCAGCGCGCATCAGAGCGCGGGCACTCGCCGACCCTTTAAATCTCCCTCTGTCACCGGTGCGCTCCAAACAGCCCGGTCTGGCACAGCCACGCCACCACCAGCGCTCGTCACCGGGGGGGGGGGTTGTCCTCGGTAAGAGGAGAGCCGGGAGCACCGGGATGCCAGCCCCGCCGCCAGCATCCTGCGGGATGGCCAGGGCAGCATCGCCTTCCCCGGCCGGCAGCTCGGCGCCGTGAATCAGCACTTCCCGGCGAAGGGCTGGCACCGTGCCGCCGCCGAGGTCCCCCCGCTGGGTCTGAGGGACGTCCCCCCTGCACCCCAAGGGCAGCCGGGGCAGTGCTTCGGCGCTTGCCACCCACAGTGCCTTCGAGCCCCTTCCCCGGCTCAGCCGTCGCCACCGCAGCGTGCTGCTGAAACACCGGCTGCCGGTGCACGAGAGCTCCTGGGGGGTCCCCCAAAACACCCCAAAACAGCTGCCCCATCACCTCTGCCGGCAGCCTGGCACATCCCTGGGGCTTCCACTGCCTGGCATCACCAACAAACACTTTTACTTTGCATCGCCACCAACCCAGCGATCAGCCACACTCCTGGCACAGCCGGCCCCGTTGGGCAGGGGCAGGAGCTGGGGGGCAACCCCACAGCCCCCCGACACCCGCTGGCCTCCCAGGCGCACGGCCAGGGCCGGGAGCAGATGGCCCCGCTCGGCACGGCCGCTCGGCACAGCACGGGGTGGTGGGCACGGCATGGCACAGCTCCTCCGGCCGCCCGTGCCGCGGCTCCTCGGCCGCTCTCCCACCCAGGGGGCGAAGGTTTGGGTTTCCCCAGGGCTGGAGTCGGTGCAGATGCCAGCCGTGCCAGGACTGTCCCATGTCACCTAACCCGCCAGCGCACTGAGCGGCGACACGCACACGTGCTGACACTCCACAGACATTTTTTGGCTATAAATAGGCCTCCCCTGTGCACGGCGCGGGCCGAGCCCGGCTCCTTTCTTCAGAGCTGCCCCCCTGCACCTCCTCTCCTACCCCAAAATCGCCAGCCAGTGCCCTAAGAACACCCAATGGCTCCAGAATACCCCTGAGGGGGCCACGCTGGCACCCCACGGGGCTGCAGGTTCTCCTTTGCTTGCCACGCTGCCCGTTGGAGAATTCCACCAGAGCCAAGGGCACCGCGATTCCCTCACTCCGGGAGCTGGGGATTCACAAAGGCAAAAGCCACTGGGAAAGGGGAGCTGGGAAACCAGCCCTGGGTGGCCACTGGCTTGGTGGGATGCGGACAGCAGCTCCCCCAGCCCACGAGCATCCTTCTGCTGCCCCCAAGCAAGGCTTGTGGGTCCCCCCCATCTCTCCCCAAGTACCCCTGGCTAGTCCCAGTCACCCTTCAGCTAACCCAGAGCATCTCCCACTAGCCCTGAGTGTCCCCCAGCTAGTCCCAAGGGGGGCCAAGGGCATGGCAGCCAGAAAACTCATCCCCAGTAACCCCAGTTGCCAAAAAACAGTGGTCAAAGCGGGTGATGGGACCCACTGAGACCCGCTGTGTGTCACCTCAGGAGCCGGTTTGCCCACTGTGTCCCACCGGTGTTTGGGAGCACCCAGGAGCGGTGCAGGGACCCTGCTGGGGGGTGGCACCTCAAGGGAAAGTGTCCCCAGGGTGTCCCCAAAAAGTCACCGCCACTCACCCGCCCCATCCTTCCCATCAGCTGTATGGGGAATGCAGCCCGAGGTGACACGGGGTGACACCGGACCCCTTGTCGTGGGGGGGGGGGGGGAAAGGGGTGCTGAGCCCGCCGGGGAGGGGTTCCCACGCCCCCACCAAACTTTGCTCCGTGCCCGCAGTCCCCCGGGACCGTGCCCGGTGCTGCATGGAGCCAGCACCCTCCTACCCCAAACCCGGTGTCCCCGGGGCAGGCAGCGCGTCCCGGTGTCCCCTTGCTTCTCCCCGGGGAGCAGCACCGCCCGGTGCCCCCCGGTGCTCCCCCCCCCCCCCCCCTCCCTCCCCCGGAGGCGGCGCATCCCGGTACCGGCGCATCCCGGTACCGCCGGCGGCTCTCACCTGCACGGTGCGGCGGGCGGACGAGCGGCGGCGGGCCCGGGGCCGGAGCCGGGACCGGAGCGGGGTGGGGGGAGAGGAGCCGCCCTGCACCGCGATATAAATAACATTATCTGGGCAGGCAGGGACATTCCTGCCCGGGGCCAGCGGCGCTGCCCGGCCCAGATAGCCCCGCTCCCCCCGGGAGGGACGGGCGGAGGCGGGGGGGTGGGGGGGGACGGGCCGCCCGCCCGCAATGCAGCACAGCGGCCCCCCCCGGCCGCCGCCGCCACCGCCGCTGCTACCGGTACCGGTACCTACCGGGCGCGGAGCGGCGCAGCATCCCGCTGCCACGGGCGGGGGGGCTCCTCGGCTGCCCCCCCCTCCCCAGCCGGTCCAGGGTGCAGCTCAGCTGGCCCCGGGCATCCCCCAGCAAGGCTTGTGGGTCCCCCCATCGCTCCCCGAGGACCCCTGGGGGCCGCCCACCTAGTCCCAGTCACCTCACAGCTAACCCAGAGTGTCCCCCACTAGCCTCGAGTGTCCCCCAGCTAGTGCCAGCAC
Organism: Podargus strigoides; assembly: GCA_028020825.1. NCBI lineage: Eukaryota > Metazoa > Chordata > Aves > Caprimulgiformes > Podargidae > Podargus > Podargus strigoides. Next base: position 17,475,802 of record CM051633.1, on the reverse strand, counting down.
CTCCCAACTAGCCCTGAGTGTCCCTCAGCTAGCCCCAGGGACCCCTCAGCTAGCCCTGAGTGCCCCCCACTAGCCCTGAGGGTCCCTGAGCTAGTCCCAGCACCCCACAACTGACTCCGGGGGTCCCCCAGCGAGTCCCAGGCACCCCCCAGCTAGCCCTGGAGGTCCTCCCGCTGGTCCCAGCGCCCCACGGATATTGCCAGGTGTCTCCCACTAGCTCAGGTGTCCCCTAACTAACCCCAGGTGTCCCCCAGCTAGCCCCAATTACCCCTAATTAGCCCTGGACGCCCCTAGCTAGCCCAGCAACCCCCACTAGCCCTGCTTGCCCCCAGCCAGTCCCACGTGCCACTGCAGGGGGCGGCTCGGAGACCCTGCCCCGGCCAGCCCGCCTCTCCCGAGCCGGTCCCGCAGGGGTCAGACCGGGGGAGCTCCGGTGAGGGCCCCGGGGCGGGGAGCACAGCCCGCGCCCGCCCCACCTTAACCCCGCGCCCGGCGGGGAGCGCGGGGCAGCACTGTCGCTAGCCCCGCCCACACAGCCGCTAGCCCCGCCCACCCAGCATCAAGCCCCGCCCACCCCCCCATCCCGCCATTTATAAGCGCTCCGCGCTCAAGCCCCGCCCACAATGCGGGGCTATCAGCCCACGCCACGCCCCCAGCGCTAAGCCCCGCCCCCGCGGCCCAAGTCTCGCGAGATCTGCGGAGCGGTGGTGGCCGGCGCGATGTGCGGGGGCTGCGTGGGCACCGAGTACCCGGACCGAGTATGGCGGGGCGGGGGCGGGCCCGGTGGGTGGCGGTGGGTGCCAGCCCCGGTGCCAGCCGTGTGCTGCCGCCATAGGGCACCACCTGCCTGGAGGGCGGCTCCTTCCTCCTCAACTTCGTGGGGTGCGCGCAGTGCGGCCGCCGGGACTTCGTGATGCTCGGCAACCGGGCGGCCGGGGTGCACGGCGGGGACGAGATCGTCACCTACGACCGTGCGTGGGGGACGGGGCTGGGGGGGCTGGGTGGAACCCTTGGGGCCTGGGACTCGGGGGGGGGTGAGGGCTGGGGGGACCTTTGGGACCTGAGGTTTGGGGGGGGGGGGGTAAGGGCTGGGGGGACCTTTGGGACCTGAGGTTTGGGGGGGGGGGGACACCTTTGGGACCTGAGGTTTGGCGGGGGGGGGGGAGGGCTGGGGGGACCTTTGGGACCTGAGGTTTGAGGGGGGGGGTGAGGGCTGGGGGGACCTTTGGGACCTGAGGTTTGGGGGGGGGGGGGTAAGGGCTGGGGGGACCTTTGGGACCTGAGGTTTGAGGGGGGGGGTGAGGGCTGGGGGGACCTTTGGGACCTGAGGTTTGGCGGGGGGGGGGGAGGGCTGGGGGGACCTTTGGGACCTGAGGTTTGGAGGGGGGGTAAGGGCTGGGGGGACCTTTGGGGCCCGTGGGGAGGCGGAGGGCTCGGGGTGATGGTGGGTGCCTGGGGCTGGGGGGGTGAGGGATGGTTAATTTGGGGAGGGAAGATTTGGGGGGGCTCTGGGGGTGGGGAGGTGATGCCTGGGGGGGAACTCAAGGCTTGGGGAGGGGGTGTCAGGGACCTGATGGCTATTGAGAGGGGGTGGGAGGGGGGGATTTGGGGGGTTTGCTCTGGGACCCACTCTGGGGACTGTGGGGGGGTACCCTAGGGACAGTGACACCGGGGCTGAGAGCAGCCGTGTCCCCTCCCCTCCGCAGACCTGTGCAAGAACTGCCACCACCTCATCGCGCACCACGAGTACACCTTCAGCGTGGTGGATGAGTACCAGGTACCCCGGGGGGCTTGTCCCCCCCACATAGCCCCTCTCCTGAACTGAACCCCAGGCTCTTCCTCAGCCTCCGGGCTTCCAGAGCCACCGTTCCCTGCTGGAGGGACCCGGGTGGCTTTGGAGGCTGGTGCCACCAAGGTGTCACAGCCACATCCCTGAGCTACCTGGAGCCCCCTGGCACTAGTCCCTGCCTCGCGGGGCAGCCCAGCTCACCTCTCCTTCCCTCCCCTGGGAACGTCGGCGATGCACGTGGCCCGGAGCAGGGGAACGTGGCAGCGTGGTGGCGGGCACCGCGGCTGTGCCAGCGCTCCTCCCTGGCACCGTTCCTGTTCACGCTGGAAAATGGGCTCGGGGGGAGCGGTGGGGCTCGTCCTGGGGGGAGGCAGGGGGCTGGGAAATGAGATCCCCCCAGCTCTGATTGCAATCGAGGATCGGGTACCAGCTCCGGCTCGGGTTTCCCTGGCTGTGCCCGGAGTGGGGCAGTGGCAGAGGGTGGCCGTGGCAGTGTCCCCGCTCCTGTCCCGCTGCAGGAGTACACCATGCTGTGCCTGCTCTGCGGCCGGGCCGAGGACTCCGTCAGCATCCTGCCCGACGACCCCCGCCAGATGACTCCGCTCTTCTGAACCCCCTTTGTGTCCCGGTACGAGGCCCCATGTGCCCTGGGACCTCCATCCCCACGGGGGGGACCTTGGGGACAGCACTGTCCCTTACGTGATTCCCTTCTCCAGACCTCCAGCCCGGATGCCCGATGCTGCCGTGCCAGCTGCCACCCCGACCCCCCCACGTGGAGCACCCCAGCTGAGCCCCCCCGGGTGCTGAAGACATGAAAGGGTCACCCCAGGATGTTGTCACCCCAAAAAGGGGACCCAAAGGATGCCCGGCCTGTCCCTCCTTGGGACAGGGGACAATAAATGTGACATTACAGCTTGGTGGTGCAGGAGGGAGGCTTTGGGGGTGGCTGTCACCCCCCTGGGCTCCCGCGGAACTGGTGAGGGGTGTTGGGGCTCAATGTAGGGCTCAGGGGGGGTTCCCCCTGCCCCCCCCCGAGTGGATCCACCCCCCGCCCTGCTCAGTGCTCTCCCAAACCCCACTGAGAAGTGACTTAATTATTTCAGCTCCCCTGGGGGCTGCATGGGGCTGACGTGGGGTCACTGTCCCCCCACCTTGGGGACCCGTTTCCCCTGGGGACGGGGAACCCGGCGGTGCTGTGCCGGGGGGTGCACGTTCCCGGGGTGGGAAGGAGCTGGGTGAGCCACGGCTGCCGAAATCGCTTCCCTAGGGGGAGGTGCTGCTGCTGGCACCCAGCCCCAGCCATCCCCGCGGGGACAATACCCGTGGGGACACGGGCGCTGCCAGCCTGGCACCTCTCCAGCCCTCCACCACCATTTTCCTGGATCCGTGGGGACATCTTCCTCCTGCCTGCCCCCCAAAAAGGGGGGCTCACCCCAGCAGCCCCCCCCCCTCCCACTCCACAAACCACACGGACGCGGGTACGCTCCCTCCGGCTCATTTATTGCCACCACCCTGTGCCACCCCGGGGGGGCTCCAGCCCTCTGCCCCCATCCAGCCCCCTCCCTGCAGCGGTTTGGGAGGGGACCATCACTCGGCAGAGAGCTGGGGCTGTCCTGGGGGGGTGGCGGGCGGCGGTGGGGAGGGGGACACCGGAGCCAACCCTACTTGGCCAGCTTGAGGAGGCGCTGGACGTCGGGCTCCAGCTGGGCGGTGGGCACGCGGGGGCTGTAGCGCCGGAACGGTTCCCCCTCGGGACCCACCAGGAACTTCTCAAAGTTCCAGGAGATATCGGAGCGCCGGACGGGGCTCCAGGTGAAGAACCTGGGTTCAGCCATCAGGTGCGCCACCTCGTCGGCTGGCGAGGGCAGGTGAGCCTTTAGGTAGGCGAAGACGGGGTGGGTGTCCCCCCCGTTCACCTGGCACTTCTGGAAGAGGGTGAAGTTGGGCTCGAAGCCACCCCCCGGCCGCACGTGCTTCAGGCTGTTGAGGATCTCCTCGTTGGTCCCGTTCTCCTACGGCAGGGATGGAGAAAACCGGGGCTGTGCCACCATGCACCCCACCCTCCTGGCACCTGGCACCGCGGTGGCACTCACCTGGTAGCCAAACTGGTTGCAGGGGAAGCCCAGGACGACCAGCCGGCGGGGATAGCGGGCTTGCAGCTGGTTGAGCTGCGTGTAGTCCCGCACCGTGGTGGCTCAGAGGGACGCCACGTTCTCGATGAGGACCACGCGGCCCCGGAAGACGTTAAAATCCACCTTCTCCCCCTGCAAGGAGGTGGCGCTCAGGTCGTAGAAGGACTTGGCGATGGGGACGGTCATGGCTGCGGGTGAGGGTCTGAGTTTTCTCCCCCCGCTCCGTGCGCCCGCCGGTGGGTTTTAAGGGCTGCCCGGTGCCCCACGTGACGCGTGGGCTCCAAAGGTCTCCTCACCTCGCTGTGACTTGGCGGAAACCGGAGCCGTTCCCCCCCCCTGCTGGCACCCACCCAAGGTGGGGAGGAAGAGGCAGGGGAGGGTGTGGGTGGCACCCAGCCAAGGCGACGCTCCTACCTGCCTCAATAATTCATGGCGCGTGGCATCGCTGCTCTTCCCCCTGGGATGCTGTGGGGCTCGGCGCATCCAGCCCGGCGTGGGTCGATGCCAAGGGCTGGGAACACCCGAGGGGGTCGGGAAATAACGGGACCCTGGGAGCAGGGGCTGCGCGGGGCGGAGGAGGTGGGCGACGCGTACCCAGGTGGGCGATGGGAGGGATGGGTGCCCCAGCACATCTCCCTGGCACTGCCTTGGCAGTGCCCATGGGGTCTCCTGTGCTCGCCATCCCAGTGCCCACTGCCTTTGACCCCCACCAGTCCCGGTGCCTGCTGGTCCCAGTGCCAGTATCCACACTGGTATCCATCTGCTGCACTGTCCACCATTGTCCTGGTACCCGGCATCCCAGTACCAGCCACCATCCCAGTGCCCACCAGTCCCAGTGCCGGTACCCACACTGGTATCCATCTGCTGCACTGTCCACCATTGTCCTGGTACCCAGCATCCCAGTGCCAGCCACCATCCCAGTGCCCACCAGTCCTGGTGCCAGTATCCACCCTGGTATCCATCTGCTGCATTGCCCACCACTGTCCTAGTGCCCACCATCCCAGTACCTGCAACCATCCTGGTGCCCATCCATCCCAGTGCCCATCCATCCCAATGCCTGCCACCATCCCAGTGCCTGCCATCATCCCGTTTGACCACGATGGCCCTGTCCCTGCCAGGGCTGGCTCCTGTGTCCCCGTGGAGCCATTCCCACGGCCCAGCTGGGCAGCAGTGGTGGGCACGGTGCCCCACGGACCTGTCCCCCAGGCTGGAAAGGGGACACCTTCCCAGCAGCCCTGGGGCAGCCTCAATTATTGATACCCGCTCGAGTTGCTGTGGCCTGGCACTGCCCGTGGCGGCTGCCCTGTGGTGCCAGGGGCTCTGGTGGGGCACAGCCATTGTGGCACCGTGCCACCGGCGTGGCACCGTGCCCGCAGCCCCCCGCGGCAGCACACGAGCCACCGGCCACCTCCAGCATCACCTTTATTCTGCAAACCGTGTGTGTAAAACCGGGGTGGGGGGGTCCCACGGGCACAGGGTGGGCACGGCACCCACGACACCCCCCCACTCCACCCCGCACACCGAAGGGGAGCGCGGGCACCGGGATGGGGGGCATCCCTGTGATGCCAGCCCAGCCCCTGCCATCCTTGGGGTGTGGGGGGGTTGTCCTGGGTTGCCCCCCACCAGCAGGCAACCCCCACCCCCCCCAATCCATCGGGGCTGCCCCAATCCTGCACCCGCTGTGCCCCCCCAACACAGCCCCGGGTGGGGGGGGGGTCAGGGGGGGCCCAGGCTTCAACACCAGCAGGTTTTGGGGGTGTCCTCGTTCCCCAGGGGCTGCTGCTCATCCTCCTCCAGGCGGGCCAGGGTGGGGGCATGGGGGGGTCCCCGCAGCTCCTCCAGCTCCTTACGGTGCGCCTGCAGCACCAGCTCCGTCAGTCGCGTGAAGGACTGCGGGAGAGGAGGGGGGTGAGCTGGGGGACCCCCCCCCCGCACCCCCTGACCCCCCCCCCCTTTCCTCCCCAGGCCCCCCCCCGCACCTCCTTGATGTTGAGGTTGCTGCAGGCACTGGTCTCGTAGAAATCCATCCCGTACTCCCTGGCCAGCTGCAGGGCGAGGGGACGGAGGTGGCACCGTGATTTGGGGGGGAGTCACCACCCCTGCCCCCCCCCCAGTTGGGCACGGACAGACGGACGGACGAGCTGTGCTGCCCGTGGTGGCACTGGGGGGGGGGTGGGACTGGCACAGGGACATCCTCTGGGGCTGGGCACTGGGTGCATGGGTCCCTGGTGGGGGGGGACTGGGTGTTTTGGGGGGTCCCTGGCCATGCTGGAGGTGCGGGGGGGCCTGGTGTCCCCACGGGGGGAACAGAGAGGTGTAAGAGCAGCTCTGGGGGGTGCACAGGCACTGTGGGGGGGTCCTTGGACTCACTGGGGGCAGGGGGAGTTTGGGGGCTCCTGCCCATGCTGGGGGGTGGTCTGGGGATGCTTGGAGTGCAGGGGGTGGTCCCTGGACACACTGGGGGGTGCAGGAGCCCATGATGGGGGGATCCCTGGCCATGCTGGGGGGTCCTGGGGATGCCTGGAGTGCAGGGGGGGTCCCTGGACACAGGCAGGGCTGCAGGAGGGTTGTTGGGGTCCCTGAGGAGTACAAAAGGGACTCAGGTCGAGGCGGGGAAACCTGGGCATGCTGAGGGTGCAGGGGGGGCCCTGGGAATGTTTGGGGTGCAGGGGGGGGCCCTGGCCCCCCCGGGGGCACACGCCAGCCCCCTCTCACCTGCAGCCCTTGCTCTTTGGCCACTTGCCTCTTGTGCTCCTCATCCGCTTTGTTCCCAATGAGGATTTTCTGGACACCATCGGGCGCGTACTGGGGAGGAGGGGGTGGCGTGACGACCCCCCCCTACCCCACACCACCACGGGGGGTGGGGGACGGACCCCCCAGATTCCCCCCCCCCTTCACTCCCACCTCATCCACGTCGCTGGCCCACTTCACAATGTGCTGGTAGGAGCGTTCGCTGCTGATGTCGTACACCAGGAAGATGCCCTGGGGAGTGGGGGGGGGCGTCCATTTACATACATTTACATATATTTACATACACACGCCCCCCGTGCCTCAGTTTCCCCAGACCCCCCCATACCTGTGCCCGCCGGTAGTACTGCTTGGTGATGGTTTGGTACCGCTCCTGGCCCGCTGTGTCCCTGCAGTCGGGGAGAGCGGGTCAGCACCGCCACCAGTGACACGAGTTGGTCAGGGCTCAGCCCCCACTTTGGAGGGGGGGGACACAAGCAGGGTTCAGACACACACACCCCCAAATCCTCCTCCCCCCGGGGCCTGGCACTCACCAGATCTGTATCCGCACCTTAATGCCATCCACTTCGATGGTCTTCATTTTGAAGTCGACGCCTGGGATGGGGAGGGGAGAGGTTGGGGGGTGCCCCAGTGTCCCCCCGTCACCGGTGCTGCTGTCACCAGGGTCCCTCCGGTCCCCTTGCCCTCTCCCGGCCCACCTCAGGCCACCCCGTGCTGCCAGCCCAGGTGCCAGGGCTCACCCGTGCCCACCCTGCTGCCAGGTGCTCCCAGTTTCCCAGTGCCGAGGCTGCCCAGTGTCCCCGGTTCCCGGTGCCTCTGGTTTCCCGGTTCCCCCATGCTGCGGCTGCCCGGTGTTCCCAGTTTCCCGATGGCGTGGCTCACCGGTACCCACGGGTTCCCGGTTCCCCAGTGCAGCAGCTGCCCGGTGCCATGGCTGCCCCGTTTCCCAGTGCCCACGGTTTTCCCGTTCCCCAGTGCCACGGCTGTCCGGTGCTCCCGGTGCCACAGCTCCCCAGCTCCCCGGTGTCCGTGTTTTTCCTCTCCCCCGGTGCCGCTGCTGCCCGGTTCCCCCGCTCCCCGGTGCTGCTGCTGCCCGGTGCTCCCGGTTCCCCGGTGCCCGTGGTTTCCCTGATCCCTGGTCATGCGGCTCCCCGGTGCTCCCATTTCCTCGGTGCCACAGCTCCCCGGTTCCCCGGTGCCCACAGCTGCCTGCTTGCCCGGTGCCCGTGGTACCCCTGGTCCCTGGTGATGCGGCTGCCCGGTGCTCCCGGTCCCCCGGTGCCCACCGTTTCCCGGTCCCCCGGTTCCCCTGCTCCCCGGTGCTGCTGCTGCCCGGTGCTCCCGGTTCCCCGGTGCCCGTGGTTTCCCTGGTCCCTGGTGATGCGGCTGCCCGGTGCCACGGCTCCCCAGTTCCTTGGTGCTCCCGATTTCCCGGTGCCCATGGTTTCCCTCTTCCCTGGTGATGCCGTTCCCCGGTGCCACGGCTCCCCGGTGCCCACCGTTCCCCGCTCCCCCGGTTCCCCGGTCCCCCTGCTGCCCGGTACTCCCCTGGCGCCCTCATTTTCCCAGCGCTCCGACTCCCCCGTTTCCCCGCTCCCCCGCTCCCCGGTGCCGCTGCTGCCCGGTTGCTCCCGGTGCCCCCGCTCCGGTACCGATGGTGGAGATGTGGGCGGGGTGGAACTGGTTGTCGGTGAAGCGGCAGAGCAGACAGGTCTTGCCCACGCCCGAGTCCCCCAGCAGCAGCAGCCGGAAGAGTACGTCGTACTGCTTGGCCATGGCGGGCCGGGCCGGGGCCGCCGCTGCCGCCGCTACCGGGGGCGGCCGGGAGCGCTGCGCCGCCGCCGCGCCGGGCTGGCAACGGGGCGGGGCGGGAGGCGGAGGCGGGAGGTGGGGGGGATGCACCGGGGGATGCTGTGGGGAACGGGGAGGAGGGACACCGGGGATGCACCGGGGGTGGGGGACACCGGGGGTGTACCGGGGGAACACACCGGGGATGCACAGGGGGATGCGGTGGGGGATGTGGGACACGGGGGATGCACCGGGGGTGGGGGACACCGGGGGTGTACCGGGGGTGGGGGACACAGGGGATGTACCAGGGGAACACAGCGGGGATGCACCGGGGGATGCTGTGGGGAACGGGGAGGAGGGACACCGGGGATGCACCGGGGGTGGGGGACACCGGGGGTGTACCGGGGGAACATAGCGGGGATGCACAGGGGGATGCGGTGGGGGATGGGGGACACCGGGGATGCACCGGGGGTGGGGGACACGGGGGATGTACCGGGGGAACACACCGGGGATGCACCGGGGGATGCTGTGGGGAGCGGGAAGGGGGGACACGGGGGATGCACCGGGGGTGGGGGACACCGGGGATGTACCGGGGGATGAACCGGGGGTGAACACCGGGAGATGCTCTGGGGCACCGGGGGGACAGAGGGGATGCAGTGAGGAATGACACAGGGATGCACTGGGGAATATGGGGAGGGGACATCTGGGGACACACAAGGGACCCCCCCCAGGAGAGACTGGGGGACACAAGGGGGGATGGCCGGGGATGTAGGAGGGGACACAGGGGTGACACATGGAGCTGCACCAGGGGACCCTCATGGGGGGACTCAGAGGGCACCCAGGGATGCACCAGGGGACACCAAGGTGTCCCCAGGGCTGAGGGACCTGGAGCAGGGGGACAGGGGCTGGAGGGTCCTCGGGGCAGGGCAGGGCCTCAGTGGGTGCTAGGGTGCAGTGGTCCCATGCAGTGCAGTGCAGTGCAGGCTGCAGTGTGCAGTGTGGCCTCTCCAGTGCTGCGCAGAGTGGCACAGCCTGGCACGGTGGCAGCGCAGCAGTGAAGACACCATGCAGTGATGCAGCGGCACAGTGCAGTGAGTTGTCACTGCAGCAGTGACACAACGCAGCACCGCAGCGCCTGCAGGCCGCCATGCAGTGCCACCCTGCCACAAGGCAGCGCTGCAGTGCGCCAGCACGGCCTGAGGTGGCACAGAGGGACGATGCAGTGCTTCACTGCAGTGATGCAGTGCCATGGGGTGATGACACGATGCAGTGCTGCAGTGCCATGGGGTGATGACGCAGTGCAGTGCACCAGTGCAATGACACAGTGCTGTGGTGTGACGGTGTGATGCAGTGCCATGGGGTGATGACACGATGCAGTGCACCAGTGCAGTGATGCAGTGCCACGGGGTGATGACGCAGTGCAGTGCACGGGTGCAGTGCTGCAGTGCCGTAGGGCGCTGACGCGATGCACTGCAACGACACAGCGCTGCACCGATGCAATGCTGCCATAGGGCAGTGCCGTGCAGTGCCGTGCAGTGCCGTGCAGTGCCGTGCAGTGTCGTGCAGTGTCGTGCAGTGCCAGCTCCCCCAGCATGACGTCACACCGCGGTGACGCAACGCGATGACGCAGCTCCCTCTCTCCCCGCCGACGGGTTGCACCGCGCATGCGCAGCTGCGCCGGGCGGCGGCGGGGCGTGGCCAGGAGCGGCGGGGCGGGGAAATGGGCGTGGCCATGAGGGGCGGGGCGGGACCAGGGGGCGTGGCCGCGTGTCCCCGCCCGGCCGCCGTCGTCCCGCTGCCCCCGCCGGCGCGCGCCGCCCGCAGCATGGCGGGAGCGTCCCCCCCCCTCCCCGGCGGGCGGCGGCGGCTGCGGGACGACGGGCTGCGGACCGCCACCTCCGCCGAGCAGGTGCGGGGCGGGGCCGGGCCGGGGGGCGCGGGGTGGGGCTGGGCTGTGGGGTGCCGTGGGGCTGGGTGTGAGGGTGCCAGGCTGCCATAGGGCTGGGTTATGGGGTGCCGTGGGGCTGGGTGTGAGGGTGCCGGGGTGCCATGGGGCTGGGCTATGGGGTGCCATGGGGCTGGGCTATGGGGTGCCGTGGGGCTGGGTTATGGGGTGCCATGGGGCTGGGTGTGAAGGTGCCAGGGTGCCATGGGGCTGGGTGTGAAGGTGCCAGGGTGCCGTGGGGCTGGGTTATGGGGTGCCATGGGGCTGGGTGTGAAGGTGCCAGGGTGCCATGGGGCTGGGTGTGAAGGTGCCAGGGTGCCGTGGGGCTGGGTTATGGGGTGCCGTGGGGCTGGGTGTGAGGGTGCCAGGGTGCCGTGGGGCTGGGCTATGGGGTGCCATGGGGCTGGGTGTGAGGGTGCCGGGGTGCCATGGGGCTGGGTTATGGGGTGCCGTGGGGCTGGGCTATGGGGTGCCATGGGGCTGGGTTATGGGGTGCCGTGGGGCTGGGTGTGAGGGTGCCAGGGTGCCATGGGGCTGGGCTATGGGGTGCCATGGGGCTGGGTGTGAGGGTGCCGGGGTGCCATGGGGCTGGGTGTGAGGGTGCCAGGGTGCCATGGGGCTGGGCTATGGGGTGCCATGGGGCTGGGTGTGAGGGTGCCAGGGTGCCATGGGGCTGGGTGATCCCTGCCCCAGTTCGTCCCCACTCCTGCCTGTTGCAGCAGCTCAAGGGGGTTTCGGAGGTGGGGGGTACGGGACCTGCCATCTACGACCCATAGCATCCCCCAGGGGACATCCACAGGGGGCTGTGACATGTCACCCAGACCGGGCTGCCCCCCCTGGGGGACAGCCATACCCCTGTCCCTCCCCGCTGTGGCTGATCCCGCTCCAGCCCTGGCAGTGCCAGCGCTCCCCTGGGCACTGGGATGGGCCCTGATGGGGTGAAAGGTGACACTGGGTTTCTCAATCCCTGGCGGGACGTGGTGCCTGAGGATGGCACTGCCCTTATTTTCCAAAGCCCGGGGTATTTTCCGGGAGGATTACCCCATCCTGGTGCCAGCTGCCGTGCCAGGGGCACTGGGTGACAAGTTCAAGTTTAAAAGGAGGGGGACAGTGGTTAACCAGGAACGCCGTCCCGGTGTTATGGAGGGACGCTGTGGGGGTACGGGGAGGTCCCGGGATGAAGAGCGGGCAGTGCCGGAGTGCCCCCCCCACCCTAATCCCTAAAGCTCCTCGGCAGCTCCCGCTAAGCCGCTCCCGGCGCGGGTGGCACCCAGCGGCTCTCGGTGCCCCGGCTTTCCCGGAGGAGGCCATGAGATGGTGGCACCGGCAACGGGGAGCGGCCGTGAGCCGGATAAACCCCCAGGAATGGGGCAGGAATGGGGCTGGGGGGGCTGTTTGGGAACAGCAGTGCCGTTTCCCGGATCTCACCGTGGTCGTTGTCCCCCCCGCTGTGTCCCCACGTGGTGGCAGACCAAGGTGGAGGACATCGTGCAGGAGGTCTTTGATGCCTACAAGACGAACCATCATGCCTCGCAGTGAGTTCCTGCAGCCCCTTCCCCCCTCCAAAAACCAGTGACCCACTGGGAGGGACTGGTGGAATGTGGCCCCTTCTCATGGTGCCACCTGAAGGTGGTGGCATCGGCTCAGGGCTGGTGTCCCCTCACCACCTGGCTCTCCCTGTCTTCCAGGTTCGTCCTACAGCGGGAGAAGCACTTCCATTATCTGAAGAGAGGTCTCCGGCAGCTGACAGAAGCCTACGAGGTACCAGTGACATCAGTGGTGACACCTGTGGTGACACCACTGTCCCCCTTCTCTGCCCTGCAACTGGGGTGAACCCTTCTCCTCGGGGATGCTACTGGGGTTGTCACCCAGCGTTTGCCATCCCCAATCCATCCCCTGCCTGTCCCCTCTGCTGCTGGAGCTCTGCCTGTGCCCCCCTGGCCCTGCCACCGCTCCCTGGCCACCCTGACTGTCCCCTCTGGTCTCCGCAGTGTCTGGATGCCAGTCGCCCCTGGCTCTGCTACTGGATCCTGCACAGCCTGGAGCTGCTGGATGAGCCCATCCCCGAGTCCGTCGCTTCCGAGTAAGTGAGAGCTGGGGGGGGCCACTATGGCAACCTGGGGACCCCCACCGCGGACCTGGTGGCAGCGGGCCACCCGCGTGATGCCGGAGGTGCCACCTCCCGCTGTCCCCGCGCGCTGGCGGGAGCAAAGGAGCGCTTTGTCTCCCCCCTGGCTGTCAATGCCACCCATTCTTCCGGCCGGCCGCGCGCCGGTGCCTCGTGACGGATGGAGATGGGGGGGGGGGGACAGGACAGAACCCCCAGCTTTGACCCTGGGGGGGACATGGGGGGGTTTAATGGGGCCGTGCTGGCCGCTGTCCCACCACGAGGAGGGGTCTCTCTCACCTGGGTGGGAAATGTCACCCACTGGGTGCTGGGGGTGAGCCCCTTCCCCACCCTCCTTGTCCCCCCCCCCCCAGTGTCTGCCAGTTCCTGAGCCGCTGCCAGAGCCCCCAGGGTGGCTTTGGGGGGGGCCCTGGCCAGCACCCCCACCTCGCCCCCACCTACGCCGCCGTCAACGCGCTCTGCATCATCGGCACGGAGGAGGCGTTCGGTGTCATCGACAGGTACGGTCAGCGGCGTGGGTGTGGGGGGGGCCGGGAGGTGACACGGGGCTGGGGGGGGGTGGCAGGGTGTGTGTCCCCCCCCGTCACAGCCCAGTGGCTCTCGCAGGAAGAAGCTGCTGGAGTGTCTGCACTCGCTGAAGCAGCCGGATGGCTCCTTCCTTATGCACCTCGGCGGAGAGGTGGACGTCAGGTGGGGCAGCGCCGCGGTCGGGGGCCGGTGCCGCGGTCTGGAGCCGGTGCCATGGTCGGGAAGCTGTGGCAGGGAGCTGGTGCCACAGTCAGGAGCCGGTGCCAGGGTCTGGGAGCTGGTGCTGGGGTGGGGAGGCGCAGCTGGGGAGCCGGTGCCATGGTTGGGGACCGGTGCCACGGTCGGAGAACTGGTGCCAGGGAGGGGTCCTAGGTGCCATCTCCCCCAGGAGCGCCTACTGCGCCGCCGCCGTGGCCTCGCTGACCAACGTCCTCACGCCCACGCTCTTTGCTGGGACGGCCGAGTGGATCGCGAGGTGAGAGCCAGCACGCACTGGGGACAGGTAGGGGACAGCCCCTCGTCCCGGTGCCATCCTGAGCCCGCTGCCCACGCAGGTGCCAGAACTGGGAGGGTGGCATCGGCGGCGTGCCGGGCATGGAGGCCCACGGCGGTTACACCTTCTGTGGCCTGGCAGCCTTGGTCATCCTCAAGAAGGAACATCTGCTGAACCTCCGGAGCTTGCTGGTGAGTGGCACCGTGCCACGGGGGTCCCGGTCGGGTGGCAATGCCGGGGTGGGGGGGTGTCCCTGTCCTCTGTTGTGCCCACTCCTGTCCGTCCACGCAGCACTGGGTGACCGGCCGGCAGATGCGCTTTGAGGGTGGCTTCCAGGGCCGCTGCAATAAGCTGGTGGATGGCTGCTACTCCTTCTGGCAAGCTGGCCTCCTGCCCCTGCTCCACCGTGCCCTCCATGCCAGGGGTGAGTCAGCCACAGGGGGGGGCGTCCTGCCTTCCTCTGCCCCCCAAAAGGGCACCTCCGGGGTGGGACGAAGGCATTTTAACACGGGAACAACACGTGGAGTAACTCGGGTGTCCCCAGTTCTCTGCCGGATCACAGGGGGACTCGCTTCCCCACGGGCTTCCCCAATGCTTTGGGGGGTCCCCAGGGTGGTGGTGGGGGGGGGGTTGTCACCTTCCCGGGTGTTTCACTGCCTCTCCCCTCCAGGTGACACAGCACTCAGCATGACACGCTGGATGTTTGACCAGCCGGCGCTGCAGGAATACATCCTGCTGTGCTGCCAGTGCCCGGCCGGGGGGCTGCTCGACAAGCCGGGCAAGTGAGTCCCAGCTTGGGGAGGGGGGGGGGGTTACCTGCTACCCTGGGCCCCCACTTAGCACCCCAATATTCATCCTCCCCCCTCCTAGATCCCGGGATTTCTATCACACCTGCTACTGCCTGAGCGGCTTGGCCATCGCCCAGCACTTCGGCAGCGGCGACCTCCACCACGAGGTGGTCCTGGGTGTCCCCGAGAACCGCCTGGTAGGTGCTGGGTGTCACCACGAGCCACCGTGGCAAGTGGGGGGTGTCCCCCCCCCCCCCAAACACCAGAAAAGCCATTAACCTCCTCTCTGTCCCTCGCAGGAGGCCACGCACCCCGTCTACAACATCGCCCCGGAAAAGGTGGTGAGAGCAGTGATGCATTTCTTGCAGCAGCCCGTGCCCAGCCTGGAGCCGGCGGCTGATGACAAGTAGGGGGGGGTCCCACTGCTGACTGGGGGGGTCCCACTGCCCCTGGACTGTGTGGAGCAGCCCTGCCCGGGGCCGGCGGGGAGCCACCGCGGCGCGGATGGGCAGAGCGAGGTCCTCAGGGTGCTAGCAATACCAAAAACCGGCCTGCCCCACGGCCACCAGCTCCTGTCACCGTCACCGTGCCAGGCGCCCCGCTGCCCTCCCGGCAGGAGCCGAGCTGGCCGAGGGAGGGGGTGGGGGACAAGGGACGTGGCAGAGCTTTTAGCATCAATAAAGCAGAACCGACACCTGGCGCCGTGTCCTGTGCGCGGGGAGGGCACATCGCTGCCACCGATGGTGGCCCTGGGGACGTGGGGCAGGAGGTGACACCGAGTTTGGGCTATTCCTGGCTGTCCTGGTGCCACCTCCTCTCCCTCCCCAAAACCACGGGGAAGGATAAAATAAGTTGGCTTTTTTTTTTTTTATTCTTTATAGTCTTATAGTAAAGGGAAGCCTTAACTTGCAAAACTCCGGGCAGTATGTACAACATACCTTAATCCATGGAATGAACGGCATCAAAACGGGGTGGGGGGACCAGGGGGCACCTACGGGACTGGGAGGGGACACTAGAGAGTTCAGAAAATGCCACAGAAGTGGGGAAGGGCTGGGGGGGGAGCAAGGGAGGGAATAAGAAAGGGGCAGGACACACGCACAAGCCCACCCAGCCCGCCCCCCCCCCAAAAGGAGGGGTGTGGGTGCTGCCCCCCCCACTCTGTCTCTCCACGGGCGCTGGAAAATAAATAGCAAGGACCCCCCACCACCTCCTCTAGCGCTTGTGGAGGGGGGGCTGGCCTTTTGGGGGGGCACAGGGGGGGGCTGCCCGACTCCTGCGCAGCCTCACCCTTCAGCTCAGGACTGCCGTGGTCCCCGGGTATAAATAGAAATGCTCATATAAAATCAGAGGGGAGAAGGGAGAGGGGCTTCGCTAGTTGTGGGGGGGCAACGGGGACATCTTGTGCCCCCTCCCAGATCCCCCCAAGTCTGTCGGGCCCTGCCTGGCTGGCTCCCCCCCCCCCCGGGGCCGTTGCGGTTAGAGCAGGGGAACGGGCCGGGGAGGGCTGGGAAGCTGCAGTCCGAGAGCTTCTACGAGAGAAGGGAGAGTGTCCTCACGCAGCCGGGTGACAGCGCTGGGGGGCTCTGGGGGGGGGCCTAACTGGCCTCCATGCGCAGCTTCTTCCTGCTCTGCGGCTCGTCGGGCTCCGAGTCGGAGCTGGAGTCAGAGCCGCCGTCGAAAGCGGAGATGGTGCTGCCCTTGGGGTTGGTGTAAAGGCTGTTGTTGTTCTCCGTCGAGGAGTAGTTGGCTTGTAGCTGCGCGCTCGACCGGGCTTTCTCCAGCGCCCGCACTGCAAGGCAGGGCCAATGTGTCACTCTCGGGGCTGTGACACGCTTGTCACCCCCGGTTGTCCCAGGATCCCCCCACCCCTGGGCTCACCTTGCTGCTCCAGGAGGGCGTTTTGTCTCTTGAGGTCGTCGATGTCCTGCTGGTGCGTGTGGTTTTTCCGGCGCATGTACTGGATGTACTCTGTGGCTTTGTCCAGGATTTGGGCCCGGGATGCCTGTTGCAATAGTGGGAAAAGACACGAGGCGAGATAAAGACCTCGCTCTGGGGGGGTGGTTCTGGCTGTCCCCTCCCACCCACAGCATGCCCATGTCACTGGGTGAACCCAAACCCAGCCACTGTCACCACCACAGACCCAACTGGGGACCCCCGTGGTGGCACTGGGAAGGGGTTGTTCCTGCACCCCGCTGATGGTGCTGGGCTTGGGTGGAGAGAGCTGTCCCCAGCTGAAATGTCCCCAGAATGAGAAGCCACCATCATGCTGACAGCCCCATTGTCACCGAGCAAAGCCCCGCAGCCAAGCCAGGAAGATCCATGTGCATGAGGTGGAATCACCCCCTCTGCCCCCCCAAAAATCCAGGTGCTGCTGAGGCTGGGAGCAGGCAGGGGGGGACAGGCAGGGGGGGACAGGCAGGGCTGGGGCACACAATCTGCCCCCAGGAATGCCACTCGCCAAGCCCTGTGGCTCAGCCCCACTGATGTGGCTTCCTGGCGTGGCAATCCCCGTCCAGCCCCGGTGCTGTGGGCCAGACCCCCCATCAGGGACACAGGTGACCCTGGGTGACCCCTGGTGACCCCTCAGTGCGCTCCAGACACTCACCTTCTCTCCCTGGAGGGAGGGGACGGAGTCCCGCAGGCTGTGGAAGCTGTCCTTGATGTGGTCCCTGCGCTTGCGCTCCAGCGCGTTGTGATGAGCCCGTTTGTCCGCCTGGAGGGAAGGGAGAGCGGGGCTTGAGCGGGGGGACAGCACCATGGGGGAGACCCCCACCCACACCCCAAATTCCCTTGAGCCCCCTCGGCCGGGTAGTGACACCCTGGGCCCGGTGGCAGTGCCAGGGCGTGGGGAGGAGGTGGCTCCCACTGCTGCTTTCGGTTTCCCCGGGGCCCTTCGGAGCTTCCTGCTGCTGGGGCAGCCCCGAGCCCTGCGGGGGGGGACAGAGCTGGGGAGGGGGGGGCCCTGCATGACCCCAGGAGAGGGGAGCACCTCGTAGCCGTCTGTCCCCCAAGACATGGTGTGTCCCCCCTCCAACCAACCAACCCCAGACCCCTCTATCTGCTCTCTGCCACCCCACATGCTCCCCCCCACAGACACCCCCAAAATGTGGCCCCACATATCATCCCCCCGCCCCCCTCGGGGAGATGGCTCCACAAGTGCCCCCACATGGCCACCCCCAAATGACACAAACCCCGTGTGTCCCCTCCCAAAAGATACAACCCCCTCCCCCAAGGAACACCCCCATTCTCCCCCCAAAAGCCACATCCCCATGCTCTCCATACCCCCCCAAAAAGTCCCCACCACACATCCCCCTTAGCAGACATGGCCCCACAGATATACCCCGTGCTCCCCCCAAGACCCAACCCCACAGTCCCCCCAAAGACCCCCCCCAAGAGTCCCAAGCCCCACCTATCACCCCCCCAACCCCAAACCTCCCCCCGCAAAAGACACAAACCCCACAAGTGTCAGCCCCCCTCCAGACCCCCAGCCCCACAGGTGCCCCCCTAAATACATACCACCCCCCCCAGGAGACATGGCCCCACAGTGTACCCCCGCAAGGGACATGGTCCTACAGTGTCCCCCCCCAATATTCATGGCCCCACAGTGTGTCCCCCCAATACACATGGCATCACAGTGTCCCCCCCCCCAAGGGACATGGCCCCACAGTGTTGTCCCCCCAGTATTCATGGCCCCAGAGTGTCCCCCCCCGCCAGGGACATGGTCCCACAGTGTCGTCCCCCCCAATATTCATGGCCCCACAGTGCCCCCCCAAAAGGGACATGGCCCCACAGTGTTGTCCCCCCAGTATTCATGGCCCCAGAGTGTCCCCCCCCGCCAGGGACATGGTCCCACAGTGTCGTCCCCCCCAATATTCATGGCCCCACAGTGCCCCCCCAAAAGGGACATGGCCCCACAGTGTGTCCCCCCAATACACATGGCATCACAGTGTCCCCCCCCAAGGGACATTGCCCCACAGTGTTGTCCCCTCAGTATTCATGGCCCTAGAGTGTCCCCCCCCGCCAGGGACATGGCCCCACAGTGTCCCACCCCCCAAACACGCCCTTCCCATCACATGCCCCCCCCCCCGCCCCCGCGCAGGCGCACTGCTCCCCCCCCCCGCCCCTCTCGCCCCCACGTGCTCCCGGTACCGGGGGCAGCAGCGACGTACCGCGGATTGAAACCTCGGCTGCTCCTCCTGAGGGGAACCGGATCAGAGGGGACGGAGGGATGGGGAACGAGGGCAACCGGAGGCGGCGAGGGTGGGGGGGCACCGGGAAACGGAGCCGTGAGGGGGAGGAAGGAGAGAGAAACGCAACGTTACCCCCCGTTGTGCCACCCCCGGCGCTGTGGGTACCGGCCGGGGGTGACAAGGGGGGGGTTGTCCCGGCGGTAGGGACCGACTTACGTCGCTCTCCACCTCGATGTCATCGTTGTCGCTCATCGCTACCGGCTGGGTGAGCCGCGGGCCGCGCCGCCACAACAACAGCCCGCAGCGCGCATGCGCCGCCGGCCGCACACGTGACCCTGACCCCTTCAGCGCGGGGGATTGTGGGTGAGGGAGTCTACGGAGGGAGGCGAGGCAATGATTTCCCTTAGGCGGGGACTACGACTCCCGGCGTGCACCGCGCGGGGGCGCGGTGCACGCCGGGAGTCGTAGTCCCCGCCCAGGGTGGCGCTGGTGCCTGCTTGCCCTCATGGAGGGCGGTGAGGCCGCGACGACGCAAAGGGTGGTACGGCGGCACTGGGAACGGAGGCGGAGGTGGGGAGAGCTTTTATTGAGCCACGGGGGAACAAAGGGGGCTCGGGTCAGTTTATATATGGTACCTCAGGGGGGTGGCAGGGGTCTGTGGGCCTGGCCTGGGGGTCTGTAGGCCTGGCCGGGAGGGACTGTGGGCCTGCCTGTGGGTTTGTAGGTCTAGTTTGGGGGGCTGGAGGCTTGGCTAGGGGGGCTGCAAGTGTGTGGGGGCGTCTGTGCACCTGTTTGGGGAAGCTGCAAGCCTGGCCTGAGGGGTACCTGGGGGGGTTTGGGTCCACTCAAGGGGTTTGGGCAGCTCTGTGGAGGGTTGTGTTCCCCCCCTTCAGTTTGAGAGAGCGGGGGGACTGTCACAGCGGTGAGGCAGGACAGGCTGTCTCTAATCCAGGTGGTCTCCATCATCTTTTGGCAGCTCGTCCCCACTGGTGGTCTCTGCTGTCTGCTCGTCATTGTCATCCTTGCCACCATTGTCCTCTGAGCCCGTCTCATCTGAGTTGTCCTCCTCCAAGTAGCGGTAGCCATGCATCCTGTGGCGTGGGCGGGGGATGCGGGGCAGGCGGTATGTCACGTGCTGCGCCAGCTTGTGCTCCATCCACAGGTAGGACCCCACCGCCACCGCCAGTGTCAGCAGCATGATGGAGAGCTTGGCCTGTGGGAGGGCAAAGCAGGGGACTGGCATGGCACTGCACACCCCCTTGAGCCTGACAAGCCCTGGAGGTGATGGGGACAGCTGTGGGACACTGTGGGGACAGCTGCTCACCCGGTCACGCTTACCTTCATGGGCAGCCCTGACCACAGGTAGACAGTGAAGATTGCTAGGGCTTGCCACCAGTGGTAGATGGTGAAGACGAAGTCTTGCCGCTCCTTGTCCTCGTACAGCATTCCCAGGAGGACTGTGCCGGAGGGGACCAGCTGTCAGCAGCCCCCTCCCATCCCCTCTTGTGTCCCCTCTTGGGGCACTGTTAGCAGGACCCAGCCGCAGCGGGGTTTGTGGGACACAAGGAGAGGAGACACTGGCGAGCTGGGGACAACCTGGCCCTGCCAGGGGACAAGAGAGGCTGTGTTGGGGACCTTCCTGGTACTCACTGCTAATGCCAGTCTTGTTGAGGGCGCTCCCCGTGCCCCAGAGCACGGCTATGGTGTAGAGCAGAGGTGCCTGGCGCAGGTGGCGGGGCTCGGGTGCCCAGCAGAAGAGAACCACGAGGAGGGCGGTGTGGACCAGGGCCCCGGCCAGCAGCGGGATCTGCCGCCGCAGGCGCAGCGTGCAGAGAGCCAGGCTGGAGCAGGCTGAGGCGGAGAAGCCGTAGGCCATGAGGAGGTACGCCAGCTTCTCCAGCCCCAGGGCACACACGCCGTAGTTCTGCAGCGAGGAGAGGCTCAGCATCACCTGGCTGGGGCTGTCCCTGCTCTGCCACCCCCTGTCCTGTCCCCAGACCCTACCAGAGAGAAGCCGGTGCAGACGAAGAGCACCTCGAAGCCGCTGTAGATGAAGAAGGGGAAGAGCTGGCGCAGGCGATAGTCCCGCATGTGCTTGAAGGGCAGCTGGAAGATGTTCCCCCAGCCGATGCTGCGCAGGTCGATCTCCTCCGTGGGCCGATACGCCGAGCCACAGAGCAGCAGGACCTGCCACACGGCCACCAGTCAGGCACTGCCCACATCCCAGCCTGTCCCCTGCCCACCCTGGCACTCACCACCAGCATGGCGAGGAAGGCGGCCGCCATCAGGGCGCTCTCCACGATGATGAGGTTGACGCTGCGGGGCAAACTCTGCAGCACCGTCTTGTTGAAGCCGGGCAACGTGCCGTGGCTCAGGGTCCCTGCCAGCAGGGGCAAATGCCGTGGCTCAGCCCCAGCCAGGGGAGGTCCCCGTGCCACCATGCTGTCCCACATCACCATCCCGTGTGCTCACCGCAGTGCCTGACCCCGAAGAGTGTGTGGTTGAGCTGGTAGAGGTAGTTGTTGAGGAAGAAGAGCATCGGCATCTGAGCGCAGACAAAGCTCATCTGTAAGACACAGAGGGGGCGACACTCAGTGCCAGGCTGCCCGCTGTGTCCCCCTGCCACACTCCCTTGCTGGCACTCACATGGAAGCAGGCATAGAAGATGGTCTGGAAGATGATGACGTAGGCGTTGCAGGCACCCCGTGGTGCCCGCTGCTGCTCCTGCACGTGCTCCTCCTTGTAGTTGACGTACTCATAGTACTTCTGGGCCATCCTGTGCGGTGTGACGGGTCAGTTGATGCCTCCCGACCCCCCCAGCTGCTCCCCCCGCTGCCTACCGTGTGATGTAGTTGCCCATGGAGGCCCAGAGGGGCACGATGGCCACCCCGATGGCCACAGCGGAGGGCACCAGCGTGTAGTAGCGCTCCCAGTAGTTACTGGAGACGAAGAGGGCGTAGATCCCTACCGCTAGGAACATGGCCCACTTGGTGCCGAAAAACCTGCCGGGGCGAGGAGGGGGAAGCGTGGGCACCCGTGCCAGCGTGCCAGCGGGGAGTGCAGGTGACGCCATACCTGATGAGGACGGGTGTGTAGAGCAGTGCTGCCACGGGGGTGATGTTGATGCCCATCAGCACCTTGCGGTCAATGTCCTCCAGCTGGATGTTGCTGTACTTCACCTCGCGGTAGGTCTCGTCGTAGTGCAGGATCAGCTGCATCTCCAGCAGGCCTAGGGAGGGGTCCAGAGGCTGTCACCCCCTTCTCTGAGCCCCCCACACCACGGTGGGGGGGTCCCCAGGGGGGTGCAGGGCTGTACCCAGGTAGACGCCGTAGGTGAGGGTGCCGGCCAAGCTGGCGGCCACCACATTCTTGATCACACTGAGGCGCTTGCGGCGGAAATACTTCTGTTCCTCCTCCTCCTCGTTGTAGTCGGGGTGAGCCCCCACAAAATCATCCAGCTGTGGGTGACACCAGCTGTCACTCCTGGGAATGGCCACCACGGGTCTGGCCCCCACGGTTACTCCCCAGCCTCACCTGCGCCTCCATCCCCTTGGTGCCCTGCCTGTCATCTGCCGCCGTGCTGGCTGCATCCTGGTAGCAGCTGGGGTCCTTCTCCATCACTGCCTCTGCTGGGGGGGGGCCTGGATGGTGTCAGGGGTGGGGGGACCCTGTTGGCCCCCCTAAGCCCTGCACCCATCTCTTTTGTACCCCCAGAGCTGCACCTCGGTGCCCAACACCCCCGGACCCTGCATCCCCAGACCCTGCACCCCTACATCCTGGACCCTGCACCCCCGGACCCTGCACCCCTACATCCTGCACCCAGCACCTCCGGACCCTGTACCCCCAGACCTTGCACCCAGCACCCCTGGACCCTGCACCCCCAGACCTTGCACCCCTACATCCTGCACCCAGCACCCCTGGACCCTGCACCCCCAGACCTTGCACCCTGCACCCCTACATCCTGCACCCCTACATCCTGCACCCAGCACCCCCAGACCTTGCAGCCCTGGACCCTGCACCCCAGCCCCGTGCTCCCCGGTGCCGGAGCCGTTCGGGGCGGGGCGGGCATTGCTTCCTCTTTCGGTTGGGGCGGGCGGGATGGGGTTGGTTAAAGGAGCCGCTCCTGCACCCCCCAGGACCCTGCACCCCACGAGCCCCCCACCCCTGGGGCCCAGTTCCCGTCCACCTTTGCTGCTGCTGCCCCTGGCCCACACCTCCAGTGCCCCCCCCCTGTGCCCATCCTCAGTGCCCTGACCCCCCCTGCACAGCACCCACCCCAACCCACGCACCCCCCATTCCTCCCCCTACACAGCCCCCTTGTCCCCCCCAACACCCCCACCAGGCCCTGGTGCTGCCCCGGGGGTGCTGCCTGCTGGGGTGGCACTGGGTGCCCACCCTGCCGCTCTCGCTTCCCCTTCCCAGCACGGATGATGTGGGAGGGTGCCTGGGTCAGGGGGGACACTCCGATTGGGGGGTGCAGGGCTGGTTTGGGGGGTGGCAGGACATACACCTCTCCCTATGTCACCCAAAACCTGGGGCTGGGACAGTGTCCAGGCACGTGGCAATGTTGGGGTGCCCGTGCCGGTGCCCCGGGGCAGGGTGTGGGGGGGAAATGCCCGTCACGGGGAGCGGGAGCAGGAGCTGGCCCAGCCGGTACCGGGGGATTCCTGGGATGCAGTGCAGGAGCTGCCAGCGCTGCGTGGGGACAGGGGACATGGTGGGGGACAGCCCCGGGAAGGGCCATAGCAGAGGTGCAGGATGTGGCCCCGCAGGCTGGGGTCCCCCAGGGGTGCTGGGGAGCAGCACCTGCCCTGTGGTCCCCTCTCACCCCGGGCAAGAGGAGGCACCCCAGGGTGCTGAGGGGCCTGGGACCTTCCCAGGGGTGCAGGTCTGGGCTCCACACCTGAGTGATGGTGGTGGGGCAGCCCTCCTCACTGGGGGGACCCTGGTACCCCCCACGAGCCCATCCTGGGTACTGAGGCCCTGCTGTCCCTTGTCTGGCAGACGTGTGGCATCCTCCATGGAGGCAGGGGCTGCTGGGGGACAGCTGGGGGACACCCCTCAAAGCCAGGGCTGGTTCCTGGGGTCACCCCAGGCATCACAGCCAAGCTCAGGGTGCCAACTCCTGGGGTGGTGCCAGAGGGGGAAGCCATTTCCCCTTCCCTGGGGGGTTGCTGTGGGTCCCCAGGGAGGGTGGCTGTGGGGTTGGGGGTGTGGGGTGTGTGGGGCAGGGCTGCTGCCCTTCCTGTTTACAAACTGGGGTAATTAGGGCCAGGCAGTGGAGCCAGCATTGGAACTGGTGCCAGTGGGCAGGGATGGGTGTGGGGTGAGGGGGGGCTCAGCTGACCAGCACTGGGGTGGGACAGCTCTATGGACAGAGGGGGAGAGGGGTCCATTGGGGGTGTCTGTGGGGTCCCTGTGGGTTGGGGTGGCTCTGGGGAGTGGGGTGAGGGGTGTCTGTGGGTCAGGGTGGCCCTGGGGAGAGGGGTGAGGGGTGTCTGTGGGGTCTCTGTGGGTCAAAGTTCATGGTGGTGGTTTGGTGGCCATGGGAGTTCCCCAGTGCCACCGTCCCATGGGGGAGGTCCCATCCCATCCCTGGTCCCCATTGCCAGCCCCACAGAGGTGGGGTGCTGTCTCCCCACTGCCAGCCCCATGGAGGCGGGGCACAGTCCTGCCCGCCCCTGCCTATGGGGCCCGGCCACTGGCCCCACAGCATTTAGGGGGGGACCCTGAGCCTCAGCAGTGCCAGCTCCTCTCACCACCACTCAGCCCCACAGGTAGGCACCTTGGGAACCTGGGGATGGGGCCCCACTGTGCAGCACTGGGCTGGCCCCACGGCCAGTGGGGTCTGTGGGGTGCTGGGTGGGTTCCCTGGGGGAAGGGTGGGTGTGCTGGGCATGGAGAGGGGTGGGGGGGGACAGGTGTGGGGCTGTGGCTCTGCCCCCCAGCTCCAGGCACATCTTCATGTGCCAGGGGAGTGATGCTGTGCCCAAAGGTGGGCTGGGCTGTGGTGGCACTGGTGCTGCCCCACACCAGGGTCCCTGAGGTCACCCCAGATTGCCAGGGCAGCCCGAGCAGGGCCTGGCAGTGCAGGGAGGACTTGGGAATCCCAGGTATCCCCCGGCGGGCGCAGCCGTGCTGGGCTGAGTCACTTTGTGGCCAGCACAGCCCCGAGCTCTGAGCCACCCTTCTGAAGTGCCACGGGCAGCCCTGGCTGTGTGTCCCTGCAGGGTGACACCTCCTGGGACCGAGCTGGCATCTCCAGCACTCCCAGCTCTGATGTCACTCACCCCGTGCCTGTCCCCAGGACCACCCCGTGGAGACCAGCAGCTCCTTCTGGACATGCAGCAGCCCCTGGAGCCCCCCAGGCAGCAGCCCCTGGAGCCCCCCAGGCAGCAGCCCCCAGGCCATGGCAACTGCAGCCCCATGGGCGTCGATGCTGGGAAAGCCACCGGGTGCGGCGCAGGCAGCGGTGGCGTTGGGAAGGGACCGGTGACCTGCAGTGCTGTGTGGTGAGAGCGAGGGGCTGGGGGCAGAAGGGAGAGGGGGTGTGTGGGGTGGGGTGGGCAGGGGTGCTGTGGTGGTGATGGGGTCCCTGGGTTGGTGCTGATGAGGAAGGCTGGGGGACAAGTTTGGGGTCTGTGGGCCACCACACCACAGTGTCACCCAAAGGAGGAGACAAGGGACAGCCAGTGTAGGGGGCACAAGGAGCCCTTGCTCCTGGCACCAAGGGGAAGACTCAGGTTTATGGAGTCCCTACCCTCTCCTAAGGGCTCCAGTCTGATGCTGGGCTGGGGCAACACGGAGCTGGGGTGACCTGGAGCTCCTCTCCATCCTCACTGGCAGTGTGAGAGGCTGGGAGGGGGTCGGGGTCCCTCTGACATCCCTGTCCCCGCAGTGCGAACCCCTACGCGGGGCTGGTGAACCACCTGCGGGCGACCTGGCTCTCGGGGAGGACGCGGCCCCTGGAGTACCGCGTGGCCCAGCTGGAGGCCCTGGGACGCTTCCTGGATGAGAAGAAGCCGGAGATCCTGGAGGCCACTGCCATGGACATGGGCAAGGTGAGAGGGGGTGCTGGCCACCAGGGTCACATCTTTGGGGCTCTGCATAACCCCTTGTCTGGGTCTTGCATCCTCCTGGGCGCTGGTGTGGGGCTCTGGGCATGGGGGTCTCCTTGCTGGGGTCCTGCATCCCCCTTGATGTGCTCCAGGGCTGGTGTGGAGCACCCGTAGGTGCTGGGTCCCTGCAGAGCTCTCCATGGTTGGGGTTAGTCACAGCACACGTAGGGACCACGCTGCTGGGGAGCCTCCATGTTCCTAACCCAGTGCAGTTAAACTGGGGAAAGCCCCAGTTGACCGATGCAAGATGGGAACCTCAGCGTTCCTGAGCTTCACCCCACGCATGGACCCCCCGGTACCTTCACGCGACCTCCGCCGAGCGCTGTGTCCTGGGGTGTTCCTCGTCGGGCCGCTTGCACCCGGGATTACCGGCCTTGTGCAACCTGCTGGCTTTGCACATTCCTCTCAGGGCTGCTCGGGGCCGGGGCGCCTCGCTGACCGGCCTCACCAGGACTGGTTTCACTGGCATGGTGTGGAGTGGTGGCACAGGTGGAGACCTGGATGTGGCTCTGGGTATTGCGGCTCGCTCTGGCACAGCGTAACTGGTCTTATCTGGTAGTGGTAGTGCTGAGAGCCAAAGGACTTGTGTCTGTGGGTGGATCAGCGTGGTGGCCGTGCCCTCAGACACGGGTTTCAACACCCCAGCATCTCCTTGGGGTTGTAATTGCCTTGTTTTGTTGGAGGTGAGAGCCTTCTCCTGCAGCCAGGGGTTGATAGGCATCAGTACTCAACAGTGCGTCCTTCATCTCTCCTAATTGTACGTAATTAGAGCCGGCTGTCTAGTAACACACTTGTTATGCAGTCGAGCCTTCATAGTTAGCAGGACAATTCATCTGCCTCACGTATCCGAGGTGGGTACTTCATCTCCAGGCTGCTGATTGAAGCCTCTTGGATGACCTCAGACTTAATGTCCCATCTTACAACCTCCCTGTCACATCCCACCTCTTAATGGCTCATCTTCACCAGCAATTTCCTCATCCTCCCAGTGATCCAACCATCAGCCCGGACTGGGAGCAGCCTCCTTGTTTTACTGGACATCTGATGTTCCTGCTGAGCCCTCATGTCTAGGAGGAGCAGCTCGGCCTCCTGCCAGTGGCGTGTGTCCAGGCCTTGGGGGCCTGAAGGTCTCTGGAGTGGGGTTTGGTGGTGGAGCCTGAGACTTCCCAAGTCCAGCGTGGCGTTTTGCTGCAGCCGTGGAGGAAGGCTCCCACCCAGGGATGCTTTGGGCTTGGAGGAATCTGAAGGATGCTGTGGTGGGAGCTGTACCCACTGTGCTTTGCAGATGCTTCACAGCACAGGAGTTTTGCTCCTCCTGCTCTTCTGGGCTTTATTGAGCTTTTACTGAGTTATCTTCTCCTCTCTTCCCACTTCTCCTGCAAGAAGGGTCCTGAGCTGTGCTTCACAGCTGCGCTTACGGCAGGAGAGGACCCACCGCCTGCAGGAAATGCCTTGGTGGCCCCTGCCATCCCGGCTGTGACATCCTGCCACCACTCCCTGGTCACTGTCCATTTAGTCATTGCCTCTTGGGATGGAACCTGCTGGGTTTGTTTAATTCCCCACTGGGGCGTCTCACCCGCCCTGCCTGTCCCGGCCACGTGCTGGCTCCGCGCAGGAGCCCCGGGAGCTGCAGGGGGTTTCTGTGTGGGGGACAGGAGCCTGGTGGCGTTCAGCCGAGCTCCATCATGAGGTGTTTCATTAAGCAGCCCCTCTTCCTGTTTCTCTTTGAACAAAGCAAGGTCTCAAATTCAGCTTTGGGAGGGAGCTCAGGGCTTTGCTTCCAGAGGAGGGGAGAGATGTCCATGGCGAACGGGGAGGGGATGGGGTTGGCAGTGGGGTGATGCTGACGTGGTGTCTGTCCCCAGCCCTCCTTTGAGGCTTACTTCACCGAGATCCTCCTCTGCAAGAACGAGCTCAACGACACCCTCAACAACCTCTGCCACTGGATGAAGGATGAGCACGTCTGCAAGAACCTGGTAAGGGGGAAGCTCTGGGAAGGTGGCGAGGGGCAGAGGGGGCTGGGGAGGGCAGGAAGCGGTGGGAGCGGTGCTGAGGTGGTGGCCTTTTGTCGCAGGTGACGCAGCTGGACTCTGCCTTCATCCGCAAGGACCCGTACGGGGTGGTGCTCATCATCGCGCCCTGGAACTACCCCATCTACCTCCTCCTGGTGCCCCTCATCGGGGCCATCGCTGCCGGTGAGCTGAACCCAGACCCTGGCCCAGAGGATCCAGGCAGTGCCAGGCATAAGCGAGGGCACCTCGTCCCCCAGCGGGGGTGGCAGAAGGGCTGGCTGTCACCATATCACTGCTCTGATGGCCTGCTGCTCTCCCCCCCAGGTAACTGTGTTGTTATCAAGCCCTCGGAGATAACCAAGAACACGGAGAGACTTGTTGCTGAAATGCTGAGCTGCTACCTGGACAATGTAAGAAGCTCTCCCTGTCCTTGTCCTTGTCCCTGCCCCAGATCCATCGTGTTCCCAGGCCTGCCTGGCACACACCAGCACCACACCATCCCCGGTCTCAGGTGCTGCCACACCTCCTTCCTCCACACTCAGCCGGTGTGTGCACACCCAGCAGCCCGGGATGCTGTGGTGGGGACAAGGACAGAGTGGCCCAGGCAGACGTTGACACTGGGGGACCCTTCCTCTTATATTACAGGATTGCTTCGCCGTGGTGACCGCTGGCGTGCAGGAGACCACCAGACTGCTGGAGAACAAATTTGACTACATCTTCTTCACTGGTACGTCCCGTGGGCCAGAGCTGAGCCCTGCCTGGTTTTTTTGGGAGGAGGAGGAGGAGGGATTCCCTCTGGCCACGCCACTGAGACAGTGCCTTTCCCCTGGCCCTGGCTCCCCAGAGCGCCACATCCCAGAGCTGTGCCGTAGCTGGTGGGATCCTCACCGTGATGCATCTCCTCCCTACCCACAGGCAGCCCCTCCGTGGGGAGGATCGTGATGACAGCTGCTGCCAAGCACCTGACACCGGTGACGCTGGAGCTGGGGGGCAAGAACCCCTGCTACGTGTCCGACTCCTGCGACGTGCAGAACGTGGCCCGGCGGGTGGCCTGGGGCCGCTTCTTCAACGCGGGGCAGACCTGCATCGCGCCCGACTACGTGCTGTGCAGCCTGGAGATGCAGGAGAAGCTGATGCCTGCCCTGCGCGCGGCCATCACTGAGTTTTTTGGCTCCAACCCTCGGGAGTCCCCCGATTTCGGCCGCATCGTGGGGGACAAACAGTTCCGCCGCATCCGGGCTCTGCTGTGCAGCGGGCGCGTGGCCATCGGGGGACAGACGGACGAGAAGGAGCGCTACATCGGTGAGGGCACAGGGCCTGGGGCTTGTGGGACCACCTGTGCCCGTGCAGCGAGCGGTGTGTCACCATAAACCCTTCTCCGCAGCTCCCACGGTGCTGGCGGACGTGCTGCCCTGCGACCCTGCCATGCAGGAGGAGATCTTGGGGCCCATCCTGCCCATCGTGGTGGTGGCCAACATGGATGAAGCCATTGACTTCATCAATGCGCGGCCGCAGCCGTTGGTTGTCTACGCCTTCTCCTATGACAGCAAGGTGTGTGTGGTCCACGGACCAGAAAGCGGGGTGGGAAATGGGGCAGTAGGGCCAGTGCCCACCTCGCCACCACCCCATGGCACGCTCTGGATGGGTCTTTTGAGCCCAGTGGCTCTGGGCACAGTGGGCTGATGGATGAGTTGGGTGATGTTTGCCAAGGTGCAAGGCCCACATCTTCTCTGCTTCCTTCCCAGGTGGTGAAGCAGGTCCTGGAGCAGACGAGCAGCGGTGGCTTCTGTGGCAACGACACCCTGATGCACGTGATGTTGACCTCGCTGCCCTTCGGGGGGATCGGTAGGTCCAAGTCCAGGTGAAAAGTGAGGTGTGCTCAGCCCTGGGCTCTGGGTGTAGCGCAGGGAAGAGCACAGGAATACAGGAAGCCTCTGACAATGTTTCCCCAGAATATCTTCCCAATCTCCTGCTCTCTTCCCCAAAATATTCTCTGGGGAAAATACCTCTTTTATGCCACCTGTGCTCAGCATCTCTGTTGGGGCTGACCACTGATTCAGACATCATAAGACACTGTGACAACAAAACACAATTAATCCCTCACCTGACTGTGGCTCAGGGAACAAGGTTTGATGGGTCCCATACCTTAACTTATCTTTATGGAAATGATTCATGCAAACTGCTTCAAATTATCAGGTGAAGACATTTTATAGCAACCTGGTCAGCTGAAGGGGTCTGAAGTCATCGGGGTGAGATGGCATTTGCCAGAAGCTTCCATAGTAGCTCAGATGTGAAATCATTGGGCTGTTGTGCAACCCCAAACTTAAACCAGCTGCAGGAACTGGGAGAAATGGTGCTGGAGTCAGTGTGGCTCCAGTTTTTGAGAGCTCCAGGAAGATGCTGAGCTTTGTAGGGGCCACATTGGTAGCTCCTAACCATGGGTAGACACAGAAGAGGTTGTAGAGGGAAATGGAGCCTCGTAGACCCAGCAAAGCTTATGTAGGTAAACATAGGCCAGTAAAATGATGCTCTTGGACCTCCAGTGATGAGCTGCAGAAGGATTTGCTGGACTGAGTAGCTGGAAAAGGCCCAGGGAAGGGTGAGATCTCCACCACCACCACGCTGTGTTGCTTGGCAGTGGCAGCATTTGCGTGAGAAAAGCCCGTAACGGTTTCCTGGTGGTGTTGATGCTCCACGTGGGCAGGAACAGAGTCCTGTAAGCAAGTTTGGACCTGTCTGTTGCAGGCAACAGTGGCTTGGGGAAATACCACGGCAAATTCACCTTCGACACCTTCACCCACCACCGCGGCTGCCTGCACCGCAGCATGGGCCTGGAGGCCATCAACGCCCTGCGCTACCCGCCCTACAGCCAGCAGAAGCTGGGGCTGTTGAACACCACCTTCGAGATCAAGCGCAAGGGCATGTGCACCATCCTCTGAGGGCTCACGGACTGGAGGGGGGGGAACTTCTGGCTGAGTCCACCCAGGGAGCAAACCCACCCTCCCTCAGCACCAGACCCTGTTCCCTTGCCCCTCCGACATGCACTGGACAGGGGAATGGACATCTCCAGCACCTGTACTCCTCCCCAGCTGCTCCAGACCATTTACTGGGACACATGAAATGGCAAAAAGTTCTTTTTCTCACCCTGTTCTCCTCCTCCCAGCAGAGAAATGGTCCCCACGAGGCTGAGGAGCAGCAGTTCAGCCCCATCTCCCCTTACCCGGATCTTTCATTCTGGGTGAACCTGGCTCTCCCTCCTCTCAGTGCCAGCTCTTGCAATTCCTCTGTGTAACCTTGCCTGTAGTAAAGACGTTGCATTGAGCTCTCCTCCCTGTCCTTGTGCCTCCATCACCGGTTTGGGGGGCACTGAGCAGGAATCCATCAACTGAGCCCCGAGGGGTGACTGCCCAGCCCCCCACTGTCCCCATCCATCACACCCTGACACCCTCAGCCACACCACCACAGCCTGCTGGGGTTGTGTCCACCTCCATCACCCCGTGCCTGGTGGCAGCGAGGTGGCAGCGAGGTGTCCCCAGGTTGGGATTACGGGGCACGTTTTGTGTCCCAAGTGTTTTTGGCTGGAGTGGAGCCAGCGGTGATGCGTGGCGGGGCGGGCAGCCAAGGGGCAGAGCAGGAAGCTGGCAAGGCAGCAAGCAGGCTGTAGCGGGGACTGGGGTGGGAAGGTGCCTGCACCCTGTCTGCACCCTGCCAGCACCCCCCAGGCAGCCCCAGAGCTCAGCAGGGTCCTGGCAGCAGTGTCAGGGTGCTGGCTGGGCTCCCCAAAACCACCTCCTCTGGGTAAGGCACCCCGTTATCTGGCGTGGGGACCCTGTGGTTTGTACCCCAACCGGTGCGAGGCTGCCGGCAGCTCGCCCAGCCCCTGGGCAGCCCCGGTGTAACCCGCGCCGTGCTGCTGCCTCGGGACCATGGAGACGGGTGTGGAGCAGCCCCTTGAGCCCCCTGGGCAGCAGCTCCCAGGCAGTGGGGCTGGGAAAGCCCCTGAGGATGATGATGGTGGTGGGAAGGGGAGCGTGGATGGCGATGCCATGAGGTGAGAGCGTGTGGTGGGGACAGAGGGGACGCAGGAGGGGTCTGGATGCTCTGCGTTCTCCCTAGGGCTCCAGTTTGATGCTGCGCTGGGGTGATGCGGAGCTCCTCAATATCACTGGGAGCACGAGGGGCTGTGTGGGGGTTGGGGTCCCTCTGACATCCCTGTCCCCACAGTGCGAACCCCTACACGGGGCTGGTGAACCACCTGCGGGCGACCTGGCTCTCGGGGAGGACGCGGCCCCTGGAGTACCGCGTGGCCCAGCTGGAGGCCCTGGGACGCTTCCTGGACGAGAAGAAGCCGGAGATCCTGGAGGCCACTGCCATGGACATGGGCAAGGTGAGAGGGAGCCAGGAAGTGGGGAGAACCATGGCTGGGGGAGCCGAGGGGCTCTGCCACCTCTGGCTGTCACGCAGAGGGTTGATGCGATGTCCCCATGGAGCTTCCCCACCCCTTTGGTGTTCCATCCCCGGGCTGGGCTGGGAGCCAGCAGGTGTGGGTGGAGGCAGCGAAGGGGAGATGGAGCTGGAGCTCGTTCCTACCCCCAGAATGGACAGTGGGGCTGTGGGAAGCATCCGGACATGATTAACCATTCCCCAAACCCTCCTGCCTCAGTTTACCTCTGAGCAGGTTCAGCCCTGACCCCTCTCACCACCTCCACACTTTGGGCTTCCCACCACACGTCCCCTCCCCTCCCCTGGTGCTCACCCAGGCTGCAGCCCCCCTGCTCTGCATTGTCCCCTGCCTCTTTCCTCCCTCCCTCCCACCTCTGCCACGGTCCCCAAGGGCAGAGCCAGAGCAGATCCATCCCCTGCATCTCTGTGACTCCTCAAAGAGCCCCCCCAGCCCCATAATTCCCCCTTTGGTACATCTTGTTCACCCACAGCCAGAGCCTCACGCACCACGCAGGGCTCTTCATCCACCATTCTCCATCCTAGCTCACAGCTTCCCTTCGGACAGACACCCCCCATCCTTACTGTAGCCTGCATCCATGGCATCCCCATCATTTCTCCTTCTTTTTAAGCAGCCAGCTCTGGTGCTGGGAGGAGACCCAGAGAAACACCTGAGCCCCTCAGGGCTGCTGAGCCAGAAGGGTCCCATGTGTTTGATAAAGGGCCCTGGACTCCACCCACCTACTCAGGCTCACCTACTTTTGATCAGATGATCTTCACTACCAGGGAAAACCAGCTCCTGTTCTCCACCCGAGACTCAGCTGCCACCCAGTGACCTTCCTTCGTGCTGGGGCTGCTGATGTGTGAGACACCAAACATAACTCAGCAGCTTGACCAGGATTTGTGGTTTATCAGGAAGACTGATGGGCTCAAGCTGACTCACAGAGTTAAAAGAGAACAGAAACCTGAGAGGGGATGCAGGAAACACCTGCAAAAGAGGAGCTGAAGAGAATAGAAACAAGACTAGTTTCCTTTACCAAGTGTATTAAGTGCTTAAGCATCTGTGGAGGTGGGGACACATCTCCCAGCACCCCCGAGGCCATCCGTTACACAAGATGTTGGTGCCCTCTCTGTGCTGACCTTGAGAAGGGGAGTTGGGACCTTAATTTTGGGCTTGTTGGCCCACACAGTGGGTGGGTGATGGCCTGTGCTGTGCGTTGCAGGGAGCAGCGGCTTGGGGACGTACCATGGCAAGTTCACCTTCGACACCTTCAGCCACCACCGCGGCTGCCTGCACAGTGGCATGGGCTGGGAGGCCATCAACGCTGCTGGCCATGTGCAATGAAAGGTGTTTCCTGGCAACCGGTGGCCTCCTGTGTGCTTCCCTTCCACCTCCCTGTGCAGCCACGCCTGGTGCCAGCACCATCCTGCTCCATCTCCACTGGCCTCACCGCGGCTGAGGGGCTGCAGGGCTGGTGGGGTGCTCAGGGTGATGCAGGAGAGCCCTCTGCTGCCACCCCCTCTCCAGGGCCACCTGTCCCTCTGTGTCCCAAACCTGCTCGGCTGAGCCACCTCCCCCCATGTGCTCACTCTGGTGGCCCAGGACCCCCATGGCTGGGCTTGGTACCAGTGTCAACCCTCCCGCCTGCTGGGACTGTGCCGGGAGTCAGAGTTTGATGCCGGGGCTGCCCTGGAGCCCGCTGTTCCTCTCCTTGGAGCCCCGGTTTCAGTCCTTAGTGCCCCCCCAGGCCCGTACCCAGCACCGGTGACCCGGGCCTGTGCACGGAGCTGAGCTCTAACGCACGATGCTCCGCAGGGCGGAGCAGCCTGAGCCGCTACCACGGCCGGTCCAGCTTCAAGACGGCCTCGCACCCGCGGGAACGGACGGACAGACAGACAGAGACCCCCAACACCCGGCGCTACCCGCCCTCCGGTCACCGCCGCCACGGGACCCCACAGCCCCAGCAAACATCCGCGTCCGCTCTGGACCCGCCCCGCGCCTCACTCCTGGCCAATCACCGCGCGGCCCCGCCCCCGCCCTCCCCTCCCCGGCGGCCTCCGACCAATGGGAAGCGACTCCGGCACTGCCTGACCCCGAGACCCCGCCCCGTGACCCCGGCGTCGCTCTGCGCCTGCGCCGCTGCTCCTCGCGCCTGCGCAGTGCGCTCTGTGGGCGGGGCGGGGGTCAGGACGCTCGGGTCCTTGGGGGAGGTGAGCGGGGGGGGCCGGAGGCCCCGGGGCGGCGAAGGGACCCCGGGACGGGGCTGGTCGAGGCAGCGGGGGACTGGGGAGGGCTGTGGTGGTCCATAGTGGTTTGTCGGGGTCCCAAGGTCTCGTTTGGGGGAGAGGGGACGGCATGCCCCCCCCCCGGGGACACATTCGTGGGGCGCCTGGGCCTCTCTGGGGCCGGGCTGTGGGACGGCTCGGCCTGGTCTGGGGGGGAGGCTGTCACTTGGGTGCTGGAGAGCGAGGAGTGGGGCTTGGGGCAGGGCTTTTGGGTCCCCTGGGGTGGGGAAGGCTGCCTGGGGGTGTTTGTGGTGAGGACAGGACACCTAGGTCCTTTTTGGGGGGGATGGGACACTTGGGTCCTTTGTGGGAAATGAGGGGGGGTGGAGCAGGACTCCTGGGTCCCTTGGGGGAAGATGGGGCGGGGAGGAAACAGGACTCCTGGTTCCATTTTGGGGGGGTGACAGGACATCTGGGTCCCTTGGGATGGGGTGGTGGTGGGGAACAGGGCAGCTAGGTCCGTTCTGGGGGGACAGAGGACATCTGGGTCACTTGTAGAAGGTGTGGGGGGGTAGGATACCTGGATCCCTTGGGGGAAGAGGGGTGCCTAGGAGGTCTGGGCGTGGGGGTCAGGGTGCCAGGGTCTCCTGTGGGAAGTGGGGGGCCCCATGCCCCCCTGCAGCCATTTGCTGGCCCCCCTGAGGGCAGCGAGCATCAGGCTGGGCCCCTCTGCCAGCAGCAGGACCTGACATGGCGACGCTGCGTTTGCTGTACCGGGCTGCCTGCGCAGGTGAGGGCTGCACTGGGAACCCCCTCACCCCCTTCTCCCTGACCTGAACCCCCCCTGAACCCCTTTTCTCTCTCCCCTTCCCCCAGGCCCACCGGCCCCCCTGGGCTACCTGCGCCCGCTCAGCACCACCGCCCCCAGGGACTGTTACAGTAAGTAGGGGCACGATGCCCCCCAGCCCCTTCCCCGCGCACCCCCTCCCCACAGGGTGGGCACGGTGTCCCCCTCCACGGGGTGGGCACAGCTTCCCCCTCCCTGCAGAGTACGTTAACGTCCAGGAGCACGCCATGGACATGAGGTCCATCACCGACCGGGCTGCCCAGACCCTGCTGTGGACGGAGTTGTTCCGAGGTGAGTCCCACATCCCTTGGGATACCTCAGTGAGAGGAACCAACCCCTCTGAGCCTCCCCCCACCATGATCTGTGGGGTGCCAACCCCTTGGGTGTGCCATAACAACCCCCCCTCTTTGTCTTCCAGGCCTGGCCATGACGCTGAGTTACTTTTTCCGGGAGCCAGCCACCATCAACTACCCCTTTGAGAAGGGGCCGCTGAGCCCCCGGTTCCGCGGGGAGCACGCTCTGCGCCGCTACCCCTCCGGGGAGGAGAGGTGCATCGCCTGCAAGCTCTGCGAGGCCGTCTGCCCCGCGCAGGTCAGCCTTCCCCCGGGGGTCAACACTCGGTCTGGTCTTGTTTGACATCTTCATCAGTGACCTGGACAAGGGGACAGAGTGGATCCTCTGCCAGTTTGCTGCTGACCCCAAGCTGGGAGGGGTGGTGACACTGCAGAGGGCTGCCCTGCCACCAGCAGGACCTGGGCAGGCTGAGAGCTGGGCAGAGAGGAACCTTGGGAGGTTTCAGTGAGGGCAAGGGCAGGGTGCTGCCCCTGGGGGAGGAGAATGGCAGGCACCAGGAGAGGTGAGGGGGGAGCTCCTGGGGACAGCTCTGAGGAGAAGGACCTGGGGGTCCTGGCAGGCAGGAAATGATCCCTGAGCCGGCGCTGTGCCCGTGCCAAGAAGGGCAATGCCAGCCTGGGCTGCACAGGGCAGGGGGTGGCCAGCAGGGCGAGGGAGGGCACTGTCCCCTCTGCTCTGCCCTGGGGAGGCCACAGCTGGAATCCTGTGTCCAGTTCTGGGCTCCCCAGTTCCAGAGAGACTGGGAACGACTGGAGAGAGTGCAGGGGAGGGCAGCGAGGATGAGTGGGGGATTGGAGCATCTCCCCTGGGAGGAAAGGCTGGGAGAGCTGGGACTCTTCAGCCTGGAGAGGAGAAGGCTGAGGGGATCTCATGGACGTTCACAAATATCTAAGGAGGGGTGAGGGAGGATGGAGCCAGACTCTTCCCAGTGGTTCCCAGTGCCAGGACGAGGGGCAACGGGCACAAGCTGGGACAGAGGAGGTTCCATTGAAAGATGAGGAAGAACTTCTGTGGGGTGAGGGTGCAGAGCCCTGGCACAGGCTGCCCAGAGAGGGGTGCAGTCTCCTGCTCTGGAGATTTCCCAGCCCTGAGGGATGTGCTCGGGGGGATCCTGCTGTACAGCAGGGGAGTTGGTGACCTCTAGAGGTCCCTTCCAACTCGGACAATTCCGTGATTCATCCACCCTCCTCCTCCTCCCGCTGGCTCCGGGGGCTGCCATGTCCCCTGGAGCGGGGAGCTGAGGGTGTCCCCCACCCCGTGGCAGGCGATCACCATCGAGGCCGAGCCCCGAGCCGACGGCAGCCGCCGCACCACGCGCTACGACATCGACATGACCAAGTGCATCTACTGCGGGTTCTGCCAGGAGGCCTGTCCCGTGGA
Organism: Podargus strigoides; assembly: GCA_028020825.1. NCBI lineage: Eukaryota > Metazoa > Chordata > Aves > Caprimulgiformes > Podargidae > Podargus > Podargus strigoides. The sequence goes on along the minus strand of CM051633.1, from coordinate 17,438,899 downwards.
TGCCATCGTGGAGGTGAGCTGGGGGGGACCCCGAGACCCCCTGCCTGGGCTTGGGGGGGTCTGGTGAGCCTTGAGGGCGAACATCTCCCATCTTTGTAGGGTCCCAACTTTGAGTTCTCAACGGAGACGCACGAGGAGCTGCTTTACAACAAGGAGAAGCTGCTCAACAACGGCGATAAGTGGGAGGCTGAGATTGCGGCCAACATCCAGGCCGATTACCTGTACCGGTGACAGCCGGGTGCCACCACGTCCCCTCCCTCCTCCCCTAATAAAGGGCCTGGGGGGGGGTTCTGCCACCCCTGTCTGCACTGGGGGCACCAGCCCCTTCCTAACCCGGAGCTCTGGTTTTCTCCGTGTCTTTTCCTTTCCACGCTGGGGTAGGGGAGGGGTTGAATCCCGCTGGGGGGGGGTGGTGGGGTACAGCCCAGGAATGGGGGGGTCCCAGGGGTGCCTGGTTGTATCTTGGGGAGGGGAACAGGGGTCTTGGGGACACTGCTGTCCACATCGGTGTGGGGGCACAGGAGTGTGGGGAGTCCCGGTTGTGGGAAGGGGATCTGGGGGGGGGTGGGGAGCAGCAGGGAGGGGATCCCCCTGCCCACAGCCGGCTCTGGGGCCGGGGGGGACCATTCCCGGTCCCTTGCTTTCCGCGGCAGCCACGGAGGGGGGGGTCCCGGTCGTACCGGTTGGGGGTTTCCCCGCTGCGGGGGGGGCGGTGGGTTTCCATTTCCAGGCTCCTCGGAGGATGGGGGGGTCCTGGCTCCGAGGGATCCCGGCTCCACGCTCCCCGGGGGGTGCTCTCCGGGGGAAGGGGGTGTCCGGGGAGCTGCGGTGCCGGTTCCCCCGGGTGGCGGGGCCGGGCGGGCCGGTCCCTCCCCGTGACCGGTCCCTTCCTGGGGAAGGAGGAAGTGCGGAGCTCGGCCCCACGCTCCCGGTAGGGGCGGGCATCACCCCCGGGGGGGTGGTCAGGGCTGGGGGGGTCCGGGACAGCCTCTCCCCACCGTTCCCGAGGGGCCGGTGGCCGGTACCCGGTGCGGTCCCGGGGGATGCGGTGGCCCTGACTCAGATGCAGCTGATCGGGACGGGACGGGGGGAGGAGTGATGGTTGGGGGGGAGGGGGGGGGAGGTGGGAAGTATTTTGCAATCCTGGTGCTGGGAAGAGCCGCGTGTGACCGGGCTGGGTCACTTCCCCCTGGCCACGGCTGCGGGGACACCTCGGTGCTACCGTCGGGACCCCCAGGGTGAACCCCATCCTCCTCCAGGGTGAACCCCCCCTTCCCCAGGGCGACCCCCCCTCGTCCCCGGGTGATCCTCCCCCCAAGGGTAACCCCAATAGGGTGACCCCACTCCCCAGGGTGCCCCCCCCTCCAAAAGGGTGACACCCTCCCCAAGGGTGACCCCCCCTGGGTTGACACCCCCCCCCCCCCCCCAAGGGTGACCCTTCCCCTTAGGGTGACTCCCTCCCCAGGGTGTCCCCCATCCGTGTTGCCACCCCCAGCCCTGACCCCCCTCTCTCTGTCCCCCCACCATTCCCCAGGCGGGTGCCCGGACACCTCAGCACCCCGGGTCCGGAGCGGGGTCCCCGGGGGCCACCATGGGGTCCCTGTTCCGCAGCGAGGAGGTCTGCCTGGCCCAGCTCTTCCTCCAGTCCGCCTCAGCCTACAGCTGCGTCAGCGAGCTGGGGGAGCGGGGGCTGCTGGAGTTCAGGGACGTACGTGGGGGACGGGGGGTGGCTTGGGGTGCTCTGGGTGCAGGGGGTTTGGGTGGGTGGGTTTGGGGTGCTCCAGGTATATGGGTGTTGGTCTGGGTGGGTTCGGATGCTCTGGGTGCAGGGGGCTTGGCGTGGGTGGCTTTGGGGTGCCCTGGGTGCATGGGGGTTGGGGTAGGTGAATTTGGGGTGCCCTGGGTGCGGGGGGTTTGGTCGGGGTGGGTTTGGAGTCCTGTGGGTACAAGGAGTTTGGGATGGGTGGTTTGGGGTGCCCTGGGCGCAAGGGGGTTAGGGTGGGTGGATTTGGGGTGCTGTGGGTGTAAGGGGGGTTGATGTGGGTGGTTTGGGGTGCCCTGGGTGCAGGGGGGTTGAGATGGATGGTTTGGGGTGCTGTGGGGTTGATGTGGGTGGTTTTGGTGCCCTGGGTGCAGGGGGTTTAAGGTGGGTGGGTTTGGGGTGCCCTGGGTGCAAGGGGGTTGGTCTGGGTGGGTTTGGGGTGCCCTGGGTGCAGGGGGCTTAAGGTGGGTGGGTTTGGGGTGCCCTGGGTGCAAGGGGGTTGGTCTGGGTGGGTTTGGGGTGCCATGGGTGCAGGGGGTTTGGTGTGGGTGGTTTGGGGTGCTCTGGGTACATGGGTCTTGGTCTGGGTGGGTTTGGGGTGCCCTGGGTGCAAGGGGGGTTGATGTGGGTGATTTGGGGTGCCCTGGGTGCAGGGGGTTTAAGGTGGATGGGTTTGGGGTGCCCTGGGTGCAAGGGGGTTGGTCTGGGTGGGTGTGGGGTGCTGTGGGTGCAGGGAGTGGGTGATTTGGGGTGCCATGGGTGCAAGGGACTGGATTTGGGTGTTCTGGGGTGCTGTGCATGCAGAGGGTGGGTTTGGGTGACTTGGGGTGCCCCATATCCATGGGCCTGTGGCACAGTGCTGCTCTGGGGGAGCTGGGACTACCCAGCCCCCCTGGGATGCTCGGGTCCCCCCTCCTGCCAGGGCAGTGCCATGACCGTGTCCCCCCCCGACAGCTGAACCCCAAGGTGAGCGCCTTCCAGCGGCGCTTCGTGGGCGAGGTGCGGCGCTGCGAGGAGATGGAGAAGACCTTCAGTGAGTGCCGGGGGACGCGGGGCTGACCCAGGGGGGTGCTGCTTGGGGGTGGGTGCGTACCCCTTCTTAACCCCCCCCCCCCATCTACCCACGGCTCTCGCAGCCTTCCTGCAGCAGGAGCTGCGGGGCGCGGGGCGGGTGCTGGGGCCGTGCCCCGACAGCCCGCGGGCGCCGTTGGCGCGGGAGGCGCTGCGGGTGCAGGAGCAGTCGGAGCAGTTGGCGCAGGAGCTGCGGGAGGTGAGCCGCAACCGGGCGTCCCTGCGCGGGCGCCTGCGGGACCTGCGCCAGTACCTCCACGTCCTGCGCGAGGGCCAGCGCTTCACCAGCCTGCCGGTGGGTCCAAGGTGGGGGGGGGCGCTACCCCGGGGGTGCCACCCCGCCTCTGCCCCCCCGCAGCCTCATCTCTCTGTCCCCACCGTCGCTGCAGGCACCCCTGGGCTCCCCAGCGCGGCCCCGAGCGTTCTCCGACCGGGAGCCCGTCCTCGACCCCTCCCTGCACCAGCACCTTGACCGCAAGATCAAGTAAGGGGGGTGGGGTGGGGTGGGGGATGGAGAGGGGCTGTGGGGCGGTGGTGGGGCCATGGGGCGGTGGTGTGGCCATGGGGTGGTGGTGGTGGGGCCATGGGGCGGTGGTGGGGCCATGGGTCAATGGGCATGGTGGTAGGGTAAGGGTTGGAGATGGGCCATGGGGTGGTGGTGGTGGGGCCATTGGGCGGTGGTGGGGCCATGGGGCGGTGGGCATGGTGGTAGGGTAAGGGTTGGGTATGGGCCATGGGGCGGTGGTGGGGCCATGGGGCAATGGGCATGGTGGTAGGGTAAGGGTTGGAGATGGGTTATGGGGCGGTGGTGGGGCCATGGAGCAGTGGTGTGGCCATGGGGCAGTGGTGGGGCCATGGGGTGGTGGGCATGGTGGTAGGGTAAGGGTTGGAGATGGACCATGGGGCGGTGGTGGGGCCATGGGGCAGTGGTGGGGCCATGGGGCGGTGGTGGGGCCATGGGGCGGTGGTGGGGCCATGGGGCAGCGCGTGAGGCCGTAGGATCAGGGTTGAAGATGACCTGTAGGGCAATGGCCCAGCCATGGAGCATGGCTGTAGGATGAGGTCTGGGGAGGAGCCATGGGGCAGTGGCCTGGCCATGGAGCAGTGGCAGCAGCGGAGCTGTGCCCATCCCAGTGTCCCCTCCATGCTCCTGTAGCTTTGTGGCTGGTGTCATTCACCCGTGGCGGGTGAGCGCCTTCGAGCGGCTGCTGTGGCGTGCGTGCCGTGGCTACCTGGTGGCCAGCTTCGTGGAGATGCCCGAGCCCATGGAGGACCCAGCCACGGTGAGTGGGGCACCAGGGTTGGGGAGGATGGCAGGGAAGGGGGGCTGGGATGGCAGGGGCTGACGTGGGCTGTGCTGTCCCCAGGGCGAGAGCATCACCTGGGTCATCTTCCTCATCTCCTACTGGGGCGAGCAGATTGGGCAGAAGATCCGCAAGATCTCAGACTGGTGAGACTGGCCCTGTGCCACGTGTCCAGCCACGCAGAGGTTTATTTAGCAAGACCCTTTCTGGACCCCCCCAAACCCCTGGCACCCCCCGAAGTGACGGCGTCCATCTGTCCCAGCTTTCACTGCCACGTGTACCCCTACCCGGAGAGCGACGCCAGCCGGGAGGACACCATGAGCGGGCTGCACAGCCAGATCCAGGACCTCAGCGTGGTGAGCTGGGCACCACAGCGGGCACGGGGGGGGGTGCCACATCAGGGCCACCCCCCCCCAGCCCTGACCTGCCACCGGGTGGCCACAGGTGCTGGAGGAGACGGAGCAGTACCTGGCGCAGGTGCTGGACAAGGTGGTGGTGGCGCTGCCCACCTGGCGGGTGCAGGTGCAGAAGATGAAGGCCATCTACCTCGTCCTCAACCAGTGCAGCTTTGATGTCACTGAGAAGTGCCTCATCGCCGAGGTCTGGTGCCCCGTGCGGGACCTCACCCAAGTGCAGGATGCCCTGCGCCAGGGATCGGTGCGTTTGCGTGGTGTCCCCATGTCCTCGTGCCAGGGGTGACTTGGTGTCCCCATGTCCTTGTGCTGGGGTTGCTTTCTGTCCCCATGTCCTCATGCCAAGGTTGGCTTGGTGTCCCCATGCCCTCCTGCCAGAGGTTGTTTGGTGTCCCCATGTCCTTACCTTGGGGTTTACTTGGTGCCCCCATGTCCTTGTGCCAGGGGATTTTTGGTGTCCCCATGTCCTTGTGCTGGGGTTGCTTGTGTCCTCATGTCCTTGTGCCAGGGTTTTTTTGGTGTCCCCATGTCCTTGTGCCAGAGGTTGCTTGGCATCCCAATGTCCTTCTGCTGGGGTTTGCTCAGTGTTCCCATGCCAGAGGTCACTCGGTGTCCCCGATGGGTGCCACGGTGGGACAGGTGCCGGGCAGCGGGGTGCCGTGGGTCAGGTGCCGGTGCCTTCCCCGCAGTACAAGAGCGGCTCGAGCGTGGAGTGCTTCGTGCAGCGCATCCCCACCTCGGAGAGCCCCCCCACCCTCATCCGCACCAACAAGTTCACCGCCGGCTTCCAGAGCATCGTGGACGCCTACGGGGTGGCCAGCTACCAGGAGGTGAACCCTGGTAAGGCCCCCCTGGCCCCCCGCAACAGCCCAGGGCTGTGGGGGGGACCCGTGTGACGCAGTCCCTGTGCCCCCGCAGCGCCCTACGCCATCATCACCTTCCCCTTCATCTTCGCCATCATGTTTGGGGACGTGGGGCATGGGCTGCTCATGTTCCTCTTCGCGCTCTGGATGGTGCTGTACGAGAACAGCCCCAGCCTGCGGCAGGCCAGCAACGAGGTGGGGGGGATGTGGTGGGGGGCCAGGTGTGGAGGTGGGGGGCCAGCTGTGGAGATATGGGATGGGGTTGGAGGCAAGGGACATAGTTGGGGGGCATGAGAAGGGGTTGGAGGTGTGGGATGGGGCTGGAGATGTGGGATGTGGGGGCATGAGAAGGGGTTGGAGGTGTGGGATGGGGCTGGAGATGTGGGACGTGGGGGCATGAGAAGGGGTTGGAGGTGTGGGATGGGGCTGGAGATGTGGGACGTGGGGGCATGAGAAGGGGTTGGAGGTGTGGGACAGGGTTGGAGGCACGGGACATGGTTGAGGACATGAGGTAGAGTTGGAGGTGTGATGGGCTGGAGGTGTTGGACATGGCTGGGGGCATGAGAAGGGGTTGGAGGTGTGGGACATGGTTGGAGGTATGGAACATGAGGACATGAGAAGGGGTTGGAGGTGTGGGACATGGTTGGAGGTATGGAACATGAGGACATGAGAAGGGGTTGGAGGTGTGGGACAGGGTTGGAGGTATGGAACATGAGGACATGAGAAGGGGTTGGAGGTGTGGGACATGGTTGGAGGTACGGAACATGAGGACATGAGGTGGGGTTGGAGGTGTGGGACAGGGTTGGTGGTAGAGGATGGGGCTGGTGGTGTGGGAGGGGGACGGTGTGGGGCAGAGGAGGTGGTGTGGGATGTGAGAGCCATGTTTGCAACCTCTTCCCAGATCTGGCTGATGTTCTTTGAGGGGCGCTACCTCATCCTGCTCATGGGGGCCTTCTCCATCTACACCGGCTTCATCTACAACGAGTGCTTCAGCAAAGCCACCGTCATCTTCCCCTCTGCCTGGAGCGTGGCCACCATGGCCAACCACTCCTCCTGGAGGTGGGACCCCCAAACCCCCTGTGAACCCCACCCAGGTCTCTGCCTGCCCTGACACCCCCTCGCTCTGCCCACAGCTCTGCCTACCTTGCCACCCACCCGTCCCTCACCCTGGACCCCAACGTCACCGGTGTCTTCCAAGGGCCTTATCCTTTTGGGATCGACCCAGTGAGTGTCCCGTCGGGGAGAGGACGGGGTGGGACCCTCGGTGGGGTGACCCAGAGTCTCACCCACCTTGTCCACGACAGATCTGGAGCTTGGCCACCAACCACCTCAACTTCCTCAACTCCTTCAAGATGAAGATGTCCGTGGTGTTGGGCATCGTGCACATGGGTTTCGGTGTCATGTTGGGGGTCTTCAACCACGTGTGAGTCCTCGTGGCTGCACCCGTGGGCTCTGGGTGGGGTGGGCGAGCGGGGTCCTGTACCCCTACATCTGGGTGGGGGTGTGCCCTGCCATGCTGAGCCTGGCTGATGTCCCCATGCCCAGGCACTTCCAGCAGCGGCACCGGCTGGTGCTGGAGCTCCTGCCCGAGATGGTTTTCCTCTTGGCGCTCTTCGGCTACCTCGTCTTCCTCATCTTCTACAAATGGTTCAAGTTCAGCGCCACCAACTCCCTGGTGGCCCCCAGCATCCTCATCCACTTCATCGACATGTTCCTCTTCACCTCCAACGTCGACAACCTCCCGCTCTACCAGGGGCAGGTAGGACCCCGATGAGATGGGGGTGCCCACCTGGGCACCCTTCTCTTTGCCCAGCCTGGGAACAGCGGGGAGCCCCATGGGGTGTCATGAGCGGGGCCGTTCTCAGCTGGGGGACCCCGAAACGGTGTCCCTGTGCCGCAGGTGCCGGTGCAGACGGTGCTGGTGGTGCTGGCGCTGGCGTCGGTGCCCGTCCTGCTCCTGGGGACACCGCTCTACCTGTGCTGCCGGCGGCACGCGCCGAGGACGGGCCGTCCCGCGGTGAGGCTGGGGTCAGGGCGGGTGGGGGCGCAGCCGAGGGGCGCAGCGGGGTCTCACCGCCGGTGCTGTCCCCGTGCAGCCGGTGGCCGCGGGGGAGCAGGAGCCGCTGCTGGAGGGACAGGAGGCCGGCAACTCCGTCAACGCCACCAAGGAGGACGTGGAGAGCGGGGGGCACAGCCACGACGCCGAGGTGAGGGGCACCAGCTTGGATTTAGGTGGTGGGGATGGTGGGGTGGGGGTGGCTGTGCCCCCCGCCGATGTCCTGTGTCCTTTCTGTCCCCGCAGCACTTGGACTTCGCCGAGGTCTTCATGCACCAAGCGATCCACACCATCGAGTACTGCCTGGGCTGCGTCTCCAACACCGCGTCCTACCTGCGCCTCTGGGCGCTCAGCCTGGCGCACGCCCGTGAGTGTCCCCCGTGTCCCCCCACCTCCCTCAGGGCCAGGCACAGCTTCACCCCCTGCCCCTGTCCCCAACTGTCCCAGAGCTGTCGGAGGTCCTGTGGACCATGGTGATGCGCAACGGGTTCGTGCGGCTGAGCTACACGGGCGGCGTGGTGCTGGTGCCCGTGTTCGCCGCCTTCGCCGTGCTGACGGTGGCCATCCTCCTGGTGATGGAGGGGCTCTCCGCCTTCCTCCACGCCCTGCGCCTGCACTGGTGAGCCTGGCAGAGGGGGGGTCACTGGGATGGGGTACCCCACCCCCCTGACCCCCCCAGTGCCCTCACCCACCCCTCTCCCTGCCAGGGTGGAGTTTCAGAATAAGTTTTACGTGGGTGCTGGGTACAAGCTGTGCCCCTTCACCTTCACACCCGACGCCTGGGAGTAGCTGCGCTGCGCAGACGCCGGGGGGCTCGGATCGTGGGGGGGGGCTGGGTTCCCCCCCCAAACCCCTGGAGCGGGGGGGGAGTGGGGGTCCAGCTGCAGCATCCTCCCCATGCCCTCCTCAGAGTGAATAAAGCCATCCCCAGGGCTTGTCCCCAGCTCTGTGTCTCTGTCCCCTCTGCCATAGGCTGGGGGGGGGTGTGTTTTGGGGTGCCCCCCCCATCACTGCTGCCCGTAGCCGAAGGTGGGGGCCGTGGCGGTGCCGTAGGTGCTGAGCAGGGGGTAGGGCAGGGTGTGGGGCTTGGCCCCCATATAGACACTGGGGGGGCAGGCAAGGGACTGGAAGGGGGGCGCGGACAGCTCGGGGAAGCCGGGGGGAGCCACTGGTGGGGCTGGTTGTCGGGGTACGGCGGTGGCCAGTGCCCCACGGCTGTGGGGAGCCCCTGGGGGGGGCAGTGACAGCAACAGGGGGGCAGCCCCCTCGCCAGCCCCCCTACCTTTCTCCTGCTTCTCAGGAGGGGACGGCAGCGCGGTGGCCCGGGCGCGGGGCATTGCACCCAGCAGGGACCCTGTGGGCACCCCGCACCTGCAAGAGAGATGGGGGGCTCAGGGCGGGGGGATGACGTGGCGCCCCTCATTGTGGAGTCAGGGCAGTGTTGGGGGGGCCTTACCACGGCTCGGGGTCACCATCCCGAAAGCCTTTGGCGAAGGGGTTGCTGGCAATCTTCAGCTGGGTGATCTGTGGAGGGGAGCGGGGTCAGAGGGCGTCCCTGGGGGGGACATCCCGGTGTCCCCCCACCCCACCCTGGGGCTCACCCGGTGGTTCTGGTAAGCCGTCACCGCCATGAACTGGGTCTCGGGGAAGCTGAAGGACTTGAAGTTCTGGTGGGCGAAGCGCTCGCTGTCCCGCCGGGGGTCCACGAAGACCACGTGGAAGCGGGGCTGGTAGCGGTGCATGGAGTTGAGGATGATCTGGGGAGGGGGAAAGGGGAGATGGGCAGGACCCCCCCCACCACCACGCTGGGATCCATCGCATCCCCACGCATCGCCCACCCCGGCGCCGGGTCCTTACGTGGCCGTTGTCATCCAGGAGGTTGTTGGTCAGCTTGAGCTTGTCGAAGGAGACGATCTGCCGCATCCACTGCGCGCCCTTGGCCGGGGAGTCGGGGTGGAAGTGGACGCGGCCGGGGGCTGCGGGGTCAGCCCGTCCCGCTGCCAGCCAGGAGGAGCTGTGGAAGGCGTATCTGTGGGGTGAGGGGGGGGCTCAGCACCGCCAGGACCTGGCCCTGGCCCCACCCCCCCATCCCCATCGCCCCGGCCCCACCTGTATCTCTTGTCATCCAGCGGGATGAAGTCCATGAGCAGCACGTAGTCAGCCAGCGGGTCCAGCCCCGACAGCTTCACCTGGAAGGTGGGGAACATCCTCCTGCGGGAAGGGGGGGTGGGAAGGGGGTGCCCCCCTACCCTGGCAGCCCCCCGGTCCCACTCCGGTACCTACCTGCCCGCCTTGGTGACGATCATCTCAGTGCCCAGGCGGTTGAACTCCTCCCAGAGGCTGCCCATCTCCAGCCGTGCCGCGGCGTGGCACACGTGCCGGTTCTTGCCGCTGGTCCCCGGCCCCTCGCCTGCCCACCCGAGGCTGGTGCCACATGGGGGTCCCTCACCTGGCCCCCCCAGGAAAGCTGTGGAGAGGTGACGGGGTGTCAGGAGGGGCCAATCCTGCACCCCAGATGTGGGAGCAGACCCTGTGCACCACCAGCCACCCCATGCCACCCCATGCCACCCCATGCCACCCCACCCCACCCCATCCCACCCCACCCCACCCTATCCCACCCCATCCCATCCCATCCCACCCCATCCCACCCCATCCCATCCCATCCCATCCCATCCCATCCCATCCCACCCCATCCCACCCCATCCCACCCCATCCCATCCTCCCTCTACAAAGGGGCTGGGAGGACTGGGGAGTCCTAGCCCCCCACTCCAGTGGGGTTTTATCCCCCTCCTTTGCACCCTGGGTGACCCACCACCCCCCAACCCCCCCTGGGACCCCACTGCCGTGGGTGGGTGTTACCTGCCATGAGTGCAGCGGGTGGCCAGGAGGTGTCTGTGGCTCTGTCCCCCGGCACGGCAGCGGTGGGCACCCCAGTGAAGCCCCCCACAGCGCAGCGCCAGCTCTGCACCATCCCCCGCAGCGAGCGGGGGGTTTTATGCCCCAGCTCGGGGGTGGAGACGCAGGGGCTGGAGCTGCAGTGGTCCTCGGGGGGGCCGGAGCACAGCCCCCTTCCCCAGCCTGCCTTGACGCGACGATGATGGACAGGGGGCAAGCGGTGGCCATGGGACCACTGCTGGTCCCCAACTGGATCCTGGGGTACCCTGGGCTGGGAGGGACTGCTCTATTGGGGTCTTCTTGCCCCCTTCACGTCACACATCTGAGTGGGGGGAGATGGGGGCTGCTCTGACCCTCTCCCCAGGGCAAAGCCCCCCTCAGCACGCGGCAGCCCGCCGTCAGCACCTGGTATTAAAAAGCACGGTGAGGTGTTGAGGCATCCGTGACGTGCCGGTGCTCGTGCAAAGCCTCCACAGCTCCAGGGAGGGGAGGAAAGTGCTGCCCCCTCCCCTGCACCTGTCCCAAATGCTGGTCCTGTCTCTGTCCCCATGCCCAGGACCCCTGGGGCTGAGCCCCCTCACCCTGCGCCTCCCATCGCGGTGCTTGATACCTGCCTGGCTGCAGGAGATGGATGGGGACAAGCCAGCACCGTGGGGTGAGTGGAGGGAGGTGACCGACACAGAGGATGTGGGGGGGAAGCAGAGGGGCTACCCCAGAGACCCCCACTTCTGTCCTGGCTGCAGTGGGGCCATGGACACCATCTCATTGTGTCCCATGGGAGTATATTCTGGTGGGATGAGGGATACTGGGGCTCTGGGGGCATCCCCGTGGGGATGCTGATGGCTTTGTGTCCCCAGTGGTACCCTGGTGATGGTGGCACTGGGCAAGGTCTGCAATCCCTCCCTGCTCTTCACACAGCCAGCTCTTTTCTCCAAACTGGGACTCAGCCCTCACTTCTGCTCTGGGGTCAGCTCTTAAATCCTTCCCGTGGCCGCCGTAACGGGGAGGGAACCCCCAGCCCCCGTACGCTGCAGGGTGGCCAGCGGGGCTGCGTGGGCAGCAGTGGGGTTTGGGGTGGGGATTGATGCAAAGTGAGAAGGGACCATCTCCCCAGCCCCCTGTGTTTGTCACATCCCTGCACGTGCCCCGTGCCCCGCGGCACCGGCTCGGTCCCATCCATCTCCTGCTGTCAGCCGGGCCGTGGCCACGGGGCCGGTATCGAGCGGGGAGATGAGGAGGTGCGAGAGGCGGCGCTGACAGCGGGGAGGAGGATGGAGGGGGCTCAGCCCCAGGCAGGATCAGACCTGCCTGCGCTCGTCCTCGGCGTCACACCGTGCTCTGCAGCTGGTTTTTCTGCTGGAGAGAAGAGGAAAGGTGAGGATGTGGAGGGGTTTTAACCCCCAAGTTTGGGGGGGTGTTTGCTCCTGGTGGAGGGAAAGGCAGCCTCGGGCTCCAAGTCTAACCCTACCATGCTTCGTACCTCCATCAGAGCCACCAGAGGCAGGCCCAGCCCTGGAGCTTCCCTTCATCCCTTTGGAACGGCCCTTTTCCCCTTTTGCTGCCCCTTTCAGTCCTTCTCCACGTTCCTCATCTGATCCATCCCATCACCTTCCCTCCAGTTTTGGGCATCTCTCCCTCAGGACCTTGTTTTCCCTTTTGGCCGGTGCGTTTCCATCCTGGTGGGTGGAAGAAGGTGAGATGGAGAGCACGAGGACTGTGGGCTGCCTCTGTCCCCAGAGGGATTAAGAAACAAATCCCCCTGGAAGCCCTCTCCAGGCAGAGGAAGGACTGTGAGCAGCCAGCATGGGTGGACCAAGGGCAAGTCATACTTGACCAACTTGAGCACCTTGGGTGGTGAGATGGTGTCTGTGTGGATGAAAAGGAGAGCAGTGGATGGCATTTAACCTCTAGAAGATCTAGGACCTCCTTGCAGCCAAACCTGTGAGCTATGGTTTGCCATCGAGGAATTTCAGGTGGGTAGAAAGGTGGTTCATCACCCATGGTGCCTGGGACAGTTGATGGACTCAGCCCCCGTGGCACTGTGCCCCATCGGTGAGGTGTCCCTCAGCTCCCTGGCATGATAAATGTCCACACAACACTTGTGGAGCTGCTACTGACTCTGAAATGTCCACAAAGTGGACAGGAGAGATGGGGTGTTGTTCTGTGGGTTGCTCTGAAGGGACCCCAAAGCCCTGTTGTTCACTCAGGTTGAGACCATCTCCTCTGGGTACACTTCTCCAAACTAAGAAGCGCAGAGATAATGACCTGCTCTGGGCTTTGTCACTCTCCTGTGGCTCAACGAGATTTGCAGTCCCCAAATCCCCAAATTATGTGAAATAATAAGTGTTTGCTGACAGTGGTTTATTTCCAAGCTCCCTTGCAGCGCTTCAGGCAGGCACCTCCTCACATCCATCTCCAAGAGCAGCAGGAAGGAAGCAGAGTGCTGAGGTGTTAGTGAAGGTTGATGTCTTTCAGCCCAAGCTGGAGCTCCCCGTGCCAGACCCATGAGCACAGACAGTGCGTGCTGAGCCACCCATCTCCTCTAGTTTTCTCTTGCAAGAAAGAAACAGCTCCTAGCTCCATCTCATGCCCTGCCTGCAGGGTCCTGGGCTTCAGTTCTTCACAATACTTTGGATTTTCCACCCAAACCAGGGAGCTGGCTGCCCTGTGTCCTCACCACACAACTGCTGAGAAGGCAGGCTTCCTCTCCTCACTGACCCCATGGTGATGTGGTGATGGATGAGGACCAGAAGCTTTCCCAGGAAGAACATTTAGGGAGCTTACCATTGCTGAGAAGAGGCAGATCCAAAAATATGAGTATTTTTTCCCCAAAATATATTCAGGGAGGGATTGCTGAGCTTTGGGGGTTGCCCATTTCCATCTGAAGACTCTAGGAACAGTCTAAAGATGTAGGAAAAGCTTCTATAGCTAAAAGGTGTATGAAGAGGGAGGGCAAACCATTATAAAACTCTGTGTAAGGTTTCATAGTTAGGAAGAAGTCCCAGCAGAGAAGGAGGGAGCAGGTGGTTGGCAAATGCTGATGAGAGGATGAAGAATCAGCTCTGCACTGTGACAGCACCACGTTTCTCTCTGTTTCTGGTTGAGCTGGATGACCTCGGAGTCCCCGGCTGGATGCTGACACGGGGGATGAAATGCAGCACCAAGGTAAAGCAACTCAGTGTGTAACCCCCCTACAGCTTTGCAGGAAGGTTGGTGCTGGACATCCAGAGGACCACACACCATGCCATGCCGTGGGGCTTCACAGCTGGAGCAAAGCTTTGCTTTGGCAGCACCCCGTTAGTTTCACCCGCGCTGGGATGTGACTTTTGGCAAGCTGCTTGTAATTGATCTGTGCCTAAACCCTTCCTTTAGATCTTGTGTGATTGTCTCTGAGCAGGTCCCAGCAGAGAGGGTTTTCCACCTGGGAGATACCTGCCTGTTGAAGAACCCCAGCATGGAGAAATTACACGAAATTAGGCAGAAATCACACGTCCCACTAATGGCAGAAAGCAATTGCACCCTAGTGACTGAGTTCAGCCTAACAGGGTTCACAGAGTACCTGGTGACTCAGGTCATCCTCTTTCTGATATTTCTGCTCATCTACCTTGTCACCATCCTGGGGAACCTTGGGATGATGATGTTAATCAGGGCCAGCCCTCAGCTCCACTCCCCCATGTATTATTTCCTGGGCCACTTGGCTTTTGTAGACCTCTGTTCTTCCACTGTCATCACCCCCAAGATGTTGGTTGACTTTCTATCAGAGAGGAAGAGCATTGCTTATGCTGGGTGCATGGCTCAGGTGTTCCTCTTTGATCTTTTTGGGATGACTGAATACTTCCTGCTGGCTCTGATGGCGTATGACCGTTACGTGGCCATTCGCCATCCCTTGGTCTATGTCCTTGTCATGTCCCCAAAGTGCTGTTTCCAGCTGGTGACTGGGTCATATCTCATGGGGTTGATAAATGGCATAGGACAGACCATCAGCATGGCCAGCTTATCCTTCTGTGGCTCCAGTGTCATCGACCTGTTCTTCTGTGACGTTTCCCCTCTGATATCTCTCTCGACCTCCGACACCACCCTCAGCAGCATCATCCTAAGAACTTCAGCATGTTTATTAGGGGGATCCAGCAGCCTGGTTGTCCTGGTCTCCTACGTGGCCATCATCTCTGCCATCCTGAGCATCAGTTCGGCCAAGGGCAAGCACAAAGCCTTCTCCACCTGCACCTCCCACCTCGCTACTGTGAGCATCTCCTACGGGACATCCTTTCTTATGTACTTAAAGCCCAGCTCAAAAAGCTCAAGAGAAGATAAATGGGCTGTGGTGTTCTACACCGTGGTGCCTCCCATGCTGAACCCCTTGATCTACAGCCTGAGGAATAAGGAGGTGAAGGATGCTTTGAGGAGACTCACAAAAATAAGATGATCTTGAATGTTGTAAATTTATGGCCAGGTAGAATGGAGACATAGGTGATACCCTTGGGTTTTGATTAAATAGCTCTGATAACATTTTTGGGGTCTTCTGCACTCTGATTTAAAAGCTGCACTGGCTGATTCAATATCCCCAGCTGGGTCAGGATACTAATAATGTCCCTCAGTTCTCCAAATGTTGATTTAGTTTTAATTATATTTAATAGTTAATTTAACCTAATGAAGATACAGGTAGAGAACTAAAAGCATGCACTACTCCTCATTCAAAATTTTACCTCCTGCCATTTACTCAGGCCAAATTAAACCAGAGGAGTATGGCAAAATTTTCTACAATTAGCTGGACTCAAATTAGGAACTCTGTCCATGTGTTGCTCTTCCTTTTGCTTAGCAAATCAGAATAAACAGGGAGTGAATGATACTATTCCACTAAATCAAATTCCATTCCAATCAAGTTCCACTTAAAGTCATTAAGGGCTATGATAGCTGGCCTCAGGATGTCAACACCTTCAGCAAGAAAAATAGAGATGACAGCAAATAAGTGGCATGCTACGCAGGAAATGTTTTTTCTTTTCCATATTCAAACCTCATTAAATCATTGACACCCCCATACATCTCATTTTAGACAACTAAAAATTGAAGTTAAATATGGTATTTAGGGACTTCTATTGTGTTCTAAAGCATCTGAAGATGATGAATCCCCCCAAGGGCAGATATTACCAAGGAGCCCCCATCCACTGCTCCACACCTTTGTTTTCCATCTCCCTGCTGCCAGCAATAAAAGCTGTGATCTCCATGGTACCCTGACCAGAAGAGATCATAGGAGCTACGGTGCTGCTTGGCAACCTCCTCCTTCAGAGCTGATGTTTTGCAGCCTGTGCCAGCCTGGACCAATGCTGTTGTGTGCCCTGCTGTCCCTTCTGCCACCTTCCTGCAGACAGAGCTGCACAAACCTTCTGTACATGAAAAAAAAACCCCAAAAATACCCCAATTTGTGTATTACTTCAGCCCATACAGACTGCAGCCTCTGTCAGGACCGTGGTGAAACCTGGAGCAATGGCTTGGCCTCAGAGATCCTAACATGGGCTGGGGGGAGAAGCTGCGCAGTCGGATTAAATCAAGTCAGGATCAAAGCAGTCTGCTGATTTGTTAATGACACCGAACTAACAGGCACCCAGGGTCAGTCACCTGAGTCCTCCTTTGTTCCCAAAGCTTCCTGGTCATTCCCTGGTTGTTATTTAATCCAGCTGATGGTCAGCTGCCTGTCTAGCACTGGCAGCCTGGGGCAAACGTCCTCCCAGGCTGTTTGTGTTCCTCCTCCTCTCTTATCAGCGATGCTGGGACCCTGGGAGATCTCCAGTACAGCCACCCACACCAACCAGGGCCAGCTCAGCCCTGCTGAGCCTCAGGAACCACCAAGGGCAGAGGTTTCACCTCCTCCCCGGCCCCGACTTCAGTGTTTGACCACCCTTACAGTGGTTATTTTCCCTCCTTTTGTTTCTAACTGGAATTTTCCATGTGGCAAACTTGTAACAGTCTCAGGTTTACCCTCATCTCCAATATGAGGCATGTGGAGCACTCGCTGGTGGCACCAAGTCAAAAAGAACATGGCATTATTAATTCCTTCATGTATCTTTTCTTTGTCCCTGAAATGGGTTATAAAAGTGCACTTAGCCATAGTTATTCCACATCATATCCAGATCACCCATTTTATGAGAGCCTGGACACGGCCAGAGGGAACAAGGTTCTCCTCTCCATCATCTCATGTGTCTCCAGATGTGTTCATCATCTACTGAACTGGGATCTCCGTGTATAGAATGGTTTGGGTTGGAAGGGACCTCAAAGGTCATCTAGTTCCAACCCCCTGCCATGGACAGGGACATCCTGCTGTTCTCCCACATTTCTGCTCCTCTGGGACTGTCACCCTCGAGATGTTTAATTCAGCTGCAGGGGAGATTGACACTTTTTTTGCCTTTAAATAAAAGACTCATTATTTTCAATGCTCTATTTACAGTCCTGGAGCACCTCTTTTTGCTGTGGTGACCTACAATTGTTATTTGGCAGTATGTAAAATACAACACAATTCAATGACTTTGTGTCCAGCTGGTGTGAACACAATAGAAGTCCCTAAATACCATATTTATCTTCAATTTTTAGTTGTCTAAAATGAAATGTATGGGGCTGTCAATGATTCCATGTCCTTCTCTGCTAAGCTGTTCTCCAGCCTGGGCCAATTCTTCACCATCACCCGGGGTTGAAACAGGAACATGAGCAATTAATGTCTCAAAAACACAAGTCTGTGGCTACAGCACTCGTTGTGGCTTCATGCTGGAGCTGCTGCTTGTGAAACCAAAAGCTTTTTGCTCGTTGTGCAAGCAGTGCTCGCTGTCTTGGGGGGAACCAGCGGTTAGCTGCGTCCAACGGCTGTCTTGAGAGGAGTAGGGAGCACCACCAGCGTGGTTCTAGGAGGGAGGAGGAGCATGCAGCATTGCAATGTCTAGCAGATGGGTAAAAAAGGCACAGAAACAGAGAAATGTTGGGTTGATTAAAAAGGAGTTGAAAACTTGAGCTTCAAATGTGTAGACCCTGCACTGGGGGGGTGACTCCTCTCCACTGTGTGAAATCCAGATGTATGGGAAGAACCAGAGCCTGGGGCACAACCCTCTTCTCTCCAGGATACCTGGAAACCAAGCTGCTGTCAGTGTCCCTTAGCACAGAAACAAATGGGAGAGCCTTTGTTTGGCCTTTCTCCCTTTAAAATCAATGGCTGAGGTAGCTCTTGTCTTCAAAAGGGACCTGGGAGATATTATAATGGCTCATTTTAGACACAGGAGCAAAAAAACCTCCTGAGGTCCCAGCAGAAGAAGCAAGGAGACCCTATTCCCACACGGGTGAGTTCCTCTCAGTGTCTCCCTTTCCCACCACTCATGGCTTGGAAGGAGATGGGGTGGATGAAGGTTTTATGCTATACAGCTTTTTTTTGGTCCAAAACTGGCAGATTGGAACCAAACAAACTTCAAAAAGGGAAAATGCAGAGTCCTGCCCATGGTGAAGAACTGGCCCAGGCTGGAGAACAGCTTAGCAGAGAAGGACATGGAGGCTGTGGTGGCCACCAAGTTGAAGATGAGCCATGGATACGTCCTTGCAGCAACGACACCCACCAGCACCTCGAGAAGAGCGTTGGCAGAGGGTCAAGGGACTTTCTGCAATGAACTTCTGACCTACAGCCTGAGGAATGGGGAAGCAGAAGCTTTGAGAAGGGTGAGGGGAGAAGAGGAATCATCCTGAAGAAACGGTTGTCTCACTGGTGCTAGAAAACCGACAGCGAGGCTGGTGGAAAGAGGGAAGTGAGAAGGGAAGAAATAATAATACTCATTTCTCAAACAGGCAATACATGTGTTTTGAGGTCATCTCTAGTGGATAACATGAGAAGCAGCCATCTCTTTTTCTCTTTTTAAACCATAAATAAGAACAGAGGAAGCAAAATCTGCCAGGTAAAATTATAGTGACAGTGAACACCAAGGTGTGTGACCTTGGGTAGCAGGGGGAAAAAAAGAAGGGAAAAGAAAATACTGATGGAAATTCGTGCACCTAATTGCAAATGTCTGGAAGAGAGCTCCCTAAGCCTGAGTTCACTGTCCTGACACACAGGTGGGTGATGTGTCCTACCCTTGGAGGCTTCCAGGGAGCGCATCCCTGTGAATGCTGCTTGTGGGACCTGCTCAGAGACTCTGCCTCCAGGGAAACAATGCTGCAAAAACATATTGAAGTGTACATGGAAAATGACAATTTGTCTGGAAAAAAAGAAATGACAACAGAATGGCAAATGGAGGTGTCCCTGCCATGGCAGGGGGGTGGAAATGAGATGAGTTTTGAGGTCCCTTCACACCCAAACCATTCTGGGATTCTATGAACTGCTCTATGGAAATAGGCAGCTGAAGTGCTGGGGTCTGACCCCCCAGCCCTGAGTTAAGGCTGACACATGGGTGGTCCCCATGGCCCTTTAAGAGGAGGGGATGAGTTTGCCTTTTGGCTTTCCTCCAAGGTGAGGCTGACCTTGCAGGGAAAGCCCTTGGGTGAACGAGCCCCAGGTGCCCCCATTGGGTCAATGAGTGCCAGGTTCCTGCTGTGGGGATAAAAGCTGGGAGCACTTGCAGGCAGGGTGCAGTGTCTGGCTGTGGGGTGGATGCACTTCACAGAGTTCCCTGTTGGGGAAGGACCTCCTGGCTCTCCCTGCAACTGGATCCCAGTCAGGTCTGGCACTTACAAACGGGGGCTGTGTGGGGAGGCAGCATGGGGTCACCTCTGTCGTGTGTGAGCACCCTATGGACTTGGTTGTCTCCCATTTTTTCCATGGGATCCCTTGTGTCTCTGTTTGTTCCATCCATTATGGGTCATGTTGTGTCATTCCTGGGGTTGATGTCTGTGTGATCTGTTTGATTTGTCTGTACCCCCAGTGATCCCCCATACACTGACCCCTCTACGTGCAATAGAATCTGGTTACTGGGTTGTTTTTCTGCTGGCTGTGTCCTTTGTGCTAGACCTAGTGATTGGCAAAACAGCAGTACAAAAGAAAATTAATCTAACTCATCGTTGCAAATATAAAGTGATAATTTCATTAATTACTCCATTAATTTGTGTTATCATTTTTTTCTCCCATGTTCTTGGGGAAGAAAAGAATCTTTCAAGTTCGAGTCTTTGACAAAAATGCATTGCCTTGTCTTCCACCCCGTGTTACACTGCTGTGCACACAAGTCAAACAGCTCATTTCTGATGTGCCATGGGCATCCCATCCCTCAGACCTCAGGGAGAGACCTTAGTGTTCATCCCAGGCTCTTTAGGGGGGGGCACTCTCTGTTTCCACGTGCCCAGAGACCCTTTGGGAATTTATCCTGTGGGCATGGAGTAAAACTTAAATCTTCCAGCCACGTTGGAGTGAAGCCATCCTGATTTGGGATAGACTGATGGAGCTTGTGTTTTAACTTCAGCTCAAGGACCAGTGAGTCTCTTTCTGAGAACAACTCAAGGTACCATTAACCAGAGGGAGGGGGAAATTTTGAGGGCTTTTGAGACAACTTTTTTTTGCTGGATGGGGAAGGGCGTTGCTAACCAGTGTGTCCACCTGCTGTGGAAGCAGGAACCATGCCATGGAGAAATATTGAAGTTAAGGTCCTTCCTGAAGGAAAAAAATGCATTTTCTGGTACGTCTGAACCCCAACTCCTAGCTCAAATTTTGGATAAAAATTCCTGACATTAGCTGACCCAAGCAGCTCAAGGAAGGTGGTGTGCAAGCATCATTCACATACATGAAACTGCAATCAGGTATGCTGGTCTCATTTTCATTGACCCAACCATATCACTACAGGGTCAGAAAAATCTTTCCAATGTAGTCTGTTATCTATTTAATGCCACACTAATTAATGCGGCAGATTAAGGCAGAATATTATCGTATTTACTTCCCCATAAATAAAAACAACCCCCCCTCCTCAACAAAAGGAAAGAAATCCTCCCAAACATGCCCACATATTGAAAAGAATATGGATCATCTTTTGCAAGATGAATCCTTCCCATAATTTGCCAGCCAGAGCTTTAAAAATTAAGTTTGTTTTTTTTTTAATTCCATATTATGATCTATTGGGCATTATCTTGTCAATATATTATTTTTCAATATATTATTTTGAATCTTCAACCTGCATTGTATTTTTTCTCCACATAAGTGGGTGTATTCATCCAGGAAACACCGAATCCTGTGTTAGCCTCAGGCACAACATATTCCTGTGAGCTGGGAGAAATTATTTAACCCCTTCCCTGTGTTTCTTTGTCTCCTCTGTGCTGACACCAGGAGAATGGCTGGGGAAAAACACTCGAGTGTGACTGAGTTTGTCCTCTTGGGTTTCACAGACCTGCAGGGGCTGCTCTTTGTGACTTTTTTACTCATTTACATCACCACGCTGCTGGGCAACCTGGGGATGATCATCCTCATCAAGACCAACTCTCAGCTTCACGTGCCCATGTACTTCTTCCTCGGTCACCTCTCTTTCCTGGACATCTGCTATTCTTCATCCACCACACCAAAGCTCCTCTCAGGACTCCTCGCAGAGAGAAATATAATTTCTTTCAATGGCTGCATCACACAGTTTTTCTTCTTTGCAGCGTTTGGCACCACGGAAGGCGTCCTTCTGACCGCCATGGCATACGACCGCTACGTGGCCATCTGTGAGCCTCTGCACTACTTCACTGCCACGTCCCATGGGGTCCATGTCCAACTGGTGGTGGGCTCCTACGCTGTCGGGAGCCTGAACGCCCTCGTGCACACCAGTGCTCTCCTCCGACTTTCTTTCTGTGGCCCAAACCTCATTGATCATTTCTACTGCGAAATCCCACCGCTCCTCCTGCTCTCGTGCTCTGACACCTGGCTCAATAAGATGGTGATGGCCGTGTGTGTCGGCTTCATCGTCACAGCCTCAGTCTTGGCCATTGTTGTCTCCTACGCCTGCATCCTGCTCAGCGCCTGGAGCATCCCCTCTGTGGAGGGCAGGCACAAAGCCCTCTCCACCTGCACCTCCCACCTCGTGGCCGTTGCTCTCTTCTACGGCTCTGTGGCTTTCTTGTATTTCCATCCCTTTTCCAGACACGCAAATCAAGGGAAAGCAGCTTCCATCTTCTACACTGTGGTCACCCCCGTGCTCAACCCTTTCATCTACAGCCTGAGGAACAAGGAGGTGAGGAGCAGCCTCAGAAGAGCTACGAACAAGCTCCAGTCCTGCACGTATTCCCACAGGTCCTGCTCCAACCAAACCAAAGCAGATGTCACCTGCCATAGCAGAGTGAGCAGTAGAAGCCAGGCTGACACCTGACAGAAGGAGGGCACTGCATGTTTCCGTGCATCTGGTGAGACAACATGCTCTACCTCACGCTGAACACCACAGAGTTTGAATTATGAATTAATTCCATGTTGGGGTCCCTTGAAAAATAATTACAATGTCTGAAAGAAGGAAAGAACACAGGAAAGAGGCAATCCTAAAAACATACACATTGTCAGTGACACTTCTGGAGTACATGAACTTACAAGCAGGTCTACAGCATGCACCATAGACACTCTTTACCGAAGAGGATTTACTCAATGTTATAACAATATTAAATTCTGTGGCCTGAAAGAGGTGGCTCAGAGCAGGAGTGGACAAGCCAAGTAAAGACTACATGTTGGAGAGGGACAATGTTTTTCATAACTTTGTTTTCAAATTTGCTAGGTAATTGCCTAAGGCTTTGCTTTAGTACAATAAACCCCATTTACTGTGTTCTCTGGTTTGTCCAAAGATATTCTTTATGGGGAACAGCACATCCCCAAGCTTCATATATTTTCCCTGTAGAGCTGGGCATCTTGCTTTTCTGGATGGGTCTCTCCCATGGACATCTGCCAGCCTGGAGCCACCACGGTGACATGCTCCTTTACCTAGGAGTAGGGAGGAGTTTTATCCCCCGTGACAAGCAGTCACTCCACTTGGCCATGAAGTCTTTCAAAACATTATCTGAGCAGTCCTGGCTTTCCCCAGGATGTACTCTGGTGCTGACAACACAGAAAGCCTCCATGCCATATGCTGTGTTCACCCGTGCCCGACTCGTTTGATGGCTCCAAGACTCTCAATGTTGGCCAAAACTCCCCCACCATCTCCTCTCCCAGTTATGTGTTTCTATCCAGGCCAAGTTTATTTTCCATCCCAGGAAATATTAATTTCTTATTAATAATTTCTGTTTCCAGGTTTCAGGGGTTGAGTCATCTCAGTCTAGGAGTCATTCTATCTAATTGTAGCCTTTCACATCTGAATTAGTCACCACTGGTTCCCCTTATGGAGACAACCATGCATTGATTCATCTGATCTATTTTAAACGCCCACATCAGGGCAAGATGAATTTTTCTGGAAAAAGTGCCTGGTTTTCTCCTCTTGCTGCTTGGCAGCGAAGGGTGGGGGGCTGACATGGCTGTGCTGCAAATGTGGGTCTTGCTCAGAGCAGTCACACTCAGGGCATGGTCTGAAGAGTTAGTTTAAGCATACATTAACTTAAACATTAATTAAATAGAGCATATTGTATTCTCTAAGGGGAAAGCTTCAGCTCAGCATGCTGATGGTTTGGAGTCCTTCAGAACCCCCACTCAAACTGGCTTTTAATCAATAATTCATAATTCAGCTGAACACGGATGCTCAGCAGCCACAAAGGGCTTTCTGGAGAGAAGAGGAAGGCCAAAAGGATGAAGATCATGTCAGAATTACACTTTTGTTTTGATACAAAGCTCGCTAATACCAGGTAGTAACTTCCTGAGGAAAGGTTTGTATTTTCCATGGCTGGATAGGAAATAACACCCCAGGTCTGATTACAGATCCTACTGCCCTTCTGTTCTTGTAAGAGCAATAAAAGAGAAACTTTTCTCCATAAACCTGGCTCTGCCTCTCACAGTGGCCTGGATCCAACCCTTTGGGTTTTTAAATAACAGGGTATCCCAGATAATGTTAAAAGAAATTGCAGCAGCAGAGTTTCTGAAGAGTTTTCCCTCCCCTTCTCCCCTCCCTCCCCAATAGCATTTACAACACCACTTCAAACCCTGAGTTATTTCCTAATCCTTGAATCTCTATTTCTTACACCAGTCCTTTTTAATTGTGTGATGCTAAGAGATAAATTACATATTCCAATAAATAATTTTTAATATACATATAGACACAAAATTCTTTATATATATCTATAAAGCAGTGGGGAAAACACTCAAGCTCACATTAACTTGCTCAAACTAATTGTGTTTGTTTATCAGTGCACATCTCCTCAAGGAGCTGTTTCCAAACTTGTCAATTCCCAAGGGAAATTTCCTCCCTGACCCCAAGGGGAGGATGGTAGCAAAACTCTCCATCTTTCAATAGAAGCCCATAAACCGTGTTTTTTCTTGGTCAAGTAGTGATGCCCTTCTTGACCAGCAAATCATTCTTGCTTTTAGCACCAACACAGGGAGAAATTGGGGCTTATTTCTCAGATAAAATTTTGGTCTAGGAGATAAGTCTCTGATAAACCAAAAACCCAGGTAGGAGCAAACAGGTGAGTTTGGGCTGAAATAACACTTCAGAGAGCTGACCTGTTGCCAGGGGAGGACTTTGGGCAGGAGGAGATAAGAGGAGTGATGGTGCACGGTCTGTTTGCTACAGATCTGAAGACCACGGCATGGAGGCACTCTACAAATGGCAAACTTTGGCAAACTATGAATTGTTTTAGAGAGGTGGGAAAGTTTCCACAACTGACTCAAAACTGGAATGAAATGTAAAAATTTGCTTGGCTACGTGGAGATTTAAGGGTAGCTCATGGGTAAGTCGAGCAAGGGCACACGTGCTGAACTTCCTCATGCAGAAGGGTCCTTCCCAATGGTATCATTTGGTGTTGTGTTTAATAGTTTGAAAACCAGCAGTGAGCAATTTCTGTGACTATTCCTAACTCCTGTTTTAAGAAGACATGAGCTTAATTTTACCTTTTTTAAAAAAATTTGTTTGCAACTGCATTATTAACATCTTACTCCCCCAGTTCGTACCGGTGCTGTGGCATTACTGGGGTTTCCACCAGTACCACTTGTCTTTCTCAGTCCAGTGACATCACAAGACTGATATGGATATCACCATATTTAAAGGGGGGTTAATAATTACAACTAAATCCCCTGTTTCAAACTTAATTTCAGAGTTTCATAGGAAGGAAGGGAAGAAGTTAGAGCTTTATTTTCAACTTGTTCTTATTCTCATAAAGGAAATTATTTAAAAATTTTCTTTATATCTCAGCAGTGTTTTCTTTTGACCTTTTGAAACAAGGGGTTTTGGAGTTGGGTTTTTTTTTGTTTATTTGGAGTTTTTATTTGTTTGTTTGTTTTTTAAATGCAGACTGATTTCTAATGTCAGAATAAATTCCTGTGGTTACCTCTTTGGATCAGATGAGTAACAAACTTCTTAACTTCTTCAGGAGGTAGAATAAACCTTTCAATTTGCAAAGCAACTTTCTCAAACCAAATTAGTAGTGACTGGATCAGAATAAAACCATTAGAAATTAATTCAGTCATGCACTGGGATGCAAACACTGAGTCAAACACTGAATAAGTTGTTCAGCAGTTCCTGTCTCTGAAATTTGTGTTCCCTGATGAAAATAAAGGCATCTTTCACGTTTGTTTGGGGGGAAAACAGGAATATGCTGACCCCGTGTTTCTCTGCCTCTCTGCTTTCCTACAGCAACTGCATTACAATGATGGCTGAAGGAAATCGTACTTCCAGTGCTGAATTTATTCTCTGGGGGTTCTCAGAGCAGGGGGATGTTCAGGCTGTCCTCTTTGTGGTCTTCTTGGTGATCTACGTGGTGACTCTGGTGGGGAACCTGGGGATGCTCGTGTTAATCAGGCTGGATGCCCAGCTTCACACCCCCATGTACTTCTTCCTGAGCAGCCTGTCCTTCCTAGACATCTGCTATTCCTCCTCAATCACTCCCAGGCTGCTCTCAGATCTCCTGTCAGAAAGGAAGGTCATTTCTTACGCTGCGTGCCTTGCACAGTTTTATTTCTATGTGGCCTTTGCCACCACCGAGTGCTACCTCTTGGCTGCGATGGCGTATGACCGCTACGTGGCCATCTGCAGCCCATTGCTCTATGCCATCTCCATGTCCAGCAGAGTCTCTGCGCTGCTGGTAGCTGGCTCGTACCTGGCTGGGATCACGAATGCCACTATCCACACAGGGCTTGCTCTTCGGCTGTCCTTCTGTGGACCCAACATCATCAGCCACTTTTACTGCGAGGGGCCCCTGCTTTACGCCATCTCTTGCACGGACATCACTGTCAATGAGCTTATGATGTTCTTAGCGGCTGGCTTCAACATATTTGTCACCATCCTGACCATCCTTGCCTCCTACACCTCCATCCTGGCCACCATCCTGAGGATACGCTCGGCCGAGGGCAAATACAAAGCCTTCTCCACGTGCACATCCCACCTGTTTGCCGTGACCCTCTTCTATGGACCTGTTGCGTCCATGTACTCACTACCCAGCTCCAAGCACTCCCAGAACCTTGACAAAGTGTCCTCTGTGCTTTACACTATAGTGACCCCCATGCTGAACCCCCTCATCTACAGCCTGAGGAACCAGGAGGTGAAGAATGCGCTGGGGAGAGTGATGGAGAGAAAACGTTCATCTGAAAAATAGTTTTCCCTGGTGTGTCAGAGGAACTGAGAGGTCTTCTCAGGAATGTTTGTACTTCCCATTTCTGTACTGCTATGGTATAAAAGGAGCAGTGCTCTTCTGTGAGCTACTGTGGACAAATGGGGTGGGAAACATCTGCCTTGTACCTAAATATTGAGTCATTAACTCCTCTTGGACTCGGCTATTCACTGACCTCAGGGATGCATTAGCTACTTTTATTTATGTTTACAGCCTGATATTATTTGAATTTTAGGAATTTCAACCATTCTGACCATTTGTAGTTTAAGAATGCATTACCCCTGTTGTCTAGAGCAACAACAGTGAACAACACCTATTGCTTTCAGTGTGACAGTGGTGACCAGAGCTCTCTTCATATCAAATAACGGGCACAGTTCTGGTGAACACAAGATTGAGATAATTTAGTGGATCCAGTATTGGGAATAGACACTGGGCTTCATAACAACAGCTCACTGAGATGAGGTTCATCAGGCTTTTTCTGTAATATTTTCAGCTCAACTGTAGCTGTATTTTTAAATTTATTTGAGAAGCTTCTGCAGTGCCTGGAACTTGCTCAAGGACAGGAGAGCAATCACTGGCATCTCCTATGAGTAACAGTAAGATGACCCACTAGTCAGGTACCTGCTCCCTACCCTGGCATTTTGATTTTATTTTGGTTATATTATTATTAACTGCTTTTGCTTAGTGTGATTTCCCCTCAAATGAAATACATGGGAACAATTAACAAAATTTAGCAACTAGAGTGTAGCTAACCCCATAGACCAACAGGAGAGAAAAGAGTGCTGATCAGGAACAAATATTGGGTAGAATAATTTAAAAGTGATCCCAAGCAGACCCAAGGCTGCCATGGAAGAAGCTCACACCCACATCCAGTGCTCCCACCAAGCACAACACTCCATCTCCTCAGCAAGGAGCTCATGCTGCTTGGTCACTGCATCATCCCACCAAGGAAGAAGGACCTTAGTCTGCAGGTGGGAATTTAACCCCAGGGATGAGGGATAGGAACTTTAATCAGAGAAAACTGGAGGAGCATTGCTCTCCATCCATCCATGCCCACACAGTTATCCTTAACGCAGTCACATGCCAACACACTGACCCCCCCAACTCATTGGCTTTGGGGTCTGACAAGAAAGGCAGCTGCAGAAGTGCACTTTGTTGTTAACAAGGAAGAAAGTTTCTTCCTTGTTAGCCCCTGCTAATTAGTCTCTCATGGCTTGTTAAGAAGAATGAGCTAAGTTGACTACAAGCTGGCTGAGAAACTTTCACGGTGATTAGGAAACTTTCTTGGCAAACCCCAGAAGGTCTTTTTAAGCTGATGATTCCTGGAGGCTTGGTTGGTCCCCAAGGACCACTTCTTGCTCTGGGAGGGGGAGTAGCATCACTTGTGATGGAAATAGCTGTAACCACCTGTATGGTGAGAGCCTGGAGCTCAGGCCTGCTGGAGAGCCTTCAGGAGGGCTTTCTGTGTGGGTACAAGCTTGGTCATGCACTCTTATTAAACAAAGGGACATCCTTGTCTTCATGACATGTGCAGATAACACGGTTCCCTTGGTTCTTGCTAATGGGGTGATGTGTCTCTGCCTGCTTTTGACCCCCTCACAGAGGGAGCCGGGGAAGTTCGTTGCTTTTCTCCTCACCTTTGGACCTCCTCAAGGACACCTCACACCTTGAATTTCTTGTCATTAATTGCCTTGGGATAGATTTTCTTTTGTGTTTTTTAATTCTTACACTGCGAGGCAAGCGTTGAAGTACTCTGCATACATCCTCCATGTCTGACTGATTTTCATAAACGTGTTTTTCCTACTGTTATGAATCTAGGACTGGAGAGTAAGCACAGGAACGGGCTCACCTGGCTCTCAACATCTAAAAATTCATTGTCTAATTACGGGATCATCAGTTAGGTCCTCTGTAAAATATGTGGAAATAAGGGAATGTTTTGTCACATGCTAGGACAGATGGTTAGGATGGATGTGGTGCAACAGGAGCAGGTCTGAACATCAAAGGAACTGACCTGCTCTCTACGGTATACACATTTCAGTAGGTTCCTCTGAATTAAATTTATTCTAGTCTGGGGATCTGAACATGTAGTGGAAGTGGAAGTGCTTTAGATGTCCCCCAGAAGCCCATTTTCAGTTTATTTTCATCCCAAAGAAACCAGCTCATGTAGCTTGACCCCAGCCCACGGTGTGACCAAAAACACAGCGAGGGGAGAAAGTTGGGAGATCTTCAAACTTAAACCCTTTAAACTGCACTCTTTGACTGAACAAAGACCAGGAAAATAGAAACACACCTTTATTGATGTTGGACTTGATGATCTTAGAGGTCTCTTACAATCAAAGTTATTCTGTGAGTCTCTGATTACAAATGGAGGCAAGGAGCTCTGACTTTATCAAAATTTGAAGGAGATGAGTCTATTTCAATCCACCTAATCCCTCCTCCCACCAGTCTTAATAATATTAATAAAAAGAGCTTTATTGGTTTTTTTTCCCCTTTCAGTTGAACTAAAACTTCATAAAAGAAAAAAGATACTTTAATAACTAAGAAAACTTTTTTGCATGTTTTCCTACAAGTAGTGCTGGAATTTTTTTTGCTTAAGTTTCAGGAAAGGAGCAAGATGTGGTGAAATTCTCCAGGTCAGGTCTGGGTTTGGTTGCCTTCGTGTAGAAATCTGGTGCCACTTGCTCTGTCCTGAGGTGCCAAGGACATTGGCATGCACTTGACACTTCATATGTGGGGAGAGGGGGGAAGGAGAGGAGGTCTGTCTGCACAGTGACACCTCCTGTCCATCAGGAAGCACTTCAGGATCAGAAGAGCTTATCTCCTGCGTTGCATTCTCCTGCACCTATTGTGAAAAGCAACAAATGAAAACACAAACAAGAAAAGAGAGGCACATTTCTTGCTGTCTGCATCTTTGGGGATGTAATCCTTGGATTTCTTCTGCTAAGAAGCTGCCTGTCCCTTCAACAGTCTCTTCAGTGCCTCCTTCACCTCCCGGTTCCTCAAGCTGTAGATGAAGGGGTTCAGCATGGGCATCATCACTGTGTAAAACACAGAGACCACTTTGTCCCTCCCCAGGACGTAGGCGGAGCGGGGCCGGGTGTAAATGAAGAGGATGGAGCCATAGTAGAGGGTGATGGAGGTGAGGTGGGCGGCACAGGTGGAGAAGGCTTTTCGCTGCCCCTCGGCCGAGCGCATCTTCAGGATGGCAGCCAGGATGGAGGCGTAGGATGTGAGGATGAGGGCGGAGGGGAAGATGACGTTGAAGGTCAGGGTGAAATACAGGAGTGCCTGGTAGCTGTCTGTCACATTACAGGAGAGCTTCACCAGTGGGGGCAGGTCGCAGAAGAAGTCATCGATGACGTTGGCATCGCAAAAGCTGAGGGCAAACGTGCGGCTGGTGATGAGGGCGGAGTTGGCAAAGCCGCTGAGGTAGGAGGCAGCCACCAGCCCCATGCACAGCTTCTTGGACATGGCAGCAGAGTAGAGCAGTGGGTTGGAGATGGCCACGTACCGGTCGTAGGCCATCGCTGCCAGCAGGTAGCACTCGCTGTAGGCCAAGCCACCGGAGACCAAGAACTGAGCAGCATACCCAGCAAAGGAGATGCTCTTGTCCTCTGAGATGCAGTTTATTAGGATCTTGGGGGTGTAGACAGAGGAATACCAGAGATCCAGGAAGGACAAGTTCCCAATGAAGAAGTACATTGGGGTATGGAGCCGTGAGCTACGGCGTATCACCACGATGAGGGTGATGTTGCCCATGAGGGTGATGACATAGGCTAAGGTGAATACCATGAACAAGAGAGGCTGCAGCTCCGGGTCAGTGGTGAACCCCAGGAGGATGAAGCTTGTGACTGAACTGTGGTTCCTCTCCTCCATGGAGAGGGGAAAGGGATGCCTGGAGACACAGACTGTGATGACTATTTAATATTTGCAGTGCAGAGTCTGAGGACACAGGCTAAGAGAAGGGCTTCCATGCTGCTGGCATTCCTCTGTACCAAAACACACCACCACACACACACAGAAACCTCCAGAAGAGTCAGTTTTGTACTGAGAAGGGCTGCACTGTTCTGCTATTTAATGTCAAAGAGAGGTTTGGTGTTTGCATCACTTGGCACCACCTTGCAGGCTGCCTTTGCTGTGCACACGTGCACACACACACACACCATGCATGGTGTTACACATACGAGTAAGCACACAAGCAGTTTCTATATATAGCATCCAATGCATTAAATTCTTAATAAAACACATACAGGAGACAGGATATGAAAATCTGGGTGGGTGTGTAGGTGGATACAGGTATTTGTGTATCTCTATAGGTATTTGCTGACTGTGCATCCCCTGATTTTTGTGAATGAGAACTCTCAGTCCCAGCGTTGCATTAAGTCACTTGTACATTGAGACTCCTCAATCTGAAGTACACATGGTGAGACTGGTTCCATGAGTCTCACCAATAACAGCACTGCCTCGTTAAGTTTTCTGTTTCTCAGGAGCAAATGAATGGTTGGATGTCGTACCTACAAACAGGTGTGTCTGGGCAGACCTGGTTTCAGCACACCTGAATGCAGCAGGCACTCGGGGTGGGGGTGTCTTTGCCTCTACAGGCACACCTGCATCTACAGAAGCTGGAATTCATCTCACCTGATGATCTGATCAGTCTAAAAACTAATTATTTAAGCGCTTTTGTAGCCAATTAAAGTGACAGACTCTTCCACAGGGGGGCAGAAGGTGACTTTCCTTGCAGACCCTCTCCAGGTGCCCCTGGTGCTGGGTGCTTCTCAGAGGTGCTGCGGTAGACTCGATGATTTTCTCATCTGTCCTCACGTCTTGATTCTGATGTTTGTCACCAGGTGACACAAGGGACGGGCAGAGAGATGAGGAGACAAAGGAAAGAAAGATGAATCCCCTTGAAGATTTCTCTTCTTGGCTATCCGTGACACCGTACCCCTTGTTGACCCTTTTTGCCCAGAAATACTTACTCATGGTCTTGTCCAGCAAGCGCTGACGGGATCACAAGTTTAGAGATAACGAGAACAAAGCGTGATGGAGCTCTCTGCATGACACCCCCACCAGCTCACCTCACAGGGCAGAGCAAGCAGGTATGTCCTCCCCTCTCCCAGCAGCCCCTGTGGCGTGTGGCTGGGGATATTTATCCATCACCTCGTTCTGTGTTCCCTTGAGGACCCGATCCCTGAAGTGCATAGCTCAGTTATTCGCTGTGTCCTCTGCATGGAACAAAACATTTCTGCATGGTTGTGCATCCCCCAGAGATCCCCCGAGCTACTCCCTGCACCCCAGAATGAGAATTGTCAGAGCTTTCATGGTTTTCCATGTTATGTGAACCTTTAGGTCCCTGTCTTCATTATTTTTACCCCTACAGCTGCAGAACAAAGGTGCAATCTCAAGAACACCCAGGTTATTTGCATTTAGTTGGTTATATCTCTTTTTACCAGCCTGAATCTGGGAGGATCCAAGAACTCCTCTGAGGAGCCTCCCCAGAGCATCCTTCACCTCTGTGTTCCTCAGGCTGTGGATCAGGGGGCTCAGTGTGGGGATCACCAGGGTGTAGACAATAGACACCACGTTTTCCTGGTCCAGGGAGTAACTTGAACTCTGCAGTCCATGGGGAGAAGTGGGAACTTTTAGGCAATATTCAGATAAGCTATTCAGGATGTTTACTTTGGAGCAAGATTAATGGCTTCCTAGAGTTCCTGGCAACAAGGTGGAGAAGGGTCAGATGAAGTCTATACCTGTAGATGACAACATTCAGCTAAATCATGCTCAGACTCAACAGCCAGTATGCAAAATGAGGTAGCTATAAATAAGCTGGAAAAGAAAAAAAAAAAAAATCACACCACAACCCCATAATTAGCTCAAAAAATATTGTTTCTAGTTATTTCAGGACTTTCTTTCTGGACTCCTGCAGGCTGGGATGCGTGATGAGAAATCCAGGGGACTGGCTGTGGTGATGAGCACCAGACCATGCACCACGTGCTAAGACCACTAAACAATTCATTGCACGCCTTAACATTTATATATTCATTTTTTCCCCCTGAGCGACTCAAGGCTCATCAAGTCGGTGTTGAAATTGTATAGATTTTGGTGGAATGAAATTAAACTTCAAGCAAGTTTATGAGTGTATTTTGAGGAAGATGTGCACTGCTGTTAACCCATGGTTAACCAGACCAAACTAAGATCTGCTTCAGCAAAGACTTGTGCATTAGTACAGGTGTCTTCTCCCCTTCTCAGGACAAATTTTGGGGAGCTAGAGACTAAAAACTGCCAGGTATCTCCGGGAAAAAAATCCACAGAGACTCTCAATAGTGCTTTTTGTCTGGTAGGTTTTGCTTTCTGCATTCCTTTAAACTCAAATTCATTAGAGGATTTTTTGGCAATGTTGCACTCTTGAGCACAGGTTGAGATTTTATGTATTTCCAGAGTGACTAAGGCTTAATGAACAGAATAAGGACAGAGAGTAAAAACAATAATGCAGCCCCAATCTGACAGACTTAATAGTCTTAATACACTCCAGGTGTAATTCCATCTGTCCCATCACTTAAGTAAATGGCACTTAAGATGAATGTAAAACACCACTTAAAATGAATGGGAAGCCCTTTGGATGCTATCACCAGGCAGAAATTCTCCTTAACACTGGGTGGGCTCATGTAAAGGTGCAGCTTGAGATCCTGCCTCCCATCAGCTTTTTCACTTTTTAAGTCAGAAACAAATGCATTGTATCTTTTTAAGCCTTTTATCTTACTTTTTGGGGCATGAAAATGTTAAAGTACACTTACTCTTCTAAAATGTCCCCCCCCCCCCGCCCTCAGCAGCTTAACTCTAATAAATAACTCACAGGTAACAGTGAGGAGTTTTACTGGAGTTTAAGGATAAAGTCAATAATCTTGAGAGAAAAATACGTATTTGTACATAGTGAAAAAAAGTTATAAATCAATAAAACTATGATTCATGTTTCTTGTGAGAAAGAGAAGCCTGGAGTAATTCAGGGTTATTTCTTCCTACAGGCTTTACAGGTGATTGTAAAGCATTCTTTCGAAGAAGATGTGCTTGTTGGGTCTAAATACTGTAATTCACCGTTGTGCAGAAACTGTGGAAGAACCTACATAAAATTGTGAGGATTAGGGGAAAAATCCAATAGTTTTAACGCATCACAGGGTTTCTCACATGAGATAAACCATTCACTTCCTAGGTGACACAGGTCTTTTATGTTGACAGTGGTTTAACATCCTTCTCCTGCACTTCACCAGAGCATCCTTCACCTCCCTGTTCCTCAGGCTGTAGATGAATGGATTGAGCATGGGGGTGACCACAGTGTAGAAGATGGAGGCCACCTTATCCAGGCTGCTGTGGCTAGACATGGGTTGTAGGCACATGAAGAATATCGTCCCGTAGAATAAAGAAACAGCTGTCAAATGGGAGGCACAGATGCTGAAGGCTCTGGACCTGCTCCGTGCTGAGAGCATCCTCAGGACCACCAATGGGCATTTTCAGGCAGTGATTAATTATCCCAGGGTGAACTAATAGGCCTTAATGGCTCTGATCAGTCTCACCTGGGGCCTCCACCCCACCCTCTGCCCTATTTAAGCTCAGCCCAGGAGGGTTGTTCCTCTCTTGGGTTGTGCTAGAGGAGTGCTGGCTTTCATCCTAGCACTAGGGGCACACACCTATGGATCCACACCTTTGCTGGACCCAGCCCTGGCTGGGGGATTGACCTGGACCTGCCTCATCATCCCCTGTTCCTTAGGCAGCCCTGAGCCATCCCTCTTTTGAAGGGAAGGTGATGGCAAGGCTCATCCCTATAAAAACAACACATCTGTGAGATTTCTGCTGAGGGCTTGGACCATTTTCTTCTCAGCTGTCCCTGGTCTGAGCCTACTTGTGGTCACCCCTTCCCACACTTTGGACATCAGGCAGTGGGCTACACCCCTAACAAGTGCTGTACCTCTTCCAGCTGTGAGATGAGATCTACAGATTTAAGGTGAACTTCAGTGCTTCCAGGTAAGTAAATCCCACCTGAGGATCAAATCTGATTCAAATATGAACTGCTAGCCATACAGTGACCCTCTCCATGCTGCCAGTTTAACCTAAAAACATGGCATTCTATCACTTAAAGGGAAAAATCAGCTATGCTTAAAGAAACTGTGAACTGTGAACTCCTGAAAATGCCCCAGACACTGAAAGCAGCTGCTGTCTATTGAGTGTGTTGAGCTGAGTTGAATTACACTGGAATTACCATGAATATGTGGTCAATTTTCTGGTAGGCAGAAAAGAAGTTTGCAGAAAGCACTGGATTAGCCCCATTTCTTTTCACATTAGTCTGTGGTGAGATGGGTTTGATCTTGCAATAGAGGTGGAGCAGCAGAATGACTCAGTTCTCTGCAAAAGCGAAGGGAAAATGGGCAGCTGAGGTGTTCCTGGAAATATCTGGAGTGCAGTAAGAAGGTTCCATGGACTGTCCTGTCCATCATGTTCTGACAAGTGGGTCCTCTGTGGACCTCCCTGCTCTTAACCATCAGTAGCCTGGAGGCTTGGGTCAGCCTTCATCTCCTGTAATCCCAAACCTCTGCTCCAGGCATCCAGCCAGAGCTAATTACGAGAGTCTAAGCTGGTAGCAAGAGGTGTTTAAGTTATTTGGAGCAAATTGCCCTTTGGCTGCATCTTTTCACCTCCCCCTTGGTTTTCAGAGAGGCTTGTGAAGAATAACTTGTGCTCCTTTGGATCTCTATGTTTTCTGTCCCTTGAGGCTGCCAAGTGTTGTAAAAGGTTATTGATATTTGTAGCAATAATTAGCACAGGATTTTTCACCCTCCTGTGCACAGAGCTAAGCCTTTATTAGTCTGGACTGTGGTGAGTCTCACGGATTCTCATTAAGGAGCCAGATTCACTGTTAGAGACCTGAAGTGTAGCCAAAGCCATGGCAAACTTGCTCCCTGAGGAGGAATGCCCATTGCCTGCAAAGCCCTGCAGATGCACATATAAAAGCAATCTGTTGCTGCAAGTGAAGAGCTTCATCAGATGAAAATATGCAGGAGGCTCTCAAATGCTCCAGAGTGACATTCTTCCTTCTGTGCAAGCTTGGAGGATGGCTTCAAGGGTTTGTCCCCCAGATATCCTGGGACTGTAGTGTGATCCAAAGTGGAAGAGACCTTGCAGTTGGTAAGAGGAGGTGATTCCCATCCACAGGTCCAGGTGAGCTCTGCTTGGACTGCCCTGCCCCAAATCACTGCAGCAGTGTTACCACTGAGGAAGCTGCTCTGATTTACACCAGCTACAGGTTTGCTCCTCTCTTGGTTAAAGAAGAGGAAATATTTCTGTTGGGGTGCACTCTAGTATTTTGAATTCAAAAGATGAGAAATCATGGTGTGTATGGTATATGTAAGGAGCCTGGCAGAAGAGAGGAGGACACTCACAGAAAGATTAACCCACCCACTGACCCTGAAATGAAATGATATTCACTTTTTAGAAGTAAAGAATATTTCTGTGAAGAAATACTCTGCTGATGGAGAATGGTTCCTCAATGAATCTTCTAATCCTGGCGCTCATCTGGTGGGGTAAGACTTTGACTCTCATCTTTAATCCTGTAAAGACTGAATTGTTTTATTCTGAACCTTCATGTTACCAGGGACAGAGACCTGTATTTCACCTTTCCATTATGGTGAGCAGCTTAACCAGGTGCCCAAACTTCGCCAACTGGAGCTGAGTTTGGCTCAGCACTGCTCTGTGGTCTCACCCATGGTGTTGGCTCCTCTTCCAGCTGAAGGGAGAGGCAATGATTTCCCAGCCTGGCTCTTTTTTCCCACTGACCATTCCCCTCCCTCACAGCCATGCTCTCAGCCATACTTCATTTTCACCCAGAAATGATGTGCAATTAGCAGTCAGACACTGCTCTTGGTGCACACTGTGAAGGGAGAGCACCAGGTATGACTTAACACTCCAGAACAGCATCCTGGGTCCCACTTCTGCCTGGGCTTAGTCAGTGGTTCATGCTCATAAACACTCACAGCTATCACCTCCTGACACTTAAATCAGGTTTCACATCCCAGTCCACTTTGGGGAAATACAAGGCATGATTAAAGTCATCAGCACATCGTGGAGGTTTGTGGTGGCTGCATCGTCAGTGGGGACACGATGGGCTTGATTATTGGAAGGCTGAGTCATCATTGGTTAAAGCCACATAAACTCTTTATACAGGGGACCCTAACACCACGGGTACTGCCTTCGCTCTGAACAACATGGGGAAATCAAGGCAGATTTTATGGTGTTTAATTTCTTAATTGTATGTTCTCTAAATTGTGCCAAGGAAATGTTTGATGCTTCACAACCAAATTTTACTCATGGTCTCCCTGGCTTCATCTCCCCAAGGTTTTTGAGGCTGATATTAAATGCCTCACGTCCTGAGTGAGCTTTAGGATCACGCAACACCCCCTTCCCCTTTCCCTTCCTATTTCCTGATAAATTAATGACTGTTTTTATTCTTCACTGTATTGTCATTCCCAAAGCCACCAAAGGAAAGCGATGGCATTTTTACTGTTTCTCCAAGCTATTACAATTATAGCCAGAAGCTGCTGCCAAAGTCTGAGCTGTCCTGTTCTGAGTGCCTTATGGTGATCAGTTGGAAATGGAGAGGAAGGGAAACCAAGGTGGAGAAAAACTTAACCACAGGAGGCCAAGGGCAGAGCTGATGATTTTGTCTGTGTGACCTCTATCCATCGATCTCATTGAACTGTAGGCACCAAAATGGGGTTCTGAGATACAAATGCCCAGTTAGGAAAATGAGAGGCCTCTGCAGTGACTTGCTGCAGGTGGGGAAGGTGTTTGGGAAAGCTGGGATGTTCTCTCTTTGGAAGGGATCTCCTTCCTTGCACTGTAAAGGAGGAGAAGCTCAGAGCAGATGGCTACAGTGCAGTCCATCCTGCTCCAGCTCCTGAGAAATGGTCCAGGTGCCCTGGCTGCACATCAGGTTATCCCAGTTCAGTTCAAATAAATGAAGTCATGGTTTCCACTGTCCTGTTTTTTCAGGCTCTCTCCTTCCTTGGTCCACATGACGCCCTGAATGGCAGGGCAGAATCGCACCTCGGTGGCGGAGTTTGTTCTCGAGGGCCTGAGTGACCACGTGGAGATGAAGGCAGCCCTCTTTGTGCTGTTCCTGCTCATCTACACCATCACCCTGCTGGGCAACGTGGGAATAATCGTAGTCATCCGAGGTGACCCACGGCTCCACACGTCCATGTACTTCTTCCTCGGCAGCCTCTCTGTTGTTGACATCTGCTTCTCCTCTGTGATTGCCCCCAGGACCTTGGTGAACTTCTTATCGGAGAGGAAGACCATTTCCTTCGTTGGCTGCATGGGCCAAGCCGCCTTCTACATCGTCTTTGTGACAGCTGAGTGTTTCCTGCTGGCTGTCATGGCATACGACCGGTATGTGGCCATCTGTAACCCCCTGTACTATTCCTCTGTTATGACTCGGAGGCTCTGCATGTGGCTGGTGGTGGGGTCCTACATCGGGGGTGTCCTGAACTCCATCATACAGATGACCTTCATCACCAGGCTGCCCTTCTGCAACTCCAACGTCATCAACCACTTCTTCTGCGACGTTCCTCCCCTCCTGGCTCTGTCCTGTGCCAGCACCTACATCAATGAGATGATCCTCTTCTCCTTGGCCGGCGTCATTGAGCTCAGCACCATCTCCACCATCCTGGTCTCCTACATCTTCATCTCCTTTGCCATCCTGAGGATCCGTTCAGCTGAAGGCAGGCAAAAAGCCTTCTCTACTTGCGT
The DNA here is from genome assembly GCA_028020825.1 of Podargus strigoides. Classification (NCBI taxonomy): domain Eukaryota; kingdom Metazoa; phylum Chordata; class Aves; order Caprimulgiformes; family Podargidae; genus Podargus; species Podargus strigoides. The sequence goes on along the minus strand of CM051633.1, from coordinate 17,401,097 downwards.
GTCCCACCTGACAGCAGTGAGCATGTTGTATGGGACAACAATCTTCATGTATTTACGCCCCAGCTCTAGTTACTCCCTGAACACCGACAAAGTGGTCTCGGTCTTCTACACGGTGGTCATCCCGATGCTGAACCCCCTCATCTACAGCCTGAGGAACCGGGAGGTGAAGGATGCCGTGAGGAGAACAGCAGAAAGGATCACAGTCAGGCTCTGAACCCTCCTCAGTAAAATCTGATAGGGGATTTCTCTGAGGCTGTGGAGCCTCCACCCACGGTGAGATTCAGACGTTGCCTGGATGAGGCCACGAGCAACCTGATGTGGTTGTGAAGTCAGCCCTGCTTGGAGTGGGATGTAGAATAATTTTTGATTATTAGAATTTTTGATTATTTAGAAAGGACATCTAGGAGGTCTTTGGTCCTACAAATGGCAAGTATTACCATATATATGTATATATATAAAAAAATACAATATTAAGTGTGTTATACTATATATTTATATATAATGCAATATATTCTTGAATTAAATGTGTCTGACAACACACCTATGTTAGTGATTTTTAGCTGTAATGCCTGCTCAGTAAATGAAGGGACATGGGACATGGCATTGTTGGTTTTACTAGAAAAATGTCTATACCAGAGAAATGCTAAATAATTTCATGGGTGGCATTGGGCACTCAGGTGTCAGTGATTTATGGGCTGGGCCTGGGAGGAAGCTCCTGTGGAAAGCTCTTCCTAGGAAGGATGGAAACACAAGACCTAATGGATAAACTTGGAAGTTTTAATGCAGTTGGGGTCGTGTGTTATAAATTCCTAAATAGATCTGTCTTAGAAACCAGGCTGCTGAGTTAAATTGCAGGGTTAAAATGATCTTTGTCACTTCTTTTTAGGCAAAAACACACCTTTCTCCTTTCATTTTTTTCCCCCTCGCAATTTCTGCCTTTCAAAGTCTTGAAACAAAACTCTAATTAGTTTTCTAATTGATACCCACAGCGCTTTGTTAAAAACAAAGACAATACTATTATCAGTAGAGTTTGCATCCAGAGATTTGCACTTTGGTGCGAGGCAGCAGGGAAATGGAGTTAAAATTAAAAAGAGGAGAAAAAAACCCCAACAAAACCCACACCAAACCACAACATCCTGAAACAACAACAAAAAATTGGGTGTAATTAAAAAACCCAAACAGATTTTATTTCTCATGAAGTCCTGCCAAAAATTGCAGCTCCTGAACAGAAACTTGTGGTTGCTGTGGGAATGCAGTGCCACCAGTGGGAGCTGTAACCATGCTTTTCCCCCCCCAACCCCAAAAAACTTCTCTATTTCTTTAGCATTTCAAAGGTCGGAGATGTCCCTGATAACATCAACTTAACGAGCTCCTCTGGGAGGGGATGGGGAGAGGGTCCTCAGGGAGGGAGGAGGCTTGGCTGGGTCCTGGGTGAGGGTTTTCCACCTGTGGTCACTTGGTGTGAGCTGTAGAGTCAACAGTGGGGAAAATACTCTCTTAACACAGTGGAAAATAACCCAAACAATGATGTGACCCTGGGTGGCACCTAAAACTGATTTTTTTAATTATTATTATTATTTTTTTATTATTTTTTGATGCTGAAGTTACCAGCCTGAAGCTGACTCTTACTCTTCAGGGCAAATCATGACAGTGTACAAATGTGTTTGTTCTTTAGATGCCCTTTTCCTTCTCCAAAGTTGCATTTCATCCACTTCTGAATAAAATCCACACTTTTTTTTATCTGTGATTGACTGACTTCTGTTCTTTCTATGTACCATAGTGCTCTGTCTGCCCCAAGAGATGTGAAATGGCCTTTCAGGTATTCAAAGGGAGCGCTGGAGGGGGGAAAATGCTAAAGAAGTGGCTGGAAAAATACTGATGAGGATTTCTTAACCGTCATCACCATCTGTTGGGCATTGTTGGAAATATCTGCTCCTTTCTATGCGAGATGAAAACTTATTTTTCTAGTAAGCCTTGAGTAGTTAAGTGGCTCATCCTTGTTCAGGAAGCAGAGAAATAGCAAGGCCATCATTTCACCTCTACAGTTAACTGATCCCCTTTAGATCGTTCCTTTGCTCACATCAGCTCTTAAAAACAACCAAGCAGTGTTGGATGTTTAAACAAGTTGATGCTTTAAATTGCCTTTTTTTTTCCCCCTAATGTAATTTTTGGGTGAGGCTTCAGGTTATCTGAAATCTAGATTATCAAATTCACTCTGTCCTACGAGTAATTTTTCTCTCAAATAGTCTTGGCCAACAATACACAACCTGAAGTGATGATTCCTGGTGTTTTAAATTACCTCCTACATCAATTGTTTCCCATAGGTCTACAGAGCACTCTCCAAAAGGGTCCCTACAGCGTGGTTTTACTCCTGACTGGCTTTTATGATAAAGGTAAGTGAAAATACATAGAGATGGATTTAATTTTCTGTTGTTCACTTATGTAAATCATGTCCATCACTACCTCAATAGTCCCAGGTGAGCAGCTGCCTGCAGTGCTCTCCGATGCTGAATAAAAGGGATGAGGTTGCCTATAGAGTTCCCTGGTTCCTGGGTCAGCATGGTGGATCCATCCTGGTGAAGGGAAGAAACTCACCCTTTGCTATGAAGTGCTGAGTGATCAGTGGATAAAACTGGGGTCATTCCCTATGTTTGGGGTTTTTTTTGAATAGGTGAAGAGGTGACTCTTGTTCTTTCCTGGAAGGAACTACAGTAGGTGCAGCCCCCTCTCATCTTTGGCAGCAAAGTATAGGAAGTTTCTGGTTGAAGAATAAAGGTAGATACATCAAAATGAAAATTAAGCTTTGTTTTTTGGTTGTTTTTTTTTGACTCTATCTTGACCTGGCAGCAGAGGGCCTCAGGACCCCCCTAGGCTTGGCAGGGGCTGTGTCTTGCTTGGTCTGACAGCTCCCTGGAGGTTAGGATGTTATTCCCTGACTTGTTTTACCCCCAGCACTGTGATACTGCAAAGGGCAAAGCTCTGGATGCCTGGTGTGCTCTATGTGTGAGGATAAGGTCCACCATTTAAGAGAACTAATCTCTCTTTGCTCAGCTGTAGGGTTTTGGCTATGGATGGTCTTTCTCCTACCTGTGACATAACGAGTTAAATGGTGGAAAGCACTCACAATAGCTGCTTGGTGAGTCCTTATTGAAAGTTCTTGGGCTGCCTTGCCCAAGAGATGCAAGATCTTCCCAAATTTGCATGGGTGAGCAGGTGTCACAAATGAAGATCCTTTCCCTGGGAGGACAAGGATAAATATCCAATGGTTTGCTGGGAGTTATTTAGCAGAGCGTGGACCAACCACCTGGCTGGCAGCATGAATAACACCTAATCCTAGGCAGCAAGGTATGGGGCTTTAATTTAATTTATCTCCATTCCAGTCAGAGTCTTCAAGCCGCAGGGAGATGCGATCCGTGGCGGGGAGTTGTCGTGCGTGGCACAAGCTGCAGCCTTATGGACATCCCAGGTTTCATATCTACATCTTGGATTGCTTCATGTGAAGCAGTTGGCTTGTCGAGTAAGAAAAAGTGAGGGTGAGCTTTAGTTAATTGTGAAATCCAGGTCAATTCTCCGATGGCAGTAGGTGTCTGCATCCAGGCAGGTGGATGCTGCCTCTGGGGGAGGCTTCAGAGCTCCAGACCCAAACAGCTCGATTTTCATTATTTACAACTCATCCTCCAGCGCCGTGAGGATGTCTTAGATGCTGCTTTGCCTCCGGCATCTCTGCGTGGGCAGTGAAAAGCGGCTCTAAATCCCCGTTAATAACACCAGGAGAGCGGACGTGCTGCTCGCAGGACACCTGAACTGGGATGTCTGGGGCTGGAGCTGAACCTCAGCCCTTCAGCAAAGGGCCATCAAATAATCATGACTGTGAAGTTTGGCTCTGTCAGACGCCGGGCAGTGTGAGCTCTTGCTTTGCTCTCTGGTGTGACTCTGTCAAGCCATGATTAATGTTATCCAGGAAAAATCAATGTTTATTTATCCTGTCTGTCGTGGAGTGTGATTTTAGGAGCAGCTGATCTCTCCCTGGTGAGCAGAGAGAGCAGGACTGAATTTAGCTTTTAACTCCAAGTTAGGCATAACATCTAAAGCAAAAAGTGAGGAGAGACAAATCCTGGCTCTTATTCCTACACGAGGAAATACCTGCATCCTGCAGTGGCCAGTTGGCACTAAGGAAAGTTGTGTTTCCCAGTGCTTTCACCTAGAAGTGGTCTTTCTGGGACACAGGGAACAGATACTTATCCCTCAGGTACTCACACAGGACTGGGAGCACTCAGAAGATGGGAAATAATTCCATTTTCCCAGCAGTTATTGAGAAAATAATGGACTTCCATGTGTATAGGGGCTTGAGAGAAAGCCCTGTGATTTAGTTATGCTTTATTCTGCTGTGGTATTGCCCTCCTTCCTTGCCTTAAAATCCCAGTTTCCAAGAGTGCTGCTGGTGGTTGTCTGCACCCATCTAAGGCTGAATGGGGAGACTTTCCATCAACACCTTTGAGGTTTTCCTCTCTCAAAGAGAATTGACCTCCTATTGACTTAACAGCTTGATAGATAAAAATCAACACTTAACATTATTGACAGGTGCTATTAAACCTTTCCACTTGAAAGACATAAAGCAGCAGAACTGCTTGTATATTCAAGATGGTTGAAGATAATTTATACACTTGCATCCGAGTTCATTCTGCTGGGCTTCACAACCCGAGAAGACCTGCAGGTGGCGTGCTTTGCCTTATTCCTGGCTGTCTACGTGGTCACTCTAGTAGGAAATGTGGGATTAGTTATATTAGTCAGAATAGATTTGAGCCTACACACTCCCATGTACTTCTTCCTTAGCCACCTCTCCCTCCTGGATGTCTGCTACTCCTCCACCATCATTCCCCAAACCTTGCTGTATTTTTTAGTGGAGAAGAAGGTCATTTCCTTTGTGAAGTGTGCTGCTCAGCTCTTCTGCTTTGCCACTTGTGCCACCGCTGAGTGCTATGTGCTGGCTGCCATGGCTTACGATCGCTACGTGGCCATTTGTAACCCCCTGCTCTACTCCGTGGTCATGTCCCAGAGGCTCTGTGTTGGGATGTTGGTTGGTGCCTACTTAGCTGGTGTGATCAGCTCCATTGTACACACAGTTTCCATATTTTGTCTCCCATTCTGCCCATCCAAGAGGATCAATCATTTCTTCTGCGATGGACCACCGCTGCTAGCCCTCTCCTGCTCCAACACCCATGTCAACGAGGCGATGGTTTCTGCCGTGGCGGGGTTCAACACGTTAACCACCATGGTCTTCATTCTAGCCTCCTACTTGTTGATCCTCTCCACCGTCTTGCAGATGCGCTCTGTGGCCAGCTGGCGCAAAGCCTTCTCCACTTGTGCCTCCCACTTGGTCTCCATCGCTTTGTACTACGGCAGCTCCTTCTTCATGTACCTGCGCCCCAGCTCCAGGCACTCCTTGGAGCATGACAAGGTGGTGTCCCTGCTGTACTCCGTCGCAGTCCCCGTGTTGAACCCGTTCATCTACAGCCTGAGAAACACAGACATGAAGAAGGCCATGAGAAGAGCAAAAGGTAGAGTCCTCTCCTTATCCATCCGTGGTTCCTGGTCAGCTGAGAGGAGAGGGCTACCCTTGCATGGTAAGGAGGGTTAGATATGGTACCTTCACGAAGCAGGGACTAAAGGCACCTGGAAAACATATTTCTCCTTGAACCAAGGCTATGCACTGCACTAGGAGGGATGGGACTTCCCCTGACTGTAGCCTGAGTCCTGACAGTGACCATGTATCAGGCAGAAAGTTATTATCCAAAGTAAATGTCATTTAAATATGGCTTAAAATAAATGTTATTTATTATTTATATATTTTTAAAAAATTAATAATCAACTTCATTTCCAGCTTCAGAGAGCAAAAGGGAGAATGCAGGTGGTGGCTTTGTCCTGCCAACATCAAACCAGCCAGTGTCTGAACTCTCATGTTTTATATCAACAAATGTCCTCTGGTGATGTTCCTGGTATTACAGGGTGTTAGGTTATTTTTTCCCCTCTATATGTTGCTTTTCCCACTTCACAAACCTTGCTTTAAGCCCAGTACCAAATGGGGAAGGAAGACATTAAAAAAACACAGGGAAATCCTTTTCTACCCACCTCCAAGGCATCTCCAGGGCTGAGAGAAAACCAAATCTACACTAAAAACATCCAAAGCCATGGATGTTGCATCCCCACATCTTGCTTCCCTACACTTTCATAGCTTGGTATTCTTCTCCATCTGTCCCATCCTTTGTGTTTTCCATATATCTTGGACAACATTACCATTTAGTATTTGTATGAAGGTTTTATAATGTCTCTTTATCCAGCAGAAGCTTTTGGGAAACATTGGCACTAAAACTGGTAAATCTGAGTTAATTCTCTTAGATCTTCAAAGCAGCAGTGTGATGCTGTTGGGTGTGCTGGGCAGACACCAGTAAAGAGCATGGAAATCAATATATCTACTGGAGAGGACTCCCCATGGCCACGCTCAAACCATCCCTACAGCGGAGGCTCTGTTAGGTTTGGTTTCAGCATCCTTCAGTGCAGCAGTAGCTCATCAATCAAATCTCCTGGTTGGTAGTAAGGGGCTTTTGTTTTTTTCTTTTCCAATTTATTTTGCAATAAATGGACTTGGACTTGTCTTTCTGCAAGCCCAGGTGGTGGCACGGGCAGGTCCCTGCGGTAGAGCCGGTCTGGAGGTGGTGGTGCAGCCAGAAAAGTTTTGGGGAGCGGGGAATTGAAAGGATTTTTTGCTGAGCAGATCAAAATAATTATCAGCTGGAGGAAGGTCCTGAGGGAGAGCGGCTTGCACAGACATCTGAGGCACCACTTCACCAGGATAAAACCCATCTGCCAGCCAGCCTGGGCCATCTGCTCCCGAGCATCTCCCCTCCAACGTGGCTCCCACCCATCTGATGGGCTTCTTCGGAGCCATGGCTACCACCACCTCTCCTCTCCACCGAGCAGGTAACGAAGGGTTTGGCATCCCCACCTCGGGGCCGTGCTGCCTCTCCCGTGCTCAAAAGGGGGTTTGAAGTGCTGGTGGCAGAAGGTGGCTCAGCCCGGTGCTTTGCTGCTCTCTGTGGTCCCCCAGCCCGTCACACACCTCACACTTTGCTGTGATCAATCTCTCTAGCTGTCTGTGTACTTCATACTGCAAAAACCACACCAGCACCTGAAAAACGTACACCAGCCCCTCTTTGTGGCAGCTGGACTTGGGGTAATCAGTTACAAGGAGCAGACTTTATTTTTTAATTTCATGTCACAGTAGTTGGGTTTTTTTAAAAAAAATATTCTGCATTCAAATGATCAATTGGGAAACCTAAAAAAATATTTAAAAACAAAGAGCCTAACTAATGCTTTATGGGTTAAACCCTGATGTTTCCATGGTACTTCTCTCTTAGGGATTTATTTCACTGATTGTTTGATTTCTATGCAAATTCATTCAACTTGTAGAAAGGATGGATAGAGAAAACCTCACTGTTTTATCTGGCTTCATCCTCTTGGGCTTCTCTGATATCCCAGAGCTCCAACCCACCATCTTCACCATTTTCCTCTCCCTGTACGTTTTCATGGTGCTGGGGAACCTGACGATGATCCTGCTAAGCACTGCCGACCCCCAGCTCCACACCCCCATGTATTTCTTCCTGACCCATTTATCTGTCATAGATTTTTGCCTTTCCTCTGCTATCATCCCAAAAGCACTGGAGACCTTCCTGCTGGGGAGGAGCCACATCTCCTTTTTGGGTTGCTTTGCCCAAATATTTTTTTTCACTGCTCTCCTCATCTGTGAGTGTTTCCTCCTGGGGGTGATGGCTTACGACCGGTACGTGGCTGTGTGCGAGCCGCTGCTTTACACCACCACCATGTCCAGGGCACGTTGTTATGGCACGATGGGGCTGGTGTACACCGTGGGCTTCCTCACCTCCCTGGTGCACACTGTCCTGGTGGGGGAGTTGTCCTTCTGCCAGGCCAGGAGCATCAACCACTTCTTCTGCGAGCTGCCCACCCTCCTGCAGCTCTCCTGCTCTGACACCCGTGCAAACAAGGTCCTGCAGGCTTCCAACGCTGGGCTTAACGCCGTGGGCTCTGTCCTGATGATCCTGGTGTCCTACACCTACATCCTCCACGCCATCCTGCGTGTCTCTTTGGCCAGCAGGAGGATGAAAGCTTTCTCTACCTGCGCCTCTCACCTGGCTGCCATCACTGTCTTCTACGTGCCAGGGACACTCACCTACGTCCAGCCTCGCAAGGCGTCCTCGGGGCAGCAAGCAAAGCTGGTGTCGGCGTGTTACATCATCCTCTCCCCCACCCTCAACCCCCTCATCTACAGCCTGAGGAACAAGGAGGTGAAGGGGGCCCTGAGGAGGCTGTGGGTGCGAAAGCTGGTGCCGCATCTGCCCAGGCTTTGAGAAGGCATCTGCTGTTCTGTGGTACTTTGGAGGTCCAAAGGAGTATGCACTATGGGTCATTATGGTCTGGTTACAGAGAAGGTCACACAGGGGATGGAGGACTATCATAACCAATCGATCTCTTCAAACAGCCTCAGTTTATTTTAACTGTGGCATGAGCCTTCCATAATTAATCAAAATAATGATCAGTGCTTTCCTAGCAAAACTGAAATGAGACCACCATGTTTTGTGTCTAAATGGTGCAAAATGGAAATACTGCCCACAGAAAGGATGCTCAAATTGGAGGTAGACAATTATTAATATTTTCTTTGCTTGATAATAATTTTTTACAAATGAGCATAAAGAACTGGGGATCTGTTAAAGTCAGTGACATATGGAGAGCTGCAGTGTGGCCAAGATGCTCTGAATTTTTCCAGGAGCACTCTTAGATCTGCTCTCACAAAGGCTTTGCTGAGAGAGGCATCAGCAAGGGCCCCTTTGCAAAGGCTGCAGCTGTCTGTAGAGGCTGAGAAGGTTTGCAGGATACTGCCAGAGGGGATCCTGACAAGAGGGGTGACCTGGCGATGGAACCTGACCACCCAGGTGAAGGTCCAGCTGTGACCTCTGATGCAATTTCTGATCAAAAGCTAGGAGAGCCACAAGAAACCACGGTGTTGGCTCTGGTGACACACGTTAGCACGTTGCCAGAAGTGTGTCCCAACCAAAATCTTCTTGGGACATGTTGTTTTTACTAATCTTTTCCTTTTTTGGATGATCAGTAACAGGTCCAGGCTTGCCAGGTGTGGTACTGTGACTGAGTTATGACTTCTATATGTCACTGCATGGCTGAAGTGAAGATGCTCTCTACAACCACCTGAAAAGAGGTAGTAGCAAGGCAGGGGTTGGTCTCTTCTCCCAGGTAACAGTGACAGGATAAGGGGTGATGGCCTCAGGTTGTGCCAGGGGAGGGGTAGATTGGATATTAGGAGAAATTTCTTCCCTGGAAGGGTTCCCCAGCACTGGCCCAGGCTGCCCAGGGCAGTGGGGGAGTCCCCATCCCTGGAGGGATTTCAGAGCCGTGGAGATGTGGTGCTGAGGGACATGGGGCAGTGGGGACTGGGCACTGCTGGGTTAATGGTTGGACTTGATTATTTTAGAGGTCTCTTCCAGCTAAGGCTGTTCTGTGATTCCATGCTCTAAAGAAAACAGTCAACAAAGGTTTTTTAACATATAATTGCACCTCTTATGTTTAATGAGCTATATAATTTCTGGAAGAACGTGCAGCTTGTGTAATGACAACACGAATAAATGTTTATGTTTGAAAATAAGCATCTTTGTAACCTGTGGTCTTCCTAAAAGAACTGTCACGAATGCAATGGCAACCAGGTAAAACCAGCTTTAAACTGGCATGAGGTGAAATGCTATGAAGCTTTTAATTGAAGTCACTGATGGAGTTTCCATGAAAAATAGAGGAGTTTGGAGAACTTCCTCGAGAGATGGAGAATGTGACCTCTGAAGTGCCCCATTCTGTGCGACTCAGGAGGAGGGATGAGAATCGTTACACACAGCAAAGGAGCTCCTTGCTCCTTTCTGCTCCATCCTTCCATCCTCAGTGCACAGAGGGGGATGGATATGGTGCTGTAGCTGTATCCTCTCTCTCTGAGCCATGAGGGAGTGTAATCACCATGATTTCCATGGCCAGCATCAGCTGGGACCCCCACCCACACCCTCTGCCCAGGGCTTGGGGCACTATTTAAGCTCAGCCCTGGGTCTTTGACCATTTTCAGAGTTGTGCTTGGTCCTGGTTTGCTCTTCAGCTTTCCTGGCTTGAATTTGGCTCTTGGTTTCCCCTGGGCTATGGATGGGAGTTGCTGCTGTACTCAGGCACTGTGGGACCATGCCCTTTGTCATGGCCACCTTCAGCTCCCAGTTTGCCTTCCCTTAGCTGGTCCTCACTGCTCCCCGAGCCCCCTCACACTGCACAAATAGTGTGAGCAAGCCTTAATGCGAGATGAGACCCTCTAATGTCCAAGCTATGGATGAAACAAGCTCTAATGAAAGGTAAGTGTTATAAAGATCTCCCCCCACACCTTTTTCTGTGCCTGTCCCTTAAGAAAAGTGGCCCCTGCCCAGCTGCATGCTCTGGGGGGGTTTGTTACTCTTTATTAGGTATCCACAATGTAGAATCTTACATCTGTGCAAAATAAAAGTTGGGTTATTGGTATAACAATACAGTGAGTGGGCTTAGGTCAGGATTGCTATGGGCATCTAAAAGAAATCATGCTAGGAGAAATTATCTTTCATTTTAACTATTAAAAAAACCCTGTGTCTGGGCTAACTCAAATGCAGCTGTGTGCAAATTAACATTAAGTGACAGATGGCCCCCCCTCTTTTCTCTCTGGGGACCTGGTGTCCCAGCTCTGATGGCTCAAGGGCTCTACCAGGTTGCTGTCAGTTGTGTTGGCTTTGGTGGCACCTTCTCAGGTGCCTTGGGGAAGAAATATCATTTACAACTACCCCAGGACAAGAAAATAGGGGAAAAAAAGGACTTTTCCATAGGGAGTTACATTCAATCATGCTGAACTCCTTGCTAATAGGGACTGCTCCCATCTGCTGCTGCTTCTCCTCCTAAAGGAGGTGTAAGATGTGGGTCAGATGAAGCCCTTTTCTCTCCCACAGAGCAGATTTGGTGGAGTTGGGTGCCTGGCAGGTGCAGGGAGTGAGGGGTGGGATGGGATCCACGCTGGTGGCTGAGAGTGATGCTGGGTACAGGCAGGGAGAAGCCAGAGCTTTCATTCCCCAGGGATGAAATGCCTGGGAGCTCAGCAGGACACCCCAGGGCTCGGGTGGAAGTCCCTGCGGGGTCTGGAGGTCGTTCAGCACAGACACAGCCGTGCCACCTCCAGTCCATGATGTTCTGGTCACTCAGCGATCCAGCACCTTCCTGGTGCAGGATCTCAGCCCCTGCCAGCTCAGGGGGATCTGCCTCTCCTCCCTTTCCTGCCTTCCCATGGCACATCCCCCTGGAAGCAAAGGAGATTTATTTTTATTTTTCCTTACAGTTAGCCCAAAGTGAGGTGTGTTTTAATTTTTTTTGAATATACCTCCTCAAAAGCCTCCAGTTCTCCTGGAACTTGCCTCTGGAGGAGTCACTGCCTGAATCAGTGCTAAGCTGAAGAGGGAAATTCCTGGTGAGCTTATCTTTACCACCTCTTACGATATATCACATAATTTCACAGGAAAAAAAAGACCCAAGAGACCACAAGGAAATGTTCATCAGAGCTCTGTAATGATGGGATGTTCAGTCACATTGAGTCTCTGCAGGTTTTAAAGCATGGTTAGAATTTGCAGTACCTGCTTCTGTAAATACATGAAGGTCCTCACAGTTCCTCACTCCTCCAGATAGGTGATGTGAGACTGTTTTAAAAGGGAAGCAGCAGTTTCATCACCTCTTTGGGGCTGGTTTGGTCAGCAGGAACCTCGCAAAAATACCACTTGCTGTTGCTTTCCCAAGTGCATCCTTGACCTCCTTGTTCCTCAAGCTGTAGATGAGAGGGTTGAGCGCAGGGACAATGAGGGTGTAAAACACGGCGGTGACTTTCTCCACCTCCAGGGAGTATTTGGAGCCTGGCTGCATGTGGCTCAGCCCCGCTGGCGTGTAGAACAAGGTAACAGTGAGGAGGTGAGAGGCACAGGTGGAGAAGGCTTTGTGCCTTCCTTTGGCAGACCTCATCCTCAGGATGGAGAAGAGGATGTATGCATAGGAGACGATGAGGATGAGGAGCACAGACATGGAAATGGTCCCGTTGAAGGCTACAAGCAAAAGCTCATTGAGGTGGTCATCAGAGCAGGTGAGTTTCAGCAGAGGGTTAGTGTCACAGAAATAATGATTGATGACATTGGGTCCACAAAAAGGCAGTGGCAGCAAGCAACTCGTTTGGATTAGTGAGTTCAAAACCCCCCCTAGGTATGACGTGGCCACCAGCTGAACACAGACCCTCTTGGGCATGGAAACAGCGTAGAGCAGTGGGCTGCAAATGGCTACGTAGCGGTCGTACGCCATCACAGCCAGCAAGAACACCTCTGTGGTCACAAACACCAGGAAAAAAAAATGCTGGGCAAAGCAGGCAGAGTAAGAAATAGTTTTATTTCCCCCCAAGAGGCCAATGAGCAGCTTGGGAGAAAAGACAGAGGAGTAACAAAGGTCAACGACCGAGAGGTTGCAGAGGAAGAAGTACATGGGAGTGTGCAGGCAGGGGGTTGTCTTGATCAGTGTGATCAGCCCCAGATTGCCCATCAGGGTGAAGAGATAAATCATTAAGAAGATGATGAAGAGAGGGACCTGCAGCTTAGGCTCACTTGTCAGCCCGAGCAGGATGAACTGGGTCACCACGCTGCGGTTGCTTTGAGCTGTGTCACCGGGCTTCATGGCAGCGTGCCTGGAGAGAGGGGGAAAATGAGTGGAGTGAAGCAAGAAAGAGCAAGGGCATGCTTGCATAGGATGCTGCTGCCAGCAAGTGCTTTCTTGGACTATTTATTAAAAGTACAAAGCTTTGGTATTTGAGATAACTGTGCTCAGGTTAACCCTCCCAGGCAGAGCAGCTCACCCAAAACCTTGCAGAGATTGTGTTCTGCCCTTACTCTCTTTAATCAGGGGGGTCAGCCTCTTCTCCCAGTGATGAGGGGTGATGACCTCAAGTTGCGCCAGGGGAGGGTTAGATTGGATATTATGAATAATTTCTTCCCTGGAAGGGTTCCCCAGCACTGGCCCAGGCTGCCCAGGGCAGGGGGGGAGTCCCCATCCCTGGAGGGATTTCAGAGCCATGGAGATGTGGTGCTGAGGGACATGGGGCAGTGGGGACTTAGTGCTGGGTTAATGGTTGGACTGGGTGAGCTTAGAGGTCTTTTCTAACCAAGGCTGTTCTATGAATCTATCATGAGGCTGAACAAAAAAAATAATCAGGTTTTTTTCCTTTTAAAAAAATAAATACCCCCAGTATTGAATGATTTTAAAACTGGAGAAGAGGTGAAGAATTTGCAAACTTACCACCTGTTTCATTAAGAGGCAGACAAGGGGAATATATTTCAATTTCCCCATGAGCAGACCAAACCCTATCTGTGACCCTGGGAGCCCCAACTCCACTGGGCTCTCTCGGATCCCAAGGAAGCTGCCAGGGACAGAGGCTGTCACATTTCTGCCAATAATCTCACTTGGGCTCCAGCCTGGAGGGAAATTTTCCCCAGTGTAGCAAACCATAATAACCAGGGTTTATTACACTTAGGTTTTTTAATCTGCTCCAGCTCAGTCGTTATTTACTCAAGGCAGGGCAGGGAGGTATTTTCAAGCTGCTCTTTACAGCTGTGAGACTAAGGCATGAATTGTACCTGGTGTGTTTTATGTGCCATAGAAAGCTGTTAGCTGTATTCCCAGGAACTCAGGAGGGAAAAGGAGATAAAAAAAATCACTGAACCAAAGGCTCCAGAGAGCAGAAAGAGAACTGGTGCCTTCATTTTCAAACCACACCCTGCCTTGTGCACTGTATTTTTTCCCCTCAAGCCCCTCCAGTGTTGGTTACTCACTCGTTCTAGGGGAGCACAGCAGATGCTGGGAGTCCTTCACACACCTGAGGGTTTGCTTCTGGTACAAAGGGGGGTGCTGGTATTAATTAAGAATAATTATCAGTGTGATAAACAGCAGTGGAAAGCAATTTAGAACAGGAAATGTATGGAAAGAAACACAGATTCTTATTTATACCTCTGCAACAGGCAGAGTTCCCACTTTACAAATATTTATGAGGTTCCAGGTACCAGAAATAGCCAGTACAATATTGCCAGGGTTTGGCTGCAGCTGCTTTTCCCCTCCACTAAAGAAACATTTTTTGAGAGCACCCAAACATCCTTATATACACAGAAATCCATACCAGACCCACCCAGCCCTCACCTCCCGCAGCCGAGGACTGATGCTGCAGCGTGGGCAGAAGCAGGAGGATGCTCTGCAACATGGTTTTGTTCATCCTAGAGAAAAACCTGGAGGGTTTTCACGAGGGGCTAAGCCCTGCAGGGCTTTGTGTGCTGCTGGGCAGCACAGTCCTGCTCTTGCCCTCCAGCTGTATTTCCTGTGCAGGGCAGAAAACCTCTGTTTTCTCTGGTTTTGTCACACAAAGATGGTGACACATACTTGGAAAGCCTGAAGGTAACGCCTAGAAATTCAGAGATGGAAAACAGACAGTTCAGGGTTATTCTGCTAAGGAGATGTTGCCCCAAATCAGTGAATTTGCAAGCTGGATGCTGTGGGTTTAATCTTCCTCGTGCCCACAGTCCCACTTCCCTGTCTCCCACCGCAGCCTTACCCAGCAGCTGGACACATCTTCCCTGTGTGATATTAAGGCAGAAAGAAGACAGGTGACCCATTGTGCTCCATTCTTTCAGATTCCTTCCAGGAGGGCAGCAGCAGTTTGCAGGTGGGACACTGGGAAGTGAGACTGGAACAGGGGAGCTCCATCAGCACAAAGCAACGTGGGCTCTGTCTTTTGAGCAGGGCAGGCACTGAGGCTGCCCCGAGGGGCTCAGCTCCTGGGTTTATTTACTTCTTTGGCCTTGGGTGATCAGATCCCTAAAGGACTAGCTGGGGATCATTAGAAATTCCCAGGAGAATCTGGAAGAAGTTTGGACTCCGGTCCTGTTATTGGGATTTATTCTCCTGGTTGGACTGTGCAAGTTTAGAGCTTCACTTCAACAATAACACAGTTAAAGGCAGTTGAAGTCTCTTAGAAACGTTCCATCATTCCCATCCCATTCCTTGAACATTTCTTGGCATCAGAACAATGTGATGAACTAAACAGGAGTGGGCAGGAGGAAGGACTGGAACCAGTTACAGACACTTGGGGTTTTTTTGTCTGTAGTGAGTCTTGAAATGAAATAATGTAATTAAGTAATGAACTCACTCTGAGTAGATTAAATGGCTGAACTGCTGTGACTACCAGGTATCAGTCAAAGGCTGCATCAGTAAAGGGCTCTACCAGTTAGTTAAAGGCTCCATCAGTTAAGGGGGCACAAGGGATCTCAGCAACATCACAGGAAACATATTTCAATTTCCACTGCTCAGTCTCTACACATCAATACATTTCCAAAGATAAATACCTTCATTTGAAACTTGTAGATAGGCTACTGTGTATCACAAGAGTATATAACATACTATATAGCCTACTATAGACCCTATATGTTGTACCAGACCACAGTGACAAAATACCTGCAGTTTAGGGCTTGGAATTATGGTTGAGACCCTGTGAGAACCACCAGAAGCAGAATGAGGGGGACCTGCTGCTGTTCCTTCTTCTGCTGAGGGGGCTTAAAAAAAAATCAGGATTGTTTCAACAGATGTCTGATGCCCACAAAGCATCCAAACCTCCAATTTCCCATAGTCAGCCCTGGGTTTGATTTGTTGGCACTAACAGGTTTCCCTCTAAAAGTGGGATTTTTCTTCCCCTCTGCAGCACCCAGGTTTCAGCCACCTCTCCAGAGAATGACAAACACTCTTTGTGTATCAATTTTATTCTCAAAACCAAAGCCAGACAGGAGGAAAACTACACAAAATACAATAAAAGAAGGGAAAAAAAGAGGCATTATCTTTTATATTCGTAGCCTGGGACCTGTCTCTGTGTGTATGTGGGAGGAGGATGCCTCATGGAAACGAGGAGTGGATAGGCTTCTGTTTGAGGTTCACTGATGATTTTCTTTTTAAATATAAAACAAAATTAGAAGGAAAACTCAGGCTTGGAGAGCTGCAGTCTCAGCTCAGCTCCTCCTTGGTTTACACACTAAGGGTAGGGCAGAACTTACACCCAGCTTCATTAAAGGGAGGGGTTTACCTCATTATTTCAAGTCTCCAGCTCACCTTCCACTCACATCTGCCCAGCTTCTCCCTCAGCCCCAGCTGCTCGCACCGCCCTCTCTTTGGATGGATTGTCTCAGGCAGAAATCTCTGTTTCTACCCAGTTTGCTCTCCAGCTGTTCAGCTTCTGATGTCTTAAATCAGAAGGTGTTTGTGATCAGCATCTCCTTTTAACTCCACAGCCTGGGCATCACCTCTGCTCCCTGTGGCCTCCTCATCAGAGGTTTCAAACTGTTGAACACTGAATGCAACCCCTTGGCTCCTCACCCTCCCTCCAACCCAGCCCCCCAGTTCCTCACCCTTCCAACACCCTTGGTTCCACACCCCAGCTCCCTGGTTCCTCAGCACCCCCCCAGCACTGTGGTTCTTTCAGCTCTCACCTCATACAATCCTACTGCTGCACAGGAAGACACTTATCAGATTCCCTAAGCTAGCCTTGCTGGAAGCACTTTAGCAGCATCATTCCTACCACTAACAAGCAGGACAGGAAAACAACCATTTGTATTAACCCCAAATTCCCAGTTGAGCATAAAAACCAACCAGAGGGGTTCGTGGTTGGCCAGTCAGTCTTATTTGCCCTTTTTGGCCTTTGTGGTGGTGTTAGTCTTGGCTTTCTTCTTTGCTGACCCCTTGGTCTCGGGCTCTTTGCGCTTGGCTGAGGTGATGGAGCCCGTCACCTTGAAGAAGTCGTCGAGCCGGCCCTGCGTGCTGCCCTGCCTGCTCTTGCTCAGCCTCTTGACCCCGTTGCGGATCCGCTCTTCGTTGAACTGCTTCTCCCCACACATGAACTGGATGAGCTCCTCTTCGTTCGGCTCGGTCCACTTCAGCTCTACGGCGTCAGGGTTGACCACATCAGGCTCTAAAAAGAGCTTCTGGGCCTCTTTGTGCAGCCAGTTCTCAGGCAGAGGGTACTTCTTGGTGTCTATCTGCTGGACGATCTTCTCGATGGATTTGTGCTCCTTGATGAGCTCGATGGCACGCTTGGGCCCGATGCCGCGGATGCTCTCGCAGTAGTCACAGCCCAGGAGGATACACAGATCCACAAACTGTTCCCAGGTCAGGTCGAGATCCTGCAGGATACGGTTCAGGTGAAACTCCTGGATGGGCAGCTTCTTGGTCTCGCTGGCAGTCAGGTGCCGCATCAGCACGGGACTGCCGAAGGTCAGGCAATCCATATCCTCCGTGGCAGCTGCATAGACCTTCCCAGCCTTCACCAGGGTAGCACAGCTGGCTTCAGCCTCCCCCGGTGCATCCACGTAGGGGATGCCCATTAGCGTTAGTAACTTCTTACACTCATCAGTGTGTTGCTGGGTCACCTTGACCAGCCTCTTGCTGTACTTCTCGATGTTGTTCTCCTCTCCAGCCTCCTGAGCCTCCTGCAGGTGTTTCTCAGCCTCAGCCCTGCGCTCAGTCCGCTTCGCCAGCTCCCCCGATTTCAGCTGTGGGGGTTTGCCATCGAAGACGTAAACCGGCTTGATGCCGCTCTCCACCATGCGGATGGTCCGGTAGAACATGCCCATCAGGTGGCTCGTGGTCTCGCCCTCCTCGTTCTGCAGGACCTCAGCTCCCTGCCGCACGGCGATCAGGAACTGGTAGATGCTCATGGAGGCATCGATAGCGACCTTGCGGCCGAAGTAAGACTTGATGTCATTCTCCCGGATGGCACCAGGAGCCACGTCGGCGATAAGCTTGGCCAGGCCGTGGATTCCCATTCTGGGGAGCAAGAAAGGGGACACTGGGATTGGCCTCTGCACACACAGGGTTAACAGCGGGGCGGTGCATGGCCTAAGCAGCAGGGACCAAAGGGACGTGGCTGCTTCTCCCGCAAGCCATTACCCCATAGGCCGCAGGCTCTGCTGGCTGCCACTACCCCACTTCCAGCCTCAGCCTGCCCCAGCCCACCATTCCACCCCAGGCCGACTTCGGCCTCTCCCAGCCGCCATTATCCCCCTGCCAGGCCCGCCTCAGCCTCCCTCAGCCGCCGTTATCCCCCCGAGGCCTACCCCCTCCTCTCCAGCAGCCACTAATCCCCCCTCAGCCCCTCCAGCCGCCGTTATCCCCCCTCCAAGCCCGCCCCGGCCTCCCCCAGCCGCCATTACCCCGCAGCTCGAGCCCGCCACCGCTCCCGCGCTCCGCCGCAATGCCTGCCGGGAGCCGGCGCAGCCAATAGCGAGCGGCTCCCGCTCGTCCCGGCATGCCTCGCTCCTCCTCTCACTTCCGCTTCCGGGGGGGCGAGCAGCGGCGGCGACGTGTCGGAGCGGAGCGGGAACCGTGACCCGGGCGACATGGTAAGGGCCGGGAGCCGGGGTGGGCGCCGCGACCGGCAGCGGCAGCCGGGACTCGGGGCCGGGGGCCAGGACTGGGGGCCGGAACCGGCAGCCGGGGCTCGGGGCCTGTCGCGTCCCAGCCCCATCCCGTTCGCCGGTGTTGCCGTTCACCTTTGCCGTGTCCCCGCAGGAGCTGGAGGCGATGAGCAGATACACCAGCCCGGTGAACCCGGCCGTCTTCCCGCACCTCACCGTGGTGCTGCTGGCCATCGGCATGTTCTTCACCGGCTGGTTCTTCGTGTATCCCCGGGCTGGAGCGGGGGGCACGGGGACACGGGAGTGGGGTGTGGGGGGACCCTCACTGCTCTTTGTCCCCGTTATCGCCTTAACCCCTGAGCTGCAGCTACGAGGTGACATCTACCAAGTACACGCGGGACATCTACAAGGAGCTGTTGATCTCACTGGTGGCTTCGCTCTTCATGGGCTTCGGTGTCCTCTTCCTGCTGCTGTGGGTCGGTATCTACGTGTGAGGCCCGGGCAGAGGAGCGCCGGTACCGCCTGGTGAACGTCCTGTGCCTGTAAGCTCCTGAGGTCTTAACACACTGTGTGTGCCTGGGTGGGGGGTCCTGGAAACGTAGCCCTGTGACAGCTGAACTTTACAGAGTTCAGGAGGGACTTTAGGATGTAGAAATCATAGAACCATGGGATGGTTTGGGTGTGAAGGGACCTCAAAGTTCATCTTGTTCCAACCCCCTGCCATGGCAGGGACACCTCCCACCAGCCCAGGTTGCTCCAAGCCCCATCCAACCTGGCCTGGCACACTGCCAGGGAGGGGGCAGCCACAGCTTCTCTGGGCACCCTGGGCCAGGGTCTCACCACCCTCACAGCCAACAATTTCTGCCTAAGATCTCATCTAAATCTCCCCTCTTCCAGTTTCAAGCCCATTACTCCTCATCCTATTGCTACAAGCCCATGTCAAAAGTCCCTCCCCAGCTTTCTTGTAGCCCCCCTAGGTACTGGAAGGTGCTCTAAGGTCTCCCTGGAGCCTTCTTTTCTCCAGGCTGAACACCCCAACTCCCTCAGCCTGTCCCCATAGCAGAGGTGCTCCAGCCCTTGGATCATCTTTGTAGCCTCCTCTGGACCTGCTCCAACAGCTGGCCCTGCCCTCATCGCAGCAGCCCTGGGGTTTAATCAGCGTAGCTGCCCCATGGGTGAGACATCCCTGTAGATGCTTTTTGTCCCTCAGCTGTGCTTCTGCCACCACCTGAGCCACAAAGCAGCCATTGGGTAACTTGGCTGGAGGGCACTCCTGTGCCCATCTGTGGGCAGAACTGGCATTCAGCCCCGTGGGAGGAGCTCTGGGTGTTGTCCTTTGCTCTGTGGCTTTAGCAGCAGCAGAGTCTGGCCCTAGTGCCACCTGTCTCACCGCTCTCCTTCTCCTCTTGTTTGGTTCTAGGTGGGAAGCCCCTGCAGAAGCTCTTTTTATATTTCTTTTATACATCAACGACAAAGCCCGTGTCGGGCATGGACTGTGCTCTCTCGAGTGACCAAACCTGAATAAAACTGGCTCTGTGATGCACCTGCCCTTGGATTTGTGGCTTCTCTTTTTAGGTACCTTTTTTCCACTTGGCTTTTCCAAACCACTTCAATATCCACGTGCCTTGGGATGGGCACTGTGTTTATCACAGATTTCCACAGCTGTGATTGCCCAGAAGTATTTCAGTGCCACCTTGTGCGGGGAGACTCTAGAAAATGTTTCCTGCTTCTTCCTAAGCTTTTCTATCCCTCAACCTTCATTCCCTTCGTGTCCCCTTTCTCATCCCAAGCCAGCAGCTTTGTGGCTCAGCAGTGGTCGTGGCCCCTCGCAAAGCAGAGGGGAAGGGGCTGCTCTGAGGTGGCTCACTCACTGTCAGCAGCATCCTGGGGACCTCCTGTGCTAGAAATGGAGCTGATGGAAACACCCAGTCCTGCTCTTCAGGAGCTCCTGAGGGGTGGGGATGGTGGCAGTGGCCTGGGGTTCCCAGGTGAGGTGCTGGTGCAGCTCCTTGGAGGCAAAGCAAGGAGAAACACTGGTCTGGTGGGTGCCAGAGTGGGTGCTGCAAGCTGTGCTTGTGGGAGATGAGGTTTTGGGAGGGATGCTTGAGAAATACAGGACAGAATAATCCTGGAGCTGGATGTGCCCTTGAGTTAAGTAGTGAATTAACTGCCTTGCCTGTCAAAGAGGAGTTCATGGTGTGTGTAACTATTTTTATAGGTGGTTTTGAATTTGTAGCCCAGCTTTCAAAGCAATTACACTTCAAAATCAGAGAGTCAACAAGGCAGCTTAGAGATTTCAAGCCCTAATTTCCTGTTTGGGAAGGAAGTTTTCCCTCTGCAGATGCTCTCAGGTGCCTCTGGATCTGACCCTGGCCAACAAGAGCTGCAATTTTTAGACCTGATAATGTTACAAAGCAGTGAGCAGCCATAGGGTGACTGGGCATGACTGGAAACTCCTGATTAATGCCACAGGGGTTGCTCCATCTTGTGGGAAGCAGTTTTGTAACTCCTGAGCTGAAAGTTATTCCATAGCAAGGGAGGAATGTGCCAGGAGCCATCCTTGGATACAAAGCAGTATTTATATATTTATTTATACGGGCGTGTTTACCTCCAGCATAAAACAAAAGTCTAAATAAGCCAAACAAAACAAAACAAAGAAGTGGGGAATCCGGAGACTCAGCACTCAAATTCAGCAAAATATAAATATAAATCAGAAAGAAAGGAGGGAAACCACGCTTGTTCCCCACAAATATAAACCAAGAATCAATAATACCTGCTAAGGATGCAACTCTACATTGACTTGCTGGCAATATACAGTGATTAAAGCTGTGACAGCAACATTGAAACCAAACAAATTAGTGCTTTGCTTTTTTTTTTTTTTTTTTTTTTTTTTTTGAGTTTTTTTGTGTTTTTGTTTTTTTTTTTTCCTTAATTCTTGCAGTGGTGGCATAGTCTCTATTTACAGGCTTTAAGCTCTAACAGGAGGACAGAACCTCGGCGAATTTGCTTTTGAAACAAACTCTGGAACAGCCAAACTTTGGCACATGGCCTCGTTTCCACACATCTTTTCCTTCCTTGCTGGGAGTGATGAAGCATCTCGTTTCCAGTGGGAAAAAAAAGAGGTATTTTTCCCCAAGCTGGAGCTCCCTCCCTCTCATGCAGGGAACGGTCTGATTGTTAACTCTCTTCTCACTGATTGGGGATGGGGCGCAGGTCTTCAGTTAGGGCAGAGACACCTTGTTTTGGGGGGGGGGAAAAGAGCTGTTTCTGCAGGCTTAGAAGCAATCCTGTGACCCTTT
Source organism: Podargus strigoides (assembly GCA_028020825.1). Taxonomy (NCBI): domain Eukaryota; kingdom Metazoa; phylum Chordata; class Aves; order Caprimulgiformes; family Podargidae; genus Podargus; species Podargus strigoides. The sequence goes on along the minus strand of CM051633.1, from coordinate 17,379,202 downwards.
AATAATTACACCCCCCTTTTTGAGCTCGTTTCTGCCTTGCCCTGCGGCAGCTGGTGGAACTGGCGTACGCATCGTGATATGCAAAAGACAAGAGATGCTAAAAATGGCATTCTGAATCCCTCTCCTCTTTTGATCCCAGGGATTGCTGTCAGCCTGGTGCTGCTGGGCTGCCAGGCAGCTGTCCCTGGCTGGGGCTGGCCTTGCCTCCTAACTGGCCACGCAGCATTTTACGCACGTGTGGGACGCCGCTGTTCCCTCACCCTGTCCTTGTTAGCAGAAAAAGGCACTAGAGATGTTTGCACAGCCCCTTAGGCACTTGGTTTGCCAGGGGCCCTCCTAAACCCCATGGCTAAGCATTGCAGGGACACCTGAGAGACCCCCCCTCTCCTCTTGGGCCACCGCTGCTGGCACGTTGGTGGTGATTGATTGATTCCTCCCCTCCTGGGCTTGGCTGACCCCAGCAAGGGGGTGGATTTTGGTGGTGATTGCAGGCAGTGCTGTCAGCTCTGGCCCTCACAACACCGCCTGTTACCTCTTCAGGGGCTAAACAAGCCCACAGGCAATTAGACCAGCTTGACAGTACAAGGGGAAACAGCAGGTTGGAGAAGGCCACCTCTCAGCTCAGCACATGGCATCACTCATCTGAACAGGGACTTGCCAGACTGGGCCACTGATTGCCAAGTGGAGAATAAAAGCTGCCAAGAAAGTAACTTCCCAGTTTAAGGCTAAGTAAAAAAGCTCAGGGCAGGTGGAGGGAAGAGTGGCCTCTCCCTCAGGGGGTTTCCTTCCCAACTGCAGGCAGAACCAGGGAATTCTGCTGAGCCTGGAGCTGCCTGTGATAGGTATTCCCAAGCCTTGGGACCTCCAGCTTTTTTTTTTTAGGGGAGTCCCCTAGCTTCACTCCACTTGGCTGCCTGGCATTCCCTGCTCACCCTCTGGTTCCTCCTGGGCTTCAGCACACTTCAGTAACCAGAGAGCATCACAATGTAGCTGTGTGTTTGCTGCCTGCAGGCAGACAGTGGGAATGGAGACCTGACCTTGAAACCACCCTATAAATAAAGAGCCAGGTCCCTTGGGAGCAGAGATGCCAACTCCTAGCCATGGTTCTGAGACGGGTGACAGGAGCTCAAACTGCTCCCCAGGCTGGGGGGAGAAGGCTGGCTAGGGTCCTATGAGATGTACACAAGAACCACCTCTCTGTCTGCTTGAAAAACATCTTTGCAGCTTGTTTCTCTGGAGCAGCGGAGCCAGCCACGCACTCAAGAGCTGGAAACACCACAGCCTGCAGCCAGGAAAAGGGTGGGGATTGCTGTGTCCATCTCCACTGAAGGCAACAAAATGCAATTTCCCAGTCCCAGTTTGGTTCCAGCTGCCTACATCCAGTGATGGAGCAAGGAGTGCTCTTCTCCAAAGCCAGCTGAGAGTCTGCTTCAGGACTGGTGAGCGGGGTTTCCCTTCACTGCCCTTCCCCAGCGGTCGCTGCTGTTTCCTTAGAGAAGTCTCTGGAGGTGGCTCAGCCTCCAGGAAATGCAGATCTCTCCTTTGTAGCAAGAGGTGCTGGAGCAGGATGGGGAGGAGGACACGTGCTGACGTGTCCCAGCGCCCCTTTGGTTTCCTATGTGAGACACACGTAGCTCAAGAGGGACAGAATTAAAAGACCCATTTTTTTTATAAGGCTTAAAAAAAATACTAAAAATTCAGTAGTTTAGCAAGTTAAGAACTTGTAACAGTAAAATACCCCAAATACACTCAACATAACTGCTTTCTGAGGTGCCTTCCCCCCCTGTGTGGGAGAGGATCAGCCTCTGCAGTGCCTGGCAGAGAGCTGGTGGCCAGGGGGCGCAGTGAAGCCACATCAGTGTCCCCAGCGGTGCAGCCTTGCTCTGCAGGGCACACCAGGCTTTGCCAGTGGCCTCTCCTGCACATCTGGGCAGAGGTGGCTGCGTTGACTCGAGAGCCGACCGGGCAGCTCCACACACACCGTGAGAGGCTGTGAATGAACAAAAACGTGGGTTCCATGCCACTTAATGCAGGTGACTCGGGAATTTCTCTCCCATGGGTTGATGGTGGGTGTCCCCACAGGTGGTTTGGCCTGGGCACAGCCTCAGCAGCATCTCTTGTGGGGTCTATCCATCCAGACCTGGACACGGTGGATGTTAGAGGTGGGGGGAGACAGCCAGGGCTAAGGTTGAAGCTGCACCTTCTCTCGTTGTCCACAAAGAACAGTCTGTTTGTGGGTCTGGGGGTGTCCAGGGGGGGCTGCAGGGGATGGCCCTGGGTCAACTAGAAGGAACAGCAACTCCAGTGTACGACTTCCAGTACGTCCAGGCACAGCCTTCCTTTTCCAAGCCAAACTCCAGCGTTTCGCTCTTGGGAAGGGCTCCAGTGTTGAGCAATTCCAGTGTTGTGAAGAACTGATGTGGCACATCTGGGAACTGCTGGGCCAGTACAGGCTGGAGCTCCCATCTGCACTCTGGGATTGGGACCGATCCGTCCACATCCAGTCCAGTGTAATGCTTTCAAATCCAGTGTTGTGATGGGAGGGAGCGATGGAGGACACGGGCGTCCCCGTAAGGGAAGGAGAGGGATGTTTGGGGTGGCAGGAGGTGAGCCCAGGAGATCCCACAGGGCTGGTTGTGTTTCTGTGGCTTAGGTCTGATGTTCTGCACGTGCTGTGCCTGCGTCACCAGCCACGACCAAACCAGCTCCGCGCCCCACGCAGGAGATGGGGGGCAAGGTGGGGCTGGGGGCTAAGCGGAGGAGGGTGTACAGGAATCTCCCCAGTGCCACCAGTCCCCCTCCTCTCTCCAACCAAAGGGCACTGGTGCTGCCAGGACTCACTCACAGAGCCAGTAAAACTGAAAATAATAGTCAGTGAAAAGGTGTCCCATCTGCTCGGGGGCGGTGCTGCAGTTGGCTCTGCCCTGTGAGAGAGAAAAAGAGCTTACAGAGGGGGGCAGGACACACTTCACGGGGGAAATCATCCCTGAATTATGTGTAGGGGCAGAGAAAAATCATCCCCCCACTGCCCTTGTAATCGTGGAAGCGACAACCACGATGGAGAGGGCTCTCAGCACAGCGTGGCCACTGAACCTGCCACGGTCCCATTGCCCTGGGCAAGAGGAAAATCAAAGCAGGTGCTGGTACTCACAGGCTGTGCCACTCTGAAGTGGTAGGTGAACTCCTGGAAGGACAACATCACAAGAGGCCAGCGGTGCGTTGTGTCCTGGGGAGGGAAATGGAATAGCTGGGGTGAGAGGGGGGCTGAGCAGCAGGAACCACCCAGCCCTGCGCTGTCGAGCAACCTCGCCGAGGTCAGGCTGAGAGGGGCAAGGAGGCACCTGAGGGTAGGGTGGGTCTGACACAGGCTCAGGGCATGCAGACCTGCACAGTCCCCCTGCAGGGGTCCCCCTGGGATGTGTTATGGCAGCTCAGCGTGGCCTTTCCCCCTGGAGCTGCTGCAGAGGGGTCGGCTGGGATGGTTTCATGTGAGTGACCACTTCTATGAGGTTGGCAGACACCTCCCTGTTGGAGGGTGCAGGGACACCTGAGAGTCACTGACACCCCCATGGCAGGGGGGTTGGAGCTAGATGATCTTTAAGGTCCCTTCCAACCCAACCCATTCTCTGGTTAATTAGTCAGTGCAGTCTTGGAGCCACGAATTTCCTCCAGCAGTCCTGTGCTGCCCTAGCCAGGCTGCTCTGGTCCCTTCTGGAGGGACTGGTGGTGTGCTGGGGTGACACGTGTGCATTCTGTGAGCCATACCTCTGTGTCTGTGGCATCAGTGGAGCTGTTCCTGCTCGCAGCTTCCTGGCAGGGGTCACTGGAGACAAGGTCACAAAGGGAGACAGACACAGCGGAGGAGGAGCTGGGGGGAGAAGACATGTAAGACCCTGGAAGGAAGCAGCAGGTGCCATCCCTTCCCCAGCTCAGGCAGGGGACACGGTGGCCACAGGGCACAGTACCCAGCCAGCTTCACCCAAGAGGGGAGCCCTGGCCACTCACTTCATCTCCAGGGTGAGGTTGGTGTTCACGGCTGTCAGCTGGCTCACGGGGATGCGGTAGGTGAAGTTCCCAGACCTGGGAACACGAAGAGAGAATTAGACCTCACTGCAGCATTCCAGGTGGCCGTGAGATGGCCAGGACGGGACCCAAAGCCTCTGTTGGGCTGAGACTTTAGAGGGAGAGGGCTTCCCTGGCTGGTTCCCACGGATGAGCTCATCACCAAGTGCAATCTTCCTGCACTTGGCTCGGAGCCCCAGCTCTTTTGCCCGAGGAGCATCCTCGGGGTGACGGCAGAAAAACAGCCCAAGGCTGCAAGAGCTGCTTCCCCTGGAGCTCCCCCAGTGCTGCTGCCACCACACGCTGGCAGCTGGCCTGGCCTCGCTCACCTGCAGGCGCCGGGGGCCGCGCAGTGCTGGGTCTGGATGGCCAGATTGACCTCCACGATCCGGACGGAGCGCAGCGCTGGGCTTGGCCCTGGCGTGGGAGAACGGGATATTTAGGAACAGCAAAGGGGTTGCAGCTGGGGTATCCTGAGCAAGAAGGGACACCTGGCACTGAGACCACCTTCCCTCATCACCCTGTCATCAGAGAAGGGGTCAGACTGCTGCAAGACTGCTCTGACACCGTTGTCCAGGCACGGAGAGCCAGGAGAAGGGGTGCCCCATGGCTGAGCATCCACACTCCTGTCTCTCTCTGCTGCCAGCATGACTGAATCTGTGCGTTTCTCCCTCTAGATCTGATTTAGAAATGGCTGAGCAAGCCAAGATGGGGGTGAGAATGGAGATGCCATTATGGCAGCCTCAGAGGGGAAATAACAACTGGATAATATGGGCAGGACTGGAGGTTGGATCTGCCTGCACTGGGAGAGCTTGGAGCAAACAAGCTGTGGGATGGGGACACAGAGAGAGCAGCGCAGGATAGATGTGACCCAGTTGGTTGAGGACACCCCAGGAGAGACCCAGGAGAGACCCCAGGAGAGACCCCAGGAGAGACCCCAGGAGCAGAAGGGGAGGGCAGAAGGGAGGATGCACCTACCATCCGTGCCGGGATCCTCCGTGCTCACCGGCTGCTTGAGGCTGCGCTGCTGCCGGACCTGCCCCAGCGCGGAGCTGCTGCGGGAGAGCGAGAGGTTGGAGATGTACTTGGATTTGCCCTGGATGTGGGTGAAGGGGGAGGAGGGGCTGGCATTGGGGCTGCCGAAGCTCTGAGACCTGTCAGGCGTCTTTGGCCACTTGGTGTAGGAGGTCACTTTCCCCGTGATGCCCCTGGATTTGGCTTTGATATTTGTCACTGGCAGGAGTGAGGTCTGACTTTGGTCTGTGAAGAAAAGGGAGAGGAAGGCTGTGGGTTGTGGTGAGAGGCAGAGAGAGGCAGGCAGCGCTCCCATCCTCCAAGGCCACTGCAGAGAGAACAGCTTCCAGCTCTGGGTTTGTCCTGTCCCCATGTCACCTGTACCACCCCCTGTGAGCAGCTGAGGCTTCGCAGGCTCTGTCTGGAGGGGCTGGTGGGGTCCTTGCAGGAAGGGGAGCCAGAGCAGGCTGTGGGGACAAAGTGGGGGCACAGCCCCGAGCTCAGGTAGGGCACGGTGGTTCAGGCAGGGCTAAGGGATGACTCCAGGGTTGTAAAGGATCTGCAGTGACCGTCTGAGGTGCAGTGGTGACCGGTGATGGAGCAAACCAGCTCACAAAAGCCCTGCTGGGGCAGCCAAGAGGCAGCACAGCTCCTGGCCTGCCAAACCCTGCTCAAAGCAAACAGAAGAATGAGGTCAGGCTGCAAGGTACAGGCAGGTGGCATGTCCTTTTCACCATGTGCAGAGACAGGACAGGAGGTGATGTGATGGTGGGACAGACACACCTTGATGTTCTTCCAGCTCCTCCTGCGTGCCTGGGCTGGTACTCACCTGTCCGGTTAGTGGCATGAGTGGGGCTGGTCTCAGACAGGGCAACAGAGGAGATGTTGGTGGGTGCAGCAGAGCAGCACGTGGAGAAACACGGTGGGCTGAAGCAGGCCAGCACGCTGTGCCCAGGTAAGCCAAGGACTAAGTCACGCGTGTCCCCTGTGACTGCAGGGCAAACAGCAGAGTGAGCCAAGGGAAGAGGGGTCTAATAGGAGTAGCACCAAGAGCCCCCAGCATCCCTTCCACAAAACCAGGACCTCCCAGCATGAAGGCAGCACAATGCCAGCAAGCCCCTGGGACAGAGGAGCAGCCACCATCATCACAGAATTGTCCGAGTTGGAAGGGACCCCCAGAGCTCACCCAGCCCAACTCCCCTGCGGTCCAGCAGGATCCCCCCAAGCACATCCCTCAGGGCTGGGAAATCTCCAGAGCAGGAGACTGCACCCCTCTCTGGGCAGCCTGTGCCAGGGCTCTGCACCCTCACCCCACAGAAGTTCTTCCTCATCTTTCAATGGAACCTCCTCTGTCCCAGCTTGTGCCCGTTGCCCCTCGTCCTGGCACTGGGAACCACTGGGAAGAGTCTGGCTCCATCCTCCCTCACCCCCCTTAGATATTTGTGAACGTTCATGAGATCCCCTCAGCCTTCTCCTCTCCAGGCTGAAGAGTCCCAGCTCTCCCAGCCTTTCCTCCCAGGGGAGATGCTCCAATCCCCCACTCATCCTCGCTGCCCTCCCCTGCACTCTCTCCAGTCGTTCCCAGTCTCTCTGGAACTGGGGAGCCCAGAACTGGACACAGGATCCCAGCTGTGGCCTCCCCAGGGCAGAGCAGAGGGGACAATGCCCTCCCTGGCCCTGCTGCCCACCCCCTGCCCTGTGCAGCCCAGGCTGGCATTGCCTTTCTTGGCACGGGCACAGCGCCGGCTCAGGGATCATTTCCTCCCTGCCAGGACCCCCAGGTCCTTCTCCTCAGAGCTGTCCCCAGGAGCTCCCCCCTCACCTCTCCTGGTGCCTGGCATTCTCCTCCCCCAGGGGCAGCACCCTGCCCTTGCCCTCACTGAACCTCCTGAGGTTCCTCTCTGCCCAGCTCTCAGCCTGCCCAGGTCCCTTTGTGACCCACCGAGGTGTGGGGGGGTCCTGCTGCTGGCTCCGTCCCACGCCGCTGTGGATCTCACCAGCTGCGTTTTATCAAAGTTCTGGCTTGACCTGAAATGCAGGAAAATCTGGTGACAACCTCAGCCCTGGGGGACAAGGGTGTCACTTGTACATGGAAGAGAGAAGCGGCCGCAGCGGCGAGTGGGGCGATGGGAGCGGGCACACGGAGAGCGCAGGGGTGAGGAGGAGCAGAGGCTGGAGTGGTGTGGGAAAGGAGAGGCAGGAGAGGCACACGAGCCAGGAAGAGAGCAAGGAGAGCTAGGAAATGTCACAGCAGACACGTGGCAGTCCCACCTCTGGCAGCACTGTCCCACTCCTGGGCACCAGTTACTGCTTCACGCACCATAGCTGTCCACTGGGCAGAGATTTTTACTGAGCTCCTAACCAAGATGTTCCCAGATTTCCCCTGTCCAGACCCAGGAGCAGCTCAGCTTTCTCTGTCCCCCATTCTGCTCCTCCTGTCCCCACGTCTGGCCTGTCCCCTCAGCACTGCTCAGCGTTTCTCTAGGATAAATGGAGCCTCCACTCGTTTAGAGACATCCAAACGCCACTTTGTCACTCACAAAAGCCCCTGAAGATCGTTAAGTACAACCATTAACCCAACATTGACAGTCCTGACTGCACCATAGCCCTGAGCACTGTGCCAACACACCCAGGAGTAACTCAGCCAGCTTTCCCTCTGTCCCTCCCTTTCCGAACATTCCTACCAGTGATGGCTCATTAAAAGAAAGAATTTAGGGGGTTTTCTGTCCTTTTGCACAGTAACCGGTGCTGTACTTGAGGGTGACCCTCCACAATAAAGCTGCTCAACAGCTTTTTGGTTAATTCTTCAAAGTCTTCAACCTTTTTACATTCTCCCTCCACTCCTGTCTGCTCCTGCTCTACCTGCAGTATGTCATTTCTTCATTTAGCCTTTGATTAATTGGTTCATCAATCTCCTAATCCTCATTTCCCCTTCCTGCCAGGCTCCATAATCCTTCCTCCTGGAGTCCCACTTGCTGAAGTATATTCACATCCCTTTCTTTGCTTCCAATTTTGCTTTCTTGGTCTTTTCTGGTGCAGATGGAAGAAAGAAGAGGAATTAAGAGAAGGGCTGCAGCAATTAAAGAGCAGTATAATGAAGCAGTAACGTACCGTGGACACAGAGCGACCGGGACCCCAGGACCCCTGTGGTGAAAGAGGGCCAGGAGACAGGCAGTGGGCACAGCAAAAGAGCTCCAGGACAGTGAAGGGAGATGGGAAGAAGGGGCAGGTCAGCAGGAGATGAGGAGGACAGGGGGGAGTGAAAGGGGATATGGAAGATAATGGAAATGAAAAGACAAAAATGGGAAAATTAAAGACAAAGTGGAAAGAAAATGAGTTGGATGAGAGATGTAACCAGAACAGGAGGGAGAGAAATGGGACAGGGAGAAGAGAGAGAGAAAAAGAGACTCATTATCTGGTAATGTGAGCTCCCAAAGGAGTGAGGTGTGCCAAAAGGGAATGCCCAGCCCTGTGGGGCTCTTCCCACAGTGCTCCACACAGGACACCACTGACTAATATGGACTGGTCCAGCCCCACCACCATCAGTGGGATGACACTGGTTTAGTCCAGCTGAAGAAGCCTCCAAAGAACATTCAGAGTGGCCATGAGCACGTGTGTGAGCAGCCAAATAACAGAATATGTTCTTTTTCTTCTCTGTTCCTCACTTCTCACTCCAGATAATTTAACTGATGTCAGACTTGGCTGTGAGGATGTGTTTGGTTGGCTTTCCAGCTTGACTCACTGGAGCCATGCTCGACAAGCCCGCAGTGGCTGCTGTGTGTCACCACCTCCCTCCCACAGAGCCCAGAAGTACCTACCCATCGATGTCCACCAGGTCCTCTTCACTGCGCAGGCTCAGCACGTAGAGCGTGGACATGGACACCACGCTGGAAAGACAGAGAGGTACAGGCTGAGGATGGGCATGGGGCAAGGGACATGTCATGGTACTGATCTGCTTCCGAGGGACTGCAGCCCATGAAGGAAGCTGTAGGTCCACAGCCCCTTGTCACACACCCCATGGGTAGCACAGGCCAAGCTGATGAGCTCGGAGAGCAGAGAAGCAGCAGCTCAAATGCCAGAGAGGTCTCACCTGAACGCCATGATGATGACCAAGGCAATGATGGTGCCTTGCAGGAAGCGCTGGCTGATGCAGGCCTGTTCTGGGACAACTGATGGTGACTGCGAGAGGAAAAAACCAAGATCAGCTCAGGATCCCACCCAGCCCATCCTAAGATCAGCTCAGGATCCCACCCAGCCCATCCCAAGATCAGCTCAGGATCCCACCCAGCCCATCCCAAGATCAGCTCAGGATCCCACCCAAGCTCTCCTCCTGCTCCCCTGCAAGCCCTGAACCCTCTCACCACAGAACCCATAAACATCTTCACTAGGCACAGATAAAAAGGAAGGAGAGATCATGGCCATGGGAGCAGACAGGGGCTCTCCCTCTGCCACACGTGTAAGAGAACACAGGAGGACCCTGCAGACGACTGTTCCTGGACAGGGCACCTTCCCCCACACCACGTTGCTCCTCTGGGAACGGTCCCTTACCTTGCTGGCCACTTTGTGGGGCCTCTTTTTGTGGGGTACGCTTCCCGCACGGCTGAACTGGCTTCCTGTTTGGCTGCAAGGAGAAAGGAGGAATGGAGCTGAGCTGTGCAGGGACAGCATTCCCAGGGGAAAATGTGATTCTCTGGTAGGGGAGAAATCTCTGGGTGGCATCACAGTCACAAACTCTTGTCACTTCATCTGCTCAGTGCTGCTCCATTGCCCAAAGAGCCTGAATTCTACCCCAAACCCTGCTGAGCAGGGTCAGCTCCTTGAAACTATCCCAAGCCAAATGACAACTGCCAACACTCAGGGCTGCCTGGGCTCCAAAGATGTCCCTCCTGGCTCCTGTGCCCCCACTGTGGCCGTACCTGAATGCCCCAGAGCTCACGGTTGACTTCATGCTGTCCAGCCGCTTGAGCTTGGCCAGCTTGTGACTCCACCTCTCCAGCTCGTCGATGCGGGTCTCCAGGTTGTCTGTCAGTTTGCACAGCTCCTTCACAGCTCCCACGTTCTCCATGAAGATGCGTTCCTGCCAGGGAACAGGTCGGCAGTCTGACAAGCCTGGCACGTGGAGGCACTCCTGCTCCCATGGATCTGGTCACCCTGACTGCTCTCCCGTGCCCTGCCCCAGGGGAAAGGCCACACAACACCCAGCTCTGGGGTAGGGAACCATCCAACGTGGCATATCTAGATCTCTACAGTCCTTGGATGTGAGAAGAGATACCCTCTTCAAACTCAACCAAAACAATCAATATTGGTGCAGGAACCCTGAGGTCTCCTGTTGGTGCTAATCCAAGGAGTCCTCCTCAGTCACAAAATCCTCATCTTCATCAGGAGCCCTCAAATCACGTGAGCACTGCTCCCCATCCACTCCTTCTCTGCCCCTCCCCAGCCCTCTGCCTGGAGTTATTCTGCAGTATTGTCCAACAGTTGATCCAACCCAATGGAGAGCCCAAATCCAGAGCCTCTGGAGAGCAACCTTCCTCCTGCAGCCCCTCAGGTAAAGGCAGGGCACAAGCATCTCCCTCTGACACAACTGCAGCCACATCCCACGTACTGCTGCCAGCATCCCTGCCCCTTAGCCACCCTTAGCCAGAGCTCCCTGTAGCAAAACATCTCACTGGCGTGCTGGTCCAACACGACCCTCAGAGGATCTTGGACACCATGGGGGGTTTGCAGCAGCAGGTAGATGCCTCCTGGGAGAGCTCAGCTAGGGCAGACCAGCCTGCTTGCTGTGACAGGCTGATGCTGAGCTGTGGCCCGTGGAAGAGGGCTGAATGCAGGAACAAAGGACAGCAGTGGCCTGGCCACGTGCAGGTGGGACAGAAAAGGTCACGCTCACAGCTACTGCTAGCTGGTGATGTAACTGCAGGGATCCAGGCTTCCATAAAGGGGAAACAAGGCAGTCCTGGCCATTCCTACTCTGGACAGAGTGATGGAGGAGAGAGCTGGCAGCTTTGGGAGGCTGTCCCCTCCATGTGTGCTTTGGGAGGTTGTCCCCTTGATGCCCAGAGCAGCAAAGAGGCTGCCACAGGTTACGGAGAGGTCAGGCAGCCAGGTGTTCTGGGTTATCTTGACATAACCACCTTATCTTATCTAGAAAGGAGAGATTATGACTAAGAGCCTCCCTATGGGAGGCTGCCAACAAGGAGCCCTTCCTGAGGGAGATGCTGCCAACTCTCACCAGCATCAGGGTAGTCCCTCCCTGCTGATGTCTGCTGTCCACCCGCAGCTGCTCCTGACCTCTGGAGCCAGGTCTGCAACTCATTCCCAGGCATCACAGTTTCCCTCTCTCATTTCCAGCTCCACAACTCCCTTGAGCCACGTTGAACAGCCCCTCCTGCCTGCCACCAACCTTGTTCACCACCAGGAAGTTCTCAAGGGTCTTCCCATTGGAAAAGACCAGGTCTCCAGTGTCCTTCACAGCTTCAGGGAGGATCTCCTTCACCTCCTGAGCAATGACACCTGCGTGGAAACAGCACAGTGGGTCAAGGTGGTCTGGGCAGGGCTCCTCCTGCCACAGCTCCTTCCCTGGCCCCTGCAGTCACTGGGGGTGACACAAGGGCTGTCCTCCCCTCGCCCCAGGGCCTGGCAGAGCTCAGCACCACGAACAGAACTCTGCTGTAGGTGGCAGAACGCGAGGTGCAGCGCTGCAGGTGGCAGCAGGGTCACTGTGGTGTGACACAGAGCCCGTACCTGTCTCAGAGGTGTTGTCAATGCCCACTGTGGCTGCAAACTCAGGCTTGTAGCTGTAGTGTACGAGCCGCATGCGGGAGATCCTCTTCAGCTGCTCCGTGGTGTCCACCTGGCAGGGGACAGACACAGCTCCTCAGCAGGGTGTTGGTCTGGAGTTCCCAGGACCGATTCCAAGCAGCAAACCCCACTATGGCTCATGGTGATGCCTCTGTGAGACAGCCCTGCACCCCGCTGAGGGCAGCTGCTGGGACAGGCAGCACTGGCACCGGGGTTAATCTCCAGTTCTTGTCACTGGACAAGTGAAACCAGGAGAGGCTGGGTCCTGTCACACAACCAGGCACAGGGCAGTCCTCATAACTACGAGACATGATTGTACCCAGCTTTTCTAGACAGCCCCATGCAGCTGAGAGGACTTCAGAGCAGAGCTGAGCCTCTCACCCAGGCTCTGGCAACCCCCAGGGTGCTGACATACCCACTTATTTCCAGGTTTGTAACTTCCACATTTGCTCATTGTGGTTAAGAGTGGAAAAGCCAATATTCCCTAAGACACAGCAGACAGGCTGTGTTTGGGACAGACAGGGACAGACAGACTTCTAAGGCACTTCCCTTCTGGTCAATAGGAGCTCAATGAGGACTGTGTCAAAATCAGCAGCTCAAAGACACTCACACTTTCTGCAGTGCCTCTGCACACCTCTCATCACCTGTTTTGCCTGGCTCTTACCTCCTGGATGTCCTCCTTCACTCGGACATCTGAAGGATGCATCAGTGAACCCATGACCTTCACATTGCCGTGGACCACGAGGGCTTCGTCGGGGCGGTCTGTGTTGATGCCAACCCGGCCGTGGTGGAAAACAGTGTCAGGGAGCTGTGCCCGCTGCCAGAGCACGTCGCTGTCGCTCTCAAACTGGCCAGGGTTGGAGGCCTGTGGAGAGACAGGAAGGTGGGGATTGGAAAGCAGCAGAAGGAAAAGCAGGGAGGGAAACACTGCAGTGGTGCTGGGCAGAGGCACTCTGGGATGCAGGCAGGGTGAGGATGCCAGGAGAGCCCCACAGACCCATCCCTCTATGCACGTTGCCACAGGTAACAGATGGACATCAGAGAGGCCCAAGCTGCTGTTCCCATTCGTGTGAGCATGAAACAGCTCTGAAACAAAGCCTGGCATAAGCAGAAGCACCCAGGAGCAAGGGTGTCCTTGCTTGCCCACCCTTGCCCAAGGGTATCCCTTGAAGGGAAACAGAGGTGGGGAAGATCTTGGCTGAAACTTGGGCATGTTCATCCAGGTACCCTGAGCAGTGGGAAGGGGCTTTTGGGGTGAACAGTCCAGGTCAGGAGGTCCTGCCATGGGTGCCCTCTCCAGCCTGCAGGACCCTCAGTCACAGCCCCAGGAAGAGCTGGAGGCTGAGCTGTGGCAGAGGGACAGCAGGGAGCTGGGCAGAGAGGCAGGGCAGAGCCAGCAGAGGACAAGCAAAGCCACGGAGGTGTGAGACAGAGCTTTGCAGGGGCAGGGATCCACTGCCAGCCCTGGGAACAGATCCCAGCCTGTCCTGACAGCAGAGGCAGCCTTGGCATTCATCTCTCTAAGCCTCTCCCTACAGGAACTGAGGCTGTGCCTGCTCTGCTCCTCTCCCTAAAGGAATATCCTTGCTTTCTTGAGCTATCAGAGCTGTCCCAACAACCCCAGCCAGAAGCACGCAGGACAGCAGGAGCCCAAGTGACATGGCTGTTGCTCCTGGGTCCCACATCCTGGGGTTCTGCCCTGCTGCTGTGGTTCTGTGACCCACTGGCAGGCTGAGATGGGGCAGCCCAGGCTGCCTGCAATTCCCTGCAGTTCTGTGCTTGGAGGCTGCATAATTCATTGTGGACTTAGTTATCTGCAGGCTCTGAGGTCCCTCTGTTTGTGTTTTACTCCCTGCCTTTGTGTCTTGGAGCTGAGTGCTCGAGCAGAGCCCTGGGACGGTGCCTGTCTCTCCCTGCTCCTCTGCACTGGAGCACTGCTGTCTCAGCACATGCTGCCCTGGGAAGGCACCCACTCTGCCTTCACCTGGAGGCTTCAGCCCTGCTGCAGAGTCCCAACAACACCATTCCCTCACTCCCAGCAGCTCTACCCCAGCGCTGGTCCAACCTTGGGACATCTTCCCTATCCATCACCAGGTTCCTGCATGCCCTGAGGCTGCTCTGGCTGGAGCCAGGCATGGGCAGGGATAGCTAGAGCAAGGCAGTGAGAGTTTAGAGAAGGTGGGAAAGGACTGAAAAACCAGAGGAGGGTAGGAGGATTGTCCATGACATCCAGCAGAGGACTGTGGGGAACCTGCAGAGGCTGAGGGAGGAGAGAGGGACTTACTCTGACGATGATGCGCTCAGAGATGTGGGCTGCGAGCGTGTAGTTCTGGTTCTGCGCGTGTGCCTGCAAGGCTACCACGAGCATGAAATACCTGCCAAGAGGGGAGAGAGGTCAGGGTGCCACCAGAGGCACCAGGCTGTCACAGTGGGCTTGGAACAACTCCTCTCCTCGTGCTGTGGGGCACAGGCACTGTCCCCAAGCCCCCCACAGAGTGGGGGAGACCCTTCTTATGGCCACAGCAGGCACCTCCTTTCCTCCACACAGACAAGGACGGCCAATTCAGGACCTGTCCCCATGTCCCCCTCCCTCCAGCCACACCCCCCAACCCAGGGACTGGCACACCCACAGAATGGTTTGGAGAAGGCACCCCTGCTCCTCACCTCTGGTCTGGGTTGGGTTTGCCTTTTTTCCTCATGTTGTTGGCTGTGGTCTCACTGAAATGCAGCCGCCCCACGGTGACCTTGGTGACCTGTTCTGGAGGTAGGTTGACCCTGGGGAAAGAAAAACAGAGGAGGGAGTGAGGCCATGGCTGGAGAGGAGGTTCTTTGGGGCATGGCCATCCTCTCCTCCCCAGGAGCACCTCCCCTGGGCAATACTCACGTGACGGGGTTGAAGGGCCGTTTGCTGCGGTCAGACTGCGACTGCTCTATGTTGATGGATTGGTTCAAGGCCTCTAGCTGGAGAGAAGGATTTGGGCACGTGACAAAGGGCAGAAAGCTGAGACCTTCCCCTTCTCACCTCCTTCTCCCCCGCACAGGCCAGCTGTCTGCCCATCCCTCCTATGACCCAGTACAACCGATCTGCAACACCCAACCGAAATGTGGTGGTTGTTCAAGCATGGGTGCCTCTCCCTTGGCAGGGGGGGCAGCTGATGGTGAAAGGATCTTCCCAAAGTGCCTCTGGAGTCAAAGGTGAGTGAGGGGCAGCCCTGAGGACACCCTGGCAGTGATTGAGTCCATCTACATAGAATGGTTTGGGTTGGAAGGCACCTTAAACCTCATCTCATTCCAACCACGGGCAGGGACAACTTCCCACCAGCCCAGGTTGCTCCAAGCCCCATCCAACCCAGCCTGCAACACTGCCAGGGAGGGGGCAGCCACAGCTTCCCTGGGCAACTTGTCCCAGTGAACATCTGCCTTCTTCTGGCCTTGAGCACTCTCCTACACGCTCCCCTACAGCTTTAGCACACGAAGCTGTGGTGTTGCCTGATCCCAGCCATCTGCCAAGCATCTGCTGGGTTTACTACTGGCCCTTAGCTCCCGCTTGCCTTCACTCCGTGCAGCTTCAGGTAGAAGCACTCTAAGGGTTTCAGGCCCTCGGGGGTCTTCACATACTTGGGATCTCCAAGCATGCCGATGTAGACCGTGACCTGGAAGTGATTCTTCTTTTGGCACACAAAGGCGTCGTCACCCACGGAGAAGTTGAAGCCCTTGTCGGCATCCACGCGGTACGTGAGCATCGGGCTGCGGGAAAGGCAGCAGGCGTTAGCCCAGAGCTCCGTGCACCCCACGAGAGGTTTCCACGCGTGGGAGGGGAAGGATGAGCCACAAAACCCAGAGCAGAGGCAATGAGGGGTCCATACAGCCCGGGGCACAGCCACGTCCTGGGGTGTGGGTGCACGTGAGCCACCCCAGAGCGGGGTGGGAAGGGCTGGGGGTGGCCAGCTCGCCTCCACACCCCACCACACGTGAGAGCTGCTCAGCCCAACACACACTGGAGATACCAAGCTCCACAGCCTGGAGCAGAGCCCTGAGTGCTGCTCGCTGGGAGAAGCAGCCCAGGCTGACAGGGAAGGGGGTCCCACACCTCCGCTCCCATCGCATTCCCGACGCTGCCTGCGCTGGCTCTGCTACCAGGCAGTACCACCTGCGTGCTGGATTCCTGCTGAAATCACAACCACCTGCTCCAAAACCCTTCCAGCTCCACGTCCAGAGGAGGAGGAAGAGGAGGAGGAGGAGGAGAAGGAGGAGGAGGGGGTCCTGGCTGCCCGATGAACACACACCAGCTGGGGAGGTTTAATCTACATCTCTTTAATGGGCTGGTTCCCATGGGAACAAGGGAAATATGTGGCCTTTGCAGTAAGTCCCCTTTTTCTCACCATCCAAATACCCAGAGCTGGGCTGGGGGGCCCCCAGGGCGCTGCCTGCCCTAAGCAGGGGGGAAGGAGATGCCTCTCATCCCACCTCCCCACCCAGCAGCTCTAGGAAAACACCAAAATCCCATTGTTTTTAATGAAAGAGCTACGGATGGGGTGAAGGGGAGGCTCAGCCCAGCCTTTGACATCAGGCTCCAAAATTTTGAAGCACCCTCCCCACAAAACCAAACCACTTCTGACTTCCACCTCCAGTTCATCAGACAGAGAGAGGGATGGATACTGCCCAGAGCAGTGGGAGGGGAGGTGGACAGACAGACGGATGAGGCAGACCTCAGCAGACTCTGGGAAGCAGGAGACAGGGAAAGGTCACTCTTACTCCCCTTCCTTTCTCCTGGGAAGAAAGCCATTCTCCCCACACACACACTTGAGGGGTTAATGTGGATGAAACCTGTGGGTGTTTCCAGGCAGCCCTGAATAACTCTGGGATGGCCCTGAGCAACTGCTGCTCATTCCCTGTACCCCAGGGACCTGGAACACAAACCAGACGGTGGGAGCAGAGCACTACCTTAGCCCAGAAACACGAGAGGAATTCCCCTCTGCTCTCACCCTCCGCCCCAGCTTCTCCATCTGGCTGTTCCTGGTGGGGAGCACCCTCCACGCTCACCCCAGGGGTGCTGGAGCCCTTCCTGAGTGCTTCACCACGACCCCCCTCTGCCTGCTGAGCTGCCTCCATCTGCCCAGGACCCCCCAGCATTCACCATGGATGCTTCCAAAACGTGCTCTGGTTAATGTCACTCCGATTGATGGCTGCTAAACACGTGTTGAGAGAGGGGAGACAGTCAGGCTCCCCTTCCTCTGTCTCCTAAAAATGCCTGCTCCCTCCTCTCAGAGGCTCCTGTGCTCTGAGTTTTCCCCATGGCTGTGGCTGGAGCATCCCCCAGAGCAGATCCCTGTGCTGAGGTGGGTTGGAGGCAAGAAGCTGCTTTCCAGGTATCGGAGAGGCCAGGGATGTCCCCAGCCCTCTGCCTGCAGCCCATCACCTCTGGCTGAGCCACGGAGCTGCTCTCAGCTCCCCCCCACTGCAGGCTGGGGTATCCCCTGGATCTCCTGTTCCAGTGCTTTTTTTACTCATGTTGTAAATCCCACTTGGAAGCAGCAAACCCACTCCCCTAGTGCCACGTGGTGTGTGGGACATCACTGTCTGTGGCACCTAAGGACTCCGGTGACACTTCTAAAAAACCATCCTCCCCTTCATCTTAACCCACAGGGACCTTTGGGTCACCACCACCCTGCCCCAGCCCCAGCCCTGGGGAAGCAGGAGTGGTTCCTGGGATTAGGGGTGACACCAGTTGCTGACAGGTCAAGGGCCTGGGGGCAGCCAAAGCCGTGCTGGCTTTGCTCGGGGACAGCACAGGGGTCAGGGAGCAAAGCAGCAGGAATAAAAGGTCTGGGGTCAAATGGATTATTTTAACCAAAAAGCAGCTTAAGGCAGGATTCAAAAGGCTGGGATCAGAGGAGGGGGAGATTTCTCCCAACCCAAGTGATGTTGGGAGGTGAAACCCCCCCCAGCCATGTCTGGCATCCATCCTTAGAGGAGCAGGGAGCACCCTCACCCTCCACATTAGAGTGCCAAGGGGATGGCACCACCAGGAGGAACGTATCTCTGACGACACAGGAACTGTACTGGGATCTGTGTCCAAGACCAGGATCACCAGAGGGATCCTCACATGCCTCAATTCCCTCTCTGCAAAAATCTCCCCCATTTCTCTCCTCCTTCCTTCCAGGTTCCCCAGTATCCCAGCCCCTCCTATGACACAACACCTGGAGACCCCCTAATTCAAGGGTCACCCCCTAATCCCACCCAGTCCCTGCGTGGTTCCTCTCCCAGGATACAAACACCAGGATGGAGGATGGGAACCTACAGCTGAGTAGTGCAACACTGCTCTCACCCAGTCCACGTTGGCCTGACACAACCCCACCAGTACACCCACAGCTCAACACTGTACGTGGTCCCTTCAGCCTGAGACACACTCGTGGCATGAGAGTGTCAGACCTCAGCGATCCTTCCCCACGGGATGAGCCAAGCTGGCCAAAGAGAGCCAACACACCTAACCCAAACCACACCCAGCAGGGCTGGACCATCTCACACTGCTCTCCATCCCCTTGGTGAGACCCAGAACGTGCAGCGAGGCCACGTTTGGTGCTGTTTATAAGGACATTTCTTCCAACCCAAAGCCTGGAAGCTCAGGGCACCAGTTTGCTTGATGGGAAGAGCAGGGCAGCAGCCCAGTTCCCAGGCTCTGGCCTCGGCAGTGCCCTTCTCCAGCTGCCTTACCTCCAACTGCAAACAGGCAGGGAGAGGGAGGAGGGAGCCTGCTGGCATTTATCTCCCTGACAGCATGCTCTGATGAATTACTCCTGCTCCCAGGAGTAAATGAGTGAACTGCCCAGTTCCAGGCTCTTCGGCACCGCTGCTGGAAACCACCTAAACCCTTTTGAAGGTTCACTGAGCCTGAAACCACGAAACCAGTGCAAAAGGGCAAAAAGCAATAAATCTGATAAATAAATATCAATAAAACTAATCCAGAGACTTGGGTTTCCCTCAACCAACACAGATTCCTCAGCACACATAATCAAAACCTGAGACACAAACGCAGCGAGGCAAGACACAGATTTCCAGGCACCTCCACTCCATCCAGCAGCTCTCCCTTCCTCCCTTTCCCCCATTTCCTTAACCCAGCCCCATTCTAGGGAGTCTGTGTCCAAACAAAACCCCTGTGGCTCCCTTTGCTCTTCTCCTGGCAGGGAGGGCTGCTCCTCATCTGCCTGGGGATGGGGAATCTGTTGTCAGTCACACAACCAAACCCACCCTACAGGTCTCTTAGGAGGCAGAAAAGCTCCTTAGGAACTCTGGGATGAGTTCAGAGCCTCTCTGTGCTGTCCCCATGTCACCGAGCCGTGGCAATGGCTGTGAAGGAGCCTGGCTCCGAGATACAGACCAGAACAGCAGAGAAACAGTTGAAAGGTTCCTACTCTGTAGATTTGTGCCAGGAAAATGACTGAACAGAGATGAAATCTACCACTTTTTCACCAGCACAAGGTACAGATCTGCTGTGACAGCTACACTCACTGCATAAGAAGAACGAGCCATTAAATGGGCTCAAACACCAAGAAGCTCAACCGTGCTGGGTTAAGAACCTGAACAGCTTCCCATGGGCTCGTGGCATCCTAAAGGCTCGGTCTCCCTCCTTAACCTTCCTTTCTGGTCTCTTTTCTTAAGAACAAGAGTAGGAAAAATCAGATAATTCAGATGATTGAAATTCCTGGGGCTGTGAATAGGCTGTGGGCACCCAGGAGAAAAAAAATGCTCGCTGTAGGGGCAGGAAACTCTAAGGTGTACAAAGCAGAGGACAGCTTTCAGCAAAGACAGGCTGGGATCTATTCTGGTGCAGTGCTGTGCCATTCTTCCACTTAGAAAGAGACATAAGCTCAGCTTGCAGAGCCTCTCCTCAAGCAGCCTGGCCTCGAACCCACCACAGGAGCACGAGTCCATCGAGACAGTGTGTAACTAAAGATTAATCCATCAACCCTTGACCTTAACCCTTAATTCTGGTCAAATCCAGCGCCACAACAAACTGCACGTGGGTTCCAAAAAATCTACGTGAAGTCAGCCCAAAGGAATTTATTCATTACACAACAGGATGATGACCTAAATGCCACAAAAATAGCTTTGCTCTGGTTTTCACCCTAAATCCTAAAAGCAGGTATTACGGGGGTGACCCCAAGCTCAGATCCAAAGAATGGGGGCTGGGTTTGGAGAAGTTAAGAGCTGGGGGTTGCAGTACTCCATCGAGGTCTCTGTGCCCACTGTGTAGTCTGCCTCTGCCTGTGGGACCCCAGTGTGCCCAGCAAACCCCCACAGCAGGGACTGGAACACCTGGAAATGGTCCATGAGGAGTTGTGACTTCTCATGGTGGATGAGGATGGGATGGATGAGGATGGATGAGGTGGATGAGGATGGATGAGGGTGGATGAGGGTGGATGAGGGTGGATGAGGGTGGATGAGGGTGGATGAGGGTGGATGAGGATGGATGAGGATGGATGAGGGTGGATGAGGGTGGATGAGGATGGATGAGGGTGGATGAGGGTGGATGAGGGTGGATGAGGGTGGATGAGGGTGGATGAGGGTGGATGAGGATGGATGAGGGTGGATGAGGGTGGATGAGGGTGGATGAGGGTGGATGAGGGTGGATGAGGGTGGATGAGGGTGGATGAGGTGGATGAGGTGGATGAGGATGGATGAGGATGGATGAGGATGGATGAGGATGGATGAGGATGGATGAGGATGGATGAGGATGGATGAGGATGGATGAGGTGGATGAGGATGGATGAGGTGGATGAGGATGGATGAGGTGGATGAGGTGGATGAGGTGGATGAGGTGGATGAGGTGGATGAGGTGGATGAGGTGGATGAGGTGGATGAGGATGGATGAGGAACCGTTTACCCAGCGCAGGTGAACAGTGAGATGGAAGGAAAAGGAGGACTGGTTATGTCAGAGAGAAAAGCAAGGCAAAAGCTGAAGGGGGCTTTGTCAGGTGGGGAAAGAGCAGCCCAGTGACACCCAGGCCCTCACTGACAACCAGATGATGTGTCCAGACAGTGGTCAGAGGAGGTGGGAACCGAGGAGAGCAGGAACTGGGGACTGTGGTGGGCATGGTCAGCTTCCCCTCTTCCACAACGTATGGAAAAGCAAACTGATGGTGGAGAGCAGGGGCAAGGCTGCAGGGCTGGGCTTTGGAGCTGCTCACAGGCTCCCAGAAGCAGTTGATGTTCCACCTGAAGGTGGGAGATGCTTCCTTTATGGAAACACTTCAGTAAACCAGCAGTGACCACCTCCCCAAATGACCCCTCTCCTGCTGTGGGTGGGGAAACAGCCACAAACACACTCTGCAAAGAACAGGGTCAACTCCAACAGCCACTTCTCTGCTGGGGAACATCCCATAGTATGGCCCAGCCACCACCAGGTCCCAGTGAAAGGTGGTACAAGGACTAGGGCTGGGCTGAGCAGGTCTGTGTGCAGAAGAGCTTCCCAGGTTCTGCTCTGCTTCCACCACTGGCCTCCCCTGGTGGCCTTGGCTCACATCCTGAGCACCATCAGGCAAGGTGTGACAACAGTCTTGGGGTACAACAGAGCACCCCCTCCTCCCTGTCCCTCAAGAAGACCCCTACCATCCCCTGGCTGTGCAGAAAGAGGAGGAAGGGAACTGGTGGGGGGGTCAGTTGTTCACCGAGCGGTTCCTGGAACCCAGCCTGCTGCTTGCCAGCTCTCTGTCACCCCCAAGGAATGCAGGGAGGATCCAAAGTGGTTCCCTCCTGAGCACTCCTCGCTCCCTATGCCGCTTGTCCACGCACTGCCTCCACCCTCCTCTGCCCCAGTGTCTCCTTCCAGCTCCCAGCCCCTGCAGCCCCCCCAGCCCACCTTCCTCCCCAGCCTGCCTCACCCACCCCAGCTTTCCCCTCCACCCACTCCTCTTTGCCTCTCTGCCACCTCTCTGCCCCTCCTGGCTTCCCAGCTTCCCCCAACCCCTTCCCTCTTCCTTTCTTTCTCTCCTCCTTTCCTCCTCTGCCCATCAACCACTCCCACTCCTCCTCCTCCAGCTCCTCTTTACGCTGCTCTCAAGATGTGAGAGCAGCTGAAGTGGCTCTAGATGACCTCCAGCCATCCATGCTATGCATTGGCTAGCAGTTCCCAACACTTATTTTAAAATCTAAGACCTTGGTAAGCCTGGGTGGGAGGAAAGGGTTCTGCTGGTCCAGACCATGCTCAGGATTTGCCAATACGACCCTCCACAGCAGAACAAGGTCTGAGTGACCACTGAACTGCCACCAAAGCCACTGAACTGCCTTCTGGTGGCTCCTACAGAGCCAGCCCCATTCCTTAATCCTCCATCAGCTCTGCAGAAGTGCAGGGAAGTCTCTTTCCCAGTGAGGTGTCTCCACCACAGGCAAGCAGAGATGAGCAGGTGATAGGAGAGGACAAAGGGGGAGCCCAGGAAGGTCCTTGTCCCACCTTGTGCGTCCCCCCCAACCCCAGTCCCTTGCCACTGGTACACCAAAGGTGAATCTGACTTGAAAGGCGGGCGAGTTACTCACAGTTCTTTGTAGTTGGCATCATAGAGAGTCGCCCACTTGTTCTGTTGGTGTGGCTGCCACTTTATAGACTGGTAGTTGGGATCCAAGTAGGAGCCATTCAAGCTGTCGTTATCTTGAATCAGGCCTGTGGTGAGGGGAAAACACCGATGTCAGTCACTGCAACAGGGTGTGCAGATGGGTCAGAGCTGAAGGAAGCAGAAGAGCCCCACTGGTTGGCACCCTGTGGTGCCACCCCCCCTCCTCTCCAAGCATCCTGACCCAACGGGGTGCCCAGGCTTGCAGCAGGGGGTCACATGCTGGGAGTATTAAGGGATGGGGAAGAGGGGGGACAAACCCCACATACCTGGTGAGAGTGCTCCTGGCTGGTGCCAGGGAGGCGTCTGGACTCGGTCAGGGTTGAGTGGCACGGATCCCATCCCTGGCTCCTGCTTTATCAGCCCGTTCAGCATCTGTGCATTGAGGGTGTTGGGGGGGGACTCGGAGTGTTTCCGCTTCTTGGCGGGGTGCACCGGGAGGCTGCAGAGACCCCCCCAGAAAGCAAAGGCTGAGCAGGAAGGCAAGAGGTGGGGAGAGGTAACAACCCCACAGCCCCCACCAGGAGAAACCTGGGACCTCACATAAAAACCAAAACCTCTTTCAGCGCGGTCGCCACCTTCTCCCACCAGCTGTGACTGCCAGGCTCTGTGCCACCCTGAGCCACTTCTCTGCTTTCCTCTTACCCATCCCCACCACCCAACCCCAAGCCATGCCCTGCAAACCTCTGCCCCACGCTTTGGGTCATCTCCACCTCGATGCCTCCCCAGCTCTCGCTCCTACCGAACCAGGGCACGCTCCTTGACGTGCAGTGCCACCCTCCAGCCCCCGTGGCTGACGTCCCCATCACCACCTCACCCAACCCGTGCTGAGCAGCCCCAGCGCCCCCAGCCCTTACTCTGCTCCGTGCTGCTGGAGGAGCTGGTGCAGCATCTGCGACTGCTGGGCATGGTGGAGGTCAGCGGGTGCCATGGCCTGCCCGAGGCCGTAGGGGGGCATCAGGGGCTCAGCCTTCATGTAGATGTCCCTCTGCAGGCCGGGGTAGTGAGGGTTGTGCTGCTGCGCGTGCGGGTGAGGGGGAGGTGGCGGGGGACCCTGAAGGTGGGGGGGTGGAGGGGGAGGAGGTGGAGGAGGGTGCTCCAGGCGAGAAGGGGGAGTCATGTGGCACATGTTTTCGGGGGTCATGGTCCGCAGGAGGTGAGGATCTTGAAAGAGAGAAAGAGGCATGGCTGTTAGGGCGCAGGTCCAGCACAGACACAGCACCCCTCACCCCCTGAACCATCCCTGTGCTGGGTATCCTCATGAACCCACACCTCCCTGCCTTTTCCACCTCAGCCATGTCCCCTCAGCCACCCTCCCCTACACTGACTTCTTCTCCCTGGTTCCTTAATGTCCCCAGCATCCCCCAGACACCTCCAGGGTTCC
This sequence comes from Podargus strigoides, assembly GCA_028020825.1. Lineage (NCBI taxonomy): Eukaryota > Metazoa > Chordata > Aves > Caprimulgiformes > Podargidae > Podargus > Podargus strigoides. Next base: position 17,355,334 of record CM051633.1, on the reverse strand, counting down.
CCAGCATGAGAACCAGAGCAGTGCTTCCCTTCTCACACCATCACCCTTGGCTGCCAACTTCAGTGGTGGCTGCCAAGTGGTACCTACAGAGCAAGGACACAGCAGGGTCCTGGTTGACCAGGTGCTGAAGGGACCAAACCAGGCATTGTGTACCATACATCTTCTGAGAAGAGGTGAGACAGGAAGGGAGAAGCACAGATGAAGCATCTTGAAGCTCAAAGAACCAAAACTCAAAGGTCAACGAGGTCCTCAGGGTGAGGGACAACAGGGAAGACTCCCACAAAGATTCCTGATATTTGCTAAACCTAAGAACCTTGTGTGGATGCTCTGAAGGGAACGCAGGTCTTTAGGAACTCCCAGGCAGCTTTTGTGTTAGCTTTGTATTTCCCTTCACATGAAAAATCCATCAATGATGATATGCCTATAGCAGCAAGGAACTCCACGGACCAAGAATGGACAGTTGAGGGCAAAGTCCAACAGTTGGCAACAGGGTCTGAAGCCTGTGCCTGGGAACGCAGAGCTGGAGAGAAAGCACCTGAACTTTGCCTAATTTTACTGATTTTGGGCACAACCCAAGGTAAAGTACCCAGCAACACACTCTTGTGGCACAGACCACCCACTTCATGATGCCAGAGCTCCTCAGAGCTCTGTGGGCCACAACACCCTGCCAAGAAACCAGACTCATCCATGGACAGAGCCTTGAGAAGCCAAGAGTGGGATTCACCCCACAAAGCAGCGGCCAGCTGGGAGCTCGGGGTCCCAGCTACACCCTCTGGAGTCCCAGCAGAGACATGTCCCAAGGATGCCCACACCCAGCTTGGGCCAGAGGCACCAAAGGTGGCTTGTCACTGCCTTAGGGTAGCACGGTGCAAGGACACTCGCTGTGCTCTTCTCTGAGAGCAGAGACAGGCATGGGAACAGCTAGAGAAGAGACCACAGAATGACCTGAGCACCTCCAGCCCATCAGCATCACCAGTGAGCGCTTCTGGGGGGGCACCTGCTTGGGTTTTATTAAAAAACTTAAACCAGAAGGAGACTTTGATCTCCACATTTAAATAAACAAAAAGGGACATGCAAATGCGAGCCTACCTTTCTCCTCCTCTATTTGGAACTGGATACTAAAGCCATGCCATGATTAGGGTGGATTTGACTATATCACCACCAAAAGAGATGCTTGGTGTGTGGAGGGGCATGCAAATCCATCTCCTTTCCTGTGGAGGTCTCCAGCTAGCTGTAAGCTCACTGCACAGCAACACCAGAGCTCACCTTGGGCTTTAACTAGGACCACAACAGTTTTGGAGGCTTAGAGCAAAAAGTAAAGTGTGTAAAGTAAAGCAACATGACTGAGTCTCACTAGAGGATGACGAGAAATTAGTGATTCAGTCAAAGGAAATAATATGAATTTTACTAAAGGGAAATACAGGAGAGGAAGGATCCCAGCACAAGAAGGACATGGAGCTGTTGGAGTGGGTGCAGAGGAGGCCACGGAGATGATCAGAGGGCTGGAGCATCTCTGCTCTGGGGACAGGCTGAGGGAGTTGGGGTGTTCAGCCTGGAGAAGAGAAGGCTCTGGGGAGACCTCAGAGCACCTTCCAGTGCCTGGGGGGGGGACAGGAAAGCTGGGGAGGGACTTTGGACAAGGACATGGAGTGATAGGATGAGGGGTGATGGCTTAAACTGAAAGAGGGGAGATTTAGATGAGATCTTAGGCAGAAATTGTTGGCTGTGAGGGTGGTGAGACACTGGCCCAGGGTGCCCAGAGAAGCTGTGGCTGCCCCCTCCCTGGCAGTGTGCCAGGCCAGGTTGGATGGGGCTGGGAGCCACCTGGGCTGGTGAGCTTGTGCTGTGAGCAAGTGGAAGGCAAAGATCTGAGTGTGCTGAATTGCAGTGCTCTCTGATTGCAGCTTCTCTATTCTCCCTGCAGATGCTGTAAAGGGGAGAAAGGAACTGTAAAGAGAAGACACTGGAGATGTGTCTGCATTAACTTGGACATCCAGGTGTCCCCACAGGTACCAAGGTCCCCACAGAAACGAGGGACTGACTCCTGGGGCATAAGGAAACGGAGGGGTGGGAAGGGACAGGGACTTTGCAGGGGTTTTAAGTGCAAGATAAAGCTTCTTCGCATCCCACTGTGGACATCTGGCTAAGCTAAGCACCAGCAAACTGCAGGAGGGAGAACACACACCCAGGGACCAGCCAAGCCTGTCACAGCCTATGGGGACATGGAGGGGGACAGCAGGGAAGACACCTAAGCAGGTGCCACCAGCCAGCCTTGAGCCAGACACTGGGCTGGATGGACTTTGGTAGCAGAACAACCAGTCAGTGGTTGACTGATAATGCCACAGCACTTTACTGGGAATCAGGGAACTCCTCCCATTGCTGAGCCCTCCCACTGCAGGCTGCTTCCACCCATCCACCCACTCTGCTCCCTGCAAAGGCTTCCTGCTGCCCATCAAGATCTCCCAGTGCCCTTTTCCAGCACCCATCGAACTGGGTTCCTCTGCCTGTGCTCACAGGCAGGGTGCTGCTCAGGAACCAGCTTGCCTCCTCGAGCTGTCTCAGGCTCTGGGGCTCCCAGGAAGATGAGGGGTCTCCATCCTCAGGATTTTGGAGATCAAGACCATCCTGACAAGCACTCAACTTCCACCTATGTAACCTGGAGCGAAAATGGCTCAACACCACAACCAGCCAAGGGAGCTTTGGGACTGCACAGCCCAGCTGATGGATCCAGCTTCCAACAGCCTCCAAACAACCCTTGGAGACCAAGCCCCCACAGGACAGCTGTTTTGGGGCTGGGAGAGGAGCCTTGAGTCCTTTCCTGCGAAACACTGCAAGAAACGTGTCTTCACAACACCTTAAATGAATGTCCTGACCCTGCAGCATGGTCAGCCTTGGCTCTGGTGGCACGGGGACAAGCTGGGAGACCTTGTGGTGCAGCTTTCCAGGGACAACCCATGCATGAGTGTCTGAGAACATGCCCTCAAGCAGACACTGCATCTTCACCATGCCCACAGCACGTCGTCACTTCCACAGGCTGGAGCCCTGGTTGGGGTTGATGCCTTTGCCAGAGACAGGACCCCATGGTCTGCGCTCCCAGTTCCAGGGAAAAACCACGTTCTGGGAACCTGATCCTTCCTTGTGAGGAAGGAGCTGCTCTGGAGGTGCTCTCCAGAGCCTCCTCTCCTCCCCAGGCTGCCAGCACGTCAAAGCAGCTCTCCCCACGGTGAGCAACCCGGCCTCTTTGTTATATTTAAGGAAGGGCCAGGAGGAATTCCAGGGATTTTTTTTAGCAAGATAAACAGAACTCTTGACCTCTTCCATCACAAAAAAAAAAAAAGCAAGCACTGTTGCTGGTGGGGACTGGGCTGGAGCCTGGGGAAGAGGGTGCTGCCGCCGAGGGGGAAGGGAGAGCAGAAGCAACCTTCCCTCCTCACCAAGGAGTTCTCCTTCCACCAAAGAGCAGTGAAGGTCACCAGAGGAACCAAATAACGCTGGGTGGTTCCCCAGGGGGAGCCAGGAGGGGCTGGCCGTGACCCTGCCTGCACTCGGTGGGGACCCAGCTCGCTCTGCAAGGGGAGCAGAAGACCCCCCCCCAGGACCAGCTGGCTCCACTGGAGGGCAGGGAAGGAACTTACTGCTGAACGGCGCGTTCACTCCTGTCTCCCCGAGCCGGGCTCCACGTGAGGGACGCGCTCACGCTCCTCGCCACGCGCTCGCCCAGGCGGAGGCAGGACAAGGAGGCTCGCGGGAGCCCACCCTGCCCCGGGGACGAGCCCCACTTGCTGGTCTCTCCTCGTGGCTGTGGGTGCCCACCTTGCCTCCTCTCCCGTCCCCTCTCTCGCTCGCTCTCCCCCCTTGCGAGCCCAGCAGCAGAACAATAGGAGGGATATTTGCTAACTGATAATCTCCCCACGTACGGCAGCCGCCTGTTTTCTCCCGTCCGATAAAGAGTTCAGAGCCAACCACTTTCCCAGAACAAAGAGGGGGGAGGATGGTGGGGTTGGGGCTTGGATTGTGGTTATTTTTCACACCCACTCCCTGCTCTCTCACTTACCATTCACCTGCTGGGGGGAGTAGGCTTCTGACCCAGAGTCTGGAGGGGAGTCAGGTAAAGTGCTGCAGAGCGACGGGAAAGAAAAGGGAAAGTCATTTTACACCAACTTCCAGCACAACCAATAGGTCCAGTTGGAAGGAAGCACCCTCCAGGCTCCGGCTGGAAATCCCATCGTGTCCCCATCACCCCGAGCGTGTCCAGCGAGGAGCCCAGGACCGCCACAGCTGTCACTGCTACCCACAGTGGGTCACCGGATGCCAGGTTTGGGGACAGACATTTTCCTGCCCTGACATGACACCTCCTGCCATGAAACCAAACAGAATTTCCCTGTTCCCCAGAGAAAGATGGTGTGCTTCACCATGGGAACACGGGAGGCTCTGGGGAAGCTGGGCTGGGATCTGGGATGCCCACAGAATGGATTCTGCCTTGTGACCTGCAGGGACCTGAGCGCCACCACAGCTGCTGGCTGTGTCACTCTGCCCCTGCTCCAGCACCACCAGGAGCAGGACTGGGCCAAATAAAAAGGGAGCTCTCAGCTGTCTACTCCAGCACACCCACGGCTCGGGGACAGCAGGACTGAGGTCCAGCCTTGTCACAGGACAAATTAACTCCTGCATCCTTCCTTATTTTACCTCGAGCCAGCGCTGACTCCAGGCAGCTTCTACCACTTCCAAGGCACCTCCTTGGCAATTCATTTGAACCAGTTTTTCTTTATTCTTTTCACAGCCCCTCCTCAACACCCATCCCACTTGGGTCTCACACATCTTCAGGCCCAGGGTAGAATTTCCACCACCCTGGTGGACTTGCCTGTCTCACTCACTGACTCTTCTCTAGCAACAAGTGGGTTTTTCAATGGAGATCCGTTTCCATTCCCCCATCTGACAGCCATCAGCTCTGTGGCTGCAAAATAATGAACCAGGACACCCACCAGGACCTTCCTACAGCAGAGGAGCCCAAGACCCAGTAAATGGTAAGTGCTAAGTGGCTGGAGAGGGATGAGGTAGGGTAACCCCAACAAAGAGCCTTCACTATCCCTCCCTCATCCTCCACCTCTACTTGTAACACCTTCCCACTCCTCTCTTGTGCTTGGTCTGGAGCATCTATCACCAGCCTTATTTCCACCAGGCTCCTTGCCACGCTGGCCATGACCTCATATTGTATTTCCTATGAATTTATCAGGATTTGTGCCTCAGCAAGCCAAGTTTTGGCCAATAGTCACCATCCCTGGAGGTATTTAAAGACGTGTAGATGTAGTGCCCAGGGATATGGTTTAGTGGTGGACTTGGTGGTGCTGGGTTAACAGCTGGATTTGACAATGTTAGAGGTCTTTTCCAACCAAAATGATTCTTTTATAATAACAAAAGGGCTCAGGACAATTCAGGGAGTCCTGGAGGCTGGAATAGGCCTTGCAGCAGGAAGGTGGACACTGCAGAATTCACCTAGGGAGGTAACGTGGATGTGCCCAGCCCAAGGGAAGGGTTTGTTGGTATCCAACACATGAGATGTTGTTCTTCCAGGAAAAAACTAGTACAACATGGAAGAGTCGTTCTGGGATGCTGAAGAAATGCTGCCAAATCTGACCCAGTTCATCTACATCCAAAGCAAGGTCTCCACCTCTAATAGCAAGCTGTGATGACGACCTCTCACACCCTGGAAAAGGCATCACATCGTGGTTTTGGGCATGGCTCCCCCTAAGCTGCACGTAGCCTTCTGGGGACACAGCAAGGGAGAACTTCCTGGTCTGGGAATAAAATAGAGGTAGACTTTGTTTAGCTTGTGTCTTTCTGGAAGGTCTTTCCAAGTTCATCCGAAGGGCTGAGGTCACTCCAACAGAGCTGCACTACAGCTGAATCATTGAGCTGGAGGCTTCAAAGGTGGGAATCACCACGCCATACTTGCTGGCAACACTAGAGGGCACAAGGCAGAGGGAGAAAAGCCAGATGGGCTTGCAGAGAGGAGCAGTCCTGGGGCCATCCTGGCCTCCTTGTCCTTTGTACCCACCATGTCCACTGGAGAAGGCACAGACTGGCTGTGCAGAGCGCACATCAGGGCCACCCATCACCTGTGCTACAGGGACAGCTTGGACCATGGCACAGCTCCTCGTGGCATGGCTATTGCCAACTGCCAGGGCCTCCTGCTGATGAACATGGTGCTGCACGCTCTGATTTTCATCTGTCCAGCTTCACATCACCTTCTTGTTTCACTCCGCCGTGACTGGGGGAGAGCAGCATGGACCAGAGAGGTGCACGAGGAGGAGGAGACCAGACATGTTTTTCCCTTTGGGTCTCCAGGCAGTAAAGCTTTATGTGTGTCAGCTCCTATCCCAAACACCACTGTAGGGCCATACCCTCTTGGTGTGCCATGCCTGCCAAAGTGTTCCCCTCCACCAGGTCTGCATCCAGAGCTCACTGCAGAGGAGTACAAATCCAGCTCAGATACCATCTTTTTCTTCTCAAGTGGAGTATCTACAACATCAGGCCAAGAGAAGTCCATCTCTCTGCCTAGCTTAGTTAATATCTTCCCCTGGGACAGTCATGGCACCGTCCTGCAGGCTGAATTTTGTCTTTTTCAGATTTATTCGGTGCCTCTTCCTTCTTACAAAGAATACAACGCTACAATATTCTCCCATCACACACTTGTAGATGTGCAGCATGGATATTCTGGTCACCCAGAGCCGATGGCTCGACCACCACCTGCAGGCATGGGGGATGTTACTGATCCTCTCTAACTCAACGCATACAGCCAGGAGCTATCAAACAACCTTTCAGGAAACATCAGGACCTACACTTGTGAAAAACCATCTCTCTGTGAAGCAAGGGCTTCATACAGACTGATGCTACCAGCAGTTAAGGCACTGTGGGATAAACTACATCAACCCTTCAGGCCCCACCAGCCTTGAGGAGCACTTGTCCCATCATTTTCCCTTCTTCTGCCACCCCAGCCCCACTTACCCGGGTGCGTAGGAGGCCTTGGGCTCTGATTTGATTGGAGGGACCACGTTGTTTAGGCAGTGGCCACCAAGATAGCCCTTGGGTACCACCATGCCATTGTTGTTGTTGCAGTTGAGGTGAGCACTGTAGCCAGGTCCACAAGGGTTGGGCAGGAGAGGACCATGGCGGATTGGGATCTGGCTGCCCGGGGGAGGAAGGTGGAGGGAACCACTGGAAGTGGGGTTGGTCACATTGGCGATGGAGCTGGCGAGAGGCACGTTGCCGGTGGTCGAGCTGGAGGGCTGGGGGTGTGCATAGCTGGATGAAGTAGGGATGTCAGGGAAACAGCTGAGGGAGAGAAGGGGACAACCTCAGCGGAGGGACAGGCAGATGGCACCTTCTGCCCACCCCTCCTCGGCCACGCAGCAATGGGTACGGAGCCACCCAGGCACTGTGGGACACCCAGACAATAGCAGGACAGGCAGCACTGTGGTGGCACCATCACACTGAGCTGCTAGTGCTTGCTTTCCCGTTGCTTAAACTGAGGAAAAAGAGTTTTGTGGTGCCTTCAGGAGGGGGAAGAGAGGGGACAGAAGAGATTGGGGAAATTCAAAGGCAAGAAGCCAGGAAGAGACAGGAGGAAGAACTGGAAATAAGTAAGGGAGCAAAGAACAATAAAGGAGGACTCCAGGAGGGACAGAGGCACAGCCAGGGCACGCAGTGATTTCTAAATCATTCCTGGGATCGCAGGGCTGGGGATTGCTCACCGCCTCTGCACAGAAAGCAGCAGTGAAAACTGTTCCTGCTGTGGAGCAAGGGAAGCACTTACATATCTGGTGAGTCCTCCTTGCTGATGTACTCTTCCAGGATGCTGGTGTCGATGTTAGATGGTTCCAGAGATCCATTGATGTCGTGGCCTGCGAGGGGACAGGAGGTGGAAGCGTGAGCCATGGGAAGGACACAAAAGGTGTTTGCTTTGCAGGTCAGAAACACCAACAGACCTTTGCAGAGTCAAGAAACCCATCTGAGAAGATCAGATCCTTCAGTTTGAGGACCACCATCTGAATCCCAGTGTCAAAACAGGGGACAAACCAGGGTGGTGACACCTGGGAAGTGGGACACAGGTTTGTCTACAGCAGTTTGCAAGCCATGGGACTGTGGGACACACGGACTCCCTGGGCTCAGGACCCGTGGGAGAAGGGAGATCACAGGGTCAGGCCTGAGCTACGCAAGACAGAGCAGGAGAGCCAGGTCTTGCCCAACCACCACCACCAACTTGGCGTTGACGTGACCTACAACAGCTTCGTCAGCGGAACCGCCCGAGCGCCGGCGGGCGGGCTGCAGGGGACAGCGGTCCCCGCAGAACCTGGGCTGTAAGCGTGGGCTCAGGGGGGTGCTTTGGGAAAGCTGCTTTCCTTCCCTTTGGACCTTTGCCTCCGCTTTGCAGAACCCACTGGAATTTCTCCGCCGCTGCCACGACAGCTCTGGATCAGCTCCCGACCCCGCGGGAGCCCTCCTCCCTCTCCTCTCCCGCACGGGCAAGCAGTGGACTTCCCTCTCCCTTCTCCCAGAGGACTCCTCCTCCTCCTCCTCTCTCCTGTTCTGGGGAAGCTGGGCTGGGTTTTGTTGACAGAAAGCGCTTTCTTTATCTGTCTCTCTCAAGTGGGAGCGCGCAGCCCTCCGGGGTCGGTGCCAAAGACACTGCCAGGAAAGTGGGAGAGAAGGTCCAGCTCCCCCCCACCTCAGCTAAGGAAGATGGACCTCCCTAAAACACCCCATGGCTCAATGTTAAAGCACGATGACCCTCACCCAGGAGAAGACCCTGAGCCCACCCCCCATTTCCCCCCACCCACCAGGGAAAGGTCAACCCCTGAACCACAAACCCCAGCCGGGGGGTTCCAGCCCACCCCCCCCAGCCAATTGCAGCTCTCCCCTCTGCAAATCCCTTTCATACCAAGACAAGCAAATCGGCAGGAATAAATCCAGCGAGGAATTCTGCCAAAGGGGCTGAGGGGTCTCTCCCCCCTGGCTGGAGGGGGAAAAACCTGGGCAGCCTTCACTTGTGAGCCACCTAACCCTTTGTGCACCGCGTGCCACCCACACAGAGCCCGGGGACTGGGGGCAGAGGGTGGAGATGCTCTCCCCTGCGGATTCTTGCTAGGTATTAGGAACAATTTCTTCACCAAAAGGGTTGTCAAACGTTGGCCCAGGCTGCCCAGGGCAGTGGGGGAGTCCCCATCCCTGGAGGGATTTCAGAGCCGTGGAGATGTGGTGCTGAGGGACATGGGGCAGTGGGGACTGGGCAGTGCTGGGTTAATGGTTGGACTGGGGGAGCTGAGAGGTCTCTTCCAACCAGGGCTGTTCTGTGACTCTATCCGGCTGACATCATGGTGAGATGAGGACAGGGCAGGTAGAGCCTTCCTGAGCTGTGCCAGCACCTCATTTATATAGCTGCAGACCCCAGGGCAGCACTGGGGTACCCCTTTGTTGCAGCCACGTCCTCTCCTGAAGCTGATGTGGTAGCAACCATGCCATTGTCCTGCTATGAGTTACGGTTGATTGGAAGAGCTCCTTGATGGCCAACACCAGGGGTGCTTGTGTCCCTCGCTCATCCCTGAGGACCTCTGCTGTAGCCTGGCTCCCAATATTTCACCACACATGGCTTTTCCAGAGTACCTCTTCTACAAACAGCTGCTCCTCAGCTGCACTGACCCCAAACCCTCCTGCCAGGGGGAGCACCCTCCCCTCCCCGCTGCCCCCCTCTTGGCCCAAGGGACCGCGCTACAAATGACGTTGGGCAAACATCCATCGCAAAAAGCTATCGGGTAACTTCTCTTCACCCCGAGTTCCAGGGCTGGGACTCCAGGTTCAAAGAAGCCAAAAAAAGCACTTGACCAATTTCTCTGCCTTTCCACAAGAACTGAACCCATCCAAGAAAAGTTCTCAAGCTGTCTGACCCCAGTGAGTTTTCCCTCACACCTCCAAACTCCAGGAGCTTCTCCCCAGTGGAAGAGGAGCCCAGGACCTTGCTTGGGAAGGACAGGAGGCCCTCAACAGACAGCAGCGTGCTGGATGTCCCTATTTCTTTGCTACCTGGTCTTCAAAGTCACCTTCAGGAGCCCTCAGCTGAAGCCCAGGCGAAGGGTGAGATAAGCGCCGTGACGCGAGCGGTGCGTCAGCTCCGCTGCCGGGGAGTCGAGGCGTGATAACAGCCCTGGGGGGCTCTGCCTGCGCCTCTCCGGTGGGAAGGGGCCGCCCACGGAGAATAAAGGACTCCCCTCTGCTTGGGGACAGAGGTACTGGTGCCAGTAGGGTGAAACGGGGATGGCAGGGCGGCGGGTCTGGCTGGCAAACCCACACAAGGAATGTCCCACCGCCCGTAGCTTCCACGCGGGCCGGGCTCTTACCAAAAGCCAGCTTAGGTGATTAGCTTTTAATTAATGCTCCTCCAGAGAGTCACGAGCTCCTCACGACACCAACAACGCTCCCTCCCCCTCCACAGTGGGGATTAGGAGGGTGGAGGAAGCCACCGAGGAGGGACCCTGGGAAGCTCGACACCTGCACAAGAGGCTCCAACATCTCCTGGTCCCACGAAGAGCGAGATGGAGGAGCCCAGGGGAGCTCCGAGCTGGCGTTCCCCCTCTCCTGCGGGAAGGACAATCCCCACGGAGCATCTCCTGCTCTGCCTCTGCACTGGTGCTGGCTCCAAAGAGCACACGAGACCTCCTGTCACCCGTAACCCCTCCGACGTCCCCAAAGCTCAGCAGGATGAGTTCTGCCATCCATCCCAGAGCAGTGAGCTCTGTCTTGTCCTCCTCTTGGCCCTGGCAGTGTCACCCCTCCATCAAGCCCTTCTTGTGACAGGGTTGTGAAGCTCTTAGAGGTCTTTACCAACCACGGCTATTCTGTGATCCCCCAAAAGTAAACTTTGCCTGCAGAACAAGGCGTTAAACCCGCAGCACCCTCCCCGTGAGCAGAGGCCCCCGTACGTGTGAGAATGTCAGGAATCCCAATGTTTGGACTGGTTTTCTCTGCCTTTCCCAAACCTCCAAACACCATCGACATCCAAACGGAGGATGGATGTCCCGCGCCGCCGTCTCCTCCCTGCCCCTGCCCCGACGGCGTGGGGCTGCCAGCTCGTCCCTCCTGGTGACATCCTCTTGGAACTCGCTTCCCCATCCCGTTCTCAGGTGCTCCACCACATCCTGCTTCCCATGGGAGAGGGGCACGCAGCCACGGGGCTCTGAAAGAGTTAACGGCGGCCGGCCCCCGCGACTCCTCATATTTACAGGTCTGAGAGATTAAACCCAGAATTTCCCCCGAGTGATAGGCTGATAAGTTTATGGTATTTCTATTTATAACAGTCCCTCCCCCATTTATTCTTGCTCTGTTGCCTGTCTCCTAATCACCCAGAATCCTGCCTGGGTGACCTGGGGGTGGGAGGAAGGGAGGGAGCTGAAGAACTTCATCCTGCTAACGAGAACCAGATGTGGGAAGCTGGAGATGACAAGGAGGTCAGCGGCTTTCAGGGGCTGGGGAACATCAGCACAGGGTGGGGGGACAGCAGTGATGAGGAGGAAGAGGCTGTGCCAAGCCCAGAGCTGCCCCGTGGCACCGATGCCACGTACCAGAGGGTGAATTTTTGTTTCAGGGACCCACTGGAGGTTTGAATCACAAATCACACACCGTGTTCCCACCCGAGTGCTGGGAAAGGCGGTGAGAAAAGGACTGGAATGAAGATGAACAAAAAGCCATGGATGCTGGTGAGCCTGTCTGCCACACAGCTCCCTTCCCTGCCACCCCAGCGCTGCCTCCTTCCCAAACTGCTCAATGTCCCCACTGCCACCACAGCTGGGATGGGGACAAGTGGTCCCAGGGTTTTGGAGGAGCCCTGCCTTCAGCTGGAGTGATGCCCTGGGCCAGTGCTCGGTGTCCAGCACTGCCAGGAGAGGGAGCAGGAGACAGTGGCACCCATCCTGTCCTTGACCTACAGACGGGCCAGATCTATTACCTGCGTTACCTGAAACCCGGTGCAAAGGGCAGCAGCTCCGTGGCACGCCAGGGAGCTGTCAGACGTGGCACAGCAGAGAGAGGAGGCTCGTGGACACAGTGCTGGTGGCACAACACGAGTGGCTTTAGGGACAGTCCCTCAGCTGGTCACTGTCACCAGCAAAGCACATCCACCTGCCCAAGGACCCCTGCTTGGTGCCTTCCCTATACAAAGCACATGAGGGCAGGGTGCTCCTGGGGAAACTGAGGCACAGAGCACCCTGGTGACAAAACCACTGCTGAACAGGGAAGCAATAACGAACAAGTCAGCGGGTGCATGGTGGAACAGGACCAGGAGACCCCAGGAGCTCCCGGCTGATGGTCCCACACACCAAGGCGCAGCGTTCCCTCTCCCAGTGGCTCTCCAGCACGCACTGGAGCGGGTGACAAGCGCTGGTGGGATACACAGCCAGGCATGGTGGCCCACCTACCGTTACCTGGTACGGCGTGGCATCACCCGCGGCGCTCGGCCGGTGCCGCAGCGAGGCGCAGAGCCCCGGCACAGCTCTGAGCACGTCCCTGCAGCCGTGCACCGGGGGTTGTGCAATCGGCAGCCCGGGCTGCAGCATCGGCACATTCCGGGGCCTCACGCTGCTCAGCACCCCCTTCTTCTTCCTCCCCTGTTTATCCTCGGGCCCTGGCGGATTGGCTGCCAGCCTGGCCGCGAGCAGGAGGAATCCGTGCCATGGCTGGCTAACCAAACACCGCCTAAGCCCGGGGAGCTGCGGGGCCAGGGCTCGGCTTCAGAGCCACTTCCCCATCAGCAGGAGCCCGGCTGGCTCTGTCACACGGGGTGAGGGCTGAAGAGTGCCCAGGGTGACAGCCCTGCGCTGCCCCGGCTGGGGGTGGCATCCCTCCCGTGCCTGCCCTGCCCAGGGGGTACAGAGAGGTGGAAGCATCCCCTGCAGCAGGAGGGATGGGGACCCCACAGCCCCTGCCTCCCCCCGGATACCAGCCCGGCATTCCTCCGTAATTAACGCTCTTTATTACCTGACGGTAACGATAAGCAGTCGCTCCCAGCAGAAGTGGCTCCTGTAACCCGAGTGGGACGCTGAGCCAGACCCCATCTCCCCCAAACCACTCTTGGGACCACCCCAGAGCAAAGCCCTGGCTGCCCAAGGAGCTGAAAGGGTCCCCAGGGTCCCCTCCCTGAACCACAGCATGGTTCCTCCATGGGCTGAGCCCCTCCTCATACCAACCCCATCATCTTCCACCAGCCCCTCCAGCACAGCCTGCTGGGCTCTGCACGGGCTGCCAGCCAGGGGCACTTTGCCATGGTGTCAGTGCATGGAACTGCTTGGCTCCAGAAGCTCTCACCTGATCCGAGGTGAGCTGAGCTGCACCAGCTGGTTACTCACTCCTGAACACTACCCCTGCATCAGGACACCCTCCTCCTGCACACACGCAAACACAGCACGTGCCCCTTCCCATCGCAAAAGGGAGGACTGTCCCAATCAATGCAGAGATACAGCCACCACCCTGTGTCCCCTGCTGGGGACATCCCCTTGTCAGAGCAGGAGACCCAAGATCCACACCAGAAACACAGCCAGGGCTGAGCTCTGGGAGCCCGTGGGGCAAGATCCTGGGCACAACACTGAACTCAGGGCTAAGGAAATGGGGGTCCATGAGAATTTGGGCATTACCCAGAACATGTGGGCTCCAGGGAGCCTCATTTGTGTGTCACATGTTTTAAATGACACAAGAAATGGAGCAACTGAGAGGAATGTTGAACATAGACACGCACCTTCACACCACACCTTCTCCATGGAGAGGCCAAGACTGCACCCAGACTGGCTGTACCCAACCCTGTCCCTGCTGGCAGCTCTCAATGAGCTCCCAGACAGCATCCCTGCTGTCTCACCCCACTGCTGGGAGGAGAAACCATCCCATGCCAGCTAGGGTGGGATGCAGGGAAAGCAGTGCATCAGGAACAGGGATACAGGACAGTGGGACCAGCCAAGACCCCAGATTTACCACAGTGAGTAAAAGTGTTACAGTGGCCAGGAAAACCCTGGAGCAACCTGGCTGAACAGTGAACCAGCACCACCAGCAAAACAGAGTGATGAACCACACTGGTACGAGGTACAACCAAACCATCACCATCCGGTGTCCAGAATCAGTAGCACCATCCACAGCAGCATCTCCACATCCCCTGGAAAGCTCCTTCTGCTCTCACACAGGCCCACAACTCCTCATCTTACATGCAGAGAAGAATATCTCTGACAAAAGCACCTTTAGATAAGCTGGATGGTGTCCCTAACCATTTACCATGTCCTGGCTCAGGCCCACAGCAACCTGTGCTCCCAGACCTGCTGCACACTAGCAGGAAGGGGACACGGGTCAGTATCTACACCAGGTACAGGTGTGTATGGAGAGATAATGCCCTCTCCATGTCCTGGGTGTCAGAGAGGACGAGTGTGGTGAGGGACATCCCAAGGGTGAGGTGCTGGAGGACCTCATCCTGCTGTGCCACAGCAGAGCACAGGTGTGTCCCTCAAGGTGCCCTGTGGGTAAAGGCAGGCAGCTCCACGCAGAAGAGACAACCAAGCCCTCCTCTTTCTTCTCCCTCCTTCCTACTGCCCTCTCCACCAGCCACCTCTCGGCACCTTGTCCTCTTCCAGCCCCTCTCAAACTTCCCCATCTCCCCTTGTCCCTTCCCTTCCCAAGCCACCATCCCTCCTGAGACCCCTCTCCTTCCGGCTCTCCACCCTTGTCCTGCCCTCTCCTCCGCCCTTGCCAGCTGTGAACCTTGGCATGGATGGAGCCATTGTCCTCGGGGCATCGGGGCCGAGGAGGAGGAGGGGAAGGTGTGAGAGGGGACACAGTGGAGCGTTTGTGCGTGTCCCCGCAGCCATCAATGCCCTGCTTGTCCATTCATGCCCTAAGATGGCAGGAACAGCAGCACCCACACAAGCGTCGCCATTTGGCGGGGTCCAAGGTGCCTGCCCAGGGGGGCACATTGCCCTGTTTGTTTGGAGACCCGCAGAGGCAGAAGACAACGCCTTTATCTCCTCTCTGAGGGTGCTGGAGGGGGGACAACAGGACCAGAGAAGCTCAGGACTGAGAGGGAGGCTCTGCCACCCTCACACCTCCATTCCACACCCCAGGAGGACGACAAGAACAAGGAGAATCTTTCCAGCACAGCCTCTGGATCCCTTCTGCTGAGGTTCCTTCGTGCTGGTGGGCTCTGACCCAAGGCAGAGCGGCACCACGTGCCCAGCTCCTCCAGCCATGCCCTGGGTGGCATTATGGCACACTGGCCACGTGGCCACCTCGCTTCACCAGGCTTTACTGGGCTGCAGTTAAAGACAGGAGAAAAGGAGATCTAAGCCCAAGCATCTGCTCTGGCACAGGAACCCCTTGTGCTCCTCTCTGCAGCTCACTAACTTACTTTGCAAGTTTTGGGGGATAGGAGTGACCCACAGTAATGTCTAGATGATGAGGTCCATGTCACCATGGTGGCAGTCAAGGTCCAGCACAGCTCTTTTCCCTCTCTTCAGCATGAATTATTATTAGAGTATATCAGCCATACTAGAAAAACAATAATAACATTTATCACCAGGTGGCTGCAGGGCCACCAACACTGCCAGGCTTGTGGCTCCTGGAAAGGCTCTGAGGAAACTTCCAGAAGCCACTCCAGAGACCACTTCCAGCCCAATTCTGAAGACATGCCCACCACACACATGGAGGATCAGAGACCTGGAGCTGCGCTGCCTCTCCTGGAAACCCCCCTGGTGTAAAACAATCCTTAGGCAGGAATTAATAATCAAACAGCAGGAGAACACAAACCTACAGGCAGCCAAGCATCGCCTGGAACACCATGTCCAGATCAGCCCTCTCGTTCCTCCCTTCCAACCAGGAGGCAACAAGGTCTCTCCTGTCCACTTTGGACAGCCTCCAGAGGAGACTGAGAGTAGGAAGGCAGAGTGATTTATCTAGATGGGATTTTGGCCAGGGCTTGGGGAGGTCCATCACTGATTTGTGCAGCCAACACCGTTCTTTCACAAGCAGCAGTGTCGGGTCATCGGGCTCTTCTCACATGGCTGGGATGTGCAACCATCGAGCACTCGCTCCCAGCACTGCCCTGCCATAGCATCTGCTCCAGAACTGACTCCTGCAAAACTCACAAAGGGCACCAAAAGCTTCTTATTCCGCTGAGTACCTTCTGCAGAAAGTCCTCATCTACCTCTTGCCACACACGAGGCGCAACCCTCCCATGACCCAAGGATGCTTCCCAGGATCTAAGAGCAAGGAGACCAAGAGAAGTGGACCAGGGCAGTCATTTCTTTCCCAAAGGAGGAAACAAGGAGGAGATTCAACACATCCTGGTCCAGCTGTGGAGTACAAACGGTGTTGTCTGCAGCACTGGCTGGAGAGCAGCACCGGGGTGGTGGAAATGGTCCAGGGAGAACCCTCCTGCTCTGCTGCTTGGCTTCTCTTCAGTTTGATTCATGAGTGATGTGCCCTGCTTGGGAGTTCTCACCCTCCTTGTGCTCCTGAGGGATGGACCAGAGGACACAGCAGACACTATTCCTCTCTGATTTCATCCATCTCAAGACAATATCAACCATTATATCCCCAAATCACAGCATCTTACCCAGAGTCCCCCACACCAAACCCCGAGTTTCTCACTGTGGAGGACACATCCTTCAGACAGATGCAATTCTGACTTAGGCTTCAGCTGATTAATTCACCTCCTGTGGAAGGGGCCCCACAAATCCATTCCCACCCTTTAGTTCCTCCCCTTAGTTTGCACCGTGGACCTCCCCACCCACAGAGCCCTCTGCTCCAGGACAGCTACTTTCCAACAAGGTGTTTGTGTCCCAGCTCCACCACCTTCATGCTTTGCCTTTCCCTGAGCTGAGCTAAGCTCCTCCAGCCCCTTGTAATAAATAAACGAGTAACGACGCAATCAAAGTAATTATTTAAAATTAAATCCCTCGGGATTACTGCCACGCCGGCTATTTCCATATAGGCTTTCAGACTGAAAGGGAGGTTTCTTTTTTAAATAAATAAATAAATAATTTTTTGGTTGCATTTTCTGACTAACTGAGAGCTGTCTCCTCCACAAGGAACATAGTTCCTGCCCCAGGGGTTTAGCAAAAAGTTACACCAGACAATACAAACTGGATGCAGAAGGTGTTGTTTGGATCCCATCCACCCCACAAACTCTCTGTGTGTGTCCTGGGTCTGGCTTCAAAGCGGCACCAAGAGGGAAGGTGGCTGGCACGCTGCTCCAGGACGCTGCGTGGGGAGGGCAGCGCGTGGAGGAGAGGATGAGGAGGTCACCCCAGGCTTGGGGAGGTGGGAGGCACTGACTGCAGACATTCCCACAGGCAGAACAGCTCCTCGGGCTCGTGAGGAGCAGAACGAGCCGTCTCCATGCATTAAAGCAGAGGGGAACAGTGGGACTGAAATGAGGGCGAGATGTGCCTGAAGTGAGGGAAACCTCACGGCAGCACAGGCTGAGCTGTGAGCTCGGAAGCCCAGGGGAGGGATGGATGATGATGGGCAAGAACTTCTCACAAAGGTCTGAGCGCAGGAGACACGTGAGGAAGGTCAGGGAGCTGCAAAACCAAGAGCCCCCTCCTGGTACCTGGCCTGGTGGATCTCTGGGATCCATCCCTCCATCTCCCTCCAGATGAAACCAGGCAGTGCCTTCTGTGGCTTCCCAGCACCACTCACCCCACTGCTCCAGAGCAGACCCCGTGGGCTGAGGCACCTGCGGGGCAAAGCGGCGGGGAGGTCCCGGGCGAACAAATCCGTCCTGCTGCCAGCCAGAACTGTGACAAAGAGCCGAGTTGTGAGGGAAGAGAGGGAAGGCAAGGAAATTAATTGTGTGAGTCATTAGATCAATAGATTAAAAGACCTCTTAGAGCCTTCTGTCCAGGCTAGCACGAGGTCAGTCATTCCCAGCTCGCTCCCTGGGGCTCTGCCCCCTGCGTCTGCGCTTCCATCACTTCCACTCAGGAGATGCTGCTGCAGCCCCACGCTGCTCTGAGACCCACCCCAGTGCTCCCTTTCTTACCTCCACTCACCACCAGTGCCCCTTGGGCTCACACACCATCTTCTAATGGGCCAACTCCTCCGCTCCTGCCTGCCATCACCCGGGCGTGACGTGTCCCCTGTGACTGTCCCCAGCCCATGAACATCAGTCCCTGTGCTGCCCGTTCCCATTGCTGCTGTTGAAGCCAGGAGCAGGCAGGATGCCTCTTCCCCTTCCAATATCTATGTTCAGAATTATTTTCCCTTTTGCTTTCCCCCAAAAAAGGGTCACTCAATGCTCGTGGTACCAGCAGCATCCTCAGCTCAGTAAATACACTTGTGATTGAGGTGCCTCTGTAATGACACACTCAGAGGTCTCCCCAGAGCCTTCTCTTCTCCAGGCTGAACAACCCCAACTTCCCCAGAGAGGTAAAACACACAGGTCAGGGACCCTCTGCTCCTCTGTGCTCGCACAGCACACACAGCCAGCCCACAGCCCTCGTGCCTGACTGCAATAAAATATGAATATTAACATTACTGGTCACCATCTTTTGGAATAATATAAAAAAACTGCTCCCAAAGAGATGCTCTAGGAGGGGTTCTACCTCTTGGATGCCTTGGAGGCCCCTCCTAGTTGTGGAGCCCACAGTGCTGTGACACACAGCACAGCAGACAGTGTCTCGACAGACACAACAAGCTCAGGGAGACAAACCCAAACTTTCTCAGCACAGAAAATCCCAACCGTGGCCCACTCACTGTTCAAGCATCCTCCAGGTCCTCCACATCACTGAGCACACGTTACTGCAGCTCCATAAATCAGGAGTTATGCATGGAAGGGGAGCAGGGAGAGCACTGGCTTCACCCTGCTCCCACCAGACACCTCCCTCCAGCAGAGCCATCCCATGCCCCAAGCCTTGCAGCCATCCTCCAGCTGGGATCAGACCTTCCCTGGAAGCTGGCACACAAGTGACAAACCATCCCTTAACTTGAGAAGAGATGTGCTAACATTTATTGGGGAAAAATCGCCCTCCAAAGGCTCTAGGACAATTCCTCACTGCCTGTGAACAACACTAGGGATGAAAGGTGATGTAAAAGGCTGTGGTGGTGGCTGGGACCAATCTGTGGGGGGATAGATAATCCAAGAAGATGAATGGCTAACCCAAAACTCCACCCCAAAACTTTGCTGATGTTTTCTGAGCTTTGTTTCCCCACTTCCCTTTCTTTTGTCTTTGGAACAGCACGGTCTGACCCCGCAGCCAGGATCCAGCCCCTGCCAGGCCCCCACTCCCCTTCTTCTGGAGGTTCAACGTGCAGACTGGGATCTGCCACCACTGAAAAGTCACTTTCCCCTTCTGCAGGTCCCTGGGTCTCTCCTAGAAGCCCTCTCACACACATGAGGCTATGGAAGAGCCACGCCACACCGCTGGTGAAGTACGTCAGAGCTGAGGTCTTGGGTCTAGAGCTGAGTTATAAGGGACTTCCAGCTCAACCTCCTGGCCAGAGAAGGACATGGGAAGGTCCTGGCAGGACAGCACTGCTGTCCAAGGTACCACCACCACCCTGCACCCATCGCTGCTGCCCACGCGCCACGCACCAGCACAGGAGAGCCGAGCAGGTTCTTCCCCAGAAGGACAGCCCACACTCATTGACCAACCTCCACCGGTCATTTTTATGTTTCCAGCTCTGATCCCTGTGACATCTCTGTCCTCACAGTCCAACAGGACATATTTCCTCCTGTAAAAGCCCCAAACCAGAGCTATGGGGGTTTTTGGTTGGTTGGTTGGTGTTGTTCTTTGGTTTTCTTACAGATGAAACACAAACCCACCACCACACATGATGAGAAGCCCCAGAGTTCTCCTGGCACAGCTAGGACGTTAACCTAGGATGTTCTGCTACGCTGCGTGTGAAAACTCATCACCATCCACCTCTCCCTTTCCAAAGACTGATTTAAAACAGACAGGAGGGAGGGGAGATGGAGAGAATTTCCCCCTATCCAGAACTTCTCATTGACCTCACATTTTGATTTGGATGGGACCTCATCAGGGAAAAGCCCATTTCTGTCCTTAGTTTCAGCAGAACATCGATTATCAGCAAGCAGCCAACTATGAAACAGCTCCATGGCCTTTTATAATGCAGAATTTTCAAGCTTTTGCTTTACTAAAGCAGGTGTTTCATTTCCAATAAAGTCAAAGAACATTTTTTAGTGCTTTATTGAATCAACGTCCATAACCATCACTTGTCATAACAGAAGAGATAAGCCAAGATCGAGCGGGCTGATAAGGCACTGGGTTTCCTGTTTATCTAGGATCCTAGCAGTCAGCTGCAATCAGCACATGGGATTAAAAGTCAGAAGTGATAGCTGTTGATTAATAAGTATTGCCAGACACAAAGTGAATCTTCGTATTCCAACTTAAGTTGAATGTTCTCTTTATACCATGGCCATTTCTCAAGGCTGCAAGCAAGAGCAGCTTGGCATGCGCTCTGGTCCTCGCCAGCAAAGCAGGATTTTGGCCTCCAACTCTTCTGGAAACCCTACTTGTGTCTTCCATAAACCCTGTACCATGTCCACCCCTACGCCCTCTGCATTGGCTCCTCCCCACCAGTTATTATCTTCTCCTTGGGTAAGAAAACCAGATCAGTTTGGCGCTCCGAGTTAATATCCTGCTGCAACACTGAGGTGATGACAAAGAACTTCACATTATTATTATTAATAATACATTAGTAATAATAATTCCCAGGAAAAATTGCTTTAATTACTGCTTTTTTTAAAAAAAAAACCAGAGATCTCACCAAAGCTAGACCACGGCTGTCAGCATTGCATGTGCCTGTTGGCTCCCTCACTTCTGGTCTCGTCCCACACTGCTTTAGCTGCTCACACTACACACTGGTCTGTAAGCACAGCCCCACTTTTTTCTGCTCTTCCTACTGATGCAGTCACTGAGAGCATCATTCAGTCCATCCCCTTCCATGCACTGCGATCCACTGATGAGAGCAGCTGAAAAAAAGATGACTGGAGCAGAGCAAAAGGGATCAGGGATAAGGAAGACCATGGCAGAGGCTAACACCAGCTTTCCTACAGCAAACCAGTCTGTCACAGCAACTGGGATGAGAAGGTGAAGCACTGATGCTGCGCTGCACCAGAGGGAATGACTCCTGCACCCCTGGCCATGCCATGGGATCCTGATCCCAGCCATGTGGCACTGCCAGGACTGCTCCTCCTGCTTCACCCTAGTCTCTGCCCTCAAATCCTGGATCCCAGCACACCACAGCTATTTAAAACTCCAGCCTTGGCCTCTCCAACCAGCCCTCCTCCCCACAAGCCAGCAAAATCCACAAGTGTTTGCTCTTATTCCAGCATCCCCGTCCTGCAGCCAGGGCTGGCCACTCTCCCCAGCCCTGCTCCCACATCCCCCTCGCACCACCTTGGGGAACTGCATCCAAACAGACAAAGTTCAGCGAGATAAGTGGTGGGTCCTGAGGATCACCTTACATTTTTCCTTGGGAAGGAAGCCTCACATTCAAACACGCTTTGAACGTGCTCCAGGACGTGCTGGGAGGCAGTGGGGAGCACAGGGAGACCATCCACCTCCCCCAAATCAGAGAGGAGATGTCTTCTGTCCCTGCTGCGTGGGGCAAACAGTGCCAATGGGAGAAGGAAGGTCTGGAGGACAAGCAAGGGTACACCAAAGGGTGCCAGTCAGTAGGAATAAGAGGGTATAAAGTGGGTACCAAAAGTGGGAGCCACCAGAGAGCCAACTGTGGTGACCAATGCAACCCAGCCTCTACCTCTAAGAGCATCCCATCCTTTTCCCTACACAGCACTGTCCTCCCTTGGACTCCCCAGCTCCTCTGACAGCCTCATCCCTCTCTGTCCATCCCCACTTCTGGCATCTGCCTGGAAAGGACCAGGGAGGCCACGGTGTGGGTTCTCTCTCCTGAAGGATGCTGCCCCATGAGCCAGCACGCAGCAGGGGCATCCAGCAAGCACCAGCTGAGGCCCAAAAGCCACAAACCTGTCCCTGTTTGTGTCTCCAGTCACAGCTGCTCCCCTGTCCTCTGGCAAGGCACACGCTAGTTAATCATTCCTCAGACACATTTAGCTTACCAGGGTTCTTATCAGAGGGTGCAAAGTCCAAGTCCAACCAGCAGCACTACAGGAAAGAGACGGGGGGGTTACCCAGCGAGCTCTGCCGGAGCACCACCATCCCCAGGCAGGGAAATCCCGAGGGAAGAGCTCCACAGAAGGGATGCCAAGCCATGGTCTAGGACCTTGTGTGGGCAGCACGGAGGAAGGGTGGACATCTGCATCACTGCTGGGGACCAGGGGTGAGGTGGTCACAGCCTGGCACCCTCCTAGCACAGCTCCCACATCACTCAGGTCTTGTCCCAGCAGGAGGAATCCACAAGGTCTCTAACCAGAAGGGAGCAAGAACAACAGGGCTCCATCTCTCTTCCTCCTTTGAAAGGCCCCTTCTGGTTTTATTTCTCACTGTGTGACCACGGGCAGAGAATGGGGTGAAAGCAGAAAGCAAAAAGTGCACTGAGCTGTGACAAGAGGCAGGAAGGGGAGAGCAACTTCCCTCCACTCCACTCAGGTGGGGCTGCACTTCTCCAGGCGATGCCCAACTCCCTCCAGGCGATGCCCAGCTCCCTCCTGTCAATGCCCAGCTCCCTCCAGTCGATGCCCAGCTCCATCCAGGCAATGCCCAGCTCCCTCCAGGCAATGCCCAGCTCCCTCCAGACGATGCCCAGCTCCCTCCAGTCAATGCCCAGCTCCCTCCAGTCAATGCCCAGCTCCCTCCAGTCAATGCCCAGCTCCCTGCAGGCGATGCCCAGCTCCCTGCAGGCGATGCCCAGCTCCCTCCAGTCAATGCCCAGCTCCCTCCAGGCAATGCCCAGCTCCCTCCAGTCAATGCCCAGCTCCCTGCAGGCGATGCCCAGCTCCCTGCAGGCGATGCCCAGCTCCCTCCAGGCGATGCCCAGCTCCCTCCAGGCAATGCCCAGCTCCCTCCAGTCAATGCCCAGCTCCCTGCAGGCGATGCCCAGCTCCCTGCAGGCGATGCCCAGCTCCCTCCAGGCGATGCCCAGCTCCCTCCAGGCGATGCCCAGCTCCCTCCAGGCAATGCCCAGCTCCCTCCAGGCAATGCCCAGCTCCCTCCAGGCAATGCCCAGCTCCCTCCAGGCGATGCCCAGCTCCCTCCAGTCAATGCCCAGCTCCCTCCAGGCGATGCCCAGCTCCCTCCAGGCGATGCCCAGCTCCCTCCAGGTGATGCCCAGCTCCCTGCAGGCAATGCCCAGCTCCCTGCAGGCAATGCCCAGCTCCCTGCAGGCAATGCCCAGCTCTTTGCCACGTCCTGGCACACAGCAGCCCTTGTGCAAGCCAGCCCAGGCAGAAGGAGCAGCGCGGGTCAGCCGGATCTCTGAGTCACCACCTTGCCCCTTTCCATCAGCCTGGTCACACCTCCAGCACAGCTCCCTTCTAATCTGCCCTGATGGCCACCTCCTCTCCCTGCAGCCTCCTCCCAAAGCTCCTCCTGGTCCGTGTCCAGGCATGGCTCCCGGGACACCAGCCCGGGGAGGATACATTAACCAGAGCGTGGGCAAAGTACCTCTCTCCGGAGCCTCTGCGGGTGTGGGCTCACGTCGCTCGCTCTGAATCACAGCTCGCCCCTTATCAGCCGTCTGGAGGGACCCACCCTCCTCCCAACACCTCCCTGGCCTTACTCCATCTGGATGTCTCCTGTCCTTTTCCCATCCAAGAGAAAGGACTCTTGGGGAGAGAGGGCAGACCCTGGAGAAGTACCAGCACAGCCACAGGACCACGCTGGAACGGGCAGACTGCTCTGGATGAGGAGAAGTGCTTTGGCTGAAGGCTTTGGGAACCTCCTGCTGCTGGTCCTGCAGGTCCTCCATCCTGGGACGGGGGTGGCAGCTTCCCTCTGTGCCCAGGAATGCCCCTGGGGCCTCAGCCAAGCTGCAGACTGCTGGTGATGAGCTCAAAGGAATGTTTTTCTCTCCTCCCTCCTCTGCTCAGGCCCCAGGATGGAGCTGGGTTCCCCAGGATGGAGCTGGGTTCCCCAGCAGCCTCTCGTTACCTGTTCATGTTGAGGACACCGAGTTGGGTGGGCAGGAGAAGCTCGACACAGAGGGCAGAGAGAGGAGGACCACGAAGCAGTGACATTGGGAAGAGAGATGGAGAGGCAGAGGGGAAAGCAAGCCGAGGCGTGGACGCGGTGGGGGATCTGTGCCGTTACCTGCTCGCATCCAGCGCATCCTGAGCATGGTGAGAGCAGACATCAAGCTCCCGCCGCGCCCCTGCTGTCCCCCTCTGTCATTATGCCCAGCTCCTCCAGGTCCCAGGGCTGCTGCTGCCTGCTGGTTTTTCTATTCCCACAGGGAAGAGTGGGAGGGCCAGGGAGGAGGCTGGGAGGCTGCTGCACGCTGGGATTTGGGTCTGCGAGGGGATTACCAGAGGGATGGTCATGTGTTTGTGCTGTACCAGGTTCCCCAGGACCATTCTGTCACGGGCTCACCCCATCCAGCAAAGCCTCTTACCCTCCCCACGGCACCAGCCCGGCCCTGCAGGGACTGTCACACTGCAAAGCCACCGCGTCCCCAGCCCCGCTGCTCCCCACAGCTGGGGCTGGGCACAAGGCACCTGTGGAGAAGGTCACAGGGCACCCCTTGACGCCGAGCACATCACCGTGCCGCTGCCCTCGGCGCAGCCAACAGCTCCCTGCAGGGGCAGGGAAGCCTCTCTCCAGCGCAGCACCGGGGCTTGGAGATGCATTTTGGGGATGCAGAGGCTCAGGGCCAGCCAGCAGCCACTGGGCAGGCAGAGGGTGACCGGTGGGCGTGAAGCCCCGCTCCCCAAACCCCCATTCTCCCACCTAGCCCAGCAGAGCCGGGCGCTCAGACCTCAAACCATAGGTGGGGGCAGTTGTCCTGGTTGTGTGTGTGGCTTCTGCCCGTCAGCCAGCACGGTGACACACACCACCACCTCTGCTCCGGAGGTCTCGTGTCCTCCTGTCCTTCCTGCTCCCAGTATTTTGAGCCTCAAGGAACCAGCAGTCTCCCCTCTGCAGCCCCACGCAGCCAGGGAAGACTCCAAAGCAGTCCCTCATTTCTCTACGCCTCTTTTCACAATCCTCCAGCCCAGCAGAAACCACAGCTTCCCCCCTAGGTCAGTGACCCCCAAACTCACAGGGATGTCACCAGCACTGCCAGCAGCCAGAGCCCTTCCAGCTCGGGGATGCTTCACCCCACCACAAGGTGCTGGCCGGCTCTGAGGAGAAACCATCACTCCTCATCCCTTCAGCTCATGGCTTCAACTCTGACATCAGTGAAAGTTTTGTCACTGAAGTCCTTCTCTGCTGGTTCCCATCCACCATCAAATCCTCCTGTGGACACAGAGTCCCAGCCCCTAAGGGACAGCACGGGGGACAAGGTGCAAACCCAAGGGCTCAGCTCTGCTGCAGCCCCATCATTTCACACTTCTTCATCCAAGGAAAATGGGACAATGGCCCAGGCCCCTCCAGGGCTGCACATCCTCACCTACACGAAGTGCTCCACGATACACAATAAAAATCACCAGGAAAGTAACCAGTGCCAACCCCAGGCACACAAACACACTCTGATGGGTACAACCACTCGCTCACACGAGCAGGCTGGCTGCCAAAACACCCAGTGTCCCCCCCCCAGCCCGGAGGGTCCTGCCACCCCTCCAGCAGCACGGGCACACGGCTGCTTCACGCACGTCCCACTTCACCCGGCACGAGTGGATGGAGCAAAACTGTGAAGAGCTGCTTCACTTCACAGGACCCACATGTGCTCCCTGAAACCTGGTCCTGTCTGGTTACTAATTACTCTTCCCCAGCTACAGTCCAACCCCACATCCTCCAAACTCTCACCGCTGCCTCTTCTGTCTCCATCCCCATCCCCACTGAGCCATCTGCCCAACCACCCACCCCCCTTGCTCCCCTCCACCCCCCCAAGCCCTGCTCTGCACATCTTCCCCGCTATACATTCTTTAACAGCCTCTTATCTCATAAATTAGCCGCGAGAGAGGGATCCCGAATAGCTGAGCTCTGTCGTAACCGTTTCCCTTACGCCAGTGGAAGGCAGGGAGGAAGGTAAGGTTTCTAGCAGGATGCCAGCCAAGGGTCAGAAGCTTTCAACTCCCTCCTTTCCCTTTGATACAAAATACAAATGCTTTGGGCAAACACTCCCAATACTATGGAAAGACCAAACTCTGCTCCTTTACCTCCCTGCCAGGACCCTCAGCATCCCACGCTCACCCAGCCGGCTGCCCAAGCTCAGGATGGGCCTGGGCACCACCAAACAGTTACCAGCTCTGCTACCACAAACTGGGACAGCGATGATGTCCCTAACACAGGACAAGCCCACCTCGAGGCCACACTCACAGCATCTTCACCCCAGGGGGGTGCAGAGCGACCTCCCCTCTCAGAGGCTGCGGATGCTTTTCCCTTTCCCAAACAATCAGAGCAAAGCCCTAAACTTTACACATCCTTCTTCTGCTTCTCCATCCTCTCATGTCTCAGATCTCAAAGAGCAGACAACCACATTCCAGGGAAATAAACACATCCTGCCCAAGCAAACGCTGAGTCCTCGTTAGGAAATTAAAGGTCTGTCTCTTGTAGCTGGGAAAACCAGAGGAGGGGAATCGGATGCGAGGTCTCGGGAGCATTTGCTCCCCCAAACAATCCTTGCTCTGCAGATGGGACCTGCTGCTGGAGCCAAAAGGACTTGGAAGCAGCACAGACACCGATTTTCTTCCACACCTCAGCCAGCACAGCCCCCACTCCCCCAAAGTCTGCAAGAAGAGACCGGTTAATCCTCACCTGACACTTTGAAATACCGAGTGCTGCACAAGCACTCCAGGATTACTCTTAAATATGGTGGGGTTGCTTACAACAGGCTCTGAGCCTCTGCACATCAGAGTCAGGCAAAGGGAATTCCCAAATTATTTCAGTGTAAAATCTCCACTTGGTGAGAAGATGATCTCTGGGAAGGAAAAAATATTTCACTCTAAGAGAAAAATGTGGCTGGGCCACGTGTTCCCCCAGGAAGGGAACCAGCAGACACCGCGATGGGGTAGGGAGGGAAATGAATTAATCCCTTTTGAATTAATAAGCTCTCATAGATCTATTGTTCACCACTATATCACACATCCAGAAACCTTTAATTCTTCAGGACAGCGAGATTCCAGCAGTTTAAGGCACTGACCTTCACCTCCAGATCACAGTGGATCAATGTGGCTGTGTGCTCCTTCAGAGCACCACGATCAAAGTGTGAAGGTAAGGAAAGAGCCTGAACTGAACTGAACTGAGCAGCAATCCCATGCAGCAAAACATTCTCCTCTTCTCCTCCTGCCCTCAAACCCTGTGTTGTAAGAGATGCTCTTCCCTAGCTCTGCCAAAGGGACTGAGCTGCCCGAGGGAAATAAACAGCCGTGCTGGGCTCCAGCCTCAGTTTCCCCCGCTCTTGGTTTTTGTGGGGACACGAGGGGTTTAATTCAAAGGAAAGACAGGGAAAAAAAAAGGAGAAAGAGACACAAAGATAAAGAAGGGAAGAGAAAGGAGGAAAGATAAAGAATCCCAGAAGGACTGAGGTTTGCAGGCACCTCTTGAGGTCACCTTGTCCAACCCCCCGCTCGAGCAGGGTCACACACAGCACCCAGAAGGAGATGAAGACAGACAGACAGACGAAGAAAGAAACCTTCCACCTTATGAAAGGATGCTCTGGGGGAAGAGAGAGAGAAATTCCACTTCTACAAACGAAGAGACAGTCAGTTTTAGCCCAATGGCTGCAAATAGCACTGGGTGCTGAGCAAGGGCCGTGCGGGATGCCAGGGAGGTGCTGGGAGCCCAGAGGGCAGGGGGTGGGTGGGCAGGATTGAGGAGATTGGTTTAAGTGAACCCCTAAAAGCAAAAGGAGGCCCCTGAAGGCTGAAGAGAGGCTGGGAGCAGAGGGTAAGAGCTTCCCAGCCCCACCATCCCCGTGGCTCCCGAGAGAGGCACGGCTGGGACAGACAGGGGGTGCTTTTCCCTGTGGAGAGGAGGAGATGTGGTCGTGAGGCGTCGCGTGGGGGCCAGAGGAAAGTGAGGAGTAAGCGGCTCGAGCCTCTGCTCGCTCCCGAGAGCATCTTCTGTCTGTGGCGCACCTCAGCCCCCCCAGGTTGGGTCCTTCCACCAGCCCAAGGGACACGGTCCCCCCACCCCGGCTGCTGCAGGTGACACGCTGCCCCATCCCCCTGCACGTAAAGCACGGCAGGAGGGCTCCGGAGGGCATCCAGGCTCCAGACCTGGCTCACACACACCACTGCTCTCCATGGATCGAGGTGAGCCCCAGCAGAGCCCAGCTCTGCCACCAGCGACGGGATGCAATGGAGCCTCACTGGGACGGGCTCATTGGTCCCCCTCAACGAGCACATCTCCACGCCAGGGGTTCACCCCGAGGTGCTCAACCCACGCAGCTGATGGCTCCCCCCGGCAAACAGCCCACCGGAGGACAAGGGGCACGCGGCGTGGGGCGCAGCACCCCAAAGAGAGAAACAAAGGCCACGAGCGAGAAAGGGACCCAAGAACACGGCCAACAAGGAAGAGCGGAGCGTGCCAACAAAGCCAGAGCGGGGAGAAGAACCCCCTGAGCCGAGGGAGGAACAACAAAGGGCATCGGGGTCCCAGCACCTCCAAACGTGCCCAGGGGCTGGCTGGCCACGCTGTCCCGCAGCCAGGGACGAAGAGGGGACGTGGGGTCCGTGGGTGGACACCCCTCCTGCAGGACCAGCTCTCTCCCGGAGCAAAGAGCCAGCTTGCAGCACCCTGTGCCCAGCGGCCGGGCCGAGGGCACGGGGACAGGTGGGCAGAGAAGGTGGCCGGGAGGTTGTCCCCGCCGTGATGCCTGCGAGCCACACACCCCGGTCACTGTCAGGGGCCAGCGCCCGCTCCCGGGGCCACACGAGGTCCCCGTGGGGTGGTGGCAGGCGCTTAACGTGGGACCGCGGCACAGCGGGGGATGCTCGCCTGCATCCCCATCCCGCCCGGGCACGGGGACCTGGGGGGGGGGGGGGGGGGGGACACACAAGGCAGCGCTGCACCCCGCTTTTAGCTGGGGTCAGGGGCCACCCCGGGACAGGGTCTGGGCTGTGGTGGGATGTCCCTTACCTTCGAAAAAGCGCTGCAGAGCCTCTGTCTCGTCCACCACCTCCATAGCTGTGCCATGCACGGCCGGCAGGGTCAGTGCCCGCTCCTGCTGGGGGACATCGCCCCGGGCCGGGCGGGGGGCACCGCTCCGAGCCTCAGCGCCCCGCACCGCCACCACCACCACCACCGCCACCCCCCCGGCGGGGTCCCGGAGCCGGTACCGGCACCGAGCACGGCCGCCCGCTGCCCATCGGCCGCCGCCAACCGCCCGGGCGCTGCTCCGCGGCTCGGGCTGCGCTGGAGCGCTCCTCCCTCCGGCCCCGCTCCTCCTCCTCCTCCTCCTCCTCCTCCTCCTCCTCCTCCTCCCCAAAACCCCCTCTTCCCCCTCTCCAGATGTTTTCTTTTTCCCCTAAAAAACCACAACCTCCGCTTTCCAAACCCTACCCCAAATCACACCCCCCCCCAAAAATAACCCCAGGGGGGAAGGGGAAGGGACAGTTGTGTTTTCTTCCCCCAGATGTGCCCACAATCAATAATAATGCCTAAAAAAAAAAAAAAAAAAATGAAATAAAGAAAGCAGGACAGTATCTAAATGAAGTTACAGTGATGTGACCACAGTTAACCAAGGGCAGAGCCCCTGCCAGCCCCGCACTGTGGCACCATTCTCTTCGGGGCAGATAAAGCACACAATGAGGTTTTGTCCAGCCCCACAAACCAATTCAGAAGGGCAGATTCTCTTATATATATAAATATATTTTTCTCGCCCGCACAGCTGTGCAGTGACCAATTCTTCTCTGGGGAGGGGAGGGGGGCTGAGGTTTGGGGACAGTAATAGGTCTATTATTTCAGGGATGGAGAGAAAGAGCTCAACAGCCCTTTTTTCTCCTCTCTCTCCCTCTCTCTTTCCATTAAGACAATTGTTATTCTCTGTTCCCCCACGCCCCTTGTTCCTGTGCACACACTCACCCCCCCTCCCATCGACCTTGAGGCACAAGCTGCTTGGGAAGGAAGCAGAAATTTATCTTCCCCAGGGAGCCCCAGTGCTCACCCAGGCCTAAACCTGACTGGTGCCAGCGTGGGTGTCAGGCTGGAGTAGATCAGACCCCAGAAATAAACGCTCCTGCTAAGGATTCAAGCCCTGACCCTTGGTCCCCTGTCCCCCTGGCAGCACGTTATCATAGAATTGTTTTGGTTGGAAAAGACCTCTAAGCTCATCCAGTCCAACCATTAACCTAACACTGCCCAGTCCCCACCACCCCATGTCCCTCAGCACCACATCCCCACTGCTCTGAAATCCCTCCAGGGATGGGGACTCCCCCACTGGGAGCCTGTGCCAGTGCCTGACAGCTCTTCCAGTGAAGAAATTGTTCCCAATATCCAATGTAATCTCTGCTCAGCAAGAGCCTCCTGCATGAAGATGTCAGGAACAGACCTCCCAGTGAGCACACAGCCTTGTGGCACCCAAGTTCCACTTGAGAACACAGCAGAAGACCTTCACAGGCACATATAGGATCTAACCTAGTTCTTGCCAGCACACAGGAAAGCCTCCCAGTTAAATTCTCTGCTCGCTCCCACCCATGTCTCACTTGCAGAACCTTCCCCGTGCTCCCTGAAGGTCCCCTGCAACGTTGTCCATCCATAAATCTTGTCCTTGTGCCACCAGGCTTACAGTGCATCACCCACATGGCTCTCAGAGACAGCTAATAAATTAGAGGAGTGGCAGGAGGGAGCTGGAGCTTCAGCTGCTCAGGCACAATAAAACAACAAGGGAAGGCCAAGGCTATTCTGGGTCACTTCACCAGCGACTGTGAAAGGCAGCAGGAGAACCTGCAAACAGGCCAAGCTGGCAGAAGAACAAGTTCCTGGCATCGGACCCTAAAGCTGGGTCCAAAGATGACCAAAAGATTTGAAAGGCAAACGACCCTGAGAGCGATCCGTGGTGGGTTTGTGACCCCCTGGACTGACCACACCAGGCTTTGCCTGGGGTTCCCCGCTCCCAGCGTGCAAACTCATTCAGAGCAGAACAGTGACACCTCCCTCTGTTCCTTCGCAGTGCCACGACTGACCCCGTCCTGGGACACACTGCAGAGCAGCCCCCCCCAGCCCCACACCCCACTCACGAGACCCCAAAAGCCCTTTGAGAGCAACCACCATCCCCCCAATAAATTCCCCAAGCACAGACTGGGGGGAGCAGGATAAACACAGCCCTCCTTGCTATCGTCCGTGCCACGAGGTCAGCCCACGAACGGGCACGCCAACGGCCCAGAAATCATCTCTGACATCAGAACTTGGTGCCTTTGGGCAACAGCACGGAGCCAGCCAGGTATTTGTACCCAGGGCCACGCTGTCCCCACAGCCAGCAGCTTGGCTCAGCGTGCTCTGTCAGTGATGAAGTCTTACCCCCCCTTTGCACTGGGAAGGGGGAGGTTAGTGGGGCTGCACTGGTCCCAGTCCGAGCAGAGAGCCTGTGAGGCACAAGCTGACCCCAAGCCACTTGGATCTAACGTCTCCCTAGGGCTGCTTCACCCAGCTCTGCTCCTTCCCCGCTGAGTCAAGTGATGGGCTCTGTCCTCCTCACCTTATTTTTCTTCACACGTGTTCGCCTCTCAGTGCTGCCCAGCCCTCTGCCCCAAGGGGTGCTGCTCTGCCTTCCTGCACCTAAGTAAAGGGCAAAGACAGGCTGGGCATCTGCTCCCGATGGCACTGAGGGACACCCAGCCTCATCCCTCCCCCAAACGGGGCCAAGCAGCCAGTTCCTTTGCTGCGACCAGCTCAGAACCCAGCACTCCAGGGTGGCACTTGTGTAACCCCCAGGAGATCTGCCCGCAGAAAAGTGGAGTGGAGCCACTTGGATCTACTGCTGCACCAAGGCAGTGCCAGGGGAGAGCCATCCAGCGCCCACCACAGCCCTGTTTGCTCTCCATCCCAGTCTGTGTGCTCCCTGGTGCCCACAGCTCACACACACACACTCACACACACTCACTCCCTTCCTCATTCCCCCTGGGTCACGCTCTCTGTAAACACCGCTCTCCCCGTCCCACGTGCTGGGTCGGCAGCAGAAGGGGGTGGAGGGATATTACTCATGGAAGGTGTGGCTGGTGCTCCCTCCAGCGCTAAATTTCAAAGTCCAGCTTCAAACAAAACAAGAATTCAGCAGTGCCCCTCACCCCCCCAGCCAGGCTGATTTGTTCTCTGACTTTCCCCTTTGCCTCCGTGCGCTCGACGTGGGACGGAGAGCAGCAAGGAGCTGCGAGCAAGCCACAGCAGTCCCCCTCCACCAGGACACAGCACATGGCCACGTCAGCCATGGAAAGGGGTGCTTGGTTGTGGTATTTTTCCTTAAATCTGACCTGCAGGAGCAAATCAGAAAGTGGTAAGGAAAATAAACACTGACCTCAGCCATGTTTCGCTTTCAAGCGGAGATAAGGCAGCACACGCGGCCCCGAGAATCCTTCACGGTGCTGTAGGCGCTGGGTTTAAAAAGCAGAGGAGCCACGAGGTGGCCGATGTCCTGCCAGCCTCGCAGGCTGCAGAAGGCACTGCCACAACAGACACCAGTACCTGCAGCCCAGCCAGGAGGTCCCAGGAGGTCCCAGGAGGTCCCTGGTGTCACCCAGGGGCGATGGCAAGCTCAAGGGTCCTTGAACTTGACCTCGGGGGTGGTGTGAGCGTCAGGTGGTGGCCACCCTCACCGACACCACGCCGGTGTGCGAGGCTGCGTAGGTGATGGGTGGAACAACCCATGCAGCACACGTCAGTGTGCCAGCACCAGGGGTACCGGGCGCTGGGGTGAGTGTGCCGTGCAGTGACTTTGGTTGGGGACAGCCCATGCAGCCCCAGCTGTGCTCGACAGTTTGTGTGTCCTCAGGGTCACCCTCAGGGGTGGTGTGGAACAGGAGGACAGAGAAACTTCTCTCCTTTACCCAACCTGACTTCCCTGTTGCTCTTATCTGGTGTGACAATGCTCCTTTGAGCCAGGCAGGGAACTCGGCACAGAGAGAGATCAAAAACCTCCAAGTGAAGACCACAGCTTCAATGAGTAACTCCATGGGAATGCAGTCAGTGATGGGAACCAGCAAGCTGGCAACACAGCTGCCTCTTGTGCAACTCTGCTCCCCCATGGTCATCCCTACAGGCTTCCACCTCCTGCCACACAGGACACCCCTCCTCTGTACTCACCAAGCAGCAGGAGCGACAAGAAGCCACCAGTCCCTGGGGACACCTATGGTCATGGTGCAGCTGGGCTGAGGGATGGAGGAGTCTCTTTTTCAGAAGTAGGGAGGGCCATCAAGCAGTGACTCCCCTGTCCTCTGCAAAGAGGGGGGTGAGCACTGCTTGTGTAGCGAGAGCTGCAAGAGCTCAGGGGTTCAGATGCCAGTTATTCCATCCTGTTCTTGCCTCAGCCCATGGGCTCAGGCAGGAGGAGCACTGTGTTCTGCATGGCTCAAGCAGAGGGATGTCTGAGACACCCCTGCTGAGCTGGGGACAGGAGGGATGTCTGAGACACCCCTGCTGAGCTGGGGACAGGAGGGATGTCTGAGACACCCCTGCTGAGCTGGGGACAGGAGGGATGTCTGAGACACCCCTGCTGAGCTGGGGACAGGAGGGATGTCTGAGACACCCCTGCTGAGCTGGGGACAGGAGGGATGTCTGAGACACCCCTGCTGAGCTGGGGACAGGAGGGATGTTTGAGACACCCCTGCTGAGCTGGGGACAGGAGGGATGTCTGAGACACCCCTGCTGAGCTGGGGACAGGAGGGATGTCTGAGACACCCCTGCTGAGCTGGGGACAGGAGGGATGTCTGAGACACCCCTGCTGAGCTGGGGACAGGAGGGATGAGGGCCTTACACTGCTCTGTTCGTGTTACTCTGCTTACCAAACTTCCCTTTGTTGACCTCAGTCCCTTCCTCCTGGTCTCGTAGCTGGGCTCTGCCTGGGGACACCGAAAGGCAGAGGGAGACCGGCGAGAGGTGACGTTAGTGCAGCACAAAGCAGAGTGTCCTTTGCTCTGGGGTCATTGGCCTCGCTGAAACTCTTATCACCGACGTGTAAGACACATCCCAGAGCGCTCTGCCCACGTCCCAGGCAGAGGTGGCCTCGTGGAGGCAGCTGGGGCACGGAAGCAAACCCTGTCCCTGCCTCAGGGGGGCACCCACCGCTGGGCAGAGGGGCTTGGCTTTGTCTCTGTTGTAAGATGCCCCCCACCATTCCACCAGTGCTTCCCAGCTGAGGAGAGCCCTCCCTGCTGCGTGGAGGGGTGGTGGGTACCGTCAGCTCTCCATCCTGACACTTCTGACTCGTCCTCCATGGATTGAGTTGGCCAACTCAACCCAACTGACCACCTGAAGATCCACGGCTCGTACCACAAGTCCACCAGTTCCTTTCTTTCTTGGTTTGGCACTCACACAAATATCCCCACCTGGAAGACCCTTTCTCCTTACCCTCCATCCTCCTTTGGCCTTACACAGCCTGCATCCCTCTCTGCAGCTCCCCGAGGCAGCCAGCACAGCCACCAGCACGCGCCCCTGTGACACCACAGCGCATTCGAGTGGGGGGGGCTGGGGGGAGAATCATCTTCCATCCTCTCTGTGGAGGTCTCTCCCTCCAGGCTGCCCAAAAGCTTTCATCTTTGTGCTGCAGCATCCCCTGGCCTCAAACACTGCTGCGATTCTTCCCGTGGCAGCCGGCGTGGCTGCTGTGGGAGCCAGCTGTGCGGGACGCAGGCGTCTCATAATGGCAGTCCTGCAGCCACCTAAACAAAACACTGCCTCTCCCTCATCACTCAGGCAAGCCCTGCCAGTTTCCAGGCAAACTGGGACTCCAGGGAGCCTCCTCCTCAGCCTGGAGGGTGCAAAAAAAAAAAGCACTGAGTGAAGAGTGTCCGTTCCCAAGAGCTCTGTTTGGATGCAAACTACTGTTAAAAGCCAAGCAGATGTGTTCTGCTAGTAGTTTTGGGGCAAAATGTCTCAATACACAGCTGTACCAGGAGGCCAGGTTGGTTCTGCTGGCAAACAGCTTCTGTCACACAGTGCAGAATAAAAATGTTAAAGGGATGGGCATGGAGGCCTCTGTGGACACGATGGACCAGCAGAGCGGAGGAAGATGTCCTCAGCAAAGCTCCCACAGACCAGCACTCAGCAGCACTGCTGCAAGAGGAACTCGTACAGGAACACATCCCCCACACAAGCACCTCAGTCTGCCACGTGTGACCCAACAAATACAACCACAAGGGCCAAGGCACCTTGGGTGTCCTCACAGGCTCCTCCTCTGTGCCCTGCTCGGGCTGCGAGCATCCTCACACCCTTCAGGCTCAGCCCCCGAGGGGGGAAGGCAGCAGGGGATGCAGTGCTGCCCTTCTCCACCATCCCACGCAGCTCCGGAGGCGGAAGCAGATCGCCGTGGGCTCCTTCGGTTATCTCCTCTTGGCACTGATAAATCCCTCACTGGTTACTCATTAACCATGAAAGGTTCCTTCCCGAGATGGAGAGAACACCACCACTGGTTTGAAAAAGAATAAAGGGTGGTTGGCAGTGAGGGGCACCCACTGCAGGAGACCTCTGCGTGGAGCCACAGCACTGCTGGGATTCAGAACAACAAGGGCAGAGGAGGAACATCTGCACATGAAAAAGATGGGTCCAAAATCTGGGGGCAGGGTGGAATGGAGCTGCTACTGCCACCCCACTGAGCTTGTGCCAGTTCCTCTGAGACCCCCCCAGAGACCAGCCCCCCACATCTCTGACCATATGCCTGCTTCCCCACTGCAAAGAGAAGCATTTCAGTCCCAGGGGTGCTCAGATGGGAACCCCCCCACACAGGGGCAGCACAGCACCCTCTGCTGCAACAGAGCCGAGCAACAGCGGGCACTGCGGGCTGGGAGTGCCAACCCTGGGAAGGGAAGCACCACACATCACCTCCACACCTCCTGACAAGGGTACCTAGGCTTGGTGGAGCCCCTCTGCTGACTTTGAGAGGAACAAAGAAACCCCCCAAAGCTGGGCTTGCCTTTCCAGGAGGCTCCAGGAAGAACAGCAGCACAAGCAGGGATTGCTGCAGAGGGCAGGGAAATTCAGAGGAGCCCGTGTGTTCTCACCTGGGTGGTTTCAGAGCAGTACCTGCAGGCTCCGTGGGCCTCCAGCACACGAGTTGCACCCTTCTGTACACACCAGCTCTGACCCATGCTCTTCCTCTCCTGTACACCACACACCACTCTTCCACTTGTACAGTTTTCCAAGTTCTTCCAGGTTTTTCCATAGTCCAGTGGTTAAGGAGATGCTGGGATAAAGGTTGGACTTGATGATCCTGGAGGTCCTTTCCACCCATGGTGATTCTCCCTTACGCTGAGCTCCTGATCTCTTTGTACCAGCCTGCCCTCACGAGACAAACAAACATCACCCCATCATCACCCCTATTTTCTGCCGTGCTGTTAATAAAAAGCAGCAAGTTCACCTGCATCAGAGCACCGAGAGCTGGAGACACCACCCAGCTAGAAATCCTTCCAGTCATAAATCGTTTCTGCTTCCCCCAACACTGTGCCCAAGAAAATATGCTTTCTGCACAATCACCATCAAATCACTGATTCTTAATTGATTTTTCCCTAAGTGCAACTTAGCATCCTTGAAAAAAATCCCTGATGAACTATTTTGTGCAATGCTGGCTTCCATCTACAAGTAATTAACTGTTAGCTCACAGCTTTACTCACATATTTCCGTCAGTTTTCACTCAGTTTCTTTGCTTGCTCAGGAATGCATCAGGATTACAAATTCTTTGCATAATTTGTCCTTCTGGATGGTTTATGGCCAAACGAGTTGAAAACCACTTCTCTCAATAAGCTGGAAATTTCTCCTGTGGCCACCAACATCCCAAAGAACCACGGAGCCTTCTTGGACATAGCAACTACATCCCTAGCTCCACTTGATAGCAAAAGGCTTTTAATAGTAAAACAGGTTTTAAAGCAACATCCCCCATGCCTGCTGTGTACACGCTCCTATATTTTGCTCCTTAGTAACTGTGTTAAAACAGTCCCTCCTGAGCATGGATTATTGGATGTTTATACAAGGGTAGGATCCAGAGTTTCATGTTTTTCTTTCCCCGTGAGAGGAAGTGTTTACAGAAGAGGCAATATCCTTTTATGAGACTGATATAGTCATGGGCAGGAAAAAAACCCCACAAAACAACCCCAAAGCATCAGGCAGGCACTCATACATACCAGTGCTTTTTATAGGCATTTTTATAGGAACTCAGTAGTTCAGCCACCTTTGAGCTCTTAATTCCCTGACAGTACTTAGTCTCTTCAGGAGCAACCATAAAAACTATTCCATGCAGCCATTAATAGGATTACTTTCTTCCAGGCATTCCTTTTCCTGCCTCTATTTCTCACGGCTGGTCAGAAAGCTCTCATTCCTCTCAAGCTGTTCCACTCCCCTTTTTTTCCTCCTTTAACCCTGGAAACCACAATTCCTGCCTTTCCCTTTCCAGAAAATGAATTACTACAGCCATCATTCATCTGCAGTGTAACAGCAGCAGGCACTGAGCTCCTGCCCTACAAACCTACACGACACCACGGCCCTGGCTCTGCAGGGCACAGGCTTGTGTCAAACTCCTGCTCACGGATTTGAACTCACCTCCTCTGCAGAAGGACCCCAGCACCTTGTTATTTTCCCACAGGGTAAACTTCTACACTGCTCTGCTTCACACTCAGTCCTCTTCTCTCCCTGCCCCTTCCTGAGAGTCCTCTGTAATCAGTGCCTTTGCGTGCACTAACGTAATCCTCTCTGTATGGCATGTTGAATTCAAGTACCTGGTAATTCAAAGCATCAAGTTTCTTCCTTAAATCTCTTCTCCAGTGAAGAGGAGAGGTCACCAGAGCTGGGTCTCCTGCAGTTGCCACCCTTGGCTGCACGGGGCCAAGCTGGAGCTGGCGAGTGCTGCACAGAAAGGCTGGGTGTGCAAGCCTCATGCTGACCCCAAGGGACAGAGATGTTCCCCAAAGCATTTTTCCCACTCCATCAAAGGCTGAGATCCAGAACAGAGGTGACAAACAGCCCCAGTGGCAGCTAAATTGTTCCCCAGAGCCTTCCAAAGAGCTGCAGCGTTGCACCGACACCGTATTCCTCGTCCCTCTGCAATGAGAGCACACAGTGCAGCTTCTTCCACCTCTCCAACTCACACACAACCCTTTAGGACATAACCTCAGGCCAGTCACAACCATCATTCTCCAGGTCAGGCTTGGGAACAGTCACATACACCAGTCATGCTTCTACATCCATTTTATACACAGTGCCATACAATATACAGAAACTTTTATATACATATATCTTTATATAATATGCTATATTAATCTGTATCTTTCTTTACAGCAATATTAGTTTGGATCTTTCATACATAGGTACAAAAAGTCACATGAGAATGGCACATGAGGAGTGCTTTAGTTTCCTTGTAGTCTTCATGCTGGGGCAGCTCGGAGCAGGGATTCGGAGGGCAGCATTCCCAGGACAGGCAGTGACCTCTTGGCTGAGCATGGGGACACAGGATTCTGTGCTGTCTCCCCCCTGATTGCATATGCAAGTGCTCTAAGCCCTGCAAGGAGCAGCCAGAGCAGCTCAGAGCTCCCTAGAAGGACTGTTTCTCCCATAAAAGCAAAAGGCTTTAGCTATAAAGAGGCAATTGGGGTTAAAGAGTTAATTCACAGCTAACTCTGAGCTGCCCCAGCACGGGATGTGGTAGGTGACAGAAACAGGCAGAAGGGCTTTTCCATAGAGGCATCGGTGTGCGCTGTCAGAGAGAGAAGCGGGAGGCAAGGGAGTTATTGTGTGCCACTGCTGCGTGGAGCTCCCCACCAGCAGACAGCTCCTGCCACGTGGAGACCTTCCAGCTGGGCTCCACCGACCCAACAGGCACCAAAAAGCACAAAAAGATGAGGAAGGAAATAGTTTCCACTGGTTCCTCTGGTCTCGCTGGTTCTGCTCCTTCAGAGCCCCAAGGAGGGACAGGCCAGGGTGGTGGCTGTCACAGCAGGACACCCGAGCAGGCAGCTGGCCAAAGGAAAGGGTCTCACAGGGCAGAGTGCTCCTCTCCTGCACAAGGCAGGAGGCACAACCCACCACCAATAATCCCTGTGCTGACTTTAGTAATGAAGTTTATCACTAGGACATGAGCTTGAGACTATTCCCTGGATGTCCCCTCTTGGGTCCGTGGCAGCATTTGTGGAGGGAAAGGTGGGAAGGCAAAGCCTCAGGAGCTGCAGATGATGCCACCCTGCCACCAAACCGGAGTTAAGACCCAAAAAGGTGTGTGGCAGTGGTCCAGCAAACACAGCACGACGTGCTTGCTTCACACACACGTCCCCAGAGCAGTGTGTCGAGGCAGGGCAGTGTCACCAAGCCAGCCCGAGTGCCAAGCGATGGACACACTGCTTTGGGCTGTCCCCTCCTCCTGGTGCTGCCACGTGCACCAGGGACCTCCGACTCTGAGCCATCAGAACTGCACAAAGCCCGTGATGGAAAACAGGGCAGTGGAATCCCAATAAAAAAACCAAAGGGAAGGCTTGTTCCTGTGCTGCTCTGGGTTTAATGGTTTTAGAGAAATAAATAAGTCTCCAGCTAGAGGTCTCCTCGTCACACAGACACTCTGGGCAGGTAGAAAACATCAGTAAATAAAAAACAGAGCACAGGATGACATGGTGAGGTCAGAGTTGTCAAACACAGCAATGAAAGCAGCAAAAATGCCCAAGTCTCTCTTGAGAGAGCTTACCTTTGGAAGGGGGCTGCTCCAGAGCCAGAGAAATGTCATTAAATCAGAACTGCAGCGGACAGTTCGGAATAGATTAAGTCCCTTTCAGCAGAAGCTCTTGCAAAAACAAAGTCAGATCTTGAAGAGTAGGAAGAGTTTTACTCCTGAATAGACCTGAGAGGAAGTTTTACTCCTGTTAAACACTGACTGAGGTCACAGACACCAAAGGTAAGAAGCCTTTGCTTCCCACTGCACAGCAAATGCTTTGCACAAGACGAGGTTGCAGATGAGAGGGGGCTGGCAGAGGGACTGGCAGGAGGAACCAGCCTGCCTCAGGTCAGGCTTTGCTACTGGCACTTGGATACGACCCGAGGCAGCAGGGGACAGCTGGGGAGGTCTGGCAAGCCTCAGCCGAGGCAGAAAGAGAGGGCTTGGCAGCAAGGGCAGCTCTGAAGCGGTCCTTGGCCACGCTGCGTTCCCTTCTGACATCCAGAGGAGGAACAACACACACAAGTGGGAAAGGATGGTGACAGATGGCTGGTCCCCAGCAGGAGGCTGGGACCTCAAGCCAAAGGAAAAACAAAGGCACAACAGGTAGGAGCTGAAGAAAACAAGGCAAACAAAGCAAACACCAGGAGAGACAGCACAGCACTTGGAGATAACGGATGCTTTGCAGGACTGCAAGTCCCTGCCACAGAGCAAGGAATTGCTCTCTCCTCTCATTTTGGATTCCTGGGTGCAAGCCCAAGCTCAGGCTGGCAGAGCAGCCCCTGGGGCAGTGCTGGGCACGGCTGCAGCAGAGAGGTGGGGAAGGAAGGAGCACAGCAGAGGTTTGGCAGAGACTCCTGTCACCCAGGGAAGGCAAGAGCCTTGCTGCTGTGCTGATGGGATGGATACAGTGATGATCTCCTTCCTAAAATATTTCTCCACTCTAATGGCGCAGAGTTTACAAATTAATAAGGTTTAGGTTTCAGGGTCTGTCCACCACGGATCGTGGCTCTGAGCTGGAATATAAAACACTGGAGAAAATGCATCACAGAATCACCACGGTCGGAAAGGACCTCCAGGATCATCAAGTCCAACCTTTATCCCACCATGTCCCTAACCACCATCAGACCATGGCCTCAAGCCACTAAGCTTGTCCCTGTCACATCTCCCTGCAAGGGGCAGCAGCTCCTTTGAAGGGAGCAGAGCAGGCAAGGGGAAAAAAAGATAAATAATCAATGAATATTGGTACAATCTACATCACATACCTCTTGGACCTGACCCAGAACACCAGTACGAGCATGTGACTGGAGAGCAAAGCACTCCCAAGCCCCAGTGGGCGATGCCTGCCTCCAGCAGGATGCTCCCTGCCCGCCACACGGACCATCGCCGTGAGAGGGAGCTTTGGCACAAGGGATGCAGCTCCTCCCTAAAGCCAGCGCTGCAGTTCGGTACTGCACAGCCTCCGGGAAGAACATGCAACAGCCAGTGCTCTCCCCTGCCCCACAGGAAGGTGTTTCTGCATTCAGAGCAGCCTGTGTTTCCAGCCCTCCCTTTCCTTAGGCAGGGAACACCTCAAGCAGGGAAGAAGCTGACATTTCACAGCTAAGAAACAAGCACCATCCCTGTTAAATCTTAGTTTTCACACTGAGCAGTGCATCAGTCCCATTTATTTCCCTTTCATTTCCCTGTGCTTCCATAACTCATTACTTTTGCTGTTACAGACCTCTAACGAGGGAGCACTTGGCCAACAAATATCTACTCACCCTATGCTTGTCCAGCGAGAAAGAGGATTGCAGAGATTGTCTAGAGGCTTCCCAAGTGCAGAGCAGCTCTGTGAGTCTGTTGGCAGCAGCAGAATTAAATAACAGCTCTCAGCAAAATCCAGCTTCAGCAGGGTGAATTCAAACAGGAGGGATGACAAGTGACAGTTGTCTGAGCAGAAAGGAAGAAATGAAATGCTGCAGATTGGACAAAAGCTGGAGGAGCTTTTGAGCAAAAAGCAAAGTTGCTGGGTTTGTTGAGGGCTAGAGGTTAATTTAAATGTCTGCCAGTATTGCTGCATTACATTGAAAGCCTCAGAAATGACTTTATCAGCAAATTACCAACCTGAGTGGCTTAACATGCTCTGCAGGCAGTAGGTGCAACCACCAAACCTAAGAAAAACTGCAATCAAATGCTACTGCTACCCTTGCTGCAAAGCCAGAACACCCTCCTGCTGCCAAGGGAAGAGGATGTCCCAGCAGTGGGTGCACACAAGCACAAAGGGAACCCAGCATCGAGCAGAGCTCCAGCCCAGCCCATTCCCAAGGCAGACACAGAAGTTCTGTTGACCAAGGTAGGCTAGAACACCCTCCAGCATCATTATTCCACTGGGATGAGTATGTGCAGTATTTATGTGTGCACATGGCATCCACTCACCAGCAGAAACAAGAAGGAGCTTGTAGCTCAGTAGCTAAACTTTAAGACACTCCAAATTTCACTAGGTCTAAAAATCCATCTGTTCAGGTTGTAAAACATGTAAAAAGAACCCAAGTACAGTTTGCATAGGTAATATGTATTCTGTTTTGCTATGAGAAAGGTCTAACAGCTATCCTAGGAAAGGGACAAGTATCAGGGTGCCAAGACAACTGCAAACAACAAAGCACATCTATTTTGGGCTAGCCAAAACTGATGCTCCTTTTCCCAGTCTTCCCTGCAGGGACATAGCCACAACAAACTCCAAACACATCAACACAGGCATTTCAGCAGTGATTAACCCCAACTAATCACCACGGCAAGGGATAACTCTCATTATTCATATGCCCCAAGTTGTAAATTAAACTGGGTATCTGTGTGGGCAGTTCAATGAAAATATTGGTCTTTGCCTGCAGGCAGATAAAAAAGCTGAGAAAACATGTAAGTGCATAAAGAATATATTATACAAATCGATGGATGCTCTCAAACACGCACAGATCTCATCGCTCTGTCTCAGGATATGGGAAGGATTGAAATGAATTTAAAAGTGGGAAGCAGTAGCAATCAGAAACAGGGGAAAGCTTTATAGAGAGAGCAATAAGACTGGGCACACATGAATTGAGAGCAGTGAAAAAATCAGAGACATGCCTGATAAAGAAACAAAATCACTTCAGGTATTAAGGGAAGGCTTAAAAACCCCTCTTAATTAGGCCTGGATTACAAAGAGTGAAACTGGGCAGAGGGGAACCTTCTCAGGAGATGATATTTGAAAAAGCAATGCCATATCCATCCAGTTTGCTGCATATCAGCCCCATTCTGTTTCTTTGGACAGAGACAGGACATGGCAACAAGTCTAAGGAGCACACACTGACCCTGGATCTCCACACTTGGGGCTTTTCCTCCTTCTCAGCTGCCCTCTTCATTGCCAGCAGCACCTCCTTCCCCCCTAAATC
The DNA here is from genome assembly GCA_028020825.1 of Podargus strigoides. Lineage (NCBI taxonomy): Eukaryota > Metazoa > Chordata > Aves > Caprimulgiformes > Podargidae > Podargus > Podargus strigoides. The sequence goes on along the minus strand of CM051633.1, from coordinate 17,312,027 downwards.
CTGCCTGGGACCTTCAGCTCTTATTGCAATTGAAGCAACAACGTCCTAAATGTACAGAAATGGGAGTCAAGGAATTTGTGTATCAACACTTAGAATCAACTCTGCTATCTCAGTGCTCTGCAGAGAGCAAAATATCTCAGACAACTCCCTATTTCTTTGAGTAATGTTCTTAAAAAGTTGTAGAAATGATGAACACCAAAAATCCTGACCACAGACCAGGTAACCAAAAGCTAGAGAGATCTGAAGGACAGTGCTTTGGCCTTTCTGGACAGCCTCATCCTGCCTGAATCAAGACAGGAATTCCATCCCACTGTTCTGGGTCACCATGAGATCCTGGGGAAAGGCTTTGCCATGCTCAAGTGGTGCTGTCAAGGATGTGAACTAAGACACCATCACCCTGAGACAGAGCAACCAAGAGAGAGAAGTTATGTCCTGGACAGGTGACAGGGATAGGGAGCAAAGACAAGAGGGATGGTGGTGGGTTCAGGAGACAATGCATGTTCCAAATGGGAGGGCAGGTCCCCAGAGATGGGGAGGGGATAATGGGAAGTATTGGAGAAGGGTTTTCTTTCTGTTCAGCACTTGTACATACTCAGCACAGCAAGATCCTCTCTATGTTCTTGGCACTGCTGCAATTACAGCAACAATAAAAGCAATTATTATTGATGCAGAAGAGCCTCCAAACCCACAGCCAGCCAACACCACACGCCAAGGGCTTGACAATCAAAACTCACTGAGATATTAATAGGATTATTTGAGTCCACCTTGGTCACACCCAAGTGCAGTTTATAGGTGGAAAAACCAGCCAGCAGTACCAAAACCCTTCACACCTTGTGAGCACACTTGCAGTGGGCTCAGAGACCGTGCCTAAGCTGTTGGATGGAGTTCAACACCCTTTTAGTTAAGGGTTTGCCATGTTGCTCCTGAATGCTTCCAGGCTTCAGGATTACATTCCACTGCAGTCTGTTGAGAAGATCATTACCAAGCAAGTGGCAGATAGAGTCACCTGAAATCCACCACACCAGGGGATGGCGGAGAGAGCAGAGACCACGGAGAGTCTTTGGCAAGGCTGCTTCAGTAGAGAGGGTTTCACTTACTACGCTTTAATTCTAAGGTGCACAAAGCCCAATCTCTGCTCTCCAGGAACTACGTGGCCTCAGCTCCACTCCTCTACCAAAAAAGCTCTTGGAGGGGATTTTAAGGATGTGCCTGGCAGCTTAGCTGGGGTCCAGGGTGTCAGGCACTTCCAGCACTGCCTCCAAGGGTGGAACTCCCCACTGAAATATCAAGGGAACACAGATTAGAAGGCACGAAGCTGAAGAGTAGGAAGCCAAGAGATTAAGAGATCTGAAGATGCTTCATGTTTCCAAAGACAGCTGCACATCAGAGAGGAGTGAGGGCAGAGAAAGCAGGCAGTCGTATGCACTACAAATGGAGGAGGTAGCTACAGGCTTAGCATTTATTTTTTATCTTTCCAGATATGCTCTTCCAGGATGAAATTGGAAATCAGTCTGTAAAAATGCTCTTACAGCAAAGGAGTGATGAGAATCAAGACACAAAGAGACATTTAAAGCAGAAATAATGTAAAGAGAACATGGATTTACTTTGTGAGGACCCAGAATAAATCTGTTTGTCCAGAGAGAACAACAGCAAACAGGAATTACCCATAATGTGATGCAATAAGAACCTTAACTCAAAGGGCTCTACTGCACCTGTACTGGTCTATGGCAAGCCCAGGTCAGAAGCATTAGGTTATTTCCAAGGCTTTTCAGAAGAAGCCCAATAATCACAGAGCCCAAAGCACAAAATGAAAATGCAGCATGCCAGGCTGTCTCCTGCTACAGCTGGTCAGGGCAAGGTAACCCCCTTCCCCAGGGCCACAGTTCCAATGGCACAGAGGAGGAAACAGTCACACAATGATTGTGTCTTCCAGGACACACTGGAGGTACGTCCAGCTCAGAAGTGACTTTCTAGTGCAATATTGCGACCCGTGCGACGCCACGGGGTCGACAGCTGAAATACTTTATTCTTAAGAGGGAGATAACCCACCTTCCTCACCTCGAGTCGTCTCCCCACCATCCGCAGGTAGGGCACCAGTAGTTGCACCTAGTCTCAGAGACAGCCAATACCACCTCACTGCCAGGGACAGAGATGATGCTTTCAGTAAAGGTTTGTAAAGTGCTTTGCAGATATAAAGCTCTGCCTAAGTGCTAAGTGTTATTACTCCCCATCTTCTGCCCACGAGCAAAGGCAGAAATGGGCTCCTCCTCCCCACTCCACGGACACGTGGCTGCACTGGGAGGCCAGCCAGCCTGCTAGCCTCAGCCTCCCTCCACTCAGCTCCACTTCCCCCTCGGAAGGATGCAGGTGATTGTGCGTATTCCTGCACATCACCTGGGCAGTGTTTCTCAGGTGTGTGCAGTTCAGCCTTACCCCGTGGGCTGCAATAGCAGGTGACCTGCTGGCACTTACAGGGCTGTTCTGTGTGGGCTCCTGAGCCATGCTCTCAGCAAGGGGAACAACATTGCTCTTTTCTGAAGGACCTACAATGGAAAAAGTAACTTCTTGTTGCTCAGAATGAAAGCATTTTTCTTTTACAAATTACTTTGAATCATGGAATGGTTTGGGTTGGAAGGGACCTCAAAGCTCATCCTGTTCCACCCCCCTGCCATGGCAGGGACACCTCCCACCAGCCCAGGTTGCTCCAAGCCCCATCCAACCTGGCCTGGAACATTTCCACGGAGGGGACATTCAGAGGGGCTTCTCCCCTCCAATCCAAGACAGTTTAGACAAGGTCACCTTTGGAACCTAAACCACAGGGACAGTGTTCTACTGCCCATTTAACAGAGCCCCTGTGACTCCTACAGAGCAGGGGATGTGGTATCCCACATGAAATTGTGGAGCAGGAGACTGACACTCGGACACAGAGTCCACTTCTGTGCACCTGAAGTCATTTACATCAATGCACACTGGCTATAAAGTGCTCCCATTCCGACTTGATGGCATTTGATACCACCAGTGCTCTGTTAGTGTGGCACCCAGGACAGCACAGCCCTGACCCACGCCTCGGGCTCCCAGAAATCCCTCAATGACCAGGGCTGGAGAGACACCAGGAGCCCGGGGATTTGTCATGAGCTGAGCTCCTGGGAAGCACAGCATCGTCCCACAATGGAAACATCGCAGCTATGAAGGGAAAGCAGGGCAATAACACCCCTGTGATTGTAAGGAAGTTAAAACAGGAATTGGTTTTCCAGTGAGGGAGGACAGAGCTCCAGTGAGACTCACTGGTAACTCTGCTGAGCTTTAACATGAAGCTGTTGGGTCAATTAAAGGCCTTCCACAGGTCACAGTATGTTTGACTTTCTACATAGGTAGTTTCTCTCCTGCTTCCATCATGGGAAAGTCCCTGCCCAGACAGACCTACAGGAGGCTCCTCCGGGCACGAGGCTCTGCACAGCAGCGCTCAGGTAGTTTTACTAGCAGCTTGCTCAAGCTTTGCAACGGGGTGGTGTGCAATAAGGAGGTGGAGGAGGGATGCCCACAGCTTCCCCCAGGCTCCCACCCACTTTAAAAGCGTGGGACTTGCAACTATACCTGCTCATCCTCTCTCCCTTCAGTCCCCAGAGGGAACAGCACAGGAAGGAGAGAATGAACATGGCTTTTTGCTTAGGGAAAGCCTCTCTCTTTCCTTAATAAATACTTTCTGAAAAGCTTGGCAGCTCTGTAAACATACAAGAGATTTCAATACTTAGTAAAAGTTCATCTTTTCCCTGAACTCCCAACGACAGAGGCTGGCACTGATGTGTGATTACTGCATATGGGTGGTGTGAGGACCCAGGGAGGCCAGGAGAGGCTCCCAGGCTCCACAGGGGCTGGGTAAATAATGCTGGGTGTTGAGAAGCCTAGTAAATTTTTAAGTTTCTCCATCCAAGCAGCTCTGAGATGAGAATCCTGTCAGTCCTGCAGGAACGTCGCCAGCTCAGAGCGGTCCAGGGAACCGAGAAGCGATGACGGTGACATCCAGGAGAACTCTTTCTGGCAAAGGAGGGACGTGGCGGAGGGCTTTGGCTCTTCAGAACAATGTCCTTCCCTCTCAGAAGCAGCCTGGTAGTCGCTGAACACAGAAGTACTCAGGGGAGAGAGAACACAGTGCCAGCCCCATTCTTTCTGTGCCTGGCCAGGGGAGGGGAGACTGCATTTGGGGAGAATACAGCCCCAATGGCTTTAAAACAGGAGAGTATCCTACAAAAGCAATCCCTGTGGAAGTGTGACGAATTGGATCTCGGGCCAGACCCGACCTGGTAGTGCAATAGGGCCCAAAGTCTCAATCCACTCCTCTCCAGGTACCCCTGGTACCAAGGGGTGATCTGGCTTGGCCCCCTTGCTTCTGTCTATCCAACCCTCCAGCTCCAGAGAATCCATCCCTTCAGCCAGGAGGATTCCCTGAAGCAGGGTATCTCACTCCCAAACTCAGCAGGTGCCCTGGGGCAAGGAATCTGCCTCTGCAATGAAACGAGACAGGCTGAGGTAGGGAACTTGCATCTGCCTTCACTGACTCAGCCCCTCGGGAGGCAACGCTGCTTCTCCCAGCACAATCCATCCTCACAGTGTGCCACCACTGTGTCACCCCAGAAGGAACGTTCCCAGCTGTCTCCTCCGATTCCAAACTGCCCATGACCATCTCCTCCAAGCATCATCCCAGCACTCAGCCTACGGGATCAGCTCGCAGAGCCGCACCCCTTTACCCTGCACTAGAGGGCTGAAATCATGAGGTCGTCCTGCTTGGCAGGGCTGGTTACATGCCCAGAAGGGGTGGAAGTCCGGATTTTATCAGTGGCCAGGCACTCCTGGCTGCTCACACCCGTGGGAGTGATGTCCATGAGTTCTCCAGATGAACTAAGGGGGAAAGAGGGTGAGACAGAGATGCCCGACGAAGGATCTGTTGAGCCTGCAAACAACCTCGGGGGCTTTGGAACTAGGTTGGGTTCATATTGTGCCCTCAACAGGATCTCCTGATCACTGACAGACTTGGGCATCTCTGCAAAGTCACTTGAGCTGTCTGACACCATCATGCAGTAGATGTCCTGGAAGGAGCTGCTTTTGCTATCCAAATTAAAGAGGCTGTCTATGAACTCAGCAAACTCCAGCACTTGGGGACTGGGGACATCGGTGAGCCGTCCGTTCTGGAGGGACAGCTCCTCACGAGGGGCTAAAGAAACACGGTCCCCCTCACTGCTGGCCCCCTCCTCGCTGCAGCGTCGCTGCGGGGTCGTGCCACCACTGTTGAGCACGTTGTCGGGGGCCTGAGTCTCCTGGGAGTGCTTGGAGAGGCTGTCAGCAGCCAGCAGCTCTGTCCGCGAGCTGAGGGAGGGGTTCTCCTCAGGGATGGCAGGGTCTATATAAAAGCAGTGCGTCTCGTCCTTCTCCATGACAGCATGGAGGCTGGGGGAGCCCCGGATGCTCCGGAAACCAGAGGAGCGCCTGGAATCGAAGCTGTAGATGGATTCGTTGTCCGAGAGGCTCTCCATGGTGGCCAGAGGGGCACGGCGGTCCTGCAGCTCCACAGACAGGCGTTCCTTCGTGTCCAGGAGCAGCAGCTCCACGGGGTCTTTCTGCACGGGCGAAAGTGGCTTTGTCTCATAAAATCCCTCCAAGCTAATTTCAGAATGGGACTTGCTCCTGCAATGAGAAACGGCGTGAGGCTGCATCGCTCCACAGAACCACGAGCTGCCAGAACAGCCAGAGGAACCAAGCCTTGGGCAGAGTTCCTCATGCCCACCTTGCTCTAACCAGAGCTATCCACAGCTTCAGGAAACCTCTTATCTCTCCATCCTCCCAGCTCAAAACATCAGGCAGTTTCTTCCCTCTGCAAACTCAGGTTCTTGCCCTTCTCCCTTTTCTCCTGGCACCCTCTCAAGCATCATTGTCACTTAGGACCATGGTTCTGCTCCCAGCAAAACTTGCAGCACTTCTAACAAGCACCCAAAACCATGGAGTAGCCTCCACACACACAGACAAACCCCTCTCTCACCCCAAACCTCTGCATTAGAGAGCACTGAGAGGCTGAAGGACGAGCCTAAGACAAGAACTTAAGGAAATACCTGGGAGAAGAGCCTGAGCTGGGGAGAGGACTGCTGCACCTGCCAAAAGGACGTGGTGTATAGAGAAAGGATTAGAAGTCTGGCCAATATTTGATGCCTTTGAAACTTCAACAGAGTAACAGTGATCTGAGAACAGGTTTCAAGAGCTCCAGAAGAGGGAGTCTGACACAGCACGCTGCCTCTAACCTCAAATTAAACACAGCCAGCCTACAACTGTTTCCACTCTAGCACCTCCCTTAAGCCTCTCTGCCCTCTCCCCCGTTCCTTTCCCTTTCCTATCTCAGAATCCCCCTCTGCTTTCACTCACCTCAAAGGGAAGCAGCTCCTTGGGTCTGGCTCTGGCTATGGCATGGAAACCACTGCTCCTCTCCACACTGCTTCACCTAGTTCATCTTCTCAGTCTTACTGCAGCCTTCACAAACGTTGGCCCATCCCTGCTCCTGCTGTATCAGCACAGCTGTGGTTCTGTTTCTAAGCTCTCCTTCATTGTCTCTGACCATTTAACTCTCTCTGTGACAAGAACCTTACCATTTTAATATTATTTGCTGTCTACCCTCAACTTCTAGGTTCTCCTGACCTGGCTGCACTCAGATTCTTGAGCAACACAAGGGATTTTCCCCCTGCAACATGACACAAGACACACTGAAGCTAAGTAAAAGTCCCACAAAGGCAGCCCTTGTATCCACCCTTTCCACAAACATTGATGACAACACCCCAAGAAAAAGAGGACCCACACCTAGAGCCACCAATCCTTCAAAGGAATCAAAGATAAATCCTTACTTAGTACTGCTGTTCCTTCTGTCTGCTGTTATGGCTCCAGTTCCAATCTGCACGGAGGGTCCACTAGGCAAGGGCTGACTCTGGAAGATCAACTCCGGGGTGAGATCCACTTCTGTAGGACTCACCATCACTTTGGCTGCAGAAAGTAAAGCTGTTTTCCCCTTGTTGTAATTCTCCAAGACCTATTCAAGACAAGCAGAGGAATAGCAGTGTTTTATAGGAGACAGGAGCTTTGCTGTTCTCAACCCAGGACCCTCCAACAGTGGGATTTGACTCTGTTTCTTACCAATGCTTTCTGCAAGCACAGAGCAAGGTCTTGAGATAAAGGACTGTATCAATGAATTCTGACATCCTCTATTCTGTCAGAATGCCCTGCTGGGAATCCAGTGGACAGCCAGCTCTCTCTACCTGATTCTGTGTACATCAAGGCCTGTGACAAGGCACTCATTTTATTAGGGCACCTAATTGCTATTGCTATTACAGCAAGAATTACCAAACCTGGACCCCACCAAGGGTACCCTTCTGCCTCTCCAACATGCATGCAGAGCTTTGGCTTGGCACCAAGAAGCCTCATCAGCTCATACACTAGAACCACCATGCCAAGCCTTTCCTGCCCAAACCTGGGCCTCTCAGGCATTCACTCCAGAGCCCATGTTATTGCACTGAAGGATCCCTCCCCGCTCCTAATCCTAACTCCCTGCATTACCTTGTTGAGCCCTTCCATGACCACGTACGGGAGGTGTTCGTGCAGCATCGCTGGCGAGATGATCACTTCATTAAATGCCTTGTTGTCACCCCAGATAGCAAAGTATGTGGGATCCTCTTGCTCACAGCAACTGGAAGAGGAGTTGGGATCCAGAGGGAGCAGGAGATGAAAGAGCAGGCCGATATTTTGGCACACAAAAGAGACAGGAGGTTGCAGAGACAGAAAAAGCAACAGGAGGGAAAACAGAGGGAGAAGATATTAAAGTACACACGCTGCTGCCACTGCTCCACCACGCTGCACTAGCCAACAGTGACATGACTCTGACAGCACAGACACAATCACTGTCACCACAAGACAGTGAACAAACCATCACCTCCTTCACAGCTAGGTTCCTATCTTGGGTAGTCTTTTAGGAAAAGAAAATGTGCACGTCCAGGCGTGGGCTGGCTCCGAGCACACTCACCAGCACTGCTCTGCAGGGTGGTTGTGCACCACGTGGATGATGCGGCCGGGGGGGTAGAGGGGTGTGCTGGCAGACAGGGCAATAGTCAGGTCACTGGGATGGGTCCAGAGGCGATTGCTCGTTACCGAGTTCTCCTCAGTCTCCTCAGGGAGCTCTGACTTGGGTATGCACTTGGTAGCACCCACAATGATACGCCACTGGCCAAGACAAGAGAAAGGAGGGGGGATATGGAGGGGAGATAAATAACAGAGAAAAGCAGAGTCATCCCACAAGTCACCATTGGTAGGTTTAAACTGAATACCTAACACCAAAAAGAGACAAAACCAGGTCTTGTGCCCTGATTGCTTAAACAAGAGACCTACAGATCACTATGCCCAGAAAAGCTGTTTCTTCCTTTCCCAATTTTAACCTTAGAAGTGCTAACATCTCATCCTTCCTTTTTTTTTTTTTTTCCTGGAGGTTTTTGTAGACTTAAGGATTTAGAGCAAGCACCAACTTGTCCATCAGCTGGTATCTTAATACCTTCCAGGATAAATGAGGTAGATGGAATCTGAGGTTTTAGTGTTCAAAAATAAACAAAAATAACAACATAAAGAGACAAAGATACTGTTTAGGCCTTTCTTTATGCACTAAAAGAACTCCTAAATAACAAAAATTCACAAAAAACCCAAGCCAGAACACAAAAACCACAGCGTGCTACTGAGAAAAATAAATGTAAACTGTTTTCTCCCTCTACAGGTCCTTCCTATAGTATCTTATCCCTAAAAATCTTAGTGTCTTATGTTTTTTCCATCCCAGTGTAATGGTAAAGAAGCCTGGGGAGGAACAACTTTCCACATTCCCCATCTCCAAAACATTACCAGACCGCTTACCCCAGAACAGCACCACCCAGGCAGCAGTGGCTGTGAGCAGCCAACTGTTGTATTTCCTAGCCTGTTACCATTTGTTACTGGCCAAGAAAAGCTACAGTTGGAACACAGGCTTCAAAACAGGCTCAGAGGAGAAAATTTCGTGCTCGGTTATTTTAGACCTGTGATGAGCCAGAATCATCACCCATCAGTGCAGCACTTCATCCTGACCTCCCTACCTGCTTCCAGCTCTTACCATCACTCCTCTGGTTACCTAGATTGCAGTCACAATGGACCTGAGGAGAGGTGGAGGGCAGGAGAAGCCTGCAGTATTGCTATGTGACACTAGAAGTTCACCATCACTGCTCAGAGCCTCACCTTTGGGTGTCTGCTAAGCTTTCCTCTTACCTTTGGTTTGTTACTTCTTTGAAGAACATCCAGAAGCTGCCGGCGAAATCCCTCCAGCTGAGAGAGACCAATTCTGGAGAAGAGAAAGATGTGTTTACAAGAGCTGGGCAGGAAACAGGACAGTAGGGACACACAGAAGAAGAAACCATGCTACAAAAGAACACACCACCATAATGCAGGTCATTGCAGAGGTGGGTTGTGGCATCACCCAGGAGCAGTAACCAGGGTTAAGAGGCCACAGGAAGGCATCATGACAATAAATAAGTATGAAATGTAGAAGCAGAATCAGATCAGTGAGCAGAGATATGAGAGAGGTCAATGGACAGATAAGGAGGGAGATGATGCAGTCACAGAAACAATTATAGGATGACACAGAACAGATAAATTAGAAAGGTGGCACAGAGCTGGATGACACCACTAAACAGGTTAGAGGATAGACAAGATTTTATCACACAGGTTACCAAGAGGCACATTAAGTACCCTGTAGCACTTTCCCTCCACTGAATTCTACATGCCTTATACCATACAGACAAAAATGTCACCGTTTATCTGAGGTCACACAGAAGGAAAAGTAAAGCCCAGGTTGGCTGGCTTTGAGTCCAACACCCTGTTCAGCAGAACACATCCCCAGGAGGTGATGAGAGGTGAGCAATGCCAAGACACAAGAAATGAGGGAGCTGGTTCAGAGATGTGAGATGATACAGAACAGGTATTAGGGGACAAACAGTATGAGATGACAGCATATCTAGTGCAGGACAGAGTGTAAAGAGGTCCAAGATAACACAGGCAAGATGGCATTGCCATGTCAGATACTGCAATGAGTGTAATGACAGAGCAGGATATCCACCCTTCCCTTCCACACAGGCAGCTGAGGGACAGGGAGGGACAGGCCTATAAAAATGAGTGTGAAAGCCCAATGTAAGTGTCCAGGTGAAAGACAGGTAACTAGGAAGACAAGGAAGAAGCATACGAGGACAGGTAGATGAGGAAACTGGAAACAGAAATGATTTAGGTGTTTCTGATAGGAAACAGAGACTTTGGCATAGAACAGCAGATACTCATCAAGAAATTCAGACACTTCTCAACTTGCCTGGGCACTAGATCTTTGCCAAGCACGACTGCAGTCACAAACTCTTTTGAATACTCCATGGCATCCTCACTGGAAGAGAAACAGGACCAAGAAGAAGCAAACAGTGTTTCACCAGGAGCAAACCACACTTCATTCCCATGATCTGCCACTGGGGTCACAGAGGTTACCCAGCAGTGAAGCAGGGTCATAAAAACCACAACCCAAGCTGCTCCAGGCTTTTGGGACTTGCACTTTGATAAAGAAAAGCCTGATGTTCACACCCCGTGCCCCAAGCCACATTAATCTGCATATGGCTCTGAATATACCTGGGAAAAGAAGGACTAACTCCATGCCTTATAGTCATTTCCCAATGGATTGGGAATGGCTGGGACAGCAGAAGGGAAGAAGATACTCCATGCTCCTGAGACTACTTCACAGAGACACTGTAGAACTAAGATGGCCACTTTCTCCAGCAACCTGAGTACCAACATAAGAGGGAATTAAGGCTCCCAACTCCACGAGCTGGTTCTGCAATCAACCACCTTCCTAGAGATGTTCTGAACCAGACACCACAGGCAGAGGCTGCATCATTGACCTAGAGATGATCCTGGGCACAACACACAGTGCCACAAAAGCATGGCAGGCAGAGGCACCTCAAGCTCTGAAAGAGTTGAGGTAACACAGCACAGCTTGGCCTGAGCTAAGGGATCAGCGTGTGGGAGCTCTGAGCAGAAAGCTGTAGAACTCTCATGAGACATTCCACAGAGCAACTCCTCCATAGCTGCAGAAGACCAGGGATTATATCATAACGAGGCATGCCAATATCCAGATTCATTAGCAGGAGGGTTGAAAACCCTTGGCTGCTCCTGGAACACGATGCAGTAACTACCACAAGAAACTTCTGATAACCTGCTTTTAAGTGACCCCCATGATGTCTGTCATGACTAGAAAGATCCTATCTTGCTTCACAGTGACCAAGTGGGATGTTTTTGTTTGGCTGATGTATAAATAACATGACAAGCAGGTCTGTCCCAATTTGCAGTGGGAGGAATTCACCATAAGTCTCTTCAGAAATCTGAGGCAGCTACCTTGAATTCCTCCTGTAGCTGAAGGAGGAAAACAGGCAGCCAAGAAGCACAATCCCTCTGACCTGTTTTGGGCACCCACTTTAGAATGACAGAAATCACCCCCTAGAAGTGCCAATTTCTTTGTCAGCTGCAAAAAGAGTCCAAAGAGCTAGATCAACTACTGATGCAGACATCTACAGTCGGTCAAACATCTCCCTTCGTGTACACACATTCACAGCAGAGGAGGAGAGGACACACTGGCACTGGGCAGAGAGTAAGGAGATTGCACCCATCCACTCAACTTGCATTTTCCACTAGTCAGGGTGAAATTAGAGCTACAGCCACAGCCACCTTAATCATAAACTGAATCTTTGGGAGAGTGGCCACCCACCATCATAACCTAAACTCCAAATTATAACACAGAGCAAAGCTGCTAACAACCCTCAGCTCCTACAAACCACCTCTCCATTCTTCAGCGTGCTCCTCAGGGCAGAGACTTGTCTTGTACTGCTCCTCAGAGCATCAAAACCATCAAATCCAGCTACAACTACACACCCCCACTCTCTGACAGGTCCTCCTGCCCCAACACCTACCTCAGCAGCCCACCTGGGGGGGAATAGGCAAAGCACTTCAGTGAGGGGTACTGTGGACGCAAGAGGAAGGACAGGATGGCAGCAGTGCCAGCCCCCAGGGAATGACCAACCACAATCAGGCCATAGTGTTTTGTTCCTCTCCCCTGAAAACAAGAAAAACAAGAAATTGAGGGCATGAAAGGTAAGTCCACAACCCCCAAAACTTGTCCCTTTCTCCAGCTGGGAGCGTTTCCCACACGTGAGCACCCCAGGTTGCAGCTAACCAGCTCCTCCACCCGTGGGAACTAATGAGGCTATGTGAGATTTGGAAACAGAAGCAGAGTTCTGATTTACTGGGACTTCTGTGGCAGATGAACACACACTTAGAACCTAAGACCAGGCCACAAGAACAAAAGCTCTATCATTGCACCATTTTCCTTCTCGAGATCACCTCTAAGCCACCATCGTGCCCCTTACAGTCAGTGAGGTGAGTGCTGGGGGAGATTTAAGGCTTTATACACCTCACTTGTTATAGTTTTTGCCTGAAAATCTCTGGCTAGCAACTGTCAAATGATTTACTGGGCTAGATGAACCTTTGGTAGGCCCTGGCATGGCATTTATTCAGCTGTTCTTCAGAGTTCAGCTTGAGGCAGTACCTAGTTTTCTACAGACAAGCCAGTTGCTCCAGCTCATACCTGTCAAGCTGTCTGCCTCCTTGTGGGCCAGCTCCAACTACTTACACTATTTTTCACCAATTAGAAGCTAGACCCACCAAACAAAGCCAGCTTCAAACAGAGCAGAGTATGGTACTTATTGCCATGCACAGGAGGCAACCAGAGTGTAGAGCTTCAATTGTCACCATATCCTTGCCAGTCAGGTGGCAATTGAGCTCTGCAGGACATCAGGAAAAATTCCTCATGAGTAATAGCTCACTTATCAAGACCAATTTTCACTTTCTGGGCAGAGAGGAGTAAATATACCTTATAGAGAAGTCAGATGCCTGTGTATCTCTCCCTACATCTACCAAACACCACGAGGCAGTGCTGACTGGTGTGACACTGAAGTTTCAGGGAACCAGTGAGGCTTTTATCCCTCTTTTCTTCCCCCTTTGAGCTATTGCTAACGTCCCCATGGGCACTGCTCAGGCCAAGGCACTCTTTGGGATGAAGAAAGGACAGCTGTGTGACAGCAGGGAATCAGGCAGTTCAGAAGTTCCCTCCCCAGCAGAGGCACAGACTGTGCTATTACTGACATATAAACTACAGTAAGCAGCTTCCTAACATCTCTCTTGGGTTCTCCCAGAGCTCTCTATCACAAGGAATGTGCACACACAGACAGTCAGCATGGCATCCCACTGCTGCCTCCAAAGAGAATCTCCACAGAGATGAGATTTTAGTTCCTGTTGATTTGTTTTTAATGGTCCCTGTCCTGCATTGTCACCAAATGGGACTCCCTGCCTCAGCTTTGCCTGAAAAAACAAAAAAATAATCAGGAGCTCTGCAGTGTTGGTGGTTTCAAACTAAAAAAGCCTTGGGGGAACAAGTAACTAGTTGCCTATCTGGTAATTCAGAGGGATGAGAATTGAAGGAAGATTGGAGAAATTAGTACAACAGATTCAGGGATATGGAAGTTTCCCTAAAATCAGTATTTTAGGGAAATCTCATCTCCTCTATTGCCTGCAAGGATAAAAGAACACCAATACTCACTAAGTCTCGTCCAAATGCTTGAGAAAGCACCATTTCTTGCTCCAGTTTCTTCTTGATGTACTCAGCAGACAGCACCATTCCCTGAGGGAAACACAAAGGCAGAACAGGGTGTAAATGGTTGCATATCAGCCCCAATCTAACCATCTAGGAGCCACCATGCTGCCCCAGATGCTACAGCAGCTCTGGAATGCCCCACAGCACGTGTCAGGGCTGAGGAACACCAACTCCACTCCACATTTAGGAATAGATTTCATCAGGCACATGTTGTGGCTCACTGATTACCAGGAGCTACAAACTGTTTAGATGTAATGACAGTTCTTAAATTAAGACAATACTCAAAGGTCCTATTCCTGAGCTCACAGTGTGAAGTCTAGGGGAAAAAAAAAACCCCAACCAACACAAAATAACCCACTTAAACACCAGGTTGTGTGCCTGGGAGTGCAGAGGACACTGGGACCTGCAGGAGGATGGAGAAAAACTTTGATTTTCTGCAGTGCCTTAACTGCAAAACTGTATTCTTCCATCTCAACTTGTGAATGAAAGCATGAAAGTTCAGAGGGAAAATCCAAACACTGAGACACTACTGGAGGAAAAAAAGTGGCAGTATCTATATAGGAAGAGTTATTGACAACAGGAGAAGGCAGTAACTACCAAGGGGATTCAGCTGTGAAGGGTCATTAATCACAAATTATTAAAGGTTTTTATTACTAGAAGCTAAGAACTGCTGGGAAATGGGAAACAAGCTGGTGGTGTGGTTCTAACATTTCCCCTCTCTGCTGCTGGAGTGTTTCTCCCTCTGTGTAATAATTACAGATGCAGTTACAAGCAACTAGAATTTGGGCTGTGGTATAAATTCCTGGCTATGTCTTTACACAGAGGGGTTTGGAAGGGACCTCCAACAATCAACCAGTCCAACTCACCTGCTAGAGCAGGATCCCAGGGTAGATCCCACAGGAACACTCCAGACAGGTTGGGAATGCCTCCAGAGATGGAGACTCCACCACCTCTCCAGGCAGTGCCAGTGCTCTGCCACCCTCACCCTCACTGCAGTTTAACTCTGGTAAGCAAGCCTGAAAATCAGTGATGGAGTCCAGGGTGAACAGAAACTCAGCTACTTCTAATTTGATGATTACAGACCTCAAACAATCCACACTGCCTGCATTGCCCCAAAACCAGGGCAGTTCATCCCCTTGGCTATGTTCCATCACACCCCTACCTGAAAACAGTGAACATTATTGAGCACTGGTTCATCTCAGAGACATAAAAGAATTCACAGCCCTCTCAAAAAAAAGCAATGTGGAATATTCAAAGTCCTCGACATCAAACCCAATCTGACTAGTAAATGAAAGAGCAGAGCAGGGGGGATTCTGGTGAGGCTCAAAATGGGACATCTGTAATTCTCTAACCATGCTCACAAAGCAGGTGCCCTGGGATTTCACGCCGGTGTTCAGAGCTCTGAGCAGCCAGCCAGCTCCCCCTGCATTCAGAAGGACTTCCATTTCCAGCCCGGATAAGAAGTGAATGGCAGGCTACTTCTATCAATTCCTAACGGGAATTGAGGATTCTATTTTTAAAACCCATGACCTAAATCCATGGTGATATCACTAATGGGCTGTTAGTCAGCCTTAGAGCTGTATTTTGATAATTACAGTATATTCTAATATAGACAGTGATTTTAATATCACAGAATGACTTTTATCACTGCAAAGTTACATTTAGGCTCTCCATAAGTTTGAAAGGAATAAAATTATCTGGGTTTAATTTTCAGACCTGACATGTAAATAACCAAACAGATTGGAGATGCAGGGAAAGGGAAAGGGAAATATTCTGTATTGCTTCTCAGTCTGAAGGCACGAACTGCTCTGCGAGGCTGGAATTGTGAGTGTGAAAACCCACAGAGAGGGGCTCTTTGGTGAAGAGCTGGGGAGTTATTGCTGTTACTGACTGTTCCATCAAACTGGTGAGAGCTGTTAGCGTGGCTGAGCTTCCAGGGCTTCCTTTTAGCAGCTACTTCTTGTCATCCCGGTTGGCTCAACACCAGGAAACAAATCTCTAACATCATCATTTTAGTAGCTTTGTTCTATACAAGTTCAACAGGATTTTTAAATTTAATTTTTAAATTAACTTGGTTATAAACCCAGGGATTTTCTTTCAAAAATACAGAAGTTAAAATTCTATATTATTTTTTTGCAGTTCATTTCCCCCAGGGATTGTCACAATCCCTCTTCTTTTTTGGCATGCTAACCCATAAACCTTACCTACAGCTGTGTTTTTTTGACCCAAAATAGCATCACAGAGTAGCTCAGAGACCTAATATATATTTTCACTGTAGCATTCACAGCAACCCAAGCAAAGCCTTTCAGCTGTGGTACCAGTGGAGTGATAAGAAGGCTCACGTAAACATGCTCATGAAAGCACCTCTGCTCTGGGGACAGGCTGAGGGAGTTGGGGTGTTCAGCCTGGAGAAGGCTCCAGGGAGACCTTAGAGCACCTTCCAGTGCCTGGGGGGGGACAGGAAAGCTGGGGAGGGACTTTGGACAAGGGCAGGGAGTGATAGGATGAAGGGTGATGGCTTTAAACTGGCAGAGGGGAGATTGAGATGAGATCTTAGGCAGAAATTGTTGGCTGTGAGGGTGGTGAGACACTGGCCCAGGGTGCCCAGAGAAGCTGTGGCTGCCCCCTCCCTGGCAGTGTTCCAGGCCAGGTTGGATGGGGCTTGGAGCAACCTGGGCTGGTGGGAGGTGTCCCTGCCCATGGCAGGGGGGTTCTTTGAGGTCCCTTCCAACCCAAACCATATGATAACTAATGCTCTACTTCCTAAAGCCCAGAGAAGAGGTTTGGCATTCAGGCAGGACATGAGGAATGAAGCAGGAGCTCCCAGCTCATGGCTCCCAAGGAGTTACAAGCTCCACATCCCACCCCACAGGGACCCTGACCTGCTGACTGGCAGCATCTTGTCTCCCTGAGCAGCAGCATTCCCAGCAGCTGCTACGCTCCTTCCAACACGCACAACCTCCAGTTTGTATTTTTCTTTCTCAATCTGGCATTGCGTGTTGGGAGGCTGCCAAATTCCTGATAATCTTAAAACTCAGCATGTGTGTCATTACTTTGCTGGACAGGGGGCAAAGGTCAGCTCTATAGTAAATTGATTTAGTCAGCTCAGTCCTGATCACTAACACAGGCACGTAGCATCAGTCTAATTCCACAGATGCAAGTCCTGCCAGTCCCCTTTTCCGGAGGTTCAGTGCCTATCCCCTTCCAACAGGATTTCCAAACACATTCTCGGGGTTTGATTGCAAATTCTGAAAAGGTCATTGGAAGAAAAAGTCATTTGAATGACTCCAGTAATTTTGTTCAAGGTCTCTGCAGATGCCTTTTGCAATTATTTAACACCCTTCTTGAAAGCACCTCAAGCAATTAAGACCATTTTTTTTTTGGCCTATAATTAAAAAGGCAATACATTAGGGAAAAAAAAAAAAGTGGGGTCTGTTGTTGTTTTGGGTTTGTTTTCTTTTCTTTTTACACACCTTGTGTCCCAGCCATGTTCCATGGTGACCCTCAACTGGAAGGCGCTCTGCATCCCCAGTTAGGTCGGTCAGGGCATCCTGGAGGAAAAGCAGTCACCATGCCTCAGGTAAGTGAACCACCACGTGCACGTCAGGAAGGTCTCAGACTCTCCTGAAAGCCTGTCAGGGTGACCCAAGGGTACGTGGGGCCACTACACAGCACACTTACTTTTGGAGACAGAGTTCCTCGGATACTAATGACCACCTTCTTCTTATCATGGTCCACAGCCACATAGAAAGGCGTTTCATAAACCTGGAAAAGATCCACTACTGTAACAATGGGGTGAGACACTCCTGTTTAATTATTCTCCTGCTCAGGGACAAAGGAGGCAGAGCAGCCTGACAGGTTATGCCTTATGGGTAAGCACTCCTCTGAACGATCTGATTTTTGGCAGTAGCAAATATTTCTGTCCAAGTGGCAGAATTTCTTGATGGAGAGCTCTAGGGTCAGAAAAACGCTTAAGTTTCCTTCTCTGTACCACTACACCTGGGAGGACATAAATCCCTTTAGGAGCATGCCCCAAATATGAAGGGGGTTGCAGATTCTCCTTACTGCATCGTGACAAGACGTGTAAACAATGTCCACTGAGGTCATGTTCTCATCCAAGAAGTGGCGCCGGATGGCGATGGCATTGCAGCCGCAGCAGTTATCCTCTTCGATGGTGACACTGGGTGCGTAGCGGGGACGGGAAGGACAGAGACAGCAACATCTGCAGAAGATAAAAGGAGCTTTGAGGAAAAGAGGAACATGGAAAAGACTGGATTTAGAGTGGAATGCCTAGAGAGAAGGGGGAGAGATGCTGCATGCCACACTTGGCCTCAACTCCACAGCAGTGACTTCCTTCACTTGTAGGGGCTCTCAGAACAGCACACAACTGTTTCAGCATCACAAAGGGGCACTGGGATCAGATGTAGTTTTCCTTCTGAGCACCAGAGCGAGCTAAAGTGCAACCAGTCCCCGAGGAATCGATGCCTGGTGGGGTTGGGATGTCTCCTCAAGGGATACTACGCTTCACAGCACAGCCCTACATTGCTTCCACACACAAAGCAGCTTGCATTTACACCTAGATCTATTCATAACATTCTAGAATCAGCTGAGAACAAAAACAGCAGCACAGAATATTTTTTTCCTTCTTTCTGAGACCCTTCACAAACTTCACTGCAAAAGGAGGTATATTCCCCCAAAGTTCAGCACAGAAGTTGCCTGTGTAAGTGCAAAAAGCTCAACCCCAAAGAGAATCTGACAGCGTTAGAGCAGCTGAAAGCAAACATTTAAACCACTGCAATCCTGAACTGAGCTCCAGCATTGCTACCAGGAGGTGAGCACTATACAGCATGGCAGAAAACAGCCAATTAGTCCAGAGAGAACACAGCACAAACTACAGCCAAGTCTTGCCAATGCTTTAATAAAGACCCAAATAGCTCCCTGCATATCTGGGCTTGCCTATAAATCTGATTTCTGAGCTCCAAGACAGCTATTTTAACTCTGTGTGAAAGCAGTCTTGTGCCAGATGAGTTCTTTCTGCTGGCTGTTCAAACTGCACAGGACTGGCACGATCCTTAGCACACCAGAGAGGATAGAGCACAGGACAGCCTGGTTTATTTAACAAGATAAGCAAATAAGCAACTGTAAGGAAGAGACTGAGGAGAAAGAGGTTGGAGTATGAAGGCACAGAGTTACTGAGAGATAGAAAGAAAAAGCATGAGAAGGGAAAAGAGGAAGAATAAATAGAGGGGTGATGAAGAGAGCACACTGATGAGAGAAAGGAGAATTCTAAACCTGGGAGAAACAGAAGGGAAAAGAGAAAAAGAGAAGGCAGGGATGGACAGGATGGCCACTCACGAGCAGGATCTGGCCAGGCGACAGAGTCCACATGTGGGCTTCCTCATCAGGTATATGGGCCAGCCATAGGCAGCCAGGGCAAACAGCATGTAGTAACACACCTCTTTGTACCGCTGCATCTCTTGCTGAAAGAGACAAGAGACCCACTAAAGGCCTTATTCTCTTTTAGACAGTGAGTTTTCCTACCGTTTCCCTTTTCCCATCGTGGTTAGACATGTGCATCCTTCTTTCTGAGCATCACCAGAACAGCACTGTCAGCATTTCCAGGTGACTGCAGCAGAGCAGGCTGGTTATGCTGGGTGAGATCCTCCCCCTCCCAAGAGCAGCTCAGTATAGCTGTGCCTCTTTTCCTGAGCAAAAAGGCCCTGTGAGCTCTTTAACCAAACTAGTAGTTAGTTCTAGAGAAATTCTCCTCTGGGTATCAAACACCCTGCTGCAAAGGAAGGCCACCCCCTGTGTGTGATTTATTATCTTAGGTGAGGAGAAGATAAACTAGTTTAAGTCCCAAGAAGATGAACTCTCTAAATATACTGCTTCTACATAGTCACAGGTCAGAAGATGCCAGAGAGGACCACAAAAAGCCAGTCTGGGGGCACACTCCTCAGTGCTGTCTGCTGTAAGCTCTGCTGATGTCTCTCCCCACACACACCTGGTCAGGAGGAGAGATGGGCTGAGCACAAGCAGTATGTTAGCACTAAACACAGCCCAGCCACAAGCAGGTTAGTGCCAGAATCCCTCGATCAGAGATGCTGGGATCAGGTCAGTCTTGCCTCTCTTGCAGCAACATCTAATCAAGGAGGGTGAACAGTTTGCCCAACGAAGAGCTAAAATAGCAGTGTGCCAGGAGCAGCTTAATTCACACAGACCAGACCACAGCCATCTCCCTCCTGAGAACTGCTGACCACCAGCCCCAGGGAGGAAGCTCCATCTCAATCCAGGCAGCTCCCTGCCCTTAGACCAAGATGGAGCCTTGCCTGCTGGTGGTACTTCCATAGGGAGCTCTGCACGACACTCCTGGATGCAGTGCTCAACTTGTACCTCTCCTTGGAGTAACCTCACACTGCCTTCCCCCATCTGAGTGGCAAAACTACCACTTCCCACACAGTGGAGGACAGAGATAATGCTTTAAAAGTGATCTGAAGAGAAAAAATCTCCAGAGAGATTATATTCTATTCTGTTGTCTTAACCTTTAATATCTGTGATTGTTCCAGAGAGGGGCAGAAAGGAGTAAGAGAAGCCACTGAGAAAAAGAAAGCAGGCTATAGGGGGAAGCAAGGCAAGTTTGCAAGATGCCAGCCCGGTGACTTACCGCGTTCTTCAGATCCAGGTACTTGGTGTTCCTGGTCACTGGCATCCCGGACAGAAAAGCTAAAATGTCATTGTTGGCCTGCAAGTCACAAACACACAGAAAAATTCTTCTCTGTGACACCAAGACAAAATCTACGACTAAGAAGCAGAAGGCACAGTGTAACCTGGGACAAGCTACTTCCAAGTATCCCAGCTTCTCTCCTCAACTGGTTCCAGTTCTGCCTGATCTGAGCACTGCTGTCTGAACCCCACCTCCAGGGGAAAAAAAAAAATCCAAACCATTTCCTACTGGGCTGACAATCCATGAATCTCAATGCCAGTCATGGCTTGGGAATTTAGGAATTTTTCCTTGAAGCTCCTCCTGCAGTTTCACCCGGATGGTGGAGTCTTCTCCACACCACTGCACAGGAGAGATCTCCCCAGTCACTTTCAAATACCTTCCACCTCCTTCACGGCAGTTGCCCATTTGGGGTCAAGAGCTAAATCTGTATGTATCACCTGCCTCGAAAAGATGACGGGTTTCACAAGCTTGGCTCAGTGTCAGTTGGGCCCTTTGGGAGTCTGGGAAAAAAAAAAACCTGCTAAAGAAGTATTTTTATTTTACAGCTCAGTGACTGGCAATTGCCCATCACACCACAGAAACAAGGTGGGCAGAGTCATGCAGCTCGCACGCAATGAGTCACAAGAGCAGCAGGGCAGTCAGAGGCCAAGTGAGATGCCCACCACCTCGGTGCTGTGCCCCCTCCACCCACCCACCCACCCACCCACCTCGTCCAGCACGGCGCTGCGCTTCGCCCGCTGCCGCTGGCGCAGGAGAACCAGCCCCGCGATGATGTCGGATGGGACGATGTCGAGGTCTCGGAAAAACTCGGCGAAAAGGTAGGCGATTTCCGAGTAGGCGTCCTGCAAAATCCAGGGAGAGAAGAGTTGAAGAAGGAGGAGGAGTTTGGGTGTGGGGAGCCTCAAAACAGGACACAAAATGAGAACCGATGCGGCAGCGATGGCCTCATTTCTGTAGCGCTCGCAGGAAAACATCCACGACATCCCTCCAGGGAACACCATATCTGGTCTAATCGTATTAATATCTTATTTATTTCACATAGTCACAGGGGCCCCAGCTGAGACTGGGTTTGTACTGTGCTGGGTGCTTCTGTGTGGGCAAGCAGACCACCTCAACATGAAAACAGACAAGGCAGATCCGGCAGGAGAGAAAGGAAATGTTTTCATCTCTATGTTGTGAGATGAGAACCAAGCAAACCCCAATCAGAGTAATCTCAGAGTCATCCTTCCTCCTCAACAGCCATTTCATTTGAACAAAGGCTATTCAGCAATAAAAGCACTGATTCTGGCCTATTTAAGAGTCTCTTCAACTCCATAACTCTGTCCTGGGATCATTTTGTCCACACTTCACCAGTCCAGCCACACCACAGAGCAACAGCTTTTGAATCCTGCCACTGAACAGCCTCTGTAGCTGCTCGTGGTTCACCACTGTGCTCTTTGCTATGTGATTTCAGAGAGTTAATGGCAACACGGTGTTAACTGCAGCAGCTCTTGGTACTGAAGGAGCTGACCAAGTTACCTGGCTACTCTAGGTTTATCTCGGACTGCACCCAAGCAAAAGGGCCTGAAAAGGAAACCTGGGAAGATATCTCAGTCATTAAATGCAGAGTTCCCAGAGGAGAATGTGGCCAAGCCCACAGAAGAAGACATCACAGGAGGGACAGAAGTGGAAGAGACCTGAGAAGGTCAAGCAAAGGCTCTGAAGCAGAGTGACAAAGATACCAGGAGGAGAAATGTTTTTCCTTTTGCTCTGTACCACAGTAAAACCCAAGCCCTTAAGTGAGAATGGTTTGGGAGGCTGGAGATCTGATCTGGCCATCACTCACACCAGCAAGCCTCAAGACAAGAGTGACCCAGAGGCTGGATCAACACAAACTGGGGCTGAGCAAGTGCTGTAGCACACAAATGGTCAGTATTTCGACTCCTGCCATCACTAAGCCTTTCCTACCAAGGTCTGCCACAGCCTTATCCTGAACTTTTAGCCTGTATTTCCACAGCATCCTTTACTCAGCACCTCCAGCCACACAACTGCACTCTTGCCTGTAGAAAGCCTGGTCTTCAGGACAGGATCTCTCCAGCTCTCCTCTTTAAGAGGCAAGAAAGCAAATGCCATCTCTCCCTGGCAGCCTTGCAGGAAATGACCTACATTCTTTCATCTCTGACAAACTCCTGGAGTGCAAGATTACTTTCTATCATTTTTCACTTGCCTACAAAAGCAAGTTAAATCACCATTAAGAATGGGGCTTCAGGTGCCAACTGTGCAGGTCTCCATGCCAGCTGTGCCTTTGAAGAGCAAATGGAGTGGCATTAACCTCTCCAGCATTACAACTGCAGTATCCTTGAAGTACTGACCCCGTAAATCCCAGCCCAGTCCCTCAAACAAACAGCCTCAAAGTAAAATATGACAAATGCCCACTAACCTGAAGCAACTGCAACACCCCTTAATAATCTGTCCAAAATAAAAGGCTGTAATGGAAGTTCAACATGTACGTTCTGTTCCCAAGGAAGAGCTTTGGCTGGAGCACATGACATGATATTGTAGGATTGATTGCAGAGTTCTGCTACAGACCCTGCAGGCTCTGGGGCCAGCAGAGCCTTAACACTTCAGACTTCAGACCCAGGAAACCAGATTCCTTCCCTGATGCCACGTCCACTCTGCAGAACTATTTCCCAGCCCAGAGCATGATGATCCTCTGCTAGAACATTTTTTCCACAAAGAGAGGGGGAGACAGCAATGGATTCATTTCTGATCCATTACATAGGCATTCATTCCACACGCTGTCATGCCAGGACACACAAAGTCAGAGCTTGTTTCTGCAAAGAAAAGAGCCTGGAAATTGCTCAAGCTGAATGTAAAATGGAAATGCACAAGGAATTTGGAAATTCTGGTATCTGCTTTTATCCTGAACTTTAAAAAAGTAGAAACAGACAGTCACTGCAGAAAGAAAAGTTTGTTAAAGAAAGCTTGACATGAAGGGAAATATTTTACATTCCTGAATAAAACAGAGCTCTTCAGAAACCAGGCCATGGGATGCCTGGCAGGGCTCTCCAGCCAGGCTGCAGCACTCACTGCACCCTCAGGACAGGCAAGGTGACCTGGTTGTGGTGCTGGGGAAGGGAAGGTGCCTCTGCCACAGTGGCACCGACAAGCAGAGGAGCAGAAAACAACCCCCAAGGAAATGCTGCTGTGCCACAAAGCTCATTTCAGTTTTCCAGGTGGATTTTCCTAAGCAGCTCTAGCAGCTGAACTGTGAGAGCTGGCACTCCTCCGTGGGACAGCAGGTTGGGGCTGGGACATTCCCTGGGAACACGGTGGCATTTCATGCAGTACAGCAGGAGGGTGCCACCGGGAGGCTGAGTGTGCCAGCACACACTGCTGGGTGGATTTCTGCAAAAAAAAAAAAAGCCAAGACAGTTCCTGCAGCCATCCACGCTTTGGGAACTGCACCCTGCAGCTAACTACCCAGCACTTACCAACAAACCCTTCTCATCTCATTCATCCTGGCTGCCATCTGTGATGAACAGGTAGCCTTCACCTGACTCTCCATTACTCTTACACAGCTCTTCATCTTATTACCCCTTTCCTTTTTGAGGTTAAAATCCCAGTCTCATTTCTCTTCCTATACAAGCTCATATCCCCTCCAGTATGTTCCTTTTTCTGCTGCATCTTTTAGGAGACCAAACACCAGGCTATATTTAGTGAGGACATCACTGATATGGTTGGTCCCTTGGTGTTTTCCCTGTCATTTTCTATGCCCTTCCACTGAAACTAAATGTTTCTTCTGATTTTTCTGGCCACTGATGTCTTTGTTGAAGTGTCCTTGATAACTCCTAGCTCTTTTCCTGAGAAGGCATAACTAATTCAGAGCCCACTGTATGCAAGAGATTTAAATTGTTTCTTCAGGTGTGCAGGCATCACCTTGTCTTTATGACTTACTTCTCTCTTTGATAACAATTCCCTGGTTCTGCTTAATATTTCAAGAGTTCTCAAATACTCCTAATTCTAACCAAATTAAATAAATCAGCAAAATTTTCCACCTTAGCACTCACCTCTCCAGCAGGCACTCAGGAATCCTGTTGAAGCCCACCCTAAGGCACACACCCACTCCTACCACTTCCCATAAGAATGGGCTGCTAACTTTTGGGGAAGCAATATCAAGCCCCTTACCCTTCCCTGCTGGATAGGTAACAGCAAGGAAAAATCCCAACTGTAGCACAGGAGAACTTCAAACCAATGATTTTCATGTGAATCTACAGAGTAAGGAGTATTTTTTGACTTCAGTAATCAAGAAGTACTCTTGTGGCTGATTCTGACTGGTTTATATTTTCCTGTTTTCACAGAGGGCTCTCTCCTCAGGTGTTTGAGACTCACACAAACAGGAGAAACTGCCTAAAAGTGGCTGGTGAAGAGAAGCTGAAGCTGACCACAAAGTGCTGTCAGACATTGGACCTAAACGTAGTGAAAATCTGTAATGTTTAATGGAAAACCCAGCTCCCCTCCTGCAGAAACACAAGTGCTCACTCAGGCCACTTGAGTGGCAAGGAAGGAAAAGGAACTAGCACACAGTAAAGCTTCAAGCCTGGGGTAGCTCAGCTTGGTGCTTCTTGGAAGGCATTTCCAATCCTTGCATGCACTGCTGTCAAGGCTCACTGGACTCCTTGTGCCTCCAGATCTCAAAGAAGCCTCACAGTGAAACGAGACACACATGGTTTGGTGGCAGGAACCCCAGGCTGCTCCACTCTCCTGAGTCCCATTTAACCCCACATCATCACTTGCTCTCCCCCAGGAGACACTTGGTACCCACCGACTGAGAGTCTTTTGTCCTTGTGCAGCAAAGAAATACTTTGAGTCTGCGTGTCCAGCTGCTGGCTTGTCCTTCTTCCAGGCGGTGGCTGTAAATCAAAGGTAGAGTATGCACTTGAAGACAGGCAGGAGAACAAGACTGCAAGCAAACAGCAGGATCCAGTACAAAGTCACACAGCCTCCACCACCACTGCTAAAACGCTAAACTATATTCTCACATTTATCCTAGTCTAGCAAAGACAAGGAGACCTCATATATATCATATCAATAACTCAGGTCATTTTATAGGACAGGAAGGTCAATAATCCACCTGTTCTGGCCTCTGTATTTATATACAGGGTGTCCTGCCTGAATGAGATGGCCATAATGAAGCTGCTGTTCCATGACATCTGCTGGAAGCAGGATGTCCAAGAGCATCCAGGGCTCTGGATGGAAGGAGGGTCTACCAGTAACTTGGTAGGTGCATCACATGCTAGGATGTACTACCACTTAGTAGGAGAACATTACCTCAGGGCAAGGAGGTGGGAATGGTACAAAAGACTCTGAGCACTTAGAATGAGAGGAGCTGTGTAATTTTTTTCCAATAAATAGCTTATTTGGAAAAAATATATTTATTAAGCATAATGCAGTCTCAGAGCTGACACAATTTGCACTCAAGTATGGTGCATAACTGATCAAAAAAAAAAAAAAAAAGGAAAGCAAGCTAAAGGTTCTCTTTCCATTTAGAAGAAGGTTAAAAAAGGCTGAATACAGAAGGTTTAGCTCAACCCACATTTGGTTTATATGACATTTCAATTTCAGCTTCCAAATTAGCTAATTGGACAACCCTATTTAAAACTAACTATAGCTGGTTTCACTCCGCTGTTGTGAGCTTGTCCTAGTTACTGCTTTTTGCAGGGTGACAGCCCCTTATTTTTGACTGGCAGACCTGCAAACAAGCCTTAGATCAAGTCAGGATCAGCGGCGTTGAAGTGGGTGACTGTGATGCTGTGCAGTGCTACCTACATAATAAAGTCCACAGCTCCTCTAACGTAGGGTTTCTTTTTTAATGTGACCACAGAGTAACTCAATACAGGTCAGACCAATCAAAAAAAAAAAGACCATTTCTATTTTCTGGCAGGTAATCCCATCAGGAAGAGCCCAAGCATAGAAAGTGGGTTGCAGCTGGAAGAACAAGGTGCTGGTAAAGGAGTATTTGCCTGCAACAGAAAGAGCAGACCCCACAGGGCAATGCATCAACTCATGCCTTTAAATCCATAACCTCCAATGAAGGCTCCAAAAGAGGAACAGGAATAGGGTAGCCTGAGACAGAGCTGGCAGTGCTCAGTTTGCTCCTCCAAATGCCAAGGAACCCGGGCAGCAAAGCAAACAACTTCACCACGGGGGCTGAACAAGCAAGTGTGCTCTGAGCTACTTTCACTCCAATTTTTCCCCAATTCTTTCTTCCTAACACTGAACTTCCACATGTTTGTTACGAGGTCTAAAGCAAGTTTCCTAGAAAAGCCTCAGCACAATTAGCTGAGCCTTTTGTTTTGTTGTTTTATTTTTCTTAGCTCTGCAAGAACATAAAAGCCCACACACATCACGATGCCACCGGGAAAGGAAAACCACTGCGTAACAGAATCCAAGAGCAGTGCCACAAAAAGGGAGGCAAAGTTACACATCTCCTTAATGTGACAAACAAATCGAGCTTTTTCCTGAGTCAAGACAGAGGCAACAGGACTCAGGTGAAGTAGAACAGAGGTTAAATTATTGCTGTGCATCAGAAGGCGTGTATCACTGCAGAGGGATTTCTATAGGAATGGCTGTCACAGAATCATCTAGGTTGGAAAAGACCTTGAAGATCACCAAGTCCAACCATAACCTCAACATCTTACAGGCTCACAATCAAGAAACAGGCAGAGAATTCCATCATGTATTCCTTGGAAAGGCTTGCTCAAAGCAAGAGGAGAATTTCAAACTATGTTCTTTGAAAACAATTGCTTTAGTAGTGAACACGTAGTAACATTTTACATTTCCCTTTCACATTCTAGCCCACAGCATTTTGCTTGTTAACATCTGTTAACATTCCCTTTCTAGAGTGGCAATCTGCAAACAGCAGGCATGAGCTCTCCAAAAATGTTACAGGCCTGGAAGGGAAAACCTGGCCACGGCTCAAGGGACAAATACCTTCAATCAGTTGTCTGGGAGCTCAAAACTCCTCATGGGGGAGATCAAAGTAAATCAAAACAAACCCTAAAATGAAGTTCACTGGCAAAAAACTTGGCAGTCTGTGGCACTCAGTCTCCCTTTGGAAAAAAAACATGTGGAGCCAAACAGCTTTGGTGTAGTGTGGGGTAAGAGAGGCACAGGATCATCACAGCTCCTCATCCCCACCTCCCTGGGAATGTCCTGATCACAACGCAGCAACCACACACGTTAGGCTAACAGGGCACTGCAATAAAAACCAAGAGGCTCCTTCAAACAAAACGTGCTGCATCGTCCTTAGAGAAGTCTTTTATCCTCAAAAAGACAACCTGAAGGATCCCATTTCAAGACACTGGAAGAGCATGTATTCAACACACCCCTTGAACATACATTGCCAATGAAAAATGCAAAATTTGCAGAGTATTTCTTGAAAGCCTCATTTTTCAGCCTTCAAAACCTAATGCCCTCCAGTCCTACAAAGCCACATTCCTTCCTGACAGTTACAGATGTCAAGCCTGCAGAAGGAAACAAAGCCTGTTTGTGTTGTCCTGCTACTGGAATTAAAAAAACCTTCTGAAAAATGCCTTGCTTGGTGAAAAAAGCTTTCACATCCCCATTTGGGCAGCTCAAAGATGCAATCAATTCTTAATTAAAAAGATCTGACTGCCAACACAAAAGAAATTGCTTCTTGGCCAAGAGCAAATACGAGAAACCTCAGGCCAAAAGGTCGTATTTTGAAGACAAAAATACAGGAAGAAAGGGGCTTTGCAAGGAGATGCTGCCTCGTCCTAAGCAAAATCTAAGCACTGCCTCACTGCTACCAGGCAAAACACTGCTACAGGATGGACAAACAAGCTGTTGTGGTCAGCACTGGCTTGAGGAGCTCGTAAGGATTTACAAACCCAGTGACTAACACACAGTCCAGCCAGGCACCGCGCTGCTTTGCCTCCTTTGGCTGCAGATGCCCACACACAGCACCTGACAATCTGAGCTGCCTTCTTCCAAAATCACCCTCACCAAAGGCAAGCAACACCTGAAGCTGAATACCCCCTGAAGCAAGGCAAGGAGAAGGTCAAGGACCACAAGCAAACCAGGGCACCCTTCCAGAGAGGCCGCTTTACCGCAGGTTGTACGTCCTCAGGTTGCGCTGTCTCCGCTTGGTGGCACGCAGCTTGACAAAGGTCCGGCCCGTCGGGTCGAAGACGCACAGAACAGTGATGCAGACACTCAGGATGACAACCCAGTTGCACACCACCATTCCTGCAAAGGAAGAAGAGAATTGGAGTGTGCTTCCTGCTTTTCACCATGCACACCGGACCCACCTCTCCATTGCTGCAGGGCAACGTTACCCCAAATGGTTTTGCAAATCAGCTGCAGCAAAAGGAAATCCTCCAGAAAGGCTTCTAAACCACAGCTAGGTTTGCCAGCTGGTTTAGGAGAATGCCCATGGAGAAGGTCATTAAATCCACACTGAGTATCTAGGGGGGGATTGCAACATCAGCATCACCCCTGCAGCAGATTGAAAAGGAGTTCCAGGAAAACAGTAAAGCCATTTTGAAGTGAAGAAGGGGAACTAGTCCTTACAGACTCCCCAGCCAGCCCCTTCCATGGGAACATGAATCCCTGCCTCAGTGCAGACAGCACAAACAAATGAATAGAACAACTGTTCTGAGCAATAACGTCTGGGGAAAACAAGCACCACATTTACAGCTACAATCCACTTCCAACAGTCAATCCCCACACGCCTGAATGCATCAGCTCTCCAAGGCAAGACTGCACACAAACCACATTCCAAATACGTACCCAAAGTGACACTCTTTGCTGTGATATCATTGCAGGAAGTGTAGTACTGCGTTAGCCAAACGATGCCCACAATAGCGTACACAAACTCAATCACCAAGATAGCTGAAACAAAAGGAACACAAGGGATAGTAGCAGCACCTCCCGAAGGATGAACGACTGTCTCTCCCCATCTTCTGGGGAGGAAACCCAAAGACAGGTTCTTTAGCAGGATGGTTGTACAGGATAAGTGGCTGTAAGACTGGGACCCAGTGTGATATTCAAGGAAATGAACCTAAAATGTAACGTGTCCTTAACACTAACTACTCCTAAATGACACACAGAGCTGTCAGTGCCCTCGGCTGTATCAGAGGTGTAAACCAAATGGCCCCACCTCCCACCCACAACAGTGGAAAGACTCCCTCAGGGAACAGGAATCACCATGTAACAGCACATCTAGGACTTAACCAGCCAGGACAGCTGGCCTGATTCAAAGATATGGCACAAATAGCAGTGTGCATGCAGGAATAATCCTGCTTACTACACTTAGCAAGCGTTCCCAGCACCTCTGCCCTTTCCTGTAATAGTTCCCAGGACAAAATCCTTAGAGAGTCATTTAGTGGCTCCTTAGTTTTGCATGCTGCCCTGGTAATAAACAAGGAATGGGGGTTGATAGTGGCTCCCTGGAACAAAAAAGTTGGGAAACACTGCTCTGAAGTGCCCATCCTCACACTTTCTCTACACATTACAGCCCTAAAGTACAGGTGAGAAGTGAGGTGTGCTTAGGAATGCCTAGCAAAGCTTTTGTGGAGCAGAGACCCATGATCCCACCTAGCCAGCTAACCATCCACCCTCCTCATCTACGTGTTGGCACAGCATCTTTCCATAAGTGCCTTGCTACAGACTCTCACTCCCCTGGACAGACCAAAGAGCCACATAGCAAACCATTTTCAACAGCAATGTGCAAAGAACCAGAGCTGGATTTGGTTCCTGACCAGCCCAGCCTATGTTCTTAAGCTGAGCTAGGCTTTGCCTGCCTGGGCTGTCCCCCCTCTGAGCTCACCTGCTGCAGGACAGGAGCAGCAGGAGCACAGATGAGGCTTTCCTGGGTTCATATTGCAACTCTTTCCCTAGATGGATATGCACTGAACACCACATGCTTAAAATGGGACAGTCACATGGACCTTGCCCACACAACGGTCACGCTCCCGTTTCTATCATCAGAACTATCATCATAAGAGTAAAAACCCCACAAAACAAGGATATAGAAGAGAGTGTGTAAATACAGCTCCTGAGCACAGGTGTTAAAGGCAGAGAAGGAAGAAAAATGGATGATTCTTGGGTAGGAAAATGGCTCTTTGCATTCCCTCTACCTCCCTTGCCCCATTTAGTCTGGTTTTAACACAGTGTTACTCAAAGTCTCAGGCTCTCTGTGCTTCCCTAGGGAGACTGCAGTGTGTCTGAGAAACTGGAGAGAAGGATTTGTTTGCTATTCGTGTTAATGATTTGCACTTAGCACTCAAAGGTGGGAATGTCTCCCAGAGCTTGCAAGCAAGGTTACCCAGTTTTTAGCGAATTCTGCATGAAAACAATCCAGCAAAACCAGAGATGCTTTGTTTGGAATGAGCTTGGATCTGCATCTCCAAAAGGTTTTTTCTCTTAAAATCTTC
Source organism: Podargus strigoides (assembly GCA_028020825.1). Taxonomy (NCBI): domain Eukaryota; kingdom Metazoa; phylum Chordata; class Aves; order Caprimulgiformes; family Podargidae; genus Podargus; species Podargus strigoides. Next base: position 17,281,090 of record CM051633.1, on the reverse strand, counting down.
ACTCAGCACAGAAAAATCTGATCAAGTTTCTGTACCTGGAAGACAACAGAACAGAGGAGGGAAGACAAGCTAAAAAGGAAGCCCTGACAGAGATCAAGGAACAATCTCTTCTCTGATCTAGTTCTTGGTGGGTGAGACAGGAAATGTTTTTAGGAAGACCAGACAAATATGCAATCTAAGAGAGAGGATGCAACCAGTGAGCAGGTATTTATCTCCTGGTGGCTGGAGGTGGAGTATAAAGCGCAGGGTGTTGGATGGAGGGGTGCATCACGTGTGAGTCAAGTGGTCAAGTACATGTCTTGAGGCAGGTGGGTGTAGGCTTGAGTGTACGACAGGTAAGGCCATGCACGTGCCTGAGGGTGAGAACCACCAGGATTTACACAGACATATGCCTCTAGCATAGGAAAATATGGGGAAAAATGGTGAGGGAGAGGTGTAGATGCATCTCAGCGTGGCAGATCTGTGCTGCGAGACAGAAAGGGAGCACGTTTTGTTAGAGGAAAAGGATGTACCTGCATGGCAATGAGGACCACAAGCTCAAGGTTTGCTAGGAAGATATTTGGGGCATTGCATGAGAGTCTTACAGCAATGACAGGGTGCAGTATATGTGATGTATTCAGATGCATATCACATACAAGTGGCCATCTGGATGTCTTTCAGAAGCTGTGTGTTTGTCAGGGTGTGGGGAGAGAAGTCTTCTGCGCTAGCAGATGGCAGTGTGGAGGCTGAGTCATCAGGAGGCCTCAGGCCGCTGCCTCTTACCCAGTCTGACATAGAGCACATACTGCATGGAGTCCCGGGGCTCTGTGTACAGGATACTGCCTCGCATGCTGAGCCAGATGATTGCCACCTCTGCGATCATACAGCTGAGCAGGATGCCCAGGTAGCCTCTGCCGTGGTCCACCAGGTTAAGCGAGCAGGTCTCGTTGGGGTTGTACACCAGCCCAAAGAGCACCACAGAGAGGATCACAAACCTGCCAGTCACAAACCAGCTTGTTACCAGCAGTAAGCCAAAGGAAAGTTGCATGTTATACCCCATACCTGCTCTCCTCATAAAGCTGCTGAGGATCCTCAGTGTCCCGCAGCTCCTTACAATTTAATATTAATTTGTTCTGGAAATCTCCTCCCCACAAGCCATCCAGAGGCCCTGCTACCCCAGTCACAACAATTTGATGATCTGTGTCAAGTGACACTATTATCCCACGGGATCTGCCACTCCAATTGTTCTTCCTGAGGCCCTGTACAGAAACACAGCCCCAAACTCCAGTGGCCAACCTTGGGTAGCACAGGAGGATGCAGGGAGCTCTGGTCAGGCTCCCTCTTTGGAACTGGAACTAGAACTTAGAACTTATCCAAAGAACCAGAAGCTGGAAATATGTTGGTGTCTGTCACAAATGCCCCAAACAAGCCTTCCAGCTGCATGGACAAGCGCAGGAAGAATTACAGCTGCAAGAAAAAGGAGTAGCAAAAAGATTTCATGGAAGAATTGAAAGCATCATTCTGCCTTTCGGACTTACCAGGTGGTGTGCAGGAGGAAGAGGAAGACGGCTGGCAAAACCAGGTCATCGCTGCCTACAGACCAGCGCCGGCGGAACACAACAATCCCTGGCATGGCTAGTGGGTCTGAGGAAGTTCAGCAGCTAGGACACTCACCTCCTGGAAAAGAGCAGAATTAAAGATGCTGCTGACCCCTCCCCAGAAGAGCCCCACAACCCCACACCAGCAGAAGGCTGAGAGCTGTCCTATTTTACACCAAAGATGGCAGAGCTTCTTCCTTCCAGCACCAGGGGGCACGGCACGCTCGAGAAGGTAAGGGTTTCAAGAGTGGGAAGGCTTAGGTGAAGCTGGTGTGTAACTCACTGAACATAATCACCACTCACCCAGCTCCACTTCACAAGATTACTTGGAATCCTGTTAGGGCTGTATGTTGGTTAGCAGTCACCGTGGGGTGCTTTGGACGGGTTATACCAACCTCACATCGAAAGAAGGCCCTATTACCATGTCCTCCCACAGGCACACCTGCTGCCAGCCTCTCCTCTTGTTGTCCCAACAGCTCCCTCCCTCATTTGGCTCTGCAAGCCAAAATACCCATTAGCAGTCAGTGGAAGCATGGGGGAAAGCAATTGACTGGCTCCCAACAGCAAGCACTTAGAGCCGAGGGAGCAAGCTCCTAGGAGATCTCTTGCTCAACCATCAGCTGCACAGAAGCACCCTGCCAGCTCCACATCTCCTCCTTTGTGTTCACACCGGCCCTGACAGGCACTACCAATTAAAAGGTTGAAGATTGAGGGGCTGGCTGTTCTTCCCCACATTTTGTTTGTGTTTTTAAAGCTTCAACAAACCCTTTTAAAAAAAGAAACAGCAGTGGTGTAAAGTCACGAGACTCCACAGGGCTATCCAGACACCTCCTCCCAGCTCTCCCACACCATTTCAGTTCTGCTGCACGTACTCCAACCTGCTCCAGTCCGAGTCCACCGCATCAGAGCAGCTCAGTCCTCTCCTCCCTTCTGCATTTCTTGTACAACACACTTCAAGCACGACCCACAACCATGACTTCCCTTTGGTTCTGCCAACCTTTGGTTCCTGAGATGGTGTCTACGCAGCTTGCCCACAGCCACCAGTGATCTCCTGACTGCAGCTGTCATCCCCATTCCTGTCTTCCGTGCCCTAAACCCTGTCACACTTCTTACCTGTACCCTGCCGTGCTATCACAGACCAGGGGCACCACGTGTTGTTGGGCTGTGCCTCTCTGCTCTGAGCCACCATCTCAAGAGTGCCAAGTTCTCCCAACTGATGCTCCTCAGTCCCAAATCACAGCATTTCTATCCTAATCCCACCGACGTCCCCACCTTCACACCCATGTGCTGCTGCCAGAGTGCCCCATCCATGACCTGCAGTGACCACACTGCTCCAGAGCTGTGTCTCTGAAGTAATAACTGCTCTTTGTACTGATCTGGCAATTTGCTCTTCGGCTCACAGAGGCAAAAAGCATCTCTGTCTGTTTACTTGGGATGTAATCAGGATTCCCAGCAGCATTTCAGAGGGAATATCATCTGCCATACCTGAATGCACCAGGCAAAACCCAACAAACTTGTACATGATGTCTCTATCTGGGTAAAAAAGGGGAGGAGTGATGTGATCACATTTAAACTATTTGAACCTTCAAAGTAACAGAAGTGATGGTTTTGTGACAGACCACACTGACTGCTGCACCAAAACTGCCTCGTCCTAAACCTAAACCTATTCACCAGTCAGGCGTGGTTACCCCATCACTCACCCACTGTGCAGACCACCCCGAAACAGAAGGGTCCCCTCTCCTGTCCCGATGCCCACGGTGGGTGGACCAGACCTTCCTACCCATTTCAGCCACCAAATATTGAAAACCTACACCAATCTGTCACACTTTCTGGGAGATCCCACAGTTAACAGGCTGCCACCCTTCGAGTACTCACTGAACGAGTGAAGGCAACGCTCCATTCCCCAAACAAAGCACATGTGAAATTACAACACCATTTGGATTCACACTTCCTTAGCACATAATAATGAGAGCACTCAGTACATCACAGCTCTACCTTCAAACTGCTCACTCCTCTGGCCATCTGGAGACTCCTGCCAGCCTCGCCGTGAACAACCCGCCTGCCTGTCACGCGGCGCCCGCACGAAGCGCGTCCCCAACCCTGCTCAGCGTACGTGGACACGCTTTCCACATACTCATTTCATCACAGTCCTCATTCATACTCTGTCTCTGGCCACCACACCTCCTCCCAGCCAAGCCCAGACCTCCGTTCCTCAGCTCACAGCTGCATCCTCCACCTCTCCGGACACAAGCGGTTGTGCTCTGCCTGCTCTCACCACCACCCTCAGAGTTTAAGAGGCAGGGTATCATCAAAAGCAGCAAACATCTAATATGAATTCCTTATCCACAGCAACAGATGGGGATGGAGCAGAGCAGCCTGTCACTCACTGTCACACACGAGAATACTCACTGTGGGACTGTCACTCCTAGCTGTGTGCTTACCAGGCTCCTGGCACACGGCAGAAAGAGTCCTAATTAATTTTCAAAGAGTGTCTATTGAAAACCTAAACCATGAGGTCTGGGGCCTCACCCCCTGTTTGGAAAGAAGGGAGATGACAGAAGGCCTGAGACTGTAAAGCCCACCAAAAAATAAAGCTCTCAGTGTAAGGACTCCCTGGCTTCATCCCCAGGCAGCAAATCCCAAAATAACATTTTAAGATGATGAAGATATAATTCAGCAGAGGAATTGGGAGGAAAGTGGAAGGTCAGAGTGCAAACAGAGACCACTGACCCTAGTTTTGCAACTGCAAGAACCCCTCCCACTGCTCCTAAAATTCCTGCAAAGAGTGTAAAATTCCCCAGACCTTGAAACCTGAACCCCAGAACAAGAAGCCCCAAGCTCCCACCACTGAAACGAGGGGGAAGCACATGCAGGCACAAGCTTTGTGTGCAAGGAGCCCAGAGCTCTTGACCCTCAGATCAGAGAAAGATCTATGGAAGCAGAAGTCTTACATGGCACGTGGTCCAGCCGCTGCGCATCCTTCTCTCCTGCAAGGGGGTTTCAGGAGAAGTGCACATCCATGGAGAGACAGACATCACACGGGAAGGAGGGAACAGCAAACTCTTCTTGCAGCCATTGAAAACCCCACTCAAAGGGAAGGGCAGCGTGGTGACTGCCCGCCGACATCGTCCTCGCAGCAGCTCCCTCCCTCCAAGGCAGCAGCCTCATTTATCCAGCGGGGCTGCCGAAAGCCACCGAGGCAGGGGTCGTGACTCCCCCCTTCCACACCCCCGGCACCCTCTGGAAGGAAGTGACATCATCCCTATTCCGAGGAGATCGGATGCGAATTGTGGGAAGGAGCACTGGGAGCGAGAGCGGGCGATGCTGTCAGAGATGCACGGGGATGGGAGAGAAGGAAAGCTCTCCAGCAGCAAGTGAAGCAGCACAGACCTCCTTCTCACTGCTGGCGGGACCAGGAGGGCTGTGCCAGTGACTCCAGTTTGTCCCTGAGCCCTGGCTGGGTGCGGGAAGCCCTTGGGCTGCAGCGGATGGCATCGGGCAGCGCTGCCGGAGCAGGGCTGGGAAAGGCTGAGGGCCACTGGGTTCTCCTCTGGCATGTACTGAATGGGCAGGGGGAGGAGAATTGGACGGGACACAAAAGGGGCACACAGAGGGGGCCACCCTGGTCACAGAAAGGAGAGACTGTTCCAGAGGAGCAGCCTCTCACGGGCCTTTTCAGCCGTTAATTCCTTGTGACATGCTCGGGGGTATGACAGGATGTGGGGGAAGGGGAGAATTAGCTGTCTGTAGGGAAAGGCTTAGAGAAAAGAGCAAGGGAGAAAAATGCTACAGCGAGACAACATTCCAGCTAAACCTCAGAGCTTTAGTCTAATCCAACACCCCATCCCATCTGACATTAGCCTCAGAAGAAGGTATACAAGTAAATACAAGCTGAACACAGCCATAGCTGGAGGAAAAGGGCTGTGGGTAGATCTGGCACCGCAGGAGACCACCCACACCACACCAACACCCCGGGAGAGAATCAGCTACTCCCCACTACCCAAATCCACAAGCAGGATTTGCTCTAAGCTCACAGCATCACGCAGAAACCCGAGGCACATCTGCGCCCACACAGCCCAACACGCTAACCCCCTCACACCCTCATCCCTGCATCCACGAGGGCTCATGGGACCTGCTCAGCATCCCCACCTCCATCACCCAAAAGCCTTCCCCTTGTCCCCACTCAGCCTCCTGCAGTTCAGATCATTACGTGCTGTTCCTGTCAAGAAGATGGGAGCCCAACATCACACTGAAATCAGATCCACCAGTGCCAACAGTGTCCCTGCCCATGGCAGGGGAGGTGGAATGAGATGATCTTTGAGGTCCCTTCCAACCCAAACCATTCCATGGCTCTGTGTGATTCTATGACTTTCACAAACCACTGGCCATGTCTGCACAGAGCCACTAGCAGGAGGAAGCACTGCTACCAACACATTCATCACTTATCTCTCCCCTCCCCTGAGATGGTGACCTACTTGCAACTTGACACAACCCACGTATGACAAAGCGATCCCACCTCATCTGTGTTTCATATCCATCAGCACCCTCGTCCAGCTGGTCTCCCCAAATTCTGCCTCTGGAGTCCTGCAGTAGTTTCATCCAAACTCCCTCAAAATAACAACAGTTCAAAACCCAGCAATCAGATCTTCTAGCCTCCCTTCCCCTGAAACAGCTCTTCACTAACAGAAAAGGTTCCAGCCCCATCAAGTCACCCCTACCTGAACCCCACATCACTCCTTTCCTCACAAGGATGTCCCACATGGGACAAAGGCTTTCTGCTCCAGGTTGGGGCATCAGAAACCTCCTGTTCCCAGTAAGGGACAGTAAGCAAGCCCTTCTATAAGCACTTACTGTACTTGACGGAAACCATCAATTAGAACTTGGATCCAGCTTCATCAGTCCTCATCCAGCTATTTAAAGGCTTTAAATGGAGCTCTTTCTGTTTCTGAGCTTCTCTCACAATCTGGGAATTGTTCTTCCCTTGCAGGGAGGAGAGGGGATGTGGTTACATCCATACAAACTGTCCTGAAGCTGGCTAGGAGGCATTTGCTTGCCTGTATCTGCACACATACAAACCAGTCTCTCCTCCAGCACCTCTTGCAGGGCCTGGCATGGAGTGTCACCTAGATGTCAATCAAGGTCTGTTGCTGCACATCTCCCCTGCACAATTTACTCCTAACAGCCATTAGCAAGAAACAGCAGTATGATAGATGAAAAAATATCTAAATCTTTAAAATGTGCCCTTCCAGGGTGGGAATATCTCAGAACATCTGATAAGAGGGAGGAATACCTACTCAACACACACAATGTGGAACAGAGGCTTATAATATAGGGTGGGGACAAATTACAGAGCACCAGAAGATGAGTCCTTCCAAGGCAGGGCTGCCTTTTACAAGCAGCAGAAGAAATGTATGGTGAGCAATGCCTGCAGGACTTGCAGGGAAAGCACCATCCCCAGGGGGAGATAGTACAGCAGCTGCCAGAAGGTTGTGAGGATAGTTCTAGCATGACTGAATATGATTAAAGGAACAGATCTGTGCTTTAAAGAATATCTTATGTATTAATGTAACATCCAAGAGCCATATTTACAACCACAGCCTGCTCAGCATGGGCAGGGAATGCTGGCAACAAAAAAATAAATAATCAAAGAGGTCTTTAATTTTGGAATATCAATTTCACACCTACTTTTAAGATTCTCCTTTATAGTCTCCCATTTTCCAAGGAGAAGGAAACAAAATGAGTCAGTGCCAGAGCCATGGGACTAAGCCATGGGGTTTCAGAAAGGAAAGGTTCAAAAAGCCTCTTGTGGCTTGGCACATTTCAGATGCAGCTCCCCCAGGATAAGGCCCCTGCACCACAATCATCTCACTACAATGTCATCATTACAGAACTAATATGATTAGGTTAGATCTGGAATTACAATACTGCCCTCTGACATAAATACCCAAAATACATCTCGGAGTATTAACTGACCTTCAAAACCCAGGGAACAAGAACTTACCTCTACAACCCACCAGCTTAAATCATACATGCTGGCATAAATACACCCTTGGAGAGGCAATGGTGAGGGTCACAAGAATATATTGGTAGCAGCAAGAACAGACTATTGGCCAGCTGGCCCAACACTGGTCCATCTCCAACTCACCCTATTCCTCCCTAATATTTCTTCAAACACCCTTTTGCCTCAGGCAGCATTAACACGTGAAGATGTTTTCATAGAATGGTTTGGGTTGGAAGGGACCTCAAAGCTCACCGTGTCCCAACCCCCCTGCCATGGCAGGGACATCTCCCACCAGCCCAGGTTGCTCCAAGCCCCATCCAACCTGGCCTGGCACACTGCCAGGGAGGGGGCAGCCACAGCTTCTCTGGGCACCCTGGGCCAGGGTCTCACCACCCTCACTTAAGCACTAAGTGCTTAAATCCATCCCCTTTGTCTCTTACTCCAAACACCTCTTGCCTTGAGCAGAAATAGCTCTCATGAGTCCCTCACCATCTTCAAACATAGACAACATCTCCTCCTTGAACCCTGCAGTCTTACAATTCATACCCTTGAATTTCAAAAGCCTCTTATCAGCTCTTCTTAAACGGTCTCCTCTCATGATAAAAAAATAAATCAGCTCTCCAAACCTTCCTGCTAATGCAGGAGATCTGGTGTGACATTTGCTATTTATTCACTCCAAACCAGTTGTTCTCCCTGTAGAACAATGCTGTGCACAACACACCACAAAGGGTCTGATGCTGACCTATCACCTGCTCCTGAGCAATAGCACTGATAAGCCCAGGTAGTCTGAGCCATAACTGACGTGTCAAAATCCACAAATATGTTTTTTTAAAAGAGGTGCTACCATTCAACTACTTCAGTCAGGTTTTGGGGCTCTGCACACAAAGGGTTCAAGTTTCTAGCATCATTTTTTTTGGGGGGGGGCAACTGCAGGGATTAGTGTTTTTCCCCTAACCACAACGAGAGAGAAAGTGAGCATTTAAGGAAAATTCTCACCTTTAGCCTTTGACAGCAGCTTATTTGCTCTTGGAGCCACTTTTGGCCAGCCATGCCACTGCTGCCTTCAGGAATAAAGCTGTTATTTACAAAGCTGAGCTACAATTTGAGTTGAAATACATTTTCTGAATGATTTTGTTTTATTATAGAGACACTAGAACAATCAAGGTATCTGCTTGGCAGGTACTTGTCCACAGTGGTGTTGGTTTCAGGAGAAAAAAAAAATTATCTTGTAAATCTCACTAGTTTTAGTTTACGAGTACAGAAAGGTCCTAAGTAGAGTTAAATGACACCAAAGCTCTATTATTCACAGCACTTGTTCTCAACTTTACAACCACCAGTTAAAAGCAGGATAAGGGAGCCACTCAAAGAGAAAACAAAGACATTCTCTACTTTGGGATATGCCCAAGTAGTATCAGTATCTGCTCTCAGTTCAGAGCCTGTTCCCAGAGACTGCAGTCCTACAAACTGAAGACACTGTTGATGACTACGGGTCCCTCTGGGGGATATCCCCTGACACCCCCATCATCTCTGCACCACCCTCCATGTCATGACATGCAAGCTGCACACCTTATCCTGGCAGCACTCCCCACGAGCAGGGAACACATTTCCAGCAAGCCCACTTACTACATGGGATTTGCCATGGGTGCTGCCTGCCTTAGCTGTGGTTAGTAAGATGTGTGTAAATAGGAAAAAGAACAAACTAGCAGGATCTGAAGTCTCCCCTCTTTTTTTTCCAGCTGGGTTGGCCCACAGGCTAGGACTTATCCATGGGCAAGAAGGGAGAAGTTTGTAGAGATAAGCACAGTCCTCCTTAAAAGCACTTTCATTTCAGTACATAAAGACAGTGATCACTGTGAGACATTTCAACTGCCCAAATTAAAAGGAGGATAATGTTCTGAGAGAGATGACAAGAGCTTCACCCTACAGCTCCAAGATTACGAGTACTTTTCTCCTTGACCTCAGCGGGAGCACAATTTATCTCCATGCTTTATACTCGTCAGACCACAGAAAATTAAAAGTCTTCATGAATAACTGGCCAAGAAAACGACAGCAGCCGACAGATGAGCTTACCTCAAACTGAGCCACTTCATTGAAAGCCTGGGAGTGGAGAAGGAGCACAGTCCAAGTCTGCTGACACTGATTTAGTTAAAAACAACACCCAATCGTTGTATCAATGCCGACAGAGCTGCAACCACCTACATTTTGTGCTAGCAAAGCCCACAATCTGAGCTCTCTGACAATTCCAAGCTTGAGCAAAAATAATGCCCAAGTTGCTAAGGGGAAAAAAAAATTGTATTAAAAAGTAAAACTAATTTTGCATTTTGAATAGAACTTAGTGTTCTACAGGGTAATAAAATCTGCTAATGTTTAATAGTCAGCAACCAGTGACAAGAAAAGCTTGGCTTGACTGGGGCAGGGAAAGGATGCAGGAAGATAACACTTGGATGAGTTGATTTCAGTCTGTAGATACAGGGAGCACCTTGCTTTCAAAGCCACTGAGCAGCTGAGCACTCCAAATCTGACTGCCATCAGTATGCAATGCAAGCAGCCCCAGCCCACCCACGCTCACAGATGTGGTACAACAGTTGATTTTTCTGGACGCGATTATTGGGGATCAAAGATCTTCGTTTTTTTGTTGTAATATCCCCCAGCTACAGTCACAATTTGTTAATTCATGGTTGTAAAACCACACAACCATTAATTTGCCTATAATGAAAATAAGGGTTGGATTAAGTCAGCCAGGGCAGAAGGAAGTTGTAAACGGTACTTACGAAAGGAGGATTTCAGATGGAGCTGACCGGTGCCAATCTGACAGCCTCATTTCTTTAGGCAAGTTATGTTTCACTACAATATTGGCAAATTCAAATCTGTCAGATTTCCACCCTGGAATGCTTATCAGATCAGCCACCTTAAAAAAAAAAATAGGAGAAAAAAATCAGGAGCATATTTCAAGGTGAAAAAAAGAGTATATTCAGCAAAGTATTGCTGCTACAGCTAATGTTGAGGTGAGCTGCTTTTAGGAAGAGAGAGGACAACCCCAGCCACACTGGAAATTGCCTCTCTACCATACCACAGGCAGGCTCCCTGGCTTCCTAGTTCAAGGTGGTGGGCAAACAGTTTTCCCAATAACTTGACTCATTGCTTCAGGAATTCCCTAGAGGATGAGTCACATCCAGGGAAAGCCACCAGTCATTCGACGGGAGCTAAGGGACCACCGCTGCCAACGTGAGAAGAGCGAAAGAAGTGGGAGAACAGAAAATCGGTGCCAAACTGGGGAAAACTGTGCGGTCAACACCACTCCTTGGCAGTCCTTCCCTGCTCCGCTCCTCAAAAAACCTGCCGGCGAGCAGAGCATCCCTTCGAACAGGAGAGGCAGCACCAGGCTCCCAAGCAAAGGGAATGGCTGTGGAACCGTCTCCTCCAGGTGGAACCACCAGGACAGGAGGAGGAAGCGTTGGCTCTGCTCACATCCAAGGACTGCTTGATACAGGGAGTGAAGGTGGCTCTGGAAGGGAAAGGTGCCAACACAAGAAGGACATGGAGATGTTGGAGTGGGTACAGAGGAGGCCACAAAGATGATCCAAGGGCTGGAGCATGTCTGCTATGAAGACAGGCTGAGGGAGTTGGGGTGTTCAGCCTGGAGAAGAGAAGGCTCCAGGGAGACCTTAGAGCACCTTCCAGTACCTGGGGGGGCTACAAGAAAGATGGAGAAGGACTTCTGACAAGGGCATGGAGTGATAGGATGAGGGGTGATGGTTTTAAACTGGAAGAGGGGAGATTGAGACGAGATATTAGGCAGAAATTGTCGGCTGTGAGGGTGGTGAGACACTGGCCCAGGGTGCCCAGAGAAGCTGTGGCTGCCCCCTCCCTGGCAGTGTGCCAGGCCAGGTTGGATGGGGCTTGGAGCAACCTGGGCTGGTGGGAGGTGTCCCTGCCATGGCAGGGGGTTGGGACGAGATGAGCTTTGAGGACCCTTCACACCCAAACCATTCTGTGATTCTGTGGATACAACCTATTCACGTTTTACAGTGCTGCCTGTTTATTTCAGTGATTTCCCTCAGTCACATCCCTGATCACAGGACCCTGGCTGGCAGCTCTGTTTCCAACCAAACATCTGTCCCCCCAGTCATTTCTCTGCTCTCTGACTTTCACATTTGCACTATAAAATGCATCTACTGATCTTGTCAGAGAGCTTGTGCCTCCACTGGCATTCAGACTGCCACTTTTGCTTCGTATTCTTTACTTTGGGCAAGGACATGTATCTTACACTCCTAAAGTCAGACTGAAAAGATTGGCTCTCAGAGGTCACACCCTGAAGGCCACACGTTCTGTCACATATTTCTATCACCCAGGATGAGAGCTGAATTTAAGAGCTCTCTCCAGGTTATTGTCAATGACTCAATTAAGCAGTATTTATTTCAAAGAGGGCTGTGATTCCCCTGGAAATACCATGTCCATATTTCACTGCAAATGCACGTCTGCCTTCTCCCCTTCCTTCCCCAAACCTTCCCAGGTTCCCACTTCCCAAGAGCTTGTTCCTCCCAAGAACATCAGTCTTGCACCTTAAGTAGAATCTCTTCTATTTCTTGGCCACAACTCTGGATTTCTTAGAGCCTTGACTGAAAATTAACATCAGGTTATGCTGCAAGCAGGACTATCAGTTATTCTTGCCAACACACAATAAAACAGAACTTAATGCAGTATTTATGGCATCTTCTTTAGAAACCTAACTCCATATTGCCATCGTTCCCCCTTCTCTGTAGAAATCTGACTTCACAGAAGTAACATCAAAGAAAAAAAAAGCCCTGAATCCATTTATTTTTTCCCCAATGAGATCTTGTGAAGTCCAATAGAATCTCCTTACATGTAGAACACTGCTGCTTTCCAGAGGAAAGCTGCTCAGGCACAAACCCAGGCCATGTGCCTGGACCATGGAGCATGCCCACTTCCACTGGGATCTTTCCCCTGGGGCATTAACAAGCAAAGATCAAACACCAAAGTAATGAGGTTTATCTGGTGTGTCACTCGGGACACACGAACACACACACACAAAGAGAGGCATTTTTACCAACCCAAGTGTCAGCACAGCAGTGACAACCTTTAATGTACATCCCACGTGGCACAAACACCACATCCTATCTGCCAAACTCCCAGAGCAGAGAATTGTGAGGTTCAGCTGGGAAATTTCCTTGACTTGGATGATATCACTTACATATATACACTGTAAGAGGCCTTACAGCATGTGACAACAGAGCATTGCCACCGTCTGTCACAGAAACACAGATATCAACCATCTGTATCTGTACACTGAGGCTCTGCTGTTCCCAATCCATCACTTCGGGTGCTCTAAAGGAAGATTTGCAGATATTAAAGGAAACAGGCTTTCAAGGTAAATGACAGAAGAACAGCTTTTCTCATCCCAGACCAGCCCAAATTAGTACAGATTTGAATCTTAAAAGGATTTTGCTATTGCTCCTAAGCTCAAAGTGAACATTTAAAGCTTAACTCGGAATTTTCAGCTGCTGCAACTTCAGAAGAAATGTGGTTCTGCCCCTCCCAGCTCGTGGCTTCCACCTCAGTGCACCAGAACAGCCCTTGAAATAAAACAAATGATCAGGCTAAGTATTCCCAGAAGAAAAACAAAAAAAAACAAAAAACAACACAACCTTTCCTTATCCCTGCCTGGAGAACAGAGTCTTCCAAAGAAAGCTGCCAGCTCTGACCCGGTTCATGCAAAGCTTGCTAATTACAGTGAAAAAGCTGGAGAAAGGAAGAGCAGGAGGGAGGGAGAGCTTGACTCCAGCTCTCCAGCTCACACAAATGACAGCTTGAGCAAACTTTTCCTGCCTCAGCGGTTGCTGCTATAAATAACACCCCCTCCAGGGCTCAGTGCTGCAGGAACCCAAACCCCAGGCACCTCCTGGGGACCCTCGCGAGCCTGCACGGCTCTGCCAGCCCGAGGAGCAGCCTCCTCCCAGTTACACACACACCAGCTCGCTCTGTAAGGTCCCTTCCAACGCAAACCATTCCAGGATTCTCCCACACACAGCTCCTCTCTCATACACAGTCCCAGGCCCACCAGTGAGAGCCCCTTCCCGTGCCCAGCACCGTGCTGTTCTCACACACACCCATGCCCATCACTTTCTGAAAGCCTCCCTTTTGCCCCTCCACCCAATCCTGGACATTTTATGCATCTTCTCTCTCCTCTGGCTACCCACTCCCCCATTATTCTGTCATTATTCCCTTTTCTTTTACAGTCTCCACGTTTTCTGTGGCTTCCTTCGATTCCCTTCATCTCTTTCCCCACATTTTTGTTGCTAAGATGCCCAGGAGTATCTTGAGACAAGCAGATCTCCTCCTTCCAGCTGCTGACAGCTGTTCTCCACCCCAAAAGGTTTGCCCATGAGGAACCCAGAGGAGATGACTGAGGGAGAGAACAGTGTGCCTGCAAGAAACACAATAAATCTCCAACTGTTCAGTGCATGCAGCTCCAACTCCCTCCTGGTTTAGGAAATTAAGTCCCAAATTCAGCCCCAGTGGAAATCAAACCCAGGTAGTTCCCCTGTGACTCCTCGTTTGCTTTCCCTCTACCCACTTCCTCCAGCTGGTGCCTCTGATAAAGATGCTGGAGCTGCAAGAGGCACAAGAAAGCAAAGCAGAGCGCAGGTCCCACACCTCTATGTACCACCCATCCCCACAGCCCAAATGCTTCCTCCTCTCCCTAGGAATTCTTGCCCTAATGACACAGCGAGGTAAAACCAAAATCCTGGGTGGAATCCTGCCAGACTCTTCCTGAATCTCAGATTTGGATGTGTGTGAGAGAAGGCAAGAAACCTATTTTCATTTTGCTTATGTAAGCAAGGATGAATCAAGCCCAAGTTCCTCTGATCTTGTGTCATGTTTAAGCCTTCTATATCTCTCTCCATAACCCAGAGCTAAAAAGCCCTTCTCTTCAGACAGAGCCTCCATTAGCTACGCTTCCAAACACCAGCACACACATCCCTCCTCCACAACACCCCCACACAGCACCTTCTGCACACACACAGCGTATAATCTGCACGCGGAGCTCATCTACAAACCTGCTCAGAGCACACCCAAGTCTTCACAAGTATTTCCTAAATTAGCACTCTTCCATTTTCTTCAGGTGCCTCCTTGATGTATATATACTGACCATCTATACATCTCGACCTCACAGCTCTTCCAAAACCCCAGCTGCAGGATGCTTTCCAGCTGATTTTCCTTGGGGCTCTACCAGGAACATCACATAACAAGCTGTTTACTGCTCACTTCATCACTCTGGCTCCAGAAGAAGGTGACATGAAGGGGCTGTATAAAGCAGACTGTGGGGATTACTGCACCTCCCTTCATATAAAGGCATGCATGGCATAGTTTGTAGCTAATTGTGATAGGATGAGGGGTGATGGCCTCAAGTTGTGCCAGGGGAGGGTTAGATTGGATATTGGGAACAATTTCTTCACTGAAAGGGTTCCCCAGCACTGGCCCAGGCTGCCCAGGGCAGTGGGACAGTCCCCATCCCTGGGGGGATTTCAGAGCCGTGGAGATGTGGTGCTGAGGGACATGGGGTAGTGGGGACTGGGCAGTGCTGGGTCAATGGTTGGACTGGATGATCTTGGAGGTCTTTTCCAAGCCAAACGATTCTATGATTAGATCTCAATGTCAGCAAAGTGTTTCTACCACGTCCCAAAGGTTGCCTTGGTGTTTTCAGGAAGACACATTTTTCTCCTTGTTTCTGTACACTCCTTGCTTTCTCACGTTAGCAGCTGCTGGAGAAGTGTTGGTAGGAGCTAGAAAAGCCTGTCACTACGTCACTACCCTTGTGACCATCCAGCTCTGTACCTAGAAGGAGTTCAGCAAAGATAGACAAAAGTGAGGTGAAAGGAGGTGAGGCAGAAGCAGACATCCCTCGTGACAAGAGAGCTGCAGCAGTAGAAATACCCTGAAAAAAGCATTCCTTGGCTTCAAGCAGCTGTACAGATGTGAAGTGAAAAGCACAGACTGCAACTATCTCTTTTCTGTGGCTAACAACTGGTTATACTGAAAGAAAAAGTCAGGAACAACTCTTCCCCAAGCTAACAGAGTGCAGGAAACATGGACTGGCCACACACAGGAGTCCACAAACTCCGGTGTCGGACTGCTACGACGCTGGTAGGAGGTACAAAAAAGCAGCAGGAGACTATTCAGAACATAAATCAAAACCATGGTTACTAAAATAGAAAGGAGAATCATGAAAATAAGATGAAAGGGATCAGAGATCACAAAAGAGGGACTGGGAATGGAGGTGGGTGTCTCCTACAAAGAGAAGTAGACAAAATTTAGGTACAAACCCTATCTAAATGACATCAGTTTGGTGTCAGTGAACTGCAAAGGAGGGGAAAAAAAGACCAGCCATCTTCCCTGTGAGCAAGTAAGTCATGAAGAGATCTGCCAGACAAAACAGCCCAGCCACACAGCTCACCCAGCACCCAGCTGCAGACCCTCTAAGGGGAAAAAAAATGCATCCTGCTTTGAAAGTTGACTCAATTGTGCTGCTCTTTTCAAAAGAAGATGGCTTGGCATAATGTACTCCTCCTGAAACTATCACTGAAGCCTGTGCCTGTCTGAATGGAACAAGAAAAATGCCATCTTGCCTGAAGAACATGAGCAAGGTCATCCTCAGGGCTGTACAAAGCCTTGTTATCTGCTCCCAGGTACAAATAGAGGAGCTGTGAGGATGAACGCTTGGGGACGTGGCTGCTGCGTGTCCTGGACAACAGACAGCAGGTCCCACTTCAAATCTCTCCATTGAAATAACCTCTCTTGGAAAATTAAGACACCAATAACTTCCCAGGTTTTGTAAAACAAAGGAAAGCAATTTCACCTTTCCATCAATGAAAAAAAGACCAGAAGGTGACTCCAAATCCTGCCCAGAGTACTTACACATCAGGCTCACACTCCGGGACGGCTCTTTGGGGAAGGATGAGCTTTTAAACTGATTTCTGTAAGAGAAGCCACCTCTCCTCTAGTCTAGCAGATATGAATTCCAAATGCTAAATGAGTCTTCACACTTGAACTTACAACCCAAACAGGATTATAAGAAGAAAGCTGTTTATTCAGATACAGTCCAGGAGAAGTGATGGCTCTGAGCCGACACAGTTTTACGCTATTAGAAGACAAAGTACTTTTTCCTCTCATGCTGCAGGCAAGGCATCATTATACCCCTGTAATTAAATTTAGTGTCTTTGTGGCAATGCCTTCTGCAGTATTTGTCTAGGTGTGGACTTTTTTCCCCTGTTTCCTTTAATTATATTATAATTAACCATGAAGTGTCCATTCATTTCCAGCTTTTAAACTTGGCTTCAGAAGTGAATGCCTGAAACAGTAAGAAACTATTCTAACATTCTTAGTGAGAGTGTTATAATTGTCTTGGAAGAGATCACAAGCACAAGATCTGGGGTTTGGCAACTAATTCATTTCTTGTTTCAAATGAACTTTCAAAGCCTAAAGAAAAAAATAAATATTTCATCTTCTAGTCCTTGATTCAGATCCTCATCCTTGATTAGAGCTCAAAGGCCTCAGCAATATTATATTGCAATTAAGCCAGCTGATTAAGGCACACTCAAGCACCTAAGTATCAGGCACAAGCCCAGCCCAGGTCTCAGCTCTTCTGCATCATTATCCTGTGCTACTTTTTCCCACCCCCCCTCAATTCCATCACTTCAATTCTGAACACAGGCACAACTGTTCAAGCTGAGATTTCCTACAGTTCTTTTCTGGGCAATGCAGGAGAGTGTTCCCAGCCCTTTTGAACAGGAATTATAGGAATTACGCCTGTGTTCTTGTAGAAATGTTTTATTCAACTTAAACTCTGCATGGAGCTCACACCACCAAGTGTAGCCCACAGGACTAGCAAACTTATCTTTAAATCCCAGCCTGAGATCTGTGCATACAAGAGTTTGCAAGGACAAAAGCTACGGAAGAGTTTTCCAATTCTTTTCCAAAACAGGACTGTAATCCCAGTCTCTTTGAGAAGGGGATCTCCCGAGTACTCAGTAACAGACCTCAATCACCAGGCAGGTTCTCACACACCTTCACAGCGTGCTTGCTGACAGTCTTTCCCACACTCCCAGTGAAAAAAATCTATGCCTCTAACACCTGACATTCAAAATTTGGTGACCTGGAGAATCAATGAACAGCCTTAGATGGAAGAGACCTCTAAGCTCATCCAGTCCAACCATTAACCCAGCACTGCCCAGTCCCCACTGCCCCATGTCCCTCAGCACCACGGCTCTGAAATCCCCCCAGGGATGGGGACTCCCCATTGCTGATACACTGCTGGCTCATGTTCAGCTGGCTGTCACCAGCACCCCCAAGTCCTTTTCCACCAGGCAGCTTTCCAGCCACTCCTCCCCAAGCCTGTCACCTCTCTCCAGCCTTTCCCCCATGCAGCTGCCCAGCAGACAGCTCAGTTTCCTGCATTCTTGCCTTAAAACTTGCAGCATTGGGGGTACACATCAAGAGGTGCATTACAAACTGGTACCTGATGAAAACACTGCACTATTTCCACTGTGTGGGGAACTCGTTATCAGTGATTATGTTACTGTTGGAAGCAAGATAATGAAGAGCTCTTATTTATACATATTAGTGTCACTATTATTCACATAAACTAATATTTTTTGTCTACCTTAGGATGCACAGCATCCAGTATATCATGTGGCAGAAAGCTGCACAGTTAATTTATGCATCTATTTTCATTGCAGAGTAAAACAGCAGAGCAGAGAGACCCAGAAAGCATCGTTTGCTCCAGCATCCAGTTTTGAGCAATGATTTGCCCAACACATGATGAATTCAAGCATTCTTTAGACTGGAAAAAATGAATATCTGCAGGCTTCTTCCTTCCTCCCCTGTACTCCTGGGTCACAGCTGGGATGGGAGTCCCACAGAAGAGCACGAATTATACTAATAGACCCAAGCAATCACTCCAGAATAAGGAAGGAAGAATACTGGTGGAATGACACTATGAATAATTCACCATCAGGTCAATCATTTCTCCTGGCACCACTGAAACTTGAAAGGTGTTGCAGCTGCCAGACTGAAGTTCATTTGGAAAAGGTAAAAAAATATACAAAGGACACACGAATGACCTCATTCCTTTTCCATAAGTAGGGTTTCAATTGGAACACCAGCAGCCTACACATGCCTTCTTCCCTCTCTCCCTGTGCTTTACTCTAATAAGCCAGGGAGGAGACAAACACTGCAAAATGGAAACATGCATTTCCACCAGTGACAGGCTGTACATGAAAGCAGCAGAGGAGGGGCAGAGACAATCTGGTCTCTGAAATGTGTTAGGTTATGGGATAAAAAGCTCATCTACACACATACACGAGCAGAGAGGCACAATGGCAAGTGGGGGAACCCAAATAACACCTTCACCCAGCTCCTCCCAGGCCCATCACAGGAGCCATCACCCCACCAAAGGCTCATCTCCACCAGCACAGAGGCACTGTGGCAGGCAGGGGAACCCCAGGAACCTGCACAAGGAAGCAGAGCCCCTGCCCTGGCTTCACTCCAGACTGTCACAGCAGAGCATATATACACATACATTGCTCTACATGTTGTGTATGTACGTGTGGACCTACTAGGACTTGGATGCTCAGCCTCACTCGTGGCTGGATCTGGGTCACAGCACCAAAGCAGCCACGTCTCCATTTTGCAATCAGAACTGGCAACCCCTAAGAAAAATGTATAACAACTTACTTCCTGACCCAGTCAGTTGGAAAATGGTTTAACAAACAAAAGCATTATCAGGATGGGAGTCAAAAAAAATCCAGAAGTAAAACAAATAGGAGACTGAGGGGGTGAGTTGAAGAAAGAAAATGAGCAGAGCAAGAGCCTGGCACTTTAACAGCCCTCCCTGAGCTGCCAGGCATCGTGTTCCTGCTCCAGGCTGCCAGCCAGGGCTGCAGGGTGACCTTTGTGCTCTCCACCTCTGGAGAACACAAGAGCCACGCACCCAAAGCACACAACTAACATTCAGTTTTTCTTCCAAGTGCCTACAGCTTTTTGACACCCCAGTTTTAGGGGAATCT
Organism: Podargus strigoides; assembly: GCA_028020825.1. Classification (NCBI taxonomy): domain Eukaryota; kingdom Metazoa; phylum Chordata; class Aves; order Caprimulgiformes; family Podargidae; genus Podargus; species Podargus strigoides. The sequence continues at coordinate 17,261,426 of CM051633.1, read as the reverse complement.
GAGATTAAATGTTGTGATTTTTGCAGTCAAGAACAGAGAAGCTCAAAACCCCTCATACTTCTTGGGTGGGCTTTCCCCCCTCTCCACGAGGAAGATGAAATCATGTCCTCTAAATAGTTTCCAGTCTTCAGTAAGCACTGTCAGAATAAAGGCAGAAGCTATTCTTTAAGGCAGAGCTGTTCTTTAACTGAAGCACTGCAATTTTTCTGCACACCTAGGTGATTCTTAATTCCAATTGCATTTTACAACGTTGGTAACACAGTGTAAGGACTAAAAATAAATGATATTATTTGCACTGAGCACAGTGAAGTTTAAGTACCAAGCAGGTATCACATTTAATAGTAACCAAATAATTGAAAACTCGTATTTTTGGGGGTAGGGAAGACTTGACAGCTATCTCCCTTGTAAAAAAAATAAATCAGAGACAGTAACCTAAAGGAAGGAGTCCCTCGATGTGCTGACCACAACCCAGCCCCCAGTGCAGCTACAGTGGCACAAGTGGCCCTGGAAGCTCCCAAAGGGGAAGAAAATAAAGCTCCACCAAGCACAACTGCTTCAGTCAGAGCTCCAACACCTCTTTCCACCACTGCACCATTGAAGAGGACTCACCGTGGCGCTGAGGATGGGTCCCTGAGCAGTCCCAAACGTCACCGCTACCGCTCACACGATCAGATGGGAGTCACAGTCCTGGTGCTGCTCACTGGTCCTATTGTGGTGACTTGTAACAGTCCAAAGAACCAGGGTGTGCAGCTAAAATAATTATGTACATGTAAGAAAAAGATCCCTTTCATGTTCTAAGAGGTGAGTGCAAAATGATGGGTTTTACTCACCTGAAAAGCTCCATTTTTAAGACTAAAACCCCTTCTCCTCCCTGAGCCTTTACCTGCCGTGACAAACTGGCAGAGCCACCAGATCTCTTCTCTTTCAAAACCTTAAGAGCTGTTGCTGGTGACCAGGAAGCAAACCAGCAAGGCACCACCCCTAGGCAGGTATCTGCTTTCCACTGAATTTCGCTGGGAACAAGACACTGTTAAAAACCTCTTCATTAATCAGACTCCTTTCTTTTTGCCATTCCCTTCTCAATTTTCAGACAGAACAACCTAACTTTGGGTCTGCAATTCCTCTTAGGTCACACAGTGCAGCTGTTTTCCTTGATACACCATGAATCTTACACCACACAACCTTTGTGAATAGGGAGAACCTACCCTACAAGATGTTGGCTGATCTCCCCAGGGAGAGGGGAGTGCTAGACAGGACTGGGCAAAGTCCCATATTTCCTAGGAACTGCTTTAACAACAGGCTGGAGCTCAGAGCAGTGGAAGCAAAGCCTGATGTCTCTGCCCCAAACATCTTATCTGCTTTAAATGGGGTGACAAGAGTGGATTCAGAAATAGTTTAGTCTGGAGCATTCATTCAGGGCGGGTTACTAACCCTGCTCACAGACCAGAGCTGTGTTTGCAGTCTCATCCAGCGGTCTTTTTTTGCTGTCCCTCTCCAGAGAAGGAGGGCACTGAACTGCTGAGTCAGCAAAACAGCAGCAGGCTGGAGTCGTGCATCTCATTGTCCAGCTTGTAATTAACTCTGTGGCCATGGAGCAGTGAAGCAGCCTTGGAGACACTGCACAAAATCCTGTCTCTTCTGCAGAAGAAAACTTGCAGGCAGCAGCCAGTCGGGGAGGGAATGAATATTAGTTTCCCACTCAAATCTTTCCCACCTTTTTTTGACAAACCCCCTTATCGTTGAGAATTCAAGCCCTTGCATTGCTGATCTGTTCCCATAGGAACGTAAGAGCCACAACTGCTTCCAACCTCATCTCCTTTTCCAGGAGCAGAAATACCTAATGAAGCCTTGGTAGCCTCACTCCTCTGCTCCAGGAACTCTCTGTGTATTTGAAGATAAGATAAAGGTAACACTTTTCTCGTTTCTTCTACACCCTGCAAAAAGGGAACAGCAGCCACACAGTCCTGAGGACCACCGAGTTGTGGATTAATTGTATCTTCCTCCCTTTTCCTCTCTCCTAATTGGTATCCGCCACTTTTTCTTCTTCAGAAGTCTGGAGTTTAAACAAAACAAAAAAACCAACCTCCATAATGAAAAGCAAACTCCTACACAGAGGCAGCACTCAGGTGGAAAGCAGTTGAGCAAACACCAGCACGTTCATCTTAAGTACAAGGAAACAAATGGACACATTTTCTGGAAACAGGATCTCCTGCTTCTCCAGGCTTGGACAACCAGGAGTTCCAGTATCCCACCCTGGGGCACTGCACCTTGTCTGTAAGGACAGGTTTGCACCTTCAGATGCGAAGGCAGAAGACCAACCTGCACAGAAAAGCTGTGGGCTCAGACATACCAGAACAGAAATCATATCATAGAACCATGGGATGGGTTTGGGTGTGAAGGGACCTCAAAGCTCATCTCGTTCCAACCCCCCTGCCATGGCAGGGACACCTCCCACCAGCCCAGGGTGCTCCAAGCCCCATCCAACCTGGCCTGGAACACTGCCAGGGAGGGGGCAGCCACAGCTTCTCTGGGCACCCTGGGCCAGTGTCTCACCACCCCCTCATGGTAAAGAATTTCTTCCTAATATCTCATCTCAATCTCCTCTCTTCCAGTTTAAAATGATTGCCCCTCGTCCTGTCACTCCATGCTCTTGTAAAAAGAGAAAAGGGGGTTCACTCACACTGCCAACCCAAAAGACTCCCTTAAATATTAACATAAACAAAGTATATTATTGGAAAGGTGCCACCTGAAAGAACTGAAGGTTCAACTTACTCTTTCTTCAGTCGGTTCAGCCCTTACGGTCCCGACCCGAGGCTCCAGAGGTATTTCCACGTGGTGCTCGAGAGGGAGCGTTCTGGCGTAACACCAGGTAACTTCCAGGCCAATGGTTTGCAAAACAAATCGGTGTTAACATTGAGATTTTTCATGCCATAATCAGGTAATTGAAAGTGAAAAGGTTCCTGATTGCTTTAACCACACCCTTTCATGCTTCTGCACTCCAAAGGATTTCATTTCACGGCCGCAGTATTCAGCGCAGTGACACGAAATGCAAAGATGTGCAGCTACAACAACAGGAACCAGCGTGATTTCTTCCTTTTTGCTTTATAATTTTATTTTCCAAAAAGCATGTGTCCTTGTCTAGTGCTGCCATGGATCAGATGAACCAAAGGCCTTTATTCCTTATGAACACAGTGAAGCACCTGAAGGGGACCTACAAGAAAGCTGGGGAGGGAATTTCTACAAGAGCATGGAGTGATAGGATGAGGGGTGATGGCTTGAAACTGGAAGAGGGGAGATTGAGATGAGATCTTAGGCAGAAATTGTTGGCTGTGAGGGTGGGGAGACACTGGCCCAGGGTGCCCAGAGAAGCTGTGGCTGCCCCCTCCCTGGCAGTGTGCCAGGCCAGGTTGGATGGGGCTTGGAGCAACCTGGGCTGGTGGCAGGTGTCCCTGCCATGGCAGGGGGTGGGATGGGATGAGCTTCGAGGTCCCTTCACACCCAAACCATTCTAGGATTCTATGAATTTCCTTCCACTCTCTGGACTCAATAAATATTTTTGAGAGTTCAGAGTCATAAAAAGCAGCTTCAGAAGAGATCTGCTGCTTCACCTCCCCAGCTTCTGCGGCGTAACCTCAAAACACAGAGCAGCAGCAAGTCCTTATCAGGCTTTCAGTTCACATTGTGCCAACAGTTCAAGTCCCATAAAGACTCATTTCCTTTGCTAGTCCCTGATGCTGGACACTCCATCAAATTATTGCTCTGCTAACGCCTACTGTCTGGAAACATCCATTTAACCTCACCCAGCCACTCCCAGCTCCTCCACCAGCAGGTCCAGACACACACCAAGGCAGGGGAACAAGGATGTGACAGTCTGTCAGACAAAGAACAGTGGGCTGAATTCCTCTGCTCTTTACCACTCCCCATAGAAGAAAAAAACCTCACTATTTCTGTGGTGATATCATCCCCTTGAGGACCTGGACAGTGTAACTCATCACACAACAGGCACTACATGTCCCAAAGAATAAAGGTCAGATATAACACGCTGTGGAGTTTCTAACCAGAGGCTTCCAAGCTGTTCCAGGGAATGTACACCCAAGAAGCCTGTAAAACCAGGGACACAAAACACGGGTTCCTTCCACTGGGAAGGGCATGGGTAGAGTTGTTCATCTCCACATTACAGATAAACTGCCCAAGTCTGCACATCTGCTTCAGAGGAGGCCATGAAGATGATCCAAGGGCTGGAGCATCTCTGCTATAAAGACAGGCTGAGGGAGTTGGGGTGTTCAGCCTGGAGAAGAGAAGGCTCTGGGGAGACCTTGGAGCACTTTCCAGTGCCTGGGGGGGGGACAGGAAAGCTGGGGAGGGACTTTTGACAAGGGCATGGAGTGATAGGACGAGGGGTGATGGTTTTAAACTGGAAGAGGGGAGATTTAGACTGGATCTTAGGCAGAAATTGTTGGCTGTGAGGGTGGGGAGACACTGGCCCAGGGTGCCCAGAGAAGCTGTGGCTGCCCCCTCCCTGGCAGTGTGCCAGGCCAGGTTGGATGGGGCTTGGAGCAACCTGGGCTGGTGGGAGGTGTCCCTGCCATGGCAGGGGGTTGGAATGAGATGAGCTTTGAGGTCCCTCCCAACCCAAACCATTCCATGGTTCTATGATTCATGTCTTTTCTCCCCCAAATACCCACTGCCCACCTCACAGTAGGTTTTTCAAGCTTTCTGCCCACCCCTCCCTGAGCAAGCTTACACACACACACCTTCACTGGGGCAAATTAAACATACTTAATGCTTGTCAGGCTGGCGTGCAAACTCACACACCACATACTCCAAATTCACAAACTCTGTAAATATTACCAGCAGGCTCCCAGGAGGCACTTCAGATGCATGCACCACACTTACTCAGCCACCCGTTCGCAGGAGAACGACCATTTTCTGCAGCATCCTACGTGGTTCCCACCTCCAAACCCGCCTATACCAATTCCTCCACCCTCATCCAAGAGAAAGACAAAGCCTCAGAGAATCAATAAATTCTATTCCCCACCAGCAGAGAGCTGGGGTCCTATAAAGCAGTGTAAACTAACTAGTTACATGCAACCAAAGATCTTTATCTGAGACTTTTCCAGGCCAGTAACTTTTGGAAGACCTAAGGACACCACAGCATTTGTGGATGGCCCCATTTCCTATTGAATTAAATTTGATGATGGCCCCTGAGGAATTCAGCAGGGTTTGCTCTCAGACCTAGAAGAAAGCATGAGGATAAAAGACCGAAAGCAAACTATTCAACCGGGAATAAGCATGAAATTTGGAGGGGAAAGGGCTTCTGGAGGGAAAAAATAAAGCCCATGGCTTGAAGTTTTAACACCACAATTATGCAAAAGGATTTTGCCCTGTGCTCCTCTCCTGTCACTGAAGTTTGAGGAAAGCTCAACTCTCTCTGGTTTTAGAACATGCACGTAACATCTCAGGAAAGGCATCTCCCACTTCCTATGCACTTCATTATTCATGTGCCAAATGGTTTTAGCCCCATATTAACCTCGGAAGGGAGACTTGGAAAGAAAGAGCAGTCTCTTTCTCTGCGAGAAAATAAATGGAAATGACAAAGGTGAGGGGCAGAGCAATTCCACAGCACACAGAGAATCTCTCAAAGAAATCTCTTATTATTCTCCATTCTATTCAGGGAAGCAAAAGAGCATCCACTACAACAGGAACTTAAGAGAGAAGTCACAAATTACAGCTTCTTCATTTTCTTTTAAGGACGTAACTTACCCACCATCCAGCAAAGCAAATGGGAACTTTTTTACTTCCTCTGAGAAGAATCAGGGACACATTTCCCCCCCGAGCAAAAAATACAGAGGTTCCCATCTGAATGCTCTCATTTAGCGAAGTGGCTGTCATTAGCGGATGCTCGGGTACCATGGAGATGGTGACAAACTGAATCAGACAGAACACAGACACAAAAAGGGTACTGTAGTTGAAAAGGTTAAATCTGGCTGAGAGGTAACAGAGTCATGCAGGACCTTGGAAATGAAAGGACATCCCAACCACTGGGCTAGAAAAACCCCATCGTTTCCAGAGTCTCTGAGGATGAAGTTGAGGAGTGGCTGGTGTACTTTTAAAAGAGGTTTTATTCCCAGTTCAACAGCAGACAACCAAGCAAGTGGTCCACTTACTGTTCCAGAAGCACTTAGAGCTGCACTGAGTTCATTTATTACTCCTCACAGCTCCATTTTCAAACACCAAAATCCAAGTTGTGTTTCAAAAAGAAAAGAACAAACGTTTTGGACATTACCAACGCCAAGCCAAGCGGAAAGGGAAGTTATTAGACTATTAGAACAGTTAACTAGTATAATTATAACTAGTTATTATAGGTTCTAATATTAGAAACTATTATTCACTAGGTTGAATTTTGATGAAGGACACTTTTAAGGGGTCCTGATGTGACCAAAGAAATGGAGTATGCAAGACAACACAAGAAGGCAGGAGTCACTCTATTCAGGAGCTGGCTGAGATGCTGCAGACTCCCAACTTGCTGTTATTTTATGGGAGGTGAAAGAGTTAACTTCCCACGAGAGAAAACAGCACAATTCTGCAAGATCGTTTGGCAGATCACATGGGGAAAAGAAAAGCCTCCAGAAGCTCCGACTTTAGAGCTGGAATCTATATTCCAAAAATACATCGAGGCTGTATCTATGGCTGTAAACACCAGCAAGCACATTACCCAGAGCTGTGTCCAAAAGACAAGCCATGACATAATCTTAAATTTCATTCTTTCTAAAAGATGCAGAGCTGTATAAATTCCAACTTTTAACAGACATGGAGCAGCGTAACAGCTCTGAATGGAAACCTTTCAGGGTAGAAATGTGCTAGAGCTCTTTTTTTTTTTTCAGACCAGCCTCACCATTTCTATTGTACTTATTGCAATGACACTGTAATAGCAAGGTCCTGAATTGCCCTGTTTCCTCTGATTATCCAGCTCAATTTTATTTAAGGTGGCCTAAGGGATTCACTGTTTTATTTGCACATTTGCTGTTCTTCAGAAAAGAATAAGGATCTGGACTAGAAGCCTGCCTAGATTTAAACTCAGGGTCTCTCGGGTCTGTGCTGGTAATCAGACCTCTAGACCAACAAACCACAAAAGAAATAGATGATATAGAGGAAAAAAGACATGGTAAATGCTCAGAGCATCTATTCATTTAAGGTAGCCTTGTCATATTTATCTATTAGCTAATTACTCCTAGTAACCACAAACACTGTCTAAAATTATCTTACCCTGTCTTCACAAGAACAGGAGACTCTCAGACCATCAATTCCAGTATCAACAAGCCTCTGCTCTCATTCAAAGAGTTATAAGCTCTTCAATGATGTGACACTCATTGTTCAGATGCTCCAAGGAAATCTTCCCCTCTGGCATGTCCCAGAGCTGTACCAAATCAGCTATCCCACCACCTGAAAAGGATCAGCACTGCTTCCTCACCCCTAAAGATGCCAATGCCCCCCCAGAATCCAGAGTGCTAAGGACAAGGGACTGACACAGATCCTGATGGCTTTCTCAGCTGCTGCCCAGGGCCTTCACACCCTGAGGAAGACTCAGAGAAAATGGAAGTTCATGCAGCAGCACAATCCTTTATCTACAGGAAGGAGCTCACAAAACTTCTTATGAAAGAGCAGGCATTTAGAAAATACAGATAACACCCACGCTGGGGACAAACCCCACTCCAACAGGCTTCACTAGGACTCCACAGGTCCAGGCTATGAGAGGGCTCTCCATCACCAGATTACTGCCAAGGAAGCAATGGAGATGTGTGCACAAGGTTATGGAAATGAGATTGGTTTAAATAACTCCACAGAACACAGTGATGTTATTAGCTTACTAAAGAAGTCAGCTACACTGGGCTCATCGTTGCCTGCTGAACTGCACCTTCGCCTGACAGAATGGCAAGTGAAGAACACAAGGAAAAATGACAATTTTAAAGACTCTAGGTTGCAAATGGTATCCTGTTTTCAGGGGAAAATTCTTATTAAGGTCAAAGATATCGCTGAGGAACCCACTTGTAGTTTTAATTTCACAAAAAGGGAACATGCAGGAACCAAAAGCAGGCTGGCTGCTGATTTCAACAGAACTAAAAGCCAGGAATTCTCACATAATTCCAGCAACTGAAGGAGAGAAGGTGAGCAGACCTCTTCAAGGAGGGACAGAAACTCCAGTGGGAGGAGGGAGGAGGACTCCAGGGGTCTGCATGAGTCTGCCAGAGCACAAATCCAGGTAAAGGAGCACTGGTTAAAAGCAGACAGACTGGAAGCTTGGGGGTTAAGATCCCATGACAGAATTCCTTGTTAGTGAAGCAGTCTCTGCTTGCCATGCAGATTTTCTACTCTTGCTGCAAGGAAGAGAAAAATAATCAGCAAGCTTTTTTTTTTATTTAATCCTTTAGCTTGACATCTTTTCAAACAAATCCCGCGTATGAGGAGAGGGACCCACACCCCTTTCACTGGAAGGGGGGGAGAAAAAGATAAAAAGGAGGAAGGAAAAGAAAACAAGAAGTGCCTGAAGATAGAGGGCTCAGTAGGAACTTTACCTTTTATTCAAAACCATCAAGGTACAGCAGTGTTATGCTTTGCATTTAAACCTAGATTTTGTATGCATTTTATATGAGGATATTCTTTGCTGCACGTGGCTTCTAAAATATAAACCCATCAATTCTCACAGGTGTCATTCTCACTCTTCAAAGCTCATCAGGATGCTTCGAATAAGAAGTGTACAGTATTTCAGACTTAAGTTTTATTATGGGCTTGGGATCAAGATGCCAGGCACCACGACTTAAGCTCACACACCCAACCAAGCAGAATGAAGAGTGCTTAGCATCTTGTGCTACAGAATTCTATGTCCAGCAATTGCTGCTGTATGAGACAACATTGCAATATTGGAAAGCAGAGCGAGATCTAGTAAACAGGATCAACGTGGTTGCACAAAGGGAGCAGACTCCAGAGCCTGTGTTTGTGCCCTGTGAGTAGATTACCAGCTCCCAGCTACACTTGTGCTCTTTAAATACAATGATGCAATTCAATTTTACTTTTTCAGTGGGCAAACTTTTCCGTTTCCTATCAAGATCAGACGAATAATTTCAGTTTCCTCTGCCTTAAACGCTGGACACATACTGCACCTGGCAAATTTTCACGATTATTCCTCCGATTTCTCTTTAGAAAGACACAAACCAAAGCGTTAGCTGGAAAGCAAAGGACTGTAGCTCTAACTAGAAGCATCACAACAGTTCCCACCAGCGTGAAACACGTGTCGTGGCTGTTTGTTCTGGCAGACAGACGCTTGGATTAACAGTATCATGGATGTACAGTGCAGAATAAAGAAAATATCTGCACAAACTAGCTTTAAGTTAAGTCTGATTTACTCAAAGAATCTATTCCAGCAAGAAAAAATAACCCAAAGCTATCCACACATCCCAAAAGAGGACATTTGTCACACTCCTGATAGCACAAAGGGCACTTTCATCAACTCCTTTCCCCCAGCTCTCTAAAACACTCCCTGCAGCTCTCTACAAGGAGTTGGAAATAGCTTCACTCTCCAACGATCTCAATTGCTGTCTCTTTAAATGCAACTTCCTCAAACTCCAATGCTGAATCCGGCTCAGGATGTACTTATTCATCTCCTGGATCATTGTCAGAATCAGAAAGACTGCTAGCTTTAGCTAAATATTATTTACTGCTACCCAGGGGCAAGCTGAGAAGGGGAACAGGCTGTTTTCTTCGAGCAGGGTGCAAGGCAGACCCCCCAAAGTAAAAGCTGCTTGTTCTAGGGTAGATAGAAAACCTTGCTACCCAAGGAAGAAATCTCAAACATCCTTCTCCTGACCAAAGACTGAACAGAATCACTCCTGGTTTAATGCAAGGAAGTTTAATAAATTGTAAATGACTCGAAGCCTCAGGGGTTCTATCTGCCCAGTGCTGAGCAGCATAACAAGCACATCAGGGTTCACACGTGGAGTGTCAGCACTTGTATTTCCTACAGGTCTCCAGCTCGCTGGTCTTTGCCTGGAAGAGATCCACAAAAACAAGAGGCTTGGGATTTATGTAGCTTTAAGGAGTTTTCCAAGTCACAAAGGCTTGGAAGAAGAGTTGAAATCTTCTTTGCAAATCTGTACAGTTTTATTGCAAACTCAAGTGACCCAGTTTTGATGAGCTAACTCAAAATTAATTCACTTCTCAGATGAGGCTGCAGAGGGAATACCCCACACTGCCCAAGTTTACACTATAAAACACCATTAAACATCTGTACTGTCCCCACCTGAGGGGTAAAGGTCACACCACAGAGACACAGCTTGAGCTTCACATGGATTACATGGCCATTCCCTGAAGGTGCACTCGGATCCCAGGCTGTTTTACAAGTGGGAAGGAAAGGCAGGTGGGACTGATAAAACCATACAGGTCAAGGGCAGCTAAAAGGCTTGCAGTGTATGTCTCCAGTTTCTGGTTCAATATACACAGTATTTAAGGGGTACATAAAAATCTCTCCTGTTTTAGAACCGAGGTGGGCACAGCACAAGGAACGTGACATTGATATTCTCACCTCAAATCCAAAAGCACATCCGTGCACTTACACACAAAGCACATTTTTGGGTGATTCTATTTGTTCCCAGGAATTTTGACAGTTCATAAAATGTAAAACTCCAGCAAAATTTACTACAATGCAAACACACTGAGTATCTGCTGAAGACAAGTCTCAACACTTTGAAACAGTCAGATATCTACAGTCATTCATGCTTTTTTTTATGAAACAGACTGACAGGTATTTTGGTTTACCCTATTTCTCTAATTTTTTTTAAACATATTTTTTCCATTACAGGGAGTATTTCCATCCTGCCCCCTTTCCTTCCTGGTGCAGCACATTTCTCCATTTTAACCATTCAGATCATATTTTTGCACAACCACTCCTTCCCAGGACTCTAGAAGTGGAACTGGTGGACACTGGAGTTTCCCTTTCTCACTGCCTGTTTCCCAGCAGTGACTGAGCTGTCGGGGACTTACAGCAATCCCTGTTTCTGTGATTTCTGATTTGATTTTGCCTATAGCAATCAAAAGGATCTAGCCCAGTGTCTTAAGTTAAATGGAACTCTGATCAAATCTGGTTTTTACAGGTCACTGCTATCAAGATCAGTGCCAGCAAACCTATGTAGTTCCAGGACATAATTTTGACTCTTACACAGAGTGAAATTTTTGTAAACCAGCAGAGATGGTAACTCCCAACTCTGTTCTTTTATTTAAACACGGAATTCAAGGGGAACATTTGTCCTCCTCCTTTCCAAAGAGTTTTAGTTACCAAAGTTCCAGCCTATATGCATTATTTACTCTGTAGCAGATGCTGTTCAAGTTTCTTGTCCCCATTACCAGCCTGCCTGTCCACTGCAAACTCACCCATGTTCCCTGGGCTCAGCAGTAATCTAATCAGCAGCTTTAAGAACCCCATGTAACTTTTATGACACAGAAAGCTAACACTTAGGACAACAAATAACTTCACCCAGATAATGTTTTCTATTTAGAAAGCTTCCCACCAGTGCCCAATAAATATTCCTTCCTCCCCATATCACAAAGTAACCTCCTTAACAGTGTAGACACTTCCCCACTAGATACACATTTCACCGAAGCCGAGGCCATAAACCAGAGAGATTAAAGCCTCTGTCTTTACAAAAGCCACTTCCTACAATTTCATTATCTCCCAACCACGACTATTTTAAAAATGCCTAGCCTGACCACACGAGCTCACACACTTCTCCCTGTTCAACCCGAAAACGACAGTCAGCGGGACGCAGGAACCCATCCCCAGGTAACACAAGGTTTTAACTCCTGGCAGGTGAGTAATCTCCTTCCCACCTCAGCCGAGGTTACGCTTTCCCACAGAACCACTTCCCTTCACACACTGGCTGATCCATCCCGCAGAGATTCGCTGCTCTGAGCACACACCACTTACGACCATTCCAGCGTCCCAAGCGCCGAACATTCTCTATCTTTGGCAGCCACTCTGCTGTTTCCCACCTGGCTGGAAGTCCCATCCCATCGCCGACTCAGCAATCCTCATCCTTGCAGTCCAAGTGACAACTGAAGGCTGTTCCAAAGCCAGCAGCAGGTACCAGCTCCCAGCACGGGCACAGCACGAATCCTGGCCGAGCATCCCGGCCACGTCCCAGCTGTAAGAGCTCACAGTGACATCTCCTTTACATTTATAAGCATGCAGGTTTCTGTGGCCCTAAGTGGGGGGGATTTCTACGGTCAGGGCTCATCACCCACCGCGACGGATCCGTGTCGCTGAGCTACTTTTAGTGCCAGCTAACTGTCTGACACGCTGGTCCCTGTGGAGACGCAGGTAATAAAGGCTGAAAGAATCCATGTGTCACACCCACCTTCTACACACCAGCTTCTCCCAGTGCGGGCAGGCAGCAGCACCCACCCAGTCCCCCCCCAGGCTCCTGCTGACAGCCGGGACGGGGTCCTGGGTGCCCATCCTGACCCCCTCCTCCCCACGGTGGCCACCGCCTCTCCCCACAGGGCGCGGGGGGCCCCGCGGCGGCCGGGCAGGACGAGGCTCCCGCAGGAGCCACCCCGCAGCGGCCCGGCCCTGCCGGCCCGGCCTCTCCCCGCAGCACCGGAGGCAAACGCTCCCCCGCGGGCACAGCTCCCCCAGCCCGGCCCGCACCTGCCCACGGGGCGGGGGACGGCACCGGCAGCACCCACCGGGGCCCCCACCTGCCGCAGCGGCCGCCTCCCCTCACCGCCCTGCGGGGACGTGCCCTCCCGCCGCAGGGAAGGCCCCGCCGGTGCAGGGGGGCGCTGCCAGCCCCGCTCCAGGGCCGCCCCCATCAGCCTAGAGCACGGGGGTCGCCGCCGCCCTCCCGCCTCTCCTCACCTCTCTGCCGCCGCCAGCGACGCAGGCCCAGGGCCGCCGCCGCCGCCACCTCCATCCCGGGGGCCCGGCGGCCCCCCGATTCTCTAACACCGCCTCCGCCCGTGCAGGGGCCGCCCCCGCCCGTGCCGGGCCGCCCACTGCGTCAGCTTCGTAAGGGCCGCTACGCACCCAGCGGTCACCATGGCGACGGCAGGAGCGGCGTAAGTAGGGGAGGCGGCGGCGCCCCCTGGCGGTCCCGAGGAGGCGGCGCGGCCGAGCGGGGAGCGGGGAACACGGGGCAGCCCCCACCCTGCCTCGGGGGCACCCCAGCCCGGCCAGGACCCCCTCACGGCCACCCCCACCTCCCCTGCGTGGCGCCGCAGCCCCTGAAGGAGCCCATTTCCACGCCCCAGAGCCAGGGGGTGCAGCCTGGCCCTGCAGCCGGAGCCCCCCTAATCCCACTCCGGGCACCGAAGAAGCTTGATTGCCCCTTTCGGAGGCCATACCCGGGTCCCCCAACTTCCCACCCCAGAGAAAAGCCCCCTCAGCACAACACGGACCCTCCCCAAGCCAGGTTCCCTCTCTGCTGCATCCTGCCAGGGCCACTACTGCCTGCTGAGCACCCCTCCATCAGCCCCCAGCAATGGGTTACTGTCACCAGGGCTTGAGATTTAATCACCTTTTAATCAAAAGGCTTCAAACTCTAACGTGACTGAAATGGAAATAGGGTTTTGTTGTCTGTAACCACTTACAGCGCTGTGCGGGGGCTGCAAGAAAGCTGGGGAGGGAATTTCTGCAAGGGCAGGGAGTGATAGAACGAGGGGTGATGGCTTGAAACTGGAAGAGGGGAGATTGAGATGAGATCTTAGGCAGAAATTGTTGGCTGTGAGGGTGGTGAGACACTGGCCCAGGGTGCCCAGAGAAGCTGTGGCTGCCCCCTCCCTGGCAGTGTGCCAGGCCAGGTTGGATGGGGCTTGGAGCACCCTGGGCTGGTGGGAGGTGTCCCTGCCATGGCAGGGGGGTTGGGACGAGATGAGCTTTGAGGTCCCTTCACACCCAAACCATTCTATAATTCTTGGGCAATTTGAGTGCAACTCCCTCCTCCTCATGCATACACTTACCAAAAAAATCCTCCAAAGGATGGAGACGCCGTAACAGCCTTCCCCTGGTTGTGGCATTTGGGTGGGAGGAAGGACAGTGGTGGCCCAGGTTGGACACAGCAGTGACATCAACCAAAGTATCAGCCAAGGACGTCATTTGGATGCTCATTGCAAAAGACTAGAAAAGAAAAAAAATGGTCCCCTGGGGGTAGGAATACATGTCCCAGAAAACAGCTGAGCTCGTTCAGCAGGGGACAGCAGCACGTACCTGGCTGTCCATTCCTCCTTAAAGCAAGTAGAGCAGCCTTCAAATGGTCTGCTCGGTGATATCACTCTGCCTTGAAAATAAAATAGCCTGACAGTACTATAGGTGGTAGAAAAACATTCAGCAGAAGCTTTGAAGCTCTGGTATTCATTTATGCTGAGGTCTTTGTATACTGTTCAGGCAGAAAACCACGCTCACGCTCATTTTAAGTCCCTTTATCTTGCCAGACAGGTGTAAAGTGGCTCTGGTTTAGATGAAAAGCTGGTGCCAAATATAGTATTTAGACAAATCATTTTATCCTGCACGCGGCGCTTCCAAGGGCTTCCTTCAGCACACGCCGCTCTGGGCAGAGCGGTGCCAACGTGGTGGGCAGACACTCCTGGAAGCACCGAAACCTAGAGCAGGCAGAAGCAAGAATCTCAGGAAAGCACGAAATGACTGTTTTATTCATGAAAATACCACCAGTCACTGGTCAAGGCTTTCAATTCAAGCGGTGGTATGGAGTACGTACCAGCCCAGACCCTGCCAATTAACACACACAAGTCATCACAGGTAATTAGTCTCTGCTTGTGAGCGGCCCCAGCTGTCCCTGTCTAACTCAGCTCACAAAAGAACTGCTGGTTAGCACGGGCCAGACCATATTTATAGCACAGCTCCAGCAGGAGAGTACACCACAGCTCTTTCTTTCCAGGCTCCGAAACGGCAGTGACACCATTTACAAACCAGTTTGAGCTCTGTTTTGTGTGAGGCTGTTCCCTTAACACCCCTCAGAAACCCATCTCTGCCCTCACATGAAGGGCAGTGCCCTCTCTGTCACTCCATGAGAGGGCTGGTGGCAGAGCTGACTACTAGCCAGAAAAAAAAAGCTGCTTGATTAAGACATTAATGAGAATGCATGGCAAGAGATGGGTGTTTGCTACGCCCCAGAGAGCTGTTTTAGCCCTGATGAACCCAGTGGTCCCCACCTACATCCTCTGTAGCAAGAACATTAACTTACACATTTCCCAGCCTGGGGAAAATGAACGAGTGTGGTTTGGAGTGCCCAGGGCTGCAGCACGAAGAGGTGCATACATCAGTGCCAAGTCCTGCATCCTAGGAGAGAGGCAGGAGAGCAGAGTTACAGCACCAGAGACATCCATCAGCAGGGTTCCAGCAGCCCATAGCTCAGGTACATGCCCGTGGGGGTGCACTTACACAGCCAGCTTCATTGGCTCTCCATCAGGCCATCACCTCCGCTGACACACCGCCATCCTTTTCACAACACAACCTCCAGCACCAACAGTGGCTTTAATAAATTGCCAGCCCTCACCATCCTTACTCACCCTCGGACTGTTCCACACTGCTTGGCTGAAGGATAACCCAGGCACAAGAGAGTCAGGGCCATCCTCTGCATTGCTCTTCAAGCTGGAGTGTGTCATAGCTCAACCAGACAGGCTGGTCTGGCACCACCACCCTGGAATCACTGGTACCAGCTCTCCAGGACAAGGGAACAGTCCAGACCATCGTAGGAAGGCTCAGCAGAGAGATGGAGATCTCTGTAACGTGCCAGCAGTGCACAGGAAGGATGCCATCAACAAAGAACTCCTCACACTCCGCTGATGTTGGTGTCCTGAAGAAAACCAGTGAGATGCTGGGATTAGGGATCACATTCTCCTAAACCTAAAAGCAAAACAAACCCCTCTTGGGGAAATTCAGAACAGCAACAAGGCTGTGAGACATACAAACCCAGGAGCCACCAGCTACCAAAAATAGCTGTGTACATGGGAAGCTTTTTATTATTATTATTATTATTTGGGTTGTTTTAGTTACCACCGCCCCCAAGCACAGCACATCCAGGCGTGCTGCTCCGAGATCCTGCTCCTGCTCGCCCCCCAGTCGTAGCCAGACAGTTTGTTACTCCCATGCTACAGAGCCCCTCTCCTCCTCAGTCCCAACCCTGCCAGTTTCCCCGAGCTGCTCCACGAGGATTACCATAAAATCATTGGAAAAAGCATGAACAAGCCTACATGGGATCTTCTGAGAGCACAGCAGCCTCCTGGACACTGTGGCTCAAACACCCAGGCTGCGCAGATGCCTTCTGTCCCCTCTTCAAGCCCTCCAAAGCACCAAGCCAGAGTGAACCCCATCACCCCTGCACCAGCTACAGGCTTGGTGCCAGGTTTATCTTGATTTCCCATTGCAGGCTAAAATTGCCTTAAGATTTCCTTTTTTTTTTCCCCCATTAGCACAAACTCTTACCACCAAACGATCGTCCCACAGCTTCTTCCACCACGTGCTTTGGGAAATAAAGCCATCTCTTTGCTGCTGGCGATGGCTTCTCGGCAGCAGAGGGTATGGGATGTCTGTGGTGGGGGCAGAGAGCAAGCAGCCTCCAGCCCTTGCGAAGGACTCGGGGTGCAGGCACTGTTTCACATGGCTGAACTCAAAGGGGTGACTGCAAGGAGGGTTTTGGGAAGATGTTTCTGTAGTTCTCAAAGGGAGGGTCACTGGGGACAGGCTGTCATCAAAAGATGAACACTAACATCACCCCAGTGTTCCCTTTGGAGACAAACACCTCTGTACCTCACCCACCATCTCTCACCCTCTCGGGAATGCCAATCATTATTCCCACAGCCAAGCACCACCAAAGCAGAGAAACCCCACCCTGAGTTTCCTTCACGCAATGCCAACACCACATACAGCCAGCATTTGAAAAGTGCTTTGAAAAACCACAGCCAGAGAGATCCCTGTCCCCCATTCCCATTCCCCAGTTCTAAACCAGTGCCTTCAGGCTGAGCCTCGGCTTAGGAGGAGCTCCTCACACCCCAGCTACCTTTATTACCCACCACCACATCTCCCCAGAGACCTGCTCTGCCTTTGTGCCCACAGAAGCAGCTGTAATTCCAACATGCACAGAGCCACCACCTCCCAGACTGGCTGTCACTTTCCCTGTCCCCAGCACCGTGGAGCTCTCAAAGCAGGGACCAGCGGGTGCTAATGCCCCCACAGCAGGACCAGCTGCTGCAGCACTGCAGATAAACAGCATTACTCAAGTCTTAACTAGAAATCATCATCCTAATGAAGGTGCTTCTCCTGTGCTCAGCGTGGGGTTTTTTTTGCAGAAATCTCCCCTAAACTGGGTCAGGGCATTCTGCAGTTCCTGCAGGCACCAGGACATGCCTGGGAGAGGTACCACGGCGCTGTGCCCAGCACAGTCACTCCCATGTCCCCACACCAGGTCCAGGACTCTGCAGCCAGCCTCCCCTCTCGTTTAAGAGATGCTCATTTGCGTTTTACAAGCGTATTTAGAGCTAAGCCTGCCAGCAGCAGCACCCGTGTCGCTCGAGGCAAAGCGGGGACACTGCTGATATGAATACCCAGCAGGCAGGGCACCCCAGGAGAGGTGTTTGGTTCTCACTGGGGACAAACACGAACCCCCACTCAGTGCCAGCCAGGTGCCTTGTCACCCAATTGTGCCTTTTGAAGGCGAGAGGCTGGTCTAACACGGAGCAGCTCAGGTGGCTGGGTCCCATCCTGTGTGCCTGAGCCCCTAAACCAGGTTCATTCCTACCATAAGCTACGTCTCATTTCAGAGATGAGTCCTCTGCAGCCTCAGCCAGTCTAACCCAGGGACAGATGCTCTGGAGACAGCCTCAAAGCACACAAAGCCAGGCTCTTAGATCAATACAGCAGGGTTTATGGGTTGCTCTGGGAGCTGAAATGTCACCCGAAGGCAGGCAGGGACTCTGCTCACAGAGGTGACAAACATCTGCCCTGCGTGTGGAGACACAGACCGCCGGGGAGGCGTGGGGCAGCCCCCAGCTCCCCTGGCAGCCAAGCTGCTGGCACACTCCCTGCCACCTTGGCAGCCCCTTCCCTCGGGCACAGCTCATTCCACCCACACCAGCACAGACCCTTTTGCCCAGTCCCGAGTTCTCCGAGCTCTGCCTCAGCAGGTGAGACCTTCCCAGCCACAAAGCTGCTTTCTCAGGTGCTGCTTTGCAGGATCCCTCCATCCCCCAAGCCACTCCCACGCGGGGAGCCAGGACACTACAGCACTGTGGGTTCACTTTGGCATCAAGTGAGTACATACGTGTGCACATGTATTTATTTCTCCAGCCTTGACAGCCTAGAAATGATTTCTCCCCCAGGTTGCCTTTGGTAATTCAGCACAGCCCTTGCTGCTAATGATTCCAAGCACAAACTCATCCTCCAGCTGCTTTTCTAAATTTGTGCCAGCTCTAACTATGGAAGCCAAGCCTCAAAGACTTGCTATAAATCCCGCCAGCGCTTCCCCCTCCCAAGGACATTATCCAGCATTACCCAAGCTGTGACTCTTCAGCCCAGAAATTTCTCACTGGTAAATAGCCATCTCCACTGAAGAGGAACATTAAATAACATTTCACTGGAGTTCTCTCCCTGCTGCTGAGGCTGCTTAGCAAAGCTCAGGGCCTTTTCCTGCCCAGCAGCTGCAGGTGGGGAGCAGGTGAGTGGTTAGAGCTGCACATTTGCCATCATCCTTCAGCTCTGTTGCAGGCTCCCCTCTTGGACCAAGCTCTCAGTCTCAGCAGGTCATGTGTTGCCCTGTGCTGAAGTTTGCTTTTTCGCTAAAACTTCATGGTTTCGCAGAAAAATGAAGCATAGAAATGGACCCCGAGGGCTCAGAGGGGAGAAAAATGCAAACCCTGAAGCTGCTCATTCTGGGGACCTGATTTGTGATGTTTTTTGACTGCTTGACCACCTTCCCTTCCAAATTCCTACGTGCTCTCTTAGTTCTCCTCACCACCCACCTTTCAAATGCCCTTGGCTCCATCCTCCTTGCTAAAAACTTCATTTAGAAGGAGAGCTCTAGCCCAGAAAATGAATCAGGATTTTGAAGAGGAGCTTTAGGGATGTGGGATGTGTTCATCCCCACGAGCAGGAGAGCTGGCCTTTTCCCAGGGCTCCGTGGGACTCGGTCAGGTGGCATTAACACAGCTTCCCCGCAGAGAAATGCTGGCTGAGATACCAAACCATGAGAATTTACCCCAGGGGCTGACCACGAACGAGCTGCTTCCCCATTGCCAGGAGCTTGCTAACCTCCAGTGACAGGAATTGCTGCAGCAGGGTGGGGAACTTTACGGTTCAGCTGTGTTGTGCCTGTCAGTGCTAGAGAGAAGCAGTTGTGAGAGAGCACTGAGTCTGCCTCTTCCTCCCCAAGCAGCACCTGCAGCCTCCCAGGCTCTCTAGGAAGCAAGAGGGGCTGTGAACAGCGCTGTCGGACGTGGGCACTGCACGGAGGATGCAGATGCTGCGCAGAGGATGCCACCCCTCCCCGTTTGCCATGTCTCTGGACAGCAGTTAGATGCAATTAAAAAGCAGCAGCGGAGCCAGGGCACTTGGATAATGACATTAGGCCAAATGCTCTCCCTTCTCTGTTTGCTTGGGAGCCTGCACTCACTTCTGGACGTGGTTCTGAGCAGCTGTACTGAACCAGAAGGTTTTGCATTAAGGATTCCTGCCTGGCTCTGCTCCTGGCTCCTTTCCCACTCCTCACACCAGGCTGCAAAGCCATCCCTCGGTTCTTCAGGACCTCAAAGACCTTTCTAACCCACTTGGCTTTAGCCCAGCTCTGAATTGCCGGAGGGGGGAGTCTCTGCTCTCGCCTGAAGCCTCTGCTTCCCGTTGAGATCCTAATCCTCCTCGTAGCATCAGTTAGAGCACAGCTCCTCCACAAAGCGGTGCACGGAGGTGTTGGGACCACAGCCCACCAGGTGGACAGGAGAGGGGCTTAGGAGCAAAGCAGAGGTTGCTCTGAAGACCAATATCCTGCAAATAATTATCCTACGGAGGAGTTCCCAGTTTTCCCTTGCAGACAGCAGCTCCCTTTTGCACAAGCCCGTGAAGCAGCAGAGCTGGTGGGTGTGCAAGTGTTGGGAGATGGGGTGCTGGGACCACCCTGAGCCCCAGCCGTACACATCCCCTTTGGCTGCTGTAATTAGGGCTATTTTGTTCTGAAAGTCACTAATTCAATACTCCCATCATGAGCCAAACCAGCAGCCATCAAATTAACACATGCCACAGCTCCAGATCCAAATCCCCAAAGCCTTTTCCCCCAAAATTACCATTTACAGATGTGCTGTGGCCATAAATAGTGCCAGCCCCTGCTGAGCCCCAGAAGCACGACGCAGGCTGAGGAGGCAGCGCGTGGCTCAGGACGAGGGCGAAGGAGAAGGAACTGGGAAAGATCAGGCTGGAAAGAAATAGCCAGCGGGCAGGCATAGAAACCAGAGCCCACCCAGAACGTGAGCAAACACAGAGCCTGTCACAACACGACCGTGGCCGTGTCCCCTGCGTGGGAGGGCGGCGTGTTCCCAGGTAAGGAGGGTGCAGCGGTGACAAGAGGGACGATCCAGAGAGCCAAACGAGAGAGGGTCTGACAGTCAGGATCTGCTTCAGGTGCTTAATGGAGGAGAAAAGGACAAAGGGTTGCTAAGGGAAATTGGACAGATGGCTGGCAAGGGGAACTTGCTGACTCTTGGAGGCTTTAAACTCTTTTTTTTGGGGGTGGCAGAGGGGAGCAGGCAAATACACGGCAGCAAAAGCGAGATGGCCACTTCCCCCTTTCCCTCCGCCTCCGAGTGTCACAGCAGATCATCTCACGATTAAAAAGGTCACGCGAGCAGCAGGGGACAAGATGCACTTGCACTTTGGCTCCTCAAGAGCTCTTGTCCCCTCCAGCCCTTCATCCCGCTCCTCTTCACCAGAGGCCATGGACTCCAGCACCGTCCCCGTGCTCTGGGCTGAGTGTGCCACTGGCAAGTCACAGCACTGCCACCCACAGCAGGCCCTTGGGGACAGCCAGCGGGCAGAGTCACGGCTCCAAGAGAGGGGGAAGCCAAGGGGATGCTGGCTCTGGAGATCAGGCTGTCTGTAAAATACCACGGCTCCTGGACACGCTGTCTCTGAGATACATTTACACCTCTCCCTGACATTTAAAACCATCTGAGCCTTTTGGCTTCTGCTGCTGTCATCCCCTGTGCCAGGTCTTTTCTGGCTCTCAAAGTCTCCAACTTGACTTCCCTCCCAACAGGTCTCAAGCTGCAGTGGCAGGGCAAGAGTTTCTGCTACGGTGTCATTCCCTGGGGGTGGGAGAGGTGCCAAGAGCCTGCAAAATCCTGATGGCCATAAACAAATCTCTGAAGGGAAGAGCTGAAAAGAAAAAAAAACCAACAAAAAAAACCTTGGCAGCAAAGGCAGCAGAGCTCAAACTGAGACACTGTGTGGTGCTGAACAGAGCAGCTCTGCGCCGGTGTTTGAGGGGTGTGGGGTCTGACAGGCAGAGCTGTGGGTCGGGGGAACCTCTGCTCCCCTCGGGCTGGACTGGCTCCATCACCACCTCCCCAGCAGCTCTTCCACCCACTGTGGCCATGGGGCATAAAACAAGGGAGGGCTCTGGGGGCAGCGAGCATGACTGCCATCCCAGCTACTCTCACAGGCACATCTTGGACTTGAGGTCATCCCAGAAGGTCCATGAGGAGCTGCAGATCTCAACAGTGAGTGCCCACGTGGGACCCTCACCACGAGCACACCTCCGTGCACACACACAGAGCCCTGGGGGTGTCCCAGAGATCATCTGCTTCACAGGATGGTTCCACTCCTGCTGCCAACCACAGGAGGAAGAATTTGCTCTGGCCACCACACAGCTCCAGCCCTGGAGCACCTCTGCATCCCTGCCATGCAGACCTGGGGCTCTGCCAGGAGCAGCCAACGCTACCCAAACCCCCCTCGGATGTTCGAAGGCAGCTGATGCTCAGCAGGGGGAGGATGCACTGCTGGCAGGACACAGGACGTGCCACCATCACTCCCTGGCTTTGCTGTGCCTGCTGTGAGATAGCTTTGGGTCACCATGGATTACCAGGGCCGGGGAGATGATGAGGATGGGTGTGAGTGCCAGCTTGGAGCTGCTCACCCGGACCGCTCAGCTGGCTGTGTAGGCAGCTACATCTCGGAGCTACGTTCAAAGGAGCTGCACAGATCAGCAGTTACCACATCGCGTGCCAAACTGCCGCGGCTGCCGTTGAGATAAACCCCCACAAACAAACAGCTGCTTGGACAAGCCAAGAAGATATAACGTACCCACAGCGCTCACATGTCACGGGCTGTCCCCAGGCTGGCTGCTCTCCAGTTTGTCCTCTCCTGGTGGGGAGGAGATGTCATCAGCACATCTTGTCCCTGTACATCGAGTCAACTGGGGGGGAGGTTTGCCAGGAGCACACACATCCCCCTCCTTGCTGTCCCCTCTTGTGTCTGTGTGACAGCAGCTCAAAGTCAGGTTCAGGGAATGCCTGGGTGTCAGGTGGTGGAGCTTGGAGAGGACCATCTGCAACCAGAGCAGGGGCATCACTGCTCTCCTCTGGCCCCGGAGCCAGGGGAATGAGTCCCACGTACACAACCAGACTGGGTTACACCACCCAGGCACTGGTCACCGTTCACAGTGACCAAAGCAAACTGCTAGCTCATGGGACACGCTGTCACTGAAGGCCACAGCTGCTCTTGGCCTCGGGACACTGACACTGCACCTCCCACTGGCAGAAAACTGCCTGAAAAGCAAATGGGTATTTCAGGAGCCCCTGGGAGAGCCCATGTGTAGGTAACGGCTTTTGAACACATCTGGAGCTCACTGGAGCACAGAAAGACTCAGGTGTCCTTCAGAATGCCATCTCCTCACCCTACAGCCACCAAGCCACCAAGAACACAAACAAAAGTGAATGCAGAGGCTAAAAAAAAAAAAAGATGCAGCCCCAAGCCTTTTCCTTTCCTCTGCCCATGCACCCCAGACCCCCCCATCCCACAAGTGTCCTCTGTCACTCCCACCTCAGGCTCAGCCCTGCCAGCTGCCTGGGTGCTGGTGGGGGCACAGCTCCCCCCTCCCCTCCTGCACAGGGCGCTGCAGTGGGCATGGGACCCCCCCGTTTCAGGGCAGAGGGACGGAGGTCGTGCTCTGCCCACCTCTGGCAGGCACGGGGCCAGGGCACGACGGCCACCAGCTGCCCAGATATTGGCACAGCGGCTCCGACTGTGACGGGGTTGTCCTGCAAATGAGCTTGGCAAGACATGAAGAGCCTGATTTTCAAAATTAGGCTGGTGTAATTACTCATCCTAAAAGCACGGGCCTCAGCTGCTGGCGGTGACACCGATTACACACCCAGCACCACGCAGTTGCTGACCGGTCACCCCCGCGCGCTGGCACTACAGCCACACACGAGGCACAGAGCGTGGCACGGGCACCACTGGCCTCCAGCAGCACAGCCTGGTGCTTCCAGCTGAGTCTTAATGCCACCAGCCTGGGGCTCGGCACAGGCATGAGGTGACACCACCGGGGTCTGCATCCCGGAGCATCCAGGGAGGGACTTTGGGCTGGGACAGGCAGCTGCTGGGGATCACAGCCTGGACACAGCCCTGCCTGCAAAGCAGAGCTTTAGCAGCATCTCTCCTTGAAATGTTTTTTTGCCTGGTCACCAGCCCGGTTATCAGTGACACTGACTCATCCTCAGGAGTGCTCTCGCTGCCGGTTGCACTCCAGATCCTATCAGCCAGCAATCCCCACACATCTCCTGCTGTGCTCACCCAGCTCCTGGGGGAGCATCGCTGGCTGCTCCCCCTAACCAGAGCCTGGCTGGGACACCAGTCCTGTGTCCTCACAGAGCACCCAGAGCCCCCCCCAAGTCAGGGAATCCCCTTTCTGATGGAAGGGACACAACTTGCACATTACAGTGACGTTAGAGCAGGGTTCAGGTCAGCCCAGGGTCACAATTTGGGGTTCAGCCATGAAAAATAGCATCAAATGAAGAAAGAAAAGGGTTTTTCTAACCACACAGCTGGGTTTAACACCCACCAGGCAGGTTAGGAGCAGCTCAGCCAGAAAGGGCAGAGGGCTGTGCTCACACCAGGGCTGGTGTCCCCAGGCAGGGTGAGTCACAGCCAGGCAGTGCTGCAGGGGAAAAAGGTTATTTGGGAGGGAGGTGGAATAAAAACCCTGGTTCACTCACAGAGCCATGGGCTCTAAACAGGCTTCAGGGGTCACTCACCTTCCTCCCAGGCACCAGCAGCAGCTCCAGAGCCCCACGCTGCAGCCATCCCTGCAGACACAACAAAGAGCCCCAGGCCAGGCTGCTTTCCTCCTAAAGGGCTCCTGCCTGCCTCCCTGGCTCTTTTATCAGGGCATGTTTTATCACTCATGTGCTCCAGGTGGGAGGCTGATGCACAGCACCGGGGCTCAGCCCTGCCTCCAACGCACAGCTGTGAGCAGGAGCTTTCCACCAAGGACAGGGAAGCTCTAAGCTCAAGGGCGATCTGAGGATGCTGGAGCCTGCGCTGTCCCCTGTCTGTCCGTCCATCCTGGTCGATGCTGTGCCTTCCCTGCCTTCACCCTGCCACCCCAGCCCTAGCTCCCCGCCTCTCATCTTGCTCTAATCTCATGGGGATAATGGGTTTTTGCTTCCCACTCAGGGGGTTCCAAATCCCCTCCTCGTCCGGGCGGAGCCCGATTTGCACACCCCAGCCACGCGTAGGTGCAATGTGGAGCCAGAGGCAGTTAATAAGGGAGCTCATTTAGCAGCTCACATTGGTGACCTAGATATGCCAGTGTGCTCTGCTCCCCTGCCTTGGCACCTCTGTAATCTGGGGGGCACAACTGGGATTTCAGGGGAGGGGACATCCCCTCTCCTGTACCTGCAGGGTCCTCCATCCTTCTCCCTGCCATGCTCTCTGCTTGGTAGCCCTCCCTGTATCCATGGCAGGGGGACTGCCACCCCACAGCAGCCCCAGGAAAGGGCTAGCCAGGCTCTGCTGCTGCCCACATCCCTTCTTTCCAGGGGAAAGAGGAGCCAGGACTGCTGGCAGCCACCCCATCCCACTGCCCAGCCTTGCTCAGGGAGGGGGACAAAGCCATCGGGGACCAGCCAGCCCTCCCTGCGAGGAACGTGGGCTTGTGGCAGCAAGGAGCTAGGGAAGGGGTGGCTGTGATGGAATATTCCAGCATGGCCAGCATCACCTCCTCATCTTTGGCTGCTGCTTTTTAAAGCCTGTTTCCCTCGGGACGCCGCAGCTAATTTAGCCAGAGGTCGGTCTCCCTGGGTCAGGGCTGAGGAAGGATGCAAATGGGACAGCTTGCTATAAAAAGCCACTTGCAGCTGCTTCTTTTTCTTTTTTTTTTTGCAGCCAGGTATTGATTTTTCCTTGTGTATCTGTAACTGGAGGGTACAGCGTGGGGAGGGTGGCTCTGTCCATGCTGGAACCCCAGTGTAATCCCATCAGGATCACATCCTGCTTGTAGCAGCTGGAAAGGGTGATGAGAGGAGGTGTAACCTCCCCACGGGGTCCCAGCACCCAAAACAACCCTGACCCCACTCTATTCCTCTCCCTTTGCTGCCAGCTATGCCTGTGACATTGCCAGCTCCTGCTGTCTCCTTTGGGAACCAGCAGAGAGGGATTCCTGCAGCCGGTGCTGGGAATATGCCCTTTATCATAGAACCACGGAATGGTTTGGGTGTGAGGGGACCTCAAAGCTCACCCTATCCCAACCCCCCTGCCATGGCAGGGACACCTCCCACCAGCCCAGGTTGCTCCAAGCCCCATCCAACCTGGCCTGGCACACTGCCAGGGAGGGGGCAGCCACAGCTTCTCTGGGCACCCTGGGCCAGTGTCTCCCCACCCTCACAGCCAACAATTCCTGCCTAAGATCTCATCTCAATCTCCTCTCTTCCAGTTTCAAGCCATCACCCCTCGTCCTATCACTCCATGCCCTTGTCGGAAGTCCCTCTCCACTTTAGGGACATTTCCCATGGGAAAACACCAACCTGCTGGGACAGGGACCCGATGGACTTGGCACAGCCCCTCTGGGCATCCCCACGGTGCAGGGGAAGGGGCAGAGCACTTTGGCAACGCAACCACACGCTGCCCTGAGGGTCCCGGTTGTTCCCGCTCCACCTCTCTCTCCCTTTTCTTTTAAATACCTTTGCCAGCAAGGAGGAATAAAAAGAAATTGCTGCTCGCAGCAGAAGTGATTTTCCACTCCTGCCTCGCTCCCCACGCTCGTCCTCAGCCAGGGACCGTGGCCTGAAATCATATTTCATGCATTAACGTAATGCTTTCCTGGAAGCCAGCAGAAACCCTCCCCCGGTGCCACACGGGGCTCTCGGGGTGGCCGGTGGCTCCGTGCAGAGTGACCAGTGCTGGGGGGTCCCCAGGGAAAACGAGCCAGGACGCGTGTGGCCCCATCCTGGGTGGTGCAGGGCCAGCCCCAGCCCGTCCCGGGGTCCCCATCACTGCATCTTTCCCAGAGTGGTGGCCACGACACTGGGGGATGCGCTGTGCCTGGTCCCATGTCCCGCCGCCGCCTCGCACCTCGGCCCGGGCTGTGCCCCGGGGCTCTGCCGGTGGCCGCTGCCGGTGCCCGGTAGTTCTCCACGGGAGCCACGAGGAGGAGCTTTCAGACCGCACCGGCACATCCCGGTGCTCCTGGAGCATCCCAGTACTCCCGGTGCTCCTGGAGCATCCCTGTGCTCCCTCTGTTCCCGGTGCTCCTGGAGCATCCCAGTACTCCCGGTGCTCCTGGAGCATCCCTGTGCTCCCTCTGTTCCTGGTGTTCCTGGTGCTCCTGAAGCATCCCTGTGCTCCCAGGGACCTTCATGCTCCCAGTACATCCCACTACTCTTGGTGCTTCCAGTGCATCCTGAGGTTCCTCCTGGGGTTCCTTGTGCTCCCATCACATCCCAGTGCTCCCAGTTCTATTGGCCCTTCACCCCCATCCCCGAGGATGCTGGAAGGGGTCCAGGTGTCAGCACCCTGGGGCTGGCAGGACCCGAGCTCTGTCCCCAGCCCCACTTTCACCCCTTGGGACCTCCCTTGCCATCCTGCAGGAACCCCCCCAGGAAGGGTTGGATTTAGGCTGGGGCTTTAAGAGCCCTCCAGGACCTGCTCAGGCTCCTGCCTTGGGCTACTGCTGTGGGGCTGCCCCATGGCTGCCTCCCCCATGGCAGGGTATTGGTGAGACAAGGGACGTCACCGCTGGGCGTGCTGGCACAAGGGACATGGCTGGTGGCGGGGAGCACGACGCAGCCCCCACACTGGTGGCCGGGGGTGTCTGATTCCTCCCTGACACCGTCGATAAAACCTTTCTAAATGTGGCACCCGGCGTTGGGGGTGGGAGGATTTGCATCAGCAGGTGACAGCGGGGAGGGGGACTCCGTCGGGGGAAGCAGCAGCGGTTGAGTCACGAGGGGAGAAGTTCCTCGGGGCGGGATGGGGCCCGTGGCAGCCCCCAGGGGTGGGAGACTCACGGTGCCAGCCTGGTATGTGCAGTGAGGATGAGGATGGAAGGAAGAGGGAGAGGAGCTGTTTGTGGTGGTCCCCCCTCACAGCCCTTTGCCAGCTCCCAGCTCTGGCACAGAAGCTGCCAGACTGGGACTGGGGGCTGCCCCAGCCCCTCCTGTCTCCATGGCAGGGTGGGGACCCTGCCCGCAGCCCCCCAGGCTGGGGAGCCCCTCAGGAGGGCTGAGCTCAGCCCCAGTGCTTCCCTCTGCTCCAGCCAGTGGGAACAACTCGCCCTGGGGTGTGTTTCTGCTGGCCAGGAGGGAGCAAGGGCTCTTGGAACCCCAAAACATCGGGAATGGATGGAGACATCCTGCTTGGATGCTCCTCAGGGGGGCACTTCAGCCATCCCATCCCCTCCCATGCCATCCCATGCCATTCCACCCCCATCCTGTTCCCATCCTCATCCCATCATGTCTTGTCCCATCCCATCCCCACTCTGTCCCCATCCATATCCCATTCCCATCTCCAATCTTTCCTCATCCCTGTCCCCATCCCATCTCCATCCCACCCTTGTCCCATCCCACATCCCATCCCATCCCCATCCCCATCCCCATCTTGTCCCTATCCTCATCACATCCCATCCTGTCCCAGTCCCACCCCATATCCCATCCCATCCTTTACCCAATCCCATCTCCCTGAGTGCCAGGAGGAACTGGGTGGATAAATCACCCCCAAGGCCAGCGCCACGCCAGAGCCCAGTTAAGAGCTGGCGCTGCCCCAGCTCGTGCCCATCCCAGCCTGAAGCACCTTCTGTGCATGGAGTCGAGAGTCCAGAGGCCAGGAAATTGCAGACCCTGCTCCCACCCATCCCACAGCCTCCTCCAGCCCCTAATTACAGCGGGCACAGACCCTTCTGCTGCCGCTTCCACCGATGGGGACGGCCCTGGAGGCTGGGGGATGCCAGGACCCCCCCCCACGCTCCTTCCCAGCTCTCGGGTGGGACCCGGGAGGAGCAGCAGGCACTGCTCAGGCTCTGCAAATCCCCATTTAGGCGATGAAATGGCCCGTTCTCAAAATATGCCCAAGGCTCGCACATCCAGGCGGAGGCAGCGGATGCTCGGCAGCGCTGGAGGGGCGGGATGGGGAGGGGAGGGGGGTGCTGCCTTTTAAAGCCTCTTTGGGAATTCAGGCAGCCTGGAACGGCTCCCGCACCGTGCGCGGGGGTAACGGGCTGGGCGAGCCGTGCGGGGGCAGGAGGTGCCGTGAGCGGGTCCGCCTGCCCGGCGCTCCCCGCCGCGCCGGGAATTGCTTTCCTGCGCTGAGCTGGAGCCCATCTGGTGCTCTGCTGAGCCGTGGGGCGAGGGAGCCCGGTGCTGGACATCTGCTGCCAGCCTTGGGGACCGCGGGGGCACTGGAGCGTGATCCTGGAACCCGCAGGCTGGGAGCGTGCGGGGCATCACCAGCGCCGACATCTGCCGGCGAGCAGCGGGTACCAGAGCAGTCCCTGCCCCCGGGTCACGTTCCCAGTGAGGGCTGAGTGCCAGGGAGTGGGCACAGAGCAGAGCCAGCCTGTCTTGGGGGGCTCCCCTTGGGGGGACACAACTCCCCCCACCCCACAAAATCAGGTGCCAGAGGCTCTCGAGATGGTGGTGGGGAGAAATGAGGTGGCGTGGGGGCTGCTCTCTTGCTCTCTGAGGCTGTGCCCGGGCAGAGAGGATGGGGTGAAGCCTCTGTCACCCTTCTAAGTTGGGGGAACAGGGAAGAATGGAGAGCACTGGTCCAAGGGGGTGGCAGGGGGCAGGAGGCATTGGTGGGCTGTGGGACACAGTGGCACAACCCTGTGTGGGTCTGTCGCAGGCAGGACAGAGTGCATCTGTCCTGTGCCAGGTCTGCAGGACTGATGGATGGCTGCTCAGTGTCACACATGGGATGAGTGGGGCTCCCAGGGGTCCCTGGAGCGTGGGGACCCCTGGCTGACCCTGTCCCAGTGCCCGCCTGGCTGCCATCCCCACGGCCCCAGTGCCCAGCCAGCCGGGGACAGGAGGTTATTAACACACCCTGAAGCGTCTGATGGCTCTGAGTGTGGTCATTACCATTTAATAACTGCTAATCCCCTCATTACCAGTTATCTCTGCTCGCTGGCTGCACGTCCCCTCCTCCTCTCCACCCCTGGGGCTGCGGGCACAGAGCAGTCCCCAGCCTGGCACAGAGCCTCTGCCTGTGCCTTCACCCATCCCACGGAGGGACGACACCATCACCTCCTTCCCTCCAGCACACCCATCCCCTCTGTCCCCTCCAAGCCCTGCCTGCCCTTGGGGTCCCCCCTCTCTATTTCACAGCTGGTTTAGAAGCTGCTGCCAAATCTCAGTGCTGCCACCCCCCCCCCCCCGAGGCTGCTGGCATCCCCACGGGCACCCTCACCCCCCTGCCCGAGGGCCATTGCTGCTGGCTGATGTGGTGGCATCTGCAGCTGCTTGGGAAGGGGCCAGTTTCTTAATGGGAGCCATGAGTGCCCGGCTGGGAGGTGCAGAGCTGCTTCGCCCTCTGCTCCCGCATCTCCTTCATTTAAGGAGGCCATTAGAGGGGTTTGGCACGACCTGTTCTTAACGAGCCCGCGCCGCTCGCCGGCTATTAGAAACCTTTCTCCTGAGCGCTTGCATTAGTGAGTGCGTTCCTCCACGGGTGGCTGCTTTTCACCAGGGCTGGGTATCGAGCTGGCTTCCCACCTTTGCTCTTCCCGGAGCTGGGACGTGACTCCCTCCCCTGCACCCTCTCCGTTCCCCGCTTCTCCCTGCCCCGCAGGCCCTGGTTTTGGGGTCTGTCGCAGGGAGGTGGTGGAGGATTTTCCTGCTGGCTGGCCTGGACTTTGCTCTGACACCTGCAGCAAAGCAGAGATGTTTGGTTTACAAGCGGATGTGGCAGCGTTCGGCCATGCATCATCACCCCTTGCCACGCTCCTCCGCCTCTGGCTTGGCATGAATTTCCCACACCCTCTCCCCATCACGTCCCTGCTTCGTGGCTTCCCCTGAGCTCTTTCTGCAGCCGCACAGAGCACCAGAGCTGGCACCCTGGGCTCAGCCCTTCGGGGTGTGCCAGTGGCACGTCCCCGGTGACCCCTGCCCAGCCCGAGCTGCGGGGTGTTCTGCAGGGTTTGGTGACACCCGTGGGGAAGTTTGGTACCCAAGCCCTTGTGCACAGTGCCCGTTGGGTGGGTATGGATTGCAGATGCAGACGTGGGCATGGTGAGGGCTCTATATGGGCATCACATGTGGGTACAGAGAGAGAAAGCGACCACAAAGGGACCACGAAGCCAAGCTGTCCCTCCCCTGGCACTCTGGTCTTTCCTGATGGGGAGCTCTCTCTGCTCCAGGCTGCTTCTGCCCACCCCTCTGCTGCGTGGAGAGGGGGGTTCTTCTCTGCCAGGGCCAAGCAAGGGGTGACTGGCACTGCTGGAACATCTCCCGAGGCTTCAGCCAGTCTGTGGTGGCCGCACAGGGGTGCCCAGACGTGGGAGAGAGCCGGGGAGCTGCTGCTAGTCGGGGTCACGAGTGTAACAGCAATTCCTCTCGCCGGCTCTGTTATCTCTCTCCGATTTCCAGGCAGATTTTACATCCCTATCACATCTTCCCAGCAGAGTGGCCACTCACACACCACTCCCCCCTGCCCTCGCAGCCGTGCCGCGGCTGAGCGCAGCCCTAGGAAGAGAAATTGCCCATCACCCCCAGCCGCCCCCACGGGCTCTGGTTCCTCAGTGGCTGCGGTGGCAGGAACCATTTGTTCCTAAGTGTAGAGTTACTCGGCAGAACCCGGCTGCCTTTCTACCCACCGAAACAAACCTCAGCGATGTGCTCCAGGAGCTCCTGATGGGCCTAATAGCATGGCTGATAGAGGTCACCGTTCGTTACGGAGCCACGTGCTGCATATTATATGCACATGGGGACGCAGAGAGCTATTGTTTTGGGCTCAGTGTGAGCTCTCAGACCCACGCTGGCATCGCAGGAGCACTTTGAGGGGGGAAGGATGGGCAGTGGGTGCAGAGCAGCGTGGCTCTGCCCCAGCCAGCTCGCCCAAGGGCGGTGTCCTCTTCCAGCACTGCCCTTTCCAGCCATCGACCGCCAGTGCTCATGAAAAAAAGATGACCCCAAGCCATCCCTGAAGGGCTCTGAAAGCAGCAGGAGGGAGGATGAGGATTCAACAGGCTTTGAGTGGGGGCCAAAGGGAAGAGCAAGGCCTGATGCTGCTGCGAGCTGCTCCCAGGATGTGTCCTCATCCCAGCATGGCATGTCCCCTGGGAGCAGCCAGCAGTGCCAGGCAGGCAGAGTGGAGCCACCACAGACACCCCCGTGAGCTCTGCCACCACCATTCCCAGCTCCCATGGGGACAGCATCCCAGGAGGTGGGAGCACGTCACTCCTAAACCCCTTGCAGGGGACACAACTGGTGCCAGCCCTCCCAGTCAGGACCCAAAGACGCAGCAGCCATCCCTGGGGACCCTGGGAGCCGCTGGCACCAGGACGCAGCCGCGGTGCCCAGCCTGGCCAGCCAGCCGGGCAGCAGGGACCTGCTGAGTCAGGGCAGCGGGGCTGGAGCGAGCGCATCTTCATCGATCGAAACCTGACTCCGAACCCAGGGCCGAGGAGATGAAAGTCCTCCTCAGGTGATGGCTGCTGGATGGCCACCTCGTCACTGCCCCTGTCCCCAGGCCCCGGGCAGACACCAGCATCAGCCAGGATTTTACAGCCCCGCTCCTGGGTGCAGGGTTGAGAGGTGATGGGCGACCACACGTCCTTCATTTCAGGCTGAGTGCTCCAGCAATCATCCATCCCTTCATTTAATGGCATCTCAAATGAGAGGGGACACTGCCCAGTGGGAGCAGGGTGCAGGGAGGGGGGGAAAAGGTCCCTGTGCTGCCAGGAAGGACAAGTGTGGACTCGAGGTGGCCACCCCAAGCTGCTCCCCTCATCTGTGGGCTTTTGGAGGGCAGGACCCATGCACCCCTGGCTGAAACCCACTGCAGAGGCTCCTGGGGCACCTACAGGGGCACTGCTGCATCTATAGGGTCTCCCTGCACCCCGTAGCTGCCGTGGGCTCAGGGCCAGCGAGGAGGAACACAGCCCCATGGCATGGCCTTGGCGTCCATCTCACCTGCTGAGCAGCTGCTCCCGGCGGCGCCGCGGGCAAAGTCTGAACCACGACCTTCAGCCTCCACCTGCCGCCTTTCCCAGCTTTCCTCGGTGCTTTGCAGCCACCCTGGTGATGCCAGCAGCATGGGCACCCTCCTCCCTGCACCAGCAGCAGCCAGGCTGGCCATCCCCATCGTGTCAAGCACCATCCCAGCTCCCTGCATCGCCACACTGGAGCTGCTGGGGATCCCAGTGCACCCTTCCATCTCAATCCCACCTGAGCCCCCGCTGGTGCCAGGGGAAGCAGCCGGCTCTGGGAGAGCAGAGAGCTTACCCAGGAGTATTTTTAGCCAGAATTGCTCCCAAAGAGCCACTAAGAGGTGGGTAGGTGGGAAGCTGAGGTATATAAACACCTCAAATGAGCCTGTGTGACAGTGAGGAGTGGGGACAGGGTGGCAGGAGGAGAGGGGAGATGTGACATTCCCCAGGCAGCACATGAAGCCCCCCAAAGAAGGGGGCTGGCAGCAGCTGGCACTGAGGGATGCTCAGGATGAGCCAGGGAGGTGGGCAGGGGTTTGGGATCCCCCCTCAGCTGCTTCTGTCTCTTGCTCATCCTCCCTGTATCCCTGGGGCTGCAGGGAGCGGCGCTGTGGCCACCTTGGCTTGTGTGTCCCCAGCCATGTCACCATCTCCAGCATCTCATGGATTCCTCTGATGGAGGGCACAGCTCCGGGCTCCATGGGCAGCATCCTGGCACAGCCACAGCCCACACCCCAGCACTGTGCTCACATTTATCACAGAATCACAGAACAGCCTTGGGTGGAAGAGGTCACCCAGTCCAACCATTAACCCAGCACTGCCCAGTCCCCACCACCCCATGTCCCTCAGCACCTCAGCTACATGTTTTTTAAATCCCTCCAGGGATGGGGACTCTCCCCCTGCCCTGGGCAGCCTGGGCCAGTGCTGGGGAACCCTTCCAGGGAAGAAACTTCTCCTAATATCCAATCTGACCCTCCCCTGGTGCAACTTGAGGCCATCACCCCTCATCCTGTCACTGTCACCTGGGAGAAGAGACCAACCCCCCTGGCTGCCCCCTCCTTGCAGGGAGCCGTAGAGCAATGAGGTCTCCCCTCAGCCTCCTCTTCTCCAGACTGAACCCCCCAGTTCCCTCAGCCACTCCCCCATCACACTGTGCTCCAGACCCTTCCCCAGCTCCACTGCCCTTCCCTGGACACACTGCAGCCCCTCATTTATACACCAGAATAACTCATCGAAGGGATGAGCATCCTCCTGGAGCAAACCTTTCCTGCTTGCCTTCCCAAGCCTGCACACCCATGGCTCCCCACGGCCACAGCGCTCACCCCAGACCCACACTGGCAGCCTCACAGGGAGCCACTGGTGTGAACTGGGCAGCCCCTGATCCTGCTCAGCCGCCTGACCGGTTCTGCCCCGCGCCGTGTTTGCACAGAAAAGCAAACACAGCATCGCATCACCGCGCTCCTTCCTTCCCAGAGGACCAGGATGGGCAGAGAGGGAGGAAGGAGCGATGGGAGAGCCCCCCTTGCTGCTGGAGGTTCATTAACATTTTGATTAGCTGTAACAAGTGCCAGGTCACAGCCCGCTCTTGTTAAAGTTGTGAAATAGTTTGCTTTCTAACCCCCTGTAATTACTCCCGTTAGGCTCTGGAAATTTCATCGTTTTAGATGAAATTTCCCCAGGCTTGGCCTCAACCCAAAGATTAATTTGTATAAAAAGGCTTGAGCAAAAGGGAAAAAAAAAAATAAAATAAAAAGAAAAGAAAAGGTTCTGCCCGTTGGGTGGGAAGGGAGAATAAGAAATATCCATTTTCTCCCCATCGACAAAATAAAAGAGAAAGAGAGAAGAAAGGAGCGTAATGACTCTTTTCTGAACAGTGTGAAAGCCAAAGCAGCTGGGAACTGAAAACTGCAATTTGGCAGCAGAACCCACCTTTGCTGGGGAGCCCCATGCCCGCCCCCCCCGAGAAATTGGGGTTGAGTTGGTGGAGCTCTGGCCATGCAGGAGCCGTGGCTCGGGGCTGGGGCAGCCCCCCGTACCCCAGCTGGCACTGTTGGGGTGCTGGGGGCTGGCACAGGAGCTGTGGTGTCCCCAGGGAGGTTTGCAGTTGACATTGGAAGCTGGAGCTCCTCTGCTCCCCACGCCAAGCCAAGGCAGGGGTCTAGCTGCCCAGGGATTTGGGGTACTCAGAGGGTTGGGGTGGCAGGGGTCCAGTTGCCCAAGGATTTGGGGTACCCAGGGGTTTGGGGTACCCAGGGGTTGGGGGTACCCAGGGATTTGGGATGCAGGGGCTCAGATTGCCCAGGGATTTGGGGTACCCAGAGGGTTGGGATGGCAGGGGTCTAGCTGCCCAGGGATTTGGGGTACCCAGGGGTTTGGGGTACCCAGGGGTTGGCGGTACCCAAGTATTTGGGATGCAGGGGCTCAGATTGCCCAGGGATTTGGGGTACCCAGAGGGTTGGGATGACAGGAGTCCAGTTGCCCAAGGATTTGGGGTACCCAGGGGTTTGAGGTATCCAGAGATTTGGGATGCAGGGGCTCAGGTTACCCAGGATTTCGGGGGGCAGAGGTTTGGAGGGGCAGGAGTTCGCAGGGTTATACATTGGGAGAAGGATTGGAGAGGAGGTGGTCGAGAGCAGCTCATCTCTGCCCCACGGGGACACAGGGAGTGACAGAGGTGACAACATGGCAGGTGTGAATTGGGGTTCACCTCCCCACGCAGCCACCCCTTCCACCTTGGGCCAACCTTCTCGCTCCGTGGTGGCCTGAAGGGCTGGGAAGAGCATCCCTGGGTGCTGCCCCCATGGCAGAGGCTCACGGGTGGCACACGGCGAGGCACCGGACCCGGCTGTGCCGTGAGTCAGCGGCGTTTCCCACCCACCGGGCCCCGGTGGAAGCGACGGCGGGCGGCGGAGCGCTGTGTGGGTGCGGGAGGTTACGGTGCTGCCGGGATGTCTGTGCGTGCGGGGAGGGGGATTTTAAAGCCTGCTGAAGAGTGTGTGGGAAGCGAGCGGAGAAAAGCAGAGTGAAAGCAAGGGTTTGTGCCAAGGGTTTAATGAGAAGGTTCCCACAAAGGGGAGGAGGGGGGAAATAATCAAAATAAAGCTGCACGTCCCCCTTGAGGAGGCTCCGCCAGCCCCCCGGAGCAGAGAGGGGCAAGGGGGCTGCTCCCTCCTCCCCGCAGGGCAGGCACGCGGCCCCCTCGCTGGCAGAGCTTCGCCCCGGTGGACGGGCAGGAGTTTGCCTGGCACGTGGCTCGCCAGCTGCCACCAGCTTTCCCTGGCACTGACCCCACGGTGGGCTGGCGCTGGCCGGGCTGCGAGGGGCTGGAGAAGCCCCCGGCCCTCAGGCGGGTGCCGCGGCGGGCAGCGTGCCAGGATGGGCGATGAGTCGTGAGTCAGGCGCACGAGACCGCGTCCCTTGTCACCCACACGGCCTCGCTGAGTGCTGGCACCCTGGGGTGCTGGGGTGACACCTGCCCCCCACTCAGCCCCGTCCCTAAATCCAGCTCAGTGTTCCCTCCGCGGGCTTCTCTGTGTTAAAAGTCATTACAGGGAGCTCCCTCCTGCTTCCTTCCCTGCTGGGAAGGCGAGGATTAGTCCCACCACCATGGCAGTGGTTTTCCAGCTCTTCCCAGCCCAGTACAACTCCAGAGAGCTCCCCCCCATCCCCTCCGTCCCCCAAGGCCAGCCTGGGCTCTGCCCCTCCATGTTGCCACAGTCCCCAGACCATCCCAGCGGGTGTCCCAGCCCCTCACCCCAGTAACAGGCACCCCCCCAGTCCTAGGAGCAAAGCCCCCAGGTGCCATCATCCTGCCCAGCCCCATCCAGGGGCACCTCCTGCACCAGGTCATGGGGTCCCTCCCGCCCTGGGGACCCCCAGGCCAGCACCCTGGGGACACGGCTGGCGTTTGCCCCGCTGTGTGCCCACCCCTGAGGGCTCCGCAGAGCCGCTCTCCCCTTTGTTTGCTCTCCGCCTGCGTCTCCGTACGAACGTGACAGAGGTAACAAAGGCCGGGGCAGGAATTGCCTTCACGGAGACAACGGGAGTGAGCACGCGGCTCAAACCCACTCCGGAATTCCACGCCGGGTTTTCCGCCGCCCGCAGCAGCCGCCGCGCCCGCAGTGCCCCGGCAGCGGCCGCCGCGCCCCGGCCCCGGGAAAACCCGGCGTGGATCGCGGCGGAGCGGGACAAGGGGAACCTGCGGGCGTGGATAAGGGGCGTGCGTGGCAGCGGGGTGTGGGGGGGTGTGTGTGACCCCGGGGGTGCTGCCCCCTGCGTGCGTGCGGTGCTTGGGGTGTGCGTGGACTTCCCTGGGAACGCCGCGGGGTGTGTGTGTGTGCGTCCACGCGTGTGCAGTCCTCCGTGCCACCCGTGTGCGCGTGGCAAACCCGCGTGTTCCCGCGTGCGCGCGGTCCTCCCCACGCGGGTGCGTAGGCGCATGTGTTCCCCCCCGCGTGTGCATTCCATCTGTGTTAGCGGCTGCGTGTGCGGGGCTGCGGGGGTGTCCCCTGCCTGTGTCCCCCCCTCCGTGTCTCCGCGTGTGGCCGGGCGTGGGCTGACCCCCCCCCGTGCGCATCACCGACGCCCCCCTCCCACCCCCCCCCATCCCTCCATCCCTCCCTCCCTCCCCGGCGGCTGCAGTTTCCTCTCCCGCCAGCAGCGAGCAGCAAGTGGATGCGCGATCGGGGCGCACACCCGCACACACACACGCACCCGCACACACACACGCACCCGCACACACACGCACCCCACCGGCAGGCAGGCAGCGGGCAGCACGGGCTCCGCGGGGGTTCCCGGTCCCCCGCCACCGCATGCGGGCCCCTCCCGCCACCCCGCCGCCCGCGGCCCCCGCTCCCGCACCGCCACCGCCGCCACCGCCACCCGCCGCCGTCTGATGAGCCGCCGCCCCGCCGCCCGCCACCATGTACCTGCACCCGGAGGCTGCCAGCGCAGGTGAGACCGCCGGGGAACCGGGGGATGGGGAGGTGGGGGGGACACACATCGGGGGTCCCCGCCGCTGCCCGTCCCCCCCCCCCCCCCGCACCGCCCCGGGGCCGCTGCCCGGTGCCCCTGTCACCTCCCCGGCTGCGGTCACCCAGAGTGACCAGTTGGGAGTTACAGCAGTTTGGGGACAAAGTCACCACCGCCGCTTTCAGCTGTCACCGCGCCGCTGGAGCCCCGGTGGCACCAGCCCCCCCCCCCACCCAGGGACACCCCAGCACCTCTTTCGGGGGGTGAACCCCGGCACCCCAGGGTGACCCTCCAGCCCTGCTGGGTGCCAGCCCCCAGCCAAGCACCCCGTGGGCAGCGCAGCACCCCACTCCTCATCCCTCACCCCCTCCGTCCTCCTGGGGGGTCCCCAGCCCTGCTCCCCCCCTGCTGGGGTGGGCTACTGGGGAAGGGGCTTTGGCCAGCACGGTTTTGCTGAGCTCATGATCCGATGGCACCAGTTGGCGCCGTACTGGGAATGTGGGGCGCTACTGGGGGGCTCGGGTGTGCAGCCGCCCGGTGAGGGCGGCTCAGCTGGTGCGGAAGGGAAGGGATGCTGCCGGTGCGACGCGGCTCACCGCGGCCTGGCTGCCGTCACCCGTGGGGTCCCGGGGAGCGGCCACCACTGGGCAAAAGGACAGCGTGTCCTGCGGTGGCGTGGGGACGTGCCGGTGGGGACACGGCACCGAGACGGGCGCTGCCGGTGTCACTGGGGCGAGCTGCAGGCACTGGGCAGAGCCAGGCCTGCGGGAGCCAGCAGGTTGGGGCAGCGTTGGGGACCGCCACACGCTGTCACCCACAGCAGGTGACAGTGTCAGTGCTGCCCAGGAGTTGGCAGCTCCAGACAAGCCACCTTCGAGGTGAAGTTTCCGCCAGCCCTGAGGCTGAGCGCTCCCTCCTGCTGCAGCCTGGGAGCCGCTCGGTCCCGTGCCACCCTGTCCCCATGTCCCCACGACGATGCCCTGTGAGCTGGGGACCGTGGCACGGCACTGCCAACTGCTTGGCCCAAGGTCACCCGGTGGGTCAGTGGCAGAGCGGGGACGCCAGGCTGTCCCCGCCGGCAGCAGCGCGGCCGAGCTGCCCTTCCCTCCCGCTGCCCCAGCTCTGTGCCCGCCGTGTTTCCCCTCCAAACTTCACGTCTGCCCCCTTGTCCCCACCGCACGTCCCCGTTGGCACTCGGTGGGCCACCACCGGCTGGCTGTGCCACCGCCGGCGCCGCTCGGCAGGCTGCAAGGTTAAAAGGCAGAGCTTGAGGTGCTGGTGTTTTTGGGGGGCTGAGCCTCTGTGTCCCCCCCCAAGCCCTGTGCTCCTCCTCTGGGTCACCCATCACGTGGCAGTTCTACATCACTGCCTGTGGCTGTGCCATGGTGCCACGGGGTGCCGTGGGGTGTTGTGGGGTGCCGTGGCAGGGCTGGGGGTGCGTGCCTGGTGCCGGGACACCGTCGGTTTAATTCACCGTTCCCCCCCCCCAGCACAGGGACGAAGATGCTGTGTGGGGAAATTCGGGGAACTTTGCTGCCATCTGTGCCATGTTCGCAGCCCAGGGAGAGGGGGATTTGGGGAGCAAGGGGGAGCGAGGGGGTGAAGCTGGGGTCTGGTTCTGAGGTGGGAGATGCCCGTGGGAGCCTGGCTTCGGCTGCCCAGAGATGTTTGACATCGGGATGGAGCCGTGGCGCTTCCCAAAGCAGCTCCCTCCGGCTGGGATGGCTTTGCCAGGGGGCTGGGGGGGGCCATCGCCTGCGCTCCCCGTGTCCTGTGGCGTGTCGGGAGAGCTGTGACCGAGTGCAAAGCGGAGGTGGGGTTTGAAGACAAAGGTGCCCTCTGAGCCACAGGGATGGATGTCCCCCATGCCACCCACGCTGGCTCCGGGGACACCGTGCAGCTCCCTCCTCCCTGCTGCCGTGCCAGACCCCCCCCCCTCCATCCCCATCCCTGGGAAGGCGGTTGCACCCCAACACCTCCATCTTCTCAGTGCCTCAAGCAGATGCTGGAGGGGCCCCGTGTGTCCCCTCCACCCCACCCCTCCATCCCGCCAGGCTCGGTCCCCGCTGGAGGTGGTGAATCAATAACCAGGCGCTGGCTGTTTTCCCCCGGCGCTGTCTCGGCGCGGGCGATGGAGAGGTCTTGGCAAGCGCTGGGGGGAGCAGGTCCCCAAGGCTGGGACAAAACCTGAGAGCTGGCTTCCAAACGAGCTGAAACACCCGTGAGGAGCAGAGTGGGTGCTGGGTGGGGGTCAGGGAGAGGATCTGGGGGCCGGGGGCAGCGCGACGGCCGGGGAAGCAGACAAAGAGCGGAGGGCTGGCAGCGCGGGCTGGCCGGCCTCGCTGGGAGCCAGGCACCTGCTGCAGCCACACGTCCCGCACGGCGCCGCTGGCTCTGACACCCCCACAGCACCCCCATCCCACTCAGGGTTGGGGTTCACCCCCCCTGCCGCCCCCCAGCCCCGCTGCTGTGCCGAGAGAGGGCTCAAGCCCAAGGGATGCTCCTGCCTGCGCCTCGGAGCATCCCTTGTGGCCTCACCCTGTCCCTTCATCCCCGGCGCTCGTGGCCCCCCATGGCAGCTCCATCCCACCCCCCGTGACAGTGGGGTGTCCGTGCAGGTGCTGCCCCCCCCCGGTTCTCTTTCCCACCCCCTCCCAGGG
Source organism: Podargus strigoides (assembly GCA_028020825.1). NCBI lineage: Eukaryota > Metazoa > Chordata > Aves > Caprimulgiformes > Podargidae > Podargus > Podargus strigoides. The sequence goes on along the minus strand of CM051633.1, from coordinate 17,221,108 downwards.
GTCCTACCCGCTGTTGCGCTCTCCCCACCGCCTCCAACCCATTCAGCCTCCTCGGGGGGGGGACCCGTGCTCAGACATGGGACACGTGTGTGTCGCAGGGGCCAGCCAGGACGAGGGCTGGGGGTGACAGCCAGGCAGGGAGGGGGTCCGGCTGGGAGGTCTGCCTGATCCCCCCCCCACCACACACACACACCAAGGAGCTGGAGGCGGCTTTCCATCGCCTGATCTCGCGGCTTTTCCGCCTGCCGGGGAAGGGCGGGGGAGCGGGGAATGAAGACAGATGCAGATAATATCGCTGCCACCCCCCCCCTCCAGTCCCCCCCCAGCCCCTGGGGGCTCAGCTACGATATCTATTATAGATGGCTTCAGCAGGGGAGAGGCTTCGGAGAGCTGCCACGCCGGGACTGTGTGCCAAGGCTGAGCGGCGGCCGGCGCGTCGAGCGGGGGGCCGGGCTCCCCGAGTTGTCACTGGGGGGGTCAGGGGATGTGTGTGGGTGCAGGGTGGGCTTGGGGAGCAGTGGGTTGGGCAGTGGCAAGCAGCAGGTCCCGTGTTGCTGCGGGTGCCAGCCTGGTTGCGGTATGGGGGTGCTGGGAGTTTGGGGTGCCCCCATCCCCTCCTGGCAGCCCCGGGCAGCTCCGCTCCTGGCTGTGCTGCGGGAGGGAGAGGGTCACCTTGGGGGGAGTTAATGAGGTTTGAAAGGGAAGCGGCCGATGGCGCTGACGGAGATGGAGCCGAGGCGGCGGCGGTGGCGGAGGGACGGCGCAGCACAGCACTGCCCTCCCCAGTGAGGGCCATCCCTAAGGATGTGCTCTGAGGGGCTGTGGGCACCCCTGAATTACTTGTGTGCAGCCCTTGCACTCCAGCTGCGTCTGTGGGACACTGGTGGCTGTGGGGGGACAATGGGTGACCATCCTCGCTCCCCCCTGGGTGGCTGTCCCCACTCCCCCATGGTCTCGGTGGGTGTCACTGGAGGATGCAGCCCAGGGACTGGGGTCTGCAGGAGGGTTTCCACCAGCTCCACGTTCCCCAGCCCCCCAGTCCTCCCTCCAGGGCCTTCCTCGGCCATTTATTCCCCTCCTCTGCCTCCTCTCTCCTCCCCTCCAAGCTGCTTCTCCATCTTCCCATCTGCTCTTCGCTGTCCCTCCTCTTCCTCCCCCAGTACCCCTCTGGTTTGGGGGCTGAGCACCCCCTTGGCACTGAGCTCTCCGCAGGGCTCCTGTCCCCATGGTGGCCCTCCTGGCCACAAAGCTCAGCATCCAGTGGCTCCGGGGTGGCGGTGGCTTGGGGGGGGTGGCACTTGCCCAGGGTGGGTCGGGGAGCTGGGGAAGCAAACGGGGGGCTCAGGGGGCTGTGCATGGCACATGAAACCGGCTCATTCCTGTCCCCTGGGAGCCTCTGGCTTTCTGCCTCCCTCTCTCCCGCTGTCACCCGAAGTGCCCGGGAATGATGGAGGGCCCTGGGGCGAGAGGCTAAGTGGTGACGGCGGCGCGAGAGCTGGCAGTGCCGCTCGGCGTGAGAGCCCAGCCTGCTCCTCCGTGCCTGCCGCCGCCGCCGGGGAAAGCTTCTGCACCGGGGTGCCGCGGGGCTGGGGCTGCCACCGGCGTGGGGGCGATGCCCGGGGGGCTGCAGGGGCGATGCCCGGGGGCTACGGGGGACGGGCACAACCAGGACTGCAGGACTTGTGTTTTGGGGCAGAGGTGACCCCCCGGGGGACGAGGGGTGTCAGGAGGGGAGCAGGGTTTGAAATGGGGAGGGCGATGGATGGAAACCCCCTGGGACGCGGGTGAGGGGGCAGCAAGCCCTCAGGGGTTCGGGGGGGGGGCCGGGTGCTCCTCAGGAGGGGAGATGCGCCGGAGAAACCACGCGCCTCTCCGGAAATCCTCGGCCCAAAATAGCCCAGCGCCGGGGGAAGGAGCGCCTTCGCTTGCCAAATTCTCCCTGCACCGCCACTGCCTGCCTGCGGCCGCCCTGGACGGGGTACGGCTGGCACCCCTGCTGGCACGGGGGGCTCACGCAAGGATGCTGTGGGGTGATGCCACTGCGAGGCCGGTGGTGGCTGTGTGCGTGCGGTGCGTGCAGCCTGCGTGCCCGCCGCGGGCCGGAGCAGGGCAGGGGCACGGAGCACGGCTGCGGCGCGCTGGCAGCTGCTGGCGTGCTGGGAGAGTGCGGGCAGGGGGGATGCCAGCGGGCAGCGCTGCCTGGTTGGGGGCTTGGCCAGGCGCTGGGTACCTCGAGCATCCTCTCCCTGTGACCGGGCTGGTTCGGGGACAGGTGACGAGAGCAGCCACAGGGTGCCAGGGTTGGTGACCACAGCCTGTGGCAGGAGGGTGAACCCTGGATGGCTGCGGTGCCCAGTAGCATCAGGGAGGGCTCTGTGCCTGATGCATAACGCCGGTGCCATACCCAAACTGGGCAGGGGGGCATGGCTCTGTGAAGGTGGCATGAAATGAAACCCAGGTGCGTGAGGGACACGGTGGCTTTAATGGCAAAACATCCACCCTGTGCTCCCTCTGCCCCTCACCGTGGCGCCAGGGCCCGAGGGCACATCCATGCGTGGCAGCAGGTTGGGACAGGGGATGTCTGGCTGTGCCCAGAAGGAGCTGTGTGGTGTTTTGGGATGATGTCCTTGTCCCCCAGAGCCTGTGTGATGGTGACAGTGCCCACGGGCACTGCCATCCATGGCACAGTGCTTGTGCCAGGGCCCCGGTGTCTCGGCATCGCTGCTCCACCAGGCACGTGGGCGCTGGGGGAGAAGTGCCAGGGGTGCCCACACAGGGTGCTGCTCACTGGGTCCCCAGGGATCCCTGGCAGAGGTGGCAGCAGACAGAGGCAAAGCCCCCGGGGCGGGCAGCTCGGCGTGGGGGAGGCAGAGAGGGACAGATTGACAGCTCCGGGGGCTGGCCAGATGGCTGGATGGAGAAGCAGATGTGTACAAGGGATGGAGGGATGGAGGGATGGATGTGTCGGAGAGGGGGACGCACGGATAGACAGACAGAGGCACAGATGGGGAACAGACACGCGCTCCCTTCCCTCTTGCCCCAGGCACGCTCTGGGTGCTGAGCTGCAGCGAGGCACCCATCCTCCCCCCCGAGGCTCATCCAACAGTGGGACACCGGCCAGGACCCCGCTGGGACAACGGCACAGCCGTGGGGCTCCCGCTGTCCCCTGCTGAGCAGCTTGTGCCCACACAGCCCCTGGGTGGGTGGCACCACCGGACTCAGCCGTCTCAGCCCTCCGGCATGCCAGCTCCGCAGCCGCCCGCCTCTGTCTCGTGGCACACCCAGCCTGCCTCAAAGCAGCCCCAAAACACCCGGCGGGTTTTTACCAGGGATGGCGGCGATGCCTCGTCCCCCCCCCCCTCGGAGATTTGGCATCCTGGCACCCCCCTGTGCCCAGCCCCTCTCCCTCTGGGGCTGGGGGTTTCGTGGTCCTGCCCTGCTCCCACCCGCATTGCGCCCGGCATCCCGCACAGGAGCGAAAGCTGCAAATTCACAGCTTTTCAGCTGCAACCTAAAAATAAGAGGTTTGGGGAAATATCTAGCAAATGAGTGGGAGGATGAGAAGAGGAGGAATTAACGGCCTGGCGCCAGGCAAACAGCATCTGGGAAGCCCCGGCGTGGCAACGCCATCGCCTCCCTCCCCGCCCCGCCGCCCTCTGCCGTGCCACGGCCCTCCCAGGGGTGCCCTGCGGGGCAGGATCGGGCCCCCTTCCCCAGCACCGCCGCTGGGACTCAGCGTCACATCCCTCCCCGGCTCCGCGGCTGGCGGCGGCGGCTGGTGACAAAACGTGGTGGTGGGGAAAGCGCCGCTCGCTTGGCACCTTCTGCCGCTCCCCTCCCCTGGGCGCACGCGTTTCCGCTGCCGGTTTGGCGAGGCGGGCAGCGGCGCGGGCTGGCACGCCGGGCGCTCGCTCGGCGGTGACGGTGGCAGGCGGTTTGGCACGGGGAGAGGTTTCTCTGCGTGGAGCTGCGGCGAGCCGGCTGTGGGAGAGGCTTTGACGGGCGCTTCGGAGAGCGGGGGGGCTCTGTGTGGCTTTGATTCCTGTCCTCGCCCCCTCCCCGGGGGCTTTGCAGCTGGGCTGGGCTGGGTGGGAGGATGCTGGGGGAGATGGGGATGGAACACTGAGCCTACCCCAAGCTCTGCATCCCAAAATCCGGCCCTGAGAGGGTACCCACCAAGAGGTTGGTCCCAGCCCTGGTGCTGGGAGATGCTGGCAGCTTGTGGCCACCACTGGTCCAAAGCCCTTGGCCACTCGCCACTCCATGGGGAGGGATTGCCAGCCTCTGTCCTGCTCAGGAGCAGTGAGCTGGGGAGAGCAGCCAGGAGCTGGAACCTCACCGAGGTGCACGAAGCCACCGAGATGTGCACGAAGCCACTGAGATGTGTAAAGCCACAGAGGTGCACAAAGCCACCAAGATGTGCACGAAGCCACCGAGATGTGCACGAAGCCACCAAGATGTGCACAAAGCCACCGAGATGTGCACGAAGCCACCGAGATGTGCACGAAGCCACTGAGATGTGTAAAGCCACAGATGTGCACAAAGCCACCAAGATGTGCACAAAGCCACCGAGATGTGCACAAAGCCACCAAGATGTGCACAAAGCCCCCGAGGTGAGGCCAGAGGCCAGGGAGGAGGTGGGAGCCACACCACAGGGTGTCCCCTGCACTGTGCTGCCTGCACAGGGGCACCCAGCTGTGCCATGGCACCGGTCCCCACTGCCACCCTGGCACGGGGCTGCCCCTCTGCACATCCTCGCCGGTGCCAGCGCTCAGCCGCGTGCCGAATCCGTTGGCATCAGCGCGAGCTCCTCGTCTCCGCCGGGCCGATCCGACAGGAGCTTACACGCCGCTTAGGGAGGAATAATCCCCCTTGTGCTCGGGTCGGGCTGTGAAGTGTTTCCTCCACGGAGCTCGCTCGTGCCCCGTGGGCAGCTCATCCTTAGGGAAAAGGGGCGCGTGGAGGCACGCTGCCACCGCCGTGGGCACGGGTGGCTCCGCAGGGGGCACAGGGGTACTCTGCTTGGCCAAGCACGTGGGTCCTCCGTGCCAGGCTGCATGGTTGAGGGTCTGGAGACCCTCTCCCTGCATGCAGGGACATGTCCCCCAGCATGGGGACCCTCTCCCCCCCTTGGGAGGACACTGCTCACGCAGCGCCACGCCAATCCCGCGCCAAGGAGCTGCGGCGCTAACGAGGCGGGTGATCCCTCATCAAGCAGCATGGGATCCTGGTGAAAGAGCCACTGTGCCACCCCCTTCCCCAGCCTCCACCACCGTCCCCTGCCCCACCGCTGGGTGAGAGGGCTGGGGACACCGGAGCTGTGGTGTCCCCATGGCACTTCAAGCCCTTTATGCCCTCCGTGGGTGGGCACGGGGTCTCTGGCGCATGGATCAGCCCGTGGGATGGGGGGTGTGATTTGGGGGGGGGTGACATGTGGCTGCAGGGACTCCAGGACGGGGCTGTGGCCCCCGCAGTGCGGGGGGCTGAGGTCCCACCGCCGCTGTCTCACACGTCCCCGGCTGTACCCGCGCTGGCAGGGCAGAGATTGATGGCGAGTGGCGGGGAAGAGGCAGCGGTAAACAACCGCCGCGTTTGTCACCCGCTCTCAGAGCTGTGTCCCCGTGCACACCGCAGCCACGCAGCTCCCTGTGTCCCCTCCAGCCTCTCCGTGCCCCTGTGCCCCACGGCATCCCCGTGCCGAGCATCCTGAGCGGGGAGCTGATGCTGCTGGCATGGGGACTCCACGCGGCACCGCAGGACGGGGACCCAGGGCTGGGGACAAGCCAGGAGCTCTGCTCTGCTCAGCTTCTCTAATTAACTGCTAATTGCCCAGAAAATGAGTTATTTAAATTGAGGCTGAAGGCGGCAGCAGAGGTGACCGACTGGGCAGCCCACGGCCAGCATCTGTCCCCCAGCCTTGGGGACGTGAGCAGCATGGGCTGGGGGACAGGGACAGATGTGGGGCACCTGCCTGTGCACAGGGACCCACGTGGCTGTGACTGGAGGTGGCTGGGGGCTGGGAGCCACGCTGTCACTATGCCCTCACCGTCACCACGTGGAGCCCCTCTGGGCAGGCAGGTCCCCACTGGTGTCACCATCAGGCTCAGCGGGTGACGTCAGGCTGGGGGGTGTGGATGCAGCTGGGCATTCTCCTTCCTAAGCAGGGTCAGCCCAGAGGGGTTACAGTGGGGGTCACTCTCACCGCAGTGCCAGGCAGGGCACCCCACTTTCAGCATGTCACAGTGTCCCCAAACAGGCGTCAGGGATGCAGGAAGCACCAGGGGGGTGTGAGCTGGCATTTGGGGGGGCAGAGGAGGGCTGCCCCCCATTCCCAGCCGTGCCAGCCTGCCCCCTTAGCCCATGTGCTGAACTTGAAGGGGTTGGGGTCCCGCTGGGCATCGCAAGGGGGGGCTCCCCCGGCGCGGCTGCGTGACACCCCCCCAGCAGCTTATCTAGCTGGGCTTTATAAATGTTTGAAATTAAGGGCTGGTCCCAAATTCCCTCCTAGGCAACAGTTGCTAAGTGTGTTTTATACACAGGCTCCTCGTGACCGAGGAGCGATGGAGGAGCCCCCCTCGCTGCCATCGGATGGAGGGAACACGTGTCCCCGCTGGCTGTGCCGCTGGCACCCCCACCCCTGCCCCCCAAACCCCCCGGGGTGACTTCACCCCCCTCCATCCCACCTTGGCTGGGCTCAGAGCCAGCCTTGCAGCTCCTTAAGGGGCTTTAATGAAACTCCCCCTTTATTGTCACTGTCCCCTTTGCTCCCCTTTTTGATCCCAGTGCCGCCAGCATCCGCCTGCGTGCGGGGACGGGAGCGGGATGCTGGTGGCACCGGGGACCTCGCTGCATGCCAGGGGGGATGCCTGAGCCCCTGATCTGGCCACCTGAGTGGCTCTGATTCATCCCAACCTCTGAGCCGCTGGCAAATTTCATTACAATAACAAGGTCTGCGGGCAAATTAATTATTAATGATTATTGTTTAATATTTATACTGCAGGCCAGCTACGGGCGGGCTGCTTCGGCCCCGCTGCTCCCCACCAGCTGTGGCATGGAACGCTGGCCTGTCCCCATGCCGGGGTGCAGAGCTGGCTGCGGGGTCCCCATAGGGATGTCACAACAGGGGGGTCCTGCCAGGGGCAGGGGAGTCCCACTAGACCCCCCCCAAAGCCACCTCAGGTCCCATGGTGCCAGGGCCATCATGCTTGCTGGCAGTGTGGCCGTGAACTTGGTGGCTGTGCCGGGGCTGCCGGATGCTGGGACACCCTATGCCAGGGTGGGGGCTCTGGGGGACCCCAGGGCAGGTCCCTCAGGGGCTGCTTGGGTGCAGGGCAGGAGCAGGGTGGGTGGGAGATGCCTGCCTGACCCCATAACCATCCCCAGTGCCCACGAGGGGTGATGCTGGAACAACAGAGGGGTCCACCGCCACTATTGGGGTCCCCAAGGTTGTCCCCATGGCCAGGCTGGGGATCCCTCCCCAGCAGCCACCACTGAGGGCCTGCAGTGCTGTTTGGGGTGAATCTGTGTGGGTTTGGATGATCTAAAGTGGGAAACCCGATGGTGATGGGGGCACTGAGGGGATCCAGCAAGGGGATGGGGAAGGGGAAGAAGGAAAAGGGGAAGAGGAAGAGGATGGAGAAGGTGAAGGGGTGAGGATGGGGGAGAGACAGGGAAAAGGGGAAGGGGAAAGGGAATGGATGGACAAGGGGAAGGGATGGGGATTAGGAAGGGTGAGGAGCACGGAACAGCAGCCGCTGCGCTGAGGTGGCGTGCCGGGAGCCGCGGGAGGCAGCGGTGATGCTGTGCCCTTTGCCGGACACGCCGGCGCTCCCGGGGTGCCAGCAGAGATTAAAGCCCTTCCTCTGCTCCCACCTGAGCATCCTGCCAGGAGCCCACGGCGAGGCCAGCGGGGAGCCCACTGTGCTGGGGTGTTTCGTGGGGCTGGAGCCTCTCAGCGGGGCTCCGTTCCCTGTCTTTGCTCTCCCTGTGCTTGCCCAGCTCTCCCTGGGTGCTGCCTGTGGGGTGCTGCACTCACACCCACACCGGGGACACCCCCAGGCACGGGGCTGACCCCCCTCTCCCTGTCCCCTCGCTGAGTGGTGGCTCTGCTCCCCCCCAGGGACTCCCTCCCGCGACGTCCTCCTCGTCTCAGCCATCATCACCGTCAGCCTTAGTGTCACCATCGTCCTCTGCGGGATCTGCCAGTGGTGCCAGCGCAAACTGGTGAGTGACCCTGCACCGGCTGGGTGCCCGGGGTGGGGAGCAGGCACCGGGCATCCCTCTCCCTTCCCACGATCCTGGGGTGTGCTGGGGTGTGGGTTCCAGCTCCCCGCTGCCACTGGGTGACGGGGTGGCATAGGGGGGGCAGTGCCCACTGCTGGGGTGCCTGGCTGGGTGTTGAAGCTGTCACTGGGCAGAGGCAGGTGCCCAGAGTGGGTGCTGGCTGCAGTTTTCCTTTTGCTCTTTAGGAGATGTGATAATTAAATGTTTGGGTGAAACTGTTTGTGCAGCAGAAAGGGAAGTTTCCAAATACATATATATATATTTGCCATGAGCGGTAACGATCTGGCCCCTGTCCTGCTGGGCTCGCTCCTGCCTGGAAGAGCCCCACGGGAAGGTGGCCAGCCTGTCCCTGGCAGCGCTGGGCACCAGGAGCCAGCCCTGCCACCCACTGTGCCCCCTACCCCAGCACCCCTAGGACACCCAGCATCCCTCCCTGAGCCCCACAGGAGTGCTCCATCCCGCCCTGCATCCTTCCTCCGGAGCAGCTCCCACCCGGAGCAGCCCGGCACAGGACCCGGCCACGTGCTCGGCCACATTTCCTTCGCCAGCAGATTCAAATCTGGGTCAAGTGCTGCGATGGCGGCAGCTCTTCCCGTGCTTCCCAGTGCTGCCAGCTCCCCCGAGCCGTGGGAAGGGGAGAAGGGGTCCAGCCAAGGATGAGGCAGCGTGGGGGTAGTGGGAGCCACTGGGATGGGGTTTCCAAGCTGGGAAGGGCTGGCTGGAGAGGGAGGTGAAGGAGAGGGAGGAAGGGTGAAGCTGGCAGAGGAACAAACAAGTATAAATTGGCTGGGAAGGCGTTCAGGCTGGGAAGGGGAAGGCGCATCCCGGCCGGCCCTCGGCTCACACGGGGCTGGAACGGCTGCGGGGAACCATGGCCAAAGCCGCCGAGCGCCTGCCGGGCTGGCTAGTGCCAGGGAGCATGGGCCAGCATGTCCCCACGAGTCCTGTGCTGTGGCTGTCTGGGGACAACGCTGAGCACAGGGCTGGGTCCCTCCAGGATGGCACATGGGTGTCCAAGGAGGTCCAGCATCCCTGCAGCTCCCAGCAGGATTGGTCCATGGGTGCCCAAGGATGTCAGGCATCCCTGCAGCTCCCATCAGGATTGGTCCATGGGTGCCCAAGGATGTCAGGCATCCCTGCAGCTCCCAGCAGGATTGTCCATGGGTGCCCAAGGATGTCAGGCATCCCTGCAGCTCCCAGCAGGATTGGTCCATAGGTGCCCAAGGATGTCAGGCATCCCTGCAGCTCCCAGCAGGATTGGTCCATGGGTGCCCAAGGATGTCAGGCATCCCTGCAGCTCCCAGCAGGATTGGTCCGTGGGTGCCCAAGGATGTCAGGCATCCCTGCAGCTCCCATCAGGATTGGTCCATGGGTGCCCAAGGATGTCAGGCATCCCTGCAGCTCCCAGCAGGATTGGTCCATCGGTGCCCAAGGATGTCAGGCATCCCTGCAGCTCCCAGCAGGATTGGTCCATAGGTGCCCAAGGATGTCAGGCATCCCTGCAGCTCCCAGCAGGATTGGTCCATAGGTGCCCAAGGATGACAGGCATCCCTGCAGCTCCCAGCAGGATTGGTCCATAGGTGCCCAAGGATGTCAGGCATCCCTGCAGCTCCCATCAGGATTGGTCCATAGGTGCCCAAGGATGCCAGGCATCCCTGCAGCTCCCAGCAGGATTGGTCCATGGGTGCCCAAGGATGTCAGGCATCCCTGCAGCTCCCAGCAGGATTGGTCCATGACTGTCCAAGGACACCCATGCTGAGTCCTGTGACACAGCAGTGCCAAGGAGACGTCTCCATGCAGAGGTGATGGAGCTGGGGGGAAGGAAAAGGGAGAAATACTCCCTGTTCCGTGGGCAGACTGCGTGCAGGGCTGGCTGCTGCCAGGGGGATGCTTGCTGGTCCAGGGCTACCATGCTGGGAGGGCTGGTCCGCAGCCCAGCCTGCTCCCACAGCTGCTCCCATCCCACCTCAGCCTCCCCGCACCTGCGCAGAGCAGCCTCCGCTCCTAATTGTTCCCTAATTGGCTTTAATTGCTCTCTTGTCCGCCCTGGATCGGAGCAGCGCGCTGAACCCGCGTCGGAACTCACAGCAAAGTGCCCTGATTACAAGTCCCAGTTAGGAGCCAGCTCCTGCTTCATTATCACCTGGCAGCTCTTCCCTTTCGATGGGGAAGGTGAACTCAATTAATCCAGGTTCAATTAATCCTAAAATTACCCACTCCTCCCCCCGTGAGGCCATGGAGGGGTACGGAGGTGGTGGCTGCTGCTCTGTCCTTGGGGTGGCGCAGGGCATGAGCCCCCCCCACCGCCCTGCAGCTGATGGAGTGGCACCCCCTGTCCCCTGCCTCAGTGCTCTGCAGTGTGGTGGGGGTCTCCCTGCCACCCCCTGACCCCCCTCTCCTCTCCTCTCCGCAGGGTAAGCGTTACAAGACGTCCCTGGAGACGGTGGGAACCCCGGACTCCAGCCGAGGCCGCAGCGAAAAGAAAACCATCAAGTAGGTGCCAGGGTGGGGGAGAGAGGGGCAGGGGGCAGCGGTGCCAGGAGCCTCTCAGGTCTGGCACAGCCACAGCCAACTCAGCACCCTGCCCTCTGCCACATGCTGTCCCCACGATGGGTGCCCTGCCTGCGCAGGGGACACGTTGGATTGGTGCTGTCCCCGCCAAGGTCCCTCCTTGGGGACAGAGGTGGCCGTCCCTCTGCTCCCAGTGAGGAGGGTCTATGCCCAGCCCAGCCCTGGCAGAGCGAGGGTGGCTCTGGGGACACCAAGGGCTGCCCAGGAGTGCTGGGTGATGCCCACCCTTGTGCCAAAGCATCGCTGATCGCCCCTCCTCCTGCAGCTCCCTGCAGAATGGGGTGGTCCCCCTGGTCAGGGTGGAGATGTCCCAGTGGGAGAGGGGCTCCAGGAGACCGGGAGAGCTGATGGGTCTCTCCAGCACCCACGGGTGCCCCTCCTGGCTCACCCACCGAGCTGCGGGCATGACTGGATGGAGCCATGGGGACCTCGGCGTGGGTGTCCCCAGGGATGCCCCAGGTCTGGGTGTGCAGAAAGGTGGGGACAGTGGAGCTGGGGCATCTCACGGTGCTGGGCAGGGAGTGAGGTGGGGGTTGGCAGGCAGGGGTGCTCTCCTGGGCACCCCAGTTCTACCCCTGGCACCCCACAGGGCTCTTGGAAGGAGCCAGGAGGGAAACAGCCCCTGCCTGGAAATAGTCCCAGGCTGAAAACAGCCGTGGGTGGGCATCGGTGAGGGGTGCGAGGGCTGGGCACTGGTGGCTTTGCACGTCCCTCGGTGCTGGCCGCGAGCAGCTCAGCTCCACAGCCCCTGGGACACAGCTGCCCCGCGGCAGTGTGGCACTGTGGGTGGCTGGCTGGAGCCGGGGGGGGGCTCCGCTCCGTGCCTGTGGCATTGGGCTGGTGGGGCAGGGGGAACCCTGAGGGGTCTCCATCACGTCACGGTTAACCAGGCAGCGCGCGCTTCCAGGACCCGGCTGCTGAGGAGGCGAGGACGCACAGACACGCGTGCCGGGGACGCACAGACACGCGTGCCGGGGACGCACAGACACGCGGGCCGGGGACGCACACACGTGTGTCGAGGATGCAGAGACACACGTGCCAGGGATGCCACACCAGTACCATGCTCTAACCACCCCCCCCCCCCATTTCTCTCCTTCCCAGCCGCCCGCTCCTGTCTCTCCACAGCTCTGTCCGTCCGTCCGTCCGTGTGTGTGTGTCGGTGTCCGTGGGTGGGCGGCCGCGCTCCCCGTCTCTCTCCGCAGGGATCCCGGCGCTCCGGGGGCGGAGGGCTGGTGGTTTTGGTTTGGTTTTTTTTTTTCCCCCCTCCTCTTTCGCAGGAATTCAGCTTTTCTCTCTTTGTATTTCCCTTTTCTTTCTCCCCTGGTCTCCGGCCGCTGTAGCGATCTAGACAGAGACTTTTGGAATAACAATGACAACACAGTGCAGCAGAAATGGAGCTCCTACCCTCCCAAGGAGTTTATACTAAACATTTCACCTTACGCTCCGTACGGTGATCCGCGGCTTTCCCTCAAGTGAGTCTCCCCTCACCGGGTTTGCTCTGTCTAGTGAGTATACGGGCAGCACCCACTCGCCTTCCTCCTCCTCCTCCTCCTCCTCCTCCTCCTCCCGGGCTCCCCGCACGCCACCCCATGGGCAGCCCCATGGAGACGAGCAACCCCTCCTTCCCGCTCCCCCCGCACCCTTGGGGTGGCCGTGGCCACGGTGGGTCCGTGTGTGTCCCCCCCCGTCTCAGCCCCGCGGCGGCGCAGGACGGGGTTGCGCGTTGGGGACACCCCCTCGGCGCGGGGATGGGGTCCCCCCCCACCCTGGGGTCGGACCCCCCCCACCCATCCTCACCCTCCTCCTCTGGTTTTGCCGAAGCCCCCGCGCGCACCCCCCCCGGCCAGGACCCCTTTTCTTTTGCAGTGCTGATGTCTCTCTCTCTCTCTCTGTCTGTCTGTCCGTCTCTTGTCCGTCTGTCCCCCTCCGGCTCTCTCCCTCTCCTCGTACCAAACGGCTCCCCCGCCCCCCCACCCTCCACGTCCGTCCGTCTGTCCGTCCGGCTCCTTCGCTGTCTGTCTGGGGGGGTCCGGCCACCGGCCCGGCCCAGTGGCTCTCTGTTATCAGGGGCCAAGCTGACGGCGTCGGCCGCCGCGGGGTTGGCGGGGGATCGCGACGGCCGCCCCGGGGAGAAGCAGCGGCTCGGCGAGGACGGCATGAGGAGCAGCGTCTCTGCCCACAGCGAGCCCGGCGCGGGGAAGGCGGCACGAGGCCGCTGGCACACGGTGCAGAGCCACTTGGCCGCAGGGAAACTCAGCCTGTCCAAGTGAGTGAGCACGCGCGGGCCGGCACGGCGCCGCGGCACGGACGCGCTCCCCGGCGCAGGCCGTGCTTGGACGGGGGCCACCAAGGGACTCCCCGAGGCTAGGGGACGCCATCGTGGCGATGGCACAAAGGCAGGAGGTGCTGTCCCGTGTCCCCGTCGCCGGGGTGCGGCTCTCGGGGGTGGCGCGTGGCATCGCCAGCCCCTTCCCCCTGTGGCACTGGTGGCAAAGCCGCGGGACCCGGCAGTGGCGCCTCGCTGGCAGCTCCTCACCCCGGTGCTGGCGGAGAGCTGGGGACGGTCGGTGGTTTCTGAGAGTGAGGGGAGCGCCGGAGCCTGGGCACGCTCGTGGCCCCAGGTGGGCTGGGTGGGGGTCTCGGCGAGACCCTCCGCTGCCGGTGGTGACCGTAGCTCTGCCGGGGGACGTGGCGGTGGTCTGTCTGGCCGTGGGCTCCATCCGGTGTTCGTGAGCTCCGGTTCCCCGTGCCAGGGCGCTTGGGCAGCCGGTGGCTCCCGGCGCTGGCCCCGGCGCCCTCGGAGAGGTCGGCGGTGAGCGCTCCCCAGCGCTGGTGTGCCCCGTCCCTGCCGCTTCCTCCAGCCTTGCCAGCGGGGACAAAACCTTTCGGGAAGAGAAAACCCAGTGGGTAAATCCCAAACGCCTCCGGCGCCCCAAAGACGGGTGCGTGCCCCCCGTTTGGAGCCGCAGCATCCCTCCTCAGAGGGCTCAGAGCTAGCGTCGCGCCGATGCCGTGCCACGTGCGGCTCCGCACCTCCGCTGACTCACAGCCGGGCTGTGCCGCCTGTGCCGCGCCGGCGGTGCCGTGCCAGCGTGGGGACGGGCTCTGCTGTCCTGGGTTGTGGCTCCAGAGCCGGACAGACGGATGGACGGACAAACATCCACTGTGCCCCCCCTTGGCAGGCGGCGAGGGCAGAGTTAAGGGGATGCTGCTGGTGAAGCATCCTCCCTTTTAGCATCTCCTTTGCACAGAGCCTTTGGGTTTGGGGGTGCCATGGGGGGGGTGTGGCTGCTGTGCCCCTCCCCTGGGAGTGGGGTGGTCGGGGGGCACGGGCAGGGTGTGCTGCCGCCTGGCACGGCGCTGGCACGGCTCGTGCCTCCAGCTGGCGCCGGGCCGAGAGGAGCCGGATTTAGTTTCCTGTGACTGAGAGGTTGTAAATTGAACTAATTTAGGATTTGATAGGAAAGCGAAAGGAGGTCGGTGGCAGGCATGGGGGGGGGACACACAGCACAGCGCCCGGGCAGTGCCCCGCGTGCCTTCGGTCCCGGCTGTGGGCAGGATCCGTCCCTGCTCTCTGCTCCTCTCAACTCCCCCCCTCCTCTCTCTCTTTCTCTCACCTTTCGCTCTTTCTTCACCTCTTTTTTTAATTTTTTTTACGCTATTTATCCTTCCCCCACCCTCTCCGTCCCCCGCTGCTGGCACTGCACGATGGCACAGCTTCGCCACGCGGTTTCAGCGCCGGGCAGCGCAGGGACCGGGGTAAGGTTGGTGGCTGCTGCTGAAGGCAACTCCCCGGTGCCAGGCAGGGCAGTGGTCCCGGGGTGGGGGGACCATGCATCAAGGACCCCTGAGGGCTTTTGCCAGGCTGGCTGGACCCCCTGGGCTCATGGCCATGAGCTTTGCAGGCTGTGGTGGGCACCAGCGCCGTGCCCAGGGCTCCTGCCCGCTGCGTGGGCTGTGCCACGCATGTGCTGCATGGCCAGTGGTGGGCACCGCCGCTTCCCGCGCCAGCCGCTCGCCTGCTCTTCCCTCTCCGCCTGCCAAACCAACCCATCCACCAGGGCCGGGCTGCTCCACGCCCCCTGTGCCCCCGGGGCCATGTCCCCATTGCCCCCCATCCTGTTACTGGAGGGCTGGGAGCACAGCCAGACTCCCACCCCGCTGGGGCCCCTCTCTGCTGGCAGCCCGGCATGACCCTGGGGGGCACCCACCTTGCTGGCATGCCATGGGGGTGGGGGTGTCAGCCCCCAAATCGCTGCGGGAGCCCCCAGCCCGCACGGTGCCGCACACCGGGGGATGCTGAGACCCGGCGGTGTGGGTGCTGGGAGGGACGGGGACGGGGACGGGGCGGGCTGGCTGGCAGCACGTGAGCGGGCACCGGGGGATTCGCCTTCACGCCGCAGCCTCATTACCTGGCAGACGAGGGCGGCCGCCGCACCGGGAAGGCGCCACCGGCTGCGCCGCAGCGGCGGGAGCGGGAGGAGGGCGCCCAGCCAGCCGGGTGCCACCGTGCCACCCCTCACCCCTTCGGCAAGCCCTGCACGGCACCCGGGCGAGATGGCACCGGCGCGGGAGCCCCGTGGCAGCGGCGGGGCCGAGGCGGGGGGCAGAGGCAGAGGATGCGGTGACTGCGCCCGCTGGCCCGTGCCGGAGCGTTCCCTGCGCTGGGGCATCTTCTCTCTAACTCTCTTCTTTTCCTTCCTCCAATTTTGCCCCTTCACCTTCTTCTCCTTTCTCTCCTCTCCTCTGCCCTTCCTCTCCCTAAGTTTCGAGGACTCCACCCTGTCCACAGCCACTACCCTTGAGTATATCCCCACCTCAGCAGGCGACCCCAAATGCCAGAGGCCCCGCACGCTCATGCGCCAGCAAAGCCTTCAGCAGCCCCTCAGCCAGCACCACCGCGCCAACCACAGCCAGCCCACCACCAGCCAGAGCCTGGGCCACCTCCAGGCCCACAGCGGCTCCTCCTCCGCCGGCACCGGCACCCCCCGGGGCACCCGCGGCGGCCAAGCGCGCCAGGGCAGCGCCGCCGGCTCCAAGCATCGCGCGGCTGGCGGCCGGAGCCGCTCCAACCCCGGCAGCTGGGACCACGTGGTGGGGCAAATCCGCAACCGCGGCTTGGACATGAAGTCCTTCCTGTAAGTGTGTGCTCTGCGCTCTCCTCCGTGCTCTCTGCTCGCTCCATTGCTCTCTACATTGCTCTCTCCTCCACTCTCCTCTGTTCTGTCTGCTCTCTCCTCTGCTCTCTCCTCTGCTCTCTCCTCTGCTCTCTCCTCTGCTCTCTCCTCTGCTCTCTCCTCTGCTCTCTCCTCTGCTCTCTCCTCTGCTCTCTCCTCTGCTCTCTCCTCTGCTCTCTCCTCTGCTTTCCTCTGCTCTCTCCATTGCTCTCTTTGTGCTCTCTGTTGCTTTCTGCTCTCTCCTCCATGCTCCTCTGCTCTCTTAATTTCTCTCTCCTCCGCTCTCTTAATTTCTCTCTCCTCCGCTCTCTCCATGTCACTCTCCTCCACTCTCCTCCACTCTCCTCCACTTCTCCTCCACTTCTCCTCCACTTCTCCTCCACTTCTCCTCCACTTCTCCTCCACTTCTCCTCCACTTCTCCTCCACTCTCCTCTGCTTTCTCTGCTCTCTCTCTGCTCTCTGTTGCTCTCTCCATTTCTCTCTCCTCCGCTCTCTCCATTGCTCACCCTGGCACAGCCACTCCTGACACCACCTCAGGGATTTGCTGCCAGTGGGAAGTAGCCAGGTTCCCCCCCAGTCCCATCGCAGGGCACACAGGGGTGGCCCCCCCAGCCTAGGGACTCAGGGGGGGGTCTCCCATACTCCCCCAGCTCACTTTGCTGTGTGTCACCCCCTGCGGGTGCTCAGGTCCCCTTCAGTCCCCAGGGAGTGCAGGGATGCTCCAGCCCCCTGGACAGCCACCAGCGTGGGGTGACATTGCCCCGGGGAGAGGGGGTGACCCTCTGTTTGTCCCCGCTATCGCTGCCTGCCAGGCTGCCTTCCGCCCCGAGCTGCCGGAGCCCTGTGATCTTTAATCTGGTTTAACCCCATCTCCTGTATCAGCGCTGCCTTCCGAACCTCAAACGCCGAGGACTAATCTGAGTCCCGTGCTGCATGACATTGTCACTCCTCCGCAGAGACAGTCCCCCCCCAGCCTGGCTCTGTCCTCCCCAGGGTCCTCCTGCTCCCCACTGGCATCCCAGGAGCGGGGATGCTCGGGTCCTGGCTGTGCTTCCCGCAGGCTGGTGGTGCTCTGAGGGGGGGAAAGGTCCAATCCTGCCCTGGGGTCCCCTCCCAGCTCCCACACTGGCAGTGACCCCCCCTCCTCACCCTCGCTGTGCCCTCTGTTCCTCACCGGCTCCGTTTGCCGAGATGTGGCTCCTCAGCCACCCCAGGGGTCCCGTTCCTCCCCGTTCACCCATCACCAGTGCTGGTTCCAGCCTTCCCCAGCGGAGCGGGGGGAAGAACCGGGATGTGCTGAGCCAGCGCGCCGTTTGAGCCACCGCCATTTCCCACCGCTGCTTTCCCAAGCCATTAACTTCGCTTTTGCTCTTTGTTCTGTTTGCCCTCCCCGGCGCCGCAGCCTAAATGCGGTTACGGGCCCCGGGGAGGCTGTGCCAGCGGCGCCAGAGTGGGGCAAAGAGCTCCAGCCATGGCACTGCCATCTCCTCATCCAGGGAAGGATGGTGGGACATCACTCCCTTCGTGCTGTCCCTTGTCCCCAACCCCTCTGGGCATCTTCCCCCCCCTCGGCGGGACCTCGGCGTCCTCCCTTGGACCGGTGGAGCAGAGGGGTGATGGTGGTACCCACGCATGCCAAGCTCACCGGAGCTGGCATCTTTCTCCCCGCAGCCCTTTGTGGCCATCCCGGATATCATCACCTGCGCGGGGGCCGGCGGGCAGAGCCGGGGTCCCCTCGCCATCGGGGTGCCACCGTTGCTGCCCGTTCCCTGCCTGACGCTGTGTTCTCCTCTCTCTTTTCTCTCTCTCCCGCTGCCCGCGGGGCCGCCCGGGCAGGGAAGGCCGGATGGTGGTGTTATCCCTGGTTTTGGGACTCTCAGAGCAAGATGACTTTGCCAATATCCCTGACCTGCAACCCACTGGGACGCAGCCGAACCAGCCGAACGCTCAGGGGGACAAGAGGTATGAGCGAGGACGAGGGCAGTCCCGCAGGAGGAGGAGGAGACGAGGGCTTCACCCAGGGTGGAGGAGGAGGAGGAGGAGGAGGAGGAGGCTGGCCTCGTGGAGCGCGAAGGTTGGAGCGGCACAGGGTGGCCCAGCGGGCACGGTGACGTCTGCAGCTGTCCCCCACCGGCGCCCGCGGTCCTGCCTCCGGAGCAGCAGCACCCAGAGGACCCCCCCTACCCCTTCCTCCTCCCTCCCTGCCCTTCCCCTCCTGCCATCCCCCCCACACACACCCTGGCTGCATGCTGGGGGGGCACACGCTCGGGAGCGGGGCACGAGGCAGAACAGGGTGCAGGGGGATGCCAGGGGACACCCCCCCCCCCCAATGCCACGTCGGCAGCTGAGCCGCGCCCCAGCCCCACGCATGGCTCGTGCACCGCGCTGCCGCGACCCCCAGCCTGGCACGGGGGTGGGCAGCCCCCCTGGGGACACGGTGACATCCCTGCGGTGGCATGTGCTCAGCGCTGAGCTGGGGGCAGAGCAAGCGCCGCAGGCTTTGGGGGTGTGTGTGCACTGTCCCCCCTTTTCTCCTCCAAGCGAGCAGTGTGGCACAGCCCTCGCTGCCAGCTGCTCCCTGCCCTCCGGGGATGCCAACGGCGCAGTGCCACATCTGGCACTGGCACCAGAGCCCAGCCACGGCCACGGCGCGGGCTGGCAGGAGCAGAGGAGCCCTGTGCCGCCGGGGAAGGGCTGTTAATCCCCTCCGGAGCGGGGAGGAGGTGTGAAGCCGGCGGGCGCTGCCACCCCGCGTGCTCGGCGTGTTAATGAACTGGCACCGTTCTCTCGCCCACCGGCTATTTTTACCCTGCTCAGCTTGGTTTCGCTCCATCTTTTAGCACATCCCCCTCCCCGGCGTCGTGCTGCGCAGCCGGTCCCCGCCGGGAGCATCGGCCGTGCCGTGCCAAGCCGTGCCGTGCCGTGCCAGCTGCCCCACGCCAGTTGAGGGGATTGGGGGTGCCAGGCGTGGGGGGGTGGGTGGCTGTGCCGCAACAAGACCCTCGCTCCCCGCTTCCCCCCCCAGCTCGCTGCTCCGACAGACCCATCCCAGCACACGCATGGCCTCCCCACCTCCATCCCCCCCCTGCACCCCATCCCCTTGGGCACAGGGGGGGTTCGGCTGGCGGAGGGGCACCCCCTTTCTCTCGCCTGCCCACCCGGTGCTGCCCACTCTTCTGCCTCAAGATGTCTCCTCCATCCCAGTTTCTCAGCTTCTTCCTTCCAGCGCATCCCCGGCGGCTCCAGCCCGGCTGCACCTCGGCGTGGCGCCCGGCCCGGTGACTGACCGCGCGCCGTCTGTCCGTCCGCCCCGCTCCTCTCTCCCCTTCCCTCCCCGCAGGCCGGCGCTGGATGATGCTGCTCCTCTCTCTTGCTCTTTCCCCCTCTCTCTTCTCTCTCTCTCTCGCTGTCCATGACCTTCACCGGCGCACGGCACCGCCCCGGCACCCACGGCCCCACCGGCACCTCCTCGCCCAGCGATGCCCGCCGCCGGCTCCTCCGCCTTCATTTTTGCTCTGTTCTTAACCTGAATTTGCCTCCCCAGCTGCCTCGGGCTCTCCGGTCCTCCCCAGCCACCCCGCGCCGCTGCGTGTGACACCGTCCCCACCAACCCCCAGGTCCCCCCGCTCCTCCCGCCGCGTCTCCCACCGGCGTGTGTCTGCGTGTGCTTGCCGTGTCGGTGCGTGTCTCGTGGCATGCGTTGTGGCTTTGCCCGCTGAGCCCGCCGTGGCGCTGGGGCTGTGGTGCCCGCCACTGTGCCGTGTCCTGTTGGTGGGTCTGTTGGTTTGTCACCGTGTGTCGGCTCGGGTGGGGGCGTGGGGTGCATCGTGGGGTGCCTGTCTGTGTGCACATCCCCTCCCTCTTGGATCTGTCTGAGCCACCCAGGGCTGCCCCGTCCCTGCCGCCATGTGCCTGTGTCCCCTCTTGTCCCTCTGCATCGTGGCAGCGTGGCCTCGGTGTGTGCCCACCCGCCTCCATCGCTGCTCTGTCTCTGTGCCCGCCGCAGCTCCTGGCTGCCCACCCTCCCACCGGCACCGTGCCCACCGGGGACTCGCTGGCACGGCCGCCCCTGGACCCGGCTGCTACAACCAGGGTGCACTGGGACAGCTGGGGCAGCGGTCCCGGCTGCGGGGCACCGGGGAGGGCTCGGTGGCAGAAGAGGGGGTGGTTGGCACTGGGCATCAAGCCCACGCCGTGGCACGAAGCACCTGTGGGTCAGCAAAGCACCCGGCCCCGCGCTGGGCTGTGATGGGGCTGCGCGTGGGTGAGGTGCAGAGGGGAACCTGGCAGCCACGGGGCTGCTCAGCTGGCCCTGGCATCACCCTGGGCTCCTCAGCTGCCAGGGGTGGGACGTGGGCAGCGTGGAGGCAGCGTGCCACGGGTCCTGGGGCACCGGCTGGCACCTGGCCCTGCCTGGCAGCAGCACGGGCAGAACCAGCTGCCCACACCAGCCAGGGCCCCTCAGCGCGGGCTCTGGTGGGCTGCAGCGGGTGGCACATGGATGGTGGCACAGTCCTGGGTGTCCCTGCAGCCCGGCTCTGCCCGCATCCCAGCTGGCAGCCCCCGAGGCGGGGGGCACAGCTCAGGCGCAGCATCCACCAGGAGTGGGGGTCCGGGGGAGCCCCTCGCTGTCTCACCCTCAGCTCTCAGCCCCCCTCCTCTAAGGCGCTGCCTCTCTTTCCCCAGGTTGCCAGCGGGGGGCAAGGCGGTGAACACGGCGCCGGTGCCCGGGCAGCCACCGCTCGATGAGTCCGACCGCAAGACGGAGCCGCGCTCCTCCGTCTCCGACCTGGTCAACTCCCTGACCAGTGAGATGCTCATGGTGGGTGGATGGGGTGCGCTGGGAATGGGCTCCCCAGGGATGACATCCCACCCAGGTGTCTCCTCACACCCCCCTGGCTCTTCCCTGTGCCCTCCCTGTGCCACAAGCCCTCTGGCACGTCCCAGCCCGCTCTGCCAAGTCCCCGTCACAGCCGGGCACAGTGGCTGGCGCAGCCCTGGCTCAGCCCAGGCGACGCAGCCGTGTCCCCCCGCTCCCAGGCTGGCAGGGGGGAGCGGTGCTGGAGCCGTGGGGGACGAGCTGTCAGGAGGAATTTGGCTAATTGGCACTCCTTGTCCCCGAGACGTGTGGCGCGGTGCCAGGAGCCATCTGAGGCCACAGCGGTGGCAGGGACAGGGGAGAGAGTGATGCCCCCTGACAGCTCGCGGGGCTGGTGTGAGCTGAGTTTGGGTGTTGGAATGGCGGGGGGGACAGAGGGGTGCACACCCTGCTGACGGTCCCCCTGGTGCTGTGCTCACCTTCTTCCCCCACCACAGCTCTCCCCGGGCTCCGAGGATGACGAGGGCCACGAGGGCATCAGCCGGGAGAACCTGGGCCGTATCCAGTTCAGCGTTGGCTACAACTTCCAGGAGTCCACCCTGACCGTCAAGATCATGAAGGCGCAGGAGCTGCCGGCCAAGGACTTCAGCGGCACCAGCGACCCCTTCGTCAAGATCTACCTGCTCCCCGACAAGAAGCACAAGCTGGAGACCAAGGTGAAGCGGAAGAACCTCAACCCGCACTGGAACGAGACCTTCCTCTTCGAAGGTAAGAGCTGGGATGGACTGGGATGGACTGGGATGGGAGTGGAGCGGTTGTGGGATTCTCTGTCCTCCCTCCTGTGCTCAACCGGCTCAGCTTGAGCTGGCCATGGTGGCCATCACTGATGAGATGGGTTGGCCAAGCCATCACTGCCAGGTTGGAGGTGTTTACTCTGCGTCCCATGGAGGGGACGTAGGGGGAGGCTCCTTCCCCACCCAGGAGTGGGTGCACACAGGGCAATTAATCTGCTACCAGCCTCCGTGGTGGCCCGAAGCCATGAGAAGTGCCCCATGCTATCATCCACTGCCTGGTGCCAACATCTCCCCATCAGCACGGGCAAGGCAGGGTGGCACCGAGTGCTGCTCGACGTGACCGTGGCAGCTCCTCATCCCCTCTGTCTCTGGCGCAGGGTTCCCCTATGAGAAGGTGGTGCAGCGGGTGCTGTACCTCCAGGTCCTGGACTACGACCGCTTCAGCCGCAACGACCCCATCGGGGAGGTCTCCATCCCCCTCAACAAGGTGGACCTCACCCAGATGCAGACCTTCTGGAAGGATCTGAAGCCGTGCAGCGATGGCAGTGTAAGGCCTTGGTTCCCCTCCCACCCCCCTGGGGACAATCATTGAGGGGTGTCCCAGGGGGAGCACCACCCTCGTGCTACCCCAACAGGGACATTTTCTGCGTTGTGAGAAGGTTTGATGTCCAATGGGGAGGTTTCTCATCCCAAATCTTTATAAATCAAGGCACTAAGTAGCCCAAAGCAAGTGTCTCATTTTGGGTCCAAAAAAAAGCTGTTTCGGGTAGATCTAAAATGAAAATTTTCTTCAGCAAGACCAGAAAACGTCCCACTGGGGATGGCCCCATTTCCTCCTGCCCTGATTTTCCTGTGCAGCCCCAAAGTCCACCCTTGGGACAGCTCTGGGGGGGGGTCCCAGCCCACCACCCCGCTCCCGTGGTGGGACACGGGGGGTTTGGGTGCCCCATCAGGGGTGGGTGTTTTTTGGGGCACCCACCCAAGGGCCTTTGTGCGTCCCACAGGGAAGCCGTGGGGAGCTGCTGCTGTCGCTGTGCTACAACCCCTCCGCCAACTCCATCGTGGTGAACATCATCAAAGCGCGGAACCTCAAAGCCATGGACATCGGGGGCACGTCAGGTACGAGCTGCGGCTCGCGCCACGCCGGGCATGGCTGCCCGCTGCCCAGCCGGGGCTGAGGGCAGCTCCTGTCCCCCCCAGACCCCTACGTGAAGGTGTGGCTGATGTACAAGGACAAGCGGGTGGAGAAGAAGAAGACGGTGGTGATGAAGCGGTGCCTGAACCCCGTCTTCAACGAGTCCTTCGCCTTCGACATCCCCACGGAGCGGCTGCGCGAGACCACCATCGTCATCACCGTCATGGACAAGGACAGGCTGAGCCGCAACGACGTCATCGGCAAGGTGGGTGCCGCGGCGCTGGGGCGCGGTGGGGGGACCCTGTGTCCTGCCGAGGGGTGGCAGCTGGGGGACAGCCAGCTCCCTGGCTC
Source organism: Podargus strigoides (assembly GCA_028020825.1). Taxonomy (NCBI): domain Eukaryota; kingdom Metazoa; phylum Chordata; class Aves; order Caprimulgiformes; family Podargidae; genus Podargus; species Podargus strigoides. The sequence continues at coordinate 17,197,977 of CM051633.1, read as the reverse complement.
ATGGCACCGGTGTCAAGCTGGGAAGCGTGGTGGGGTCCCTCGTGCTGGCTTTCCATGGCCATCTCCAGTCCTGGTGACATGGACTCACCTGACACAAGTGGGGAGATGATGTGGTGGTCCCCATCCCCTGTGACAGTGACCTCCAGTCACGCTGTGGTGTGGCACAGCCTGTGCCGGGCTGAGCTGTGTCCTGCCCATTATTGATCACCAGGCACAAATCAAAGTCCCCAGTGGCTCCCATGAGCCGTGGTGCCAGGCAGAGCCAGACCCCGCGCCGTGGTGGCACTGTCCCCAGCTGTGGGACAGCCAGCCAGCAGGCTGGATGGACAGACAGACATCTGGTCCCCATGATGTCTCTGCTTTGCGTTAAGCGTGCCCCTCATGCCACGGCCGGGCAGCCTGCTAATCACTTGGATTGCCTAATTAGCAGCCATCCGCTTAGCTAGGGCGGTGGCACGGGCTCCCCGAGCTGCCAGCTGCGGGCAGGGCTGGCACATGCCAGGTTTGGTGTCACCGGATGGAAAACCCAGGGGTAAAAGGAGCTCCAGGGGGGTCAGGATGGGACTGGGGGGGTGTGAGCGGGGCTGTGGGTCCACGGGCTCCCTGTTCCCCCAGATTTACCTGTCCTGGAAGAGCGGCCCCGGGGAGGTGAAGCACTGGAAGGACATGATCGCCCGGCCCCGGCAGGCGGTGGCACAGTGGCACCAGCTGAAGGCCTGAGCCCCCCAGGACTGGGGGGGCTGAGGGTCCCCTTTCCCAGCCCCCATCACCCCTCTGGGGGGGTCCCAGCGAGGAGCTGAGGGACAGTGACCCAGGACCCTGCGGTAGGAGGGGGATGGAGCCCCCCCCCAGCCCCCTGCTCTCGCCTCTCCCCGCCGCTGGGGCATGGGGGGCACGCAGCCACCCAGGACCCTCGGCCGAGAAGGGTGCCAGAAGGGATGAACCCCCCCATCCCCATCCCCATCACCGGGCAGGACTTCTGCAAGTGCTTCCAGCCCCGGTCCCTGGGACCCCTCTGCCCCTCCCCGGCCTCACCCCCCCCCCCCATTTCAGGGGGCCAGGCTGTGGGTGCAAGAGGGGACCCCCCCCTCCCCTCCCCTCCCCTTCCAGCTCAATAAAACCTCTCCGAGCTGCCAGCGTCACCCAAGCGGGGCCACGGAGCCCCCCCCTTGCCCTGCCTCGTCCCCACTGCCCTCCCTGAGCCCCCCGACCGCGCTGGGGCGGCACGGAGTGGGGGGGTGACCCGTGGGGGGGCGGGGGGGGAGGGCACCCCCTTTTCCCCAGGCCAGGCGCGGGCTCCTGGGATCGGAAGCCATGACACAGTTCGTTAGCCAAAGCGGGCTCGTTTGTGCACTGCCTTCAGCCGGGTTTGATGCTTTACCTCCATTTTTGGGCTCAACGGGAGGATGAGAACCCCCCACGTGGGGACCCCCCCCATCCGACACCCCCCCATTCATCTTCTCCCCCCCCCCCCCCCAGGGAATGTCCCCATGGGGCTGGGTAGGGGACTGTCCTCGAGCCAGGCGGTGACCCCCTGAGGGGACACTGAGCCCCAGAGTGTCCCCTTCCCACCAGGGGTGCTCCGGGACCCCCATGAGCCCCGTGCCCAGCGCTGGGGTCCCTGGGGGATGAGGGGTGGAGTGAGTGCCATTGTCCCCGTTCTTGGCAGGTGACATCCCCGGAGCTGGCCAGCCTGGCAGGAGTGGTGCCAGCATCTCCCTGGGATGCACGTGCCAGACCCCTGCCTGCTCCCTGGGGATGAGGTTGTGGGGACAGACCCCCCATGGAGCACAGGGGCAGCTCCTGGGGGTGTGACAGATGGGGTCACCCACCACCCTGCGCTGGTGGGGTCACCGGTGGCTCACCGTGGGTGCTGGGTGTGATGTGACACATCCCTGCACGTCCCCAGGGTAGCAGTGACACCAGTGCCTCTTGGCATCCCTCTGCTCTGCCAAGACTGGCACAAGGAGGACACGGTGTGTGTGGGGGGGCTCCTGGGGTGCCCCCATGCCAGGTAAGAGAGCCCCTCCAGGCTGGCTGCGGTGGGGACACCGCCACAGCCATCTCAGGTAGGGCACGGCCACCCGTGGGGGCACCCAGAGTGAGCCTGAAGGCAACTGGGTGCCCACCAGAGCCACCCCACCTGGCTGGGGGTCCCCCCATCCTCAGTCTTCCTGCTGCCCAGGTGGCACCCGCCACCCTCCTGTACCCACAGGGAGGACACCGACACCCCACCCTGGGTGCCACCGAGGCCACGGGCTGTCTGCCAGGGTGCTGCCCACAGCCAGGACCCCGATTTTAGGGTGTGAGAGTGTTTCACCCCATCACCACCACCCCAGCCCGTGGACAGGCACCGGGCACACCCCACAGCAGGCACACCTCGGTGCATGCCACCGCACCGGGGGACACGGGGCACTGGGGTGGGGGGGTCACCCACTGAGCCCCCAAGGTGCTCCATGGGGTTTCTCCGTTGCACAGTGGGACCCTGCACCAGACCCCTCCCCAAAAAAAGCCTTCAGGGTGCCCAGCTGCTTGTTCCTTCTGTTGGGGGGGGGACATCCCTGGCACCCTGGGGACAAACCACGTGGGGCCACGGCGGCAGTGGGACCGTCGGGAAGGCTTTGGCAGCCCCCACTGTCCCTCTTTAGCCGATTTTGGACAATCTGGAGAGAAGTCATAATCCTGCTATTACAGTAATAACGACGCTTTTAGGGACATTTGGGATTTTTATCATATTCTCTCTTTTTTTAACATAAAAGAAGAGATTTACACGCCCAGGGAACCATCCGGAGCTGAGGGGTGGCGGTGGGTATGGGTGCCAGGGTGCTGTGCCAGGCTGGGTGCCCCCCCCCCATCACCCCTCGAGCACCCCGTTCCTCCGGGCAGGATTTCTTGGTTACAGTTCTCTCCTGGAGGAGGTTGTGTGTTCATTTTTTTAACTCTAGAGCTTTTAGCCGTTCTCTTGTTCAGGTATTTCTCTTCTTCATGTGACGGTAACATCCAACTGGTGTGTAAAATACAGAAAAACAGGAAAAACATCCAAAAAAAAAAAAAAAAAAAAAAAGACACACGAAAATGAAATAAAATTTAAAAAAAGAAGAAATAAAGATGAAAACTCAGCCTGGCTGGCGGTGTCACCTCGCTGCCGGTGGCTTTGCTGCGTGGGGGTGGCCGTGGCTGGCTGTCCCCATTGCCAATAAGGGCAGTGGAGGTGGGGGCTGGGGGAGGGCGAGGGCCGGGGCGCCTTCTTTGCAGAATCCTATTTTTGGGGAGCGGGGCCCCTCGTTTTCTGGAGGCAGCCCCTGTTCTCAGTAATAAAGGACAGTCGGTAACTGCCCCGTGTGCCTCGTCTCTGGCCTTGGGGAGAACAGGGGGGGTCACAGTGTCACCTGCAGCTGGCTGAGTATCCCCCCCCCCAGTACCGAGCATCCCCCCAGCACCAATTGTCACCCCAACACCAATTGTGCACCCCAGTACTGAGCGTCCCCCCAGCATCCAGCATCCCCTCAGCATCAATTGTCCCCCCCAGCACCAATCACATCCCCCCCCCAGCATCAAGCATCACCCCCAGCACCCAGCATCCCCCCCCAGCACCCATCTTTCCCCCCCCAGCAATAAGCAGCCCTCCGCTGCACACACAAGGCAGAGGGGACATGGGGCATGCCATGCTCAAGGTGACAAGGGGACATGCCAGGGGTGAAGCACCCCAAAGGGTCCCTGGGAAGGGGGACACACACAAGGACATCCCTGCAAAGGGAGGCTCCAGGATACCTCTTGCAAAGCCTGGGGCTGCTAACGAGGGCGGTTAACGAGGGCAATTAATGAGGGTTCATTAAGAGCAGCCTTAGCAAGAAGCTCTTCCTTAAGGTGAGGTGGCTCCCAGTGGTGGCTGTGCTGGGAGGTGGCTCCCTTCCCAGCCTTGGGGTCCCGGTGGGGGCTTTGGGGTCCCCCAGCCCCATGGGACAATGGTGACACAGCCAGCGGGTCCCCATGGGCACTGACCACGCCAGAAGGGTGAGTGCAGGGGTGTGCTGGGGGGTTTGGGCTGGGTCCCTGGGGGTGATGTGATGGGTAGGGACCAGAGTCTGGCTCACGGGAGGGGACAGAGGCGGGGGCCGCGTCCTGCTGGCAAAGCAGGGGACACGTGGCAGTCAAGTGCTGGCTGGCACTGTGGAGACTCGAGTCTTAAATAATTCACTGAACGCTGGTGTTGAATAAATAAAAGAAACTCCAAACGCAGGGCTGGCAGCAGAGCTGTGTCCCCGTGCCCAGGAGTGTCCCTCTGGATCTGTGCTGGGACACGGTGCTGGTGGCAGCAGGGGACAAGGCTGTCCCTTGGCCAGCTCCTGCATGGTGGGGGAGCGTGGGTCACCGCGCTTCCACCCACTCAGGCTCTGGTTTAAGCCCAAATGAGCCAAACCTGGAGCTTTTGGCAGCAACACGCTCCTGGTGGCATCAGTGCCACCGAGCTGCTGTCCTGGCTGTGTCACCCCAGGGTCACGGGGCTTTTCTGATGCTCCATCTTTGGCTCTCCCCTTGCACGGATCCAGTGGGAGCCGCAGCCATCCCAAACCCCTTCCTTTGTGTTCCCAGCCAAGGGGAGCAGATGGGAATAGCAGCGTGATCCCAGCTGCGCCGAGGCCACAAACTGGGGCGCGCGGGGCCGGCGGAGCAGGCAGGGCTATATATAGTGACAGACGTATGGATGATGCACCGCGCGCACGCCGCGCCGGCTGCTGGGGCTCCACGGTGCCAACGGCCCCGAGATGCAGAAATGGGTGAGGTTTGTGCTGGCTGTGGCACTGATTGCCACCCGTGCCACGACAACGAGGTGCCAGGACCCCGACCCAGCTCCTTCGCCAAGCAGGGCTGGTGGGGAAAGGCTGCAGGGAAGCAGGGACGTCCCCGTCCCCAGGTGTCAGAGCTTCTGGATCCAGTCCCCTGCTGTGGGGACAGGCTGGTGGCACCCAGGGCCACCTGCAGACTGGGTGGCAGGGGTCTGCACAGAGTGGGTGGCAGCAGACTGGTTGTGCCAGGCAGAAATCTTGCTTACAGCTGGAGCTCAGAGTCTTGCACGTCTCTGCCAGGGCCACCACCCTGTGGGGTGATGGATAATTACCTGCTAATTAGCAGCACTCTCCCCCCAGGCAAAGCAGCAGCCCCCTGGATTGATGGCACCACCCCAGCGTGCACCCCTGGCTGCTGGGAGCCCCCCACTGCCATGCTCAGCACCCCCAGGGTGGGGGGGTACCCCATGCCAGGATGCTCTGCCTGCTACAAGGTGGGAGGAGGGACCCACACCCACCCTGTGCCTGGGTCACAGCCCGTGGATGTGGAGCCTCCGTGTCTAAAATAACCACGGATCCCTCTGTGGGTGGAGGGGGGGATGGAAAATGCCAGGCAGCATCCAGGAGAGGATGTGGCAGAAGTGCTGGCTGCATCCCAGCCCCCAAACCCAAACCCCTGGCAATTAAAAGCGGATACGCGGTCTGAAACCTCCACCGAGCCCCGTCCCTTGGATGCTCTCCTGTCACATGGAGGTGGCTCCTGTCACATGGAGGTGGCTCAGCAGAGAGCAGCAGCAGAGCTTGGGATGGGCAGAGGAGAACGGGGCTCCCTGGAACATTAAGAGGAGCTGGTGGTCTCACACCAGGGTGTGTCACTGCGTCTCGAGCGGCTCCCAAACACCCTCTCCCCTGCTGCAGCCCCCCTCCTTGCAGAAGACTCCATCATTTTTCTCTCACACCAGGTTTTCTTGGGTTTGTGCTTTTTATTGCTTGAATTTGGAGGTTGGGGAGGGGAAGAGGAAGGATGAGGCAGCAGCCCTGCCTTCGGTGCCTGTTTTGGGGCAGACAGAGCTGCACGTGGGGCTCCTCTTCCCACACAGAGGCAAAAGCCTCTCCAGGCTTCAGGCAGGCGGCTCTTGTGGAGTTCCCATCAGCTCCTTCCCAGACCTGGTGGCCAGGAGGAGCTCAGCACAGACCCCCCTCTCCCTCAGCCCAATTCCAGCAGTGGAATGTGGGAGTCTGGAGGGTGAGAAGGGATCTGTGTTCACTCTCAAACCTCGCTGCCCTTTGGAGTGATGGGGTCTGTATGGAGCTGTTGCTTTTTCCTGTCCTGCCCCACGGAGCCAGGAGCAAAGGGCACCCACAGAGATGGTGAGGCAGCAGCAGCACATGGTGGGAAGGTCCCTGTGGTCCCCTGCTCCCCGTGGGGATGCCTGGCAGCACCATGCTGCCCACCAGGTCTGTCCAGCAGACGAGTGGGGTCTGTGGGGTCACAGAGTGGGGGCAGAGGGCCGTTTCCCCCATCCAAGGCACCCTGTGGTTACATGGGATGCTCTAAGGTGGGGTTCGTGGATCCCGATGGTGACCCACGAGCCCTGTGGGTCCAGGCAGCAGCTCTGTGCTGTCCTGGCTGGAAGATGCTGGTCCTCAATCTGTTTTCCTTCGCGTGAACGCTGTGAGCTTCCTTCATCCCCAGCCCTAGCTGGGTGGTCCTCGGAGCTCCCCATCCCTCTGCGGTGCGTCCCCGTGGGTGTCCGGCTGCAGCGCAGTGGCTCACGTTTCCCCTGGGGAGCCCGGCAGGGCTGCAAAGCCACCTTCCCCATCCTCCAGCAGCAGGGAGCCATCCCCGGGGGCCGCCGGTGGGGCCTCGGTGCCTTCGTCCTCCTCTTCCTCCTGGCGCTGGAGGCTCTGCAGGCGCTCCTGCCTTGCCTCCATGAACTCCTGTGCCCCGTCACCCACCAGCCGGACGGCGTCGCCCACGCGGGGCGGCTGTCGGACGGGGTTGTGGTCGTAGGAGAGGAGGCGCAGGGCGGAGAGGCAGGCCAGGTCGGGGAAGCGGGCGATGCGGTTGCGGTCCAGGTCGAGGACGCGGAGGTGGGTCATGCGCAGCAGAACCGGGGGGAACTCCTCGAAGCGGTTCCCGTAGAGCCAGAGCCCCCGCAGGCCGGCCATGCGGGGCAGCCCGGCGGGCAGGCGGGCCAGGCGGTTGTCACCCAGCTGGAGGCTGCGGAGGTCGGGCAGGCGCAGGAGGGCGCGGGGGAAGCGGGCGAGGAAGTTGCCCTCCAGCCAGAGGCAGCGGAGGCTCTGCAGGCGGGCGAAGGCGGGCGGCAGCCCCTGCAGCCCGTTGCGGCCCAGGTAGAGGTGTGCCAGGCGGGGCAGGTGGCACAGGGCCTCGGGCACCTCCAGCAGCTCGTTGCCATCCAGGGCCAGGGTGCGGAGGTGCCGCAAGGCCGCCAGCTCTGCCGGTACTTCCCGCAGCCCCGCACCGCTCAGGTAAAGCTTCCGTAACCCCCGCTGGGCCCAGAGGGCCGCCGGTACCCGCCCGCCCCGCACCTCCAGCCGCTGCTCGCTGCCCTGCGGGCCCTCGGCCACCGCCAGCCGCGCCCCGCGCCCCGCAGAGCCGCCGCTCCCCATCCCCGCCGCGGGGCCCACGCCGTCGCCATGGCAACGCGCCGCGGCCAATGGGAGCGAGGGGGCGGGGCTTGGCCGCGAGGACACGCCCCTCAAGCCGGCACCTGGGCGCTGAGGACGCCCATTGGTCTGCCGCGCCCCTCAGGCCCCGCCCCTCGGGTGTCTATGCCCCGCCCCTCGCCCCGCCCCTCGCCCCGCCCCTCGCCCCGCCCGGCCAGGCCCTCCGGCAGCCGGGGGTCAGCATCACCCTGGGGGGGGGTGGTGGGTGGGGGTCCCTCTGTGCTCGCCCACGTCCCCTGGGACCCCCAGGGAGCTGCTGCCACACACCCCCCCCCCAGTGCCCCTTGCACCCCACCAAGCCCGTTCGCCCACCCCACAGGCGGGCATGGATGAAGACCCCCACCCACCCTACCGCCCAGGCTGGGGGGTCCCCTTCCTCCTCCTCCTCCTCCTCCTGCCCACCCTCCCGCCTGTTTTTCCCCTGTCTCAAATCAGCTGTGTCATCGCAAAGCCAGCGTGGAAAACCAGGCTCGTACAGCCCTCCAGTGGCTGCCAACCAGGAGGCACCCCCTTCCCCATCGCACACCCCCCTCAAAAAAACCCTCCTGCCAGCCTTCGGGCTGCAGGCAGCCCCCCAAATGAGGGCTGTGGGCAGCTACAGCCCCTCCATGGGATCTCAAGGGGTCAGGGGGTGACAATGACACTGTGCTCAGGAAGACTGGTTTGGGTCTTTATTTCTCTGTGTGCTCTCCAAGGACTGGGGGTTCCCCCCAAAGAACTGTGGGCTACTGCCAAGGCTGGGTGTCCCTCAGGTTGTTGGTGACAAAGCCGCTGGAGCGCATGGGCTGGATGCCCATAATGGATCTCACTGTCCAGGCTGGATCCTGCCAACACTGGGCTGGAAAATCCAGGAGAGATGAGGTGAGGTGGCTGGAGACCCCCTGGGACAACGAGCCACACACCCCCCCACGCGGGTCACCCCAAACTCACTTGGTGCTGCTGGGGACAGGGTCGGGCGGGGTGGCACGTACTGGCTGTGGTTAATGGCGAATCCCGAAAGCTCCTGGGGGATGGAGGTGGGTTGGGTGCATGGAGGGATGGGGGACAGGGATGGGGGACAGGGACAGGGGACATTCCTGCACCCACCTTCCTGCCAATATCCTGCCGTCCCAGCAGTGTGGCCTGGGTCACTCGGGGGGCCTCCAGCCCACGAGAGATGAGCACGACGGGGTGGTACATCGTGGGCAAACTCTGCGTGGGGACAGCGAGTGAGGATGGGGAGGGCACTTGGGGACAGGGGGGGTGGGATGGGGGTTCTGCTCACCGCTGTGCCCAGGGAGCGGGAGCTCGGCACCTCCCGGGTGAACCCGCTGCCTCTCTCAGAGCGCACTGGCAGCACTGGGAGCTTCTCGCTACCCTGGCAGAGGATGAAGACGGGGTGGCTGGGACACGCGTGTCCCCAGCCCTGCGTGACAGGTGTCTCACCTTGCCACCCTCTCCCCTCAGCCCACTTACGTTGCTGTACACAAAGGGCTGGTAATCCGTCGTGGTGATGCTAACGCTGAGCTGTGGGAGACAAAAAGTGTCCCTAGGGGTGCAGAGAGGGGTGGGGGGCTGGCAGGAGACAGGGGACACTGTGGGGTGGGGGCTCACGGGCTGGTCTGGCTGGGTTGGCAGGACACGATCAGTTCTCAGGAGAGCCTTGGTGAAGCCTGAATGCTCCTTGGTGCCGATGGTCATCTTCTGCAGGACATCTGTGGGGAGCAGATGGGGCAGGGGAGAGCCCCACTGTCCCCAGCCCTGTCCCACACCCCCAAAACCTCCAGGGGGTCAGATTTGGCCCCAGGATCACTGACACCCCCAAACCCTCCCGGGGATGGAGCTTGCCCAGGGACCACCGACACTCCAACACCATACCTGGCTGGGCAGGACCAGTGCAGTGGCTCTTGGTGCTGTGTTCTCTGGCTGTTTCGGGGGGATCTGCTGCCCCAGTGTAGAGGCAGGTAAAGGGGGACTCCTGGAGGAACCCACTCTCCACCTGGTGGACGTGCTGGGGCAGGAGGCTGCAGCTATCAGGGAAGTAGAAGGGCTTGAAGTCCGCAGCGGTGGTGGACTGGGCGGTGTCGGACTTGTCGGTGTCCTGGCAGCGGCTGCGGTGGGAGGCCAGCATGGCTGTGATGGAGGAGCCCCCAAACTTGCCCCCCACACCCCCCCAAGCAGGAGTACCCACCCCTCTGCTGGGCTCCACGGGTGGAGCAGGGAGGAGATGGCAGAGAAGTTGTTGGCCACGTAGCCAGCGCCAGTGTGGTGGCCGATGCGGGGACGGAAATGCAGCCGGCCTGGGTGACAGCAGGAAAAGGGGGTTCAGCCGCAGCAATGACACCCCCCCACGTCTGCGGAGGCCTTTGGGTCCCCCTACCGTGGGCCACCGCGTAGGTCGTGGCATAGAAGTTCATGAGGTCGGCGCTCCCCCCGGTGAGCACCTTCGCTGACCGGCAGCCGATGCCCTGTCCTGAGCCCAGGGGGCTGGGACGGACAAAGAGACAGGCAGAGCACATGGTAGGGCTGTCCCAGAGCAGCTCCCTGCCTGCCCGGAGGCCTGGAGAATGGTAACGCCGTTCCCTGGCAACCGGCATGGTGATGTCAGAGGACCTCGCCCACAGAGGGACTGTCAGTGCTGCCTGGGGACTGCTGGCCTGGCCAGGACATTGGGAAGGATGCCACAGGCCCCTGGGTGTGGGGCCACCTCCTTTGTGCTCTCAGAAAAAGGGTTTGGAAGGGACAGCTGGGAGACGGTGACAGCGGTGAGCTGGCACGTGCCAGAGCGAGCTCGGATTGCTGCTGCCACCCCCGAGCACCCGCCACCACCCCCGAGGAGCGGAGCCCTGCGCCCACAACGCAGGAGGAGCGGCAGGGCTAGCAGCCACAGCTTTATTCATCGTGCCCTGAGAGTCCGAGGGAGCTGCTGGCAGAGGAGGAGGAAGAGGAGGAGGAAGAGGAGAGCCAGAAGGAGGGCAGCAGCAGCAGTGTTTCCACAGGGTCCCTCTTCTGCTCCAGGGGATGGGGAGGGAAAAGGTGCCCCCCCTTGTCAGCGGGGTGGCTCAAAGAGATACTCCAGGTCCGGCTGCCGCAGCCTCTGCTCCCTCTTCTCGTTCTTGGCGAAGTCCCTCAGCATGGCCATCACGTCGCTCTCGAACTCGGCCGGCGTGGGCTTCGCTTCTGTGGTAAAAACAGAAAGGGGCAGCAAGAGAACCTCTCCATCTCGTCCCAGTGCTCCCACAGCCCAGAGGGATGGCACTGCCGTGGCCACCGTGTCAGAGCGGGCAGGGCAACCCAGCTGTGCCGTACCTGTGGCCCAGTAGTAAATGTCCCAGTCGTTACTGGGCTCGTTGATGAGCCGGTCATAGAGGTTCAGCTGCCGCTCGCTCATGCTGTTCAGGTTCTCCTTGGCAAAGAGGCTGGGGAGAGGATGCATGAGGATGAGGGTGGGTGACTGGAGGAAGAACCAGGCTGGTGACCAGGTCCACACAATGCCAGAGGACACGGAGGAGCTGGCCTGAAGTGACCTGCCCCCAGCCCCAGGCTGCTCCCCATTAACCACTGCTTCAGTCCTGAAATCCAACGGGCTTTGCCTCGTTCATACATCCCAGAAATGACACACATCCTTCCCAAAGGACTTTGGCTCAGCTAGGAGCTTCCTCCAGAGCTCTCACGTGCCTCTGGGTGCCTCTGGCATCACTGCATCCTACATGAGCACAGCTCTTGTGGTGATTTATCCAATGGCTCAGCCTTCCACCTGCCTTCTACCCTCTAAGCAACATCCCATCTCCATCAGTTTTGGATTATGGCTCTGCACTACTCCAACAAACTCTTTCCTACAATACTTGGGGCTCTTCCCTGCTCATTAAAAACCTGTGTCATCTTTGAACCACGCAGCTGCTAAACTCACCTCGCCTGGCCTATTGCTCCCTTAGCTCTCCAGGGCTGTTATCTCTCCTGGAAAGCACAGCCCTTCCCTGCCCAGGGGGTGGCTGAGAGGTGGCGAGGGAGGATGAGCACCCAGTGCCTCACCTGAGCAGGATGCAGTTCTCCAGCATCCCCCTCTTCCGGCTCTCGTACAGCAGCCGAGCTCGCTTGGTCTCCAGCGGCTCGTCAGGACGCTCCTGCCACGGGGGCAAAGGGATCTCCAGCACGTCCTTCCCCGAGTCCGTCGGGGAGTCCCCGCGGTACCCACGCTGCAGGCACACCGGCCTCAAAATGTGACAGCGCAGAGCCTGCCCGGGCAGGGAGCAGAGCTGTGAAAGGGACAGGGACAGCGCAGGGGACATCAGGCCTGGCTGATTCAGCACAGAGGGGACAGGGGGGATCCCCAGCACACACACAGCCCCCCCAGACCCTGCTGGCCACGAACCATCTGTCCCACACCACCCTCATGCAACACTGCACCCAATTCCTCACCCCATAAGCCCCCCCCCAGACCCTGCTGACCCCGATCCCATAGCCCCCCTTTGGGTCCTGCTGCCCCCAACCCCTTCATAACCACCCCCCCCAGGCCCTGTTGCCCCTGAGCCCCCATCCCATAACCTCCCCAGACCCTGCTGCCCCCTGAGCCCCCATCCCATAACCCCCCCAGACCCTGCTGCCCCCTGAACCCCCATCCCATAACCTCCCCAGACCCTGCTGCCCCCTGAACCCCCATCCCATAACCCCCCAGACCCTGCTGCCCCCCATCCCATAGCCCCCCTTCGGGCCCTGCTGCCCCCAACCCCCTCACAACCGCCCCCCCAGACCCTGCTGCCCCCGGGACCTCCCTCTACCCCCCCACCTCACGGCCTCTCCAGGCCCCAGCTCCTCCCCACAGGCTCCCCGAACCCACCTCCCCCAGTAACACCCATTGCCCTCCATTAAACTCCCCCCCTTCCTCACCCAGGCCGCCGCCATAGCCCAGCGTGGCCCCTCTAGCCTCCCCCCGGGCCGCTCTGTGACAGCGGGCGGATGGACTCTATGGTAGGCTGGAGGGGAAGGGGGCGCGGCATGGCGGACCGGAAGGGGCGTGACGTAAGCCGGAAGAGGCGTGGTGCGGCGGCGCTGGCGGTGGCGGTGAGCGCGTTTGGCGCGCGCGCGCGCTTGGGGCCTGCTGGCGGTAACGGGCGGGGCCGCCGTGAGGGGCCGGACCTGGGGGGGCTGCGACCCGACACCCCCTCCCCTCACACCCACCCCGCCCCCCCAGGCCCCGCCGCTCGGGAGGGGCGGGCCGTGCCGGGCCGATATGGCGGTCTTACCCCCGGTGGCGGCGGGGGGGGTGGGTTTGGGCCAGGGGGGTGGCGGGGCCCAGTTCGGGCGGGGAGGGGTGGGGGGCGGCGGTAGGGTCCCCCCAGGGACCTCACTGCTGGGGAGCGGCTGCCCGGGGGGGTTCAGTGGGGAAGGGGCGGGGTGGGGGGCTTGGTGCTCCTGGGTTTGGGTTGGGGGGGACCAGGGGTCCCCGGGTTGGGATGGGGAGGGGCAAGTTGTGGTTGTCCCCTGAGGGGGGGTCGTTACCCCCAGGGGTCCGTCAGGTCTGGCTGAAATGGGGCCACCTTAACCCCTGAAGTTAGCCCTCAGTGAGGGGGGGTCCCAGGCAGAGGGTGAGGGGCTGCTGCGGTCCCTGAGGGTCTGGGCTGAGGCTATGGACCCCTCTGTGAGGGTGCTGGGTGCCTGCAGGATGAGGGGGGGGGGGTCCACAATCCTATAGAGCGAGGTGGGGGGGCAGAGGGGACTGGGGAGGATGTGCCCTGTGGGTCACTGACCCCCCCCCTTTTCCCCCCTGCAGTGCACCTTCCGTCTCCCCGCTTCGCCCCGGTCCCAGCCCGGGCTCCTGCTCCCGTCCCTGGAAATATGTCCGAGGGAGTGGATCTGATTGACATCTACGCCGACGAGGAGTTCAACCAGGTGAGCCACGCGTCTGCCTGCAGGGCTGGGGGTGAGGGGTGAAGGTCCCCCTTTTTTGGGGGGTCGGCCAACTCATTAACGAGGTGCTGGAGCCATTAGAGTGGATGTACCCATCAGATGTGTGTGTGCACTGAGCGGAGGCAGAAGATGCGACTGGAGTAGGGATGGTGCAGAGCTGGAGAGTCCTGGGACTGTCCCTAAATCCTGGTGGCTGCCATCTCCAGCTGGGAATAAAGAGTTTTCCTGTGGAGGGGAAACATGTGGCTGGTGACAACGTGTTGGGGAGAGGGAGGCAGGGTTTGGAGCAGGATATTTGTCTGGGGATGGAAGGACAGTGGCAGCCTGGTCGGAGACATGAGAAATCCAGTGTGGAAGAGGCACTGGCAGGGAACCACCGAGGCTGGGACGCTGTGGTGGGGAGCTGCTGTCTTCAGAAAGGTCTCTGTGTGCCACCTTTCCCTCTCTGGGGCTGTCTGGGACTCGCAGGAAGGAATGATGGAGAAGGAGGGGATGTGTAGCTGTTAAAACAACAGATTTTAGAGAGTTCAGGGATGCAGAAGTGTATGGGTGAACGCAGAGGCTGGAAGATTTCAAAACAGGAGGAAATAAATTGGTCTGTGCTAGAGAGCAAACCACACGGACTGGAAGTAAAACACGTGGAGGAAGCAATGGCCATGGAGGAAGCAAGGGCTGAAGAGGAGCTGAGGGTGAGAAACCCTTTGTTCTGAGGAGGTGGGAGGTTATCAGGTGAGAGTACACAGGTAGATCTTCAAAAGCGACGTGGTGGGAATTGTGTTCACTGCCTCAGAGCCCAGGGGACTGTGAAGTACAGGAGTTCTTCCCTTGGAGGAGGGCAGAGTCCAAAATAGCTCCAAGATTGCCAAAATAATGAGAAACTCACTAAAAAGGTGAGTGTTGCAAAGTGAACATCTGGTGGTTGAATGAGGCTGCCCTGCCTGGTCACCCTCTGACTCCGAGATACCACTTCATCCTTCCTGAATATTGACCCTGCTCCCCATGGATTAAACAATCTGCTGCTCTGCTGGGACCAAACACAACTGCTCCGGCGGAGGAATGGCCTTGATTTGGATGTTTTCATGCAATCACTTGGGAAAAGGTGACAAAAACAGCAGCTGGAGTTGACGTGGGAATGTCCACTGGGGAGCTGAGAGGGTCAGGTCTGTGCTGGGTCAAATCACGGGGATTTTGGGGGGAGTTAAAGCAGCGTTGAGAGGATGGAGCAACAGAGGGATACAGTGTGGAATGATTTAACTGGAGGGTTTGGGGGACAGGACACAAAAGAGCTTTGATACAGCTGAGGAGGTGGAGGCTTCTCCAAGCTGGAAGTCATTGTCAAGGCCACCGACCCCAGCTTGCCTCAGGCTGTGTGGCAGCAGGAAGAAACCTGGAGTTAATCCGTGGGTTGTGGGGGTGGAAGAGCAGTGGGAAGGCACCCTGGCTGCCCCGTGCTCCCTCTGCCACACCAGGGAACACCAGTGTGGTTCCAAATCCTGCAGCACACGTGGTTGTTACCACTGACTGTGCCTGGCTTTGTCCCCATGCACCTGTCGAGGTGACTCAGGTGGGTCCAGAGGGGGTTTGAGTGGTGGTGATGTGAGTAGAAAAATGGACTGTGGGTGCTTGTGCTGTGAGTACTTTCACCCCACCTTCCCACCAGACTGTTAGTTTTTAAAGGAGAGCATGAAAAATCCAATGGACCCAGAGGATCTCTTGAAAAAAGCTCCCCCAAAAAGCAGAAAAGCTCCTTGAAAAGCAGAAAAGCTCCCCCAAAAAGCATCAAAACTCCCCCCAAAAGCTTAAAAACATCCCTAAAAAGCACAAAAACTCCCCCCAAAAGCATGAAAGCATCCCCAAAAAGCAGAAAAAACCCCAAGAAGCATCAAAACTCCCCCAAAAACCCACAACTGAGCCCTTCTGAGCTATTTCTCCTTTAGCCCCCTGGTTTTCTTCTCTGCTTTCTGAAACTTCCAGGCAGAAATCTCCCAGCCTTGGGCCGTGTCCAAAGGTACTTGGAGGGGGGGGGGAGTTGGTTAAGGGGGGGGTTAGGAGCGTGGGAGGTGGATTAAACAAACACTGGAGCTGTTTGGAGACTTGAGAGGAGGAAAATACCATTCCCTGTTGAAATCCCTGTCACCTTTTTATCAGCTCTGCCACTGAAAGAGCATCTAGGGGGGAGGGAGGGGGATGGAAATGGTTTGATTTTTATTATTTCTGGGTGCTGAACACCCTTCCCCGTTCTCCCCCCAGCTCACAGAGCACCGTGTTGTATGTATGTGCTTCCCTGACCATCTCAGCACGAGGGATTTAACCACCTCACGCTCTCATTAACAGAATATATCATCCAAACTGCCTTTGAAACCCTGGAAATTACAAATCTGGGAGCAGAAGCCGCTGGTTTTTTTACACCGTACGGGACCTCTGTGCTCCTCCCCGTGGGAGAGAGAGCCACGTAGTAATTTGTAGCATGAAATGATACTCGGTGCACGCTGAGCAATTAAATCTGAAGATCCCGTAGTAAACACGGCACGAGTCGTATGCTCCAAATTAAATATAGCCCGGAACAGAGTGTGGGAATTGGAAGGCAGATCTAGGACGCTTGTGTTTGCAGCTCAGAAGCTTCCTTAGCAGCTGCTTTGTGCTGTGAAAGGTGGTGTAGAGGAGGGGAGGTGGTGTAGAGGAAGGGAGGTGGTGTGTGTGTAGCTCCTACCCTGAATGAAGAGGGCTCTTCTGACCCAAAAACAGTGGTGTAGCCAAGGCAAGATGGGTTTGAGGGTGGGTGTGCCACCCCCAGCTTGGGTTTGTGCCCACCGAGGAGCGAGAGGCTCATCCATTGAGAGCATCCAGGTCTCCCTGTGCATTAAAAAATGCTCCAGGGTTATGTCAAGCATTGCAAAGCCGAGCCCATCACCCTGGTTTTGGGGTGCTGGTGAGCCTCGCTGCTGGGGGAAAGGAGATGTTGATGCTGTTGTGGTGGGGCTTGGCCGGTTGGAGCGGTGGGCAGCTGGGCTGGAGAGGGGCAAGAGGGATTTCCATGTCACTGGGGTGGTTGTAAGCGTGGGGCACGGAGTGTTGTCACAGGGCAGTGGTGTTTGGCTTCTGCTGGAGGACCCCAGCAGAATGGGGTGATCTTCTGGAGCTCCACTGAGGCTCTTCCCAGCCCAGAGGTTTCACCCCTGGGGTCTCCCCTCTGCGGAGGTGCTCACAGTCTCTCCCCTCGCAGGACTCTGAGTTCAGTAATGCTGATCAGATGGACCTGTACGACGACGTCTTAGCAGCCAGCTCGCAGCCCCCCGAAAACCGCACCAGCAGCTCGGAGGCACCCCCAGAGATCCGTCAGGAACCGTCCCCCAAACCCAACAGCAAAGCTCCCGCCATCCTGTACACGTACAGCGGGCTGCGCAACAAGAGGGCTGCCGTCTACGTGGGCAGCTTCTCCTGGGTGAGTGGGGTCACTGCCTGCCCCAGGGGGTCTCTAAACCACCCACGTGGGCACTTTGGGTCTCCTGTGATGTGTGAGTAAATGGGGGTCCTCCAGAGAAACCCCTGAGGAGCTGCAGGGCTCTTTGGGGGTGCTGTTCCTCCTCAATCCACGCGCACCCAGTGTCTCGGGCTGGGTTGTGAGCTGGGCTTGACCTTGGGGTCCTCAGGGAAAAGAGATTTGTAGCCTTGAGGGGCTTCAGATCCAGTCTGGGGTGGGTGTAGGGCCTCCCTTGCCCGGCTCTGCCTTCCTGGGGGCTTCATGGATGAGCTCCTTCTCCTGGTGACAGATACGGGGACAGTCCTGGGAAGGCTCTGTCTTGTCCAGAGAACAGAGGTGCCTCTGATAGCCATCCCAGAGCCCATTTCCAACTGATTTTAGGGGCTCTGAGGGTGTCTGTGCTCAAGTGCCTGCCCCAGCCCTCTGTGCCTGGGTTAGCTGGGGGGTACTGGAGCCTGCGAAGGGCTATGTGAGCTGACACCAGCCTCTCCCCTCTTCTCAGTGGACGACTGACCAGCAGCTCATCCAGACCATCCGCTCCGTTGGCGTCTACGACGTAGTGGAGCTGAAATTTGCAGAGAACCGAGCAAATGGCCAGTCAAAAGGGTGAGAGCAGAGGGGGAATGGGGGAGCCAGGCCCTCACAGCCACCTCCTGTGTGCTGGGGGGGCATTGAGGGGGCAGCCAGTGTTCTTCCTGGCTGGTACAGGCGATGCACAGCCCTCCTGGAGCTGGGATGGTGGAGTGGAGACTCCCAAACACCATGGGAAAGGGAGGAGGGGACATGGGAAGGCAGTGGGAGGTGGTGGTGCTGGGTGGTCTCTGCCAGCAAGGACGGATGGAGCCCCGTGGTGTTTGGCAGGGAGTCCCTACACCCTATCAGGGGGTCCCTACACCCTACCAGGGGTGAACCCCTTGGGGCTGGCACTCGCTGCCTGACCACCAGGCTTCTTTCCCGCAGGTACGCAGAGGTGGTGGTCGCCTCTGAGAACTCAGTCCACAAACTCCTGGAGCTCCTACCTGGCAAAATCCTCAACGGGGACAAGGTGGAGGTGAGGCTGGCAACCCGGCAGAACCTGTCACAGTTCGAGGCGCAGGCTCGCAAACGTGAGTTGAGGCCGAAGGCACGCGGAGGGTGGGGGGGAGTCTCCACGCTGCGCAGCAGATCCCCGGCAGAGCTGTCAGGCTGAACCCACCGAGACCTCGGGGTGGGGGGGACACTGCCAGGAGTCTCTGGGGGTTGTTTCCTGTTGCTGCTGAGTCTGATTAGATCCTGACCCGAGTCTTTATGATCCCCTTTTAGGTGCTCACACACTGCGAAGATCCCTCGTAGCCTCCTCCTCCTCCTCTCCAAACTGAATGGGCTTAAGCTCTTCAGCCTATCAACATAGCTAAGACCCTCCATATCTATTAGTAGCTCTTCTCTGGATCTCCTCCAGAATTTGTCCATCCCTGCGGAGGTAAGGTGCCCAACACTGGACGCAGTATTCCAGCTGGGGCCTGGCCGTGGGCTTTCTACAATGGCAATAGGTGGTCCTCGCCTCACTCCGCAGCGATGTGACGCCCCAGCCCCGTGCCGGGGAGCTCCGCGGAGCCGCAGGGACTGTCTTGGCAGGAGCGTGGTGTACGAGGAGGTCTTGGTCAGCTGTGGTCATTGTAGATCCCGTGGCCCGTTTCCCGCAAGGAAAACCCTTCTTCCTAAGCACCCCCACCGAGTTGCAGTGGGGTAGCTGTCACCTTCACACCCTCCCTTCAGCTCCAGTGCCCGCGGTGCTCTGCTGCGTGGCAGCGCCGTGTCCTGACCTGCCCTGGTGGTTTGGTGCAGCAGGGTGTGTTCTTTCTCCCACCCCTCGCTCCACTGGGCACGGGGAGGCTGAGTTTCAGCCTGTCCCCAGGGCCTTGCTGGCGTGAGCCCTTGCTGCTGGCACAGCAGCACTGGCACCTGATGGCCGTCAGAGCAGCGAGGCCCGGCGGGGAGCCGTGGTTTCCCCAAGGGGCTCAGGCAGAGGCGGTCCCCTCCGTCGTACTTCTCCTGTCTCATCCTCACATCCTCTTTGGACGCAGCAAAGGTTCCTGTCCCTCTTTTTGAGGACAGACAGGCACCGAATTTTCCTTCCTCCGGCAGCTCCGTTGCTGTTGGCACTTGGGTTCTGTCCCCTCATGTTCCTCCGTGCTCAGGCCTTTCTGTGTGGATCACAGGCTCTCTGGGTCATTTCCTATCTTCGGGGACTTGGGGACCCAGCCACCTCTCTGCTGGGGATCTCTCACCATTCCTTGTGCTTTTTGCTTCTCTCCCTGTAACCCGCTTGCTCGGTGGCTTCCGCAGAGCCCCCTTGGTGCGAGCGAGCGTCCCCGGGGCGCCCCGTGGGCAGACGGGGTGCTGCTGGAGAGCTGGTACCCTCTTGGAGGCACGTGGAAGCGGAGGCTACGTTTGGCTGGCTGGATCTTTCTCTGGGCACCTTGAGCCTCTCCTGAGGCTGGATCTCACGGGGCTGTGGGAGAGGACGGTCCTCGCGCCGGTCACCACGGGTGGGGAGGAAGAGGAGGAGGAGGAGGTCTCCAAGACCTGCAGGCCCCCCTGGCCGTGACTGATGGCTCTGCCCTGTGCCCTTTGCAGGTGTGCCACCGAGGGCCCACTCCCGAGACTCCGTGGATTCGGTGGACGGCCGTGCCACGCCGACGGAGAACGCCTTGCCGCCCACCCGTGTGGAGAAACCCCCCTCTGTCCTGCCCTTCTTCAACCGCCCCCCCGCCGCCCTGCCCCTCATGGGGCTGCCCCCGCCGCCCATGCCACCCCCGCCACCCCTTTCCTCCAGCTTCGGTGTCCCCCCGCCCCCTCCCGGTATCCACTACCAGCACCTCATGCCCCCACCGCCTCGACTGCCCCCCCACCTGGCTGTGCCACCCCCGGGGGCTGTCCCCCCCGCCCTGCACCTCAACCCTGCCTTCTTCCCCCCACCCAACGCGGCACTGGGTCCTCCACCGGACACCTACGGCAAGGCCATGGCTCCCTACAACCACAGCAGGTGAGGTGGGGTGGAGAGGGGAGGTGGGGGTACCGAAATGGGGGGGTTACACTGACCCCCCCATGTGTGCCTCCTGCGCAGCCGGGAGCTCGGCCCGCCGCCTCCCCCCGTGAGCGAGGTGGAGTTTGAGGAGATCATGAACAGGAACCGGGCCATCTCCAGCAGCGCCATTTCCAAGGCAGTGTCCGGCGCCAGCGCAGGTAACGGTGACCACATCCCCACGTCCCCACCGCCACCCCACGGCAGCTCCGCATCCCTCGGCCCCTCCGCGTCCCTCGGCCCCTCCGCATCCCTCGGCCCCTCCGCGTCCCTCGGCCCCTCCGCGTCCCTCGGCCCCTCCGCGTCCCTCGGCCCCTCCGCGTCCCTCAGCCCCTTCCTCCTCTCCCCCAGGCGATTACA
Organism: Podargus strigoides; assembly: GCA_028020825.1. Classification (NCBI taxonomy): domain Eukaryota; kingdom Metazoa; phylum Chordata; class Aves; order Caprimulgiformes; family Podargidae; genus Podargus; species Podargus strigoides. Next base: position 17,177,708 of record CM051633.1, on the reverse strand, counting down.
GCGACGCCATCGAGACGCTCCTCACGGCCATCGCCGTCATCAAGCAGTCCCGCGTCGCCAACGACGAGCGGTGCCGCGTCCTCCTCTCCTCCCTCAAAGATTGCCTGCACGGCATCGAGGCCAAATCCTACAGCACGAGCGCCAGCAGCAGCTCCTCCAGGTACCCACGGGGGGGGGTCAGTCACATCATTGCACTCCCCAGCGAGGTGGGGATAAAAAAAGTGACCAAAGGTGGGTTTTTTTTTCCCTTTTCCCCAGGAAAAGACACCGATCTCGGGAGCGTTCTCCCAGCCGGTCCCGCGAAAGCAGCCGGCGGCACCGGGATCTGCTCCACAGCGAGGACCGGCACGATGATTATTTCCAGGAACGGAACCGGGAGCACGAACGACATCGGGATAGGGACAGAGAGAGGGACCGGCACCACTGAGACAGGTGAGGAGGTGCTGGGGTGCTGCCATGTGTCTGGGGGTCCCCCCTGAGGTGTTGGGTGCTGCCCTGACCGCTCCCATCCTCTCTTCCCGCAGGATTTGGCAGTAAGTGGTTTTTAATGGACTCGTATCTCCTCACCTCGACCAGGACTACGTGACCGAGGCCGCTCCACCCCCTCACCCCTTCCCCGTCACCCCCCAGCTCACTCTGGGCACCCCAGGAAAAGCTGTGGCGGGATTCCCACCGACACCCAGTGGTGGCTTTGGGGCCTGAGCCCTCGCCTGTGCTACCCCGGGGAGCCAGGGGACACCTGTGCCACCCCGCTCCACTCCGTGGACATTCGGACCCAAAGAGAAATGGTGCTTTTTTAACACGGAGGGAGGTTTGTCAGCTCCGTCCCCAGGGGTGGCTGGAGGGGACAGACCCGTGTCAGGGTTTGCTGGAAGGGGTACGGGGTTCTTCTGCCACGTATCATCCCCTCACCTTGTGTGGGGACGCTCCTGTCCCCGTGTCCCACAGGACGCTGTGTGACACTCTGGCTTTTCCCCCTCCAACAGAGGGGAAGCACAGCCGATCCCCTCCATGGGCCTGCTGTCCCTCCTCGCCCTCTCTGCTCTGCCCTGGGGGGGAAGAGAGGGCTGGGGGTCACCCCCTCCCTCTGCCCCAATGTCCCCCATGGTGGCATTGCCACCTCCACGCTCGTCTCCCAAAGCAGCTCCAGCTGCTGCAGCACCTTCCTTGTTTTAGAGGAAGCGGAGGAGGCAGAGCGTGGTGAGGGGGGACAGGCTGTGACACCCCCCCACCATCATCCAGCTGCCCTTGGGGACCACCTGTCCCCCCCCAGAGGGGCTGGGGGCTCTCCTAGCTGTGTCCCTGTGTCCCCTGGCTGCCCCACACAGGCCAGGACAAGGATGGTGGGGACACAACAGTGGCAGTGGGGGGTCCACGAACAGCAAGGAGCCCCCCCAGCCCTGCAACTTCTCCAGGCTATGGGCCCCCCCCCAACATGGGTCCCTCTGGCAGGAGAGGGAGAGCCCAGGAGGGTTGGGGTGAGCTGAGGAGACATAGGGTGGGTGGCAGCCCCCAGGGTGGGTGGCAGCCAGGTGATGTCACCCTCTGAACTGTTGCTGGACAGGAGAAACCTGGCTCTGGAAGTCTTTTTAGGATGAAATCCCACATTAAAAAAAAAAACACCCCATCTTGTAAAGTAGGGTGAGGTGCCGGGGGAGCGCTCGGTGGGGAGAGTTCTGGTTGTTTTTTTTTTTTTTACTTAACGACACAAATTTTTTTAGTTTCTTTCCAAATAGTGGGGAAAAATGCAGAGCAAAAAAAAAAAAAGAAAAAATAACCACCCCCCTTCCCTCTGAACCACCCGGCGAGGCGCTGCCCCTCCTGCTCGCAGTGATTAGATTCGTTTTGTCTTTCGGATAGGTTGGAAATTGTGTAATAAACTCGATGACGTTGTGTCAATCTTTTACACGGCGCTGTGGGGCTCTTTGTGTCACCTTCCCTCCCTCTTTGAAATCGTGAGTGGGAGCGTTTTAGGGCCGTTGTGTGGGAGAGGAGAGCAGCACTTGGGGATTTAGTGGCTCTGTGCCTTCTGTCCCTCATTGTCACCATTCTGTGACACTTCTAAGTGGCTTCTGTGCCCCCCAAGTTGGCTCAGGGCAGTGGTTTGGTGCTGAGCACTTCCTCTACCCCCCTAGGGGAAGCCACGTGCCCAAGCACCAGGTAAAAATAAATATTTATTGGAAAATAGTGACTTATTTTGAGAAGGAAGTATTAAAAAATAATAATTCTCCGTACCTTGAAGTGACAAGCCCTTGGGGGGCCGTGTCCTGGGTGGCAGCAGGGTGGGTGCTGCCTGGCAGGTCGCTCTGTGGGCGAAGTGCAGAGCAGGCAGGGTGGTGACACCCGTGCCCCTGCCGGGGGCTGCCTGCGGGCAGGGAGGTGGAGCTGGCACCGGGGCCACCGGCTCCCTGCCACCTCGTGTACCTGTGCCACTCTGTGCCCGGTCCTTTGGCATGGCACGGGGCCTCAGTACGAATCCACGCTGTGAAGAAGGAAAGAGGGAGATGTGTCGATGCCAACCCAGCTCGCCCTGGTGTTCCCCAGTTCCCCGCACGGCGCGGATGGGCAGCGGTACCTGGAGAAGGAGACCAGCGCCAGGACCCCCAGCAGCAGCTCCACGGCGTAGAAGAGCAGGAGGATGGCGTTGAGGATGGCTTCCAGGCGCAGGGCGTAGGTCTGCAGCAGCAGGTAATAGGCTGCCATGACGGCCGCTGGCACGGTCAGGGCCAGGCTGATGGAGAGTGGCACCTTTCGCTGGCACAGGTTGCCCTTGGACCCTGTGGGGGGTACGTGGTTAGGGTGTCCCCCACAGGCCCTGTGGGCCCCCCCCTGGATTCTGCAGTGTGGGGGGACACGGTAAGCAGCACTGCTGTCATCCCAGCTCTGCCCCAGCAGTTCCTGGGGGACCCCAAGGGATGTCACCCCCACCCCGCTGTCCCCAGGGCTTACCGAAGAAGATGCGGGTGGCCTCAGTGCCGAGGTAGAGGAAGAGCAGCACAACATCCAGCACCAGGTTGGTGAAGGGGTAGGGCAGCAGCAGCACTGCGGGCACAGCCAGTGCTGCCCTCAGGGCCTGCAGGACAGCCCACCCTGGGCCCCGGCACGGGGGGCTGCCACCCTGGGGGGCCACGGTGGGGGGCTCACCCTTGTAGACGAAGACGAAGGCTTCCAGGAGGAAGTAGGTAGCGCTGTACCACCCGTTGAGGAACAGCAGGACCTGCAGCGGGGCCGAGGAGCGCTGGCGGCCTGTGGGTGCAGGGCGGCCATAGGCGGGGGTGGCACGGACCGGCCCCAACCCCGCTCCCCGCCCCGCTGAACCCCGTTTCCGGCCCCGCTGCGCCTCGCCCTGCTCCCGGTGTCCCCCCCCAGGCCAGCTCCCGCCCCGGTCCTGGCCCCGTTGGCCCCGCACTCACTCCTGGGCGCCATTTTCCATCTCCATGGAAACCGCCGCCGCCGCCCTCGCTGCTGGCAGCGCTGGGCGGGAAGCGCGCGGCCGCTCTCGCCGCCCTCTCTATGGTTCAGGAGGACTTGGGCCGTTCACCCGCGGGTTCGAGTCCCGCGCTCGCCCACGAGGGCTGCGGGGTGCAGCGTGCGGGAAGCCCCAAGCTGCCCTCCGGTTCTGCCTCCGTTCCTACGTTGTGTCCCACGCTGCAAGGTGGGGACAGCTCTGGTCTGTGGCTGCAGGCGCAGCGCTGCGCCAGCCAGGGCTGGGGTAAGGCTGCTGGGATGGCAATGGCGGACAGTGGGAGGAAGGGGGAGTGCACAGACACCGGGCAGCCTCTGGAAAACACAGCCAATTTATTTCTTTCTTCTTTACAAAACCACTTAAATCCCAACAGGGGATGTGGGGCCAGAACAGACCTCCCCACCGCGCAGCCAGCACGCACCGCCAGCCTCCCACCGGCTCCCGGCATCCGCAGCTGCGCCAGCGCCAAGGCTGCTCCCCGGGAGGAGGAGGAGGAGGAGGAAGGCAGCTGGGCTGGAGTTGTCCCCAGTGGGACCAGTGAGGTGTGGAGAGATGTCAGGGGCTCCCAGGAAGGTGAGGGATGCTGGGTCACCCAGAGCCCGCGGGAAGCCATCAGTGGCAGAATCGTGCAAGCTCCTTGCGCAGCCAGAGTGAGTCCTGGTAGAAGAGGGGGTCCCCCAGGTGCATCGCTGTCCTCTTGTAGAAGTAATAGTAGAACACGGCCGCTGTGGAAGGACAGGGGGGTGAGCGTGGGACCCCACCTTCCCCCCCACCATCAGCTCCCCAAATGGGGCAGGATCCCCTGGGGACCCTGTGACCACGAGCCCTTACCCAGCCGCTGGAAAACAAAAAGGGTCTGGAGGCCTTCGGTCCAGATGAAGCGGCTGGAGTCCCACCAGCGCAGGTACTGAGGCGGACAGACAGACAGACAGGAGCCAGGAATAACCCTTGTGTTAGTTTAGGGGCAGCACTCCATGCCTCTGGCTCCCTCAGCCCGGTGTGCTGCTGGCCCCAAGGCTGTGCACAGGCTGGGGGTGACGCTGCGGGCTGGGGGAGCAGCCCCCCACCCCAAAGGTTAAGCAGCTCAGGGGATTTAAGCCAGTGAGCCGGGACCTATTCTGGCTTCAGACTTCAGATCCCTGCAAATCCCCGTCAATCCCTGCCTGGATGGCGTGGGCAGCACCGGCACGGATGCCTGCTTGGGCACCCTGATGTGGGGTGGCCCCCGGGACAGCTCAAAGCACTTCCCATGCCCTGGGGTGGCAAGGTGGGGACAGACCCTCACCCAGAGGCTAGAGAGGGGGATAAGAGCCCGGTGGAGGATGCGCAGGGCTGGGCAGGGTGTGTGGGCTGCTCCTTTGGGGACTGGTGGCTGGGGAAGGGGACAAAAGGGAGTTTAGATGGGGGAGAGAAGGGGAAGATGCTGCTGGGACAGAGCCAGGACCCCTGACAGCCCTCAGTGCTGCTTGATGCCAGCGGGGAGGGGGCTGCCCCCAGGCTCTGAGCACTGGTGTTTGCTGGGGATTAATCCCAGGTAAACCAGGAGCTGCTGTCACGGCCTTCAGTGAGGATTAACCCATCATAGAGCTGGAGCTGCTGGGCTTTTCCTGGGCAAAGAGGATTTTCCAGCAGATCACGGCCCTTAGAGAAGGGGCCAGGATGAGGCAGCTCCCTCCCAAGCCCCCCCTCAGCCTACCATAACCCAGATGTGGAAGGAGATGGTGAGCGCCAGGTAGGCCCCCGACAGCAGGATGGTCCCCTTGAACTTGTGGAAGAGGAGGTTGACCAACCCAGCCTGGAAGATGAAGGTGTTGAAGAACATGAGGAAGACGATGATGATGTTGAAGAGAATAGCAATGTCCTGGATGCTGTAGGAGGAGAGAGAGATGTGGTGAGACCCCAGCCCCTCTGCCCCACCGTGCTACCCCCACGGCCCACCCGGCGCTCACATGAAGAGGACGAGCTGGATGGCGGGGGCTGTGCGGAGCAGCTCTGAGAAGGCGTTGACAAAGAGGTCGTAGAAAAGCAGCAGGAACTGCACAAACAGCACCAGGCTGTAGTTGCTGGTTTGAAGCATTTTCCTTCTCCGGTGGTTGGAGCCCTCAGCCCCGGCAGAGCCAGCAGCAGAGCCAGCTCATGGCCCGGAGCTGAGGGGCTCAGCGTCGCCTCTCCCTACAGCCAGGACCTGGAGTGGGGACAGAGGTTTGATTTGGCAGAGCAGGATGCATCCTCCTGCACCCCACAACCTTCCTCTGCCAGGAAACCCACAGGAAGGGACAACCACCAGCACCTCCTCCCAGTTTCTAGCACAGAATCGGCCTCACACTGAGCTATCTCCCCTCTCTTCTCTCCACACCGTGAGCTCAGGTTCCATCTCTTCCTCCCATCCTCCACCCCACAGCCACCCCGATCTCGGGGCACACACTGGCGAGGGAGACGTGCGAGTCGCAGTGCCCGGGCAGGTCACCCACACCTCTGCCCCTGGACAAAGCCTCACGTTGCCGCTGGCTCTGCGGGCAGTGCTGAGCAGGCCACGCTATGGGGACAGGTTTGGGCAGGCAGTGTCCTAGCATTGCTCTGCTTTGCCCCACCCCAGGACCGTGCACTCTGTCTGGGTCAGAGAGGGGACAAGGACACAGTGAGTCCACTTCTCCCACCGCTGACAGCCAGCCTGGGGACAGCAGCACGGCAGCCCCGGGGAAGGAGGGACGTGACACGGAGGGAGGTAAAGTGGCGCTTGGAGGGATGTGTGGTCCAGGAGAATGGGGGATCCCCCATGTCCTGGCAGGACACTGCCATTCCGAGGTCTTCCTTCTCCGAAAGGGAGCCGCAGGGCTGGCCGGGGGGGTCACCCCCGGGTCTCACACCACCCCCCTTCCCTCAGCCACCACACAGATGTCCTCTCCCTGCGTGGCCCCCGGGTCCCCTTTTCTGTCCCCATGTAGCCCCCGGTCCCCCCTTTCCCCTCACTCCAGTCTCTGGGGCTCCCCCAGGCCCCCCCCCTACCCCCGGTAGGCCGCCGGGAGCGGCGGAGCGCTGACCTGCGGCCGCCATCTTCTGTCTCCACGGCAACAGCGCAGCCACCGAGGCGGGGGCGGAAGTGGGCGGCTGGAGGGGCCTCGCGGGGGCCGCTCTGGCCGCCGCTCTCGCTGGCCGCGGGCCCTGGGAGGGTTGGGCGGGAGCCACCATCGAGGCGAACGGCCAGAGCGGCGCCGTCCAACATGGAGGCGGGCGGCGAGGCCGCGGGGGCGGCGTTGCCCGGCGGGAGGCGGGCGGGGCTGAGGTACGGCCTCGGGACAAGGCCAAGCCCGGTGTCCCCGGGGCTAAGGGGGAGCTGTGAGGTCGGCTCCGTGTTCCCGGCGCCGGGAGGAGCCGCAGGGCCAGGCCTCATGTGCCCAGGCCCGGGGGAGCTGTGGGGCCCAGGCTTTGGGGGAGCTATGGGGCTGGGCCCCATGTTCTTGGTGTTGTGGGAGCTGTGGCACCAGGCCCCGTGTCCCCAGGCCTGGGGGGGTTTTGGGGCCAGGCCCCATGTCCCCAGGCCGGGGGGGGTTTGGGGCCAGGCCCCATGTCCCCAGGCCTGGGGGGGTTTTGGGGCCAGGCCCCATGTCCCCAGGCCTGGGGGGGTTTTGGGGCCAGGCCCCGTGTCCCCAGGCTTGGGGGAACCATGGGGCCCAGGCTTTGGGGGAGCCGTGGGGCCAGGCCCAGGGGAGCCATGGGGCCACTCAGTGCCATGACAAACATTGCAGCTCTCAGAGCAAGTGGGTGGCAGAGCTCCTGACCCCGACACTGCTGTGCCAGGGCCACATCCCACCCACCTCCTGCCTCACAGTCCCGTGGGGCGGCTGATTTAAGGAGGGACAGGGCCATCCCCCACCCCAGAGGAGACAAAAATATCTATTTGTGGAGGCAGATGCAAATCACCAGGCAAATGAGCGCAGCCCCACTGCTGCCAGGGGCCTGCTGGAGCCCTGGGGGCTGAGGGCAGTGCCCTTCCCACCCCGCTGCCCAGCCCAAACGGGGCTCGTGGGGTGAGGGCTGGCCCAGAGCAGGCAGGAGGGAGCAGAGGGTCTGGGTTAAGGGGTGCCTCTTTTCACCTAGCTGGGGTGATCCCAGCACTGTGGGTGCAGCTGGGAGGGTACAAGGTGCTGGGTGAGACTTGAGAGGGAGTGCAGGTGCCAGTGGGGAAGTGGTAGTGGGGTTGGGGTGCAGGTTTGAGGGTGCTGGGGGGATAGGGAGAGCATATGTGGGAGAGGGAGGGAGGGGATAGGATCAGTGGGTTCTTGGGGACAATGTAAGGGGGGACTGGGAGGCTTGGGGAGGTGCAGGGTTACAGGAGACACCTGCACTCACCATGAGGCCCTTGCTGCTGTTCTCTGGGCATGGCCATGGGGTGCTGCCCAGGGACCTGGCTCTGCAGCGGCCAGTTTTGCCCTGTGTGTCCCCAGCTGGACGGCTCCCCAGCCCTGACATCCTTCCCTGGCCGGGCAGTAGCTGGTCCAGTGCTGCCCCTCCTCGGGGTGCTTGGTTCCCCTTTCAGTCTGGCTCCTCCCTGGGGGTGTCTGCACGCAGGCGAGAGCCGGCGCAGTCAGACAGCCCCAGCAGAGGCTGAGTGGGTGTCTTGCTCTTCCCCAGGTGTCACCATCCCATCCCAGAGATGCTGGATCTGCCTTTCCTGCCCTTCTGCGTCCTCCTGGGTGGCCTGGGCTTCGTCTGCGTGGCCTTCGTGAGCGCTTGGTGCCAGTACTGGCGTGGTGGCTTCGCCTTGGATGGCAGCGCCCAGATGTTCAACTGGCACCCGGTGCTGATGGTGACGGGCATGGTGGTGCTGTACGGCGCAGGTGAGCGTGGCATGGGGCGCGGCGTGGCCCTGGCGTGGCTCCTGCCTGACCCTCTCCCCCACCAGCGGCCCTGGTGTACCGCCTGCCTCCCGCCTGGAGCGGCCCCAAGCTGCCCTGGAAGGTGCTGCACGGCTCCCTGGCCCTGGCAGCCTTCACCCTGACCGTGCTGGGGCTGGCAGCTGTCTTTCGCTTCCACAACGACCATGGGACACCTAACATGTACTCACTGCACAGCTGGCTGGGGCTGGCCACTGTCCTGCTCTTCTCCTGCCAGGTGGGTGCTGCCTTAGCCCCCCCACACCCTGCTGTCCCCGTGTCCCTCACCCTCGCTTCTCCTTCCTGCAGTGGCTGGCTGGGTTCAGCGCCTTCCTGCTGCCCTGGGCTCCCACCTGGCTCCGTGCCCTCTACAAACCTGTCCACGTCTTCTTTGGCTCCACCATCCTCATGCTGTCCGTGGCCTCCTGTGTGTCAGGCATCAATGAGAAGCTCTTCTTCAGCCTGTGAGCATCACGGTGATGTGGGCAGAGCCCTTGCAGGGAGCAGGGCTTGGGGGGAGTTTGGGCTGGTCGTTGTCTCTCGGTGGCAGAAGTGACATAGAGTGAAACCGAGCGTGGGAAGTGAGCAATTCCCTGCTCAGGTGCATGGTTAACCTGCACAGCTCCCTGCTGCAGGGTGGGTACAGGGTGGCGTGGCCTCAAGGGGTGGCTGGGGACATCCAGGAAAGCTGCTGGTCTCTCTTCTCCCAAGGAAGAACGGGACGACAGAGTACAAGCGCCTGCCCGCCGAGGCTGTCTTTGCCAACACGCTGGGGCTCCTCATCCTCCTCTTTGGGGTGCTGGTGCTGGGTGCCCTGGCCAGGCCGAGCTGGAAGCGCCCTGACGCCGACTCCCCGGACTCTTGCCAGGTACCAGCTCCGCTGGGGGGGGCACACTGGGTCACAGGGTGGCTTTGGGCTGTCCTGCTTCCCACCACAGCCCCAGGTGGGCTGAGAAGAGGGGTGCAGGCACCGGGTTCACCCCTGCTCTCCCCACAGCCCCTGCTCACCGCTGAGCGCTGACTCTGGTGTGGAGCCGAGGTCTCTCCCGGCGCTGCCAGCCCCGAGCTCTCCGACCCCGTTGCTCCCCTGCCTGCTCTGCCAGCCCTGCTCTTGGCCTTGCCCTCGCTGGCAGCTCCCAGCACTCATCTGCCCATGGGAGGAACGGGCTCAGCTCCCTCCCAGCGGGGATGTTGCTGCGGTGAGGACATCTCTTTGCCTCCTTTGTGGCCTGGTGTTGGCCTCCTACCTGCCATAGGATGAGGGCAGCCACAGCATGATGCTCCTGCCTGCATCCTCGGGCCTCTGCTTGCCCGTTCCTGCCGGGTCCAGCTGGCCCCTCGCGCCTGGACCTTGGTCTGTGCCAAACTGGCTGCCCTCGAGCCCCCCCCGGGCCCCGCAGTGCCATCCCTCAACGCCTCATGGGGTCAGAAGCCACTGGAGGAGCACCCCTGTGCCTGACAGCGCTGCTGTCCCCCACCCCAGGACCATCTCCTGTTTGGGGGGCACAGCTTGGGGACCCTTGCATCGTGCCTTGCCCTTCATGGGGCTGCCTGTGCCCCTCTCTCCACGCCGTGGGACCAGCAGAGCAGCCTCTTGGGGCCCTTGTGGACACGTAATAAACTGCTGGCTTCTGCAGCACTCCTGCACTCGCATCCTTGGGGACAAAGGGGGGCGCCCCAGGAGCTGAGGTGGGTGCCTGGGGAGCAGGTCCTGGTGCTGGCTGAGCCCCAGGGGCCTGGCTTGTCCTCACTGGCTCCTACAGACCCTCCCTGCTGCCACCAGTAGCTGGAGCTTACGCTGGCTGGTCCCCCTGCTCGCCCCAGGCCCTTGCCCCAGCTTGGGGCCACCCTGTGCTGCAGGACAGGCTCTGCTTTGTCCCCCTGGTTTTCCTTTGTCCCAGAGTCTCTTCTAGGCCCCGTGCCTGGGGCCATGTGAGCCCTGTGATTTCCCTTCCCAGCACCCAGTGGGGAGGGCTCGTGGCTGGTTGGGGAGGGCTCGTGGCCGACCCAGAAGCTTCCTTCCTCCCCAGCACAGTCACATGCTGGAGCACAGGACCAGCTGGGATCCCTCCTCCTGTCCCCTTTCGCTTGGGGACACGTCCTGGAGGAGCCAGCTGCATCCCCACCAGCCCCAATCCCCCTTATCCCATCCCTCTCATGGGAATGGATGCTCTGGGTCAGCTTAGAGAACCACAAATGTTTATTGGGGGTACATGGGGTGTGCTGCCAAGTCCCCTGTCACCGCTGGAGCCACGTGGGGGGGGTGGCTGATAGCCAGGTGCCCCCTCAGCTCCGCAGCCCCTCCAGCACAGCCCGCAGCACGGCTGCCACCGCCACGGCCCCCGGGTCAGGCTGCAGCAGCTGGGCTGAGCTGATGTAGCTGGCTCTGCCCGCCCCGGCCTCCATGTGCCGAGTGGCCTCTGCCGCGGCCTCCGCGCTCTGCCGGAGGAAACCGGGGTGCACTCCAGGGCAGCCGGGCCCCCCCAGCGTGGTGAATTCCCACCCCACTCCCCTGCCAGCCCCAATTTGGGTCCCCCCACACCCCGTACCTGCACGGCGGTGGCCAGCACCGGCAGCGGGTCGGCACCGGGGCCGCGCAGGGCGTGCAGAGCCTGCGCCGCGGCACACAGCGAGTCCAGCTGGGGGAGACGGGGAAGGGGGCTCAGGGTCAGGGCTGGGGCCAGGCTGGGAGCCCCCAAGGCCAGCGGGGTGGCTCTACCCTGTGTCCCCAGGGATGCCACCACTCACCATTGTCCTGTCCCCTGGCGCAGCTCCTCCGTACCTGTGTGGGGTGCAAGGGGGGGGGTTGGCAGGGTCCTGCAGAGGGGTTGGGGTCCTGTGGAGGGCTCGGGTGGCACTCACCGCTGCATGGCTTCGATGCCAGCGTCCATGGCGTCAGCCCACGTCGGGAGATCGCTGCCACTGAGCAGGGTCCGGGCGGCTGCTGTCAGGAAGAGCCCGTAGAGCTGCAGGGACATCAGCCGTGTCAGCACCGGTGCTGGGGGCACAGTCGGGGTCTCATGGGGTGACAAGGCAAACCCGCACCCCCTCCTCTGTGCCCACACTCACCACACCAGAGGAGCCACCCATCTTCTCCAGCAGGAGGTCGGCCAGGGCCGAGAGGAGCTGGGCTGGGGGTGCTGGTGGGGGCCGGGCACGCACCCACTCCTGGATGGCTGCAGGGACAGAGGTGAGGAGGGAGTGAGGTGCTTCTCCTAGCTGATCTTGAGAGCCCCCATCTCCCCTGGGGACCCTGCACTCCCTTAAACATGGCCAGGAACCCCTAAGTGAGATTCCTGTCCCTCTTGGGGACAAGCAGGGACATCCTCCCAATGCCTTAGGGCAGTGCCACTGGATGCAGAGGCATTTTGTGGCCGTGGCTCCCAGGGTGTGGGGGCCCCGACCCCTAAGAAGGGACATCTGGAGGGACCCTGACCCCTAGGAAGGGACACCTTGGGGGTAGATCCTGCTCTCCAGCTGGACAGAAGAGCTCGGGGTTCCCCGCTCCCCGAGAAGGGATGTCCCAGGGAAGCCCCCACTCCTGGGAGGTGGTGGCTGGGGTATCCTCTCCCCCTGAGTCCCCATCCGTCACCCACCTCGGGCAGCTCGGGCGTGTGTGTGGCCGCAGTCCCCGTCCCCCGCTGCACGGTCCAGCTCATTGAGCTTGTCCTGCATGTCGAGCAGGGTGTCACACACCCGCTCCAGCACCAGCTGCACCCGCGCTGCGCCGGGCCCTGCGGGGAGGAGAATTCACCCCTTACCCATCCCTGGGGGACACAGGGAAACTGAGGCACGGGGAGGTGACAGCTCCTGGGGGACTTGATGTCCCCAGGGCTGCCTGTACCTGTGCTGGTGTCATGCTGTGCAGTCCCTGATCCCTCCTTTGGTGCTGGCACCTCTGGCCTCTGGCTCGTCGCAGGCGCTGTGGCCACGTTGGGCCACGCCATGGCCGTGGTTTTGGCATCTGGAGTAGCCAGAGGTGGGAGAGAAGCGAGTGCCAGCTCAGTGGACCCTCACCAGGGTGTCCCACAGCGCTGCCTGTGCGGGCAGGGACACCTTGGGACACCTCGGTGTGCCACATCCCCCCCCGGCGGGCACTCACCGATCAGCCCCACGAGCTCCTCGTCCACCACCATGAGGGTGAGGGAGACCCCCGCCATCTCCAGCGCCGTCATGAAGGAGCCCACCAAGGCCCGGGCGATGCGGATGCCTCGGCTCTCTGCAGGCACAGCCCCGCCATGAGTGAGGTGGGGGGGGGGGTGGTTTAGAAAGGGTCCCCAGGAGCAGAAGGGCCCCCCTGGCACTCACCCAGGCGGCGCACGGCCGCGCCAGCCACGATGCCCAGCTCCAGGCAGGACAGCCCGCCCAGGTTGTTCACCACCAGCACCACGGAGGCTCCTGCAGAGGAGGGGGCTGAGTGAGACCCCCACCCAAAGAGGGTCTGGGGGGGCCCTTGGAGGGCCAGGGGGGCTCACCGGGGCTCAGGGCCAGGTGGGAGGCATTGGAGGGGTCCGTCATGTGAGCCAGCATCGTCTCCACTGCCTCATCTGCCGGCAGCACCTGGGGGTACAGGGGGGCCCATGAGGGCAGAGCAGGGGTCGGGGAGGTGGGGTGGGGACAGCGAGGTCCCACTCACCTTCATCCTGCGCACACCCGCCTCACCGTGGATCCCTGTGGAGATGGGGTGGCGTCACCCCATGTTATGGGCACCTCCCACATGGGGTGATGCCTGGCCAGGGGGGCCAGGGGGCACGCAGCCCCTGTCAGGACATGGGGGACACACCAGGGGGGCAGCTCCTCACCCAGGCCCAGCTCCATCTCATCGTCAGCCAGCTGGAAGGTGGGCTTGGACCCCGGGACGCTGCAGGGGGACAGGCTGAGACCCAGGGTCCCTGCGTGGGGAGGGACAATGGGGTTAATCCTGGGAGATTTGGGGTGGGGGAGGGGCTCGGATTTGTCCTGAGGCTATGAACTGCCAGAAGGGATAGGGGGGGCTGGGGCTGGGGGACAAGGAACAGCATCCCCCCTGGGAGCACTGGCCCCTCGGGGGTCCCCACACGTACCCATGGCTTTGGTGGCCGCTGTCACCTTCTCAACGATCTCATTCAAGCTCGCCCCCGCCTCAGCCAGGGCCCCTGCCACCTGCAAAGGGCAGAAGTGAGTAAGGGACCACTGGTCCCCCAAAATCCCCCGTCCCCACAGGACTGCGACGGGACCCTGGGCGCCCTACGGACCTTGTGTACGAGGACGGTGCCACACAGCCCGCGGCGCCCGGCTTTCTTCAGGGTGGTGAAGGCGCTGTCATCCCCCACCACCACCATCCGCACGTCCGCCCCCTCTGCCCGCGCCCGCTCCAGCGCCAGCCCGAAGTTGAGGCGGTCCCCGGTGTAGTTCTTCACGATCAGGAGGGTCCCGGCTGTGACAGGGGGATGGCGAGGCAGAGGGTGAAGCCATGGCCAGGGGGGGTGAAGCCCCAACCCGTGCCCTGCCGTGCCACCTTACCTGCGCCAGCCTGTGTCACTGCCCGGATGGCCGCCAGGATGCTGCCGATAGCCGGAGAGGTGAAGACGGCGCCGGCCACCACGCCGGTGAGCATCCCCTGCCCGATGTACCCTGTGGAGCAGGACGAGGTGCTCGGGGCTGTGCCAAGGGGCAGCCATCCCGTGGTGGTGGCAGCGGCAGGGGGACTCACCCGCGTGGGCAGGCTCGTGGCCAGAGCCCCCCCCAGAAAGCAGGGCCACCCGTCCCTGGATGGCGTCCAGGTCGGCGCGCAGGACCACCCGGTGTCCCTGCAGGAGCCGGAGGCCGGGGTTGCAAGCCACCAGCCCTGCCAGCGCGTCATCGGCGCAGCCTGCCACCGAGTTCACCAGCTTCTTGGGGACCTGGTGGCACAGAGGGGTTGGTGGTGGTGGGGCACAGGGACGGCACCCCAACTCCAGGGGGGTGTGGGGAGCAGGGGGGTCCCCGCCATTGCGGGCTCACCTCCATGCAGCTTTCAGGTCCGAGTCCAAACTCTGTCGGGAGGTGGCAGGAGACGAGGGAGGGCAAGGTCCGCGGCCTGGCACGGGGACAGCAGGAGGGGGACAGGGCGGGATGGGGGTGCCTGATCAGAGCAGGGAGCTGGGGCCAGGGACACCCCCAAATGCAGACCACCTCCTGGGGTATGGGAGGGGGGGACCAAGGTGGCACAACCCCCACAGCATGGACCCCCTCATGGGGTGGGGGATCAAGATGGGAGCACCCCCTCAAGCAGGAGCCCTGTCCTGGGGTGGGGGGGATCAAGGTGGGAGCACCCCCCCAGTGGTTATCCCCTCCTGGGATGGGGGGGACCAAGGTGGGAGCATCCCCCTGAGCAGGGACCCCCTCCTGGGGTGGAGGTAAAGGGGGGGGGGGGGGCACAGAGGGATCAAGATGGGTGCACCCCCTCAGCAGGGACCCCCTTTTGAGGCCGGGGGGGGCAGGGTGGATGCACCCCACCATCAGGGACCAACTCTCAGCGTGAGACCTGGGTGGGTGCACCCCCTCCCCAGCGGGGACCCCCTCTAGGGGTATGGGGAGGGAACTAGAGGCTGCACCCCCCCTCCCTGCATGGACCCCCTCCCGGGGTACAGTGACAGGAGCAAGGGGGCTGCATCCCCCGAGTGGGGACCTCCCCCCCCCGGGATACGTGATGAGACCAGGGTGGGAGCATCCCCTCCCCAGCGGGGATCCCCTGGGGTGGGGGGGGCAGGGGGTGCACCCCTAAGTGGAGATTCTCCCATAATAACCCCCCCCCGGAGCAGGGACTCCCCGGAGCATCCCCCTTCCTCACCTGCCCTCTCGTCTGCTCCTCGCGGTCCTCCAAGCCGCCTGGAACAGTCCTCCAAGCTGGCTAGAGCGGTCCTCCAAGCCGTCTAGAGCGGCCCCGCTCCGCCGCTTCCGCTTACGTCACTTCCGCGGCGGGCGGAAGGGGTGGTGGCGCCGGTGAGGCCGCGCTAGGCTCCGTTCCCGCTCCCTGCTGCGGCCTGCCCCGGGCCTGCCCCGGTTCCGTTCCGGCCTGCCGCTGCCCCACCCGCCACCGCCATGTCCTACAACTACGTCGTGACGGCGCAGAAGCCGACGGCCGTGAACGGCTGTGTCACCGGTACCGGCGGGGGGGCGGGCTCCGGTGAAGGGGGGGGGTAATGGGGGGGATGAGGGATACTGGGGGGCTTGGTGGGCATGGGGAGGGCTGGAGAGACATTGAGGTTCCTGGGGGGCTGTGGGGTGCTGAGGCCCCTGGGGGGCTTGTGGGGCACAGGGGGACTGTGGGGTGCTGAGGCCCCTGGGGGGCTTGTGGGGCACAGGGGGACTGTGGGGTGCTGAGGCTCCTGGGGTGGTTTTGGGGCACAGGGGGACTGTGGGGTGCTGAGGCCCCTGGGGGGCTTGTGGGGCACAGGGGGACTGTGGGGTGCTGAGGCTCCTGGGGTGGTTTTGGGGCACAGGGGGACTGTGGGGTGCTGAGGACCCTGGGGGGCTTGTGGGGCACAGGGGGACTGTGGGGTGCTGAGGCCCCTGGAGGGTTGTAGGGCAACGGGGGGCTGTGGGGTGCTGAGGCTCCTAGGGGGGTTTGGGGGCACAGGGGGGCTGGGGGTGCTGAGGCCCCTGGGAGGGTTGTGGGGCACAAGGGGCCTGTGGGGTGCTGAGGCCCCTGGGGGGTTTTGGGGCACTAGTGGGGGAGAGCCAGGGTGTTCCCTGAAGTCTAGGGAGGCTGTGGGTGCAGTAGGGTGCCTGAGGGTGTGCTGAGGTGTTTGGGAGATCTGGGGGTGCCCCTGAGGTTTGTACTTGTGTTGTGGGGCACCAGGGGTAACTGGGGGACGGACACCTTAAGATTTGTTGGGTTGCTTTGGGGCAGTGAGGGACACTGGGGGCACGTTAAGGTTCATGGAGGTGATGTGGGGCACTGGGGTTGTACTGAGGTTCCTGGGGGTGCAGGGGGGTTTCTCGGGGGGTCTGGGCCAGGCTTGAGGGTTCTGAGAGCTCAGAAGCGTTGTGGTGTCTAGGGGTGAAGTGGGGTTCCTGGAGGGGTCCAGAGCAGTGGAGGGTTGGGGTGCTGTGGGGCCTTTTTACGAGGTGTTTTGGGGTGTACTCTGGAGAGGGGGAGTGATGGAAAGGGCCCTCAGGAATGAGATTCCCTGGGGAAAGACAAGAAGTCGGAGCTCGGGGAAGGTGGTCACCGAGGAAGGTGCTGGGATTTCAGGATGCCATGGCTGGGGTGCTGTGGGGAGGCTGGGGCTCAGTTTGAGGCTGTGGGGGTGCAAGCCAGACTCCCCAGAATCAGACTCCTGGGGGCTGTTCAGTGGGAGCACCCCAAGGTGCTGTCTCATTGCTTCTTTGCAGCCCAGCAGTGACGACTTCTCTCTGTTTTCCAGGGCACTTCACCTCGGCAGAGGATTTGAACCTGCTGATCGCCAAGAACACCCGCCTGGAGATCTACGTGGTGACAGCGGAGGGGCTGCGGCCTGTCAAGGAGGTGGGGATGTACGGCAAGACCGCTGTCATGGAGCTCTTCCGCCCCAAGGTGGGTGTGCTGCGGGGAGGGGGCTGCCTGCCAGCCTGGGAGGGCAGGCACGGGGTGGGGGGCTGCTCTTTCTGACCCCCCCTCCTGAAGGCACGTCGCTGCTCTGCTTCCCCAGGGGGAGAGCAAGGATTTGTTGTTCATCCTGACGGCCAAGTATAACGCCTGCATCCTCGAGTACAAGCAGAACGGGGACAGCATCGATATTATAACCCGTGCTCATGGCAATGTGCAGGTGAGTGAAAGTGCAGCCCCTAAAACGGGGAAATTCCCTCGGTTATTTACAATTCTTCACCTCCTGGTGTGATTCACCTGCTGCCACTGGTATTTCCAGAGCTTTTTGCCTGCAGTGAGTCAGTCCTGGGCTCCTGAGAACAGAGCTACAACTCTGTTCTTGAGGTAGTTTGCAGAATCACAGAATGACAGAGTGTTAGGGATTGGAAGGGACCTCAAAAGATCATCTAGTCCAATCCCCCTGCCAGAGCAGGAACACCTAGGTCAGGTCACACAGGAACCCATCCAGGTGGGTTTTGAATGTCTCCAGAGAAAGAGACTCCACAACCTCTCTGGGCAGCCTGTGCCAGTGTTCTGTCACCCTCACTGTGAAGAAGTTCTTCCTCACATTTATGTGGAACCTCCTATGTTCCAGCTTGCACCCATTGCCCCTTGTCCTATCATTGGATGTCACTGAGAAGAGCCTGGCTCCATCCTCATGACACTCACCCTTTACATATTTATAAACATTAATGAGGTCACCCCTCAGTCCCCTCTTCTCCAGGCTAAAGAGACCCAGCTCCCTCAGCCTTTCCTCATAAGGGAGATGTTCCACTCCCTTCATCACCTCTGTGGCTCTGCACTGGACTCTCCAGCAGTTCCCTGTCCTTCTTGAACTGGGGGGCCCAGAACTGGACACAGTATTCCAGATGCAGCCTCACCAGGGCAGAGTAGAGGGGGAGAATAATAAGATTAATGTGAGATATTCCTACTATAAAGAGAATTAGTGCTCAAAACTCAGCATAAGGTAGAATTTTCCCTGGGAAATGACTCCTCTGATATTTGTGGCTGTTTTTTAAATGCTGCATGACCACTGAAGTCACTCTTACTGTCACAGCCATACGATGTTGTTAATAATTGTAGCTGTTCTCTCTTTTATGTGGATTAAAATCACATCTTCTGGGCAGGTCAGGGCTTTATGTTAGTCATTAGCCAAATGATTTCCATCAAGCCAAAATATCTTCCATGTCTTCCCAGGCACTGAGTTTCCACTGGCATACTGTTGGTGAAGCTGAGCAGGGGGTTACAGGCAGGAGATGTTGGTGGGTATGTCCCATCAGCAACGTGTCAGTATGTTTGGGGACAAGTCCTTAATCTTCCCATGCCATGGTTCTGCCTTGTGACATGTGGAGAGGCTGATATCAGCCTCACTGAGTAACACCGAGGGGGCTGTGGAGGCTGATAACAAGGCTGGATTTCTGGAGGGTGATTTTTGGTCCTGGATATCAAAGCACCTCACAGCAGCGGAGAGCGTCGCTCTCCATCAGAGACAGAAAGGGAAGGACAATGATGTGGCTTCTCCAAGGTCTTTCAGGAGAGTTGGGGTTAGAAATCCAGTTGTAGGGTTCGCTCCTGCAGCGCCTGGTTGCCAGGAGAGAGGAAGGGTGTGCTGTGGGAGCTCGGCCAGGGTGGAAAGGACCTGCTGCTTGAGGCAGGAGATGCCTGGATCACCTTTGGCTTGCCAGGCAGCGTGTTAAAGCCTGATGGGAGGTGTGCAGGGAGTCCTTCCTCAGCCAAAGCGTGGCAACTCTTGTACCTGCTGTCTCAAGTCCCACTCAGGGATCTTTTTCTGACACTAACTGCCCTTTCTCTTCCCCCTCGCCACGGATCTCTCCCTCAGGATCGCATCGGCCGTCCCTCAGAGACCGGCATCATCGGCATCATCGACCCCGAGTGCCGGATGATCGGCTTGCGGCTCTACGATGGCCTCTTCAAGGTCATCCCCCTGGACCGGGAGAACAAGGAGTTAAAGGCTTTTAACATCCGCCTGGAAGAGCTCCAGGTCATCGACGTGAAGTTTCTCTATGGCTGTCAGGCTCCGACCATCTGCTTCGTCTACCAGGTACCTTGCTCTCAACTGGTGACTCAAGTGGAGGGGTGCACCAGCCAATGTCTCTAAAGGTCTTCCAAAGGCTTTAGAGCACTGGAGCCAAGGGAAAGCAGCACTTTGGGCAGAGCAAGAGGTGGTTCTGGCTCCTGCAGCCTCATTGTGTAGTCGAGGAAAGTCTGTGTTCCTCTGTGCTGCTTCTTTCCATTTCTGGGAGAGGGGGGGCAGTGCTTTCCCACAGGAGAGCCGGGCTGCTCATCCTTCAGATGGGACCATTTCCTCGTGAAACACTCAGGAGGAGAACACGGATCATTCCAGCAAGTGTTGAGCAGGTGGATTAGAGCTGGAATCTGTTATTTCCCATAGGCAGTGCTGTGAGACTTGAGCCTTCCCCTCAAAAAAGGCAGTATGACTTATTTGGTATTTGGGAGGCTGCTCCAGGAGTGTAAAGAGGACCACAGGACCTCTGGGTCCTCCCAGAGGCAGTGTCTGTAGGCCCTTCTCTAAATGCTGAGAGCCTTTGCTGTGCTGACAGAGTGAGGGATTAGCTTTGCTTTGTCAGTGTTGGGGCTGGCCTGAGCTGGAAGTTCCTGGGATGGCAGCACAGCTGAATTTAGTTCAGCTTCAGCGTAGTTCTTCGCTCTCACGATATGACTTTACTGCTACAAACCATGTGGCAGCAGCCACTTGATTATTCCATGCTTCAAAAGTCAATATTATTATTTTAAAGAGGGGTGGGTGCTGTTGAACCCTCTGGCAGTTACTGAGTGGAGACGGGGAGGGGGAAAATCACTTTGTCACCGTGTCACTAGGGGTTGGGAGGGCAGCCCAGACCCCCTGTGTCAGGGCAGTGCTCTTCCCCTGCTCCGTGAGTAGCTGGTGCCCTCCCCTGTCACCTGAACAAACGTCAGCGTGCTCTCTTCAGCCTTGCCAGGAAGTGTCACCAGCTGTCACGTATCCTCCCCACCTCACGGACACTTGTGTGACAGTTTAAGGTGTTCAGGGTCTGGACAGGAGTACACCAGTTTCCACTTGGTGCTTGAGACCATCATAAAGGAGGACCATGGTCACCCCAGGCAGTCAGCAAGTAAAAAACCATCTTCTCTGGAGAACTGAGGTCTTTATAGATTAAATCAGAGCGAATCTGTTAATGGTTCATCTGTTTTAAACAGGTGTTGTATGTATAAAGAGGAGGAAAATAGCTTGCTCCATGTCTAACACCCTTCATGTGAATTTTATCCTTGCAGCAGGAGCGAGATGTGAGCTCTGACTCATTAGGCCTTACATAAAACTCTGGCTTTGTTTTGGTCCCTGGGTGTCTGACTCGTGTGTGTGTGTGGAGAGGGGAATGTTTCCAAGCTGCTGCTTTGATTTCTTCTCAAATTTATTAATCATTATCACAGGATTTGGACTGAAAAGAATAACAGTGAGAGCAGCAGTCCTGTCTCTCACATCTGAGATAGTTTTTGTGTAGCTCTGAAACCAGAGGAAGATGCCACAAAAAGGGGAAGTTCATAAAAATAAGATAAAAGGCTTAAGCGCTGCTGTGGTTTGGAGTCAGAAGGTCCAGCAATGTTTCATTAACGACTCCTCTGCCATTTTAACAGCCTCACTTCAGCTTTTTCCTCCCCACGGAGCTGTTTCTCCTCTTGGCTTCCCCTTCTCTCTCAGCCCAGCACTGCTCTTTCCTTCCCTTGCTGCTGCGCCACCCGC
Organism: Podargus strigoides; assembly: GCA_028020825.1. Taxonomy (NCBI): domain Eukaryota; kingdom Metazoa; phylum Chordata; class Aves; order Caprimulgiformes; family Podargidae; genus Podargus; species Podargus strigoides. Next base: position 17,157,018 of record CM051633.1, on the reverse strand, counting down.
TCACACCAGGACCTTGGGCTCCACAACGCCAGCAATGAGGGTGTTTGCCAAGCAGCAGAGACTGAGGGGTGAGGCAGGAGGTGCCCAACTTTCCTGCAAGGGTTTGTTTAAAGAGCTGATGGCTCTGTGAATGCTTTTACTCAGACCTGGAAAGTGTCAAGGCATAATAAATAATAAGATAAACAGCTCTTTTTAAGTAGGACTAAGGAAATGTGTGATTTAGAGCTTGGCTTAGCTTTTTGATACATGAAATTGGTCAGTGGGTTTTGTTCAAAGCCCTCTCTGTGCTTTGGGTGCTCATATGTTGTATCCTCATGCGGGTTCCCAAGCACCTTTCCCATAGCAGGGTGCTGATTTGGGGGCCTGTCCTCCACCCACCACATATTTTGGTGAAGCCTGCGTGGACTCGCTGCCTCAGAGACCTCCGTGTGTGCCAGGTTTGCTTGAAGTTGCCCACTGGGGTAGGAATTACTGGAATGGCAGAGCTGTCAGAGGATTATTCATCAAAGCAGATGATGTTTCCTCAGGGAATGAGGCTGAAAAACTTGAGGAGCATTGAGGTGGGAGCTCAGCTGCTCTGGCACCTGTGAAGCTACAGCAGAGCTCCTTGCTGGAGCTGGAGGCGGTGGTGATATTGCATAGTGCTGCCCATGCCCAGATTTGTAGAGTCAAATGGATACAAGTCCCAGAAAATGACTTGTATACAAATACAAAAAGAGTTTTTAATCTTTTTTTTGGCATGGGGATTTATTCCAAGGTTGTTCTACATACAGATAAAGTTAGGGAGAACATTAGCTGAGGGACACATGTGGTTTGAGGGTGACTGGAGAGGAGGTGGGCAGGGTGGGAAGCTGCTGGTGATGGTGCTTTTACAGGAGGTGAGGTGGAGTCTCCGTCACTTCGCAGTCAGCTCTGCCTCTGGAGCCTCCATTGCTCTGCACACGAAGCTGTTGCTGGCGTGTGACATCACTTGTGACTTCTCTTTCAGGACCCTCAGGGTCGTCACGTCAAGACGTACGAGGTGTCCCTGCGCGAGAAGGAGTTCAACAAAGGTCCTTGGAAACAGGAGAACGTAGAGGCTGAAGCCTCCATGGTCATCGCAGGTTGGTCCTTCTTTGTAGAAGGTCTTCCCTCCCATTTCTTCCTCCAGGCTGAATGCCTCAGTGTTCAGCAGGTTCACTGTTAACACATTTGTCTTCTCCCTTGCAGTGCCAGAGCCTTTTGGAGGCGCAATCATCATTGGGCAGGAGTCTATCACCTATCACAACGGAGATAAATATCTAGCTATAGCTCCACCTATCATCAAGGTGAGTGACTACAGAGATCTAGACATGCATCCAGTCTAATTCCTCCATTCCCAGGCATCTCTGAGGGTGTTGGGCTACTTGTAGTCAGGAATTAAAACTGCTTTTGTCTCCAGGTGTAGCTTAATAGGGCCACTTACTCCTTTGGTGAGTTCTGGGTGTTTTGTACAATGCCTGGTGCATGTTTTGGGGGACTGAGGGACATATGTGATCCTTGTACCAGTGGCAGCGTGTGGCTCTGCTCTCTGTGGAGCGCTCAGAAGTGGTGCAGTAAAGCTGAAATGGTGTTTGGGCTCCAGAGAAAGGGATTAATTAGGAGGCAGTGCGTGGTTTGGGCATGGATCCAGAGCCTGGTTTCATTTCAGGCAGCAAAAGATATGAATGAGCCCCTTGGAGGTTTGAGTCCACCTGTGTATGACTGGGGCACTTGTTCAAAGGAAAAGAAAGACTTACAGAGCTTGTGACAGAAGTTGAGCTTGTGGTTTTTATCAGAGGGACGAGCCAGTCCCCACATTTAAACGGTGCAGGAAGCACAGGTGGCACAGCTGAGGTGCCACTCAGGGCTGAAAGAGGTCTTGAGCTATGATGGAAAGGTCCTTTTCAGCTGGAAATAATGATGGGCTAGAAAAGAGCTATAAATCTTGGGTAAAGAAATCCTCATCTTGTTGCCTGAATGCTCTCGGGGTGTTGCTGGGGCTCTGTGGTGGGGAGTGGAGCAGGGGGAGAGAAGTCACCTGTGCTCTGCTGACCTACAGCTCTGGGCCTTGACCTGCAAGCAGAGTGCAGGCACATCTCTGCTCGAGGCTGGGGAGAAGTTTGCAGACGATAAAGATTGGCAAGTTCAGGATTTTTAGAGCAAAACCATGCTGACAGGAGGCCAGCAGCATCCACCAAGAAAGCAAAATGTCTGCAGAGCTTGGGGCCAGAGATGGAGAGGGCTTGGAGCTCTGTGGGTCCCAAAGAGCATCCCTGCACCTGTGGAAGGCAGTGTTAGGATGGGGTGGCACCTTTCCTGGTCTCTTAGCAAGCTATTGACACGTTTCATTTAGAAACCACTGTCAGGCGGTTTCTGTGACCCAAAGTGAGACCGTTTGACCCCAGATTCTGGTTGTATTCACTGATATGGTTTATTGAAGAGCAAATCCAGCCTTCTCCCTCCACGCAGGAGGTGTGGGACTCCACTGTGGTTACAGCCAGCAGTTTCAAACAGTTCCTAAAAAAACTCCCTCCTCCTCTGTGTGCAGCAAAGCACAATTGTGTGCCACAACCGCGTGGATCCCAACGGGTCCCGGTACTTGCTGGGGGACATGGAAGGACGCCTCTTCATGCTGCTCCTGGAGAAGGAGGAACAGATGGATGGCACTGTCACCTTGAAGGACCTGCGTGTGGAACTGCTCGGCGAGGTAGGACTTGTCCACACCACGTGCACTGTCCCTGTCACTTCTCACCACGGGGCTGGGAGGATCCACAGGCTGGAGATGAGGGCTGAGTGCAAGGAGCAGGGTCTCTTTTGGAGCTTGGGGTGGGGTGAAGTTTCACACATGTCACAGCTCTGAGCTGTGGGTTGTTGGGAAATTCCCTATCTGGGCACTTGAAAGTTTACACCATCTTCCCCGTTTTTTGCGTGGTGCTTGTGCGCTGTCCCTGGGAGAAACTTGGGCTCTCTGTGTTTTTTTGTAAAGGGATTCAATTCCCCTCCTATGTCCAAGGTCTTCCTGTTGGGCTGCAGCTCCGGTGTGGTGGTTGTGGGCTGTCCATTCCATGTTAGCAGTGGTTCATCCATCTCTTCCCAATTCCCAGACATCCATTGCAGAGTGCTTGACCTACCTGGACAACGGAGTGGTGTTTGTCGGCTCTCGGCTTGGGGATTCCCAGCTTGTGAAGGTACGTGGTGGATGTTTTCTGGCTTAGTTGTGTGTTTAGGAAGGATTTTATACACATTTATTTCCCTTCTGGCCTCAAGAGGTGTTTGTGGATATGTTTTCCTTTCTCCTTGTCTGCCCTACACCCTTTCCACTTGCTTGGTCTCGTTGAAAGCTGATGATGGTGTTTATTCATAGCTCAACGTGGACAGCAACGAGCAGGGCTCCTATGTAGTGGCTATGGAGACCTTCACCAACCTTGGTCCCATCGTTGACATGTGTGTGGTGGACTTGGAAAGGCAAGGCCAAGGGCAGGTAATGTTGATTCTGCTTTTCTTCTCTCAGTGCTGGGGATTTCTGGGCCAGCCAGGTGTATGTGTGGGTTGTCCATGGAAGGAGAAGACTGAAAACTATTTATTGGAAGATCTCAAAGTCTTATCCCGGTGCAGGGATGGCGTTGAGGAGAGTGGGATGAGTAGGAAGGTTAATTCATGGATATCCCAGTCCATGAGGAAGGGATTGTCTGTGTGCAGTGAGGATGGATCAGCTGCCCAGAAATTCCTCTGAGAAGTGAGGAAGATGGGTCCCCCGTCTTCCTCTGAACCCTTCACTACAAGGAGGAGTGGGGAAGCTTCCCAGCAACGGTTGGTGAAGATAATCTGCTTTTCCTCCAGCTGGTCACATGCTCGGGTGCATTTAAAGAGGGTTCACTGCGGATCATCCGGAACGGCATTGGGATTCATGAGCATGCCAGCATTGACTTGCCAGGGATTAAAGGTGTGTGAGCTGTTCAGTGCTGTCAGATAGAACCCACGGACTGAGGCTGGGGTGTGAGGCAGGGGGCTTTGGGAGCATTCACTGTGAGCATGTGGCCTCTTTTTGTTGCAGGTTTGTGGCCCCTGAGGTCAGACTCTCATCGTGAAACAGACAATACGCTGGTGCTGTCCTTTGTTGGCCAGACCAGGTAAGGTGGGGTTAACACTGAGCCAGGCTCTCAGCTACGTGTTGGAGCATGATAGAACAGGAGCTCCCTTTCCCATTCAGGGTTCTTATGTTAAATGGAGAGGAAGTAGAAGAGACAGAGCTCACAGGGTTTGTGGATGATCAGCAGACTTTCTTCTGCGGCAATGTGGCGCATCAGCAGTTGATCCAGGTAATGCCAGTTCTAGGGAGTTGCAGATCTGTCTCTCATGATGACCTGATAGCCCTTATTGATTGTGGGACTAACCTAGGTCTGTGCAGCTTATCAGGGGCAGGGTTTGCAGGACTTCTCTGGGCTGGTGTCAGAAGGGAGGTGTTGTTCTGGTTCTGAGCAGAGATGTTCTCTTTCCCCAGATCACCTCTGCCTCTGTGAGACTGGTTAGTCAGGAGCCCAAAGCCCTGGTGAGTGAGTGGAAAGAACCCAATGGAAAGAACATCAGTGTGGCTTCCTGTAACAGTAACCAGGTAGTGGTGGCTGTGGGACGAGCCCTGTACTACCTGGAGATCCGACCCCAGGAGCTCAGGCAGATCAGGTGGGTCCCTCATCCTGTCCCAAGGTCTCTCAGCCTGTGCTGTCTGTCTTTGGGCTCACGACTGACGCCTCTGTCTGCTTCCTCCTTCCCACCAGCTGCACGGAGATGGAGCATGAGGTTGCCTGCCTGGACATCACCCCCCTGGGGGACACTAACGGCATGTCCCCGCTGTGTGCGATCGGGCTCTGGACTGACATCTCTGCCCGCATCCTGAAGCTGCCGTCGTTTGAGCTGCTGCACAAAGAGATGCTGGGAGGAGGTAGGGCTCTCCTGGGGCTGTGGCAACGCTCACTGACCTGGCTGAGTTGTGAGTGACAGCAGCCTTCTCCTGCTCCCTGCAGAAATCATCCCTCGCTCCATCCTGATGACAACCTTCGAGAGCAGCCATTACCTTCTGTGTGCCCTGGGGGATGGAGCTCTCTTCTACTTTGGGCTCAGCCTCGAGACAGGTGACTACAGGTGACACACACTCAAGAGGGTGGCTGGACTCATGCCCTCTTACTTGACAGACACGCTCCTTTTCTTCAGGCTTGCTGAGTGACCGCAAGAAGGTGACCCTTGGGACCCAGCCCACCGTCCTGAGGACTTTCCGCTCTCTGTCGACCACCAATGTCTTTGCCTGCTCTGACCGTCCCACCGTCATCTACAGCAGTAACCACAAGCTGGTCTTCTCCAATGTCAACCTGAAGGAGGTGAACTACATGTGTCCCCTCAACTCGGATGGGTATCCCGACAGGTGAGCCTGCACCTTGCCGTGTGTGACACGGGATAGGGGAGGGTTGGACTCTGCAGTGGGACCCTGGGATCAGCAGGTGTGGAGGAGAGGGAGGTTCTTGCTGTGCCACCCACTTTACAAGCACCGTTGCTCATGTGTTTGGGGTTTTTTCTCCCCCCCATACAGCTTGGCCTTGGCCAATAACAGCACCCTGACGATCGGCACCATCGATGAGATCCAGAAGCTGCACATCCGCACGGTTCCCCTCTATGAATCTCCCAGGTGAGCCGAGCAGTGGGAGGGAGCCTGGCTTGAGGGACCATGCTCTGCTGCATGAGACAAGGCTGGGGGGAGACTTTGCAGCCAGCATTCCTGCTCTGGGCTCAGTTAACACACAGGCTGAATGGGTGGCTTGTGCCAAGACAGTCTGGGCAAGTGAGCAGCTCTGCTTCTTGTCTCCAGAGCCTCTGTGCTGTCCTTGGAACGGCCTGTCTTGGCTCTCCTGCCCACACAGCTCTGTTTAACCCATAGGAAGATCTGCTACCAAGAGGTGTCGCAGTGTTTCGGCGTGCTCTCAAGTCGTATCGAGGTGCAGGATGCCAGCGGGGGCACCACTGCGCTCAGACCCAGCGCCAGCACCCAGGTGAGAGGCAGCTGCTGGATCATCCCTCAGCTCTGGGCTGTGGATATCACAGTTCCTCAGGCCAAACTGATGCAGATTTTCCTTGGCAATCTTCTCTTCCAAAGCTCTGAGTGCAAGCTCTGCCGTTGGCAGCCTGGGAGGAGATGGGGTGGTAAGATCTCTCCGTGGTGGGGAGAAGGGCTCACTGTGCTGTCAGATCAACTTTGGGTTTGGATGCTGCCCCTTCAGTCTCCTGTACAGGCTTCTGTTTGGTCTCGAGGGGTTTCCTTCTCCCAGGGATGCAGGCACAAGCCCCCTTCCTCTCAGGTGGAAGCCACAACACTGCCATGAACTCTTCTGTTAATGCTGTTGCTCAGCAGTGTGACCTCTGCCATGCACATCACACACCTCTGGTGCAGGGAGTGTGTCCCTTTACTCAGGCCTAGGGAGCTCCTGGCTTCACCTTCTCTCCCATTCATTCTCCTGGTCCCCAGTTGCCTCAGTTCATGTGGAGCAGAGTTGAGGACGTGCTGAATAACACAAGGATGTGACCACTTTTACTGTGTCCTAGGCCCTGTCCAGCAGTGTGAGCACCAGCAAGCTGTTCTCCAGCAGCACAGCACCGCACGAGACGTCCTTCGGAGAGGAGGTGGAGGTGCACAACCTGCTCATCATAGATCAGCACACCTTTGAAGGTACCCACCCCAAACAGCTTCAATCAAAGGGTTTTTCCTGGAGGAATCTCAGCCAGGAGGCAGAGCTTTCAGTCGTAGGGGTTTGTTGATGGCACAAGGTGGCGGTGGGGAATAGGAGATGGGATCTCCAGGCAGCTACCTTGGACGTGATCCAGGGGATCCATTTGTTTCTGCTTTTCTCCTTTTCTGCCCAGTGCTTCATGCTCACCAATTCCTGCAAAACGAATACGCCCTCAGCCTGGTCTCCTGCAAGCTGGGGAAGGATCCAAACACCTACTTCATCGTGGGCACCGCCATGGTGTATCCCGAGGAGGCAGAGCCCAAACAGGGCCGCATCGTTGTCTTCCACTACTCGGATGGTAAGAACGAGGTCCTCTCACGTGGCCAAGTCCAGCTGCTTGAGGGAGATCTGAGATGAGCTCCCTGGGCCCAAGAGAGCAGGCAGTTTTTCCCTTTCCCCTCATCTAGAGAAGTCCAAGAATCCCTCACTGGAACTGGGTTCTGGGATTTGCTTTCCGTGTGTCAGCCCCTGCTCTCGTGTCACTCTTGTCTTACATGCCCACAGATCCTCCAAGGCAGTTTCTTGGGAGAGCAGTGTTGGTTTAGAGCAGCTCATCTGAACCCCTTGGGCTTTACCACCCCTGGGAGTGCATGGCAAGTAACTGGGCGGTCTGTGGGTTTATTCCAGGGAAGCTTCAGAGCCTGGCTGAGAAGGAGGTCAAGGGAGCTGTGTATTCCATGGTGGAATTCAATGGGAAGCTGTTAGCCAGCATCAACAGCACGGTAGGGCTCTCACAAGACCCTGACTTGTTTTGGGAGAGTGTTTCAGAGCTGGAAGCTGCTCCAGCTTGTGTGGGTGTCAGCCAGGTCCCTCATCTCTGTTGGGGAGCGTGTCCTGGCTGCTGTGGGTGTCCATGGGGGCTCAGAGCTGTGTCCCACCCTTCAGGTACGCCTCTATGAGTGGACAGCAGAGAAGGAGCTGCGCACGGAGTGCAACCATTACAACAACATCATGGCACTCTACCTGAAAACCAAAGGGGACTTCATCCTTGTGGGGGATCTGATGCGGTCTGTCCTCCTCCTTGCCTACAAACCCATGGAAGGAAACTTTGAGGAGGTATGAATGGTTGAAGGGGTGCTGGGAGCCTGTGCTGCCTGTTCCAGCAGGCTCTGGGCAGGGGGGAATGGTGTTTAAGGTGATAAAAGAAGGAGCCTGGCTCACCCCACCTTGCCAACCCTTTGTAGACAAGGATTTAGGGCTGTGCAATGAGAGCAGCGTCACCTGGACACGCTTTTAGACAGATCCCTGTGGTTTCTGGAGGGACAGATCCTCAGGCTTCCAGGGAACAGGGCAATGAATTGGCAGCCTTGAGATGAGCAGGCTTTGGGTGCATGCTTGCTGCCTGCCAGGGTGAGGAGCTGCCATCTGGACTGCCTGTTGTACACTTGGAACAGCTTTGTGTGACTGTAGCTGCATCTCTGTCAGCACACTGGGGCTGGAGCAGGCAGTTCAGTTGCTCAAGTGGCTCTGGGCATGGCTTTGACATGAGCTCTGACCTTGTCCAAGTGCCACTCAGGCCAGGACCACCTCCAGAAGGTGCTCATTGCTTTATCTAGCAGAGAGGGACAGGCTGGATCCCACCTTGGCGTTGGATCCAGCATCTTCAGGATGACAGACCAGGCCATCTGTGCACACACTGCCTCTCCTCTTATCCCTTTCCAGATTGCCCGGGACTTCAATCCCAACTGGATGAGCGCCGTGGAGATCTTGGACGACGACAATTTCTTGGGAGCAGAGAATGCTTTCAATTTGTTTGTGTGCCAGAAGGACAGGTGAGCTGGGGGCGAGGGGGATGGGGTGGTAGGACCTTCTGGTCTCCTCCACAGCTATGGAGGGGTGTGTGTCAGGCAGGAAAGCTGGGAGGAGCATGCCCAGCTTGGAGGAGCAGCGTGATGGGAGCAAGGGGGGAGTTTCCAGCTCAGCCCAGCACAGACTGAGCCGAGCGCTTTGGGTTTCAGCGCGGCCACGACGGATGAGGAGCGCCAGCACTTGCAGGAGGTGGGGCTGTCCCACCTGGGAGAGTTTGTCAACGTTTTCTGTCACGGGTCTCTGGTCATGCAGAACCTGGGCGAGACGTCCACGCCGACACAGGGCTCGGTTCTCTTCGGCACCGTCAACGGCATGATCGGTGAGAGCTGGGGTTCCCCTCCCCTGCTGCTGGGCCTGGGCTGGGCTTTCCTCACGTCATGCCCCCCTCAGAAACCCGCTTTTCTCTCTGGATTCCTTCCAGGAGGGGAAAATGCTCTGGCTTCCTTTGAAACTCCTTCCTTGTCGCACCTCTCCCAGCTCCCAGCATAACTCCAGTCCTTGCTGGGAGCTGCTGGGACAACCCTGGGGTGAGCCCTGCACCTTCATCTCCCTTTTCCCCTTTGCAGGACTGGTGACCTCGCTGTCGGAGAGCTGGTACAACCTTCTCCTGGACATGCAGAACAGGCTGAATAAAGTCATCAAGAGCGTGGGCAAGATCGAGCACTCCTTATATCCTTCTGTGGTTCAGTCAGGAGCCTGGGCCAGGCAGTTCCAGGGCTTGGCTTGTGGATGTGGCCCGAGCCAGGCATGGGATGGGACATTGGAGGTTTGTCTTTGGTGGGATGCTGTGGTAGGAGTGTGTTTGCAAGGTCCTTGTGGGTTTGAGGGGGGAATCTGACTTTGGGGTAGCTCTAAAAACGTGGGATCAACTCTGTGATCCTCCTTGAGGGGCAGCGTTTGTCTGCTGCTGTTTATTCCCTACGGATTCAACTCCTTGACAGCGGCACCTGGAGATCATTTCACACCGAACGCAAGACGGAACCGGCGACGGGATTCATCGACGGCGACCTGATCGAAAGCTTCCTGGACATCAGCAGGCCCAAGATGCAGGAGGTGGTGGCAAACTTACAGGTGAGATGGGTGATTCCCTTCCAAACGAAGGGAATTCAGGAACCCAGGCTGCAGTCAGTTGGTGAATCCGAGCTGCCACGGGCTGAGTGTTCCTCAGCCCACGTGTCTCCCCTTGCAGATTGACGACGGCAGCGGCATGAAGAGGGAGGCCACCGTAGACGACCTGATAAAGATCGTGGAGGAGCTGACCCGCATCCATTAGTAGGATTCGGGGTCATTCCCTACGTAGAGCAAGGGAATCTTTTTTCCCCACCCGCAGCCTGAGGACCCCTGGCCGGCTGCGCTGAACACCAGCGGTGGTGGCCCTTGCCCGAGGGGACATGGGGGAAGGAGTTTTGGAAGGGGGGGAGTCAGCTGGGCAGGGGTTTGGGGGTGTTGGTCGGGCACCACGGCATCGCCTTGCTTGGATTCACAGATCCTGCGGACTCGGCTGCTGTCCCAGAACTGAGCTCCTGGAGGGACCTGAGGCCATGCCCTTGCCTGGATTCCCTCTTCACTGTTGTCTTTAGTATCTTTTGTTTTGCTTTTGGTTTTGATTCTTTTTGCTTCGTTGTGGGGGGGTTGTTTTGGGGTTTTTTTTTTGTTGTTGTTTGGAAGAGGAGGTGAAGCTGCCCCTGGGGCGAGGGCTGGAGGAGTCACCTGGGGCTGGTGAGAGGTGAGGAGGGGGAAGATTTCTCTCCATCTGTGTGACACTGCCGAGTGGGACTCGGCGTTCCCCTTCCCACAGGATCAGGGAGGGAAGTTCTGGGAAGCTCCATCAGTTGTTGGCTTCTGAGTTTTACCAAATAAAGTAGTCCAAGAGGAAGGGTCTGTCTCCTGGCGCCGAGCTCCTCTGCGGAGCCACGTCCTCACCCAGCCAGAGCCATCCCCCATCCCCACTTTCCCCCTGTTTAAGCCCAGCCCTGGAGTTGGTGTCGGAGGAGCTGGGGGATCAGGGCTTTATTTTTCAGCCTCTCATTGCTCATCCTGCCCCAGCTGCTCCTTACAGTTCTCCACTGTTCACCCAGCCTGGCTTTGTGCAGGAGCAGTTTGTGGCTGCAGCTCTGCAGCATCTCCTGCCTGTGCTGGCACTGGTGTTGGCTGAGGCTGTGGGGTCTCAAGCTGTAATTAGCACTAACGATGCTGAATTCTGGTGGTAACTCTCAGCTCGAGGGCCTGGGCTGCTGCTCCCTGCGAGGGGAATCACACTGTGACACCCTCTGCAAGCACAGTGTGGGTGCCCAGGGGAGCGATTCACTCCCTGCTGGGCAGCAGCTCTCTGCTTGTAGCTTACAGGTTAATTATTAATTACCCTCCTGGCCTCCATTTATCTATTTATGCTGTAAATTGTCCAAGCTAGAGGGGGTTGGACAAGATGAGGGGGGGGTTCACTGTCAAAATGCACATGAGGGTGGCAGAGGAGTCCCTCCCTGGCTGCCCTCCTCCTCCTCCTCTTCCTCCTGCGCCTCTCCATGGCTCTGTCCTCGCCTGAGCCAGCCTGGATGTCACCTTAACCCACCCTGCTAAGACCCCCCGAGTCCCATCCTGGGGGGGTTACATCAGGCACAGATTTTCCCCAAATCTCCCCCCTTGCAGCAGGGCAGCGTCCTGACAGATGCCGAAACATCCTCGTGCTCCCACAAACACCTCCTGGCTGCTGGGAGCCCCGAGTTCTTGGAGGAGGGCACTGGGATGAGGCTGTGTCTGCCCAGAGAGGCTGTTTGGGACTGGGGGAAGGGGACTGTCACCCTCTGTGACACCCCCGGGTTGTGTGGTGGTGCTGGCTGCGAGGGGAGGGGAGTTTATTAGCTCAGGGTGTTTGGGCTCTGTTCCCCTGACTGCATCCACTTGTTTCCCCAGCTCCTCACCAAAACTGGGGGATCCTGGAGAGGATCCCTGTCCTTCCCAGTAAAACTGGGGATGCTGGTGCCAACAGGGCAGGGGTTCCCTCACTGCTGGGGGAGCCCTGCACCCCTAAAGCTGGTGTGTCCCCCCAACCCAGCACCCTGTAAGTTGAATTTCTAAGCGTGCTGATGGTTTGGGGGTGATGCTGTGTCCTGCCTGGGGCTGGGCTGGGTGACCCCAACGTTTGGGTAGGGACATAATTTTGGGGTGAAATCCCCAGCGGGGGTGGGATCAGCCCCCTCCAGCGAGGCTGCAGGTATTGAGCTCATCCCCGTGGGGGCTGGCAGCCCCAGCCCTTTGCTCCCTGGGATCAATCATTTACCTGCCTGCGACCTTCGCTTCGGCCCCCAGCCTGGGGAGGGCGGCGGGGCTGGAGCTGGGGGTGACACGGGTGCGTGGGTGCCCCTCTCCCCACAGGGTGCACCCCATCATCCCAGCTCCACTTCGGCCCCTTTCTCTGCTCCTCTTCGGTGGGTCCCCACGCAGGGCTGGGAAGGCGGCCGGGTGCCAGGAGGAGGAGGAGGAGGGGTGGGGAGAGGCCATGCCGGAGCTTTGCCAGATGTGGGAAAGGAGAGAAGAGGGGGGGGGACGCTTTCCCTGCTGCTTCCCCCCGCCTCGGGGACCCCCAGCCCCTGTCCTAGAGCCACCCAACCGCGATGGCACCGCTCACCCCGGCCGAGCCAGCCAGCCCCGGGGCGAGCATCCCCACCCGGCCACCGCGTGTCGGGGTGGAGAGCCGGGTGCTCGATGGCTTCCCCCCCGCTCTCGCCTCCCTCCACCCCCCGCATTGTTCCCGACCCGGGAGGAGGAGGAGGAGGAGCAGGGCCAAGGGCCAACGTGCGGTAGGCGCCGGTGCCGCCGAGGCAGGCGGGAAGGCAGGCGGGCAGGAAGGCGAGCGCGGGGAGCGTGCCGCTGGCCACAGCCGCCTGTCATGTTGGTCGAGCTGTTCCTCCAGGCTGCCTGTGTGTCCCTGTTCCTCCCGGGCGGGCAGGGCAGGGTCTATCCCGGGAGGAAGAAGCCGGCCAGCTTTGCCGTAGAGAGGTAGCCGGGTCCCCTTCCTTTTCCTTCTCCCTCTCCCAGCTACACCTGGGGATGGCAGCGTGCCATCCCGTGTCCCAGCCATCCCATGTCCCAGACATCCTGTGTCCCGTGTCCCAGCCATCCCATGTCCCAGACATCCTGTATCCCGTGTCCTGGGCCATCCCGTGTCCCATGCCATCCCATGTCCCAGACATCCCGTGTCCCAGCCATCCCCCATCCCAGACATCCCATATCCTGTGTCCCAGCCATCCCGTGTCCTGGGCCATCCCTTGTCCCAGACATCCCATGTCCCAGGCCATCCCGTGTCGTGTCCCGTGCCATCCTGTGTCCTGGCCATCCCATGCTATCCTGTGTCCCTGACATCCCATGTCCCAGGCCATCCTCTGTTGTGTCCCATGCCATCCTGTGTCCTGGCCATCCCGTGTCCTGGCCATCCCATGCCATCCTGTGTCCTGTGCCATCCCATGTCCTGGCCATCCGCCCCCTCAGCTGCCTCTGGTGCCCCGCCTGTGCCCCCCATCCAGAGGAGCTGTCACCCCACATGTCCATCCCTCTGCCCAGGGGTGGCAGGGACCACAGGAGTGTGACCTCACATTCCTGTCCTGCTGGGGGACATTTCCCCCCCCCATCACCGTGTGCTGAGGTGTTCCATCCCCTCCCTCTGGCCCACCTTGTTGTGGGGTCACACTGCACCCCGGTTCACCCCGTGCCTGCCTCCCCCTGGCTCCATGCCATGCTCTGCCACCCGGGACGGGGTGGCCGTGGGTACGTCGTGATGGCTCCTACGTGTCCCCCTGGTGTCCCCGGGGCAGAGGGGTCCCCGCCGGCTGCAGGAGCTCCCCCAGGACCTTTGCCCTCTGCCGGGGGGCTCGGGGCAGGGTGGCCTCAGCCTCTTGTCCCTCGCCCAGGCGCCGCGTGGGGCCCCACGTCTGCTTCTCGGGCTTCGGCAGCGGATGTTGCCCCGGGTGGATGCTGTCCCCGGGCAGCGGGCAGTGCACCCTGCGTGAGTACGGGCTCGGGGAGGGCGAGGGGGACCCCTGCCCTCCTGATGGCTGCCTGTCCCCGCTCCCCACAGCGCTCTGCTCCTTTGGCTGCGGCAGCGGCTTCTGCATCGCCCCCAACCTCTGCTCGTGCCCCGACGGAGAGCAGGGCATCACCTGCCCAGGTACCCACCTGCCAGGACCCACGGGCTTTCCCGGCAGGGCAGGTTGCTCCGTGTCACCTCTCCCTGTCCCTGGGATCCTGGGGGATCTGGGGAGCAGGTGTTGGGGTGCAGGACCAGCGTGGGTGGGTGCTGGGGTGGCACTGGTGCCCCGCAGACCCCCCCATCCGTGTTTCAGAGCCCCCGGGGACGTGCGGGGAGTACGGCTGTGACCTCTCCTGTAACCACGGCGGGTGCCAGGAGGTGGCCCGCGTCTGTCCCCTCGGCTTCTCCATGGTGGAGACGGCCAACGGCATCCGCTGCACCGGTGAGCCGGGATGGGGAGGGTCCCGGTGGGACGTGGGGTCCTGGTGGCGGTGACACCCCTGCCCCTCATCTCCAGCTCTCCCCTCTGACCCCCAGACATCGACGAGTGCCTGAGCGCCGCCTGCGAAGGTCTCTGCGTCAACACCGAGGGCGGCTTCGTCTGCGAGTGCGGCGCCGGGATGCAGCTCTCCGCCGACCGCCACAGCTGCCAGGGTGCGGGGCACCGGGGACCGGGCGGGGGGCAAGTGGGGACCGGCTGGGGCTGCCAACCCCCAGCCTCTGCCCCCTCCCCAGATACAGACGAGTGCCTGGCCACGCCGTGCCAACACCGCTGCAAGAACAGCGTGGGCAGCTACCGCTGCTCCTGCCGGCCCGGGTACCACCTCCACGGGAACCGGCACTCCTGCGTGGGTGAGCGCCGCCGGCCGCTCCCCTCCTCGTGCCACAAGGCCCAGGGGACAGAGGTGGCCATTGAGCCCAGCGGCACGGTGCCACCGCCTTGCCCTCGTCCTTACTGGGCTGCGCTGGAGGGGACAGCTCGGTGCACTGGGGTGCAGCACCTCCTGCCAGGGCACTGCCAAGTCCCTTTGTCCCCCAGACGTCAACGAGTGCCGGCGGCCGGGAGAGCGCCGAGCGTGCCAGCACGCTTGCCACAACACGCCGGGCAGCTACCTCTGCTCCTGCCGCCCCGGGTACCGGCTCAGCGGTGACAGGGTGTCCTGCGAAGGTACCCGGCTCCTCCTCGGGGACAGCGGAGCGGGATGTCCCCAGCTCCTCCCAAGTGACATCTGTTCCTTCCCTCCTAGGCTACCCCAAACCCATCCTGGCCCCATCACCCATCCTGCAGTCCCTGCAGCATCCGCCCACCCTCATCCTGCTCCCTCCCGGCTCTGGGGGACCCCTCCTGCTCCCCAGGGGCTCCCCCTCATCCCATCTCCCTGCTGCAGCACCCGGTACCCAGCTCCCTTCCTCCTCTCCCACCCTGGTGTCCCCGGCCACTGAGCCATCCCCGCGTGCCACGGGAGCCCCCAGGACCTCCGCCCCATCAGCCCCTCGCTGTTGGTACCGGGGGGTCCCCCGGGAGCCTGGCACTCGCTGGATGGAGTTGGGGTGCCGGAGCTGTGCCTGCCAGGTGAGCACCCCGTGCCCTCCGTGCCTCTCCCCACTGCACCAGTCCGATGGGGGCTGAGCCGTGTGCCCTCACAGGGGGGACAAGTGCTGTGCGAGGCCACCAGCTGCCCTGTGACCTGCTCCCACCCACTGCCCACCCCGGCTGGGGGCTGCTGCCCCAACTGCTCAGGTGAACCCCAATTCCACCTTCCCACCCCCACTGCCTGGGGTGGCCCCCCCTGACCCAGCTGCCTTTTAGGGTGCCTGCACGAGGGGGTGGCCCGGGCTGAGGGTGACGTCTTCTCCCCATCTGATGGGAACTGCACTGTCTGTGTCTGCCTGGTGAGCCTGTGCCCCATCCTGGGGTGGGATGGGGATGGGAGCATCCCCCACATTATCCCACATCCCCCCTACATCCCCCCACATCCCTTCTATATCCCCCCACATCACCCCACAGCCCCCCTACATCCCTCCACATCCCTGCTCAGCCCTAGGATTCACCTTCAGGGCGAAGGAGTGGGATGCACTGGGGTCCTGTCATTGTGCCCCCGCACTGGGGAAGGGGCACGTTGCCCCTCAGTTGCCCCGTGACACCCCCACGCTCTCCTCCGCAGGCCGGTAACGTGTCCTGCATCACCCCCGAGTGCCCCCCGGGTTCCTGCCCCAGCGCCTCGCCAGCCGACTGCTGCTCCTGCCAGCCAGGTGGGTACCCCAGGACCCCCAGCCCACAGGGCTCTGCTGGGGATGGGGGTTCAGGGTGGGGGTTCAGCAGGAGCTGTGCTTTGCTCCCCACCCCCAGCCCCGCTGCCTCTCTCCTCCCCAGCCAAGTGCAGCTTCCAGGGCCACACGTATGCACACGGCGCCCGGTTCAGCCTGGATGGGGACGACTGCACCACCTGCATCTGCCAGGTAGGTCCTGGGGGGTCCCCAGGGATGCTCCATCCAAGGCTTCCCTGCACCATCCTGCTGGGGGGATGCAGCCTTTGCAGGGCCAGCAGGTGATGTGTCCCCATGTCCCCAGGGTGGAGAGGTTGAGTGCTCCTTCGCCCCCTGCCCCATGCTGGACTGCCCACAGCACCAGCAGCACCTGAGCCCCGGGCAGTGCTGCTTCACCTGCCGGGAACCCCCGGCCCCCGCCGGTGAGCCCATGCTGGGGGGCACCTGGGGACAGAGGATGGGATGTGGGGGGACAGCTTGGGGACAGTGAGGACAGGATGCAGGGGACATCTCGGTATGGGCAGGGTGGGATGTGGGGGACATTTGGGGATGGGAAGGGTGGGAGATGCCTGGGGACAGAGACAGTGGGTTGTGGGGGACAGGGGGGATGAGATGTGGGGGGACATTTAGGGATGGGGAGGATGGGATGTAGGGGACAGGTTGGGGACAGTGAGGGCAGGATGCAGGGGACAGCTGGGGATGGGCAGGGTGGGATGGAAAGGGTGGAAGGTGGGGAATACTGGGTACAGGGAGGGTGGGATGGCTGGGACAGCTGGGGACAAGAGGATGGAATGTAGGGGACACTTGGGGACAGGGAGGGAGCTGGATGTGGGGGTGCACAGGGACTGGCAGGAGAGTGGGGGGTGCTGCACAGCCGTGGGGCTTGGGGGCAGAAATGGCACAGGATGGGAACCACACGGGTCGTGTATCAGGAGGGCGATGCGCTGGGGGTGCCCCTGTCCCCCTGTCCCCCTGGGGGGGTGTGTGTGTCCCCTCCAGGTTGCTTCATGGATGACAACGGGGTGGAGTTTCCCATCGGACAGATCTGGTCTCCGGGCGATCCCTGTGAGTTATGCATCTGCCAGGTGAATGAGACCCTGCTCTGCTTCACCCCTCCTACCTGTCCCTGCCCCCCTGCACAGCTCCTGTCCCCCTCCTTCCCTTGGGATGCCAGGCTGCTCATGGCCATGGTCCCTGGCACCTCGTGGCAATGATCCCCAGCAACTCATGGCCATGGGCCCTGCTTGTGGCCATGGTCCCCAGCATCTGGTGGCCACGGTCCCCAGCAACTCATGGCCATGGGCCCTGCTTGTGGCCATGGTCCCCAGCATCTGGTGGCCACGGTCCTCAGCATCTCGTGGCCATGGTCCCCAGCATCTGGTGGCCATGGTCCCCAGCAGCTCATGGCCATGACCCCTGGCAGCTCGTGGCAATGATCCCCAGCAACTCATGGCCATGGGCCCTGCTTGTGGCCATGGTCGCCAGCATCTGGTGGCCACAGTCCCCAGCAGCTCATGGCCATGGTCGCCAGCATCTGGTGGCCACGGTCCCCAGCAGCTCATGGCCATGGTCCCCAGCATCTGGTGGCCACAGTCCTCAGCATCTCATGGCCATGGTCCCCAGCATCTGGTGGCCATGGTCCCCAGCAGCTCATGGCCACGGTCCCCAGCATCTGGTGGCCACGGTCCCCAGCAGCTCATGGCCATGGGCCCTGCTTGTGGCCATGGTCCCCAGCATCTGGTGGCCACGGTCCCCAGCAGCTCATGGCCATGGTCGCCAGCATCTGGTGGCCACGGTCCCCAGCATCTCGTGGCCATGGTCCCCAGCATCTGGTGGCCACGGTCCCCAGCAGCTCATGGCCACGGTCCCCAGCATCTGGTGGCCACGGTCCCCAGCAGCTCATGGCCATGGTCCCCAGCATCTGGTGGCCACGGTCCCCAGCAGCTCCCTGGCTTCGCTGGGCTTTAGACCCCGTGGTTGTGGGCAGCCCAAGGTCTCTGTCAAGTGCTTGTCCCCCGGCAGGCAGACGGCTCGGTGAGCTGCAAGCGGACGGACTGCGTGGAGACCTGTCCCTACCCCATCCACACCCCCGGGCAGTGCTGCCCCGACTGCTCGGCAGGTGCTGCACCCCTTTTCACCCCCTGCCCTCGACCAGAGCCCAGCAAACCTGGGCTTACACAGAGGGGTCTCTGTGGGGGTCCCCGAGCCAACTGGGGACCCCAAGATCCCCCTCCCCGCAGGCTGCACCTACATGGGACGGATCTTCTACAACAACGAGACCTTCCCCTCCGTCCTGGACCCCTGTCTCAGCTGCATCTGCCTGGTGAGGGCTCTGCTGGGCACACTGAGGTGTTCTCAGGTTTTTTCCTCCCCAGGCAATTTGGGGGTGCCCCCTTTTCCTCTGGTGGGCTCTCACACCCAGCCCTCCCGCATCTCTCCCCTCTCACAGCTGGGCTCGGTGGCGTGTTCGCCCGTGGACTGTGCCGTCTTCTGCACCTACCCCTTCCACCCCGAGGGCGAGTGCTGCCCCGTCTGCACCGGTAGGAGCCCCGGGGGGAGCAGGGGGTCCTGTCCCCGCTCCGCTCCGTGAGCCCCCCGCTGAGTGCTGCCTGGCTCCCCGCAGACTGCAACTACCAGGGTAGGAAGGTGGGAAATGGGCAGAGCTTCACCCCCGAGGGACAGCCCTGCACCCACTGCACGTGCCAGGTGAGTGGGGTGCCCACGGGGTGCCCATTCCCATGGGGTGCCTGTTGGGGTGCCCCCTGCCCATAGGATGCTCGTGCTGGTGGGGTGCCTGTGCCAATGGGGTGCCCAGAGGATGCCCATGGGGTTCCCATGCTGGTGGGGTCCCTGTGTCTGTAGGGTGCCCATGGGGTGTCCTTGCCCACAGGGCGCCCATGCCAGTGGGGTGCCAGTGCCTGTAGGGTGCCCATGCCCATGGGGTGCCCATGCCAGTGGCAGAGGGGACCAGGGAGGGGG
The DNA here is from genome assembly GCA_028020825.1 of Podargus strigoides. NCBI lineage: Eukaryota > Metazoa > Chordata > Aves > Caprimulgiformes > Podargidae > Podargus > Podargus strigoides. The sequence goes on along the minus strand of CM051633.1, from coordinate 17,138,166 downwards.
ATGGCAGGAATGGCTCACACACACCCCCCCTCACCCCTTGCTGCCAGCTCGGGGAGGTGAGCTGTGAGAAGAGGCTGTGTCCCCACTCCTGCGCAGAGCCCCCTGCGCTGCCCGCTGCCTGCTGCCCCCCCTGCCAAGGTAACGGGGATGCCCGGGATGCCAGGAGCAGGGTCTGGCTCAGGACCCCCTGCCCTGTGGCATATGGCCGTGCTGTGGCACCCTGGGGTGGTGGGGTGCCCCCCATGCAGGATGGGGGGTCCCAGGGGAGAGGTGGGTGCTAACCAAAAGCATCTCTCCCTTAGCCACGGATGTCTGGCTCCCGCTGCAGAGCAGTGACACGTCCCCGTCCCTGTCCTTGTCCCCATCCCACGAGGACTCATCCACTGGAACCCCACACCCCAGCCCCCCAACATCGACCCGGCCCCCCCGCCACCACCTGGCCCAGCTCCTGCTCCCCAACACAGCCCCCCTCAGCCCCTCTCCGGGGAGTGTGGGAGCTGGGGAGCCCCCTCCAACCACACTGAGCCCCCCCAGGCACCCCTCAACAGCCCCTCTGCCCCCCAACAACCCCTCTGAGGCCACAGCCCCCGCAGCTCCCACCTCAGCCCCTGATGCTCAGGGTCCCCCAGGGGGTGCAGACCCCTCTGCCATGCCCCTGGCCAGCAGGGAGAGCCCCAGTGGGCACGTGGCTCCCTAGGGCCCCAGTGCCACGCGTGCCTGGCGCGGCGTGAGCAGGAGGAGGATGAGGAGGATGAAGGAGAGGAGAAGGGGGTCTGCAGGACCAGCAGGCCTGGCCCACCAGGCCCCCGGGGGGGGTGGGGGTGGCTGGGGATGGGGGTGCCAGGCAGACAGGGTGGGCAACAGCATCCCCGCTCCCACGGGTGCACGGGCACTGTCTCTCTCTCGGACACGTGGTCCCCGTGTCCCCCAGGATCCCCATGTCCCCCTCAGGTGGTGGGGGGTCCCACAGCCCTTCACCGCCCCACTGTGGGGCAGGACCAGCCCCCCCCTCAGCCCTTCACTGTCTCTCTGGGTGCAGGAGATGGGAGATGCTGGGAGATGCTCCTGGCTGGGTTAGGGTGCCCCATGCCAGCCCCCAGCTGCAGCAAGCACCCCTGGGGAGGGGGCGAGCTGCCCTCCCTGCCACCAATAAAGTCACCCTGGTATTTATGCCCTGTCCCCCTGCTCCTGCTTGCACCCTCTGGCCTGCTGAACCCCACCATGGGGTGAGTGGCTCCCCCAGGATGATGAGGACAATTTTGGCTGTTCCTGGTCAAGACTTCCCAGGGGCAAAGTGCCTGATCAGGGTGCTAAGGTTGGTGCTGCCCCTGCCAAGGGGCTCCCAGAGCACAGCTCCACCCAGGGAGAGGGTGCAAAGCCAAGTTCATGGCTCCTGGGAGCGTCACGGGGGTTTATCCAGGCGGTGTCCAGCAAGGAGAGGTGGTGATGAGTGGCACAAAGCACCCCCAGCACCAGGATGGGACCCAGCACCATGGCAGGCACCGTCCTCTCAGCCCCAGCCTGGGCAGTGGGTGCTGATAGGGGCAGAGCCACAGCCATGATCCCATCCTGGTCCCTTGTGGTCCCCTGCTTGGTCACCACCAGCCCCAGCCACCTCAGGGGATGTCGTGGGGATGGAAAGTGGTGGCCCTGGGGCACCCACTGTGGGTGTTTGCATGGCTGTGGGGCTGAGAGCATCATCAGGGGGCTGCTCTGCCCGTGCCATCCCCTCTACCCACCCAACGGTGTCCCTGTCCAGGGACATGGCACCTCTGTGGTGGCCAAGTCAGCCTTTCCCAGAAAAAACACGGCACAGGGATGCTTCTCCATGGTTTTATTGTACTTGGTGGCTGTGGCAGGAGGGGACAGGAGCGCTGGGTTGGGGACACCGGGGCACGGAGGCGTGCTCAGGCCAGGGGGGACAGCCCCACCCTGTTGTTGCCCCTGTCGAAGATCACGTAGTACTCGCGGATGAAGACATCCCCCAGGATCCAGAGCTCGCCGGCCTCGGTGGGGACATCGATGGCTTCGAAGCCCAGGGTGCAGTACCCGTTGCTCTGCAGCCAAGGAATGGTGGTTACCAGCTGCCAGACCCCTCCCAGGCACCCCCCCAGTCCCTGTCCCAGAGGGATGCTCACCTGGATCACGTAGGCGCTGGGTGGCACGGGGAAGGCATTGCCGTTGAGGTAGAAGACGACGTCGGGCAGGCTGTTGATGGCCTGGCAGCTGATCTGGGGGGGGGAAAGGGTGGCACATGGGGGTCAGTGGCCACCCCAAGAGGGACCACGTCCCCCAGGAACCAGCCCTGGGGTCCAAGCGGGCACCCCACAGAGCCCCAAAGCCCTGTGTGCTCCCCTGAGAGCTCACCTCGCCGTTGGAGTTGGCACCCAGGTAGCTCAGGATGTTGCTGAGGGCACTGTTGGGTACAGCCAGCAGCGAGGTGCCCGTGTCCACGATGGCCTGGCAGCCGGAGGTGCAGGCGACGGCTTGCCCACTGACGGACACGCTGGGGAGAGTGGCATGGGGTGAACCTCCCAGGTGTGGGATGAGGGGCTGCACCCCCTAAAACACCTGCTGGGGGGCAAGGGGAGCCACCAAGACCAGGGGCTGTGCCAGGACTACCTGTCCATGGTGATTTCCCAGTAGGTTTCGGCAGAGAGGGGGATCCAGGTGATGCCGTTGGTGGTGTAGGAGGAGTCGATGCCGCCGAAGAGGACAAAGCTGCCGCTCTGCTCGTCACTGCAAGGGGGGAGCCATCAGGTGGAGGTCCCACCCCACCAGTACCACCACTCTGATGGCAGTGCCATCACTGAGCTACGTCCCCTGGGAGCTCCAGAGTGTCACAGCACCGGGGAACGGTGCCAGAGCCAGCCCCGGCAGGAGGGAAATGGGAGAAAATCCTCAGCAAGGGCTGGGTGGCTCTGGCCAGGGCTTACCCGCTCAGGTAGACGGAGAAGAGGTCCTGAGACACGAGGTTTTGGCTCATCATGTTGTCAAAGACGGGGGTGGCTCCGGAGGAGGAGATGCTGGGGTAAGCCAGCCCCAGGATGCCATCGAAGGGGCAGTAGTAGAAGAAATCGCCAGGCTCAGTCTCAGCCAGCCCAAAGATCTGGTTAACCACCTGGAGGCCTGCGACCTGCGTGGGGAGATGGGCAGAAGGGCTTGGTTGGGGTGGGCAGGGCACCGTCCCCGCTCCCCTGGGACAGAGGGGCTGATGCGCCTTACGGTGACGGTGTCGTAGCCCAGGACGCCGGTCATGCTGCCCGTGCCGTAGGTGATCTCCAGGCTGTCGTTGGTGCCGGTGAAGGTGGAGGATTCAGATGGGTTGAAGCGGTCATGGTTGCCTGTGGGTATGGGAAGGAGATAGTCACGGTCCGTCCTGTCCTCAGGGACCGAGGGTGACCCTCCGACGTCCCCATCACCCTAGGGAGAGACGGAGCAGAGCCGTCCTCGCCTCCCAGCCCCTCCAGGGAGCTGGCCAAGTCTAGGGCTTCCACTGCCTTCACCCCTTGCCACGCTGGCCACGGGGCTACCAGACACCTACTGCAGGCTGGGCTGGAGCAGTAGACAGAGGGAACCCAGAGGTTGGAGGAGCCGGTGTCAAAGAGAACGGTGAACTGCTGGCCTGGGGTACCGATGGAGATGGAGCCATAGTACTCATTCTGTCCAAGCAGGATGGGTAAGGGGTTAGTGAGATGGCTAAGGGGCTAGCAGGGTAGAGAATGGGCTACTTGGATAGGTAAGAGGCTAGTGGGATGGGTAACAGGTTAGGGGAATGGGTAAGGAGCTAATGGGATGAGTTAAGGGGCTAACAGGATGGGTAAAGGGTTAGAGGGACAGGGAAGGAACTAGTGGGATGGGTAAGGGGCTGGCAGGACAGGTAAGGGGCTAGGGGGACGGGGGAAAGGCCAGTGGCCCCGTGGGCTGCCGTGCTCACATCCAGGTAGTTCTGCAGGTACTCGGTGGAGGCGAAGCTGGGGAAGTACTTGGCGGCCGGGTTGTAGGGGTGCTGCTGCAGGTAGCTCTCCAGCAAGCCGCGCTCCTTCAGGATCTGCCGCAGGGACTTCCCCTTCCGCAGAGGGACCCTGGGGTGCAGGGGGACACAGCCATCACCACAAGCCAGGCAGGGACATGGCTTGGGGGGCTGCGGGTACCCCCGCCACACGCCCGCACCGTGCCTCGTCCCATAGCCCCTCATCCCATAGCCCCTCGTTCCACAGCCCCTCGGCCGTGGCAATGGCTGGGGGGGCTGTAGGTTGTACCCCCATCCCTCCTCTGTGCTGGGAGCAGGGCAGTCACCCCTCTTGCCTCCCCCAGCATGGGTGTTGGGGGTCCTTGGGACCACGGTGGGCACCCCAAAAACCCCAGTGCTTACCTGTGGACGGCACATTGGGCCAGGGCCACTAAGCCGAGGAGCAGGAGCAGCTTCATGGTGGTTCTTAAGAGCCAACAACCGAGGCAAAGACTCACCACCGAGTGTGCCACCAGTCCCCAGCCCGGCTCCTTATATCCCCAGCCACACTTGTTTGGCCAATGTCCCTGATAAGAAAGGCAAACGGCCCCCGGGGGGGTTATCACAATGTCCTTAAGGGACACGGGGAGGGGGGAATGTCAAGTTGAGGGCTCTCCATCTTCACCGGGGTCAAACGCCATGGCTGGGCTGCAGGGATGCTTGCAGCAGGATGGGGATGGGGGAGAAGGGTTCTGGGGCTGCTCAGGACCATCCTGGGAAGAGCAGGGGTTGTGTCTGCAGGGGTTTGTCACAGTGGAGCTGGCACAGGAGCACTGGTCCTTCAGGGTCCCCTGGTCACCCCCAGAGGGTTTGATCCTGGGGGGTTGCAGTCTCATGTCCCTCTTGCAGCCACTGCCCAAGGGTGCGTGTCCCTCAGGGGGCTGGGGACAGGGCAGAGCGTGGCAGAGGAGCTGTGCTGTGGGGGTCTGGCTTAGATTCAGATCACAGAATGGTTTGGGTGTGAAGGGACCTCAAAGCTCATCTCGTTCCAACCCCCTTGCCATGGCAGGGACACCTCCCACCAGCCCAGGTTGCTCCAAGCCCCATCCAACCTGGCCTGGCACACTGCCAGGGAGGGGGCAGCCACAGCTTCTCTGGGCACCCTGGGCCAGTGTCTCACCACCCTCACAGCCAACAATTTCTGCCGAAGATCTCATCTAAATCTCCCCTCTTTCAGTTTAAAACCATCACCCCTTGTCCTATCACTCCATACCCTTGTCAAAAGTCCCTCCCCAGCTTTCTTGTAGCCCTCCCAGGCACTGGAAGGTGCTCTAAGGTCTCCCCAGAGCCTTCTCTTCTCCAGGCTGAACAACCCCAACTCCCTCAGCCTGTCCCCACAGCAGAGATGCTCCACCGCCCTCATCATCTTCTACACCCTGCAGGTCCATGTCATTCTTAGTCATCCACCTCCATCTGTCCTAGAGCTGCCTGTGGAACTGGGACCAACCAGGGGGTGAAACTGGGACCAGCTGGGGAAGCAACCAGCTTGGGATGCTGCCGGTTGAACGATGCCAAGGTCGCCCGTGCTGGGCTGCGTCAGAGGCAGCCGGCACTGGACCAGGCGTCCTGGCCTCCGTCACAACGCCACGTGCGCGAGATGCGGCTGCTGGCACGGTCACCTTGTCCTGTGCCTGGGGGAAAACAAAGCCAGACCCTGAGCCCAGGAGCTGGGGACCAGCCTGCCCAGTGGCACTGTATGGGCTGGAGTGGCTTTCCCCTCAGTACCAGCTTCAACCCAGCTCTGAATAATAAAGGAATTGAGGATAGATGCTAAATTACACCAGGGGAATGAAATTAATAAGAACCTGGTAGGATCTGATGGGTGATGTTGGGAGAAAAGGGCTGAAACATCTGATTTTCCCTGAGTGAAAGGGAAGATGTGTTCAGTTTGAGGGTGGGGGTCCGGAAAGGAGATGATCTTGGCTGAGCCCCCCAAATGGAAAGGCTGGGAAATCTAACTTGGTTTATTCTGTAATGGGCAGGGTGACCTGGGTGGCCCAGGCAGCGATGGGTTTGCCAGCAATTAAAACTCCGTTGCCCAGAGCAGCAAATGGACCAGAGAAGTCCTGCTCAATTTGGATAACCAAGTATGTCCTGTGTTTTGGGACTCAAACTCTTCCATCTTGAGGGTTAATTCCTTGGGGAAGGGTTTTGCTGGAGAAACATAAAGGCTTGGTCTTTCCTGGGCTTAAAGTGGTAGTGGCTCATGCTGATGGCTCCAGGGATAAAGGTCCTCTGCCTCCAGGACCTGGCTCTTGGCCTGGATCCCCCAAGGCAGGTCCATGGCAATGAGGTGGCTGAAGCCAGCTGGATTCCAGTCTTCTCCTCTTGCATCGAGCTTCCCTCTCCTGGGGACAGCGTGACTCTGGCTGTACGTCTTTCCCAAGCCCTTCCCACCCAGGCTCCCTTCAGCCTGCTATGATGGTTTTCAGAGCCCTCTGGGGAACCTCAGACCTTTGGGATTTGGAGGCAGATGTGGTGGAACCCATCTAGAACTCAATGCCCTTTCAGCCTCTCCTGCCGTGGGGTGAAGGGGGAAGAAATCAGTAGCACAAACAGCCTGGGGGGTTCGTTGTGTTGGTAAAGATGGGGATGGGACAACCATTCGGGATGTCATCGACAGGGGTGTCACACAAAAGGCCAGCGGTCTGGTTGCTGACCAAGATGTTTCCAACCTTGGTTGAGAAACAGAGGGAATGAGACAACTCCAGATTCTGGCAAAATCTGCCCCCAAAGGGAGCAAGGAACCCTGAGGAAACTCAAAACCAAGCTGTGAAGAGCTTGAAACACAATTCTGCTGCATCCCCACCACGGAGGAGCAGGGCTGGGTGCCCAGGGTGGGTCACAGAGAGTGGCCGCTCTGTTGTAGCTCTGCTTGGCAGCAGAGGGCACCAAACGATGCTGAGATCCTCACTGTGTTCTCCAAAAGCAGATGAAGACGAGGTGGAGGGGTGGATCTGGAGGCTTTTAGTTGTGGTTTGCCAGTTCCTGCTGCAACTGTGGCTGGGTTAGGATTCCTCTTCAGTAAAATCCCCCAAGAGTTCTGCTTGTGACCAGAAGGGACAGGGCTGAGGTGGTGCAGGGCCGGTGACAAGAACATTTTAAGCTTTGCTGCTGCCAGTGTTGGACAGTGATACACATGATGGTTCCTCTAAAAGCTACACAAGACACGCTGCAGGTAACTCACAGGATTCTCTGAGCAATCTAAGTCATGAACAACAAGAGATGGGCACCTCCAAAAGCTGCCTCGGCTCCGAGATGGACCCTGAGTGACAAATAAATCAATCCCTGTGTGTGGATCCCTGTCAGGAATGCAATGGCTGCGAGGCTGTGAGACTGTTGCAAATTCTACCATCAATCCAGGTGCCCAAAAGTCTCAATGGGAACTGTGCAAGATCAGCCAACACCACTTAGGATGCATTTAATTGTCACAGGGCTCCCCCCTGGGCCAAACAGAGCTGTTCGTATGAATTTTTAGGCTTTCTGTGTGGCAAAGGACTTTGCTGACTAAGCTCAGGAACCGCCTTAACTTTATCTCTGCAGGCTTGAAAAGCTCAGCCTGGAAAAAATAACCTTATTAAGATATACCTTATCTTAGTAACTGCAGATTAAGGAAGCAAACTTGTTTTCCAGTCCCTGTTCCTGGTCTTTCCTGTCCCTCCCATAAAGGTTTTGTCCTATGTCACACAGCTGCTTTATCAGAACCATCAGACGAAAGTCATAAAGGCAGAGCTCTGGTTTGAGGCTCCAGAGGTGTCAAACCCTTATGATTTGATGTAAGAATGTTCAATTAATTTATCAAGGAAGTCCCCAGAGATGTTGGCTGATCCTTGCTGTGCTGGTGGTGGGTGGAATTCTGCTGGGGGATGACCAGGAGCTGTCCCCACCCACTGCGGGTGATCCTGGAGGGTGACTGTCACCTGTGGTGGCCTCGGTCTGTGGTTGTTGAATGTTATTCTTTCAGTGGGCTGCCAAGATAGTGGCTGGACCACGGGGACCACAAAGCTTCCTAGTCACACCAGGGCAAGCGCAGGAAGGGAACTGGTTTGATTGCAGCTGGCTCGTGTGAGAGGCACGAGTGGCCACGGGGACATCTGTGACATGAGGAGAGCTGAGAGAAACGGTGTTTTCTGATAAACTCCCCATTCAAAGGTGGGTGGGATTCTGAGAAAGGCTCTTCTGAATCCTGCCACGCGGGTAACACTGGCTTGAAAACAAACAGCTTCACATGAAAAGGAAAAAAAAAAGAACAGCACTATGTATGTGTTTTCCTTTGAGTGGGAAACACTCCAGATTTCCTTTGACCCCCAGGCTCCGAAGGAACATTCAATCACAACCACAAACAAACTTGGCCAGATAATAAAGAAAAGGTGAAATCTGCCTTCAACTTTGCACATAAGAGTTGGTTTGGGTTTTTTTTAAACTCTTGCTGATTGTGTGTTAATTTGCTCTTTGGTCTTATGCTGCCACTCTCCACTTCAGAGCCTGAGGAGCTGCAAACATCAGCCATGTTAATGAGGTCCTGCATTGATAGCAGACACCCAAAAGTTTCCATTTCACTCCAAAACGGGGTAGTAAGACTTCAAACTGACCAGAAAATACCCATTTATCACATTACTGATTCCACTTTATCATTTAACTGGAAACTTTTCTGTTCCTTCCTTACAAATTTGAATGCAACTTAGTTTATCCTCTACTCAGTCCTTACAGTTTAATATGAATTGTTAATTAGAGGTGCTCCAGCCCTTCAACGCCCGTGGAGACAGCTTCTCAAACAAGCCTTGGAAATATTGATCACCCTTTGGAAATTCAAATCCCCTTTGTTTGCAATAACAATGGGGTTTGACCCGGTTATCGGCCACGCTACGAACAAACTGTCCTTGATTAAACCAGAGGGTACCTCTTAGGATTCATATGACTCGGAATTATTATCCAGCAGCCAACAGACCTCACGTGGTGGGACAAGAGGTGCCTTTCCTGAGACCTGTGCCTGGATCACAGCACTTCTGTAACAGCTGGGTGACCTTGCCCGGTCCCCTTCACGCTCCTCTCCCCGTCTCATCGGCAACACGGAGCTTTTCCCCTTCCTCACACAACCCCTGGCACTGCGGGAATGCGGGAGCGCGGGTGGAAAAGCGGAGGCTGGCTTCATGGAGAGGGTGATGGCATCGGAGGTTTCTCCGTCTCACGCTGCTGAGGAACTTCCCTGTTTCATCTGAGAAAGAGCTAACGCAGGTACTCATGAGGGATTTGCTTTTCTCTCTTGGTTCCAGCTATGCCACCTGAAAAAAAGGTTGTTATATGAATTTTTGGCAGGTTGCTGAGGTCTGTACGTGTTATCCCACCTCCTCTGCTCCTCTGTCCTCTCTTCTCTTGCATTCCCACTAACTCTTACCCTCATCGCCACCTTCACTGCCACTGACCTCTCCGTGCTCACTCTGCCTCCACGCTTTTACCCACCAAGGAAGATTTAATTCAATTTTCGTTTCTCACAGGGCTGGACTGACCAGGATTATGGCCAACAGAATTCCAAGTCAAGCGAAACCACAGGCGTTTCGGTGCCTGGAACACCAGCTGCTCCTCAGCGTGAGACAACCTGCGGGGAACAACGTGGCCATACCCAGGTTAATTGCTGTGGGGAAGACTGGAGTCAGGCCGCATCAATAATAACACAAAATAATTTAACAGACTGCTCATAAGGCATAAAACCCCCCTCAACCCGACGTAATTAGGTGAATTATAAGGGAGGTAGCTGGGGAATGGTACCAGAGTGTGAGGGCAGGCCCTGTGGGACACCAACGTGTAGGATGTGAAGGCTTGAGGAGAGCTACACCAGCAAAGACACGGTATTTATTTTTTAAATGCATAGTATTTATTTTAAAGACACACGGTAGTTATAAAACAGTGCCTCTCTGCACCGACAGGCCCCGACCCAAGATGGCGGCGGCGGGACGTACCATCGCCTCCTCCTCCCCCCGCCCTAGGCCCGCAGTGGTACCGCCCACTTCCGCCTCCGCGCCGGAACCCGGAAGTGGGCGGCGGAGGGCGGGTCCCGGCAGCGCGGGGGTGAGTCGCGGGCGGGGGGAGCTCGGTTAGGCCTCGGGCCGGGAGCTGTGGCCGCGGGGGCAGCCGCGTTTTTCCCTCTCCGTGCGTCGCGGCCTCCTGGTTGATGTTCCCCCCACCCCTAAGGAGCCGGCGTTGGCGGAGCAACCTCCGCCGTGTCCCGGTTGGAGGCTGGTGCGGCGCGGAGGCCTTGGGCGGGCACCCCCGGGGAGGGGGAGCGGAGAGGGCTTTCCCTAACCGGGGGCAGAGCGCTGAGGTGGTTACCGGAGTGCGGCAGTCCTGTGGGCAGCCCCTCACCGGTGCCCTCGGCTTTCCCGAGCCACGTACTGCCCCTCGGAGAGGCAAAATGTCACCTGGCTGGCTGCCTCTTACCGGAACGCTGCTAAAAAACGATGAGATCCGGGAGGTGAGAGCCCCTGCCCCGTGCACCCACCCTGCCGGGGCTGTTCAACCCTTCCCACAGCCCATCCGTGACCTCTGCTCCCGCACGGATCTAGCTTTGATTTGCCATTAACCCTAATTTTTCCCTCTTACACTCTGTGAGCCTCATTAATAACAACAAAACCCACCCTATAAGTTTATAGCTCTTTGCAGAGCGATGGTTTATGTACAATCTATGTAGTACAGGAGGTAATTCCCCAGTTTTTCCATGGTTGGTACTGGGATGGGTTTGGCTGGATCCTGGCTGAAGGGATGTGGTAACCCTGAGCTTTACCATGTCATTCTCTATTACATACAGAGGCTGATGCAACATTCCCGGAACTCTGTCGTTGGGATGTTTCACCCCGGGGGTGAAAGGTAGAAGAGCCACGAAGCCGACACTGAAATCCCCGTTGGCCGTTTGGTACGTCCCTTTCCCTCTCAGCAGGAGCACTCTGCTCCTCTGTTTCTCCCCCTTTTTTAGTGTATTCCCACATTATTCCATCCCACATCTGTGAACCTGTGATACAAACATCTGATATTTGCTGGATATTATCAGTCAGCCCAGATTGTTGGGAATAAGTCATGGATGTAGTGCAGAAAATCTGTTATTTCCCTGATTTTAGCAAGATTTCACAATCATGAGTATTGGATCAAGTTCATCACACATAAATAATGGCATCACTTCATGTTTTCTAAGGGTAGAAGCAATAAGTGAGGGAAATGATGGCACCACGTAGCTGGAAAGGAAAACACATAGAAAGAAAACACATCAGATGAGGTGGGAGCTGGAACTGGGGAGGTGGGGGGGTATGGGAAGACGTGGGTGGTGACAGTGGCCCCACCAGTGACCGTGGGCACGGTGGGATGTGAGCAGATCTGGGAGGTTTGCTCAGGAATCTGGAAGGGGACAGTGCAGCCAGAGCCAGCAGGAGTTGGAGACTCGGGGTGATGTCACCCTGCTAAGCGAGTGGCTGTGAGTAGGTGTTTCCTTGACAAAACTGTCTGGCACACGCAAGTAATCCTTCCAAACAGGCTGTGAGAAGGAAAACCAGTCAGCTGCCAAAGCAGGAAGGAGCAGACACGTTCTGTTTTCCTTCTCACTCTGCCCTCAGCCCCCCTCATTCTTTCCAGCACAGGGAAACCTCTCTGGTGTAGCTGTTCGCAGCAGTTTTTAAATCCCTGATGGGATTAGTACCTATTTACATCTTTATTTGATTTCCTTTCCCCATCCTAGGTGTCTGCAGCTCCTCTGGGAGGATGGACACCCTGAGGAACCGCACGGTGGAGGAGCTCCAGGAGCTGCAGGAAAATGCTGAGGAGATCGAGCGCCTGGCCCTGGAGTCCCAGGAGGTACGTGTGGACCACGTGACACCACCCAGGCTTCGTTAGCACCTCGTCACCCTGACTGTCACATCTCCTTCCGCAGGTTCAGGAGCTGCAGCTGGAAAGGGAGATGGCCCTGGCTGCCAACAGGAGCTTGGCTGAGCAGAACCTGAAGTTCCAGGCACCGCTGGAGACGGGGCGCACCGACCTCTCTAACAAATACGAAGAGCTGCAGACGTTAGCCGAGCGCTGTAAAGAGCAAAAGGCAAAACTGGGTGAGGGTTTGCAAACCTCGCACCCTTTCTGACGGAGTCACGTGGGCTGTAGTTAGTGCAAAACATCCTTCCCCTTTGCTTCTGCCTACCTGGGCCCTACCCAGCAGTGAAACTCTTTAGGGTGGTGGCAGGAAGGACTTGGCTGCCTATAGAATCTATGTTCTCCCATTTCCTGGTCACACTCAGTTGGGCAGATCAAGGATGCTGTCTCAGGAAAAAACCTTTCTAGTGGCTCAGGTTCTTTCCTCTTCAGATTTTCCACCTTGCATCACCAGTTTCCAAGGCAGGAAGGCTCTGCTGTGAGAGTGCAGCAGGGCTCAATGCTGATGGGTTTGCCCTGGCTTGTGTTTAACCTTTTCCTCTGCTGCTCTCTTTGTTTCCCCAGACAAATTCGCAGCAGCGATGCATCCTCAGACCCTGCTGGATCTCCTGCAGGTGGAAAGCCAGAAAATCGAAGAGGAGTCTGAGGTGAGCTTAAGGTTGAAACCCATTAACAATTCAAGTGATTAGTCCTCAAAGACTTGCAGTTATGCTCCCAAACCTAAATCCCTTCAGTCCAGGATTATCTCTTTGTAGTTTAGTGGTGTTGCTCCCAAAAATCAGGTTGCCCTTTGTGTGATGTGATGGTCCTCTGTGTGTCTCCCAGAGATGGAAATCCCAAGCTGGGCTTGGGGTGTGAGAGTAAAGGGATGTGGTGCTGAACCTGAGGCTGTTTTCTCTTCCAGAAAATGGCAGAGAAGTTCCTGGAGGGCGAGGTGCCCCTGGAGACATTTCTGGAGCAGTTTGCCGTGATGAGGAAGCTGTCCCACTTGCGGCGGGTCCGAGTTGAAAAGCTGCAGGAGATACTGAGGAAGTTGGAAGCATCGCAGGAGCCCGGCAGGGACTCTCAGCAGCAGCCCCCTCCTCACCTTCCCGGGCCCACAGACCCACCGAAGCCACAGCCCTTCCCTTCAGGGGCTCCTTCCTTCCCTTTGCCCTACAGCCCAACCCCAAACATGCCGGTCGGCCCCACAGCCCACGGAGCTCTCCCTCCTGCTCCTTTCTCCGGCTCCCCGGTGACCGTGGGACACGTCACTGCCCCTCAGCCGAGCCCCCAGCCCACCTTTCCCTATAAACCTCCCGGATATCCGCCGGCGCAGGCGGCCGACTCTGCCCCGGCGTATCCCAAACCCCCCTCAGGAGGCTCAGCACCGGGCTACTCCTGGTCTCCATCCCGGGGCCCACCTCAGCCCCCACCATTTCCCGGTGCTCACCCCTCTCCTCCGCCACCCAGACCCGGGTACCCTCCCTACTTCCCCCCCGCAGCAGCGAGACCGCAGTGCCCTTACCCAACCCAGCCCCCTCTCCCTACTTTCCCAATCCCCCCACAGCCCCCCTATCCTCCTGGACCCCCCCAGCCCTTTGGGTACCCCCCACCTCCAAACCCTCAGCGCCCTGCTTGGCCTGGCTACTAAATCAGGACTCCCTGGGGAGCATCCTCTGCTGCTCCCTCCTCTTTTTGTGGACTGAGGAAGAAGAGCAAGCCGGGAGCGAAAGGATTCCGCTGGATAAGAGACGGTAGCGGCTCCGGGGACTGCAAACCTAGGTTGGGTTTGTGAGGATGGCTGGTGGGTTGAAGTGTTGGCTTCCAAATTGGCTCATCCAGGCTCTGGTGTGAAAGCCAGGTTGTCATCTGGATACTCGGGTGGGACACGGCCCCCCTCCTCTGTGTGGGTGTGGGTGCTCCACACCTGCCTGTTGTGGGTGACAGATATGGTAGCATCACTCAAAGCCTTTACACAAGTGTTGAAAAGACACAGTGGGAAATCTCCTGACAGTATTTCTGACACAAAACACTCGCTGCTTTCCAAGAACTTTCCTGGAAGTGGGAGGCAGAGCCAGCCTGGCTTGCAGGCGACTCCTCACTGATGGCAGCAGGGAGAAGCAGCTCGAGATCCACCTGGTTTTATGCTGATGTGGGATAGCTTGCAGGCACTGGCTCTCCTCAAGGTCAGGTGTCCCCCTCTGAGTACTGGGGTGCTCCAAAGCAGAGGCTCTTCCCAGCTCCATCGCCTTTAGGGGAGCAAAAACCTCTTCACTGCTGCTTTTCCCAGCCTGTGCCATCTCACCGAGGGCACGAAGGCTTTGGTAGCTCCCCAGAGTTCCAGCACATGGAGATATCATCCAGGCTTTGGAAGTAAACTGGGCTGGCACGACATCTTGGGCTGCTGCTGCGTTGGGGACATGTCCCTCAGGTCACAGATCCCTGCTCCCCAGCTCTGTGAGATGCTGGGGCTCCACAGCCTCCTGCATCCCCCCAACTTCTCCTGCGGTACCAGGGGGAGAGCAGGGAGGGGATTTGGGGTGCTCCAGCCTTCCTCACCCCCCCCTTCTCAGGAAACACTAGCCACAAGTTAACATTAATGGGGTTTGCTTTGCTCAGCACTTTATCCTACAACTCCTGCCTGTATCCCTGTAAGTTATTGATAAGGAAGGGTTACTAATGGACTTCAACGAGACGAATGCTTGTGGGGTTCGATGGAAACAATTCCATGTCTGAGGTTAATGACAGTAATAAACCGTGATGAATCGCCCATGGGGTCGTGCCCGTGGTTGCTTTCGGAAATGAGGGAGCATCCAGCTGCCACTTGATTGATCTTTTTATGCCCTCCTGGCGTCCTCACACCAACTTCCTCTTGATTTTTCTCAATAAAACCTTTCACTCTCTCGCTGGGTCATCTTCTGCCATCTCCTCTTTCCTCCTCTCTTGTGTTCCTAAGGGGCTCATCTGCATCGTCTCTCCCCTCTGGCACCATCCCATGTTTTCCCTCCCTGGCTGGAGTGTCGATGTTGGAAAGTAGTGTTGGAAAGGAAGAGAACAAGACATAATTACTAGAAAAAAAACCCTTTTATTACAAGGGTTAGTGCCTATTAAATATCTCAGATTTATTCTCAGTATTTCTTCCCTCCCCGTGCTCCTCACATCCCTGCTTTGCTTTGTGCAGCTGCCTGAATCTCCACTGCCCCACACAAGCACAACCAAGCGCGTGTCTTCCCCCAGGACCCCGGCAGACCTGGAGCTGGGGGGGTCTTGCAGTCTTTCTGGTGAAGCTCAGCACCCTGCCATGGCAGACAGCAGCTGATTTCGCTTGCAGCCCAGCTTGGGTGGGAGGAAGAGTGTGGTTATCCCAGTTTTGAGAGATGGAGAAGCTGGTAAACCCCTTCCACAGGGCTGTGAGCGTGGCTGCTCTGCTCTCAGTGCAGGTATGAACCCCTTAGAGTCATATAAATAGCTTAAAAAAAGAAACCCCATCTCACACTCTCCCCTGAGGGAGGCTCAGAAGCTTTCTCAGCAAGGTGCTGGGACCCTGGGGTGCAGCAAAGCTGAGCTGAGCAGGTATGGAGGAGCACAGGTGCGTTTGGCTCTGAGTCTGCCAGGGATTTTGGGGGTCTCCCATTGTGCTTTTGGGGGATGCAGGTGGGTTTTGAGGTGAGCAGCGTGGGTATTCAGCATCTCTTCCATCAGCTTCATTCTGTTCATCCTCACGTAGAATTGTGGAAGGGTTTGGGTCAGAAAGGACCTTCAAAGGTCGTCTGGTTCAACCTCCTGCCATGGGCAGGGGCTCAAAGTGTCCCTTTGTGGTGCTGCACCCCACCTCTGCCCGCGGGGTGGGAGGTGGCTGGCCAAGGAAAGGAGCTCACTCGCCAAAACTGCACGGCAAGCTGCTGGTTCAGCAGTAGCTCGGCTCTGCTGCCGTGTGCGTGACCACCCTGGGACGGCGCTGGGTGGCGGGGAGAGCTGGGGGGGGGGGCTGGTGGCTCAGATGGGGATTGGGGCAGTCTGAGGGGGTCCCAACCGTGGTGGTGGCGACGGCGGGGTCACACTCTGCGGGCAGAGTGCAGGTCGTAGTCGCTGTCGGAGGAGTTGTCCGGAGGGTTGGAAGCTCTGCAGGCGCCTTCCAGGGCTGCAGAGGAATGGAGGGGGCTCGTTACAGTGACTGGGGGGGCACCCCAACCCCAGGGCTGTACCCCCAACCCCAGGGCTGCACCCCCAGCCCCGGCGCAGCCCCTCGCCGGTGCCAGCGGAAGCCTTGCTGCGATGCTCTTGCCTGGGTGGTTCATCCCAGCGGTGCCTGCGGGAAGGGGTCACCGGGGAGCTGGTCCCAGCACCCTCCTGCGCTTACCTGGATAAGCTGAGAGGTGGGAACTCTTCTGGGGGGGCTGAGCGTAGTCATTGTCCCCACCCTGCGCCCGCTGCCCCTCTGCCCATGGCCTTGGGGTGACGGTGCTGTTGCGGTGGAAGGAGACTGGAAGGGATGACGGGAGTCAGGATTTGGAGGGGATTTTGGGGGGGGGTTGCAGCAGGTTTGAGGTGACACACACACACACCCCCAACCCCGGGAGGGGACAGGGGCTGAGTAAAAGCAGGACGCGGTGCCGGGGCTCGGCTCTCCCTGCTGAGTTAATATCACACCAATGAGTCAACGCGGGGCAGGAAGCCGGAGCTGGGCTCGAGCCCGCTCACACCTCCACCCGCTGCCGCCTGCTGCGGTCTGGGGGCGAGTGGTCCTGTCCCCCCCACCTCCCCCATAGCCACCTCCAAACCCAGCCCCGTGGCGGGGACACCAGCACGCTGCTCCTCACCCGTCTGGCTGAGTCCCGTGGGGCCGATCCATTGGCGCTGCTTCTTCTTGGAGACTGGAAGGCAGAGGCGGGCGGTGAGGGGGGGTCTCTCCAAGGACCTGAGCTTCGCTTCCTCCGGCTGCCTCCCCCCTGCCGGCCCCATATGCCATCCCAAATGATCCCCCCCACTCTTTAATCCCTCCTCAAGACCCTCCGCCTGCTCTTTTGTGTCTACTCAATGCCTAATCCCCCCCTCACAGCCTGCAGGGTGCACCCCGCTCCCCCAGCCACCCCCCCACTGCGTGGGACAGGCTTGGGGACAATGTGACGAGGGGGATCTGTGGGGCTGAGTGGCACCTGCATCTCCCAACCCCTCCCCACGGAGATGGCGGAGTGAGGGGGAAGCGGCAGGGATGGATGCAGGGAGCTGCCAGGCTTGAGGTGCCACATGGTGATGGCAGAGCAGGAGGAGGAAGATGATGAGGAGGAGAGGCTCCAGAACTCATCACCTACTTCTCTTCATCAGCCTCCTGTAGGCAGGGGGGCCGCAGATGAGCAGGAGGACGCCGAAGAGCAGCAGTGCCAGGCAGATGCTCACGATGGTGCCTGCGGCCGTGCTGGCGGGAGGTGGCTTCGAGTCCTGGCCTGGGGAGAGGATGGGTGTCACCAGACCAGACCCTTGTGCCCGGGCGGAGGGTGATGCCAGGAGGCTGAGCACCCACCACGCTGCCAGGAGGGCTTTCCCCATCCCTCTGCCCCTTCCCCAGGCGTTCACACGTGGAAACCCCAGCTCCCAGCATCAGCCAGGGATACCCAGCACCAGAACCCCCCCAGGATAAACCCCTCACGGTGACTTACACACGACTCTGGCCCGGGAGCAGGTGTGGGGGACCCCGAGGTTGGCAGGACAGAGGTGCAGGTAGGGGACACTGCAGGGGACCCCCATAGAAGGGGGATCCCGGATCTCGCTGCTGGAGGAGAGATTCCCACAGCGCAGCTCCCAGCAGAGCTGCCGGCCCCACTTGACTCGCCGTGCCCTGTTGTCACACAGCACCCGCCACCGCCCCTCGTGGAACACCTCCATGTCCCCTTCGCAAGGCGTGGGGCCGCCCGCCAGCCTCCGCAGGGCCTGGGGCTGGGAGCCTGGGGAGAGAGGGGTCAGAACCGCGGGGAGACCTCAGACTGACCCCCCAAATCCTGCTGGTGGGATGGTAAGCTCAGGCAGATGGCAGGAGCCAGAGCAAGCCTGCTCAGCGCTGGCACCACGCTGCTCGTCGGGGAGATGCTCGTGGGAAGGAGATGCTCAGGGGATGGAGATGCTCAGGGGATGGAGATGCTCAAGGCATGGAGGTGCTTGCAGGAGGGAGATGCTCGCAGGAGGGAGATGCTCGCAGGAGGGAGGTGCTCACGAGATGGAGATGCTCGCAGGAGGAAGATGCTAGTGGGATAGAGATGCTCGCAAGAGGAAGATGCTCATGGCTGGGAGATGCTCACAGGAGGAAGATGCTCGCGGGAGGGGGATGCTCATGGCTGGGAGAAGCTCATAGCAGGGAGATGATGGAAATGCTCACAACAGGAAGGTGCTGGCAGGAGGGAGATGCTCGTGGGATAGAGATGCTGGCAGGAGGGAGATGCTCGCAGCAAACACCCGATAGGTGTGGAGGAGCAGGGTGCTGGGCTCTGCTGGGACCCCCCACACCCCTGTTGGATTTCGGGGTGCTAACACGGTGCTCGCCACACGCTGTGCTCGCTCCTCCTCCTGCGTTCAAAGCTCGGGGCCGGGGGTGCCGGGGAGATTTCCTGTTTTGCCTTCGCACGCAGGAGGGGAAGAGCAGGAGTGGGTGGACGGGGTGCGTGGGGCAGGTGGGGAGGGGGCTGCTGTCCTGCTCAGGGCTTTAACCCCCCCCACCCCAGCCCGCAGCTCCCCTCTGGAGCGGGGAAAGCAGCCCAGGGCCCTGGAGCACGCCGAGCTCTGCTGGGACACGCAGGGGGTCCAGGGGATGGAGCGGGGCTGTGCTGAGCTCTCACCTGAGCAGGTGATGAAGGCGGGCACTCGCCCCCGCCGGGCACTGGTCCTGTTGAAGCAGTCGAAGAGCGAGCGGCTCCCGCACGGCTCCACCGCTTCCCACCGCACCGGCAAGTGGCTGCCCCGCTCCGGCTCGGCGTGGCCGTGGATGGCGGAGCCGCACTGGAGTTGGTGGCAGATGTGGGTGGCCAGCTCTGGTGTGATGGCCGAGCTGCCCGCCACCGCCCCCCACAGCCCCTCTCTCTGCAGCTCCACGAAGCCCGAGCAGGCGAAGTCCCCGTCCACCAGCCGCAGCCTGGGGGGTCCTGGGGAGGGATGGGGGGGACAAAGCAGCTCCTTACACACTGGGACCACGTTTCTTACATCTGAAGCTTGATTTGCCCCACTGATGCCACAAATGCTATGAGTGAGGTGGGGTGATCTCACAAAGTGGGGGGCAGTCGGCTGTGCCCCCCGGTTTGGCCATTACCGCTCCGCTCCCCTCTGCCGGGGCTCTTACCGGTGGGCTCCGGGGTGGTGGTTGGGGGTGGCGGTGGGGGCACGGGGGTGGTTTTCACTGGCTCTGGAATGAGAGAGAAGGTCAGGTCGGGGTGACAGGTCCCCCAGGGATGGGGGTGGCAGGGATGGGGGTCTGGGCTCACCACTGCAGGCGAGGGTGGCGTACTCCGTGCAGTTTGCTGGCATCCAGTGGCACCGTGCCAGGGTGGCCACTGTCCCCAGGCACTTCAGTGGTGATGCGCGTGGCTCCTTCTTGCGGGTGTGGATGAGCTGGAGGGGCTCAGGGCTGGGGGGGCCGCAGCCCAGCTGCCGGCACGCGCCGTCCGCGCCAGCCTGGATCACGCTGCCCTGGCACACGCGGCTCCATCTGCCCTCCCACCTCACCTCCAGCATCCCAGCACAGCGGCAGCCACCGCCAGTGAGCTGCAGGGTGGGCTCTGTGGGGAAAACACAGGGGTCAGGGGCTTTCCTTCCTTTCACAGCACCTCTTCCACCCCACCCCAGGGCTGGAAAAGCCCTGGCTGGCTCATGGCTGCAGCCAGGGGTGTCACTTGGCACCGCCGTGCCCTGCCACGGCAGCGGGGCTTCTCCCAAAGCAGGGCAGGAAGGAAACAGTGCGTTTTGGGGGGTGCATGGGGATGTGGGGGGGCTCGGGGTTGAGCTCCAGCTGCAAGGAGCCCACGATGCAGCAGAGCCAGCCAAGGCAGCTCCGGCAGCCGCCACGCTAACGAAGCCACGGAGCTGCTAACGAAGCCGTGGCGCGGTCCTCGAGGCGCTGCCGCTGTGCACGCTCACCTCCAGGGCTCAGGATGGCTCCTCCATGGCCAGAGATGGCTGCAAGAGAGAGGGGGACGTGGTGTCAGTTGTGCTGCTGGCTCCAGGGGTGGTGACACCCCCCAGTTTGGGGTAGCGACTCTGTCACAGGTTATTTTGGGGGAGAAAAGGGGTTCTGGGAGCTCAGATCAGCCTTCCAGCAAAGATGCTGCTGGTCAAAGGAGCTGGCGATGGCATCCAGGAGCCCCCCAGCTGTGCCACGGCTGTGATGCTGGGGGGACACCTCTGTCCCCAAAGCTCAGCGGTGGGGACAGAGCCCCAGGCTGGCCGTGTGGCCCTTGGAGCTGGAGGAGGAGGAGGTTGGGTCATGGTGGCTTCTTCCTCAGCAATAGAAGAGCGTTCTCTGGCTTTCCCGGTGAATTTGCTCTCCCTCCTCCTCCTCACACCTTTAATTTAATTAAATAAATTCAAACGACCTCACACAGTGGGTAATTATGGCTGAAAAAAAGACAGACCAGGGTACCTGCTAATTACTGCTAGCGAGGTAACATCACTACTGGGAGGAAGGGACAGCCATGCAGCGCTGGCTGGTGCCACCATCACTGCCGTGAGCCAGAGCGGTGCCAAGGCATGGCTGGGGACAGCGGGGGCCGGCAGGGAATGAGGATGGGGGGATGGCTGGGTGCCCCCCAGCACCCAGGGCTCACTCTTAGGGTGTGACAAGCATCCTAGAGACCCCTGGAGCTGGGGGGACCAGACGTGTGTGGCCCCAGCTGAGCCGTGCCCGCGCTGTCCTCGCCGCCTGCGCTCCTCTCCTGCCCGCCCCGAGCCAGGGTGGGCACGTGGGACCCCCAGCACAGTGCCATGGGTGAGCCAAAGTGGGCACCGCACTGAGCCCATGGCCGGGGGCATGGGGCTGAGCCCCCCAGAATATGCCCAGCAGTGGGAAAGCTGGGGGGTTTCACCATGGGATTTCGGGGCTCCTGAGCCGAGTCCCCCCTGGGCATCCCTGGCAACAAAGCTACCGGCACAGCGGGTGCACCCGGGTAAAGCACCCACGGACCCAGCACCCCCCACCCTCCCACCACCCCGAGCCCCCCGCCACACTCACCCCACGCCCCCAGCAGGAGCAGCAGGCGCAGGGTGGGCTGCCAGGCTGCCATGGCACGGGACGCTGCCGGGGGCACCGCCGCCTCTGCTCCCCGTCCCGGGGCAGGCGGGCGAGGGGGCCAGGCAGGAACAGGCTGTTTTTCCTCCCTCTGTGGTTTTTTGCGTCACGTCTGTGCTCGTTTGAAGTCTCAACCCGGCAGCTGCCACCCCAGGTCCTGCCGAGCACGAGAGCAATGGGGAGAGAAACCTGGGGGGCTCAGCCCCCTACCCCCATTCCAGGGATCCCCCGTCCCTGCAGGGTGTGAGTGCGGAGGGACAGTGAATACACCCAGTGCTGGGGGGTCAGGGGACCCCAGCTCTCCCTCAGGTCCCCAAAAAGCTGCTGGTGGCTGGAGGGCAGTGTGGCCAAGTGAGAGCCCTGGGGCAGCTGGAGCTGGCACCCAAAGGAGAGCTCATGCATGCCATGCCATGCCATGCCATGCCATGCCACCACATGCCACCACATGCCCCACAGGTCACGGCAGCAGCCGAAGCACCGTGCTGACCCCACGGGATGGGCACTGGGGAGGTTCCATCCATGTCCCCGCTTTTCCCACTTGCTGGCCCCCCAGGGGGACACTGTATATCCCTGCAAGGGCACACGGAGCATAGGCAGTGATGGGCTGGGTAAGGGAGGGGCATTGATTACACCCTAATTAATTCTTCCAAATCCAGGTCATGCATGCTAACGAAGGCAGCTGTTTTCCATTGACCTGAGGGCACTCCTGCTGAAAGGGGAGTGCCAGGCTGGTGCCTAGGGAGTGCTGCTGGGAGCGGGACTGAGCTCCTGCTGCTGCCTGGAGCCATGGGATGCTCTGGTCCCCAACCCCGGAGCGGGGACTCAGCTCCCCTGGGTGTTTCCTGCCCCAAAACTCTCCGGGTTGAAGATTTTCCATGACTCAAGAGGAAGCTCGCTGGGCTGCGGTGGGTGGCAGGCGCAGGCAGGGCTGGGCAGAGATGCCCTGGGAGATCAGGCAGAGATGCCAGGCGATGCTGGCAGCATGAGCCATCTCCAGCCAGGTCCCAGCATCCCTGGATCATCCCAGCTCTGCAATCCCCTCCCAGCTCCTTTGGCTTCCTGCATCCTTCACATCTCCTTGGCCAGGCAAGGCGCTGCCCCCCCCCCCTACCCATGGGGTACTGGGGGTCCTGCTGCTGCCCCCACCCACCCATGGATTCTGGGCTGGCACAGCTTTGGGAATGCCATGGGAAAGGGATGAAAGACCCAGACCTGGCTCCTGAGCCACCGCTTCCCTTGGGACTCAGATAGGGGTGCGGCAGGGCCACCCTGGGGGGGCTGCAGGGGGGAGCTGAGCTCCTCTCACCCCAAATCAACCTGAGGGTGGTGATTCACCCTGAGCATCCCTGGATGCTTCTCCTCTAGGAAAGATCCACCCCTGTTAGCCAAGGGTCCCTGACCCCCCTGGATGTGGGGTCCCTGGCCCCCATGGATGTGGGGTGCCTGGGGTCCACACCTCCCCCCTAAGCTGCCGCTGGGGCTGGAGCCCCTGAGATGCCGCGGGCAGGGTTTGTGCCGTGGCTGGGTTTGAGCATCCCTGCTTGCCGCCGGCGATGCGAGTCAGCTCAGCACTGTCTGCAGGCTGTGACAGATAAGGGTGATTATCATATCTTTGCGGGGGGGGGGGGCGGGGGGAGCGCTGGGATGTGCTGACATGCCGCCTGCCTGCGAGCAGCTTTTGAAGAAGCAGGAGCTGCCTTTGGTAGAAGCAGGAACGGGTTTGTCGGCTGTCAGCACGCCGCTGTCATCCTAATGATGGTGGAAGCGGCATTTCCCAGCCCCTGTCACTGCCGCGTGCAGGAGCAGCAGCAGCTCGACTGAACGGGTGGCACTGATGGACCTGTCTTGTGGCTGGAGGTGACACACAGACCCTTCGTCTCACCCCAGGGCATCAGTACCCCCCTAGGACATTGGTACCCTCTGAGCATCAGTACCCCCCAGGGCATTGGTACCCTCTGAGCATCAGTACCCCCCAGGGCATTGGTACCCCCCCCCAGGACATCAGTACCCTCTGAGCATTGGTACCCCCTGGGTACCAGCATCCCCCAGGTCACTGGTGCCCACCCAGGACATCAGGAAGCCCCCAGACATTGATGCCCCCCTAGGGCATCGGTACCCTGTGAGCATCAATACTCCTGGGCATCAGCATCCCCCAGGTCACCGCCCAGCCATGCCAGGGTCCACGCTGTCCCAACACCCACCCCTGCGAAGGTGCCACCATCTCCTCCCCAGCCTCTCAGCGCTGACGCAGGGAGCCACGCGTGTGGCTGGGGGCACCCCCTGTGCCCACCCCCTGTGCCCACCCCAGTGCCCGCTCCCTGCCCCACTCTGCTGGCAGCGGCCGTC
This sequence comes from Podargus strigoides, assembly GCA_028020825.1. NCBI lineage: Eukaryota > Metazoa > Chordata > Aves > Caprimulgiformes > Podargidae > Podargus > Podargus strigoides. Next base: position 17,114,656 of record CM051633.1, on the reverse strand, counting down.
TCCTTGCCCTCGCCTCGCTCCTCTCCCCTTTGTCTGGGGTTTTGTTGCTATTTCGGTGTTTCCTCCCTCCTTGTTGCGGTGTGGCCCTTTTGTTCGGGGCCACCGGAGCCTCTCGCCTTGGTAAACAGCTGGAGGATGTGGTGGGGGGGCAAATTTTCCACGGGGGTGAGTCTGAACCCCAACCTCCGCCCAGGCTCCGCCTTGTGCCGGGGGAGATGGAAACCCGCCGGTGGGTGCCGGGGCGGGAGATGCACCGCGGGGTTCGGCTTGCTGATGGAAAGAGCCGTGTGTGGGGTGCAGGGAACCCCCCCAGGGCAGGGGGATGGAGGGGTGCTGTGCTTGGCTGGGTGCAGCCCCCCCAAGCCCCCTAGTGTCCTTGTCCCCAGGCTGTGCCTGGCACAGGGTGATGCTGCTTTGCTCGGGCATCCCACTGGGTTTGGGTGGGCTGTGGGATGCCCAAGCTTTCACCCCAGCACAGGGGATGCTGGAGGGGGTTATCCCTCCCTTGGGGGGCTGTACCCCACTCCCTGAGCTCTGGGCAAGGGGGGACAAATCCACCCTAGGCTGGAAGCTGGCTGTGTCCCACTTCCCAGCTTGGTATCTGGCAGGGTGGGGTGGGAAGGATCCAGGCCCCCCAGCACATACAGCACCATCCCATATGATCAGGATGGGACCCCTCTCAGTGCCTTCCCTGCCCCGAGCATCCTGTGAGCCCCCTGGTCAAGGTTTATGGGCACGGTGGCCAGTGTGTCCCTGGGATGGGGAGGACCGTGGCCTGGCGGGGAGGGGGAAGGCTCAAGGGGGCTCTGTACCCATCGCTGCATTGCCACAGAGTGTTGGGGACAGCCGTGGGACACCAGGTGATGCTGCTCACCGTGGCTCTGACCAGCCTGGCAGGAAGGGACATCTTTGGGTCACTGCCCCCATCACCAAGTGCTCACCAAGGTGACCCAGCCTCGCTGCGGGGCTGGTGACCAGCCACCCCTATGGCCAAGGGACACGGTGACCCGCTGGGAAAAGCTTTTAATGGCAGCAGGCAGCCTGGCACATCTCGCCTGCGCCGAGCATCCCCCGGGTGCCACCGGGACCGGTGCCTGCACCCCCACACCCCGGCACGGAGGTGACAGCCAGAGCAGCCCAGAGGAGCTGCTGGCAGCAGGATGGTGAGTCCTTGGCTGCTGACAGTGCCGGGTCCCCCCTGCCATGCCCCGCTGTTGGTGACAGTCACGCAGCCTCAGTTGGCACAGCCCTGGATGTCATCGTAGTCACTGCCCTCGGAGTCGGGGTCCTGTGCGTGTCCCCAGGAGGGGCAGGGGGCAGGATGCTGCGGGGGCAGAGGGGCCCTGCACCCCCCTGTGCCACCTGCCAGCGTGGGGTCCTGCCCGGGGTGTGGGGAGGGGTCCCCGGGTGGCCCTGCACGCTGCACGTTCTCGTACCACTCCCCCGAGGAGGTGCTGGAGCTGTCGGTGGGGTTGGGCTCTGCTGGAGGTGCGGGGACACAGGGGTGGGAGAGAACTGGGGCGGGTGCAGGGAGCGTTGCGGGGGGAGCTGGGGGAAACAGGGTCTCTTACTGGCACCTTCCATCCCTGCTCCCACCCCCTGGGGACCCCCACTCCTCTTCCCTCCCTGGGGTTGTCCCTCTCCCTGCTCACATCCCTGGGGTCTTTCCATCCCAGCTTCCCTGTGCAGGGCTGTCCCCATCCCTGTTCCCATCCTTGGGGTCCCTTTATCCCTTGTTCCCATTCTTGGGGTCCCTCCATCCCTGCTTCCATCCCCAGGGCTGTCCCCATCCCTGTTCCCATCCTTGGGGTCCCTTTATCCCTTGTTCCCATCCTTGGGGTCCTTCCATCCCTGTTCCCATCCCCAGGGCTGTCCCCATCCCTGTTCCCATCCTTGGGGTCCCTCCATCCCAGCTTCCCTGTGCAGGGCTGTCCCCATCCCTGTTCCCATCCTTGGGGTCCCTTCATCCCTGCTTCCATCTCCAGGGCTGTCCCCATCCCTGTTCCCATCCTTGGGGTCCCTCCATCCCTTGTTCCCATCCTTGGGGTCCCTCCATCCCTGTTCCCATCCCCAGGGCTGTCCCCATCCCTGTTCCCATCCTTGGGGTCCCTTTATCCCTTGTTCCCATCCTTGGGGTCCTTCCATCCCTGTTCCCATCCCCAGGGCTGTCCCCATCCCTGTTCCCATCCTTGGGGTCCCTCCATCCCAGCTTCCCTGTGCAGGGCTGTCCCCATCCCTGTTCCCATCCTTGGGGTCCCTTCATCCCTGCTTCCATCTCCAGGGCTGTCCCCATCCCTGTTCCCATCCTTGGGGTCCCTCCATCCCTGTTCCCATCCCCAGGGCTGTCCCCATCCCTGTTCCCATCCTTGGGGTCCCTCCATCCCTGTTCCCATCCCCAGGGCTGTCCCCATCCCTGGGACCCCCCAGCTGTGCCCACCTGTGCCGGGGTGGCTGGTGTAGCTGTGGGTGGTGGGTGCTGTGTGCTGGTGGGTGCCACTGGTGGGGGGTGGTGGGCAGACCCAGGCGTGCGGGGGGGTCACGCTGTCATTGCAATAGGGCTCCATGGAGGAAGAGGAGGAGGAGGAGGAGAAGGTGCTCGCCCTGCTGTGGGATGAGGGGCCCAGCCTGGCTGGCACTGCAGGGCACAGGGCTCACGTCAGCCCCACGCTGCAAAGCGGCTCCTCGCCCACCCACGGGCAGGGTGGGCAGTGCTGCAGGACAGAGGGACGGGCACCCCCCATCTCGTACCCTCTGCAGGGAATGGCTCCATCCCATCCTGGCTGGGCACCACCGGGAGTAGCTGCTCCCCAGGCTGCCGACGCAGCGAGTCTGCAGGGAGGGCAGGGATGGGGACATCAGCGGGGACACCCCAGGGCAGGGTGGTGGGGGTCCCAGGGCCAGGTGGGACGCTCACTGTAGAAGGTGGAGAGGGCCACGGGGGGCTTGCTGCTGAAGTCGTAGTGTTCGTAGTCAGAGTCGGAGTCGGAGTCCTTGGCAGCGGGAAGAGCTGTGACCAGTGGGTCTGGGGGACAAGATGGGGACAGGGCAGCCATTGCCACCCGGGACCTCCTGCCCCACAGCCCCCAGGGTGGGCTGGTGACCCACCAGACCTACCTGGTCTTTTGGCAGTGCTGGGGGGCATGTCCCGGTAGTCGTTGGAGGTCCCGGAGGGCGTGCTGGGGCTCTGGGCGCTGTGGGTCACCAGGACTGGTCCAGCTAGCCCGAGGGAGGGCATAGCAAGGGCTGTGGGGACAAGGGGACACTCAGCTGCTCCATGGCACAGCCAGCCCCACTCCCACAGCTGAGCGGAGCCCAGGGAGCGGGGTGGCACTGGCTGGGCTGGCACTGTCACCCCTCCATGGCCAGCACCTCCCATACCCCCCAGGGGTTCCTTACCACTCATCTTCCTCACCCTCAGCAGGGCGACGGTGAAGGCCAGCACAGTGAGCAGGAGCAGCGCTGCCAGCACCAGGCAGAGGACAAAGAGAGGCATGTGCAGAGGGGACTGTGTCCCCACGGCCGGGGGACCCTCCTCAGCTGAGACAGAGAACGGACACAGCTCGTGACACCTGGGACATCCTCTCTCCAGGTAAGGGGGGGTGAGCTGAGTGCTCCCAGTCCCGGGTGGTGGCTGAGGACACTCACCACTAAGGAGTGTGACGTTGCTCGGTGTCACCACGGCCGTCGGGGTGGGTGTCTGCAGACCCTGGGAGCCTGGCAGGAGGGGGGACAAGGATGGAGGGGGCGGGGGGGGAAGATGCTGGTTTGTGGCTCATCTGCAGGGGACCCCCATGAGCACAAGAAGGTGGGGGGTGGGCTGGGGGGGATCCCATACCATTACAGACCACACCAGCCGCCCGGGACTGGTGGCAAGGAGCTGATTTATTGTAGGTCCACTGGCAGTGGGCCAGCGACGGCTGCTGGCTCCCGCACTGGTACAGCATCCTCCCGGGGAGCGTGTGGGCGAAGGAGAGGTGCCGGAGCGGTTCCCCGCAGCCCAACGTACGGCACAGCACGCTGGCTTCCAGCTCGTACCACGTACTGTCACACACCGTGCTCCACGTGCCGCGGAAATAAACCTCAACGCGACCCGCGCAGCCATCCCGGCCCCCCGAGAGGCGCCACTCCTGGTGCTCTGCGGGCAGCGAGCGCAGCTGAGGATGCTCTGCCTGCATCCCTGCGGACCCTGCTAGGTGTGTGCCCAACCTGGGCACCGCCGGACCCACCTGAGCACACCACGCCGGCGTCCTCCTTGTGGCTGCAGTCGTGCTCTGCCGCAGCCGGGCACTCCCAGAGATGCTCCTCGTGCCCCTCGCACCCCACCTCATCCCGCAGGATGGGGCCGCTGCCCCGGCCGAAGGTGGCGGTGCCCCGGGCGCTCACGGCTCGGCCGCACCGCAGTTGGCGGCACACGACGTCGGCGTCGGTGAGGTCCCAGGCGTCGTCGCACACCGTGCCCCAGGTACCCCCCTGCTCCACCTCCACGCGCCCCTCGCACCGGCTCCGGCCGCCCGCCAGCCGCAGCGCACCGGCACCTGGGTGAGGCGCGGGGTCAAAGGAGGGGTGGCCCTGGCACTGTCCCCCCATGCCACCACTGGGTACATGGAGGTCCCTCCACTCACCTGGTGCCACCGAGGCGTTCCCAGCCCTGCTGCCCGCTGGGGTGCTGGCGCGTCCCGGTGGCTCCGCGGGGGCTGCAGGGAGGAAGGGGCAGAGGGAATGAGGGGCTGAGCCCACCCGGACCCCCCATCCGTGGCTGAGCGGCCCCTCTGGGGTGGCATGGTGCGAGGATGATGACGGCTGCAGGACAGACGGACACGCTGCTGAGAGCTGGCAGCCACCGTGGCGAAAGAATGAGCGAGGTCAGTGGGTATCAGGGGGACAAACCCCCCCTTTTTTTTGGCTCAGTCCTGGCAGAGCGCGGGGACGCGGCAAGGAGCAGACGGTCCGGCTCCTGCCAACGCCATCAGCCGAGCTGGCACCTCGCCGCTCCCGTGCCAGCTGCCGCAGATGGCACACGGGGGGGACGTGGCTCTGCTGCCACCCTGGCACGTGGCCGTGGGGAGGCTGGGGGGCCGATGTGGGGGGGGGGTGCAGGAATGTGCTGCTGAGCCAGGGAAGGATGACCAAAAAGAGCATCCCCAGGTTGCCACAAAATGGGTGACACCATGGGGACCCTCCCTTGAGCCTTGGCCACATGGGCACGGCTCTCCTGCACCCCTAAAAGTCAATCCCTGTGTCCTCACATCACCCCAGGGCCACATCCTGGTGTGGGGGTGCTCGTGGGATGAGGGGGGCAGAATCTGGTTCTAAATACGGCGATATCGGGACAGGACTCACCGGTGGGAGAGCCAGCACGCACCCGGACCGCCGCCGTCACATCCCGGCGTGCCACCCCTGTGACAGAGAGAGGGTCTGCCCCCTGCCTGCACCCCCTGCCTGCACCCCACCATCATTTGGGGTGCCGGGGTCCATCCCATCCTCCCCATCCCTTCGCCCCCGTGCGCATCAGCAGCTTTCTCTGCGTCCCGACGGCGCAGGGCGCCATGGTGTGATTATTGCAACCATTTCTGACCAAAAAAGGGCACTTTTTGCACCCCTGACGTCACCCCAATAGAGCCCCCCCCCCTTTGAGCTTTAAGGAGGCAGTGACAGCGATTTGGGGGGTGCTGGTGGGGTGCAGTGGGTGGGTGGCAAACACCTCCTGAGCTGGGGGGGTCGGGCTTAGGGGGAAAATTATTAATGGAAAAGGGATGAGTGTAGGAGTGGTGGGGAAGGGCTGGGGTCCTGGGGTCTGGCAGGGGGGTCCCGGTGTCAGGTGGGGGGTCCCAGTGTTGGGCAGAGGGTTCTCGGTGCTGGGCAGTGGGGTCCCAGTGTCGAGTGGGGGTCCTGGTGTGGGGCAGAGGAGTCTTGGTGTGGGTCAGGGGTCCCGGTGTGGGTCAGGGGTCCCGGTGTGGATCAGGGGTCCCAATGTGGGTCAGGGGTCCCGGTGTGGGTCAGGGGTCCCAATGTGGGTCAGGGGTCCCGGTGTGGGTCAGGGGTCCCAATGTGGGTCAGGGGTCCCGGTGTGGGTCAGGGGTCCCAATGTGGGTCAGGGATCCCGGTGTGGGTCAGGGGTCCCGGTGTGGGTCAGGGGTCCCGGTGTGGGTCAGGGGTCCCAATGTGGGTCAGGGGTCCCAGTGTGGGTCAGGGGTCCCAGTGTGGGTCAGGGGTCCCGGTGTGGGTCAGGGGTCCCGGTGTGAGCCGTTGGTGCAAACGCAGGCCATGGCGGCCGCTCCCCGCTCGCTCGGAGGCGTTGAGGCTGCTCCTGGCGCCGTTTCAGGTGCGAAACCACCCTGAACCCCACCGGGCTGGGGCCAGAGGGTGGCATCGTCCCCAAAAAAACATCCCGGGGTGACGTTGGTGACACCAGCAGATGGGACAGAGTTTGGCCCCCACCTCCCAACACCCACCCTGGGGATGCAGCTGGTACTGGGAGTCAGCAGAGCCATCACCCCGCTGTCCCCAGCCCAGCGAGGGGACACTGACGTACCTTGTCCAGGTGCCACGACGGGGAGAGCCACCAAGAGCAGGCAGAGCCCCTTCATCCCGCTCAGTGGGGCAGCCCCATGGCGGATGGGGAGCTGGGGTGGTCCTGTGTCCCCCTCTTGCCTCTCTCAGCAGCTCGGGGACATGGTTTGGAGGTGTCCCCGCGTGCCGCTCACCCGCTCTTCTCCGCACCCCGGCGTGTGGCCGAGGGCTGCAGGAAGCCAGCTCAGCGCCGTGGGGCGGAGGAGGGCGATGGGGTGGCTCCATCCTGCGCTCTCCCGGGGCGGGGAGGGGGGGAAGCGGAGGTGGGATCCGCTCGGGGACCACGCCACACGCCTGTGGTGTCCCTCGGGGTGACGGGAACCACGGGGGACCCAGGCACGCTCAGGTCTTCACCAGGGGACACGGACGGTGCGGGAGCCGCCATGCGCTGCGCGTGGTGTGGTGGCATCGTGGCATGGGCTGAGGACAGCACCAGCGGTGACACGGGGGACTCGGGGAGCTCTGGGACCCCCATGGGGTGATGGAGCAGAGCATGGGGGTCCCTCCTACTCCCTGTTTCCTGGGGCTGAGGTGGGTGGGAGGATGCTTGTGAGGTGGGTGGGGGCCCCCGTGTTGGGCAGTGGGGTCCCAGTGCTGGGTAGGGGTCCTGGTGTTGGGTGGGGGTCCCAGTGCTGGGCAGGGGTCCTGGTGTTGGGTGGGGGTCCCGGTGCTGGGCAGGGGTCCTGGTGTTGGGTGGGGGTCCCAGTGCTGGGCAGGGGTCCTGGTGTTGGGCAGTGGGGGTCCCAGTGCTGGGTGGGGGTCCTGGTGTGGGTCACGGGTCCCAGTGCTGGGCAGGGGTCCTGGTGCTGGGTGGGGGTCCCGGTGCTGGGTGGGGGTCCTGGTGTTGGGTGGGGGTCCCAGTGCTGGGCAGGGGTCCTGGTGTTGGGTGGGGGTCCCAGTGCTGGGCAGGGGTCCTGGTGTTGGGTGGGGGTCCCGGTGCTGGGCAGGGGTCCTGGTGTTGGGTGGGGGTCCCAGTGCCAAGCAGGGGTCCTGGTGTTGGGTGGGGGTCCCGGTGCTGGGCAGGGGTCCTGGTGTGGGTCAGGGGTCCCAGTGCTGGGCAGGGGTCCTGGTGTTGGGTGGGGGTCCCAGTGCTGGACAGGGGTCCTGGTGTTGGGTGGGGGTCCCGGTGCTGGGCAGGGGTCCTGGTGTTGGGTGGGGGTCCCGGTGCTGGGCTCTTCCATCACTGAGCTCATCGCCCCCCCAGACCCAGGGAGCTCGTCCCTCTGCCCGCCGGGGCTGCCTGATGCCAGGGTGGGGGTGACCAGGAGCCACCTAATTTATTTTTTTCTTATATTTTTTTTAAGCCTCTGGAAACTTCAAACCTTCACCGTTTCTGCCTCGCCGCTGAGTCTGGTGGAAAATACCCGAGCTGAGAGGGAAACAGCCCCCCCCAGCCCCATTTCCTTAGGAAACCAGGCTGCTGTGCCCCCGTGGGTCGGGGATTTTTGGGGGGGGGGAGCCGATGTGGCACCCCTGAACTCGGCTTTATGCTGGTCCTGGGGGGCTCTGAGGAGGGGGGGTGCACGACATCCCCTGGCACACATGGGGATGGGACACCCCCATAGCAAGAGGGGACCCCAGGCTCAGTGAGGGGCTTGGGGGGTGGATGGGGGGTGAGCAAAGCCCCCATCTGAGGTGGGGGGGCACAAGGAAAGCCCCCAGAAAGGAGAAGTGCTGGTTGATGGGGATTTCTGCTTTGGAGCTGTCATATGATGTGTCAGCTCAGCAGGAACTGGGGAACTGGGAGCTGGGGGGGGGACAGGAGGGGGGACAGGAGGGGGGTACACCCACCCAACTGGGTGCTCACCCAGACCAGTGGGTCTCCCTCCCCCATCTGCAGAGCCAAGGGGGGCAACGTCTCCCATGGGGTGGAGGAGATGTGGCTGCACCCCATAGATCACCTCCAAATCCTTGGAGACCCTTGGGATGTCCTTGGGATGGAGGACGGGGGGGACATGGGAGGGTGGGGGGACAGGGGACAAAACAGAACCCCTGTGTTCAGGGCTGGGGCTCAGAGGTGGTGGCACCACGTGAAGCTTCTTTAACTGGTTCTACTGGAGCATCAATGTTGGAGACGTCTTGGGGACATCTCCCAGCTGGTGGTGGCCTTTGTCCAGCAGGACGTCAGAACCTCATCCCTGTCACCTGTCCTCCTGGCGACCCCCACCTTTGTCACCAAGCCCCCCATGGGCAGCCAGGTCTCTGCCCCCCAGTTCCTGGATGCTTGGCTGCTCCTGGCTGACGTTGGTGGCTTTGGTGGCCCTTGGAGCGCCCCTCAGGGCTGATGTGGTGCCACGGAGGGTGATGAGGCATCGCTGGGGACCTGGGTGCTGTAGGGGGACAGGACCCTGGGCAGACACAGCGGTCCCAGTGTCCCTGTGGGGGTTTGGGGATGGGTCGAGCCTGCTGTGGGTAATTTGGGGGGGCTCAGGACCACTGGGGTCGATCACCGGCAGGATCGAGGAGGAGGAAGGTGACAGCCCCTTCCCCATGGCAGGACAGGGAGGAAGGAGGTCCCTTACCCCAAGGTCACCCTGACTGGGCCAGCGCCAGGACCGGCCCTGGAGCCCTTCCCGTCACCAGCTCCCACGTGGAACCAAGGTCAAGGGCACGCGCCCGTGTCCCCTAGAGCCCGGCGGGCTCAGCCGTGGCTGGCAGAGCCTGTCCCCGCCACCAGCACCACGGCGGTGTCCCCAGCGCCGTGCCAGCGTCCCCAGCCCCCTCCGTGGTGGCAGGATGCGCCCCGTTGTTCTTCATTATTATTTTTTAAATACTTTATTTTTGTAACAACATCAGAATTAAAAATCTCCCAGGAATCCCAGCCCCTGGTGGCAGCACCCCCCACCCCCCCCGCTGGGGGCCTCACCCTTAGAAAATACCACATTGTACAAAAAACGAATGGGTGGCCGGGGCGGAGGGGACGGGGGGGACACACGGGACCCTCCCCGGGGTCAGACCACAGGACTCATCATCATCATCATCATCACTATGAACACAATGTCGCAATGAGACCCAAAGCAGTAAAGGGCACCCTGGCTTCGTCCCCAGTGCCACCGAGGTTTTGGGGGGCTGCTGTGCACCCCCAGGAAAAGGGGGGGTGCTCTGAGATGGATGGAGACCCCCCCCCACCCCCCACCTCTGCGGGAAACTGGGGCTGGTCCCTTGGGTGGGACAGGGCTGAAGCCACCCGGAGGGACGGGCAGGGGTCCCCAGGAGCAGCACAGCCCGCTGCAGGCAGGGGATGGGGGGACTGGGGTGTCCCCACCACCCCAGGGTGGCACAGGGAGGAGGTTGGTCCCTTACTGGTTTGCCCAGGGGCGGGGGGGACACCGAGGGGCACCCCCCCGAGGTCAGGAGCTACCCCGGATCCTCTCCATGTAGCTCCTGAGCTCCTCGGGGTCCCGCAGCCCCATGTCCTCGCACACCCAGCGGATGTCGTCCTCGCTGGCCACCAGGATGGACTGGACGTTGGGGACAGGCTGGGGGGGCTCCTCGGGGACACGGGAGGGCGCGAAGGTGACAAATTCCACCCGCTTCCTTCGGCCGCCCCCCGGTGTGCCCCCCTCTTTGCGGGGCAGGGGAGCGGCGGGCGGCGGGGGGGCGGGGTGGGGGGGACCCCCTGTTTCGGAGGGTGGCGCGGCGGTTGGGGACACCCCGCAGCAGCAGCGGCCGGCCTCGGGGACAGCCTCGGGGAGGGGGGGCTCGGGCTGGTGGCGGTCCAGCTGCCGGCTCAGCTCCTCCTGGTCGGTCCCCAGCCAGACCCAGTTGTGGGGTTGGGGGGCGGAGGGGACAGCGGTGACATCGGGCACCTCCTTCTGCTGGTACCGCAGGACGAAGAAGATGCAGTTGATGAGGAAGATGAAGATGGCGAGGCAGAAGACACCCAGCAGGACGTACATGCCAATCTCCAGGTCGGTCACCCGCTCGGGAGCCTTCACCATCTCATCCTCTTCCTCCTCTTCCACCCCACGGGCATGGCCGTAGCCTTCCTCCTCCTCCTCCTCCTCCTCCTCCGAGGAAGACCCCAAGCCCTGGAGCTTGGTGGAGGCAGGTCCCACGCCAGCGGGGTCCCTCCGCCGCGGCTCGCTGGCCACCGTCACCGCCTCCCCCGACATGGCACCCTCAGCCCGCGGGAAGGGCGAGCTGAGCCGGGGGTGGCCACCGCGGGGCCGGGGGCTGCCGGGGGTGGGGACACGCCGGCTGGCCCCCACCTCGAGCCAAGCGGTGCCGGTGGCCACGGCGGCCGCTCGGTGCCGTCCCCGGCGGCACGCATCCGGGGGGTGCAGGCTGAGCTGGAGCAGAGCCCCCCGCCCCGGTCCTTCCGCCACCACCCATGGGCGGGCGGTGGGGACACCGGGTGACCCCCCCACGGTGGCCACGGTGGGGTCCAGTGAGGTGACGGTCAAGGTCACGTCCTGCCAGCCGTACAGCTCCAGCGGGGCCAGCGTGTGGTCGGAGAAGGACAGCCAGACGGACAGCGTCGCCTCCTGCCAGGGACAGCGGGTGGGATGGCACTGGAGCGAAGGCGGGGGGACATCCCGACACCCTGAGCATCCCAGGTCAGCCCCTCTCACCTGCTTGGTGGCGCGCAGGGTGGCTGTCCCCAGGGCGGTGGCGGTGACAATGTTGGGGTGACCCTGCTGTGCCCGCAGCGTCAGGGACAGCCCCGACACCACCTGGGTGCGCAGCTCCGACACCGTCACCTTCTCCTCCGACACCACCAGCATCTGCTCCCCCAGGATGGACTCCGAGAGCGGGGAGCGCACCTGGGGACACCGCGGTGGCACCCTGTGAGCCCCCAGCCTGCACGGCTGCCATCCTCTGCACCCCAGCCTGGACCCCCCAGCACCCCATTGCCCTCTCTCCAGCCCCTGTATCCCTCAGCTCACCCCAGGACCCCCTCCAGCCCCCCACCTCCCCTGTACCCCCTCAGCTTCACCCCAGGACCACCCTGCACCCCCCCAGCTCCCCTGTCCCCCCCAAGACCCTTCCAGTCCCCCATCTCCCTCCCTCTCCCCCCAGGACCCCCTCGAGCCCCCCATCTCCATCTCTCCAGCCCCCCCACACCCCTCCAGGACCCCCCACCCCCCACCCCTTGCATCCCCCCCAAAAGGCGAGCCCCCCCACTCCTACCTCCACAGAGGTGACCCCCGGCTCCCTCCCGACCACCACGGTGCCCCCCTCCAGCGAAGCCACGCGGGGGTCCTGCACCCGGGTCCGGTCGGCCACCAGGTGGGTGACATCCAGGAGCCACTCGGGGCCGGGCAGGTAGGCGAGGTGACGGCCACCGTCGAGCGGGTGGGCCACGAAGTGTGCCAGGACCCTCACCGCCGTCCGCTGGTACTGGGGTCGGCACCCCCGTGCCCGCCGCTCAGCCTCCTCCCCGGGCTCCTCCGCCTCCGCCGGGGCGCTGGGGACATGTCACGAGTGCGTGGGGGCTCAGCAGGGCAGGGGTGTGTGGCACTGTGGGGCTCAGTGGGGCAGGGACACGTGTCACGAGTGTGTGGGGGCTCAGTGGGGCAGGGACACATGTCATGAGTGTGTGGGGGCTCAGCAGGGCAGGGGTGTGTGGCACTGTGGGGCTCAGTGGGGCAGGGACACATGTCATGAGTGTGTGGGGGCTCAGTGGGGCAGGGGTGTGTGGCACTGTGGGGCTCAGTGGGGCAGGGACACGTGTCACGAGTGCCACAGGGCTCAGCAGAGCAAGACTACATGTCACGAGCACGTCAGGGCTCAGCACCCCCTCCCTCTCCCAGCTCCCTCCTGGCCCCCTCGCAGTGGCGGGGGACGGGTGTCCCCTTGGGGTGCCACGCTCACCTCTCGGGGCCACTGGGCAGGCGCCAGCCCCGCACTTGCTCCAGCGCGGTGTCCCCCAGCTGGACGCGCAGCGGCAGCAGCGGTGCCCAGACGGTGAAGCGCAGCGAGGCGTGCAGGCGCCGGGACCAGAAATCCACCCGTGCCCCCCGTGCCCCCCGACTTTCCTTGCCCCCCACAAACACGGCGTCGCAGGCATCCGAGACCTGGGCGGGGGGACAGGGAGAGGGGTAGAGGGAGCGGGGAGGGCGGGGGCATATCGGGGGGCACGGGGAGCCCCACTCACCTGCAGGACCTGCTTGTCGGCCGACTCGCAGCCCGGTGGCTCGGTGAGCTCGGTGACGCCGCCCCCCGCTTCCACCGTCACCAGTTTCACCGGTACGGAGCGGGGGACCCCCGTCAGCGGGGCGGTGTTGAGGATCTCCAGCTCCTGCGGGGCACAGCGGGGTGGGCACGCGGTGGTCCCGTGGGGATGGGGATGTGGGGGGGACACAGGGGGTACCCACCTGTGCCAAGGGGACGAGGGCACGGACGTCCCGCTCGGAGACCTGGATCTCCCACACCAGTTTGTCCTTCTGGGCCTCGGGGTCCTGGCCGGGGTACTCCACCTGCCAGGTAAGGGGGCGCGCCAGCGCCAGCCCCCCCGTCCCGTTCTCCACCGCCAGGTCCAGGTGAAGGAATGTGGCCGAGTCGGCCACCCTGTGTCAACACATGGGGGGTCAGAGGTGTCCTGTGCCCCCCAGCACCTCCACTGGGCCATACTGGGATGGGGCAGTGCCATGCACAGGTCTCACTGGGTCATACTGGGATGGGAGTTGTGCAAGGTGCAGGTCCCACTGCTCCAGCTGGGTCATACTGGGATGGGGACAGTGCCATGCACAGGTCCCCCTGCTCCAACTGGATCATACTGGGATGGGGACAGTGCCATGCACAGGTCCCCCTGCTCCAACTGGGTCATACTGGGATGGGGCAGTGCCATGCACAGGTCCCACTGGGTCATACTGGGATGGGAGTTGTGCAAGGTGCAGGTCCCACTGCTCCAGCTGGGTCATACTGGGATGGGGACAGTGCCATGCACAGGTCCCCCTGCTCCAGCTGGGTCATACTGGGATGGGGACAGTGCCATGCACAGGTCCCCCTGCTCCAACTGGGTCATACTGGGATGGGGACAGTGCCATGCACAGGTCCCCCTGCTCCAGCTGGGTCACACTGGGATGGGGACAGTGCCATGCACAGGTCCCCTTTGCTCTGACTGTGCCTTACTGGGCTGCACTGGGCCCCTATGCAGAAGCCCCCCCCCATACTGGAGGTCCCCAGAGGCCGCACTGCTCCCTACCTCCATCCCCCACGGGTGTCCCCGCTGCGCTGGCACGTCACCACGGCCGTGGAGTGCTTGGGTCCCCGGGCACGCTCCAGCCGGACGTTCCAGGCGCTGGGGGACCCAGGGCGGGCGGCCACCACCTGCAGCCCCTTCTTCGCCTTGATCCTGCCAGCAGATCCCTGTCACACAACGTCCCCCTCCTGGAAGCCACCACCTTCCACGGGGGGTCCCCACCTTCCACGGGGGTCCCCCCGCTCGCCCCGGGGTCTCACCGGAGCGTCAGCTGGTCGGCGGTGAAGTTGTGCCGCAGGGCGATGGTGGCAGTGAAGCGCTGGCCGGGGCGCAGGGTGGCATCGGGGACACGCAGCAGCACCTTGTCATCCAGCCGGACCTCCTGCCACCGCGCCGGCTCGGCTGCCCGCAGCTCCAGGGCACCCAGGTACCACCGCGGTGCCTCCCCGCCACGGCTTCGCTCCCGGGCCCCCCCACGGCCACACTCCCCCGGCCCCCCCACGCTGTAGTGCAGCTCCACCGCCTCGGGGGGCTCGGGGTGCCCGGGGGGGTCGGGGTGCCCAGGGGGGTCGGGGTGCCCGGGGGGGTCAGCCACCCGGCGGCGACTGCGTGGGGAGGGGGATGCTGAGGAGAACCAGCGCGGGGGGATCTCCAGCTCCACCACGCAGACGCCCAGGGGTGCCTGGAGGGGAGAGCAGGGACTTGGGTCAGGGTGGGGGACAAGCGGGGTGGCACCCCCCCGGTATGGTGACAGCGCTGGTGGGTGGCACGGACCTGCAGGCGGCATGTCCCACGGGCCACCCGGCCACGGTGGTGTGCGTGGAGGGTGACGCAGGGCAGGTCCTGGTCCCTGGGATGGTCCCGCTGACCAGGGTGGCCCCGGTCCCCAGGGTGGTCCCGGTCCCCGGGGAGCCAGTCGGGACCCTGCAGGTGGAAGAGGACGCGGGTGACGGGCTCGGCTGGGGACACGGCACTCTCGAGGGACACGGCGCGGATGGCCCAGGCTGCCAAGCTGTCCCTTCCCGGGGGGGTCTCCGTGGGCATCTCCTGCGAAGAGACAGGGATGGTGGCGGGGGGCCGGGCTGCCCCAGGAGGGGGTGGGGGTGGCGGGGGGCATTTTACCTGCCGGGTGCTGAAGGGTGGGTAGGTGGCCTGGACGAGGGGCCGGGTGGCGGAGCCGTGCCGCAGCAGCAGGTAGGTCTGGGTGCGGGTGTGCAGGGAGGTGTTGGTGGGCAGGTCCTGGTCTGCCCGCTGCAGCCGGTAATACTCGGGCACGCCGAGCACCTCCAGGTCCGCCGCCAGGTACACGGGGTCGGGGGGGTCCCCGTCACCCCTCGCTGCCAGGACAGGGACTGTGTCACCGGTTTCGGGGGGCACGGAGGGAAAGGGTTGCTCTGGGGTGGCAGGCGGGGTGCTCCGTGCCCACCTCCGTGTCTGAGGCTGGCACTCGGTGCCAGAAGCAAGCCAGTTCTGGTGGTGGCACCGCACAGCCCCCCCACACCCGAGGACAGGGTCCCCCTTGTGTGATGCTGCACCATCGCAGCCCCCTGTGCCCCCCAGGAGTGGGTGCTGGAGGGCAGCGTGGCACCCCACTGGTGTCAGGGTCAGTGTTGGGGGGCCAGCGTGGCTCCCCCAGGCCTGGCTGCTCCCTGCTAACGAAACGATGCTCGTCAGGCTGTCCCGGTGGGGGACCCGCTCCTCCCGTGGGGACAGGGGTGGTGGCGGGTCCCACAGGTGGGATCCAGCCCACGGGGATCCCCGTGAGCCGGGAACAGATCCCACCGGGATGCCCGGGCAGGGCTCACCCACGGCCCCGGGGACAGATCACACCCGTGGGCACGGGACAGGGTCGATCACGGGGGGATCCGCGAGTGGGGAGGGGGGTGAGGGGGTGAGGACCGAGGCAAATCACGGGTCCCCGTGGGCTGGGGGTTGCGGCTCCCGTGTGGATGGGGGGCAGAGTCCCCCCGAAATCACAGTGGATCCCGAATTCCTTCGGGGATCCCCTCGAGGGGGACCGGGGGGGGCGTGGATCCCGGTGATCCCGAGCGCAGATCGCCCCGGATCGCGGGATCCCAGTGGGAGCGGATCCACGCGGGATCCCCGCGATGGGCTGCGGACCCCGGCTCGGGGCTGCCGGTGCCGGTGCCGGTGCCGGTGCACTCACCCGAGGCGCAGAGCAGGGCGGCGGCCAGCAGCGCCAGCCGGGCCCCCGGTGCCGGTGCCGGTGCCATGGCCGGGCGGGCTCCGTGGAGCGTCGGTGCGAGCGGCGGCCGCCGCTCCCCGTCCCTCCGCCTCCGCGCCCAGACAATGGGGCCGGGGCGGGATCGGCACCGGCACCGCCTCGTCCCGACGGGTCCTAAACACCGGCACTGCCCGCCCTGCGCAGCGCCGGGCACCGCTCCAGACACAGCCCGGCTCCCCGTTCCCATCCCCACCCCTGCTCCCCATTCCCGTCTCCGCTCCCCATCCCCATTCCCCAATCATGGGGGATCCCCGTTCCCATCCCGCTCCCCATTCCCAGTCCCACTCCCAAATCCCGCTCCCCATTCCCCATCCCTGCTCCCCATTCCTGTCTCTGCTCCCCATCCCTATCCCCGCTCCCCATTCCTATTCCCCAACCCCATCCCTGCTCCCTGTTCCCATCCCGCTCCCCACTCCCCATCCCCAGTCCCGCTCCCCATCCCCATCCTGGTCCCCATCCCCATCCCTGCTCCCCATCCCGCTCCCCATCCCCAGTCCCACTCCCCATCCCCATCCCAGCTCCCCATTCCTGTCTCCGCTCCCCATCCCTGTCCCTGCTCCCCATCCCTGCTCCCCATTCCCATTCCCTGTCCCCACTCCAGGCCACAGCACAGGGCACAACATGGAGAGACCCCCGGAGCAGGGAGGGGGCTCTCAGGAGGGGGCTCCCACACCAGCTGATATCCAACCTTCTCCATCCCACCCGGATCAGGGTGACTGGGGGGACACTGGGGACACTGGGGGACACTGGAGGGCAGACATGGCCAGGGGCAGGGAGCGAGTGGGTGGCACAGCTGGCAGCGCAGGGCAGCGGGGACGGCTGGAGGGCGACGGGGACAGAGAGGGACACACACATAGGGTGAGTGTGTGGCACCCTCCCTGCACCCCAGAAATGAACCTGTGCCACCCAACCTGGGGACTGGGACCGGGCACCCCCCCGAGGGGACCCCCTGCTCCCCGTGTCCCTTCTCCATGGAGAGAACAAGAGCCAGGCCAGGATCAAACCGTATTTATTCAGAACCACATATCAAAACAGTTTTAAAAGCAGCTTAAAACCCAAGGACTGACAGCATGGGGGGGCTGTGACCCCCCTGCATGAGGGGACCCCTCCAGTTTGGGCTGGGGACACAGCTGGGGAGGGGAGTGGGTCCCCATCTCCCTGCCGGAGCCAGCTGGATGAGGAGCAGGGACTGGGATGCTCTCCCCCACTCCATGGTGGGCCTGGATTTGGGGCTCCGGGGGGCACAGGGGGGTGCCAGGGGACTCCCCCCCAATGGGAAGGCACTCTCAGCTTGTGTGAAGGCACTGTGGCATGGGTGTGGCAGTGGGGACCCCAATTTAGGGGTGCTGCACTGAGGGGGGGCTGCCAGGCTGGCATCCGTGCTGAGGTGGGGGGGGGCTAATGGGAACAGGGCCCCCCCAGGGTGAACTGGGGCAGGGGAAGGGGGGGGTCAGCAGTGAGGATGCATGCTTGGGGGGTACAGAGCCAGGCAGGGGGAGGGGACACACTCACTCCTCCCGGTTCCGGGGACCCCCCCATTTTTGCCGTCGCCGCAGCTCTTCCACCTTCCACTCCAGGCTGCGCACAGCCGCCTCCAGTTGGGTGCTGGGGTTGGGGGACCCCTCCAGACGCCCCAATAAGGCGTAGAGCACCCAGAGGCCCAGCAGCATTCCCGCCTGCGCCGTGGGGCTCTCCCGGGAAGCCGCCACGTGGAGGAAGGCACCCAGGAAACAGCAGAGCTTCACCCAGCGGAAAACGGGGAGCAGCAGCCCCCGCAGGCGGGTCATTAGCCTCAAGACCACCACGGCCACCAAACCCCACAGCAGCACCCGCCGCACCTCGCTGGGACCCAGCGCCGCCGTCCGCAGCAGTCGGTCCCCTAGGAGGGAAGTGGGTGTCACCAGGGTGGTGGCAGTGGGGATTGGGGGTGTCACCTCCTGCTCCCCTCATCCCGGCTCACTGGTGATGCCGGAGGCGGTCAGGAGGTCCCCAAGGATCCTGCAGAGCGTGGTCATGGCCACCGAGATCCCTGAGGACACGACCCAGAGGGTGGCGGCGAGGCTCTGCGGGGACAAACGGGGACAATGGAGTGGGGGAAATGGGGGCAGCCCCCCATGTCGCTGCCCTGAGGGACGGAGGGGACCTCACCTCCGCCACCAGCCGCAGGGGTTGGGGACCCAGCCAGCTCTCCAGGGTCTCCCAGGTGGCTCGGCCCAGCTGTGACAGGATGTCATCGGCTGCAGCGGTGGCACGGCCCTCAGAACCATCCTCCGTGTCCCCGTCCCCCAGTGTCACCCCAAAGAAGGGGACACACAGCAGCATGGCCAGCAGGGTCCAGCGCCCCAAGTCACCCTCCATCTTAGGTCCTGCCTGCACCCCGGGGGGGTCTGTGGGGAGAGGGGCAGTGGGGTGGGACCACCATGTTGGGGACGCCCCTAAGAACGGCTGCGGAGTTCCCTCGCTGGGATTTGGGGTGCCCCCCTGGCTTTGGGGTGCCCCCCAGGCCCAGCTGGCCCAGTGCTGCCCCGGCTATCTTTAGGACGGGTGTCAGTGGGACATGGCCAAGGGCATGGGCACAGCTGGGGGGGGCACACACATTGTCACCCCCTGTCCTGGAGGAGGGAGGGGGGTGCTCCGGGATGGGGTGCAGCCATTGCTGTCCCCCCCAGGAGACCCCACACACTCTCCCGGACACCCCACTCCTCCCTGCCCCCCTCCTGTGTGCCCCATCCTGCCCCCCCCCAAGTCACCGAGTACCCTGTCCCTCCCTGCCCCCTGGGTGCCCCATTTCACCCCCCCAGGCACCCCGTCTCCCTGGGGACCCCTCAGACCCCCCCTCACCCCCTCCCTATGAACCACCCCCAGTCCCCAGGACCCCCCTCCCGCCTCACCTCCTGAGTGCCCTCACCCCTCCCCCAGGACACCCCCAATCCCCCCGGGACACCCCCAATCCCCCCGGGACACCCCCAACGCCCGTGCCCCCCCACCTCCGGCCCCCCCCACCCTCGGGCCTCTCTATCCCCTCTGGGTCCTCCCCAAACCCAGGCCCTCCACCCCCCCCCTCCCCCGCCGGGTCCCCCCGACCCCCGGTCCCCCCCACGCCGTCTCCCCCCGGTGTCCCCCCCACCCCGATCCCCCCCGCCGTGGGGCAGCGCTCACCGCCGCCGCGCGGGGGCGCTGCGGAGCCGGGCGGGCCGGAGCGCGCGGGCAGCCCTGGAGCCCCGCCCACCGCCGCGGGGCACGACGGGAGCTGTAGTCCGGAGCGGCTGCGCGCCCGTTGCACGCCGGGACCTGGTCGCTATGGCAACGCTCCCCCCACCCACCAATAGGGGGCGGAGCCGCGCTGCGGCGGCGCGCGGGGCATGCCGGGAGGCGCAGTTCCCGCTGGGGGGGTGCTGGCGCGGGGCATGCTGGGAGCGTTTCCGTTTCCGTTAGCGGCGGTGCCCGCGTGAGCCTTTGGGAACGTCGGGGCGGCCCCGCGCGCCGCCCGGAACCGGAACCAGAACCGGAGTCATCACCGGAACTGGAGAGGGCCGTAACCGGAGCGCCGCCGCCGCTACCCGGTGTCCGCCATGGCCCTCATCTGCTCCAGTGAGTGCGGAGGCGGCGGCCGCTGGGAAGGCCCCGTGGACAGGGTGGGGGGGTTACCGGGCTGTGGTGGTGGGGCTCGGTGGGGAGGCCGCGGGGCCCGGTAGGCTCTCGGCGGTACCGTAACCCCCATTCCCCCCCCCCGCAGTTTCCAACGAGGTGCCCGAGCACCCCTGCGTCTCCCCGGTCTCCAACCACGTCTACGAACGGCGACTGATCGAGAAATACATCGCGGAGAACGGCACCGACCCGGTTAACAACCAGCCCCTCTCCGAGGAGCAGCTCATCGACATCAAAGGTAACCGGGAGGGGGGGGATTGTGCCGGTTCCCCCCCGCCCCCAACCCCGGGGGGAGGCACCGGGAGCTTTGCCGTGAGGAGTGGGGGCGCAGGGTGGGGGTTCACAAGGCACAGGGGCGGGAGAAGAGACTTGGGGGAGAAGCAGCGATGGGGGGGCCCTGGGCAGGCACCCAAATCAGCTGCTGCATCCAGTGAGGGGGGGGGGTGTTGAGTCCCCAGGGGGGTGGTGGCACCCAAGGACGGATTTCCCCAGGGGTTGGTGGGCACTCCTCCCCCGGGGTGCGGGGGCAGCGGGGGGCCAGTGCCTGCGGGGATCCCCGGGAGCCTCGAGGCCGCGGTTGATGTGTCCCCACCATCTCCTTGGCAGTCGCCCACCCCATTCGGCCCAAACCCCCGTCTGCCACGAGCATCCCGGCCATCCTGAAGGCCCTCCAGGACGAGTGGGTGAGTGCTGGGGCCGGGAGCGGCGCCGAGCTGCCCGTGGCTGCCCGTGCCATTCCCTGCCTGACCCTGCCCGCTCCCCCAGGACGCCGTCATGCTGCACAGCTTCACCCTCCGCCAGCAGCTGCAGACCACGCGCCAGGAGCTGTCCCACGCTCTCTACCAGCACGATGCCGCCTGCCGTGTCATCGCTCGCCTCACCAAGGAGGTCACTGCCGCCAGAGAAGGTGCCGTGGGGTGGGGGCTGGGAGCCTCGGGGAGCAGGGGGCCCAGCAGCGGGTTGCTTTGGCAGCCATCGCTGTGCTGGGCGCTGTCTCCTTTCCCCTCCTGTTAATCTCCTGGCTTTTCTCTGCCTCCACAGCCTTGGCGACTCTGAAGCCGCAGGCTGGCCTCATCGTGCCCCAGACGGTGCCATCCTCCCAGCCAAACATGGCGGTGAGTCCCTGCTGCCAGTCCCAGCGCTTGTCCCCTTGGTCCCCCTCTGCCAGTCTCCTCTTGTTTCCCCTCTGTTCCCCCTCTGGGTGTCACCAGCCCTGTTCTCCATCCCGTGCAGGGTGCTGGGGAGCCCATGGACCTGGGAGAGCTTGCGGGCATGACCCCTGAGATCATCCAGAAGGTAAGGGCTCTTCTATTGCACTGCTACAGCCTTCAGCAGCGCCTGTTCTCCAGCCTCCCCCCATGGGATGGGGTTCCCACTCACTCCATGACCCCCCCTTCTCTTCTTTTCCAGCTTCAAGACAAGGCTACGGTGCTGACCACGGAGCGTAAGAAGGTAAGCGGCCCCGTTTCGCCCCCGGGCAGCCAGGGTGTGCCGTGCCCCAAGCAATCCTTTCCTCACCGTTTGCCTTTTGCAGAGAGGCAAAACAGTTCCGGAGGAGCTGGTGAAGCCGGAGGAGCTCAGCAAGTACCGACAGGTCGCTTCGCACGTGGTGAGTGCCTGGTGTGGGCAGAGGCTTGGGAATTCCCCCCCTGTGCAGCCAGCCCCCTCCTGTGCTGCTTTGCAGCATCAATAAGTGATCAATCTGCTGCTGGGCAGAGCAAGGAGAGGGTGGTGACTCTGTGCCACCACCAGCAGGGACCCGTGCTGGAGTAGATGTGACACGGGCTCCTGCTGTTGGAATGAAACACCCTGAGCTCTATCAAGGGCCTCTCTGTTCCCTTTTGGGGATGTTTTCTTGCTTGTGGCATTAACTTGGTGTCCTCCTACGTCGTGCAGGGGCTGCACAGCGCCAGCATCCCAGGGATCCTCGCTTTGGACCTCTGTCCTTCCGACACCAACAAGATCCTCACTGGTAAGGGAGCCTCCTCCACTTGCTGGGGACTGTGTGGTGTCACCTGAGATGTGGTGTCACCTAAGAGCCTGCGGCTGCCTGGGGGCAGGTCCCATTTTCTGTGCTTTTGGGGGGTTAGGAAGGGGCATGAGGGATTCTCTCAGCTCACAGCAAAGCTGCTCAGGAGGGTGGTCCCCAGGAAGGGTGGGAGGACTTGGGCTTGGTTGTCTCACCACTCCTTGCTTTGTTTTCCAGGTGGGGCTGATAAAAACGTCATCGTCTTTGACAAGAGCTCGGAGCAGATCCTGGCCACACTCAAGGGACACTCCAAGAAGGTCACCAGTGTCGTCTTCCACCCCTCTCAGGTGCGCTCAGGATTTGACCTCCTCCCTCACAGCCAGGCTGCCCCACATGGGGCTTTCTGGGCTTTGTGCTCTGTTCTGGTGGGGTCCCCACCTCACGCAGACGTGACGGGCCAGTCCTTGCCTGTAGAAAGCTCTCTCAGATGAAGGTCTTTCGACATTGACTTCTGATGTTAACTTTCCCACCTCATCCCTGTCTAGGATTTGGTGTTCTCAGCTTCTCCTGATGCCACTATCCGGATCTGGTCCGTGCCCAATGCCTCGTGCGTGCAGGTCGTCCGTGCCCACGAGGGCTCTGTCACAGGGCTGAGCCTCCACGCAACAGGTGACTACCTCCTCAGCTCTTCTGATGACCAGGTGAGACCCATCCCCACCCCCTAGAAACCCCCCTTTGCTTCTCATCTCTCTGTACTCAACGCACTGTTCCGCTCTGCAGTACTGGGCTTTCTCGGACATCCAGACAGGCCGTGTCCTCACCAAGGTGACAGATGAGAGCTCTGGCTGTGGTAAGGCTGAGTATCCTCACCCTTGGGGGGGCTGTTGTGAGCGTGGAGAAAAGGGATTATTCTGCCTGTGGCTCTTGGGGCTCAGAACAACTCAGGGGGGTGTCAGAAAGTCACCCTAAGCCTCTGAATTGTGTCTCTGCAGCTCTCACCTGCGCCCAGTTCCACCCGGATGGGCTCATTTTTGGAACAGGGACGATGGACTCTCAGATCAAGATCTGGGATCTGAAGGTAGGGGCTGGCTCTGGATGTGGGGGATGGATGGGCAGGGAGGCAACGTCTTGGGGGTGTGCTGAGTGTTCAGTCCAAGGGGTGTCTGGTGTTATCTCCAAAAATACAAAGCTTCAGCTCAAGAGCGGCCATTTTTGGCACCATAGATAGTGACTGGGGGGGCTGTCTTGTGACAAGAAGGTGTTTGCTGTGTCCTCAAGAGAACTGGGGAGGAAGAGGAGGGTTCACAGGTGTGCTGCTGGCTCTGGGGTGGGATGAGTCCTCCCTCAGTCCCATGTCAGTGACGCCCACCTCCATTTTTAACTCTGAAGCGGACTGATGACACGGAGCTGAGCAGGGAGCTGATCTCCCGGCCATGGGGGTGCTGTGGTCTCTAACTGCCTTATCCCCAGGAACGCACCAACGTGGCCAACTTCCCGGGGCACTCGGGCCCCATCACCAGCATCGCCTTCTCCGAGAACGGCTACTACCTGGCCACGGCAGCCGACGACTCCTCGGTCAAGCTCTGGGACTTGCGTAAGCTCAAGAATTTCAAGACATTGCAGCTGGACAATAACTTTGAGGTGTGTGACTGTCCCCTTTCTTACCCCCCCGGGATGGCTGGGCAGGCTCCTCCTCTCCCACCATCCCAGGCTGGCTCGTGACTGCACCCCTCTGCCTTGGGGGGGAGCCTGATGTGGAGGTGCTGCCCCTCATGCCTCACGTTTGGAGCTTCCTGGTCTGAAACCTCATTGCCTTTCTCCTCTGCAGGTCAAGTCTCTCATCTTTGACCAGAGTGGCACCTACCTGGCCCTGGGTGGGACGGATGTCCAGATCTACATCTGCAAACAGTGGACAGAAATCCTCCATTTCACAGGTGAGGGGAGAGGAAACACTCCTGGGTCTGCAGAGCGAGCAGGGGGGGTGCAAATCCACTGCCCACCCACCCTCTGCTTGTGGTGAGACCCTGCCCACCCCCAGCTCTCACCCCTCTCCGCTCGGTGTGGTAACCACGGGTTGTCTTCCCTCCCCAGAACACAGCGGCCTCACCACGGGAGTGGCTTTTGGTCACCATGCCAAGTTCATTGCCTCAACGGGCATGGACCGGAGCCTGAAGTTCTACAGCCTGTAGCCCCGGCCGTGGGGCTGGGGGGGCTCGCTGTCGTGTTGGGGTTTGGGGTGGGAGGGAGATGAGTGGTTCATTACTTTTCTGGGCAGGCGATGTCACCTTCCCCGTGCTTCTTCGTGGATTTATTGGGTTAGTTTCATTCTTTTTCTAGTTTTGTGTGTCTGTTTTTTTTTCTGGCTTTAGATTCTGTGGTTGTAATTGATGCAATGAAAAGCTCCACCCCTGGTGCTGGGGGTTGTTTGTGGGGGGGGGGGTTGGAGGGTGGGAGGGGAGGACAGTGCAGGTTTTGTAAGCAGCTAATCTAGTTTCATTATAGAAATAAAGAACTATTCACCCTAGCGGTGTGTGCCAGCCCCTGTCGTGCTGGGGGAGGAGGTGTGGGTGCTGCCAGCTCTGGGATGGGGACAGAGGACCCTCTTTTTCCTCCCACCCCAAGGGACAAACCGCAGCCCGAGCCGTGTTACGCACTGATTTATTTTTCCAGCTTGCCCGGAGCTGTCACACGTCTGGCAGGAGGAAGAGGAGGAGGAGGAGGAGGAGCGAGGTAGAACGGGGATGAAGAGGCAGTGAGGGAGCAGAGGGACACTCACCCCAGTGCCTTCAGGCTCAGCCTCTCTTGGGGACCTTTGGGAGGACGATGCACCCCTGGGAGGTGACTGTCCCCAGGGCTCCGGCTGTCCTGTCCCTCGCAGAGCGACGCGCTCCTGGGGAGAGGCAGGGGGTCAGTGTGGAAAGCTGGGGGCAGGCAAGGGGGGGGGTCCCAGGCAGCACCCAGACAGAACCAGACTTACGTGAGGGCACACCCAGCTGGCAGGAGGGCCGGCAGGGCTCGGGCTGCGCGAGGTGGCACACGGAGGCACTGCAGGAGATGTACACCTGGAACCCAGGGGTGGCATCAGTGGCTGGCAGGGCTGGGGACCCCGAAGGTGCTCCCCCCAGACAAGCAGCGTGGGCTCCCCACTGTGGGATGGGGAGCTTGGGAAGGTGCTGGGGTGAGTTTGGGGGTGTTGGGATGGGAGATTGGTGACATGGAGGGGCTTAAGGGGACCCCCTGCCCCCCTCACCTCTCCCTCCAGCACCGCCATGGAGGGGGGCTCCACAAAGGTGAAGGTGGAGATGACGAAGCGCTGGTAGTGGCTGGGGAAGGGCAGCTGGGGCGAGGCCGGTCCCACGGGCACCAGCTGGGTCCTGTAGTTGTCCCCCGTGAAGGGACACCTGGGCACGTGAGAGAGACCCTGGGTTGGTGCGAGGAAGCCCCCACCTCCATCCTACCCCCCCTGTCCTGCTTACCCATCCACCAGGATGGGCCACTGGGGCTCAGCCGCGGCGTCGGTGCTGGGGGACGCCCAGCAATGGTGCAGGACCAGGACCAGGTTGGGGTCCGTCTTCTGCAGGAGCCGAACCTCCACGTAGATGGGGTCCCGCAGCACCCTGACCAGGGGGTAGTCACCGTCGGGGTGGTACGAGCTGTAGCTCTCATCTGCAGGAAGGGTGAGAGGCTGATGGTGGGGGTCAGCAGGGGGGTCCCAGTGGGTGGGTGGGCTGCTCACCCGTGGCGATGCGCAGCTGGAGCCCCAGGGGTCCCAGCATGGCCAGGGGGGCGGCTGTGGGGGGCACGGCCACCTCCATGCGGAGCGGCAGGAGGTCGCTGGCGTTGTAGATGCAGCGAGCTTGGAGGCTGGGGGGAGCAGAGCAGGGTGAGCCACGGGGCTGACATGGGTCCCCCCCTCCAGCCCCCCACTGCATCAGCTCCCCCAGCCCAAGGAGGAGTGGGCACTGCTGGGGTCCCAGCATCGTGCACCGGTAAGGACAAAGAGGGGGGATCTGATCCAGGGGTGCTGCAGGCAGAAAGGGGGGGGGGGGGGAGCAGGACAGGCTTTGCCCTGGGGGGGTCCCAGCACTCTACTCCCACCCTCCCCTTACATGTAGGTGCTGTCCCGCGTGATGGAGCCGCGGGGCGACCCCTGGACGTCGATGGTGGAGATCAGCTGGTTCTCATAGATCAACCGGTCCTCGATCACCTTGGGGCGGGCATCGCACGGGGTCAGGGTCCCCACGTGAGCTCTGAGGGGGGTGTCTCAGGGTTGGTACCCCATCCCTACCTGGACGGTGGTGCCGCACTGCGTCACGGGGAAGCGGAACATCACGAAGGTCTCGGTTGCCCTGACGGGC
Source organism: Podargus strigoides (assembly GCA_028020825.1). Lineage (NCBI taxonomy): Eukaryota > Metazoa > Chordata > Aves > Caprimulgiformes > Podargidae > Podargus > Podargus strigoides. Next base: position 17,088,719 of record CM051633.1, on the reverse strand, counting down.
TCGCAGCCGGGCTGGCTGCTGGCCAGGCGCACGCTGTCCAGGTTGTAGGGCTGGGTGGTGACGCCCCGTGGCACCACCAGGACAAAGTGCCCGTCCAGCAGGCACTGCACGGTGGCTACAACACAAGGGACCCCCCCACCCCATCAGTCTGAGAACCAGCAACCTGCAAGTCAAGCTGCTGATCCCCAGCTGGGAGGGGTGGTGACACTGCCCTGCCACCAGCGGGACCTGGGCAGGCTGAGAGCTGGGCAGGGAGGAACCTCAGGAGGTTCAGTGAGGGCAAGGGCAGGGTGCTGCCCCTGGGGGAGGAGAATGCCAGGCACCAGGAGAGGTGAGGGGGGAGCTCCTGGGGAGCAGCTCTGAGGAGAAGGACCTGGGGGTCCTGGCAGGCAGGAAATGATCCCTGAGCCGGCGCTGTGCCCGTGCCAAGAAGGGCAATGCCAGCCTGGGCTGCACAGGGCAGGGGGTGGGCAGCAGGGCCAGGGAGGGCATTGTCCCCTCTGCTCTGCCCTGGGGAGGCCACAGCTGGGATCCTGCATCCAGTTCTGGGCTCCCCAGTTCCAGAGAGACTGGGAACGACTGGAGAGAGTCCAGCAGAGGGCAGCGAGGATGAGTGGGGGATTGGAGCATCTCCCCTGGGAGGAAAGGCTGGGAGAGCTGGGACTCTTCAGCCTGGAGAGGAGAAGGCTGAGGGGATCTCATGGACGTTCACAAATACCCAAAGGGGGTGAGGGAGGATGGAGCCAGGCTCTTCCCAGTGGTTCCCAGTGCCAGGACGAGGGGCAATGGGCACAAGCTGGGACAGAGGAGGTTCCATTGAAAGATGAGGAAGAACTTCTGTGGGGTGAGGGTGCAGAGCCCTGGCACAGGCTGCCCAGAGAGGGGTGCAGTCTCCTGCTCTGGAGATTTCCCAGCCCTGAGGGATGTGCTCGGGGGGACCCTGCTGTACAGCAGGGGAGTTGGTGACCTCTAGAGGTCCCTTCCAACTCGGACAATTCTGTGAATCCGTGACCTGCAGCCCCCCCTTCTCCACCGGGGTGTCCCTGGGGACCCCCGCCCAGTGTCCTACCCGTGTTGCCGTAATAGCAGGGTGCCACCCGGTCCATGTCATCGTAGCAGCAGCCCGCCTGCAGACATGCCTCCCTGCCCTGGGGGGCCACGCACGGCAGCCGCCCCACCGCCACCTGGCACTGCTCCCGCGTCAGCTGGATGCCTGGCGGTGACACAGGGGGGGGACACTGCCCTGAGCATCCCCTTGAGCATCCCCTCGTGGCTGTGAGCTGCTGCTCAGGTGCCAGGGAGGACCCAGCCCTGGCTGTACCCCTCCATCCCAGCTTACCTGCCCCCGCCGAGGGGTAGAAGAGCGCCGTGGATTGCAGCAGACTGGGCTGGGATTGAAGTCCAGGCTGAAGCAACCCAGGCTGGGCTTGGGGCTGCAGTCCTGGGTGCACCAAACCAAGCTGCTGCTGAGCCTGGAGGCCAGGACGGACCAAACCCGGTCGGGATTGGAGTCCTGGGCGCAACAAACCCTGTCGGGAATGGCTGGGATGTACCAGCCTGGCTTGGCTCTGGAGCCCAGGGCGGAGGAGACCAGTTTGGGGATGGGTCTGAAGGTTGGGGTGAGTTAAGCCCGGCTGGTTCTGGGGCTGAGCTCCCGGGCGTACGAAACCTGCTTGAGTCTGAGCACCAGCCTGCGTTAAGCTGGGCTGGACACCAGGGTGCAGCAGCCCAGGCTGGTTTTGGGGTGCACGCCCTGGACGGAGAAGTCCTGGATGGTTTTGAGACCCAGGGTGCACCAATCCAGGCTGGTTTTGGGGTGCAAGCCCTGGATGGAGAAGTCCTGGATGGTTTTGAGCCCCAGGGTGCACCAATCCAGGCTGGTTTTGGGTCTGAACCCCTGGGCGAAGGAGCCCTGGATGGTTTTGTGCCCCAGGGTGCACCAACCCAGGCTGGTTTTGGGGTGCAAGCCCTGGGCGAAGGAGCCCTGGATGGTTTTGTGCCCCAGGGTGCACCAATCCAGGCTGGTTTTGGGGTGCAAGCCCTGGGCGAAGGAGCCCTGGATGGTTTTGAGACCCAGGGTGCACCAACCCAGGCTGGTTTTGGGGTGCAAGCCCTGGGCGAAGGAGCCCTGGATGGTTTTGAGCCCCGGGGTGCACCAACCCAGGCTGGTTTTGGGGTGCAAGCCCTGGATGGAGAAGTCCTGGATGGTTTTGAGCCCCAGGGTGCACCAACCCAGGCTGGTTTTGGGGCTGCGTGCCTGGGCGTATCACACCCCGCTGGGGGTGGGCGAGGGGGCGACCCATGCCAGGCTGGGGCTGGAGCCCTGGGTGCACCAGGACTGGCTGGGTCTGAGCCACGGGGTGAACCTGCTCCGAGTGGGCTTGGGGAGCGAGCTGAGGTCCTGGGAGGGTGAGGGTGGACTGGGACACATGGTGCAGGAGGCCAGGCTGGGACAGAGGGACAAGGACATCAGTCTGGGTCTGGTGGACACCGTTGCCCCGGTGCTCGGTGTGTGCGTTGCCACCCGTGAGGCTCTCGTAGTCCCCCGGCTGCGGGCAGGTCATGTTGACCTCGTAGGAGGCGGCCAGGACCCCGCTGAGCAGCGTCTCCTCCAGCTGCACCCGCAGGACGTAGCGGTCCTCCTGTGGCGGAGCAGGAGGGACTGTCACCCCCCCCCATCCCACTGCCACCGAGGGGACCACGGGTGGGACGGGACCCTCACCTTCACCAGGACGTGGCAGCCCTCGTAGCCGGAGGAGAAGATGACGGCGCCGTCGGCCCCGGCGTTGAGCCAGTGGAGGCAGATGGAGCAGTTGGCCACGTCGAAGCGGGTGCCAAACTCATCTGCAGGGACACCGTGGGCACAGGACGGGGACCGTGGTGGCACAACCAGGTACGACGATGCTCCCTTGACACCCCAGCCCCGTGACAAAAGCTCATCCGAGCTGCTGAGCTCATCCCATGAGGACACCAGCGCCTCGAGGAGGTTCTGGGGTAACCCCGGGGTGATGCAGCACACGTCACCCCAGCGGGACCCCCGTGTCCCCCTGTCCCCCCACTCACCCATGACTTTGAAGCGGACGGTGCGGCCGCGGGTGGGGAATGCCAGCAGCTGCATGCCGTACTCCCCGCAGTCGTACCGGTACCGCAGCAGCGAGAAGGTGGCTCCAGGCTGCGGGGGCAGGAGGAGGAGGAGGAGGAGGAAGGAGAAGCTCAGTCCCATGGTGGCGGTGGTGGCAGTGGCGAGCGAGGCCGGAGCACGGGGCTGTCTGTGGGTCAACGCTGCGGCCACCGATTTATACACGGGTGGCTGGGACGCGGCGGGGGGGGATCAGATGACCCACGGGTGCCTCCTGCCCCGTGGCACGGGGATGAGCTCTGCCAGGGCTCCTCGCTCCCGTGCCGCCGGTGACCTCGCTGCCCCTGTCCCCGTGGTCACCTCCCGTGGCCGTGCCAGGCAGGAACCATTCAAAGGAAGTTTGTCCCACGCTGGGAGAGACCGTCCCTGCAAACAGGGGATGGGGACGCGATGCCCAGCTGGCATCCAGCGGGCTGGCATGTGCCCACCTCCCCTTTGCCACAAGCCGGTGGGGACAGCGGTGGCATCCAGCTCCTGGAGGGACACCCTGCAGCTGTGGGACTGGGAGCCAGCGTCAGAAGCAGGACTGGGGGCCAAGGAATCAGGTAATTGTCCCCAAATCCCGGGATGGGGAGGAAGGACCTCGGTCCCCTGGGGTGGCTGCTGAGTGCAGCATTTCAGGGGGTCCCTGAAGTTCCCTGAACTTCCCTCCAGAAGTTTCCCTTCTGAGTTTTATCTTTATTGCAGATTAAACTGAGTCACACCCCCCCACTCCCCCCTCCCCCTTGCTGGTGTGACGGTCACAGCCACCTCCCGCACCGCCCTGGCACGTGCCAGGGTGCAAATGTGCCCCGATGCCCCTTTGCCATCCTCCAGCCCAGCCCTGGCACCAACCTCAGCATTTTGGGGGGGGGGGGTTAAACCCCTCCTGCCTCCTGGGACCACTGTCCTCAGCATTCCCAGGGGAAAACCCACCCCTGGGTCCCACTGCCAGACCCAGGCTCATGGTGAAAGGGGCTCACAGAGCCAGGAGTTTGGCTGCAGCCCCCCCAGAAACCTTAACAGCCTCATTAAAGAGTGATATCAGCTACAGTGACACCCCCTCATGCCCCCTGTGCCTATATATGGACCCACACACATATAGGGGACCTCCTGTGTGCTGTCACCGGACTCTGGTGCCCCATCCCATGAGCGCAGGCAGCACCAGGGGGCACTTTATTGAGTGGCATGAGGAGGTGGGGGGCACCCCCCAACCCTTCCTCCCCTTTCCCACGGCCATCACAGCTTCACGGTGGCGGCAGGACCCAAGTGAAGCTCCAAGAACTGGATGATCTCCTGCCACGAGTGTTCCTGGGCTTTGGCGTGGAGTTGGGGTTCGCCCCCCCAGAGCAGCGGCCGGGGGACGCCCCGCATGCTGGACATGCTGCAGAGGGGGGACCCCGGGGGTTCAATCAAGTGCCCAGCGCCGGGGTAGGACAGGAGGCGACAGCTCTCCGGTGCCATGCGTGCCATGGCCAGCTCGGCGAAGAGCTTGCTGTTGAGGCTGCGGTCGGCTTCCCCCACCACGAAGAGGACCTTGCCCCGGACCTTCTCGGCCGGGATGGCCGAGGCGCCGTACGCGGGGTCCCGGGGGTCGGCGAAGACGGCGCCGTTGTCGATGGCCCCCACCTCGGTGAAGGTGATGCGCTCGGGGCGGTAGGGGATGGGGGGGATGCGGAGGTCTTTGTAGATGAGCGGGTTGCCGTGGAAGGAGGCCGTGCCGTTGATCCACACCGTGGCCACCACCTGCGGGAGGAAGGTGGCCATGGCCAGGGCCACCTCTGCTCCTTTGGAGACACCGATGACACCCATGCCAGGGCCTCGCACCTGCGGGGGGGGGAACAGAGCAAGCTGGCAGCACCGCTCACCGGGATGTCTCCAGTCACCAGGACAACCTACTTGCTTGGACATCCCTGGTCACCAGGACATCACCAGGACATCCTGCTCACTGGGACAACCTTGGTCACCAGGATGTCACCACTCACCAGGACATCCCTGGTCATCAGGACATCACCAGGACATCCTGCTCACTGGGACAACCTTGGTCACAGGATGTCACCGGGATGTCCCCACTCACCAGGATATCCCTGGTCATCAGGACATCACCAGGACATCCTGCTCACTGGGACAACCTTGGTCACCAGGATGTCACCGGGATGTCCCCACTCACCAGGACATCCCTGGTCATCAGGACATCCCACTCCCCAGGACAGCCTTGGTCATCAAGACATCCTGCTCACCGGGATGTCCCCAGTCACCAGGATATCCCTCTCACTGGGATGGCCCCAGAACACCCTGCTCACCGGGACATCTTTGGTGACAATGAGATGTCCCCGATCACCAGGATATCCCACTCACAGGGACATTTCTGGTCACAAGGGCATCCCTCCTCACTGGGATGTCCCCTCACCAGGACATCCCTGGTCACCAGGACATTCCACTCACTGGGACATTCCTGGCTACCAGGATATCCCCACTCTCTAGGACACCTCTGCTCACCAGGATGTCCCCAGTCACCAAGACACCTTGCTTATCAGTATGTCCCCACTCCCCAGGACATCCCTGCTCACAGGGGCCACCCACTGTGCTGCAGGGCTCACCTTGGGGTGCTGGAGGAGCAGCTCGGTCGCCTCCTCGAAATACTCCAGGTCCAGGTGGGTGAGGGCACGGGGCAGGTCATCGTAGGCGAAGAAGGCCAACGCCAGCACGGCGAAGCCCCGGCTGGCCAGCAGCCCCGCGCGGAACTCGATGAGGCCACCCGCACCCCCAAACAGGTCAATGACTCCCGGGAAGGGTCCTGGCCCTGTGGGCAGCCAGAGGGACTGTCACCAAGGGAGGAGAGGAGCCACTGGTGCCATCCCACATCCTGAGCATCCCTTGGGATGTCCCCAGGGGGTCAAGGAGGGGCAACCCGGGGTTCCCCGCACCCCGTTTCTCACCAGGTGGTAAAAAGAGGGCGCCACGGACCCTGCCCTCACAGATGGGCGCTCGCTGCACGCCGGGAGCCACGTACCAGCGCTCAGCCTCGCAGGAGGCCAGCGGCTGCTCCCGCGGAGCAGTGACCAGGCAGAGGCCATCGAAGACCTCCAGCCGGACGAGGAAGGGGCTGCCGGCCACGTCCCGCTTGATGAGCCGTCGGAAGAGGGTGTCGGGCTGCAGGAACCAGAAGAGCCCCATGGGACAGACACCGGCGTAGCTGCCACCCAGGGCAGCGTGACACCCGGGGTCCACCTCACCCGTGCTGTCAGCGCGGAAGAAGGCACGAGCCTGGAAGCACTCGCCCTGCTCGTCCGTCAGCGATGCCCGGAGTGTGACCAGCTGGGAAGGGGACAGTCCCCGCACCTGCACCTGCACCGGCCGGTCGGCCAGCGAGGACTGCGGTGTCACCGTCACCTCCACCATGGTGTACCTGGGGATGGAGATGAGCATCACCCCTGAGCATCCCGCTTGGGCCCCATGGTCGCCTCGCCCAGGGAGGGGGCTGCTTGGTGGCAGGGGACTGTTCCCAGGGATCTGAACAAGGGGCCATGGGACTTGGTGGTCACACAAAGGGGTTGGCAGCCCAGCTGGTCCCGCTCACATCCCTGGTCCCTGCCCCCTCCTTCCCCAGCACCTCCCACCCTCTGACCCCAAACCCCCCCTCCAGCAGCCCCCCCAAACCGCCCAGCAGCAGGGACACCCCTTTTTCCTCTGCCCACCAGCCCTGGTGTCCCCAGCACCCACCATCCCCTCCCTCCACCCTCCTTCTCCACACCCCAGTGCCAGAGCAGGGCAGGGGTCAGGGGACAGGGACGAGCTGGAGGCAGGGGCTACGGGCCCCCCATTTCCCCTCTGCATGGCCAGGGGACAGGGATGAGCTGGGGACAGGGGCCACAGCCCCCCCCCATGTCCCCTCCCTGTGGCAGCAGGCAGGGAGCCCAGCGAGGTGCTGGCCCAGCCCAGCCCTGGCAGGAGACACCGAATTTGTCCCAGGTACGCCCTGCCAGGAAAGGAGCCCCCCTGCAGCCCTGAAACCACGGGGACGGGCTCCAATGCCACCCCCCCCGCCTCCCCCTTACCCTGTGGGGCCAAGGCTGGCGCGGTGGCTCTGGGGAGGGAGTGGGTGGCGGAGGTTGAGCTCTTGTCTTGCCTTGGTAATGGTTAACCCAGGGAGCGGCGAGGGCAGAGCCCTCCTGTCCCATGACCCCTTGCCAGGCTGGCAGCCATCCCCACTGTGCCCCACAACCCCTCACCCCCTGCCCCAGTTCATCCCTGGCCCCACCATGCCCCCCCCACTGCAAAGGCTTAGCCCCCTCCCCCCCCAGTGATGCTCCCACACCCCCCCCCATCCAGCTCACAGGAGGCTGCAGGCACAGCCCTCACCAGGAACGCCAAAAGCAGTGGTTAATGAGTAAAAAACAACCCCAGGATGGTGAAAAATGTCTTTTTCCTACTCCCCCACCCCCCCAGCACCCCCGGAGAAGGGTGACAGGAGGCTGTGCTATACCATGCACCCCCCCTCCCTTCATGACCGCCTCCAAGGTCATCCCATGGGGGGGTGAGACCCCACTTCGAGGCAGGGGAGCCTCAGGGGGTGAGGGGCCACAGTGCTCTGTGACCCCAGGAAGGCTGAGGGGAGGTCCCAAGCTGAAGCCACCAGCCCCCTGAGCCATTGGAGCTGAGGCTGGGTCAGTTCTTATTCATTTTTATACAGAAAATAACCAGATTTGGGATTTGAAGCAGTTCTTCCAGCCCCATCAGCAACACCCCAACTTCACAGGGCAGGGGCTGTAGGGATGGGGGGGATCCAGCAGCTGGTTCCTGTGGGTGCTGTGTAACCCACCCCAGCTCTGTCCTGCTGTCTGTCCAACACCGAGGGCCCGGGCAGTGACTCTGAGCTGTGGAAAAGCCCCTGGAGAGGAGCAGGATCCTCAGAAACCCCAGCTGTGCGGGTCAGGCATGGCAGTGCCCCCCGTGTCACTCCGTGGCTGCTTTACGGCGCACGGGGGTCTTCTGGAGCAGGGCCAGCGTGTCCCGCTTCTCCACCCGCCGCAGCTGCTTCTTCTTCGCTCGCTTGAGCTTCAGGGGGTTCCGGATCTGAGGGAGGAGAGGTGGGAAGAGGAGGCTTTCGGGCACAGAAACCACACCTGGGAGGTACCAGGTGGGACACGGGCCAGGTTTATCCTTAAAACTCCTCCCTGGGAACATCTCCAAGTTGTCCCAATTCTTGTGTGGGTCTTCAACACCCCCACCCCACCCTGCAGGACACCGCTGCCTGCTTGGCAGAGGAGACTCCCGGTGCTTTGACTGGATTTCCCAGTCCTACCCACAGCATCCTACAGAGGAGAAGCCAGGGAGAGGAACTGGAGCCCAGTGCCCGGGCTCTGGTGGCCACCACAGTGCCCCCAGCCAGGGCTGTGACTCACCACTTGGACAATCTCTGCTTTCCGCTCGTTTTCCAGGCGTCGCTTCAGGTTCTCCTCCCGCCGCCGCTTCTTCTCCTGTGGAAACAGCACCAAAATGTTCCTTGCTGGTCCCTCCCTCCCTCCGGGCTTAAACTCAACCCAGCAGTGACCCGTGGCTGATGCAGATGCTGGTCAGGGAGCTGCACGGCTACGGCAGCACGGGTGATGCAGCCATCGAGGTCCTGAGCCCCGTTACCTCTCGCTCTCTCTGCTTCCCCTCCTGCAGTTGCCGTGCCAGGTCCTGGACGAGCTTCTTCTCCTGCCGCTCCTTCATCTTCCGTGCCCAAGTGGTGCGAAGGGCCTTGTCCTGGATCATGTGTGAGAACCTGAGCAGGCAGACGGGCCATGTCAGCAGCAGGGGAGGCTCAGCTGAGCTCTCACAGCTGCCTCAGCCCCTCGATACCCACTCTAGACCTTCCCCCCCAGCTCAGGACTCCCCCAAAGCACCCTTGTCCCATCCGAGTCCTCCCTAAAGTCTATGGATAGCTCAGGAGTCCCCCTACGAACCACTCTCATGGCCTCATCAAAGCACCCTGCCCGCCCCCCGTCCCTCCCGGGTCAGCCCACCCCCGAAACGGGTCTGTCCCCCCTCAGTCTCTCCCCAAAGCACCCGCACAGCATCCCCCCGAGCTCAAGAACCCCCAAACAGCCCTGCCTCCACCAGAGGCCCCCCCCAGACCATGGAGACCTCCCCCCAGAGGCCTGACACCTTCTCCCCGCGCCCACCTCTTCTTGCCAGGGTCCTTCCACACCCGCCCCGATTTGGGCCTGCCCCGCGGGATCGCTGCCGCCGCCTCCTTTCGCTTCTTGGCGGCTTTCCGACGCCGCCGGGCCGGGGCCGGGTTCGCCTCCTCAGGGCCCGGGGCCAAAGCCGGGGCCGGGGCCGGGGCCGGGACAGCCCCGCACTCCCCCTCCATTCTCCACGTGAACCCTTCCCCGACGGCGCCGTGAGATGACGTCAGAGAGGCGCTGCGCCGCCACCGCTGTGCGCATGCTCAGAGCGGAAGTCTTGAGCCCCCGTCCGCCATTTTAGTGTCGGGCAAAACGTCCCACCTCCCCAACGGCGCTGAGCGGAGGCCGCCATGTTTGTGCCGGGCAGAGGCACAGCGGTGCGCATCGGCGGCCCGGTGCCCGGTAGCCTCCACTCACGCCCCCATCCCCACCCGGTGCGGGGACCAGCGAGGACCAGGAGAGATGCGTGGCCTGGGCTGAGGGGTAGAGGCGTTTATTGGGGGCCAAACCCACTGAGGAGAGCGGTGTCCATGGCGGGGCCAGGCCCAGGGCCGGGGCGTGAAGGGTCTCGGTCTCCGGCCGTCTCCACCGTCAGGCACCCCGGAGGCCTCCCCGGGCTCCGGTACCTCGGCTGCAGCGGGGCTGGGGTGTGCAGTGGTTCTTAATGGGACGGCTGTGGGCTTGACCATGGCTACAGCACCTGGGAGAGAAAAAAAAAGGGGGAAATCACGCTTTTGGGGTCATACAGAGAGACTCCCACGGGCCACCACCAAAGTGATGGTGCCCTAAGTCTCCCCAGGGCTCTGGGCTGCCCTGGCCCCCTCACCATGCGCGTGTAGTTGTGCTGCTTGATGGCATCGTAGCCAAAGGCCAGGGCCACCACTGCCACGCAGAACTCCAGGAGGCAGAAGATGACGAACATGGAATCCAGCCCATTGCTCAGGATCTACAAGGAGGAGAGCTGAAAGCCCTAAAACCCCCCTAAAATCACCCTGCTTCCTTGTCCTGCGCAGCAGCAAGAGGGTCAGACCCCCCCAGGCTGAGCAGGACCCGGGGGTTCTACCTTGTCGGCAGCCTCGAAGCACCACTCGGGTTTCAGCTGGTACGGCGTGCTGGCCCCGCAGCCGGGGATGTGGTGAGCGATGGCCGTGGTGTGCACGAGAATGGCCACCAGTGTGCTCAGGATGATGCCCACATTGACGACACAGCACGTCTTTACCTGTGTGGGTCACCTCGCGTCAGCTGTCGGCAGCTCCGTCCCTTCTGCTCCGGCCAGGAGCTGTGCGGGTGACAACGTGATGCCCACCCTGACAGAGCCCCCCGTGAGGTGCCACTGAGCAGAGGGAGAGGCCGCTGGGGGCTTTCATTGTGAGCCATCTGAGCAGTGGCACCTCCAAGCTGGATTATTCCACACAAGCTGAAGATACTTGTGGAGAAGCCACCCCAGGACAGCCACTCTCCGTGACACCTTTTCTCCCCATCATCCAAGACTTGCTCTGCCCCAAACATCTCATGGAGGCCCTGAACCGTGAAGGACTGCCCACCCTCTGGTTGATGAGGAGAGAGCTGGCACCTCCTGAGGGTGAGCCAGGCCTTTGGTGCCTCGCTGGAGACCCTGTGGGGTGACCCCAGCCTGCAAAGGGGTCCCACCAGGTGCTGGAAGGGGCAGAAATTACAGAAGCAATTTGGGGATGCTTTGTCCCTCCCAGCCTGGCCTCAGGGGACCTCCTTACCACCAAGATGTTGTCTCTTTTTTCACTTTCCACCAGCAGAGAGCCTGAGACCAGGAGCTGCTCCGAAAACAGAGGAAGGAGAGCATCAGCAGCAAGACACCCCTTCCTGTCACCCATCCCACACCACTCCGGCTGCAAATCGGTGTTGAGGGCTGCACACACACCCCCTCCATGCCCAGAGGGGACAGCCAGGAGATGTGGCTATAAGAGGAGGCCAAGGTGATGAGGGGATCTGGCCCCTGACCCCCCTGAGATGAGGAGGTGAGGGCCAGGCATGTCCCTGCTTACCAGGAGCCCGAGCCAGAAGAAGACCCCGCTGGCCACGGGGATGGAAGGGGTCCTGTGCTGTGACACCGTCAGGATGATCCCAAAGCAGATGTGGATGACCCCGGTGAAGATGTGGATGGTCTGGGGAAGGATGAGGGTGTGAGGATTTCCCCCCTGCTCACCCTTGGCACAGAGTGCTGCTTGTCTGCCAGCACTGGCAAAGGATGGATGTCGCTGTATCAGCCACATCCCACCCCGACCCCGCTGTCACACTGTGTCCTGGCAGCAGCACGAGTCCTCAAGCAGGACAATCCCTGGGGATACTCAGTCCCTGCTGTGCCCCCGAGGTGCCCTGTCCCCCCGGAACGCTGTGTCTCACCCCCAGTGCCTTGGGCTGAGCCCTCCGGAAGCCTCTGACTTGAAATGACGACACAGCGGGCGCTGTTGGCCCTGAGCTGGTGGTCAGCTGTGCTGCTCGGGGGTCTGTGGCCGGGATCACCTCTGTGATGATCCTCACACCCCCAGAGTCGGTCACCGTGGTGGCTGCCATCGCCTGTGGGCAGAGCGGGGAAGCTGAAGGACCAGGCCAGCTCCCCCCTGCCACACATGGGGACGTGTCCATGCGTATGGTGACACAAGAAGCACTGACATCCTTTTAAAAGGATGTCCCACACCTCCTCCCTCACCCAGGTACCTCCTTCAGCCCAGGCTTGCCCTCCTCCTCCTCCTCCCCACGGCCGCCGACAGCGGCCCCTTCGCTGTCCGCAGCTCCCTGGGAGGTGGTGGTCCGGCAGGGACAGGATCCTGCTGCCCTTTGCTCCCTGCAGGAAGTTTGTTCATGGAAATCCCGTCAGGCCCCTCTTGCTCAACGAGGTGGCTTTGCCAACAGAAGGGAGAGAGGTGGTGAAGACCCCGCGCGAGGTGGAGGGAGAGGGAGGCAGAGAGAGGGGCTTCGCCCTGGCGGTTTCCCTGAGCCAGCCCACCCACAGGAGCGAGCCCAGGGGGGGGCCACACGGCGTGTGGTGCCTGATGGCTCCGGCCAGAGCCGAAGGGAAAGGAGATGTGGTTGTTTCCGATAGGAAATGAGAGCTCAGCCTGGGAACGGAGCCACCGCACATGGCGAGGAGCTCCCGAGGGGCGAGGCTGGAGGCCCCTTCCTCCCCCCGCCAGCCACCCGTCTGCAGGTCTGCCAGAAGACAGCTATTTCCGTGGTGGCCACCATCCCCATCTGCTAGCCAGGAGGGCTGGGGTCCTCTACACCAGTCTGTGAGGACCCCCCAGGTGCTGGTCCCATCCTCATCCTCCCCTGTCCTCGGTGCTGGGTGCTGCAGAGAGCTCCGGCTTGGGGACTGCATAAGGGGACTGCATAAGGGAACAAAGCCCCTCTCCCCATTCCCAGGGGAACTGCTGTGCTGGAGAAGGGGACAAGGGACAAAGGGAAGAGGTTTGACTCAACCCATGAGAGCAGACATGGTCTGGTCTGGTTCAGGGAGCAAGTGGAGGGGCACAGGGCTGGTGGAGGTGGCTCTGGGACCATGCCTGGGCTTTGTCCTCCCTTGGAGGCTGTGTCTGACCTCTGCCTGAGGCTTTATCCCAGCTGTTTCCTGGTGGAAATGGGAATATTTAGGTACAGGGCTCTGGAATCTCTATGCTCGGGCTGGCTTCCCACCAGGTGTCACCAGCAGTAGGGACCCTGATACCACCTTCCCGGGGGGAAGCCAGGACCCTCCAGCCCGATTCCAGCTGAGGATTTTAGAAGCAGGTGGAGGAAATTTTAGAAATGCTTTTTCCTTTCTTTTGACCCTAGAGGGAGCTGAGACGCCTGGTTTGGAGGCATTGGAGGCTTCCAGAGGCTTCCAGCACTGGAGTGTGATCCCCAGCCAAGGGTGAGCAGCAGCAGCCCCCCCATCTTGGGCTGCCCTGGGGGAAACCAAGGGATTGGTGGCACCAAACGTGGGCACGGGCTGGAGGTCACAGGCAGTGGCCACATCAGAGCCTCCTGGGAGAGTTTGCAGAGATGCTGGAGCTGTCTGGGCCACGTACCCCACAGACCCTAATTTTCTCCAGGGATTTTTCCAAAGGCTTTCCCTGCATCCCTGCTGCACAGACTGGAAACCAGTGGCTGACTAGGACAATGGCCACGAGGCTGGGAGCAGGAGGCTGCAGAGGAGGGAGCAGGACACCAGGGAATTGCACTCCTGATGCCTCCAAGCCTTTAAATGCTGCTGGTAACTCCTTAGCATGTCTTCCTTTCAACACCTAACGAATCCAGCTGGGATCTCACTCCAGCTCCGAGGGGTAAGGAACACTTTAGCACCCGTGGAAATGCTGGGATCCCCTCTTTTATCCATCCTGGGTGTCCTCCAGTGTGAGCATTCCCAGCCCAAACCGCCTGCCAGCGTGGATTCCCTCCCAAATCCTTTCACATTCCTGAAGTTACAGCCTTCCAGCCAGAAAAAAGCCGTGACTGCCCTCGCTTTGACAAAGCCATTGAGCAAACACACCCCCCCCTTCCTTTCCGAGCGAGGTGTCCCTGGAGAAAACCCTTCCCCCCCCTTCCCAAATTAAAGCCAGGTCCAGCTGGGGGTGGCAGGAGCCCAAGGCAGGACGTTAGGATTGATTTTGGAACCCGTTACCAGAGGAGGTGAAGCTTTTAAACCTCTGGGGAAGTGGCAAACCTCCTCAAGCGAAGCATTCCAGCCTTTTATTTATAGGAATTTTTAGCTCTGTTGATTTATACGACGCATTCCTCGCATTTTTAATTCATTTCAGGTTGAGCTTTGCTTTCCTGACAGCTGGAAAGCTTTTCTTTTCCAATGAGCTTTCCTTTTCAGTCTCCAGGAAGGAGCTTGGTGAATGAGCTGCTCACACATGGGCTGAGCACTGGTGCTGGCTGAGACGTCTGCCCCACGAGCTGGGCTTTGGGTATGCCAGTATTCCCAGTGTGGCTGCTGGGGACACCCCCTCCCCAGTCCATGGCTTCACTACAGCCACCCACTGTCCCTTAGGATGTCATGGGATGGATGAGGAAAGCCTGGCTGGGTGCTCAGATTCAGGGAGGCTCAACAAGACCCCCCCTCAGCATCCCTTCCCACACCAGCACAGGACAATTTTATGAGCCTGGTGGAACCAAAAAACCCTTTTCTAACCCCAAAATCCTTATTTTGTTTTATTTTTTTTCCCCAAAGCAAATAAACTCCGACAGTGAAATATTTTTCCCAGAAAGTTGCTGCTTCCTGTGAAAAACTTTATATCCTCAATAAAAATACCAAAAGTCAACATTTGGCTTTGCCTCCAACTGTTTCTGCTTCTCACAGGGCTGTTAGGATTCCAGAATGAGAAAGCCACATTTTTCTGGGATAAATTTCAGGGGTTTGGGGGGGGGTTTAATTTAAATTTAATTTAAATTTGGAGAGTTTAATTATTTTTTTTATTTATTTAAACAAAAAACAGTTGGCTTTGATCTGTGCCATGTTCCCTGCATGGTGCTGACGCCAGCCCCTGTATTTTCACTTTGAATAAAGACTCTGCAGCCCCGTGGTCGGTGTTGTCACCTCTCCCTGTCCCAAAACCCCAGGGAGGGAACGTCCTTGGACACCCAGGTATCCATCCTGGCTTAGAGAAGCAGAAGGTGGGAGCAGGCAGAGGCTGGGGTGTGCCTTACCCTTTGGGGGGGTGGCTGCCCCAAGACAGGCAGGGCTTTGTGGGGACACCCCCCCCCCCCCAGCTGCTGTGAGAGGGGAGGGTCCAGAGCTGGAGGTATAGCAGGCCATGAACATCCCAGTCCCCCAATCTCTGGGGCTTTTCCTACTCCCCCAGCTCATTATTTTTTCAGAGCTGAGAACAGAAATAACTGACAGGGAGTGAATAATCCATGAGGCTTTGGCTGAGCATTGTCAGGGCACGGCGGGGGCGAAGGGGAGGGGGGATGCTGTTGAAACGAGAAAGAAAACATTTAACTCAACTCAAAATGAAAGAAATGGTTCAAATTGATGCTCCCTGATCCTGCTCTGGGGCTGGAGATGAGGAAGTTGGGGAATGCTCCAGGGAGGGAGCACAGATAGAGATCCCCCCCACCCACCTTAAGGTCCCCACAACTTATTAGGGTGCTCCCACCCCTCTGAAAATCCACACTGGATCCTAAGCTCTCCGGCTTCTCATCACCAACCTAGGTCCTCAAGCATGCCCATTGCTTAATGAGCTCGTTAGGAGCCCACAAACCTCTCCACTGCTTAAAAATAGGCCAAGAACCCTTTGGTCTCCATGGGTGCCCCCCCAGAATGAAGTATTTTTGAGGGGCTGCAGCACAGGTGAGGGTCAGGAGCACTCAGCTCCATCACCATCCCATAGGAATCATCCAGCCCCACTCCCAGCCTCCTCCAGGGAGCACACATGCCACCACTGTCCCCATGTCACCCCAAAGGAGCAGCCCCAGCCCCGGGGGCAGCTCCTGGGCGGGTGGAAGAACCCAGTGCCGCTGCCGTCACCTTCACAGCCGCCAGCTCCACCAGCTGCTCCAGCAGAGCTAAATAAATCGAGCAGAGCTGCTCTGGGGGTAAGGGGGGGTGGATTTAAGGTGGTGGATTTCCTTAAGGGGGGGAGCAGGTAGAGGGGGGACTGTGGCATCTCACCATTTCCAGCAGGACTAAATGAGGGTGGTGGGCACAGGAGACACCTCGCTGTCAGGATGAGCCCCTTGCCCATGGGACAGTGGCTCTGCAGGGAAGGGGGAATTACTTCCACGCTGAGAAATCCCCCAAAATGAGGAGAGACAGGCCCGGATAGAGCATTTATTTCAAAGATAAAATAAAGCCAAGGGGGCACGAGCCAAGGTAGATGGTCTGGCTACCCACACCCAGCAGATGGCAGGGTCTCTAAGCTACCTGCTAGGTGGCCACCAGTCCTCAAGGAGGTCCTGAACCCCCCCCGTGAGCCCCCCCAGCAGCCAACTGGGTATTTAGGGGTATTTCTGCCCCAAGATGCACCCCCCCAGCAAAGCTCCTTCTCCAAAGCAGCCAACAGGCAAAGAGCCCCTCGTCGAGACATAGCACAGAGGCAGGAGATGGGCAGGGACTGGGAAAACTGGGGGTGCTTTCTGGCTTTGGGGAGGGGGTACCAGTGCACCCCAGCCTGCAGCGTGGCGGGAGGAGGCTGCCGGAGCCCTGGGCACGGGGAGCAGGCTGGGGATGGGTTTGGGAGCGTGGATGCAGGACCCCACGCCGATGTCCTCCGCTAGACTTCAGGGGTGGCCAGCTGCAAAGAAACCCAAGAGCTGCTGCTTCGGGGTGGGGGGGACAGGGCTAGGGGTGGCCCCCCAGCACCCCCTGCTCATGGGGTCTGCGGGGTCTCCAGCCTCCCCTCTGCTCCCCGTGCCCGCTCATGCCTGGAGCAGCGCCGCGGAGGTGCTGGGGTGCTCCCTGGGGATGGGGGGACATGCTTTCCCCGGGGGAGGAGGCACCGGTAGCGGTGGGAGGAGGTCTGTCATGCAGGCAGGGGTCGGACACTGCTCCTGGGAGCTGGCCCAGCCCCATCTCCGCTCCTAGCTGGGCTGTTCTTTGGGGTCGGAGATCACCTCGGTGTAGCTGGGGGGCTGGGGCAGGTCAGCCGGTGGCACTGCCAGGTCTACCCGGGTGGTGCTGGGCACGATCAGCATGGCCTGGGGGACAACGGGGGATACACACAGTGCTGGGGGTGCGGCCAGGGCTCAGCCCTGCTCCCCTTCACCCCCCTGCCCTACCTCGTTGGAGCTGAGGCGGGTGGCCCGGCACCAGAAATTAGCGGTGGCCACAGCGATGCAGAACTCCAGGATGGTGAAGATGAGCAGCACGATGGAAATCCCATTCCCTGCCAGCTCCAGGGTGGGGAAAACCCCATCAGCAGTGCCCAGAAGGGGGGAAAAAAACCCCAGGCTTGGCCCCACAGGGCAGACCCCAACCAACATCTGGGGGCTGCCTCCTCTGTCTCACACTGATCCCAAGCACTGCAGCCCCCATCTCGCTCAGAGCCCTCTTCCTCACCGCTTTTATGGCTCATGGAGAGACACAGGCACTCCCAGGGCGTGACTCATCTCCCAAGGTATCAGCCTAAAATAGGTCAGGTGCCCAGCACCGCGCCAGCAGCCAGCCCCGCTGTCGGGGTGCCACCAGCTCCCCCCTCCCCAACAGGGCTGAACCCCACAGAGGAGCCTGGCAAAGCCCCCCCACCCACCCCAGGAAGGGCTCAAGCAGTATCAGTGGGGAGGCACAGCAGCCCCTGGGGGGTGATGGAGGGATGCAGAAGGAGGTTCCCAAAAGGCTTAGCCCTGTCCCAGCAGGCTCTGACAGCTGAGGGTTTGGGGGGACAGCCGTGCCCCCCCACTTACCATGACGAGATAGTTGTAGCAGTCGAAGCTGGAGCGGTAGAGCCCGTTCAGGTTGAGGTCTACGATGAAGGCGACGATGCCCAGCAGAGCGAAGATGGCGCTGATGACGTTCATGGTCTGGCTGCCCTTCACCTGCGGGCAGGGAGAGGCTTTGGGGACCCCAAACCCCCTGGGAACGCCAAGGGACACTGCCCTGAGGGACCAGTGACAGCTCAGGCTGCCTTTAAGGGTTCTTTTCTTCCCGTCACTCATTTCCAGAAATAACCCTGGCACACACTTCAAATGTGGCTTTGTCCCCGAGGGGTTTCACCCAGGGTCACACTGCTGCCACCCACCCCCCTCCTCCAGCAAAGGAGGTGACTGCGGGGACCCCTGGGGACACTCACCGCGCACTCTGTGGGGCTCTTCTCCGCCCCGATGGAGAGACAGCCTGAGATGATGAACTGTGCCAGGGGAGAGAGGGGGACAATCAGCTGCCACCGAGGTCACCCCCAGCCCCACCAAACACCCACCCAGCAAGGACAGGCTGCCCATGGGTATGCCCCCCACCCCCCCCCCAGCTCTCAGGGACATGGTGACCCCCCCATTAATTAATCCTTGAGTTTTAGAGCTGCTGAACCAGGCACTCCTTGTCCCCAAGTCCCCAGGGAGCACCCATCCCTGGTCAGGGTGCCCCCCCCGGGCCCCCCGCTACGCACGGACACGCCGCCCAGGAAGGGGATCTCGCCGATGACGAAGACGGAGGTGTAGACGTTGGTGAGCATCGTCAGGACGATCCCGAAACCGATGTGCATGAAGCCCGTCATGATCTGGATGGTCTGTGGGGTGGGATGGGGTAGGGGGAAGAGTGGGGCCAACTCACCCCCCCCCTCCCCCCCCCCAACATCATCCTGTGCCACCCTGGGGGATGGGGGTACCCCGGGTCCCCAAGCTCAGCATCTCCCAGGGGAGCAGCCAGAGAGGCAGAAACCCCCAGGAATGGGGCAGAACCCCCCAGGAATGGGGCAGAAACCCCCAGGAATGGGGTGGGGGGTGGATTCCCAGGGGTGTCAGCCCCCCCCCCCTCCCCAAGACTCACCCCCATCACTCGGTTCTTGCCCTTGGGGAGAGTCTCGGCTGTGTACATCACTGCTCGGCTGCCCAGCCGCAGACCCCCCATCCCCTGCATGGAAGCAACGGGAGGGGGGGGTGCAGAGGGACCCCCCCACCCCTCCTCCGGTCCCGGAGCAGCACGGTCCCCAACGGGGGGGGGGCCGCCCCCCCACCCCACCCCACTCCGCCCTACCGGGTACCCATTGGCTCAGTGCGGCTGATGTCAGAGGCTGCAGCATCCCCGGGGCCACCGCCCAGCCCACGCGTGGCCACACGATCCACGGGTGGATCCCACCGCCCGGGGCAGGGAGCGGATGGGAGATACTGGGGGGGGGGGGGGGGGGGGGGGGGGGGGGGGGGAATCGATCTGGGGGAGGGGGAAAGAGGCAGCCCCCCCAGACCACCCCACCACCAGTGGGGGGAAAGGGGGGCACCCCAGCTGCGTGGAGCAGGGGGAGAGCTGCTCAGTGTTATCCCCACTCTCCAAGGGGGGGGGTTCAGGGCAGTGTGGCCCCCCCCACGGGGAAAAGATGCTCAGACCCCAACCCACAGCACGGCCAGGACCCCATGGAAGGCAGACAAGGAAAAGTGGGGTACCAGGGGGGGCAGGACTGCCCCCAAGGCCCCCCCTCTCTTCAGATGTCATCGCTCTGTGTGTGTGCGTCCCCCCCTCCGCCCCCCCCCCCCCCCCCCCCCCCCCCCCCCCGCCAGCCTAGGGCTGTGTTTACAGGAGCTCCAAAAGAAAAAGAAATACAAAGCAGCTCTGTGCAGTTCCTGGAAAATCCATCAAGGGCCATTAAGCACCAGACACCTCCTCCCTGCAGAGCTGGGCTGGGGGGTGACACGGCCCATGCGGGATACACACACCACACCCCCCCCCCAGATTGTGGGGATCAGACGTCCTCAGCCCCCACCTTCACAGAGCAGGGGTGGTCCCAGGTCATGCATCAGCCTGGCTCTGTCCTGGGAATGTCCCTGGCCACAGGTGACAGGCAAAGGGGAGCTCAGGTGGGTCCTGCTGTCATTGTGTGTCCCCCCCCAGGGGGGCTGCACTTGCACCCCATGGTTTGGGGGGGGGGGGGGGTCCAGCTAAGAGCTCCAGGGAGGGAGAATAAATAAAGCCAGTAAATACCCCACAGTGGGCAGCATGGGCTGTCCTGCAGAGAGGTCAGTGGGACAATTGGGGGTACACTGAGGCACTGGGGACAGTCACCCCGCCACCCACTCACCCCGAGAACGCCAGGGGGGGTACACAGTCTCCACAGCCCTGTCCCACGCTGACCTGGTGCAGCATTTCTACCACAGATTTATTTGTAAAACAAAGATGCTCACACGGTGGCAGGGTCTGCAGGAGCAGGGGGGGTCCCTGGGGTGGCCCTGGCACTGCCAGCTGTAGTGGGGGACATGGCCACAGCACGGGGCTCCCCTGGGGCTGCCTCGGGACCCCCCACCCTCTGTCCCCTCCGGTGGCGTCGCACGGAGCAGTAGCAGCCAGCCATGCCCACGGCGGCGAGGATGGAGCACATGGCCACCATGGCCAGCATGGTGCCGGGGACAGGGAGAGGTGGCCCTGCAGGGAGAGGAGGAGGGGTGAGGGGGACAGCAGGGTCACCCCAGCCACCCCCCAGCACCATGGGGCAGCAGGCACTCACCCAAGTCCCTCTTCTTCCCCCTGACCACGGGGACGGAGGGGCGGCGAGGTGACGCCGTGCTGGGCTCCAGCGCCGTGGGGACCGGGGAGGTGCTGGGCAGAGCTGAGAGCAGCCCCAGGGGACCAAGGGGGACAGTGGCATCCCCAAGGAGCCCTGCAAGGAGAAGCACATCAGGCACAGCCATCCCCATAGGGCTCACGGATCCCACCGAGGAGGGGTCCCCTCTTACCTCGGCTGCCAGCCTGCCGCCGCCGCCGGCCCCCGCAGCCACCCAGGGAGCCACAGCAGGAGCAGTTGGCCCCATCCAGGGAGCGCCAGGCGGCCACCACGGGGTCATAGGAACAGGATTTACCCAAGGTGCTGCCAGTCCCCTCTGCCACAGCCTTCAGGTGACAGCGCAGGTAGATCTGTGGGGACAGGCACCCTGTGAGCTGCCCCATGGCTCCCCAGCCGTCACCCCCAGGTCCCGCTGGCGCAGACCTGGCTGCCGGAGGCGTTGGGGAAGAGGAAGGTGTCCAGCTGGAAGCGGAGGAAGCCGTCTCCACGCTGGGGAAGGAAGCGAGAGCGACCACGCTGCCCATCCAGCAGGCACCTGGTGGGATGGAAAATAGGGTGACATGGGCATTGCCACCCCTCCTGCCCGCCCCCCCCCCCGGGCCAGCTGGGCTCTGCCACCTGCAGCAGCCACCACCCCGTGCCCAGCTCACCCGTTATCAGCAATGACTTTGTACTCCAGCCCTGCCACCGCGCTGGGGCTGGCCACGCACTCATCCACGAAGACCCTCAGGGACGTGGGGGGGTCGCTGCCCACCGACGCCTCGATATTGATCAGCTCCCCCAGGGAATAGGTGGGCTGGTGCAGGCGGGAGGACCAGGTACCTGGGGACATGGACGTGGCCACCCTCAGCATCACTCCAGGCTGGGGGGTCCCCTCTACGTAGGGGGAATGAGGGGGTTTGGGGCTCCCTGTCCTGGGTTACAATGAATTCTATTACCATGAGCTGTTGAAAGCCCCTTAATTTCAATTCTATAATAATTCGGAGGGAAGGGGGTTGTGTTTTCCATTCTAAGGGGGGCTCCTGCCCTCCTTAGCAGACACCTGTCCTTCAAACCAAGACACCCCCCCACTCACTGTCATACACATCCAGGGCGAAGCGCAAGCGTCTCCGGTGAGCGACGGCGGAGCTGAAGGGGACCCAGGTGGGCTGGACGGCCCCGGATGCCACGCTGCCCCTCCTGCGCCAAAGAGCATCCTTGAGTGGGGTGACAGGTGACCCCACATCCTGCCCAGGATGGCACCCAGGGACTGTGGGCGCACGGGGCTCCCCTCGCTTACCTGGGGTAGTAACAGTCCACGGGGAGGGAGAAGGGGCCGGCACGAGCCACGAGCCCCCCGGCCGTGGGGCGGTAGTGGAGGATGTTGCTGTAGTGGATCCTGTCTGGGAGGATCTAGAGAAACAAGCAGACATGGGGCTGGAGGTGTCACCTGGGTGTCCCCTCCCTGTCCCCAACACCCCAAGGAGCTTTCTAGCCCCTTGGCACACGGTAAGAACCACGTTCCAGGTTGTTAATTAAAGCCCCCCCCCCGGCTCCTCACCTCCAGGGTGGTCCCACAGCCCACGAGGGGATGCTCCAGCTGGTACCCGTCCCCGTCAGCGGTGGTCACCCCACAGCCAGATCCCAGCGTCAGCTCCCCGCTGGCCACGCGGCTCCCCAGGAGGCTGGGTGGCACTGTCACCGAGAGCCACGTGTGGCCACACATCACCGAAACTGTGGCAGGGTGAGGAGAAGGGGGCTGAGCCAGCTCACCAGGGACCCCCAGGTTCCCAGGAGAGCGAGCTGAGCAACCCTCTGGCACAGATGAACCCCAAGTCCCCCCCATTTTAGCATCTATGGCCTCAGGGAGGGGGTTGTGCTGTCACCCCAAGGTACCAATGTGGCCGTGATGTCCCTGAGGTGTCCCCACGGGGAGATGGGGGACATACAGGACCCACCCCAGTGTTTCCCTCATTCCAGGTCCAACCTCCCAGCCCCAAGCTGGTGCTTGAACCACCTTGACCTACAGAGCTGCTCTGCCCTGGTCCTCCTGGTCCACCACCCTGGGGGGGCACTGCCCATCCCCCCTCCCCAGAGAGGGCAGCCAGACCCAGCAGAACCCCCCCCAAAACAGCCCCTTCTTACCCAGGGCATCCTGTGCCCAGGCTGTGGCTGCCAGGAAGAGCACAAACCACCTTCTCCTGAGAGCCTTCATTGCCCTGGAGGAGGAAGAGGAGGGGCAGCTCCCACTGATGCTTTTTACACCTGGGTCAAGGTCAGTGGCCACAGCTGGCCCAATGGCAGGGGGGGTGGTCCCTGCAGCCCCCACCCAGCCCCTCGCACCCACCTGGGGCTCATCTCAGCTGAGCCCTCCTCCTCCTCCTGGGGGCAAACCAAGGCTCCCTGTCCCTGTCCTTGCCTCAACCCTGCTCCCTCCTGGGGGGGTGACAGAGAAGGTGGGGGTCAATCTCTGGCCATGTGCTGCCCTCCTTGCCCCAAAAATGGGCTGGTCCCTGCGTGCAAGGTGACAAGCATGTCCTCAGGGCACCCCCCCATTGCAGAGCTTCTGGGGAAACTGAGGCACAGAAGGGCCCTGACCCTCTCAAGAGTCACCAGCACCTCCCAGTTTGGTACTAACTGGTTTCCAGCCCGTTCCCTACACCTCTTTGAGCCTCATCCAGCCAGTTCTTCACCCTATACCTGCTCATCTCACACCTGGGCACCTCTCCCAGAAGGACAAGGCTCAAAAACCTTATTAAAATCCGGGAAAACTCCATCCACCGCGTTCCCGGAACCTCGGAGGTGAGTGACCCCATGGTAGGAGGTCAAACCAGTTAAACAGGACTTTCCCTTCCCGAAATGTGACTCTCTGGCTCCGTTTGACACTCCTGAGCAAACAGATAAGCCGGTGGCACTTGGCAGTGCCAGGGTGGCTGTAGGAGGGCAAGAGCCCAGACAAGGGCACCGGGAGCGGATAAAAGTGGAGAGGACGCCCAAAGAGAGGAGTGCTCGTGGGACTCTGCCCGCCTGAGGGGACCTGCTTGCCCTGAGGACGGGAGGATGCTCCGGGTGGCTTTTGGCATCGGGGTCCTGCTGGCCCTGGGGGGCGGCACGGCCTCTGAGAGCTGCGGTGAGTGTCCAACCTCCCCCGGAGGCACCGGAGAGGGACCGGTGGCCCTGCGTGGAGGGGACATGGGGTCCTCAGCGAGCTCCAGCATGGGGTGTCCCCTCTCCTTCCAGTCACCCCGCATCACCTGGTCACCAAGCTGCTGCAGCGCCTGGAGGACTCAGTCAACATGGACGAGCTGCCGAACCCCAGTGTCCTGCTGGCCATGAACTTGGCCGGGGCCACCGATGGCAGCACCCACAAGTGGCTGCTCCAGCAGGTACAGGAGGAGGCTGTGAAGAGAGCGCAGAAAGGTAGGGAGGGGTGGGGGGGGCACCCTTGCCGTGGCACCCAGTACTGAGGGCTTGGCACCGCCGGCTCTCTCCGCCTCGGATGGGGACAGAGGTGCCAGGTCCTGGCCCCTCGTGTGTCCTGGCTGCTCACTTGTCCCCGCAGACATGACCTCAGGAGAGGTGGCTCTGTATGTGCTCGCCCTCCTCTCCTCCTGCCAGGACCCCCGGCATGTCCGTGCCCTGGGACATGTTGTCGACCTGGTCAGTGTTCTGCAGCAGAAAGCGGATGAGGAGGTGGCCAGACTGGGTACAGTGGGACAGGAGGGACGGCTTGGGGTGGGGGGATCTCCTGTGGGGGGGTCTCCCTCCCCGTCCCCCCATCAACTCGCCGCTATTTGCTTTGCAGAGGTGGAGGGCATCCCGAAGACCACCCTGTACAGCGTGAGCCTGGACGCCCTGGCTCTGTGCCTGGCAGGGGCGGGTGGCCACCAAGGGGCGTCGGTGATCCTGGCCAAGCGGGTGCTGAGCCCTGAGAGCCACCTCTCCGTGGGTGAGGGACCCCTCTGTGTCCCCTCCGCTTGCAAAGCCCCGCTCTGCCCCGGTGGGCTTGGTGGTGACACCAGGATCTCGCAGACACCCGTGCGGTGGCGGCGCTGGCGCTGACCTGCACGTATGGGCAGAGCGACCTCCATGACGTGCGGGACCTGCTCAGGGAGGCACTCTCGGAGGTGACAAATGGCTTCCTGGACGAGCAGGAGAAGGGGAACGGTGTGATCGGGAACATCTACAGCATGGGGCTGGCGCTGCAGGTATGGAGAGTGGGGACTGCAGTGCTGCTGTGTCCCGATCCGATATCGGGGAGGGTTCTTAAACGATCCCAAGAGCGAGATTAAGACACAAACGAGGTCAGATGCTGTACAACCTTAAGAACTTTATTTTACAATAACAACTAATACTAGCGATAGGACAGAGAGGAAAAGATAGAGAAAGTCAGAATCCCTAAGCAAGGAAAACAGTAGAGGTGCAACTATCTACCACCACCACCAGGGATCCAGCCATGTTCCGTCGGCTTAGTCTCGGTGCAGGTGATGGTATCCCAAGTTCCAAGCCGTGCTGAGGCCCCAGGTCCAAGTCAGGAAAAGCGTAGATGGGTACAACAACCAGCCGCCGCGTGCCAAGGAGCACCTAGTCCTTTTATTGTCCCAGTCCCCACGATTTCCCCGAAGAGTCTGCCCATTTCCACGGAGCTCGTTGTAATAGGTGCCGCCCCGTGGTCCTCCATGTACGCATGCCAGGCATCCGGCTGGCAGGGGTGGGGGGGGGTCGACCCACAGTGCCGTCAGCCTCTGCACATCTTCCTCCCCTCAGTTTCTTCACCCTGCCTGCGCGCAGATGCAGGCACCGCTAAGGCAGTGGTTGTCTCAGTCTCCGGGGGAAGTCGTGGTTTCGTACTCCTTCAGCAGGTGTTACAAAAACAGGATGCTGGGGCCAGGAAATGGTGGTCATGAAGCAGCAATGTTGAGACAAACAAAGTCTAAGACAGTTCCCTACATGCTGTCACCCAGCACCGCTCCCAGGGCTGCTCACACCTTCTCCTCCGCAGGTGCTGGGGGCCACCAGGCAGTTTTACGCCCCACGGGAGTGGGACTGCACCCAAGCCTTCTCCGTGGTGTACAGCCATGACTACCACCAGCCCATGGCCATCGCCCAGGTCCTGCCTGCCCTCGTGGGCAGGTCCTACCTGGACGTGACTGGCCTGGACTGCACGTCCCCGAGCCTACAGTTGACCCCGTCCCCAAAGCTGGGTACAACCAGGGTTCACAGAGGTAGAGTTGCTCCCACCCAGAGCCCACCTCAGTGCCCCGTGGCGCTGTGCGGGGCATTGTCTTGGTTTGAAGGACAGGTGTCTGCTAAGGGAGGCAGGAGCCCCCCTTGGAATGGGAAACACAACCCCCTTCCCTCCGAATTGTTATAAAATTGAAATTAAGGGGCTTTCAGGCAAAGATATGAGGAAATGGGAATAACAGTTTTTTTACTAATATATACAACAAAACAATAATACAGAGAAACTGGTTTAAAGCCTGACAGAGTCAGGGATGCGACCTGGCCCCCTGCCGGGCAGGGTGCTGGTACCAGTCCGATGTAGTGGTAGCTGCAGTTCTCTTTGAAATGGTCCCGGTAAAGCGGTGATCTTGTAGAAGAGAAGTCTGGTCCTCCTCCGAAAATCCGGTGGTGGTGCAGTCCTTGTCCTCTGGGATCCCAGCAGATAAGGCTGCTCGTGCTGTTCCAAACCCCAGATTTTATCCCCGGTGGGAATGCTTGGCTCCCTCCCCCCTGGCCGGAGCATCTCACAAAGGGATGGTGAGTCCTGGGGCAAGGCACTGATGGGCGCATTAACAGAAGAATAGTCCAGGTGCAGGTTAGCTATGGGTCATTCGGCAAGGCATTGTTGGGCCGATTAACAGAAGCTAGTCCCCAGGACAGGCATTCACTCTGCCCCTCTCCCCTCCCAGGAGCCCTCATCTCCGTTCACTACTCCATCATTAACAAGCTGCAGGGAAAACATTTCAACTACACCACCTTGGTGCATGTCCCAGATGGCTCCACGCTGCTCAAGGTGCTGCAGGCAGCAGAGAAGAAACAACCTGATGTCTTTAGGTGAGAGATGGGGGAACAGGGGGGCTGGTGGCATCCCCCCCTGGAGCCCCGAGCCCACCCACCTCCCCATCAGCTTCCAGACGGAGCCGACATCCTGGGGCCCCATGGTGGTCTCCATCCATGGGTTGGCCGCCAACACCAATGACAGGACCTACTGGCAGTTCCTCAGCGGCAGCGACGCCCTCCAGCAAGGTGGGCAGCCCAGGGTGGGGGGCACAGGGGGCCGTGGTGCCCTGGCCTCACGCCCATCTCTCTGCCACAGGGGTTGGCACCTACAAGCCCAGGGATGGGGAGCACATCCAGGCTGTCTTCAGCACCTACTGAGGGCGCCGAGGGAGAATGGGCACTGCCAGACCCACCGTGGCAGCAATAAAAAGTTGTTTTGTGCACAGACCTTTGTGTTTGTGTGTTTTGCGAGGGGGAACGCAGGGTTTGGACCCCTCAGTGGGGACAATGCTTTGGGGGGAAGGTTGGGGCAGGCTCTGGGGGGACGTTGCAGGGGGGGGGGAGCCTTCCTGGTGGGGACCTCTGCCTGGCATGGGGTGGGGAACAGGGGTGATGATGCTGTGAGGGCTGAAATCAGGACTCAACAGTTGGGGTGGCTATTAAGCAGGGATTCTTTATTGCAGCACTGGGCACACGGGATGGCTCCTCCAGATGTGTGCGCCCAGGGTGCTCAGCAGCACAGCTTATATAGAAGTTAAGGACACAGCTTATGAGAAATGGCTAACATATTTGTACATGTTCATTAGTTACCTGAGAATGTAGCCACCCGCTCCCACAGGTGCATTACAGCCTCTTGGTGGTTGATAAACACCTCTGGTGGTTGTTTACTTCATCTTCTCTTCATCACTGTGTCCTTTAGGTGAGCTTCAGTCAGTTATGTGCTTGTTCTTTGTAGAAAAGCTGCAGGTCTGGTTTTAGCTGGTTCTGCGTGCTTCGGTGACCTTGAGACCTCCCGTGCTCGGAGACAGGCTCCTCTCAAGAGATCACAGTGTGCAGACATATATACACACACAATCAGTACTTTGTGCTGCCCCCCGGGGAGGAGAATGGCAGGCACCAGGAGAGGGGAGGGTGATACGGGGAGGGGGTGGGGGGAGCAAAAGAGAAAGAGTTTAATTAGAGAAATATGCAGCTCTTGCTTGGAAAGTATGTAAAGTATGTAATCTTGCCTCTCCCGCTTGAAGACCTTGCTTGCCAGACAAAACAGGGGCTACAGGGCGCTGATTAGGAGGAGGCCATTGGGAAAGGGGAGAAAGGCTCCTGCTCCTTCTGATAAGGGGGAAAGGTCGAGCATTCGAGCCTGGAGAAGAGCCAGAGGCCCCCAGAGCACGCGCAGCCAACTGAGGAAGACACAGAGCCTTCCTCCTGTTACCATGCCTATGTGTAGTTTATAATAGTTATACTAAGGCTCTTAGGGCCTGCTTTGTGGAAAAGAATTCTGTAACCTAGCAAATGTCTTGCTGTGCATGCAAACATATTCTTTATTTGATCATTGACAATGTACTCCTATTATTTAATCTAAACTGTGCACCTGGAGGAAATGTCTTGTACCTTGGGCAGAGACCTGGAACGTACCACCCGCGGAATACCCAAACTACTAAATGACCAGACATGTATTTTCTTGAAGTATAATTAACTTTGATTGTTTGTATCCTTTGAAGCATAATCTTAGCAGCAATATATCTGTTAGACATTATAACTGTGATTATTTGTATCCTCTGAAGCATAATCCTAGTAGCAATATATCTGTCAAACATTAGTAATGATTAATAAGGTAGTTTTCTCTTGTTAAGCAGTTTTACACTATATAAACCTGTGTAATTTGACTGAAAGATGGGGCTCTGACTTTGGACACTAGTCCTCAGGCTCCCGGGCCCTCAATAAAGCACCACATAAACGACTTTGGTTGTTTGTGTTTCTTCGGACCGGGCAACACTCCCGAGACCCCCGAAGAAGACCACCAGGGAGCACTGCGCAGGCGTGACCAGGCGTGGAATATTATAATGACCTGATACAATGATGTAATGTTTATGATACACTCCTCATGAATATGTATTACTTGGTGCCATAAAAGAAGCACCCTTTGGCCCCCCAAGTGTGCAAGTTCGGAGGAGCGATCCCCCTTGCACCCAGCGCTGAATAAACATCCCTACTTTATAACTTTACGAGAGTTATAGAGTCTTTTCCAAGGGGGGAGCTCCCGGGGGCAGCTCTGAGGAGAAGGACCTGGGGGTCCTGGCAGGCAGGAAATGGTCCCTGAGCCGGCGCTGTGCCCGTGCCAAGAAGGGCAATGCCAGCCTGGGCTGCACAGGGCAGGGGGTGGGCAGCAGGGCCAGGGAGGGCATTGTCCCCTCTGCTCTGCCCTGGGGAGGCCACAGCTGGGATCCTGCCTCCAGTTCTGGGCTCCCCAGTTCCAGAGGGACTGGGAACGACTGGAGAGAGTCCAGCAGAGGGCAGCGAGGATGAGTGGGGGATTGGAGCATCTCCCCTGGGAGGAAAGGCTGGGAGAGCTGGGACTCTTCAGCCTGGAGAGGAGAAGGCTGAGGGGATCTCATGGACGTTCACAAATATCTAAGGGGGGTGAGGGAGGATGGAGCCAGACTCTTCCCAGTGGTTCCCAGTGCCAGGACGAGGGGCAACGGGCACAAACTGGAACAGAGGAGGTTCCATTGAAATATGAGAAAGAACTTCTTTTCCTTCCCAAGAACAGCATTAACTGTAACACGGTGTTATAATTCAGGGTCTGTTAAAGGGCCACTTTTCTTCACTATCTATGTTATAGATTAAGACCAAATTATTTCTTCAATTATAAGGTGAACTTTATTGAGAAAGGTAAACAGGCAAAACAGCGCTGGGTGGGCACGGGAGTCTCCGCTCTCGCACCCCCCTCCCCACCAGAGTCCCCCATTTACAGTCCCTGGTCCGGGGGGTGGTTTTCACGGGGTGGTGCCAGGGGGTCGTAGGACGAAGGCTGTAATTTTCCACTGCGTTGTAGGTAATTCTCCCCTGGCGTGGTGGGTCAGGACCTGGTGTCTTGGGCTAAACAACAACTCAACATATTTCTGTATTAGGCAAACATTACAAATTTGTCTGGTTTACTTAACCGCACATCGTGGGATAACAGCGAACAGGTTTTGCAAGAAGCATGTTTTACAAATTTTGGCAAAAGAAAACCCCACAGAGCTTAACAAGTATAACAATTTCGTTTGATCAACCAATTTACTGTGCACACTTATTACAATCTATCTAATTTATATAGGGGCCACCACTAATTACAATCTATCTAATTTATATAGGGGCCACCACTAATTGCAATCTAATTTATATAGGGGCCACCACTAATGACAATATTTTATCAAGTTTTTTCTTGTTTATGTTCCCACCTGTTGGTTCCCCTATTTCCTTCCAGTGTGCTAAAATACACCCCCAAGAGGGCTCTTTTTCAGAATGCCATTGCTTTGCCCTCCTCCCATCTTACTGATTTTCAAGACGACTCCTCCCTAACCCACACTGCGCTCGCACCGCATAGAAAAACCTCTCCGCTCTGTCCCAGTCAACCCAGGACATACAGACACTGCAACTGATATCCCACCCGTATGTCACCCACTGCTTTTTCCCACACTGGATGCACTCAAACATAATAGTAGGCATGCATGAATTATCAGGGTGTAACAAACAATTCCACTGAGGGTGCTCCATGTGGGGACTTCACACGCTAATTGCTGTTCCCTACACAAATTCCTTAATAATAATAATTAAAATACGCTTTTATACAGTGCTCACAGAATAATTAAGGCTATAACAGAAATAATACCAGACCAAATGGGGGCTCCAACGCCTTTTGAACTAGTTACCCCACTCCTGCCAGACTCCCACCGATCTGTGGGAAGCTGCCAGGCGCTGGAAGCAGAAATTCCGTGAACTTGGGGACCCGCAGGACAATAGGAGCTTTGTTTCTGGTTCCAGGGGTCGAAATACTCGGTGCTAGCTGGAGAGGTCTAACGCTCCCAGGATCTGTTGAGGTTCAGGAATAATTTCTTAATCAAAATCCAGATGCAAGATCAAAAGTCTTATTATACCGTGTAATCCGTCTGAGAAAAATTGTACCTTTCAGATGCCCAGGTGTCCCTTTCGGGTGCCCAGATACAGATGTACACCCTCAGGTACCAGCAGCCTGGTACACAGTGCCCCGTGTAAGATGTCTCCTAAACTTACTCCTAAACTCCTAATGAGCGGTCCCCGATCCCAAAACAAATTTTAAAGAATTACCTTATTCTTATCGATGGTCCTTGCCTGCTCCCTCAGTGATGCGGATGAGGCGAGGAGCCGGGAAATCCCCGGGGGTACCCTCGGGAGCCCCGGTCCTGCAGCCGAGCAGAGGGGGGGTCCCGGAATTGATGCCGTGAAAGCTGGAATCAGGACTCGGGGTTCAGCAGGGATGCTTTACCGCAGGGATGCTTTACCGCAGGGATGCTTTATCGCAGGGATGCTTTACCGCAGGGATGCTTTACCGCAGGGATGCTTTATCGCAGGGATGCTTTATCGCAGCGCTGGGCGCACAGAAGATGGCTCCTCCGAAACCTGCGCCCCGGGGTGCTCAGCAGCACAGTTTATATCCGAGTTAAGCACGAGGTTTCCGAGAAACGATTACCGTGCTCATACATATTCATTAGTTACCCGAGAATGTGGCCACCTACTCCCGCATGCGCATTACAGCCTCTTGGTGGGCAACAAAGACCTCTGGTGGTTGTTTACTTCATCTCCTCCTCTTCATCACTGTGTCCTTTAAGTGAACTTTGCTCAGTTCTTTGTTGAAAAGCTGCAGGTCTGGTTTTAGCTGGTTCTGCGTGTTTCGGTGACCTTGAGACCTCCTGTGCTCAGAGATAGTTTCCTCCTCGAGGATCCCGATGTGCTGGAATATACACAGGAGCAATTACTGCCTTATCTGTTAACTCCTGCTTGCCCAGGGGGGTTTTGTTCAACTGCTCTGCATCAGATTCTTGTTTAACCGTTTCACATCCTGGGGCCCCATGGTGGTCTCCATCCATGGGTTGGCCGCCAACACCAATGACAGGACCTACTGGCAGCTCCTCAGTGGCAGGGACACCCTCCAGCAAGGTGGGCAGCCCAGGGTGGGGGGCACAGGGGGCCGTGGTGCCCTGGCCTCACGCCCACCTCTCTGCCACAGGGGTTGGCACCTACAAGCCCAGGGATGGGGAGCACATCCAGGCTGTCTTCAGCACCTACTGAGGGCGCCGAGGGAGAATGGGCACTGCCAGACCCACCGTGGCAGCAATAAAAAGTTGTTTTGTGCACAGACCTCTGTGTTTGTGTGTTTTGGGAGGGGGAACGCAGGGTTTGGACCCCTCAGTGGGGACAATGCTTTGGGGGGAAGGTTGGGGCAGGCTCTGGGGGGACGTTGCAGGGGGGAGCCTGCCCAGCGGGGACCTCTGCCTGGCATGGGGTGGGGAACAGGGGTGACCTCGCTGAGGGACACGGGGACGGGGGGATCCCTCCAGGCAGACCTTAGTTCCGCCCCGGAACTAAAGTTCCGGCCCTGCGTTTCCCTCCGGGTGCGCTGGAGGGGCTCGGACCGCCCCACGCGCGGTGTCCCCCGCCGGACGGCTTTGGGGACGGACCCCACGGCGGCGCCCGGCGGGCACTTCCGGCGCGGCGGCCCCGCGATGTGGCGATGGCGGCTGGCGCGGCCGCTCGTGGCCGGAGGAGGTGCGGGGAGCGCAGGCAGCGCTCCGCGGGGCCGCCGGGGCCGGTGGCTGCCCTGGGAGGGGTGGGGGCGGTCGGGGAGGGGCGCGTCCGGGCGCCCGGGGACAAACGGGGGAGGGGTTCCAGCGTCAGGACGCCCGGACCCCGTCCCGTATTAACCGGGGGGTGTTGAGATCCGGGAGTCCCGGGTGAGCTCCCGGCGGGGCGGGGTGGGGGGTGTTGGGGTGGCGGGGGTCCCCTCTCCCGGTGCTGCTCCCGGGAAGCGGGGCCGCCCCCAGAGCCCCCTCCCGGTGCGTCAGGCCCCGCTCTGTCTCTCAGGTCCCGGCGGTGTCGCCGTGCCCCGAGCGGGCCTCAAGAAGTACATCCTGCCCCCGGACTACAGCGGTAAGAGGGGTGCACAGGGGGAGAACCCCCCCACGGGGACGTTGGGGACACCCCGCGATCCGCTGCCACCTGTTGCCCCCGTGGGCCTCCTGGGGCCGGTGACGCTCACACCCGTGTGCCCCCGGCAGGTATTGTCTTCCCGGAGAAAACAAAGCTGAAGTTCATGGACAAGGTCCCGGCGGTGCCCAAGGTCAAGCGGGAGCCTCGGTATCTGCGTGACATCCGCGGCCCGTCCCGGGAGGCCACCGACTTCATCCAGGGGCAGTACGGGATCCTGGTGAGTGCGGTGGGGCCCTGCCCCCCCAGCCAGAGCCGGGAGGGGGTGGTGAGGGGGAAGCCCAGAGGGGCAGGAGGTGGGGAGGGGGCAGGAACCCCCAGGCTGGAGACCCCCGTCTGGTGCTGGGGGGGTGGGAGCTCCAAACAAACGAGGGCCCAGAGGGGACCGGTGCCCGAGCAGCTCTGAAGAGCAGGATTGACTGAGCTGCCTCCATCGGGAAGGACCCCAATTTCCCTGGGGGGGAGGATAAGGAATGTAATCCCCTGCTTAAATTGGAAAGGCAGCTTTGAGACACCCTCAGAGAGGCTGCTCCCTGCCCAAAAGTGCCCCTGAAGTGTGGGGGGGGACACGGCTGCGAGCGCAGGACAGGACAGGGGGACCTTTGTCCCCCTCTCCCTGCCACCGCTCAGTCCCTGAAGTGCCCCTTCCTCCCCCTTCGCAGGCTTTGGGGGGTGGGTACCTCCACTGGGGCCACTTCGAGATGATCCGTTTGACCATCGCCCACAACATGGACCCCAAGAACATGTTTGCCATCTGGCGCGTGCCCGCCCCCTACAAACCGGTGACGCGGAAGAGCCTGGGCCACCGCATGGGAGGTGGCAAAGGCCCCATCGATCACTACGTGACAGCGGTGAAGAGCGGGCGGCTGGTGGTGGAGGTGGGCGGACGCTGCGAGTTCGAGGAGGTGAAACCCTTCCTCACACAGGTGGTGCAGAAGCTGCCCTTCCCCGCTGTCCCCATCAGCCGCGACGGCCTCCGGGAGATGCGGCGGGAGGAGGAGGAGAAGAAGCTCAACAACCAGAACCCCTGGACCTTTGAGCGCGTCGTCACCGCCAACATGCTGGGGATGCGCAAGTACCTCAGCCCCTACGACCTGCGCTTCAAGGGACGCTACTGGGGCAAGTTCTTCCTGAAACACCGGGTGTAACGAGCGGCGGGGGCCGCGGCCACCTTCATTAAACCTTCCCGCGAGAACCTGCGCCGCCCGCTGTCGTTTTTAGAGGCACAGAGGGAGCAGCAGATGGCATCTACTGTGGCTTCAGCAAGGCTTTTGACACTGTCTCCCGTCGCATCCTTGTGAAGAATATAGATACAGATATCACGGAGTTCTCAGAGTTGGAAGGGACCTCTGGAGATCATCTCCCCTGGGAGGAAAGGCTGAGGGAGCTGGGATTCTTCAGCCTGGAGAGGAGAAGGCTGAGGGGTGATTTAATTAATGTTTAGAAATACTTAAAGGGTGGTTTGAGGGAGGATGGAGCCAGACTCTTCCCAGTGGTTCCCAGTGCCAGGACGAGGGGCAACGGGCACAAGCTGGGACAGAGGAGGTTCCATTGAAAGATGAGGAAGAACTTCTGTGGGGTGAGGGTGCAGAGCCCTGGCACAGGCTGCCCAGAGAGGGGTGCAGTCTCCTGCTCTGGAGATTTCCCAGCCCTGAGGGATGTGCTCGGGGGGACCCTGCTGTAACACAGGGGAGTTGGGCTGGGTGAGCTCTAGAGGTCCCTTCCAACTCGGACAATTCCATGATCCCAGAGGTGACCCCGTGCCTCGGGGCTTGTCTCTCACTGCTGGCCCCTCCCTCCCTGACACAGCACCCCGAAGCAGAGTGTGGGTGATCTCTTTATTCAGGAGAGGGCTCCAGCGCGGGTACTGCACATCCGAAGAGCCAGCGAGACAGAGAAGTCGCTGCAGCTGAGCTCTGAGCGAGGGGGGAGGCTCTTCCATCCCCACCCTGAGTGAGGCAGAGCCCTCATCGCTGCCCCAGGGAGGACGCGGCTCCTCCGGCCGCTGAGGAAGGGGCTGCTCCCCGTCGGCCAAATGGAGGATGAAGAGCGAGGGGGGACATCAGGGCGTTCGCCCGGCAGTGGGAGGGGAGTGGGGAGCAGGACAGGTGGTCTCCACTCCTCCAGGGATGTGGAGGGATGTCCTCGGGGCTCTGGGGACGAGGCAGCGGGTCCCCGGGCCGGCGGTTGGGGTCTCTGCGATGGCTGGAGCCGCGGGTGGACGTGGGTGGGACCATCCGGGGCAGGAGGGGGAAAGGCCACCTGCAGCGAGGAGGAAGATGAGGCACCGCTGAGGAAGGGGATGTGGGTCCCACTGCTGTGGCTGTCCCCAGACCTCCCTGATGTGGCTGCCTGGGGACACCCCGCCTCTATCAGTGCCTTACAGAGGCGCTGATGAGTTCAAGGGGGGTGAATCCCACCCAGCTCAACCCCACCAAGGTCCAAACCCACTCCCCAGGTGTGGGGTGGTGTCAGGGACCCCAAGTGCCACCGTCCCGCCATGCCCAGTCACCTGGAGGGCAGCGGGTGGGGGTCTCAGGCGAAGATGCTCCCAATGCTGGCAGCCAAGATGATGGCGAGGATGATGCAGCAGAGCATGATCATGATCTTCTTCTGCACGGGGAGAGAGGGGCCGTGAGGTGGGGACACGGGTGGCACCGGGCTGGGGAGGGGGGACAGGGGCTGGGGCTGGGGAGAGGGGACAGGCTGGAGAGGGGGGACAAGGGACAGGGGCTGTGGATGTGGGACAAGGGATGGGGACTGGGGCTGGGGAGGGGGGACAGGCTGGAGAGGGGGGACAAGGGACAGGGGCTGCGGATGTGGGACAAGGGACAGGGACTGGGGCTGGGGAGAGGGGACAAGGGACTGGGGAGAGCAGTATAGGTGTGAGCTGGTCCTACCAGTATGTGGCTGTGCCGGTGTCCCCTTAGGACAGCCAGGTGCCAGTGAGCGGAGGTGACATGTCCCCATCACCATGACTTACCCAAACCCATGGGCACCCCCTGCCCAGCTTTGGGTGTCTGGGGGTGCCAGCACCCCGCTTTGTCCCCGCAGCGCCCCGGTGTCATGTTGTGCACGGAGAGGAGAGGCGGGGGGCAGCGGGGATCTTTATTGTAACGGGGACCGAACAACGGTGACGGCCGTGTCCTCCCGCCCCGGCTCCCCGCAGCACCGGGACAGTCGGCGTCAGGGGACGTGCCAGCTGCAGACATCAAGGCCAAGAGGGCACAGGGTCCCTGGTGGCTCCATTTGCCATGACACAGGGGACAGCAGAGCACCACCGGACCCGCTGGCAGCTGCCAGTGCCACCAAACCCCCTGTCCTGACCGTGTCCCTGTCCCTTGTCCTCCTGGGATGCCCGTGAGGGTCCAGCCCTCCCCTGTCCCAAACGTGGCACCTCATTTCTTGCTGTGTCCATGTCACCAGCTGCCACATCCCCACGATGTCACAGTGCCAGCACGGCCCCCAGCCCCCTCACTCCCCCCAGCAAGAGATGGGGGACCAGGAGGTGCTGATTTATCAGCAAAGGGAAAATAAATAGTTGAGTCCTGTCCCCTTCCCACGGGGGACACGGGGACAAAAAGGGCAGAGCCTGGGGGACCAGCAGGACAGCGGGGGCCGCAGGGGATGGTCTGGCAGGGGACGTGCTCTGGTGGTGGGACCCCTCCATGGAGGAAAGCCGAGGTGGGGGCCCGGGCAGGAGCTGGTGGGGGGGCGCTGAGGGCAGCAGGTCCGGGAGAAGCGAGGAGAGGAGGGGGCTGAGGTGCGATGCTGGGGAGGGTCCCGCAGGGAGGTGTCACCGCTGGGATGGCTGGGAGCGTCTGGAGGAGGGAAAGGGGGAGATGTCAGACCCAGGCTGGCGGGGAAGGGGGTGAGGGGCTGTGGCAGGGTGTGGGGGGAGCGGGGACATCGGAGACCAGCATGGAGAACATGGAGCCAAGCACCGAGCTGAAATACAGACCCCCGAGCATCACAGACCCCCGAGCACCACAGACCCCCGAGCACCACAGACCCCCGAGCATCACAGACCCCTGAGCACCACAGACCCCCGAGCACCACAGACCCCTGAGCATCACAGACCCCTGAGCATCACAGACCCCCGAGCATCACAGACCCCTGAGCACCACAGACCCCTGAGCACCACAGACCCCCGAGCATCACAGACCCCCGAGCACCACAGACCCCCGAGCATCACAGACCCCTGAGCACCACAGACCCCTGAGCATCACAGACCCCTGAGCACCGCAGACCCCCAAGCCCCCAAAGCCCAGCACCCCCAGCCCCAAAGCCGCAGAAACCAAAGCACTGGAGAGCCAGACCCCAGCACGGGGACACAAAGCCCCCCATCCCTGAGCCCTCTGGGGTCCTGTGACCCCATGATGGGGTTCTCCAGCCCCCCCCCCCCCCCCACTTACAGACCACAGCCCCCGCCTCGGGCTCTATTTCTTGTTTAGCCCCACGGAAAGGCCGATGATGAGGGCAACGATCCCCAGCAAGAGGAGCACTACCACCGCCAAAATCAGCACCTTCTGGGGGGTGAGAGGGCAGACGGGGGGCGGTCACGTCTGCCCTGTGGCGGGGGGACACACGGAGAGCAGAGGTGGGCACAGAGGTGCCCAGAAGAGCCAGAGATGTCACAGACCCGGGGGCAAAGCAGGAGGGGCTGAGCCCTCACAGCTCATCACACCTGAGGGTAGGAGGGGGCTCAGGGCTGGGGCTGGTGAGGGGACAGAGAGGGATGGAGCTGCCAACCCCATGGAGGTCAGGAAGGAGGAGCAGGGACCAGTTGGAGTGGCTGGGGGTCACTGGGGGCAGGTGGGAGCCGTTGGGGTCATCTGGGGGACCTCCAGGGGGTAGCTGGGGGACAGAAGTGGGTAGGGTCACAAAGGGGACACTGGAGGATACGGGGAGATACTGGGGGCACAGGGAAGGGGGACAGAGGGGGACACTGGGGGTGCCTTTGGGGTGCTGGGGGCTATGGAGGGGACACTGGGGGACACTGGGGCTGTTGGTCCGTCTCACCCTCCTGGCCTCACTTTGGTACTTCACGGCCTTTTTGGTGTCAGCCACTGCCCGCTCCACGAAGCCGACGGACTGGTCCATGTTGTTCTCTATGCGGTCGATCATGGCTCCCTACGGGGGCGGGGGGGTGGGGGGGGGGGCGGGGGCGGAGGCAGAGGGGGCGAGGGGGGACACACAGGCAGACGCTGAGAGCACCCATGGGTGCTGGCACCCACCCACCTTGCGCGCCTGGCCCCGGTACTGCAGCGCCTTCTTGGTCTGCTGGTGCGCCTGCTCCACGTGCTCGGCCGTGTGCATCACGTGCTGCTCCACGTTATCCAGCAGCCCGCCCTGCGGGGACAAGGAGGGGTGGCACACTCGGCGGGGACCCCGTGGCATGGCCCCACGGCGTGTGACACAACCCCACAGCGCGTGACACGACCCCACGGCGCAGGTACTCACCCTTCCCCGGTGCACACGGTGGCTCCTCGCATTGCATGGGGGGGGACAGAGAGGGGCTGAGAGAGGGGCCGGGACCACCGTGGTGTGGGGGGCACCCCTGCCTCCCCCCACCCAAGGTCCCCATGGGCTTGGATGATGGGTGGCCCCATGGGGAGCTGTGCACTGGTCACCACCCAGCCCTGGATGGGTCCCTGTTCTGGCCTGTGTGGCACATGTAGCTCCGTGCCACCCTGTGTCCCCACGGAGCCCTGTGTGACAGTCCCTGTGTGGCTTTGTGCACAGGTCGTCCTCATGCACAGGTCCCTGCTTGTCCCCATGCACAGATCCCCACGTGTCCCCACACACTGGTCCCTGTGTGTCCCCACGCACAGGTCCCTTCGGGTCCCCACACACAGGTTCTTGCTTGTCCCCGTGCACAGATCGCTGTGCATCCCCATACACAGGTCCCTGCAGGTCCCCACACACAGGTCCCCGTGTGTCCCCTTGCACAGATCCCCGTGTGTCCCCGTGCACAGGTCCCTGCAGGTCCCCACACACAGGTCCCCGTGTGTCCCCACGCACAGGTCCCCATGTGTCCCCACACACAGGTCCCCGTCCCCATGTGTCCCCACGCACAGGTCCCTGCAGGTCCCCACACACAGGTCCCCGTGTGTCCCCACACACAGATCCCCATGTATCCCCACACACAGGTCCCCATGTGTCCCCACGCACAGATCCCCATGTGTCCCCATGCACAGATCCCCGTGTGTCCCCACGCACAGATCCCCGTGTGTCCCCTTGCACAGATCCCCGTGTGTCCCCACGCACAGATCCCCGTGTGTCCCCACGCACAGATCCCCGTGTGTCCCCGCGCACAGGTCCCCGAGTGTCCCCACGCACAGGTCCCCGTGTGTCCCCTTGCACAGATCCCCATGTGTCCCCACGCACAGATCCCCGTGTGTCCCCACGCACAGGTCCCCGTGTGTCCCCACGCACAGATCCCCGTGTGTCCCCGTGCACAGGTCCCCGTGTGTCCCCACGCACAGGTCCCCGTGTGTCCCCTTGCACAGATCCCTGTGTGTCCCCACGCACAGATCTCCATGTGTCCCCACGCACAGGTCCCCGTGTGTCCCCACGCACAGATCCCCGTGTGTCCCCACGCACAGGTCCCCATGTGTCCCCACACACAGGTCCCCGTGTGTCCCCACGCACAGATCCCTGTGTGTCCCCGCGCACAGGTCCCCGAGTGTCCCCACACACAGGTCCCCATGTGTCCCCACACACAGGTCCCCATGTGTCCCCACGCACAGATCCCCGTGTGTCCCCACGCACAGATCCCTGTGTGTCCCCACGCACAGATCCCCGTGTATCCCCACACACAGGTCCCCATGTGTCCCCACACACAGGTCCCCATGTGTCCCCACGCACAGATCCCCGTGTGTCCCCACACACAGGTCCCCATGTGTCCCCACACACAGGTCCCCATGTGTCCCCACGCACAGATCCCCGTGTATCCCCACACACAGGTCCCCATGTGTCCCCACACACAGATCCCCGTGTGTCCCCACGCACAGGTCCCCGTGTGTCCCCACGCACAGGTCCCCGTGTGTCCCCGCGCAGCCCGTACCTGGTTCTCCACCAGCATGGCGATGTCGACGAACATGTCGTGGAGCTCCTTGATGCTGCTCTCCAGCCGCACGATGTCCTTGTGCCGCCCCTCGATCTCGCTCAGCGCCTGCTTCGAGATCTGCGAGTCCATGATCTGTGACAGAGCAGGAGGGGGACAGGGGCCATCAGCTGGGGGGGGTCCTGGCCACCCCAGCACCACCCTGGCCCCCCGGGGCAGCGGGCGCTCACCCCCGAGGTGAAGATGGAGGGGTTCCCGCTCTCCAGCATCTCCTCCAGCTCCTCATCCGTCGTGTTCTTGCCGGCTGTGGGCACACGGAGTTGGGGTGGGAACAGCCCACGCCCACTCATCAGAAGGGGCGTGGCCTTTGGTGTCAAGCCCCGCCCATCCATCACATCAATGGAGATGGCTCCGCCCACTTTGCCAAGGGGGCGTGGCTTTCGCATCAAGCTCCGCCCACGTCACCAAATGGATGTGGGTTGGGGACAGGCTCCGCCCACTTTGCCCAAGGGGCGGGGTCTTTGGGGCTTGGCCACGCCCATTTCACAAAAAATGGGCGTGGTCATTGGGGAGGCCCCGCCCACTTCTCCCGGTGGGCGGGGCCTGGCGGGGCAGGGGACACGCACTGATCTCGAGCTGGCGCTGGATCCGGCCCTTGCTGCGCTCCCGAAAGTCGACCTGCGCCTCGTTGTACTTGGTCATGACATCGACGAACTTACGGGACAGGACTGAGTGCTGGGGATGGGGACATGGACACGGGGCTGGGGACACCCCGGGCATGGTGCCTCCCCAGCCCCCAGGGGACAGGACTGAGTGCTGGGGATGGGGACAAGGACATGGGGCTGGGGACATCCCAGGCATGGCGCCTCCCCAGCCCCCAGGCGACAGGACTGAGTGCTGGGGACAGGGATGGGGACATGGGACACCCCAGGCATGGCATGTCCCAACCCCAGGGGACACGACCCAGTGCTGGGGATGGGGCCACCCCAGGACACACACACACACCAGCCCCAGGGGACAGAAACAAGGACAAGGGTGTGACACGGGACACCTCTGGTGACACCGCCCCAGCCCAGGTGACAAGATGGGGTGCTGAGGATGGGGATGGAGAGTCAGACCAGTGACACTGGGTATGGCGTGTCCCCAACCCCAGGAGACAGGGCAGGACAAGGTGCTGGGGACAGGGGACCCAGGAGATGGCATGTCCCAGCCCATGAGGGACAGGACAGAGCGTTGGGGACAGGGCAGAGGGACATGAAACCTGGGAGCACCCAGACATGGTGTATCTGGGACTGGGTGCTGCTGGGGACAGGGACAGAGATGGGAGACCTGGTGATACCCATGGGGGACAAGGTGGGACAGGATGCTCAGGACCTTGGGGTCCTCCTTGGGGACAACCCCGGCAGCGTGTCCCAAGGACCGGAGCTCACCTGGGACTTGCGTATCCGGAGGTCAGCGGAGGACCGCGCCTCGTCCTGCTCGATGTTCCTCTCCATGCCTGGCGAGAGACGGTCCCCAGACCCACCACACCCCGTCATCCTGGTGTCCCCTTCCCATGGGGACCCGTGGGGCTGGGTGTCACAGCGGTGGGGACACTGTCACTCACTCTTCAGCTTGTTGCGGACGCTGTTGGCCATTTTCTTAATCTCTGCTGTCAGCTGCTCCAGGTCATCTTTGGTCTCTGCAGGGACACGGCACGTGAGATGGGGAAGGGGACAGGTGACCTGGGGAGGGGGACACAGCCACCACACTCACTCTGCTCAGGGATGGGGGCCGAGAGGATGATGCTGTAGAGCTTCTTGGCCTCCTCCACGTTCTCTGAGATCTTGTCGATGTTTTGCCGCGTCTCCTCGATCTAAACAAGATGGGGACAATTCGGGGGGGGGGGGTCAGGGGTCAGCCCTGCACCCCCTTGTCCCCACACCTGTCACCCCCCCTCACCTCTGAGAAGAACTCATCCATGAACGCCGTGTTGTCCACGGCGATCTCCAGCTCCTCGGTGTCATCATCCGCATCCTGCTTCTGTGAGGGGGGGACAGCAGGCAGTGCTCAGAGGTGACACCCCGCTGGGTGACAGCCACCTCATGGGGCCAGGGCGGCCACCAGCTCTGCAGGTTCAGGGGGGGACACATGGCAGGAGCAGCCATGGTGGCCCAGGGGGGACATTTGGAGCAGGGGGGGTGACAGCTGAGCTAATCTCACATCTGGCCACGCATGGACGGGGAATTAAGGGATTGCTGGGCTTGGCTGGAGGGAGGGGACAGGGATAGGGACAGGGACAGGGTTTGTGACCACCACCTTCGTCCCGTGACAGGTCTGAGCAGCACCAGGGGACCCGAAGGTGGCTGTTGCCCATCACCTCGGCGTCGTGCCTGGTCCCCCACCCACAGGCTCCCAGCTCCATCCCTTCCTGCTCCATCCCCTTTGCCTCCCCTTAACCCCCCAGCATCCCGGGGGGGTACCCGATACCCGGCTGCAGTGTCCCCAAAGAGGGGGACAGGCCCTGGATGGGGACCCCCATCTTCCCCCGCCTCCTCCCACCAGAGTAAAAATAAAATTAATCCCTTCTCTCCCTCCCAAGGTTTTATCTGATGGCTCCGTAATCCCCGATAAATCCCTGCCAAGCCTCCCTGCCACCGCTGCCACCCCACGCCGGGGCCCGGGCACAGCTTGGGGGGCTGCTGGGACTCCCCGTTGCCCAGCGGGGTGGTGGCACTGGGGCAGAGAAGTGACACTGGGGCAGGGAGCGGGGGACAGAGGGGCCCCATGGCAGGGCGGGAGGAGGAAGCGGCGATGGTGGCGGGGAGCGTGGCAAGGCATAGGGCACAGGATGGGGTGCTGGCCCCTGTGGGCACCCCACATCTACTCCTGGCCCCCCCATCTCCAAGGGACAGGTCCCCCTGCCCCACATAGCCTGGGGGGGGGCTGGTGTCCCCCCGTTGTTACCCACAGCATGGGGGTACAGCCCTCATCTGGGGGGTTGATGTCCCCCCAGAACACCCTCCCCACCCCCAAATGACAGAGGGATGACCTCCCCCGGTCCCTTCCCCCTGACACCCCCATTGCTGTGGGGCTGGATCTTGAGGTTCCCCCCATCCCTGTGGTGCCCCCATCAGCATGGGGCGAGGGCTTGGGGACCCCCATCTCTGTGGTGTCCCCAGACACCATGGGGTGAGATCTCAGGTCCCCGCATCCCATGATACCCCCCATACCCTGAGAGGTGGGGTCTCGGTGACATCCATCCCCGTGATGTCCCCATCCACCACCGACCCTGAGTCTCAGGGACCCCCATCCCCGTGACACCCAGGTCCCCCGTGGGCAGGTCTTGGGGACCCCCACCCCATGAGGTGCCCCCCCATCCCCTCTCCACCCGGGGGGGTCTCTCACCGCCTTGAGCTGTTCCAGCCGGTCCTTCATGATGACCCCAAGGGCTGGTGGGGCTGGGGGGGGGTCCCCGTCCTCGCCCACCACAGGGATGGGGGATGTCGGCCTTGGGCCTCCTACATCCAGCCGAGGTGGCGGGTGGCCTTGTCCCCGTCCCTGTCCCCAAGCCCAGGGCTGTCCCTTCGTTAATCCCCAGTGACAGGCACAAGGAAGGCAGGAAGGCGCCGAGGGGAGGGACGAGGTGGAGCCACACTTCACCTGGGACACCCGGGGACACTGGCCCCGTTAAAGGCGACGGCTGTGGGTGCCCCCCAGTCACCCCGGGAGGTGGTGGCGAGGTGGGGACGGATGTGGGGTGGCCCCGACTCGGAGGCGATGAGGAAGCTGGTCCCCACTGGGGTCACACGCTGACATGGGTGGCTGCAGCTGGGGAACGGCTGGGGATGGAGGACATGGCTGGGGACAGGGGACACAGCTGGGGACAGAGCTGGGGGACATGGCTACGGATTGGGGTCACAGCCGGGGGGACATGGCTGGGGACAGGGGACACAGCTGGTGGATGTGGCTATGGATAGGGGGTCACAGCTGGGGGGACACATCTGGGGACAGGGGACATGGCTATGGATAGGGGGTCACAGCTGGGGGTACATAGCTGGGAATAGGGGACACAGCTGGGGACAGGG
Organism: Podargus strigoides; assembly: GCA_028020825.1. NCBI lineage: Eukaryota > Metazoa > Chordata > Aves > Caprimulgiformes > Podargidae > Podargus > Podargus strigoides. Next base: position 17,044,920 of record CM051633.1, on the reverse strand, counting down.
GTCACAGGTGGGGGTAAGGGACACGGCTGCATGTGAGGGATGTGGCTGGGGACACTGCTGCGAAAGGGACAACCGCGGAGAGAAAAGGGACCGCTGTCCCTTTAAGAGCAATCCGGGGGCGGGGCGCTGCCTCTAAGGGCTATAAAGGGGCGTGGCTAAGATGGGTCACACCCCCTTTACTTACGCCTTGACACTGCGCATGCGCCAACACCGCCCCACTGGCGTGAGAGCCGTGGGTGACGTCATGCGCCTGCGCCCGCGGCGGCGCATGCGCGGCGGGGCCCGGGGCCGGAGCGGGCCGCGCGGAGCCTGCGGGCGGTGGGCGCCGCCGCCGCCGCCATGTTCCGGTACCAGGTGAGCGGGGAGGGAGCCCGTTGAGCTGTCGGGGGGCGGGCACAGGGATGGGGTGGGTACGCGGGCTGGGGTAGGGAGGGGGGGCGCCGGGCCGGGGGACCCGGCCCGGCGCCCCCCCTCCCTACCCCGACCCGCGGGGCCCGTGGGAGAACCGGCCGGAGGTGGGAGAGGGGCGGCGGCGGGGGTGAGGAGGTCGGTGTGGCTCACGGAGGTGGGGGAGGTCACTGGGGAGGTGTAATAGTATGGGGAATCCCGTGGGGGGTGGGAGGCCGGTGCTGACCCCCCCTATCCTGCTCTTCACCCTCCCCAGTCCCTGGAGGACTGCCCGCTGGATGAGGACGAAGATGCCTTCCAGGCCCTGGGGGAGGAAGATGAAGATATCGACCAGTTCAACGATGACACCTTTGGAGCCGGGGCTGTTGGTGAGCGCTGGTGTACCCCCGTGACCCCCCTCCCCACCTCGCTGATGCCCTCCCTGCCTCTGCGAGCATGTCCCTCACTGCGGGTCCCTCACAGACGACGACTGGCAGGAGGCACACGAGCGGCTGGCGGAGCTGGAGGACAAACCGGTGGCAAGCAGGGAGCAGGATGGACCTGGTGGCGAGGAGGCTGATCTTCTGGGCGAGCCTGAGGACACGCTGGCCGAGCGGCTGACCAGGCTGGTCATCGACAGCGAGCTGGAGGACCCTGCCATCATGCAGGCCGTGCAGACCAGGGCCCCCACGCAGGTGGGAGTGGGCGCAGGGCTGGGGTGGGTGGGTGTAGGCCTGGCAGCACTGTGCTGACTCCATGTCTGTTTTCCAGCAGCCTGGAGGGCTGAATTCCAGCATCTGGGACAGCTCAGCTGTCCTGCGGCGCATCCGGGGGCCGCTTCTCACTCAGGTACGGTGCCAGGGCGCGGGTGGTAGCTGTGGTGGCTTCCCTAATGCCCCCCAAGCCCCTGTGGCAGCAAGCTGAGCACTGAGGGGTGAGATGTGCAGCACTGTTGTGGGCTTATCAGTGCTGGGGAGGACCCCCAGATCAGCCTGGGACAGTGGGGTGTTCTGCTTGCCTCTGGGTGACCGTGGTTTGGCTTGTTTGTGGACCCTCTTAGCTGTTATCCCTTGTCCCACCTCAGAGGGCGGAGAGACAGGCTGAGGGGTTATCTCTGGTGGTGACAGCTGAGAGACGTCATCGCTCCCGTCAGAGTTTGGGAATGTCAGTGCCTCGAGGCAGAGGATTTTTTTGTTGCGGTTTAATTAAGAGTCAGGCTTCTAATTGCAAGCGGAGCATGCTGTGCCACCAGCCCTCTCCCAGCTCCGCGGGGCTGGGAACCGAGTGCGTGTGTGCGGTGGCGTGGCAGTGACAGCGGGTTCCCACCCCACGGGCAGCGCTGTCGCCGCAGACGGGTGTCTTGGCAGTGACGTGGGTGCTGCAGGGCAGGCCCTGGGGGTCCCCAGGAACACACCCCTACCTCCCCATCGTGTGAGGCTCCTGGGGAAGTGCAGTGGGGTGCAGAGGAGACCTGGCAGGAGGAGGGATGTGGTTATTGCGTTCTGGGAATGTCCCTGGGACACACGGTGCCAGTTCTCCCTGTTCTGCTGAGTGACTTGTCCTGGGGGGGGAGCTTTCCCTCCCTTTCCCGTTGCAGGAGATGCCGTCGGTGTCCGTGCTGGATTATGCTCTGCCTCAGAGACCCCTGCAAGCTCGAGAGGAAGAGCGGGACCCCTCGGAGCGGGCGCTGCCCCGCCGTTCCTCATCCCCTGTCATCGGGAGCCCCCCTGTGCGAGCTGTCCCCATTGGCACCCCTCCCAAGCAAGCTGCCATGCCCAACTTCAACCAGCAGGTACCTCCCCCCGGCCCTGCTTGTCACCCATGGCTCGGAGGGCACGTGCCGGTCCCTGGGGAGCTGATGGAGGGGACAATGTGCTGCTTCTCTCCTCCTAGATCCTGTGTCCGAAGCCTGTCCACATCCGACCGAGCATGCAGCAGCGCTACCCCGCTCCCTACGGCGAGAGGATGTCCCCCAACCAGCTCTGCAACGTACCGGTACCCACACCCCTCAGCACCCCCTTCAATTCAAGACCCCCTTGCTCTGGGGGACCTTCCTGGGGCTTTATCTTGCACTGTCACCCGCTCCCTGTCTCCCCACCGTGAGCTGTGCCAGGGCTGTGACCCCTCTTCCCTTCTCTTCCCCCAGAATTCCTCCCTCCTGGGCCACCACCCGTTCCCCCCCAGCGTCTCTCCCGTCCTCACCCACCTGCAGAGAGCGCAGCTGCTGGGAGGAGCCCAGGTAAAGCCCCCTTATCTCCCTCCCTCCCTGTGCTTCCCCCCATTTCTCTTCACATGGCCACAGGAGCTGATTCTATGTGGTTCTTTCTGGCTGTCCCAGATGCCTCCAACTCTGGCTGGGCCTTTCCTTTTCCCCCCCAAATCCCCCCCTGGCTGACTGGGTGCCCTCTCTGCCCTGCCAGGCCGGCCGAATGTCCCCCAGCCAGTTTGCCCGGGTCTCTGGTCTGGTTGGGAGCCCCCTCCCCTCCGTCAATCCCAAGCTGCTCCAGGGCAGAGTCGGGCAGATGATGTCTCCAGCCAGTGGGTTTCGTGCCTTTTTTGGGGCTCCCCCTGCTCCACCTCCCTCGCAGCCGCAGCACCCACCGGGCCCTGGATCCCACCTACAGAGCCTGAGGTAGGTGTCATCCCTCTCCTGGCCACTTGCCCGCTCTCTGTGGCCACCTCTGAGACTTCCCACTCTTCCCAGGCCACAGCCCCAGATGTTCCGGCCGGATACGACCCACCTCCACCCCCAGCACCGTCGGCTCCTGCACCAGCGACAGCAGCAGAACCGAAAGTGAGTGCTGGCCTGGGAGAGGGGGCTGCGTGGCACGGTGTGAGCAGGGGGGTGGGTTTAATCACCCCTCTGCTGCAGGGGGTGGGGGTGCTTTGTGCAGCCTGTGCACCGCTCTCTGTCCCTTCCTGTAGCTCCTGTGTGCTCACGGGTGCCCTTCTTGCCTCCTGCCAGCCAGCACCGGAGCCTCAACGGCTCGGTGGGGGACCGAGGGGGCCACCGGAGCAGCCATCAGGAGCAGATGCGTAAAGATCCCTACGCCAACCTCATGCTGCAGCGGGAGAAGGACTGGGTGTCCAAAATCCAGATGATGCAGCTGCAGAGCACTGATCCCTACCTGGATGATTATTACTATCAGGTAGTGGGGAAGGGAGGGGGAAGCACCCGGTGTGTCCCCTACTCCCATGGGACCAGCGCTGTGCCAAGGGGTGTTGGGTGGGAAGGGGATGCTGGTGCTGAGAGAGAGCCCTGGGCAGGGAATGGCTGCGTAAGGAGGACTCAGGGGGTGGTGGTGAAGGCTGTGGGGTCTAAAGAGCAAGGTGGAAGGGGAGAGATGGCTCCTGCTGTTTTCCAGTTTAAGAATAGAGATTCAGAGGGGGCTGGGAGGAGCCAGACTTGGAGCAGACAAAGCAAGGTAATGGCTGGGCTCTTCCTGATGGTGGTAGATGCTCCAAGTGCTCAGCTGGGGTTTTGAGGTGACACAGGGCAAACTTCATGCGAGGGAAACTGTGGAGGGAAACTTCTGTGGAGAGCTTCAAGGATGGAGGTCTGGCTTGGGAGATTGAGCAGGATTGTGGAGGGGGTGTGGAGGAGCCAGGCAGACACCCCAAAAGGTCTTGGGTTGTCTTTGCTCCGGTGGGTCCATCTGCTCCGGAGCAGGTGGGGAAGCATCGTGCTGACAGAGTTTTTCTGGGAGCTGTGGGTGAGCTGATCCCCAGTAAAAGAGAGGAACTGGTGTGGGACGTGAGTCAACAAAGCTCTGCCGTTGCGAAAGAGGCGAATGTTGGCCCGAGGGGATGGGAAAAGCGCGTGAGCAGCGGTGTGGGAGGCCCTGGCCACGCGCTGCCCGTGCTAACAGAGCAAGGCCAGGCTAACTGGAGTGTACTGGGAAGAACTGGGAGATGGTGACCTCGCAGAGAGCGAATTTGTCATTGTATTGAGAAAAAGAGGAGGAACCTTGAGCTCTGTAACCTCAAGGGATGATGGAGAGGGGAAACAGCGGTTTAAAATGCTGCTCCCAGCATTGGGAAAAGCAGCTTGAGGGATGGAGAGAACGGACTGGGAAGAGGGATGTGTGACATCAGTCCTTGCCAACTGTTTTTTGGGGGATCTCAACCTCTCCTCTCCCTGCCTCAGAATTACTTCCAGAAGCTGGAGAAGTTGTCAGCAGCGGAGGAAGTCCACGGCGATGGTCCCAAGAAAGAACGCACTAAACTCATCACACCTCAGGTGGCCAAGCTGGAGCACACCTACAAGCCAGGTAACGGCTCCTCCCTGCGGGTGAAGGGCGGTGGTCGTTCATTCTGGGCTAGGGTGGGGGTCTCACCCTTGCCAGGTGGAGTTTGGAGGTAGCCACAGGCTAGAGAGAAAGCGGGGTGAGGTGGGGTTGGGCCCAGACTGACTCCTTTTGCTTCCCTGCTCCCCACTTCCTGCAGTGCAGTTTGAGGGTTCGCTGGGGAAGCTCACGGTCTCCAGCGTGAACAACCCCCGGAAGATGATCGACGCGGTGGTGACCTCCCGCAGCGAGGACGATGTGAGTTGGGGCCCTGCCTCCCCTCTGACGTGGGAGCCTCCCACAGCCCTGACTCCTTGTTCCTCCCCGCCAGGAGACGAAGGAGAAGCAGGTTCGGGATAAGAGGCGCCAGACCCTTGTCACGATCGAGAAGGTGAGTTGGAGGGGGGAGCTTCTGTCACCCTCGGGAGATCTGCAGTGGGGCTGGGGTGAAGGAAGGGCCATGGAGACCACGGTGTGGTACCGGGGAACCCTTCTGGACACGCAGCACTGGACAGAAGAAGGGGGGTCCCTGGAGTTGGGTACCAGCAGTGCCTTCACCCTGCCCCAGAACAGCTCGGATGGGCTTTGCAGGGTTTGTTATTGACTCAGAGCTGCGAGTCCCTGCGTGGTCTGGGTCTGAAGGAGGATTTGAGGTGGTCTAGGGCAGGAGATGTGGTTCCTGTTGTCCCTGGCATGGACTGGGCACATCCTGGATCTCTGTGGAGCCAGGATAGCGGATCCTGTGGTAGATCCTGGTGCCCTACTGCCATCACCATCTCTCCTGCAGACGTACAGCATCCTCCTGGACGTTGAGGACTACGAGAGACGCTACCTCCTGAGCCTGGAGGGCGAGCGGCCGGCGCTGATGGGCGAGAGGAAGCAGAAGATCTGCGACATGTACGACAATCTGAGGGGGAAGGCGCCCGGGCAGGAGAGGTGAGCAGAGGGTGCTGCTGCCACTCACTGTCGGGGGCTCCGTGGGCACTTGTGGCTGCTGGAACTGCATTCCCAGGGCTCCATTTCCTAAAAAGTCAGGCTGAGTCAGGCCTGAGTCAGTTATTTTCCTCTTTTTCTGGCCATTTTCCCTACTAGTTGTTGGCTGTGGTTATGATCCTACAACAACTTCCATCCTTGCAGCTCGGGCGCCTGCCCCTGTGCTCGTTGGGTGTCTGTCCACCCTGGGGTGTCTGTATTTGTCTCCTCTTGCCTGACCTGTCGCCTCAGCAATGCAGGCACAGGGTTTTGGTGGCTCCTTCTCCGCTGCCTCATGGAAAACAGGGCCTTGTCCTCCTCCCCAGCCCCTCAAACAGGCAGAGTTTAGGGTTCGGGGTGTCATTCCTGCATTGTTTTTCCCTCCAGGATGTTTTTTGAGGCAGGTGTGTTTTCTTCCTGGTGTTGGTGCAGGGCCAGCCGTGGGGTACCCACAGGAACACCCCAGCTTTGAGAGATCAGCACCTTTCTCCTCTCTTCCACAGGACGAGTGACGACCACTTCATGCAGATCATGTGCATCCGGAAAGGGAAGCGCCTCGTTGCCCGGATCCTCCCCTTTTTGTCACCCGAACAAGCGGCCGACGTCCTCATGGCGACAGCCAGAAACTTGCCCTTCCTCATCAAGAAGGATGCTCAGGATGAGGTGAGATTCCAGGGGTTGTTCCCAAGGGATCAGGGTGAGGTGTGGAGCCTGTAGGAGGTGGGAGCTGACATGGCACGGCTCGGCTCGGCTGGGAAGGACTTAACTCCTCTGCTCCCCTCTCTGCAGGTGCTGCCCTGCTTGTTGAGACCCTTCTCACACGTTCTCTACCACCTTCCCTTGGGGACGGTCACCAGCCTCGTGCAGCAGCTAACGAACCTACCTCAGAGCGCGGCCGCGCCAGCGCCCCCCAACCTGCACCTCGCTGCTGTGCTCCAAAACAAGGTGCTCCCCTCTCCCAGCCTGTCCCCACGTGTCCCCAAGCATCCTCCCAGTGAGGGATGGCAGAGCTGGATGCAGCTGTGGTGCAGGGATGGTACAGGAGCCACGGGCCACCAGCCCCTGGCACTGTCCCTTCCTCATTAACGAGGGTGTCCAGCTAATTAATCAGCTGTCTGAGCTGGCCTGGGAGCCTGCTGTGGTCTGACCACCTCATCCTCACCCCCCTCCCTCTGTTGTCCTCACCCACCCCACCCCTCCCATCCTCAGGGGGCTGTCACCGTCCCTGGGAGGTTTGGGAGATGGAGGTGCTTCTCCATAACTGCTCAGAGGAGAGGGGTGGCGGGGGGAAGGCTCCCCCTGCCCTCCCCATCCCCTGCTGCAGGGGTTTCCTCAGCCCCAGGGGGGGTTGTGACAGCCCCTGTGGGACATCACCCCCCCCTCCCCATCCCCACAGTTTGGCCTGTCCCTGCTGTACTTGGTCTTGAGCCGCGGGGAGGAACTACAGAGCTCGGAGGCCAACACGGAGCTAATGCAGGACAACCAGTGGTGAGTGCCTGTCCTCGGCGGGGAGGGGGACACGCTGCTCCCCAAGGGTGCTGGAGGTTCCCCCCCAACTCTTTCTCCTTTGCCTCTCTCCGGGAGGACGGAGCTGATGCTGATGGCGACCCGGGAGCTCCTGCGGATCCCTCAGGCGGCCTTGGCCAAGCCGGTGTCCACCCCCTCCAACTTGATCTCCCTCTTCTCTCGCTACGTCGATCAGCAGAAACTGAACCTCTTGGAGACAAAATTGCAGTAAGTGTCAACCGTGTCCTGCCCCCCTTTTCCTGTCCCCTCCTAGGATGGGTGAACCCCCCCCCCCCCAACAGCTCCTCTCACCCCTCCGCCGTTGTTCCCCGGTACCAGCTTAGTGCACGGGATCCGGTAGGAAGGTCCCGGCGACACCTCATCGGCACCAGAGTGTTCCAGAGGATGGATGGATGGATGGAGGGCAGGCTGTTCCCCTCCCCGACACCCAGCCTGGCACAGGGGGGTGTCTCCTGACTGGGGGGGAGGGTGTTTGGCTGCTCCCCATCTTCCCCCACAAAGTGCTGCATCTCCCTGCTACCCCCCCCAGTCCCCCCCAGAACGGCTGCTGCTTCTCCCCACATACACTGAGGAAGCCCCAGGTGGAGGGGGGGGCCTGTAGGGCTGGGACAAGCCCCCCTCTCTCAATCTATGGGACCCTCCCTGCTCCTTCCCCAGCCCCCGTGGAGCCTTGAGCTCCCCCCCTGCCCATGCACACACTTTTGCACACTCGCCTTCGTCTTCCCAAGAGTCGGCTCCTGCCCTCGCCCTCCGCTCACCTCTGCCCTGGGCTCAGCCTCAGCAGCCCCCCGGGGCCCGAGGGAGCCACCCTGGGCTCTCCCCCCCTACCCATCACCACCTGATCCCAGGGGAATTCTGCTCCTCGGGAAGGTGGTTGGGGGAAGGGGCTGGGGTGTTCAAATTTTACTTTTTGCTTTTAAAAAAAAAAAAGAAAACAAAGAGATTTGCACATGTAGGTATTTTACAACCAGTAACTGCTCCCTGGCATTAACCAGCTCCTGGCCCCCCCTGCCCTCTCCCTCCTCACTTTCCCCCAATTGATCAAGTGGAAAGTTCATTTATTTTTATTTTTATTTCCCCTGCCCCCCCCCCCCCCCCCCCACTTTGTGCTTTTTTTTTTTCCCCCCTTTTTTTTTTTTTTCTTTTTTTCCCCTTCAGTTTTCGGTTCTGGTTAATGAGATTAAAGTTTCTAAATTTACATTTTTATAGGGTATTGTAAATAAAGATGAATTGTATACTGCCGGGAGCGTGGCCTCTCCTTCCTGGGGCCATATGGCCACAGGCACTGCCCCCTCACCCCTGGGCTCCCCTCCCTGCACCCCAGCTTCCCCCCTACCCCTGGGATGGGACCCTGGGCTGCACCCGAGGGTGCCCAAGGTGAATCAGAGCTCGGCCCCAGCTCGGCAGCATGCCCCCCACTCCGGCTGTGACACCCCGGGGGGGGGACTCGAGCTGGGCCTCCATGGGCCGGGGGGGCCTAACGGGCAGCCCCTGTGGTAACCGCCAGTTCCCCCGAAGGAAAGGGCGGCCAGCGCCGCGCCTCTGGGTGCTCCCCGCCCGGCTCTGCTGTCCCCGGGGACCGCGCCCAGCGCGAGGCCTGGCGGAGGAGCGGTGCCCCTTCGCGGTCAAAGGTCAGAGGTCACTGCCCCCCCCACCCCCAGCGGCAGGGCAGTGCCTCGGCCAATAGGGACGCGCGTAGCAGGAGGGCCCGCCCCCGCAGCCAATCGGCCGCGGGATGAGTCACCGCTCCGCCGCACGGCCCCGCCCAGCCCAGAGCGTCCTGACGTCACGGACGTGGGGCTCGCGCTCCTCCCTCATTGGTGCGAGGCGGAGACAGACGGGCGAGCTAACCAGTGAGAAGGCGGGGAGGGGCGAGCGGCCTCAGCGCCTTCAGCGCAAGTGCGGCAGCAGCCAATGGGAGCGCAGGCCCCGCCCCCCTCGGGCGGTTCAACCAATCCCGCTGCCGGGGCGGTGCGCGCGGGGTCCGCCTCCGCCAATGAGGCACCGCTGGGGGCGGAGCCGGTGACGGCAGCGCGGCGGGGGGCGGGGCAGTGGGGCGGCGGCGACGGCGATGGCGGAGCTGCGCGCGGCGGCAGCGGGCCCCGGCCCGGCGGCTGCAACGGCGGCGCTGCCCGGCCCCATGGCACTGCCCGCGGTGCCCGGTGCGGCCCTCGCCCTGCCCTCACCAGCAGCGGGCGGCGGGACAGGCCCAGGCCCAGGAGGGGGCGGGGCAACGGCGGCAACGGCAGCGGGGGGCGGCGGTTCCGGGGCGGGCGGCACCGGGTCCGGTTCGGCGCGAGAGGGTTGGCTCTTCAAATGGACCAACTACATCAAGGGCTATCAGCGCCGCTGGTTCGTGCTCAGTAACGGCCTCCTCAGTTACTACCGGTACGTACCGGGGACCCGCCCCGGCCCCCGCCGCCCCCCGGCCCTCTCCCGGCTCCCCCGTGACCTTGGGCCCGGCCGCGAAGCCCCGGGGAGGGAGCGGGGGTCGGGGTGTGTGTGTGTCCCCTGCCCTCAGCCGGTGAGGCCTCGGTGTCACCCACGGTTGTCCGGTGCCAGCGGGGTGGGGACGGTGGGTCCCCGGGCCGCCGAGTCTCGCTGTCCCTTCCCGGCGGGCACCGAGGGTCAGTCCCCACTGCCCTGCTCCGCGTGGGAGCGGCAGGCGGGGGGCAGCGGTGTTACTGTCCCCGTCCCCACCGTGCCACTACTTGTTCCCCGTGGGGACACCCGAGCCGGGCCGTGGGGGCCTCGTCCCTCCATTATTCATGAGGGAACCGGAGCCTGCAGGCAGCTGCCAGCTCAAGTTACGGACCGGCGGGGGGAGGCACCGGGCTGGGGGTATCCAGGCAGCTCCGTCCCCTCCCGGGCAGGCCCGGGCCCGGTGACGTGGAAGGGGTGTGCCGGGCTGGCACAGCCTTGCACCGCACCGAGGACTTCACCCTTCCCCTGGGAGGCACCGAGGGAAACACGGTGGTCCCGGGGGGTGCTGCTGACCCCTGCCTGGGGGTTTGGGGGGGCTGCAGATCCCTCCCTGCTCTCTCCCCCCGGAGCAGCGCTGCCAACCTTGGCCCCGTTCCGGCGCTGCCCGTCCCAGCCACTTTGGCAAAGCCTCCGCGGGCTGGAGCCGGCACCCTATTAATAGCCCTCCCTGCAGGGCTGGGAATGCCAGGCCCCCTCCACGGCCCCCCGAGGGCTCGGCTTTCCCCAGGGCTGGGCTACGGGACTTCTCCAGCCCCCCCCCCCCCCACCTCACCGTGTGTCCCCCTGTCCCACGCAGATCCAAAGCAGAGATGCGGCACACTTGTCGTGGCACCATCAACCTGGCGACGGCCAACATCACGGTGGAGGATTCCTGCAACTTCATCATCTCCAACGGCGGGGCTCAGACCTATCACCTGAAGGCCAGCTCGGAGGTGGAGCGGCAACGCTGGGTCACCGCCCTGGAGCTGGCCAAGGCCAAGGCCGTCAAGATGCTGGAGGAGTCAGGTACGTGCCAGGAACCTGCTTGTCCTCATCTCGGTGCTGCGCAGGGACAGTGTCACAGCATGTGGAAGTGGTGGCTGTGTCTGTCCTCGGCAGCGCTGTCCTGTCTGCCGTGGCCGTGCCGGCACGGTGCCACCTTCCCTGCTGGAGCCACCAGCAGCCTGGCACATGCTTCCTTGCTAGTGTGACCTGGCCATCTGCTCCAAGCTGCCACCATGTCACCGGTCAGCATGCCGTGACAGTGGCCGGGAGCACCCCATGTCCAGCTTGGATCCCTCAGGAAACGGGGAGGGGGGGCTGCCTGTTATTCCCATCACCGTGCTCCCAGCTTCCCCTTTTTCCCCATCTCCTGGGAGGAGAGAGCCCCCACGGTGCCACTCTTAACATCCCTTCCCGCTGCCAGATGACTCTGGTGACGAATCGGTGTCCCAGCCGGACAAGACGGAGCTGCAGGCCACTCTCCGTACCCTCTCCAGCAAAGTGGAAGATCTGAGCACCTGCAACGACCTGATCGCCAAGCACGGCACGGCGCTGCAGCGCTCCCTCAGCGAGCTGGAGAGCCTCCGCCTGCCGGCCGACAGCACCGAGAAGATCAAACAGGTCAACGAGCGAGCCACCCTCTTCCGCATCACCTCCAACGCCATGATCAACGTGAGCCTGCGCCCCTCAGCAGGGCTTTGGGGGGTCCCATGGGGTGGCAGCGATGCTGATGTGGCACCGTTTCGCCCCCCAGGCCTGCCGGGATTTCCTGATGCTGGTCCAAGCTCACGGGAAGAAGTGGCAGAAATCGCTGCAGCACGAACGGGATCAGCGTATCCGGCTGGAGGAGACCTTGGAGCAGTTGGCCAAGCAGCACAACCACCTGGAGAGGGCATTCCGTGGTGCCACCGTCCTCCCTGCCACCATGGCTGGCACCGGTGACTCTGCCAAAGGTACCATGGGCCACCCAGAACCCCTGTGTTGTGTCCTGAGTGGCAGTGGGGTGAGCTGGAGCTGCTGGGGTGGGGTGGGGATAGGGGAAGGTGGCAGCACCGTGCCCCTCAGTGTGGCAGGGGTGGTGTGTGGCCCCTTGCCTGGCTGCTGGTGACACGTGGGGACACCTTGAACTCACTGCCTCCCCCTGCCCAGACCCGTGCTGCCCCGTGAAAGGAGACCTGAGCGACGAGGACGATGACAACGAGTTCTTTGATGCCCCGGAGATCATTGTCATGCCGGAGAGCATGGGCCACAAGTGAGTTTTGGGGTGTGGGGCTGCCCTCCTGCCCCCCACACCCCACTCGGGGCTGACTCTGCCCCTTTCCCCCTCCCCAGACGCACCGGCAGCAACATCAGTGGCACCAGCAGCGACATCAGCCTGGACGAGCAGGTAGGACGGGGACTTTGTGTGGTGGAGGAATCTGGGGGTGCCCCGTTGTCCATAGGGGGGTCACAGCAGCTTTGTCTCACCCCCCTTTAGTACAAACACCAGGTAGAGGACACCAAGAAGGAGAAGAGAACCCACATCCCCTACAAACCCAACTACAGCCTCAACCTCTGGAGCATCATGAAGAACTGCATCGGGAAGGAGTTATCCAAGATCCCCATGCCGGTGAGCGGCACGGCGGCCAGCAACGGGGTGGGGGGTACCCCACGAACCCCCCTTTGACCTCTCACTCCTTTTCCAGGTGAACTTCAACGAGCCCCTGTCCATGCTGCAGCGCTTGACGGAGGACTTGGAGTACCACGAGCTGTTGGATCGAGCGGCCAAGTGCGAGAGTTCCCTGGAGCAGCTCTGTTACGTGGCCGCTTTCACCGTCTCCTCTTACTCCACCACCGTTTTCCGCACCAGTAAACCCTTCAACCCCTTACTGGGAGAGACCTTCGAGCTGGATCGCCTGGAGGAGAACGGATACCGCTCCCTCTGCGAGCAGGTAACTCCAAACCCAGCTCCTCCTCAGCATCTCGGGGTGACCGGCGGTGACACGTGTCCCCTGTCCCTCCCAGGTGAGCCACCACCCCCCCGCCGCTGCCCACCACGCTGACTCCAAGCACGGTTGGACGCTTCGCCAAGAAATTAAAATCACCAGCAAATTTCGGGGCAAATATCTCTCTATCATGCCTCTAGGTGAGCTCTGTGACCCTGGGGACATCAGTGCCATGCGTGGGGTGGGTTTGGGGACCTCCTGAGTCTCCGTGGGGTCTGGGGAGGGGACAGTACCCAACACAACGTCCCACCTCAGGTACCATCCACTGCGTCTTCCACTCTTCGGGCAACCATTACACGTGGAAAAAGGTCACCACCACCGTGCACAACATCATCGTGGGGAAGCTCTGGATAGACCAGGTGGGGTGAAACCCCTCTGTACAGAGGCGGGGATCCCCCGTGCCTCGGTTTCCCCCCCTGCCATGCCTCTGTTCCCCCCCGTGCCTCAGTGTCCCCTGAGGCACGTTTCCTCCTTCCCCACGCAGTCAGGTGAGATCGAGATCGTCAACCACAAGACGGGTGACAAATGCAACCTCAAGTTCGTTCCCTACAGCTACTTCTCCCGGGACGTGGCGAGGAAGGTGGGTGACACCACGCGGCTCGGGGGGGTGACATGGGGACACCCTGGGGTGCTCCTGGGTGTCCTTCACACTGTCCCCTATCCCCACAGGTGACCGGGGAGGTGACAGATGCCACAGGGAAGGTCCATTTTGTCCTGTTGGGCACTTGGGATGAGAAGATGGATTGCTATAAGGTGACACCAGGAGTAGGGGACAACGGAGGGGAGGGGCGGCAGAGGATCCACGAGGCCGAGGACAGCCGGGTGCTGCTGTGGAAGAGGAACCCACTCCCGTGAGTGGGGGGGGACGGGGTGTCCCTGAGGGTGGGGAGGGGGGTCACAGGGCTGGGTGTGGGAATCCAGGGGGGGCTCACAGTGGTGGTTTTGGAGGTGGGCGTGGAACCCACGGCGGTGTTCTCCTCGCTGTAGGAAGTACGCAGAGAACATGTACTACTTCTCGGAGCTGGCGCTGACGCTGAACGCCCCGGAGCAGGGCCCGGCGCCCACCGACAGCCGGTGCCGCCCCGACCAGCGCCTGATGGAGAACGGTCGCTGGGACGAGGCCAACGCCGAGAAACAACGGCTGGAGGAGAAACAACGCCTCTCCCGCAAGAAACGCGAGGCCGAAGCCACCCGCGCCACCGAGGACGGTGAGGAAAGGACCCCCACGCCCCACATACATTGTGCTCACCCCCCCCCCCCGCCCTGCCTTGTCACTGTCCCCCACCCTGTCCCCTCCAGGCACCCCCTATGATCCCTACAAGCCGCTGTGGTTCGAGCGGAGGAAGGACCCGGTCACCCAGGAGCTGGCACACGTCTACAAGGGGGGGTACTGGGAGAGCAAAGAGAAGCAGGACTGGACCTTGTGCCCGGATATTTTCTGAGCTGTGGGGCGGACACACATGTAGGGGGGGGGGACAAAGGGCCAGCGGGCCACCAGGGGAGGTTGCCACAGCCCCCCCCCACACCGTCCCCCACGCATTGCCACCGGGGTTGCCTTAGTTGATCCACGCTGACATTGATGGTGGGGAGGGGGGGGATCTCCTTCATTCCATACTTGCCCCCCCCAAGGTTGGGGACATAGCCCCCCTAGGGTGTGTGGTCAGCGTGGGCCCCCCCCTCCCCAAGGCAGACAAGCTCAGTGGGGCGAGCCCAAGGCTGGCCTTGGTGTCCCCCCCCCAACCCCCCCCATGTTTTTTTTTTGTTCCCCCATTGCCCCCCTCCAAGAATTGGGGTGCTCTTGGGGTGCAGGGGAGGGGCCAAACCCCCCCTCAACAACCTGTTCTATAGGTGTATATTATATATATGTAGAGAGCAACCAGCGTCCCCTTCTCCCCCCCCCGGTGGAGCACGCAGCCAGCCCCCCCCCTCCAGACTGGGGGTCCCTGCCGCACCTCCCCCCCCCCCCGGGTTGGGGGTCCCTGGTCCCCCTGGGGTGTCCCCCTCGAGTTGCCTTCCCCATAGGTATTTAGTGGGGGGGGTGGTCCTTCCCATCCAGGGAGCAGCAGCCTCTTGTACCCCTAAAGACAACAGGACCTGGGAGCGGCAGAGTGGAAGGGGGGGTCTGCGAGGGGGTCTCAGCACCCCCAAAACTGAAAAGCAGGGTGGGGGGGGGGGAAGTGGACGATGCCTTTTTTTTATTTTATTTTATTTTTTTTTCCTCCCCCCTCCAGGAAAAGAGTTAAATTAAAGTTGTTGAATGCCCCAATCCAGCTCTGTGTGTGTGTGTTGGGTGGGGGGGTGGTTCTGGGGGACACCCCCCTGCTCCTCGAGGGGCCACGCAATCTTTATAGGGGGTCCTGTACCCCACCCCAAAAAAATTAAAAGGATGGGGGTGTGGTTGTGCCTAACGCCCGAACAGGGACTTGAACCCTGGACCCTCAGATTAAAAGTCTGATGCTCTACCGACTGAGCTATCCGGGCAGCTCCGGGTGTGGGGGGGGTCCCGAGGGGGGTACAGCGTCCCTGGCCGCCTTTTGAGGGGGAACCTCAACATGTGACACCCCCCCCCACTGCCACTGTGGGTGCGCAAACTGCCATCAGGGTCCTGCTGTGTGCCCCCCCTCCCCCCCCCCCATCCCACAGGTCCCTCCGGGGCCACCTTGTCCCCCCCCCCCAAGGGGCAGTTGTGTGTCCGTCCATCCCCCCCCCCCCCCCCCCAAAAAAAGGGACCCAAATGGGGGTCAAACCCCATGGGGACCCCATCCAAGAGGTGACACCTTTGTCCCCTTGCTCCCCTTCAACCTCTTCGCCCCCCCCCCCCCCCCGGCTCCTCTGGGGGGGCAGTGGGGTCCCCGCAAGCCGGCTCCGTGCTGTAGGGGTGGTCACGTCACCACCACCATCCCCCCGAGGTGGCTTTTTGGGGACCCCCGGTTTTGCCGGGGGGAGGGGGGGGGGGTGGGGGGTGTCCCCATCCGGGACACGTGGCCGTGGGGCCCCACCCTGGGGGGGACACGCGTGGGTAGGGGGGTCCCGAGAGCGGCCTGCAAGGGGCCGTGTGTCCCCCGACGGCACGCGGACCCGCCCCCTCCGCCTGCTGATTGGCCAGCTGACGCGGAAGTGGTGTGCTGATTGGCCAGCGCTGTGCTCGCTGAGGATTGGTTGAGCCCGTGCCCGCCCTCGCGCTGATTGGCCAGTCAGCACCGAGGGCGGATTTCCCCGCCCCTCTGTTAATTAGCTTGTGCTGATTGGTCGGCTGGCGGGATCATCCAGCCAATGGCAGAGCGCGGGTTGGCAGGGAGTGCCTCTGCCTTGTCCGTACCTCCCAAACCCGCCTGTACCCCCCAAACCCTGCCTGTACCCCCAAAACCCTGCCTGTACCCCCAACCCTGCCTGTACCCCCAACCCTGCCTGTACCCCCCAACCCTGCCTGTACCCCCAAACCCTGCCTGTACGCCCAAACCTGCCTGTACCCCTCAAACCCTGCCTGAACCCCCAACCCTGCCTGAACCCCCCAAACCCTGCCTGTACCCCCAAACCTGCCTGTACCCCCCAAACCCTGCCTGTACCCCCAACCCTGCCTGTACGCCCAACCCTGCCTGTACCCCCCCAACCCTGCCTGTACCCCAGGCTCTGACCTGCCCCCCCATTCCCCAGGCTGCCCCTCACATCCCGCGGGCGGCTCGCAGTGGGGCAGGCAGGGACTGGGGACAGTCCCATCCCGTGTCCCCCCCAGTAACAGACACTCTCCTCCAGCTCTGACCACGGGGGTTTATTGGGTCCCCCAGCCCCCCTAGCCCTACCACCCCACCCCTGGGGGCTGTTGGAGTTTCAGGGGGAAGCGGGGGTCCTCACGTCTACCCCGTTCCCAGATGTGGGCTCAGCTCCAGCTGTTCACTCTGAACCCTAATGCTGGCAGAGAGGCTGGGGTGGTTGGCTGAGCAGGGAGCGCCTGAGGGGTGGGGGATCCCCCCCATCCTACCCCGAGGCTTCGTTACCGGGATGACAGCATCATAACGAACTCTGCGGGGTGAGACAGGAGGGTGTGAGGGGACCCCCAGAACTGGGGCCCCCCCACCACACACCGTGGGGGCAAGGGGAGGGCTGCAGGGAATGGGGGGGGGGGTGTCCCCTCACCATCGAAGTCCACGCGCCCGTCCCCATTGAGGTCCACGTCCTGCAGGATCTCATCCACCTCCTGAGCCTTCAGCTGCTCCCCCAGGAGCGCGGCGATGGCCTGGCGCATCTCGGCGCTGCTGATCTCCCCGTCCCCGTTGACGTCGAACTGCGGTGCTCACAGGTTGGGGAGGTGTCACCCTCGCCACCCACCCCACCACCGTCCCACCAGGGCCGTGGTCACCCCCGTGGTATTCTCGTGGTCATCCCCATGGTCATCATCACCCTGTAGTCATGGTCACACCATGGTCTTCCCATGGGCATCGTCCCCACCATGTCTGTGGTCAACCCCGTGGTCACCATCACCCCATGGTTTTCCCAGTGCTGCTGTCCCCTCCACGCCTGTGGTCCCCCCCGTGGCCGCAGTCCCCCGTGGCGGTGGCCGTACCTCCCGGAAGGCGATCTTGAGCTCCCTCACGCCCACCATGTGAGCCGTCTCCTCCCGCAGCTTCGGCCCCATCATCTGCACAAAGTCCTCGAAGTCCACGCGCCCTCCCACTGCGCGGGGGAAAGGGACAACCTCAACACCCCCGTTCCCTGTCCCCTGTCCCCCTGCCCAGCCCCACGGGGGCCGCTCCCACGCTCACTCCTCATCTTGACGTGCTGGGAGATCTCGATGAGCTCCATCTCGGTGGGCATGTACCCCAGGGTGCGCATGCAGGACCCCAGGTCCTTGTAGCTGATGTACCCGTCCTGGTCCGTGTCGAACTCCTTGAAGGCGTCCAGCAGCTCTGCCCACACACAGGGACACGAGGGGACACGTAGGGGACACAGACCCCATCAGTTGTGGCAGTCCCCCAGCACCGCATCACCCCAGGGTAGGTTCTTCCATGGATGCGGTGTCATGGCACATGGCCCTGTGGCACTGTGGCCCCATGGCAGAGCCCTCCACAGCATGTGTCCCCATGGCACTGCACCCCATGTCACATGTCCCCATGGCACTGCACCCCTTGACATGTGTCCCCCACGGCACTGCAACCCCATGACACATATCCCCATGGCACTGCACCCCATGGCACTGCACCCCTTGACATATGTCCCCATGGCACTGCACCCCATGGCACTGCACCCCTTGACACGTGTCCCCATGGCACTGCACCCCATGACACATATCCCCATGGCACTGCACCCCTTGACACGTGTCCCCATGGCACTGCACCCCCATGGCACTGCACCCCTTGACACGTGTCCCCATGGCACTGCACCCCAAGGCAGAGCCCTCCATGGCGTGTGCCCCCCATGTCCCCATCCCCTCCAGCCCCCCCGTACCCTGTCATACCCCCCACTCACCATCCAGCTCCTCTGGTGACAGGTCCCCGCTCCTGGGCCAGGCGCACATGGGGTGGGGACAGAATCAGACCCAGCTCAGCCCCAGCCCGCCCCCCCCCCCAAGCCAACAGCCGTGTCACCGTGTCACCTTCGTTAAGCGTGGGACAAAATTAACTCGGCGGAGGGATTAGAGGGATTGGAGGCAAAGCCCTGCCCTGCCCCATGCCTGTCCCCCCTGCCCTGACCCGGCCCCCTCTGCCACCACCCACCCTGGGGCCACCCCGCCCCCGGGACCCCCAGGCTCCCAATTGATGTGCCCAGCACCCATGGGTGCTGCTGAGGGTGACCCATAGCCCTGGAGGTGGGGAGGCAGCATGTGTCCCCCTGCGGAGGACTGAGGTCCCCTTCCCAGGCTGTCCCCCTGGGTGTCCCCTCCATCCCCCCACGGCCTTGGGGTGTCCCCAACACCATCCCCACTGCCCCATGTCCCCTCCATCCCCAGGGTCCCCAGACTGTCCTTGACCCTGTCCCCAGTGTCCCTATGTCCCCCAGTATCCCCATGCTCTGGTAGTGTCCCTGACCTTGTCCCCAGTGCCCCGTGTCCCCTCCATCCCCAGGGTCCTGGCGTGTCCTTGACCCTGTCACCAGTGTCCCCCTGTCCCCTCCATCCCCAGGGTCCCAGATCATCCCTGGCCTCATCCCCATGTCCTCCTCCATCCCCAGGGTGCCAGACTGTCCTTGACCCTGTCCCCAGTGTCCCCATGTCCCCTCCATCCCCAGGGTCCCAGATCATCCCTGGCCTCATCCCCATGTCTCCTCCATCCCCAGGGTCCCAGAGTGTCCTCGACCTCGTCCCTGTGTCCCCATGTCCCCTTCATCCCCAGGGTCCAATAGTGTCCCTGACCTTGTCCCCCAATACCCCATGCCCCCTCCATCCCCAGGGTCCCAGACTGTCCCCTCCATCTCCAGTGTCCCAGAATATCCTCAGCACAATCCCCAGTGTCCCCATGTCCCCTCCATCCCTACAGTCCCAGTGTGTCCCTGTCCCCATCTCCAGTGCCCCCATGTCCCCTCTGTCCCCGGGGTCCTGGAGCCTCCCCATGTCCCCTCTCCATCCCCCAGTGCCCCCAGCAGCCCCTACCTTGCCGAAGACGGTGTTGAGGAAGGGCGAGTAGACCTTGGTGGCCGCAGCGTGGGGGTCCCCAGGTCCCTTCTTGCCATTCTTCTGCCCGTGGCCGCTGTGCCGGGACTCGGAGCCAGGGCTCTTGGTGCCCGGGGGGCCACCGTCCTCGGTGGTTTGGGGCTTTTCTCACCCACCCCCCCTCCTTTCCCTTGCCCGGGGTCCCCGTCGTGTCCTTGGGGGCCCCCTTGCCCCCCCGGGTGCGTGGCATGGGGCCGGGTGGGCAGCGGGTGGGCAGCGGGGATGGGAACGGGACCCCGGGGCAGCCGAGACTGCAGGAGGTGACAGGGAAATCCTCTTACACCCCATGGGGCCCCCCCATGCCACCCGCCCCCCCCCCCCCCCCCCGTGGGCTGCCTCCACCCAGGCAGGACAAAGCCAATTAGCGGTGATTAGCACGGCCACCACTCAGGGCAGAGCCATGCGGCCACGGTGCCACCAGACAGGTCCCGGGGCCACCCTCCGTGTGTGGCACCCACTGATGTCCCCAGTGCAGGTACCCAGTGGCCACCACCCATGTCCCCCAACACTCTAACACCATGGTCACCACCTGTGTCCCCAGCGTTGACTGCCCATGGCCACCTCCTCTGTCCCCAGTGCCAATCCCATGTCCCCAGTGCTGGCACCTTATGGCCACCACCCATGTCCCCAGCCTGTGTCCCCAGCACTCTCACCCCGTGGCCACCACTGATGTTCCCAGTGCCAATCCGTGTCCCCAGTGCTGGTACCTCGTGGCCACCACCCATGTCCCCAGTGCCACCCCACAGCCCCAGTGCTCTCGCCCCATGGTTATCAGCTGTGTCCCCAACACCAGCCCGTGTCCCCAGCGCTGACACCCCGCAGCCACCACCCGTGAGTGGGGGGCACCCCAAAATAAGGGCCAGGCGGGGGAAAGGCAGGGGGCTCTGGGGGGGTCCTGAGTGGGCACCGCAGGACGGGGTGGACACCAGAGGGAGTGACAGGGGTGGGGGGGTGACACGGGGGAGCTGCTGCCCGGTTCAGTGGCACGGGGAGGGGAGGGGGGGTTGCACCACCTCTGTCCCCCCCCATGTCCCCGCTGTGCCCCAAGCTGGGGACATCCCCACCACGTCCCCACCGGACCTCACGCGTGGGACGAGCCCCCTGCCCACCCACGCGGATGGGAGATCGGTGGGGACACGGGGGGACCGTGCCCCGAGGGGTGACCCCCCCCCCCGGTGCCGTGACGGGGGCCCCCGGTACCGCCCCAGCCGGCAGTGGGGCGGGGCGAAGCGGGGATGGGCGGGGCGCATGCGCGGGGCGGGGCCAGGGGAGGGGCGGGGCGCCGCGCATGCATAGGACTGAGACAGGAGGAGCCAGGCGCATGCGCAGATCGCGGCGCATAGGGGCGTGACCAAGGGCGGGGCGCATGCGCGGGGCGTGGCCAGGCGGCCCCGAGCACTTCCTGCCCCCGCCCACCCCCGCCGCCGCTCCCGGCCCCGCTCCCGGCCCCGCTCCCGCCGCCCTCTCCTGCCGGCTCCGGCCCGGCCCCGGCCCGCCGGTGAGTGCGGGGACGGGCCCCCCCCCCATCGTCCCTGCCCCGTCCCGCCCAGCTGCCGGCCCTGCCGGCTCCCGGAGCCGCGGGGATGGGGCAGCCCCGGGTTCTGGCCCCGGGGGAACCGACCGGACCCGGACCCTTACCCACAGCGACCGTCCCCAACCCCATCCCCGTCCCCATCCCACGGCAGCCGTTCCTGTCCGCCGAGGTCCCCCCCATCCTCCTCCCCGGGGGCCAGCCCTGTCCCCATTCCTGTCCCCTTACCCAGCAGAGCCATCCCCATCCCTGTCCTTGTGCCTCTCCCTATCCTTGTCCCCATCCCTGTCCCCATCTCTGTCCCCTTAACCAGCAGCTCCATCCCTATCCCTGTGCCCATCCCTCTCCCTGTCCTTGTCCCCTGACCTGACAGGGCCACACCTGACCTTCCTGTCCCTGTCCCTCTACCCAGAGCAGACACCCTTATCCCATCTCTGCAGAAGCCACCCCTGTCCCCATCCCAGGAAGGACACTCCCCGGCCCCTCTGAGCCCCCCACCATTCCCAAGGTCCCCCCCCCCCCAAGTCCCCACCCCATTCCCAGGGCAGGGAGGGGTTTGTTTGACTGGTGGGAGGGGCCGAGATGCCCTTTACCCAGGGCGGGGGACAGGGACAATCCCCCCTGTGCCACCATCCCATCACCCATAGCAGGGGGGCACCCCGTGCCACCTCCCTTGTCCCCAGGGCTGGCTCTGCACCCTCATTGTGGGGGGTTGGGGGGGTGTCCCCCCTGGTGCTGACCCCCATCGTGGGGTGCCCCCCAGCCATGTCGTTTCGGAAGGTGGTGCGGCAGAGTAAATTCCGTCACGTTTTCGGGCAACCGGTGAAGACAGAGCAGTGCTACGATGACATCCGAGTGTCCCGTGTCACCTGGGACAGCACCTTCTGCGCTGTCAACCCCTCCTTCGTCGCCATCATCGTGGAGGCCAGCGGTGGCGGCGCCTTCCTCGTCCTCCCCCTGCACAAGGTATTGATTACCGGGGTGTCGGTGTGGGTAAGGGGGTGTGTGTGTTGGTGGGTGACCCCCTGCCCCTGCTCCCTATGTCACTCTTTGTCCCCAGACCGGGCGCATCGATAAGTCGTACCCCACGGTGTGTGGTCACACGGGTCCTGTCCTCGATATCGACTGGTGTCCCCATAACGACCACGTCATCGCCAGCGGGTCGGAGGACTGCACCGTGATGGTGAGGGGAGACACCAGGGAGGGGGGAGGGGACAATGGGGGTGTCCTCAAGTTTGTCCACTGTCCCCATCTGTCCTGCAGGTGTGGCAGATCCCGGAGAACGGGCTGAGCCACCCTCTGACGGAGCCGGTGGTGGTGCTGGAGGGACACTCGAAACGCGTGGGCATCGTCACCTGGCACCCCACTGCCCGTAACGTCCTGCTCAGCGCCGGTACGGGATGGCAGCGGGGAGGGACACACACACACAGAGCCACGGGGACACGGGGGAGGTGACACAGCTCTCGCCCAGGTTGTGACAACGTGGTGCTGATCTGGAACGTGGGGACGGCGGAGGAGCTGTACCGTTTGGAGGGGTTACACCCAGACCTCATCTACAGCGTCAGCTGGAGCCGCGACGGCGCCCGCTTCTGCACCGCCTGCAAGGACAAGAGTGTCCGTGTCATCGACCCACGCCGTGGCACCGTGGTGGCTGTGAGTCCCCGGGGAGAGGGACGTATGGGGACCTGTCACCCTGCCCTGCTTGTCACCCCCCCTTCAGCCCTGTCCTTGATGCTGAGGGGGTCTGGGTGGTCCCTTGGTGCGCTCCTCATTGTCTGGTGTCCCTTTGTTGTCCCTTGGGTGTCCCTGCTCCCCCAGGGTGCCATGATGGTGACACTGACCCCTGCCCTGTATGTCCCCTCCCCAGGAGAAGGAGCGGGCGCACGAAGGGGCTCGCCCCATGCGTGCCATTTTCTTGGCCGACGGTAAGATCTTCACCACTGGCTTCAGCCGCATGAGCGAGCGGCAGCTGGCGCTGTGGGACACGGTGAGGAGCACCCCGGGGGTCCCATGGGACAATGTCGGGGTGTCCCATGGGGTTGACACACTATATCCCCCCCCCGTGCTCAGGACAACCTGGAGGAGCCCATGGGGCTGCAGGAGCTGGACTCCAGCAACGGGGCTCTGCTGCCTTTCTACGACCCCGACACCAACGTGGTGTACGTCTGTGGCAAGGTACGGCCCCACGGTGCCCCCCACCTTGTTTGGGGAACCTCCCCAGCACCCATGGGGCCCCCCCCCTCATCCTGACACTATGTCCCCAGGGTGACTCGAGCATCCGGTACTTTGAGATCACGGAGGAACCACCCTACATCCATTTCCTCAACACCTTCACCAGCAAAGAGCCGCAGCGGGGCATGGGCTGGATGCCCAAGCGTGGGCTGGATGTCAACAAGTGTGAGATCGCCAGGTGGGCACAGGGGGGCACACACAAAGGGGGGGGGGGGGGGCCACCGTCCCCTCTCAGCCCTGTGACCCCCTCTGCCACCCCCACCCCATCCCATCAGGTTCTACAAACTGCACGAGCGCAAGTGCGAGCCCATCATCATGACGGTGCCAAGGAAGGTCAGTGGGGATGGGGGGGTGGGATGGGGGAACCCCCACTCTGGGCATGGCAGCAGGGTGGGGGGCACTGGGCAAGGCGAGGTGGGTGGGGGTCCCCAGGCGGGCTGTGTGGGGTACCTGTGGCAGGACATAGTGGCTGGGTGAGGGGGTCCCCAAATGCACTGATGGGGGTCCCTGGGTGGAGCATGGTATCTGGGTGTGGGGGTCCCCAATCAGTCTGGGTGGGGGTCCCCAGGGGGTCTGGCTGGGGTACCTGGGGCAGGACATGGTGGGTGGGTAGGGGGGTCCCCAGTCAGGCTGGTGGGGGTCCCCAGGGGGTCTGGCTGGGGTACCTGGGGCAGGACATGGTGGGTGGGTAGGGGGGTCCCCAGTCAGGCTGGTGGGGGTCCCTGGGTACAAGATGGTGCCTGGGTGGGGGTCCCTATGGGGGCTGTATGGGGTCCCCTGGGCAGAAGATGGTGGCTGGGTGGGGGTCCCCTACAGGCGCTGTATGGGGTCCCCTAGGTGGGACACGGTGGGTGGGTGGGGGTCCCTAGGAGGCTCCCATCATCCCCTCTGACTTTGGGGGGGGGGGGGTCCCGCAGTCGGACCTGTTCCAGGACGACCTGTACCCCGACACGGCAGGCCCCGAGGCAGCGATGGAGGCGGAGGAGTGGGTGGCAGGGCGCACGGCGGGGCCTGTCCTGCTGTCCCTGCGCCAGGCCTACGTCCCCAGCAAGCAGCGGGACCTCAAGGTCAACCGCCGCAGCCTCCACTACGAGAGCCGCCCCCCCGCCACCGCCCCCACCGGGCCCCCCACGCCACCCCCCACCCGCCTCAGCGCCCCCCCGGTACTGGGCACCGGCCCCTCTGCCACCACGGTATGTGTGGGGAGGGGGCGGGGCTATGGAGTGGGCGGGGCTATGGAGTGGGCGGGGCTATGGAGTGGGCGGGGTCTATGGGATGGGCGGGGCTATGGAGTGGGTGGGGTCTCTGTGGGCGGGGCTGGGGAGTGGGCGGGGCTGGGGAGTGGGCGGGGCTGGGGAGTGGGCGGGGCTATGGAGTGGGCGGGGCTATGGAGTGGGTGGGGTCTCTGGGCGGGGCTGGGGAGTGGGCGGGGCTATGGAGTGGGCGGGGCTATGGGGTAGGTGGGGTCTCTGTGGGCGGGGCTATAGAGTGGGTGGGGTCCTGGGGGGTGGGGCCAGACAGGGTCAATGGATGGGGTCTCTGAAATGGGCGTGGCAGTGGCTGGGCGGGGTCTCTGGGGTGGGGCAATGGGTGGGGTCTTTGGAGCAGGGCAATGGGCTGTGTGTGGGCGTGGTCCCGGTGGGCGTGGCTAAGGGGGGTGTGCGCAGGGGGGCGGGCGGCTGGACGAGGTGCTGCAGGAGGTGGCAGCGCTGCGGGCGGTGGTGGCGGAGCAGGGCCAGCGCATCGCCCGCCTGGAGGAGCAGCTCAGCCGCCTGGAGAACGGCCACGTCTAGGGACCACCGCCCCCCCCCCCGGGGACCACCAACCCGCTGGGGACCACCGACCTCCCCCTGGGGACCACTGAACCCCCTGGGACCCCCTCCTGGGACCACCAAACCCTCCCAGTGACCACTGACCCTCCCCAGGGACCACAACCCCAGGGACCATGGCCCCCCATTCCGCCCAGGGACTATGCCTGCACCCCAGGGTCCCCCCAGCCCTCCCACCCCCACCTTGGGGTGTCCCCCCCCTCCACCCCACTGCTGGGTCCTTGTCCCCTGGGAGGACTGGCCGCCCCGCTGGCAGCCCCCCGCCTCGCCCCCATTGCCTTACTGGGTGCTGCCCCCCCCGTACCCAAATCATGGACCATTCCCCCTCTCTCCCTGACCCCATGTCCTCAGGATCAAACACGACCCCCTGCACCCCCCAGGTGGGGTCTTTCCCGCCCCCCTCCTGTGGAATATTGTCCCCAAAGTCCCTCCTATATTTTGGGGGCTTCTCCCCTCCCAACCTTGTGTGTCCCCCCCCCCACCTTACAGTGCAGGGTCAAAAACTATATTTTCACTCCAAATAAAGGACTTTATAAGAAAAAGGCTGGGGGAGGCTATGGGAGGGGTTGCTGTGGGGTGGGGGGGCTGCCCGGGGGGACAAGGGGGTGACAGGATGGCACAGGGGTCACAGGCAGGAGCTCACCCACCTCAGGGTGAAAAGGGGGGGGACATGGTAGGGGCATCTTGTGCCCCAGGGGGGATATGTGTGTGTACGTGTCCCCCCTCCAGTGCTGTGCCATGGGGCAGGGGACCCCCCCATCCTCTGTGGGGGGGTCCCCAGGGGGTTTGGTGTCCCCAGAGAGCTGGCACAGCACTGAGGGGGGGGGACAGGGTGATGGTCACAGGATGATATGGGGGGGCTCCAGCGACCCTAAAGCTGTGATGGGGAGTGGGGTACAGCTTGTGGAGGTGGGGGGGGCAGAAGGGGGGGTCCCCACCACTGAGTTTCCCTTTTGGGTACGGGGGGAGGGACCCCACAGTGAATAGCTCGCCTCCCCCCGCACCAATACATCCGCTGCGTGGGGGGGCAGGAAGCGCCGGGGGGAGCCCTCCCCCCAGCACAGCTCACGCCTGCAGCACCCGCTCCGGCAGCACCCACTGATGGTGAGCACCCCAAAACTGGGGGCAGAATGGGAGATGGGGGGGGGTCTGGGACATGGGGGGCACCCCTAGAATGTTGGGGGGGGGACAAGCCTTTTGTCAGCCTCAGTTTCCCCACTTAAATTGGCGGGGGGGAGTGGCTGTGCTTCATTCAAATTCAGTTCCCCCCAACCTTGTAGTTTGGGGGTTCCTGGGGTAGATTTACCCCCACCCACCCCCCCAGGTGGGGTGGAGAGGGCAGTGGGGTTTGGTGGTGGTGGAGCTGGGGAGGAGGTTTTTTGGCGGGGGGGTTGAACTGGGGGTGGGACGGTGTGGTTTGGTGGTGGTGATGTGGAGGTTTGGGGGGGGGCTGGGGGGCAGATTTGGGGTGCAGAGTGGAGGGCTGGGGTTGGGGGAGCAGCTGGGTGACATGGCCCAGTGGCAGGGGTGGGGGGGCAGGACCCAGTTCCTCTCCCCCAGCACCCACAGGTGCTGTGGCGCCCGCCAACCACAGTTTCCTGTCACGGGACCGGCATGGCGTGTCCCCCTCGCTGTCCCCAGGGGCTCGCTGCCCTTCGCCTTCCAGACTGGGACAGCCACCGGGTGCCACGCACATGGCCGTGACCCCGCTGCCCTCCCCTGCAGGCTGGAGCATGGTGGCACCCACTGGTACCAGCGCTGTTGGCATTACCCGGGTTGGTGGCAGCAGGCGAGCCCTCGGGGACCCGCAGTGACCGGGTGGTGGTGGCCCTGCTGGGACTCCTGGTGTGCCTGGCGGTGGGGTTGGCAGTGGCCTGGCACCACCTCTGCCGCCTCTCAGCCGGGCACTACCACCCCCGTCCCTTGGGACGCCGGGCGGTGGCGGTGATGCGGGGGCGCTGGCACCAGCTGTGCGGGCAGGGGGACCCCGTGGTACAGCCAGGACGTGGGGACGGGGAGGTGGCAGCGGTGGCACCCCAGGAGGAGGAGCTGATGCCGTGGAGCCAGGAGCAGCGGCCCGAGGAGGAGGAGGAGGAGGAGGAGGAGGCAGAGGTGGCCCCCCATGCCGGGGAGAGCCCCCCAAGCGTGGGGCAGGCGGCGGGGGGCAGCGCTGAGGCCCTGCTCGGTGACCTCCACGCCTTCTCGGGGACAGCAGCCTGGGGGGACACGAGGCCCCACGTCACCGCCCTCTGACACCCCCCGCCCGGAGGAGGATCCTGATTGGCCGAGCGGGCTTGGTACCGACCAATAAAAGAGGAGCTCTGCCCGCAACTGGCCAATGGTTGGAGGAGGGTGGAGGGGGCGTGGCTTGGGGACGGGCGTGGCAGGTGGCAGGGGCGTGGCCTGGGGAAGGGGAGGAGCATAAAGGGGCGTGGCAGGTGGCAGGGGTGGGGCCAGGGGAAGGGGTGGGGCATAGCACAGGGGGTGGAGCTTGCACCCCCACCCCACCCCATCCACCCCCCCAGTTACCCCCCTGTCCCCCAGTCAGGACCACCACAGCCTCGTCATGTCCTTTAATTGGCACACATCCAGCAGCTTGGGCCCGCCCCCAGGGGGACACACCCCAAGGAGCCACACCCCTGGAGGGGGGGCCACACCCCAGGGGCCCCCCCCCGCAGCATCGTGCGTGGGCAGGGGCCCCACTGGGGGGGGGCGGGCAGGGCATAGCACAAGCAGCATCACAAGCAGCATCATGGGGACCCCCCCCCCCCCACACACACACCCCCCATGGGGGGAGCACCAGGCCCCTCCCTCACCAACACACCCCTGCCCTCCCCCTTCCCCTCCCCTACCTGGGCCCCCGCCCCCGGCCCCCCTTCTGCTTCTTGGCACCCACCGAGGTCTTGATGGGCAGCGGGGCCGTACCCTCGGGGGGGGGTGGCAGGCTGGCCCCCACCTCCATCAGCTCCCCCGAGCCCCCCGGCCGGAAAGGCTCAAACGGGGAGAACTTCACCGGGCTGGGGGGGGGGGGGCACAAGGGGGGGGCACATATGAGGAGAGGGTTGAGGGGGGGCACACATGGGAGGGGGGCACCCCCTGCACTGTCCCCTCATGCCCAATGCCCCCCCCCACCACGTGGTCCCCACCCTGATGCCCCCATCCCAATGCTTCCCCCCCCATGGTGCCCACCCCGATGCCCCCATCCCATCACCACCCCACCAACCGGTGTCCCCCCAGTGCCCCCCCCGCCCCGGGTACCTGACGGGGGTGCGGGGGCTGCTGTTGAGGCGTCGGGGGGAGCGCACTTTGGGTTGGAAGGAGAACCCCTCCTTGATGCTCTCCAGCACTGAGGGCGCCACGTAGGTGAAGCCCTGGGGGGGGGTGGGTCAGGGGGTGCTCCCATGGGTGCCCCCCACTCCATGGAAAACCCCCCCCCCAATACCAGGAATGCTTGATTGGCACTTTCACTGATGGTGGCATCGTCGGGGCTGTCCACGGGGGTCTGGCGGGTGAAGCGGGTGTCGAACTGGCTGACGTCCTCTTCTGATTGCTGTTGGGGGGGCCCAATGGGTGGTCCCATGGGGGGGGGGGGGGCACCCGTGGGTGCACACCTCCCACCCCTGTGCCCCCCCCCACTTTGCCCATACCAAGCAGGGTTTGAAGGGGGGGTCCAGCCTGCGGGCCAGCAGGTCCTCCCAGTTGATGTGACGGAAGAAGGGCTGTTTCTGGAGGGGGAGGGGGGGGTCAGATGAGGGGGGGCGGTCAGATAAGTGTGTGGGGGGTCCACCTTGCCCCCTCGCCCGCCCCCCCCCATCTGTACCTGTACATCAGCTGCATCCCCTGGCCCCCCTCCAACCCGTTGGTTGGGGTTTCTCTTGAGAAACTGGAAGAGAAAAGGGGGATGGGGGGGGTTATGGGGGGGGGCAGGTTTTGGTAGGACCTACATAAATAATCTGGGGGGGGGGAAGCACCTTTTTGATCAGATCCCGCGCATCGGGCGTTAAATACGGCGGCAGCACCAGCTTCCCCTTGAGGATCTTATCGATGGTCTTCTTACGGTTCTCAGCGGTAAAGGGGGGCTGCGAGGGGGGGGGGGGGGGGCGGGTTTGGCATCACCCCAACGGGGACCCCCCACCCTAAGGACCCCCTCCCTCCCCAGGGAAGGAAAGAGGAGGAGTGGGACTTGCCGATCCTGTGAGCATGTCGTACATCAAGGCCCCCAGACTCCACCAGTCCACCGCCCGGTTGTGCCCACTGCGCACCAGGATCTCGGGGGCCCTAAGGGGGGGGGTGTGGGGTGATGTCCTGAGTGGGGTGGGGGGGGTTGTTCTGAGTGTTGGGGGGGTTATCCTGAGACCCCCCCCCCCACTTCACGTCACACCCAGCTCACATGTACTCAATGGTGCCGCAGAAGGTGTGGGTGACGGCTCCGTCATGGATGGACTCCTTACACAACCCAAAGTCCGTCAGCTTGATGTGACCTGTGGGACATGGGTGTGTGTGTGTGTGTGTGTGTCAGTGCCACCCATAGGGACCCTCCCCAGGTCCCCAAACATTCCCCCCCCACCTCAACATCCCCCCCAAACCTCACCTTGGCTGTTGAGCATGATGTTCTCCGGCTTGAGGTCACGGTAGATGATGCCGTGGGAGTGCAGGTGACCCAATGCCAACGTGATCTCGCTCAGGTAGAAACTGGGGGGGGACACACACGACGCTGTGAGTGACACTGGGGTCCCAATATCCTCCCCCTGTGGCCCCCCCACCCCATACTTACCAAGCGGTGTCCTCCAGGAAGATGCCCTCCCGCTCCAACTGCATGAAGAGCTCACCACCTACAAGAAGACAACCCAAGTGGGACCACCTTGAGCCCCCCAGGACCCCCCTTGAACTCCCCCTAGGGCCCCCCCATGGTGCCCCCAACCCTACCGCTGAGGCACTCCAGGATGAGGTAGAGCTTGCCGCCCGTCTGGAAGGCGTAGATGAGGTCAACGATGAAGGGATGCTTGACGGCCTCCAGGATGTTCCTCTCGGCCCGGGTATGCGCCGTGTCCTTGGCATTGCAGGCGATCTTGGCCTTGGGGGGGGGACACACCGGTGAGGGGGGGGACACACATGACTCCCCAGGGGGTACTGGGGGGGCTGGGGGAGGCTCTACCTTCTTCAGGACCTTCATGGCGAAGATCTTCCCTGTGTTGGTGCCCTGTACTTTGCGGACCTGGAATACCTGGAAGGATGGGGGGGTGGTTGGGGATGTCATTGGGGAGCACCAGACCCCGCTCCCAGCACCCCAAATGCTCCCCCCCCCAATAATTGTGCCATGCCACGTGTGTCCCCCCCCCAACCTTGCCATAGCCACCCTTGCCCAGGACGCGGAGCAGCTCGAAGCAGTGGGGTCCGATGTGTTCGGGGCCGTTGTTGACGCTGCTCTCCGAGATCTCGATCTCCTCGTAGTGCCCCACTGGTCTGGTGGGAGAGGGGGTGAGAGGGGACGGACCCCCTGAGTGTCCCCCTGCCTGCCCCCTGCCTGTCACCCCGCCTGCACCCCACTTACTCCAGGCCGTTCCCCCGGGGTTCCAGCTCCATCTCCTGCGGGACGGAACCCACAGTCAGTGGTGGGCTGGGGACCCCCGGTGGGACACAGGGGACCCACAGCAGGCAGGGACCCACGGTGGACAGGGACCGCCAGTGGGCAGGGTCCCCACTGTTCCCAGTCCCCCCGTCCCTACTGGGTCCCGCTGCTGCTCACCCCCATCTGCACCCCTGTCCCCGTCCCCGTCCCCAGCCAGTCCTGATGCCTCCATCCCTGTCCCGGTCGCCCCGTCCCCATCCCCGGTCCACGTCCCCCAACCCCGGTCATGGTGCCCCGTCCCCGGTCCCCACTCCCCGACCCCGGTCACGGTGCCCCCCTGTCCCCAGCCGGTCCCCTGTCCCCCGTCCCTGTCTCCGTGCTCCCGTCCCTGTCCCGGTCGCCCCGTCCCCATCCCCGGTCCGTGGTTCCCCATCCCAGTCCATACTCCCCCATCCCCACTCCCCCACCCCGGTCCCGGTCCCCCCCCCATCCCCAGCCGATCCCCGGTGCCGGTCCCCTGTCCCCGATCCCCATTCCGGTAGCGGCTCACGGCGCCCAGCTCGGGCTCGTCCCCGTCGCTGCCCTCCTCGGTCTCCAGGTCGATATCGAACACCCCCGCCATGACGGCGCCCTACCGGGACCCCGGCGGGACCCGCCCCGCAGGCCCCGCCCCTCCCCGCAAACCACGCCCCTCCCCGGAAGCCACGCCCCCTCCGGACTCACCCCGCGCCACTGGCCCCGAGCCGCTGGTCACGCCCCCTCCGCTAGCCACGCCCCTCCAGCCCCGCCCCGCCGCTACGTCACCAGGGGAACCCCGGCATCCCCGCCGCGGTGCACGCCGGGAGCTGTAGTCCCGCGGGGGACACATGGGGGTCCCGGGGCGGGGAAAGGGGGGCGCGGCAGGGACAACGACAGAGCCAGTCCGAGCGGTCACAGCCTTTACTGGGGACCCCCGCCGTGCTGCCCCGCCCCCGCCGCGTCACTGCGACATCATCTGGCGACAGCCGGGGGGGAGGAGCCACCCTGGAACACGCGGAAACACCCCCCCCCCCGGCCCCGCGCGGGCTTATAGGGCACGAGTGGGGCGGCTGCGCCTTGGGGCTGTGTGTTACTGTAGGGTCACTATTGTCACTGTAAGGTCACTATTGTCACTGTAGGGTATAGGGTCCTATAGGGGCTGTGTGTCACTGCAGGGTACAGGGAGCTATAGGGGCTGTGTGTTACTGTAGGGTCACTACTGTCACTGTAGGGTCACTATTGTCACTGTAGGGTGTAGGGACCTATAGGGGCTGTGTGTTATTGTGGGGTGTGGGGTCCTATAGGGGCTGTGTGTTACTACTGTAGGGTCACTATTGTCACTGTAAGGTCACTATTGTCACTGTAGGGTGTAGGGACCTATAGGGGCTGTGTGTCACTGCAGGGTACAGGGAGCTATAGGAGCTGTGTGTTACTGTAGGGTCACTATTGTCACTGTAGGGTCACTATTGTCACTGTAGGGTGTAGGGACCTCTAGGGGCTGTGTGCCACTGTAGGGTCACTATTGTCACTGTAGGGTATAGGGACCTATAGGGGCTGTGTGTCACTGCAGGGTCACTGTTGCCACTGTAGGGTATAGGGTTCTATAGGGGCTGTGTGTCATTTTAGGATCACTATTGTCACTGTAGGGTATAGGGTGCTATAAGGGCTGTGTTATTTTAGGGTCACTATTGTCACTGTAGAGTCTTGGGCCCTATAGGGGCTGTGTGTCACTGTAAGGTCACTGTTGTCACTGTAGGGTGTAGGGTTCTATAGGGGCTGTGTGTCACTGTAGGGTCACTATTGTCACTGCAGGGTATAGGGTCCTGTAGGGGCTGTGTGTCACTGTAAGGTCACTATTGTCACTGTAGTGTCACTGTTGTCACTGTAGGGTATAGGGCCCTATAGGGGCTGTCTCTCCCTATAGGGCCCGGTGCTGTCTCTCTCAGGGACATTGAGGTGGCAGCGCTGCTCTCTGCTCTCGGGGACACCCAGGTTGGTGTGACACCGCCGGGGGGGTCCCAGGGGTGCCAGCAGAGGTCATGTGTCATGGTGTTGTCCCCAGGGTGGTGGGGACAGGTTCACCTTGGTGCCCTGCTCTGGGGTGGCACCTCTTGGGCACCAGTCCCTGAGCTGGGCTGGTCTTGTGGGGTCTCCCCATGCCAGTGGGTGCCAGCGGGTGCCAGCACACCCCTGGGTGCCTCTGGGGGGGGGCTGCCCTCCCCCCTCATTAGCAAAGGGTCGTTAACGGGGTACCCTGTTTGCCCCCTGCCTTGGGGATGGCACGGGGAGGGCTGGGGGGTCAGTGTCCCCCTGTGTGTCCCCTGGCATGGGAAGGCCACTGAACCCCCCTGCCAGGGTGGGGGGCGTGGGGAGCTCAAGGATGGGGGTACAGAGGGGTGGGGAGGAGGGGGGTGCCAAGGACCGGGGGGGTGATAGGGAGCAGGGAATGGGGGGCCAGGGGATGGAGTGGCAGGAGAAGGGGTTGGGGTGCCAAGGGGAGGAGACCAAGGGATGGGATGCCAGGATGGGGGGGGATGCCATGGGATGGGGAGGGTATGCCAGGGGATGGGGTGCCAGGGGATGGGGTGCCAGGGGATGGGGTGCCAGGACTGGGGGGATGTCAGGGGATGGGGATCTAGGGGAGCAGGGAGATGCCCGGGAAAGGGAGGGATGCCAGGGGATGGAATACCAGGGGAGCAGGGGGATGCCAGGGGATGGAGTGCCAGGATGGGGGGGATGCCAGGGGACAGGGTGCCAGGGGGATGCCAGTGGATGGGGTGGCGGTGCTCTGGTACATGGGACAGGGTGCCAGGGGGATGCCAGTGGATGGGGTGGTGGTGTTCTGGTACATGGGACAGGGTGCCAGGGGGATGCCAGTGGATGGGGTGGTGGTGTTCTGGTACATGGGACAGGGTGCCAGGGGGATGCCAGTGGATGGGGTGGTGGTGCTCTGGTACATGGGATGGGGTGCCGGGGGGGGATGCCAGGCACCGGGGCGGCGGGGCTGCAGGAGGGGATGCCAGGTCCAACGGGTCTATACCCGTGCCCCCTGGCACCCCCTCACCGACCCCGCTGCTTGCCCGGGGCTATTTGAAGTGGGACAGGAACTGCTGGACTGGGTACCGGGGGGAGTCGATGCCCAGGGCCTGGCACAGCCCCAGCAGGCGCTGGCAGGCCTCCGCCCGCGTCGCCCCCTGGCACCCCACGCTCAGGCAGGGCTCCTCGTACTCCCCGGCGCCCTCGGGCTCCTCGAAGAGCCGGTTGAGACGGACGACACCCCGGCTTTGTAACTCCTGGAGGGTCCCCAGCCCCCCCCGATCCCCCAAAACCTCCCCGTGCTCCGACCCCAAACACATCACCCCCACCAGATGGACACGGGGCACGGGGCGAGCGGGCAGCACGGGTGGCACCCCTAAGGCCACCAACACCGCCGCCAACAGCAGGTCGGGGCCGTAGACCTCCCGGATCCAGTCGCGGAGGTAGAAGCCTCCCATACGGGGGTTGATTTCCAGTAACCGGGGGCCACTGGGACCCAGTTTGAGCTCCACGTTGAAGACGCCGTCTTCTAACCCACACGCCAGGCAGCACTGCAGGGCTGCCCGCACCAGCTGTGCCTGCCGGTCCGTGGGCAGGCACGAGGGCATGCAGGCGGCCGTCTCCAGGAAGGCTGGCACGCGCGTGGGGCCGTTGTCGGACACCCACGCCCCCAGCAAGCGCCCGTGGAAGACGACCAAATCCACGTCGTGTTCCGTGCCGGGCACGTACTCCATCAGTAACATGGCATTGCCCCAGCCCAGCCCGATGCCGGGGTGATCGGCGTCATCGCGTAGGTCACGCCAAAGCCGGGCGGCGTGAGCGTGGCACTGCCCGGTGTTCTCTACCAACCGCACTCCTACGCCGCCCGCTCCGAATTCCAGTTTGGCTACGGCGGGGAAAGGGACGGTGCCCACCGCCCGCTCCACGTCCCCGTGGCTCTGCAGCCGGCGGCACGGCACGGCGAAGGTGGCGGGCGGCGGGTGGCCACGGCGGCACCGCTGAAGGTGTTGGTGGGTCCTGCTCTTCTGTTTGGCCACGCGGATGGCGGCGGGCGAGCTGCCACGCAGCCCCAGGCGTTGGCACACCAGTGCTGTCAGTACCACGCAGTCGTCCCAGTAAGAGAGGCAGGCGTGGGGGCACAGCCCGTGGGCACGTACCAGCTCGGTCACCCGCTCGGCGTGCTCCTCGTCCCGCCGGTGTTCCCGGCTGTCGTAGGGCAGGAAGGTCTGCACCAGCCCCGCCGCAAAGTGCTGCGGGTCCGACTCCACCAGGTGGATCTGTGTCACCAAAGAGGTGTCATGGGGGACATGACAGGACCTAGGGTGCCCACACCATGGCTGAGCCACCCTCTCCACCACCTGGGACAATAAGTTGGGTGGAGGGATCACCTAAGGTGTGGGCACTGCTACAGTGCAACCGCTATGTGTAGTGAACACAGCGTTCACTCTGGAACCTACTGATGGCAGCGCCCGCCAGCCTCCTCACCCTCAGGCCGTAGTCGCGGGCTGCCTCCCAGACGAAGCTCTTGCTGATGCCACCAGCCCCGATGAGCAGGATGTCCTTACCCTCCACCAGGTGACACTGCGCCCGGTGCAGCATGGCCTCAGCCAGCAGCCGGGGCACATCGCCAGGGGGCTCCCCCATGGCGTGCCCCATGGCCTCCGCCAGCAGACAGGTCCCCAGGCACCGCTGGCTGTTGGTGGACAGGGCCACCAGCTCCAGGGTGTCATCCACGCATGCCAGCAAGAAGTCCACACCTGGGGACAGGGACACCGTGCTCAGCACCGCGGGGACAGTGACACCACCGTGGGGTGGCCCTCAGGGACTGGTGCTCACCCAGGAGGTCGGTGTGGGCACGGGCACCGCCACGCTGCTGGGGGCTCAGCTCGGCCTCGGTGGCCAGGATGGCGGCCGTGGCGGCCTCGGTGGCCCCCCGTAGCCGCGTGGCCAGTGCCTGGCGCTGGCCCGGGGCCACCACCCCCCACTGCTGCAGGCAGGAGTCCAGGCCCTGGGGCAGCGCCGCCCCGTGCCGCACCGGAGCCTCTGCACGCCCCACGCCACACGCCACCTGTGGGGACATGCCAACACGGGCATGGGGACACCAGATGCCACCCCATCGTCCAGGGACACCGTCTGCCACCAGGGCAGGGGGACACTGTTTGCCACACCATAGCATCGGGACATGTGGGGCCACCAGGGCACAGGGACATGGATGGCCACCTTAGCTTGGGGACATGGCTATGGACTGCCACCAGGGCATGGGGACATGCAGGGCCACCAGGCCACAGGGACATGGATATGGATGGCCACCATAGCCTGGGGTCACGTAGGGCCACCAAGGCATGGAGACATGGCTATGGATGGCCACCATAGCTTGGGGACATTCAAGGCCACCAAGACATGGGGACATGGAGGCCACCAAAGCATGGGGACACATGCCACCACCCCATCACCAAATGCAACACACATGGCCACACCCCACCCACGGGTGGGGATGCCCACGGCCACGCCCACCACGCCCCACCCACCCGAGGGGGTGGAGCCTGAGCGGGCGGGGCCGTACCTGGCAGAGCTGGGGACGGTCCCCCCAGGACCTGCAGACGAGGGTGCAGATGCGCAGGGCCACCGGCAGCCGTGGGGCTGGGCTGCCTGGGGGGCGAGGGACAGGGCAGGCACGGCCACCACCTGGGGACGGGGGGTCCCTGCCTGACCCCCACCCCGCCGTGGCCTTCGGGGACCCTGGGTGCTACTGCAGTGGCCCTGGACAACCCCAACCTCAGATGACCACGAGGGTCCAGGGTGGCCACCTACTCCCCCCCACCCCATACCCCAGGGGACTCTGGGGGTCCAGGATGGGGGTCCATGGTGGCCACCTTCCCCCCTCTACCCAAGGGGACAATGGGGCTCCAGGTGACCTTCTCCCCCACCCCAGGGGACTGTGGGGGTTCAGGATGGGGGTCCATGGTGGCCACCTTCCCCCCTCTACCCAAGGGGACTGTGGGGGTCCAGACTGGGGGTCCAGGGTGGCCACCTTCATTGATGCCCCAGTAGCCCAGGAGTTTGGTTGCCCCGATGGCCACCCACCCCAGGGGATGGGCACAGGGACCGGGGGGAAAACCCAAGGGACCCTTCCCTCCCATCCCAGGGTGGTGGGCACCCAAGGGCGGGGGTCTTACGTGGGAGGGGCGTGGGCAGGCGGGCGGTGGGCACCAGGGCCTCCAGCAGGACGCTGTCCTCCTCCTGCAGCCCGCTGAGCCGGGCACCCACCGCCCGTGCCACCGCTGCCCCCTCCTCCTTCCTGTGGGTGCTGCGGGTGCCCGTCCCGCGCCACCGCCACCCCGCCAGCCGCACCACCACCTGCGAACACCCCTGTGTCACCACACGCTGTGGCCATCCCCAACACCCACACGTGTCACCGTGCCACCCTGTGCCACCCTGTGCCACCCCACCACCACCCCAACCGCCATCCCACTGCCTGGGTATGGTTGTCACCCCACCTCACTGGTGACACCCCGCTGACAGGTGACCCACAGGTGCCCCTGAATGCCCTGATGTGCCATACGGGTGCCACCCACCCTCGTGCCCCCACATGCCATACCGTGCCCATGACCATGACCCCTACAGGTGGTCCCTGCCCACCTCCTCGCCGTGCCCCAGGGGTGCCCCCCATGCCCCACGGCTCCCTCCCACGCCCCACTGTGCCCCCCCGTGCTCACCTGGCTGTAGGGCTCCATGGCAGTGCCCCCCAGGAAGGCGCCCACCTCCTCCTGCACCAGGCTCTCCTGGCCCTGGGTGTCCTCCAGCCGCACCAGCCTCACCCCGGGGACCACCGGCTCCGTGGGCAGGTGCCCCCCCGGCCCCAGGATGAATGCCAGGGTGGGGGGCACAGGCAAGCCGGCGTGGGCCGCCAGCACCCAGCGGGTGACCAGCGGGTCCTCGAGCCGGCGGGCGAGTGGGACCGAGCCCCCCGTGGGGCAGTCAAGGTCACGGGCCAGCTCGCCCACCCAGCCGCCCTCGGGACCCCCCGTCGCAAAGGTGCCCGTCACGTAGTTGGCACGGCGAGGAGGGGCGAAGGTCTCCAGGGTGCTGTGCCCCCCTGTCTCAAAGGAGATCCCCCGGGACAGCAGCAGGGACCAGGAGCCCGGGGACGTCTCCGAGGGCACCCGGGTGGCCCAGGTGGGTGACAGGCACAGCACCATGGCACCTGTGGGTGGGCAGGGGCATGGGCAGCGGCTGTCCCCAACCCTCTGTCTGTCTGGGGGTGGGGGGCAAAGGGGGCACCCACCCAGGGAAGGAGCATGGGGTGGGGGAGTGATGCTGCCTCCCTGGGGTGGCATTGCTGCTGGCACTGGTGTGTACTGGGGGCCCGGTGCCACCCTCACCCCCTGCCTCAGTTTCCCTCCCGGTCACACAGGCACAGGTGGGTGTGGGGGACACCTTGGCACAAGGTTGGAGCAGCCAGGTGGGACATGGGGAGCACCTGCTGTGGGTTCACGGGTGTCTCATAGGGGGTGGGGACACGGGGCTTGTACCCACCTGGGCAGCGGGTGCCACCCTCCACCAGGACAGGCAGGAAGGCAGTGGGGCAGCCCAGGACGCAGACGGTCATGTCCAGAGGGCCAAATCCTGCCAGCAAAGCAAGGGTTAACGGGGACCCCCTTGCCATCCTGTCCCTGAGTCCCCTGCCACCCCCACATCCCCAGCCTGGCACTGTGCCCCCCATCGCCATCCCTGTCCCCGCCAGCCCACCATCCCCAGCCTGGCACTATGTCCCCAGTGCCACCCTTGTCCCTGCCACCCCCATGTCCCCAGCCTGGCACTGTGCCCCCAGTGCCACCCTTGCCGCTTCCACCCCCAGCTCCCAGCCCTCTGTGCCCCATGCCCCCCATGCCCGCCTCCCCCGTGCCCCCCGTGCCCCCCACCCGTGCGGGGCTCTGCAGAGCGGTCCAGCGTGTGGGGCAGCCCCTCCTGGCGCAGGGCACTCTGGAGCTGCTCGTAGGCATGGGTGGCACAGTCGGGGTCCCCGCTGTCCTCGGGCACCTCGCCGTCAGGGCTCTCATCCTCCAGCCAGCCCGGGCACAGCGCCTCCGGCCCTGCCCACTCCTGCTCCTTCGGCCTCGCCGCCTGCTCCGCGCTCACCTGGTCCACTGAGAGCTGGGGGGGCAGAGATGGGGCTGGCACCAGGTTGGCATGGGGATGGGATGGGGCTAAGGGGCTGGCATGGCACTGACATGGGACTAAGGGACTGGCATGGAGCTGGCATGGGGGTGGCACGGGGCTACGGGGCTGGTACAGGGCTGGCATGGGGCTGGCATGGGGCTGGCATGGGGCTAATGGGCTGGCATGGGGCTGGTATGGGGGTGGCATGGGGCTAAGGGGCTGGTGCAGGGCTGGCATGGGGCTGGCATGGGGCTGGCATGGGGCTAATGGGCTGGCATGGGGCTGGCATGGGGCTGGCATGGGGCTAATGGGCTGGCATGGGGCTGGTATGGGGGTGGCATGGGGCTAAGGGGCTGGTGCAGGGCTGGCATGGGGCTGGCATGGGGTTAAGGGGCTGGCATGGCACTGACATGGGACTAAGGGACTGGCATGGAGCTGGCATGGGGCTGGTATGGGGCTAAGGGGCTGGCATGGGGCTGGTGTGGGGCTGGCACTGGGACAGACAGTGGGTGGGCACAGGGGTGAGGTGCTGGCCTGGGGGTGAGGGGCTGGCACAGGGCACAGGAGCACAGGGTGCCGCTGCCCACGTGTGTGGGGGGGTGTCAGGGTGCTGGGCACTGTGCCGCTGCCTCAGGGACGTGGGGCAGTGCCAGCTCCTGGACAAAGCATCCCCTTGTCCCCATGGGGTCATGTGGCGGGTGGGCACAGTGTGCCCGTGGCAGTGCCCGGCACCGCTGGGGCTATGCCCTGCCAGGATGGGGCACCCACCTCCACCCAGACCCCCCACCCGGGTGCCACTCACCATCCTGGTGTCTGAGGGGCTGCAAGAGAGGGATGGGCAGAGTCAGCGGGGCTCCTTGGGGACATGCCACCCCCCAGCCACCACCACCCAGCGCCAGAGAGTCCCCTCCCCATTCCCCTGGGGGCACCCACCCTCCTGCAGCACCCACCAGGGCCAGGCACCCTTCACTGGGGCACCCCTTGGTGCCAGCTCCAGTGACCCCATGTTGTCCCCTGGGTGCCAGCCCCTGTGACCCCACATCGTCCCCTCGGTGCCAGCCCCCGTGACCCTGGCAGCTCCGGCTGAGCCCGAGCAGGGATTAGCGTAATCCCACACCAGATCAGCACTGACAGGGGCAACCCCTACCCCAAGGTGCCAAGGTGCCCTGGGGACAGGGACTCTGCCACCCGGGGCCTCCCCAATGTCCCCACCCCCCCCCCCCCTTTGGGGTGCCCCAGCTGCCAGCAGGGTCCCTGGCAGACCTGGACACGGAGGGAAACTGAGGCACGAGCTGAGCGGTGCCCACTCCCCCAGCCCAGCTCCTAGCGCCCCACAGGTGGGGGGACACCGGGACCCCAGGGAGGGGGTCCCCATGGGATGGCCAGGACCTGGTGACACGGTTAGGGGACACATGCTCGGTCCCCTGCCCACCAGTGGGTGCCCACCAGCATGAGAACCCCCCGAGACCCAGCCACGGGGCACCCACAGGGGTCCCTGCAGGTCTGTGTGTGTCCCCCCAGCCTGGGGACCCTCCTGTGTCCCCGCTGTCCCCAGCTGGGGGGTGGCCCTGCTGTCCCCAAGCTGGCACAGCTGTGTCCCCCATGCCCACCCTGGGTACCTTGGGGTGGGAGCCGTGGTCTGAGAGCGCGCAGGGGATGAGGCTCGGGGACACCTGGCACAGGGGACACCAGTCAGCTCTGGCCTTTAAACCCCCCTGTGCCACCCCGAGGTGTCCGTCCCCTATCCCCGTGCCCCGGATTAGGTGGCACAGAGCCCCATTGTCCCCTCCATGGCTGGGGGGGGGGGGGGGGGCTGGGCACCTCGCCAGGCGCTGGCACCCTCGCCCTGAGCCAGGCTCGCACCCCTGCCCCTGGTTTTGTCCCTCACCCCAAGGGACAGCGAGCGGACAGTAGGGAGGGCACAGGGACATGATGCCACAGCAGGACCTGGGCGGGTGGCTCAGTGTGCTGGGGTGTCCCTGTCCCCGAGCTGGCAGGGCTTGCCACGGCCCCCCCGTCCCCCTCTCCCCAGCATGGCGGAGCTGCCACGCCGCACGTCCCCCGGCTTAGCTCCAGCTGCCCACGGCGTCACTGTCACCGTCACCCGCAGGCACAGAGCCACCAGCAGCCACCGAGCCCTGTCACCCACACCCTGTCACCCGCACCCTATCAGTCACCCACAGCCACCCCGCCACGCCTGGCACGGCCACCGCCCGGGCACACACCCCCACGAGGTCGGGGTGCGCGGTGTCACCCGTGGGCACACCCGCAGTGCCACGCCGCGCTGAGCACACGCACACACACGCACGTGCAAGCACGCACATACACGCATGTGCACACACACGTGCATACACACACGCGTGCACACGTGCAAGCATGAACATGCACACACACACACACGTGTGCGCGCACGCACACAACCCCAGTACGCACACACTGATGCACACGCGTGTGCACACGCACACGCACACACACACACGTGAATGCGCACGTGCACACTCACACGTGCACACACACACACGTACACACACGTGTGCGCGCACACGCACGCAGCCCTGGTGCACACACACTCACGTGTGCACACACGCGCGCACTCACACGTGTGCACGCACACGCACGTACACACACACACACACACACACGTGTACCCCCCGCCCCCCCGACCCGGACCCCGCTGCCCCCCCCGCACCCCCGGTGTGTACACACGCATCCCCCCCCCCCCTTAAAATCCAGCCCCCCCCCCGCCCTCACCCCCCCCCCCCCAGACCCCACAGCGCCCCCCGCGCCAGCACCCACCGGCGGTGGCGGTGGCAGTGACAGTGACGGTGGCAGTGGCCGTGGGTCTGTCCGGTGCACAGTCGCGCAGCGGCTGTGCCCGCTCCGGTCCCGGCGGGGGCGGCTCCTGGCCGGGGGGGGCGGGGCAGGGCACGGGGGGGGGTGGGGGGGTGGAAGGGAGGGGGGGGAACGGGGTGCAGAGCTTCAGACAGGGAGGGGTACGGGGACAGGGGGGCGGCAGGGCTGGGGTGCCACCGCGGGGGACAGGGGAGAAGGACAGGGACAGGG
This sequence comes from Podargus strigoides, assembly GCA_028020825.1. Lineage (NCBI taxonomy): Eukaryota > Metazoa > Chordata > Aves > Caprimulgiformes > Podargidae > Podargus > Podargus strigoides. The sequence continues at coordinate 17,003,217 of CM051633.1, read as the reverse complement.
GAGGGGGACAGGACAGGGAATGGGGAGGGGGACAGGGACAGGGAACGGGGAGGGGGACAGGGGACAGGGACGGGGAGGAGGACAGGGACAGGGGAGGGGGACAGGGGACTGGAGAGGGGGTCAGGGGCCAGGGGCCAGGGACAGAAGAGGGTGACAGGGACAAGGGACAGGGGCCAGCCCGCTGGGGTCACCCGGGGCCAGCTGTAAAACTGACACCGCAGAGCAGAAATGTCACTGCTGGGGCACCTGCGCCCCCGGAGCTATTCCCGACTGCATGGCACGGCACGGCACGGCATGGCACGGCACAGCATGGCACGGCACGGCACGGCATGGCACGGCATGGCATGGCACACAGGGAATGGCATGGCACGGTGTGGCACGGTGTGGCACAGCATGGCACGGCATGGCACAGCATGGCATGGCACGGCATGGCACGGTGTGGCAGGGCCCAGCATGGGTAGTGGCCGTGCTGGTGCCACCCAGAGTCCCTGCTGCCAGTTTACCTGGGCCCCACCTTGGGGACTGAGTCATGACTGCTGCAGGCAGGGGTCAGGCAGTGGGGGTCAGGCAGCGGGGGACAGGCAGGGGGGACAGACTGGGGGACAGGCAGGGGGGAACAGCACCCCTTCCCTCTCTCCCAGGCCTGGCACTGCCACCCTCCCCGATCCAGGATACAAACACGACTCGGTGTCACCTCCCGCTATGTCCCCAGGGCCCCCCCACAGCTGTCCCCAGGGTCCCCACGGGAGCTCAGGCTTCGGGGTGCCCCTGGGGACACCGGGGTGGTGGCAACAGCCTCCCAGCAACAGCCCGGTGCTGCTCGCAACGGTGGCCCCACGGTCCCAGGGCAGGGACATACTGGGGACACACACACACAACACCGGGGGGGCCTTGTTGGGGACCCTGAGGGACAGCCACCCCCTGTTCCTGCCTGGCACTGTGTCCTCCGGTGTCCCCCTGACCTCATGCGCTGTCACAGCCCAGTCCAGGGGACCCCATCAGGACCCCCAGTCCCTCCCCCCGACCCTATCCCCAGGCTGTGCCCTGAGGACCGGGATGGGGGCACCCGGTGTCCCCCGTGACTCCCGTGTCCCCATGCCCACGGGGTGTCCCCCTGCCCAGGCTGTCCCCATGCCACAGGTGTCCCCACTGCCTGGAGTGTCCCCACGTCCCAAGTGTCCCCCTGCCCGGGATGTCACTCTGCCCAGAGTTTCCCCATGCCCCGAGTGTCCCCCTGCCCGTGATGTCCCCCTGCCCGTGGTGTCCCCATGCCCGGGGTGTCCCCCCCGGTCGCGGGGTGCCCGGCAGCAGGTGTCCCTTGCCCCCTGTCCCGGGCCCCCCCCTCCGCCGCGATGATTCCTCCGGGCCGCCAGGGGGCGGGGCGCCTCCCGCCTCCCGCCACCGCGCGGGGCGAGGGGGCGTGGCCAATAGGGGGGCGTGGCCATCAGGCACGGCGATGGGCTGAGCCAATCAGGGGGCGGGGCGCCTCCCCCCACCGCGCGGGGCGAGGGGGCGTGGCGATTGGCGTGGCCAATAGGGGGGCGTGGCTATCCGGCACGGCGATGGGCTGAGCCAATCAGGGGGCGGGGCGCCTCCCCCCACCGCGCGGGGCGAGGGGGCGTGGCGATTGGCGTGGCCAATAGGGGGGCGTGGCCATCCGGCACGGCGATGGGCTGAGCCAATCAGGGGGCGGGGCGCCTCCCCCCACCGCGCGCGGCGAGGGGGCGTGGCCAATAGGGGGGCGTGGCCATCAGGCACGGCGATGGGCTGAGCCAATCAGGGGGCGGGGCGAGGCCCGGGGCGGGGCGCGAGCGTCCGGCGGCCATGGCGGACACCGAGAAGCTGAACCTCGACTCCATCATCAGCCGCCTCCTGGAGGGTGAGCGGCCGCCGCCCCGCCGCCCCCGCCTCCCTCGGGGCCCCTCGCCGCCCCGCAGCCCCCTCGCCGCGAACTCGGGACCTCCCAGCCGCCTCGGGACCCCCCCAGTGGCCTCCGGGCCACCCCCCGGCCGCCCTGGGCCCCGCTGTAACGGCCTCGGCCCCCCAGCTGCCCCGGGATCCCCCCGACGGGCTCCAGCCCCTCCCAATGGCCCCAGGACCCCCCCAATGGCCCCAGAACCCCTTAACAGCTTCCACCCTCCCCATGGTCCCATTTCCCTCCCCCCAGTGGCCCCAGGACCCCTTAACAGCCTCCAGACCCCCCTCCCCGTGGCCCTGTTCCCCCCCCCAGTGGCCCCATTTACCCCCTCCAGTGGCTCCAGGCCCCCCCTCAATAGCCCCATCCCTCCCCCCAGCAGTCCCGTTCCCCCCCAATGGCTCCAGCCCCCCTTAACAGCCTTCAGCCCCCCGACGGCCCCGTTCCCCCCCATGTACCCTGGGGGGGGGGGGGGCTGGAGGGTATGGGGGGGCTGTGCCAGGGATGGGGCCTGGATATTTGGGTGGGGGGGTGGTGTGTTTGGGGTCTCAGGGGATGGGGGGGGCTGGAAAGGGGGCTGGGGGATTTGGGATAGGCTGGGGGGGGCAGCGTTAGGGGATGTGGGGTGAGGAGGGTGTTGGGGTACTGGGGGCGGGGGGGGATATCTGGGTTTGGGGGGCTCTGCCTGTCCCTCAGTGCCAGCCTGTGGGGTGCTGGGGGGTGTTCTGGGGGGGTCCCTGACGCTTTCCTCTCTGGTGGGGCCAGTGCAAGGGTCACGGCCGGGGAAGAACGTGCAGCTGACGGAGAACGAGATCCGGGGGCTGTGCCTCAAATCACGGGAGATCTTCCTCAGCCAGCCCATCCTGCTGGAGCTGGAGGCACCCCTCAAGATCTGCGGTGAGGATTGGCCGGGGGCCACACTGCCCGGGCACCACGGGCACACAGGGTGGGCGAACCCCCGGGGTGGGCGTGGGGGCTGGCTGGGGGTCCCAGTGCATCCCTGTCACCACCTGGGCACCTGGACACGGGCTGGGGGTCCCAGCGCATTACTGTCACTGGTTGGGCACCCTGGGCACAGGCTGGGGGTCCCAGTGCATCGCTGTCACCACCTGGGCACCTGGACACGGGCTGGGGTCCCAGCGCATTACTGTCACTGGCTGGGCACCCTGGGCACAGGCTGGGGGTCCCAGTGCATCGCTGTCACCACCTGGGCACCTGGACACGGGCTGGGGTCCCAGCGCATTACTGTCACTGGCTGGGCACCCTGGGCACAGGCTGGGGGTCCCAGTGCATCGCTGTCACCACCTGGGCACCCCGGGCACAGGCTGGGGGTCCCAGTGCATCGCTGTCACCACCTGGGCACCCCAGGCATGGGCTGGGTGAACCCCTGGGATGGGTGCAGGGGCCAACTGGGAGTCCCAGCACATCCCTGTCCCTCCCCGAGGACACGGGTGGGCACCCCTGGAGTGGTACGGAGGGGCTGTGAGGACTTGGAGTCCCACTCCCACACTGTGTGTGTGTGTGTCCCCTCCTCTAGGTGACATCCACGGGCAGTACTATGACCTGCTGCGACTCTTTGAGTACGGGGGGTTCCCCCCTGAGAGCAATTACCTGTTCCTGGGGGACTACGTGGACCGGGGGAAGCAGTCGCTGGAGACCATCTGCCTCCTGCTGGCCTACAAGATCAAATACCCCGAGAACTTCTTCCTCCTGCGTGGAAACCACGAGTGTGCCAGCATCAACCGCATCTACGGCTTCTACGATGAGTGTGAGTGTCCCCCCCGTGTCCCCCCCCCAGTGCCCCTCACCCCTGGTGTCCCCCTGCCATCCTGTGCCAACCCCATCCGTGCCTGCTGGGAGGACGGGGAGTTCTCCTGCCACCCCCCTGCCATCTCTGTACCCACAGCCACCACGCTGAGTGTCCCCCACCCACCGCAGGCCCCTGTGCCCCCCCAAAACCTCCCTCTACACCCCCTGCAGCTGGAGCTCTACCAGGGTTGGTGGGCATCACTGTGGGCATCACCTGGAGGGCAACCAACCTGTGCCCACAACCAACCTGTGCCCACAGCCAACCTGTGCCTACAACCCTGTGTCCACAACCAACCTGTGCCACCACATTCAGTGTCCCCCACCTGCCCTGTACCCCTGTGCCCCCCCCAGAAAACCTCCCTCTGCACCCCCTGAGTGACACAGTGCCACTCCATGGCATTGCCCCCCTGCAGCCAGAGCTCTGCCAGGGTTGGTGTGCTTCACCTGAGGGGTAGAAACCCAGGTTGGGGGGCTCGTGGGGGCCCCCCCATGCCCCTGTACCCCTAAAAATATGTGTCCCCCCCTGCAGGCAAGCGCCGGTACAACATCAAGCTCTGGAAAACGTTCACTGATTGCTTCAACTGTTTGCCCATCGCCGCCATCGTGGACGAGAAGATTTTCTGCTGCCATGGAGGTGGGCACAGCCCTACCCAGGGTGGAGGGGTGTGTGTGGAAATGGGGGTTCCTGATGTGCCCCCCCCTTTTCCTGGCAGGGTTATCTCCCGACCTGCAGTCCATGGAGCAGATCCGGCGGATCATGCGCCCCACGGATGTCCCGGATCAGGGTTTGCTCTGCGATCTCCTCTGGTCCGACCCCGATAAGGACGTGCAAGGCTGGGGGGAGAACGACCGTGGCGTCTCCTTCACCTTTGGGGCCGAGGTGGTGGCCAAGTTCCTGCACAAACATGACCTTGACCTCATCTGCCGGGCACACCAGGTACCACCAGGCGCCCCGCTGCCCGCCAGTTTGGGTCCCCAGTGGGTATCGGGGGTGGCACAGGGGTTGCTGCCCCCATTATTTGCCCCTCAAGGGCAGTGTTTGCCCTAGGTGGGGGTTCTAGGGGGGGGCTGTTTGCCTGTAGAGGGGGATGTTTGACCTTAGGGGGGTGCTTCTTGGGGCTGTATGGCATCTCTGACTCGGTGCCACCTCTGATGCCCGCGCAGGTGGCGGAGGATGGCTCTGCCCAGGAATTTGGGTGGGTATTGGGCGTGGCATAGGGGTTGCTCCCCCTGTTATTTGCCCCTCAAGGACGGTGTCTGCCCTTGGTGGGGGCTCTAGGGGGAGTTTGCCCCTAGAGGGGGATGTTTGACCTTGAGGAGGGGTTTGTTGGCACTGGGTGGCATCTCTGACTCGGTGCCACCTCCGATGCCCGCGCAGGTAGTGGAGGACGGCTACGAGTTCTTCGCCAAGCGCCAGCTCGTCACCCTCTTCTCAGCACCCAACTACTGTGGGGAGTTTGACAACGCGGGGGCCATGATGAGCGTGGACGAAACACTGATGTGTTCCTTTCAGGTGGGCAAGGGGGCACTGCCAATGTTGGGGGGGCAGCAGGGGGGAGGGGAGAGAGAGAGCAGAGGAGACCCCCGGTGTGTGTGGAGTTGGGGGGAATCCCCACGCTCGTGGCAGGAGGGAAAAGGGGGTGCTGGGGGAAGTGGGGGCATGCTCTGTGGGTCCCACCCCACTCACCCCTGTGTGTTTATGTGTGCCCCCCCCCAGATTTTGAAGCCGGCTGACAAGAACAAGGGGAAATACGGGCAGTTCAGCGGGCTGAACCCCGCCGGACGCCCCGTCACCCCGCCCCGCAACTCTGCCAAAGCCAAGAAATGAACCCTGAGCTGTGCTGTGTCCCCCCCCTCGCCAGCTGGGGCCCATCCTTCCACCCTTGGCATCAGGTCGCTTTTCTTTCGACTTGTTTTTTATTTCTAAGATCCTGCCCCCCTCCCCCCCCACCTTTGCCACTCTCCACCCAACCAAAAAAACCCCCCCTCACCCCCCCAGGGCAGGGACCATGGGGGTGAGGGGGGGGGAACCCAGAGCCCAGCCCTGGGATTTGGCAGTGGAGGGGAGGGGGGTGGGCAGGAGGATTATTTTGGGAATAAACTTGTAATGAGTCGTGGGGGGGTGCCTGTGTTTGGGGGACGATGCTGGGGGGGTCACACAGGGGTGGGGTGCCGGCAGCTCCATGCCCTCAGGGCTCTCAGGACTCGCCATCGCTGTCCTCTGCTAGCACCTCCTGGGTGGGGGCTGGGCCGGGCCCCCCCGGCGTCAGCACCGAGCCGAAAAACAGGGAGCGAAACTGTTTGGGAGAAGGAGGGGTCAGGAGGGGGCTGTCCCCATCCCCCCACCCCCCCAGGAGTGCCTGTGCCCATCCCAAACCTTCTTGTGAGGAGGGGTCCCCGGCACAGCTCCTTCCTCCTCCTCTTCCTCCTCCTCGGGGGGACGTGGGGGGCGCAGGGGGAAGGTGGGGCTGGGGGGCACCCCCGAACCTTCCTCGTAGGCGCTGGTTTCCATGGCGATCATGTAGGGCTCGAGGTCATCAGCGAAGTCATCTGATGGGGCAGGCAGGTGGGAGACGCTGCTGGGGACAGAGTTGAGTGTGCAGAGTGGGGACTGTTCACTCTGGTCCCTACTGATGGCAGGCTGAACTGGGACTGTCACTGTCCTCTCCGCTTACCCGTTGGCCCTGGGTGGCTCTGAGCTCCTTTCTGGGTCTGAGAGGGTGGCCAGCACCAGGTGGACCTCCAGCACGGCGTCAGCCAGGGTGAAGACCACCGGTCTGGGGGCACAGAGGGTCTGAGGAGGGGGGACACAAGGGCAAGGCTGGCACGGGCAGGGGGCTGGGGTGCCCACTCCTACCTGCCAGGCACGTCGTAGTGGATGGTAAGGGGCAGGTTGGAGGCCTCGGCAAAGGTCAGCAGCCCCTGGGGACAAAGAGGAGGTTGAGGGGTGCTGAGGGGTGACCCCGGAGCTTGGGGGAGACACACAACTCACCCGAAATTCCTTGAGGCAGAAGGTGATGCTGGAGCCCGGGGCCACAGCCACCATCTGGAACTCGTCCTCGGCCAGCCACAGCTCTGTCACCATTGTCTTGCTCTGCTCTGGGGTGGGAGAAGGAAGTGGGTGAAGGCACCCCAAGTCTGGGAAGGGGATACCCCCACCACACAGGGCTCACCTGCCTCGTCCTCCATGTAGTTCCGGAGGCTGATCTTGCCCCCAGGGCCAGCCGCCAGTGTCACCTCAGCCAGCGTCTGGGGGAAGTGGACCACGGCCTCTCCCAGCACCCTGTGCACAGGGAGGGGGTGACGGGACACACGTGAGGCTGAGCACCCCAAACCCTACCAGGCCAGCTGGGGTCCTTCCTCCCATCCACGTGCAGCCCCCCCAGTGTCCCCTTTGTCCCACCCGTGCCTATGCCACCCTCATCCCCTTTGCCACCCCAGCCTCTACCTGCAGTCCCCTCACCCCAGTGTCCCCCGAGTGTCCCCCTCACCGTGCTGGGGCGCAGAGGCTGCTGGCACAGCTCTGGGTGTCATAGACAGCCTGCAGCCGCTCACACTCCTGGAAGGTCAAGTTGTGAGTCTTGGTGACACCTGGCAGGGAGGACAACCAGCTCAGCAAGGCAGGGTGGCAGTGCCACCATTGTCCCCGCCGTGTCACCACCAGCACTCACCATACTTGCAGTGGAGCTGCACGACCAGGCGGTTGGCGCGGGGTTTGAGCAGGATGAGGCATTTCCCCACTGTCTTCTCCAGCGAGGGCAGCGAGCGGAAGACACCCAGGAAGGACTGCGGGGCAGGGGATGGGTACAGGTGACAGTCACCCCCGTGTCCCCGGAGCGATGGCGGGGGGTGTGGGGGGCTCTGGGGGGTGCACCTTCATGAGGACTTTGCATGGGAAGAGGTCGCTGGGGGGCTGGGAGCCACCCGGTTCGTAGAGCTGGAAGAAGAGCGGCGCAAAGAGGAAGGAGGCGAAGGCCGAGCGCGAGGAGTTGACGGTGCGCAGGGACAGCTGGGGACACACACACACACGGGACATGGGGTGCTGGCACCGCCCACCACCCCTCCACCCTGCTGGGGAGGGTGACCCCCTCCTCCCCCCCAGCTCCCAGTTTACCCCCCTCCGTACCCCGCTCTCAGTGGGCTCCAGGTAGAGCTCGTCCCCGATGCGGGACAAGGAGTGCACAGCTCGGCCGAGGACTGGGGGGGGGGAAGGGGGGGGTGAGGCAGGGCACCCCCACACCCCCCTCACCACACCCCCCCGGCCCCCCTCACCCCCCCTGCCCCGCTCACCTTTGACGTTGCTGCCGCTAACGATGCACTTCATGGCACCGGCACCGCACGTGGGGGCTTCGCGCCTGCTGCCCCCAGGCCCCGCCCCCCGCGCTGAAGCCACGCCCCTGGCCACGCCCCCTGAGCTGAGGCCACGCCCCCACCAGATGGTTGCGCCCGGCGTCCCGCGCGGCACCGCCTCAGCCCCCCCCCCGTCACCCGCAATGGATGCGCCCACCTCACCCCCCCCCTCCCCGGTAGTTGTGTGTGTCCCCCCCTTGCCCCGGAGCGCCTCAGCGGTGCCGTTCCCCCAGCGGCCCCCGGAATGGTCTCGCCCTCCCCCTCTCCAGCCCGCAGTGGTTCCGCCCGTTTCCCCGCCGCGCCGCGCCCGCACCTTCCCCGCTCCCCGCGCCGCCCTCGCCCGCCGCCTTCCCATTGGGTGAGAGTTTGCCTTAGTCCCGCCCCCGCCGCCAGCCGATTGGTCGGCGCGGCTGCGTGACGGCCCAGGGGCGTTCTCGACGTGACCTCACGTGATGAGGGGGGGCCCCTCCCCGTGCTCCGGGTGCCCGCCGGCGAGCGGGAAGACCCGCCTCCCTCGGCTTCCTATTGGATGGCAAGGCGCAGACGCCGTCCATAATTGGAGTGACGTGCTGCTCAGCCAATGGGGCCTCGACGGCGAGCGGCGGGTGTGCGTCCCTCCGCACGGCTCCCTGGGCCCGGCCGGACCGCAGGCCTCAGCCTGCCTCCGTCTCGGCTCTTGTCCTGCCCGCAGGTCCTTCCCTGGGCCTCCTGACTTGTCCCTGGGCTCTCCCCGGGGTCTGTCCTCTGCCCGCGGCCTGCCAGGCCCCAGCCCACTCCTCTGGGGACCCCAGGCCTCTCTGCGGGGCCTGTGCCATCCCCCGGCAGCCCCAGCCTGCTCCGTGGCTGTGTGCCCCCTCCCCTGCCTCTGGGCTGCAGCCTGCTGGGGCTCCAGCCACCCCCATCTCACTGGTGAGCCCCCTTCCCATCCATCTCCCCGTTCTCTGCCAGCTCAGGCTGCCCTCCATCAGGTTCACCCGCTCCTCTCATTCCCTTCAGCGCAGCCCCACACTCCTGGGGCATGGTGCTCTCCACTGCCCACCCATGGGCTGTGTCTGCAGGGCTGGGAAGGGCTGCAGCTCTCCGGAGCCCACTCAAGGGAGCCTGGTGTTTGGGGGACCCCTGCCCCGTGCCTGTGTGCCTTTGCCTCCCGGGGAAGCGGGGATGTTGTACCCAGGTTGGCAATGGTTAATGGTCCTTGCATCCCACAGGCGCTGCTGGCTGTGCTGCGGTGGAAAGCGTGAAGCTTGTACCTGAGAAGCCATTGCTGTGACTGAGGTGGGTGAGGGTATGACAGCAATAAAGAGGGTAAGGGGTCCCACCAGGGAGGGCGGGCGAGGGGGAGCTCAGCAAATGGCTTTCCTTACACAGGCAGCCAGCCCGCAGCAACTGGCTCTCAGGTTGGGGCCTCGAGGGAGGCTGGGGGATCTGGCTGCGAGGAACTTGTCTCGCACTCGCAGCAGGGTCCCTCAGCCGGCTCCCGCCTGCAGCGAGATCAGCGGCTGCCCAAGTCCCTCCTCCTGGGCTCGGTGGCCGCAGAGCCCGAGCTGAGGGGCCCCAGTGCACAACAGGGTTGGTACCTGAGGGGGGGAGGCAGAGAGGGGGGCACAGACCCCCTTTCCCACGCTGCTATCCTCCACTGCCCAGCCACAGCCTCTGCTCATCATCATCTTTTCCATCTCAGGTGGTGCCGCCGGTGCTCAGCGCCTCTCTGCGTGCCCCACATCCAGGATTTTGGACCCAGCGCCCCGCAGCAGCGCGTCCCCTCCTCCCCTCCAGGTACACAAACTTTCGACCTTTGCGGGGCCGCTCTCCGGGCCAAGCCACGTGTGTGTGGCTGGGCTCAGACCGCAGGCGGGGGAGCTCAGGGGACCCCCAGGCCTGCCTTGGCCTGGGCTTGGGGTCCGTCCCCTCAGGGTCAGCTGGATCTGGCTCCCTCTGCCACTGGGGTGAGCACTGGCTACCGGCCCCTTCCTCCCAGGAGGAGGAGGAGGAGGATGGGATTGTGTGTGAGCGTCCGTTCCAGCTCTTGAACAGCAGCCGGGCTCCTCTGGAGCCGACGTCCCCAGGAGGGGCTCTGGCCTCGGGGCTCAGCGTTTTATGGGGTTGTGGATAGGACGCAGCTGGCTGCGGTCGTGACACACACACCTCAGCGGTGGCCAAAGCCACACGCACCCCTCCCTCTTCCCCTGGCCGCCCTGAGCCAGCGCTGACGAGGCACTGGGGACAGGGCTGGATATGGGCCGGGGGCAGGGGCCTGGCAACCCTCGGGGGGCTCTGGCACCCCAGGCGGGGCTTAGCCTGCACTGCACCTCTCCTGGTGCACCTCAGGGTCAAGGACCCTCATCCCTGTCACCTGCCCTGCCATCCCTGAGTGCCAGCGGGCTCGGGGCCATCTCCCACCGCCGGTGGCCACCAGCTCCCCCCAGAGCCACATCTTCCGTCCCGAGCACATGGCGCGGTGCCCTCGCCAGCGGCGTGGGGAGACAGACGGCCACAGCTGGGCTCCTGCTCCCTGCCTGGCAGGAGGGGACGGGCGCCCACTGGGCCAAACATCAGCTCGGTGCCCCGGGACATCCCCTGGGTGTCCCTGAGGAGCCAGGACAGTGCCCAGCCCGTGGCTCAGAGGTGGTTTGGGGCTAAAACCTACCCCGGTGCGGGGTTTTCTGGGTCCTTCGGGCACTCGGGGTGCTCAGCAGCCCCTCTTTTCTCCCTCCTCCATCTCCCAGAGCTGCTGGAGGCCATGGAGGGGCCAGGTAGGAGCACGAGGCACCATGGCACGGGTGGGCATGGGCCGTGGCACAGCCACGGGTGGGCGATGAGCTGCCCGCCGCAAAGGTCAGCAGTGGGAGGGCAGCGGCGCCAGGACGAAGGTGAGGTCAGCAGCCCACGGCGGTGACAGTGACGTGGTCCCCGAGGGCAGGGGCGGGCACAGGCTCACCCACGCTGAGATGGTGCTCAGGGCAGCAGCTCCATCTTGGCACCACCAGGAGGGGACTGGGGGGGAAAGCACTGGTTTGGGGGAGGTTCTTGTGCTCACCGCTGGCTGTTTGAGGGGGGCTGCCACGGGGCTGTGCTGGGTTGGGGGGCTCCAACATCTGCTGCCTGCGTTATCCCCCCTTCCACCTCTCTTCTCTCTCAGGTGTTGGCCCAGCGTGAGCCACGGAGCCCAAACACTCACCAGAAACCCTCCCCGGCGTTGCTTTCTGGGAAGGGGGCAGCGCAGCGACAGGCAGCCGTGCTGTCCCCTCGGCAGGCAGGACGTGCTGCCCCCCCTGTCCCAGGCTGGCAGCCGTTCCCGCAGCCCCCCGGGGACATTGAGGCGGCTTTTCCCAACTGCTCCATGCTGCTGGGGGTGGGGGGGGGCAGAAACCAGATACCCTGCACTGCAGCTTGGAGGGGGGAACCCCTTGCTGGCAGCTCCGTCCCGGTGTGGGGGCCACCTCCACAGCCCCCACCCGCACTTGGGGGGCTGCAGCACCCCCCTGAGTGAGCACCGGGGAGCCCTTCTCATCTCTCTGGCTCATTACCCATCCACAGGGTGTGGAGAACCCCCCCATCTTCACTGAGGGGGGGGTCCAGAGCCCCCCACTGCCACCCGACAGCACCTCTGGTGGGTGCTTCCTCACGCCTTCGACACCAAACCCGCTGCTCCCAAGCAATAAATCCCCCCGGCAGCACCGCTGCGAGTGTCAGTGCCGGGTTTATCCGTAGGGGGGGGTCCCTAAACCCCGAGGCGGGTGGGTTTATCACCCAGGGTCCCTGTGGGTTTGGGGTAAGGCTGTGGTCTCGGGGTACCCCGAGCAGTCACCCTGCTGGTCTGTGTCCCGGAGGACATGGGGGGGGCTCAGACCTGGCCAGGGCTGGGGGGCTGGAGTCAAAATGAATCTGGTTTTTACTTCCCGGAGCAGCGCCAGTGCCTTTGTTTTCAACAAAACATTTCCCTCACCCCCCCCGAGAGACCCCACACACACACCCCCCAGAGACCCCCACACACCCATGGGAGATCCCCCCCCCCCACCCCCCGACCTCTGCCCCTGTGGCAGCACCCACTCGTGGCTGTGGGTCAGTGGAGGTGTGTGGGGGGTTCTGGCTGTTGGATCACCCCCCTCCAGCAGCAGCTCAGTGGGCACTGAGGAGAAGGGGGGGTCTGTCCTCACCCCCCCATACCACCCCACTCGTCCTGAGTGGGTGATGAGGAGCACCACAGTCACTGCCAAACCCCCCATGGGCAGCTGGTCGGGGCTCATCCTAACGAGGGAGGTTAATTGGGAAGGAAGCAGCTTACTGGGGCTGGAGGGGGAAGCTGTGTGTGGCACTGGGGTGTCCCCCCCATCCCTGCCCCCTTCCCCGCTGGGGACAGCAGATTCTGCTGCTGTCAGGACCCTGGTGGCTGTGTGTCCCCCTCTGTTCCCCATCGCTCACCTGCCGCCATCCCAGAGCCCCCCTCCCGCTTGAGGGACAGGGGAGGGGGCTGATTCCTGTCCCCCCCGCTTGTCTTTGCTCCTTCCCATCCTTCCAACCGCTCCTCCCCGCTTCCACCTCTCCTCTGCCCACGGCGGGGGGGGGGGGTGTATATATGTGGGTGTGAGCGTGGGGGGGTCAAACTGGCACCCACCCCCCAAACCCAACCCCATTACAGCGAGCGGAGCCCCTCCGCCTCCCCTCATCCCATTAAACCCCCCCCCTCTCCTCCCCGCTCCCTTCCCTGGACCCCCCCATTCCTCCCCTCATCCCCCCCCCCCATTCCCCCCCCCCGGGACCGGGTTCTCGGCGTGCAGCGGCGGCTCTGTACGTCGGGGAGGAGAAGAAACGAGAAGACTCCCAACCGGCAAATGGGAACCATAGTCCCGCTCCGGTGTGCGGGACCGTTGGCTGACTCTTCGGGAACCCCCAGTCCCACATCCACCACCCCGATCCCGCCTCTGTCCCGCATGGAGCTACGAGCAGGTAGGAGAAAACACCCCCCCCCCACCACCACCTCCATCCCATTTTTCCACCCCCCCCTCCCCACATTGTACCCACCCCGCAAAACCCCATCGCTCACAAAAGCCGTGGGGTGAAGGGGACAGCGGCACTTCGGGGACCCCCTTATCCCTCCCCACCCCTTTCCATAGGGAACGGGGCTCGGCTCCAAACTTCCCCACCTTTATCCGGTACCGGGATCCTGGGAACGGGGAGGGAAAGGAGGGACTGGGGGGGAGAGCGAAGGAGGAGAGGGAGGGAATGAATGGAACCCGCTCTTGTGTGTACGATTGCATCTTGAAAGCCAACCTGGTTTTGCTTAACTCTTGAATTTTGGGAAAAAAAATAAGAAAAAGAGGAGAAAAAAAAAAAAAAAAGGAGCGGAGGACCTCGGGGAGGGAGGGAGCGAGCTCAGGCTCGGAGTTTGCTCTTTTATTTTTTAATTTTTTATTTTTTTTTGATTTCTCGCATTCCTGGACACCAATCAAAAGAGCAAATCAAGGGAGGTGGAAAAGAGGAGGGAGAGGGGGGGGGAAAAAGTCACCCTGGGGGTGCAAACCCATTAAAAAAACCCCCTATAAACCCCCCCAAAAACCCTTTCCCAACCTTCAGAACTTTATTTTTTTTTTTTCCACCTAACACCCAAACCAAAACAAATAAGGAGGGGAAAGGAGGAAAAAAAAAAAAAAAAAAATAAAATAAAAAAAAAAAAAAAAAACCCAACCCATAACCAAACCCAAGCCGAGCGCCAGCGAGCCAGGGCTCGGCCGGGGCGCGGAGCAACAGCCAAGCTCCCGCCTTGGCTTCCTTCTGTGCCCCCCCGAACCCCTCCACGCTGCACCCCGACTATGCGAAATGTTACTGGGGAGCTCTCAGGTAAGACCCAAGGGTTTGGGTTGGGTTTTTTTTTTTTATTTGGGGTGGGGGTTTTTTACTGCTTGCCCTCGCTGCCTTCCGGGGGTTTTTTCCTTTCCGTAGCGCTGCTGATTTTAATTTGATGTGATTAAAACGTCTGTCTGGCTTTGGGATTGATTTAAGGCTTTTTTATTTTTTTTTTCTTTCCCCCCCTCTCTCTGGGTTTAAATTTCTTTAATTTTTTTTCCTTGTTTTTGGATGGTTTTTATCCTTTTTTTTTTTTTTTTTCCCCTCTTTTCCATGCATGTTTGTGATTACCGGGGAGGGAACGGCCGCTGAGCACGGAGAATTCAACCCCGGGACTGACAGAGGGGAGGAAAATGAAAGTTGTTGGGGTTTAAGGGGGGGGCACAAAGAATCCAGGGTTGGATTTTTGGGGTTTCACTCTCAACGCCTCCAGTGGAGCGGGCGAGATTCCCGTGGGATGCAGCACCGGGGTTCTGGGGTGCTTGGGGAATGTCGCGCTCTGTAGGGACTGTCCCTGTGGTTGTGGTGGCTGTGGGACACGGGAGAGCCACAGTGTGGGGTCTGGGTGCTGCATTGGGATCGGGGGGGGGTGGGGGGGGTGGGTGTCCTCGCTTGGAAAATGCTGGAAAACACCCTGAAATGGTTAAACTGGGTGCTGCGGGGTGCCCCGTCCTGCCACCCAGGGGGACCGGGACAGGGTTCGGCTCCAGGTCCCGGTGTGACGCAGGACGGGCGAAGCGGGGCGAGCGCCGGGGAACCGGAAAAAGCCAGGCCGGGATCCCCAGCGCCTCTCTCACCCTCCCTCACCCCCTCCTGTCCCCCTCCCCGTCCCGTGGTGGCACAGCCCGACCCACGGCCTGTGGTCACCATGGCCAACGGGGAAGGGGACACCGAGCCCGGCATGAGGAGCTGTGGGGTGACACCCCCCCCCACTGCCCCATCCCCACTCCCTGTTTTGGGGCATCGCCATCAGACGGCAGCCCAGGGGCTGGGGGACGCTCGGTGTCACCGGTGTCCCCGTCCCTCTTTAGCAGGCTGCGCGAGGGCACGGTGGTGGCGAACATCTGGGCTGCATTAGGCGCAGCCGCCAGCAGCCTCCGGAGGGAAATGCGGAGGGTTCTGCTTACAGGGCCGGGCTGGGGGGAGATTTATGCCCTGCTAAGTGGCACCCCGCTCCATCAATCACCCCCTCGGCCCCGCTCCCGCCTGTCGCGCTGTCCCTCTGTGCCACGGGGCTGGCACCCCGCGGGTACGCATGGTGGCTCGCCAGTGTGCCGGTGGGTACGTGGGGATGCGCTCACCCTGGCATGGATGGGACGTAGGGGTGGCAGCCATCCTGCCGTGGCACGTGGGTGATGGAGGTGGCTTGGGGGACACGGGGGTGGCACGGCCATCAGGGCATGGCTGTCCCCAGTGGGCAGAGCTGCTGGTCCCACGCTACCCTGGCACGGGGGGGGACATGCCAGCGCTGGCAGCAGGTCTGGAGGTGCCAGGGGATGCAGAGGAGGGACGTGCCACACAGGGCTCTGCAGTGCCACGTGTGCTGGCACTGGGGGTCCCCTGCTCTGCTGGGGACGGTGCCAGGGGGGCTGGCGGTGGCCACAGGAGCTGCGTGGCTCCGTGACCTGCACCGGGACGGGTGGGAAGGCGACCGGAGCGCCGCGCGTGGCTCGTGGGGCCGTGCCCGTGCCGGGCTGCGTGTGCGTGCGGGGCGGCGGGGTCTGGTTGGGATTAGGGGTCTGGTTGGGATTAGGGGGCCTGCGCCCCCCTCGCCGGGGGGCTGGGGGGGGGTGTTTCCATCGCGCCGTTGGCTGGAGCCGGATGGGAAATCCAGGCCCGGGTAATTACGGCCTCGCTGGAGTCTCCCGTGCGCGGCCGCAGTTATAAACACACGGCCGAGACAGGATGTAAACACTCAGCGCCGCGAGCGCGGGCACGGCCGGGGAGGGGGACACAGGGGGACACCCCCCCCTTGCACACCCATCTGGCCCCGCATGGCGGCTTCGCTCAGTGGGAGCTGTGTGGGGACAGGGGACTGGGGGGGTGGTGGCAGGGTGGGCACTGGGAGCTGTGAGCAGAGCTGGGGGGCATGGAGGGGTGGGCTGGGAGCAGGTGGAACCCCGTGGGATGGGATGGGGACCCCACTGCGGTGACTGTGGCTGGGAGCAAGGACGTGCTTGTCCCTCCCATCAGGACTTGGGGACAACCAGGACCACTGATGTCCGGGTGTTGGGCACAGGCAGAGGCCACTGTGTCACCTCCTCAGCCACGATGGGGTTAAATGCCATCAGCCTGGGGACACAGAGGTGTCTGTCCTCATGCCTTTGAGCATCCCCCACTCCAAGACCTTCAGACAGGGCCACTTTGTCCTCGAGGCCGTGGTCACGCTGGGCCACTGGGGCTGGGCTCTTGCACTAGGCTGCGCTGGCCACCGGCCCATCAGATACTGGGGGCCAGCTCGGCTCCGGTGTGGGGGTCCCCCCTTCCCGGCTGCCACCCCCGCTTTGTCCGAGGGTTTCGGGGAAATGGGCTCAGGGCGGTTTGTGGTCGCCCTTGACCTTGGCAGCTCTGCCCACGGCGTGCCCGGGGAACAGCTCACCCGGCTGCGCGCCCGCCTCGACGTCTGGCCGGTGCCACCAGGGGTGGGTGGCCGGCGGGAGGACAGGGCTGACGCCAAGCGCATCCCACCAAAGGCGGGTGAGTGGCATCGCCGAGGGACGCCCGTGGCACCGCCAGCGCGTCCTGCCGCCCGCCGCAGCCCCTTGGCGTCGGCAGCGTGGGTGCCACCTGGCGCTGTCCCCGATCCCGCGTCCCCATCCGTCTGGGTGACACTGGGCAGCCCCCACTGGGAGCTGCTTACGTGGGTTGGGAGCATCCTGGCGCGTCGCCAGGGCCGGGTTCGGAACCCTCGGGCTCTTCCTCTCCGATGTCACCGGGATCCAGCCGAGCCGCTCCCGCGCCTCCCTCCTCCCCGCCGGGCACCGGAGTGGGCACGGGGGGGGTGGCAGCTCCACGGGGTACCCGGCACGGCTGTGCCATGGCCACCATCGTGTCACCTCCATTGCTGTGCCACGGCCATATCATTGTCACCACTGTGCCATGGCCACTGTCGTGTCACCTCCATTGCTGTGCCACAGCCATATCATTGTCACCGCTGTGCCGTGGCCACCCTTGTGCCGCTGCCACAGCCACGCATCCCGCCATCCCTTGGCCTTCAGCCATCACCTCCCCATCCTCTTCCTCCTCCTCCTCCTCGCTCTCCCCTGCCCCCGTGTCCCCGCCACCTGCCCGGGAGCTGCCGGTGGCTCCGTCCCCACCCTGTCCCTGCCACCCCCCGCGCCCCCGGCCCGGCTCTCCCGGCTGTGTTTGCTTTGGCGGCCGGCGCTGGTGTAAATCCCGCTCGGGAAACTCGAGCCGGCGGCGGGCGAGGGTCCGGCCAAAGCAAACACCACGGGCGGGTGAGTCACCGCCACGGCCCCCCGTGCCACGGCCCACGCACGCGGGGCAGGACGGTGGCACCGGCACGGCCCTCGGCCACGGGCAAGCGGCTGCACGTGCGCACCGCGGGGCTGGGGCCAGCGCAGGCGTGTGACACGCGTGGGTGTCATACGTGGGCACGGGGTGTCGTGCACCTTGGCGGTGCAGCGCGTGTGGCGTGTCATGTGCTTACGCAGGGTGTCGTGTGCACGGCGTGTCACACGTGTGACATGTCACGTGCACAGGGTGTCATGCATGCACAGCGTGTCACATGCACGGTGTGTCACACACGTGGTGTGTTGCGCGCCTATGTGGTATCACACGCATGCAAGGTTCATCGCACGTGGTGTTTCACGCAGCTGTGTGATGTGCAGTGCGTGCTGCACACCCAGGGGGGTGTATCGTGGTGTGTCGCACACCCAGGGGGGTCTATCGCGATGTGTTGCGCACCCATGGGGTGTATCGTGACGTGTGTTGCACACCCACGGGGTGTATCGCATCATGTCGCACACCCGTGGGGTGTATCGCAGTGTGTCGCACACCCACGGGGTGTATCGTGACGTGTGTCGCACACCCACGGGGTGTATCGTGACGTGTGTTGCACACCCAGGGAGTGTATCGCAGCGTGTCACACATCCACGGGGTGTATCGTGACGTGTGTCGCACACCCACGGGGTGTATCGTGACATGTCGCACACCCACGGGGTGTATTGTGACGTGTGTCACACACCCACGGGGTATATCGCAGCATGTCGCATACCCACGGGGTGTATCGTGACGTGTGTTGCACACCCGTGGGGTGTATCGCAGTGTGTCGCACACCCACAGGGTGTATCGTGACGTGTGTTGCACACCCACGGGGTGTATCGCGACGTGTGTTGCACACCCAGGGAGTGTATCGCAGCGTGTCACACATCCACGGGGTGTATCACGACGTGTCGCACACCCACGGGGTGTATCGCGACGTGTCGCACACCCACGGGGTGTATCGCAGTGTGTCGCACACCCACGGGGTGTATCGCGACGTGTTGCACACCCACGGGGTGTATCGCAGCCGTGCGCAGCCTGTTGCACGCTCACAGGGGCTTTGCACACCCACACGCTGCCGGGAGCCGGGCATCTCCCCGTGACAGCCGTGTCCCCGCTGCGGTGGGGCTGATGTGGCCGGAGCCGGGGTGTCCCCCAGGACCCTCGTGCGTCACCGGCGCTTGGCCGCTCCCGCCTTCCCAACCCTCCCGATGCCTCGTGACGGGGAGCGGTGACGCGTGAGGGCACCGCGGGGCTCCCGCCAGCCTCGTCCCCCCGGGAGCTGCCCACGCCGGGAGCCCTGCGGTGACGGTGGCGGTGACGAGCCGTGGCGGCGGCGGGGCTGCCGGCGGAGGAGTTGCCGGGAAGGCTCAGGCGTGCCGGGAGGTGCCGGTTGGCCAGGGCCATCGCGGCCATGGGCTGTGACCTTTGCTCAACCGCTGGTTAACGAGGCCGGAGCTCCTTGACGTCACGGGCGATGACGGGGACGCGGCCGGTGGTTTCCGGCAGTCTCGGCAAAGGTCACCCCGCACCCCAGCCACCCCTTGTGGTCCCTGTCCCACCCCGCCTCGGTCCCCTCGGTGGGGGTGGCCGGGGGTCCCCGCTGCTGGTGGCCCCCCGGGATGCCCGGCGCGGGGGCTGAGTCTCCGTGCCCAAATATATCCGTGCCGTGCCGGCGGCGCAGCGCTGGCTCCAGACCATATAAAGGATTGTTGCTGCAGCCGCGCAGGGGAGCCCGGGCACGGCGGCACCCGCGGGGTCACTGCGCCAAGGCAGGGGGCCCCGGTGCACCGGCTGTGCCCGCAGCATCGCTGCAGGCTCATGGCACTGCCCGGGCGGTGCCAAGGGGTGAGGTGTCCGGTGCTGGGGGGTGCTGAGTGCCTGGTGCCAGGGAAGGTGTTGAGGTGCCCAGTGCCCATGCAGATGCTGAGTGCCTGGTGCTGGGGGGGTACTGAGTGCCCAGTGCCCGTGGGGATGCTGAGCTCCTGGTGCCCATGGGGGCGCTGAGTGCCCGTGGAGACACAGAGGTGCCCAGTGCCAGGGGATGCTGAGTGCCCAGTGCCCGTGGGGATGCTGAGCTCCTGGTGCCCATGGGGGTGCTGAGTGCCCGTGGAGACACGGAGGTGCCCGGTGCCAGGGGATGCTGAGTGCCTGGTGCCCATTGGGGTGCTGAGCTGCCCAGTGCTGAGGTCCCAGTGCCCATGGGGATGCTGAGTTCCCAGTGCCAGGGGATGCTGAGCTCCTGGTGCCTGTGGGGGTGCTGAGTGCCCGTGGAGACACAGAGGTGCCCAGTGCCCATGGGGATGCTGAGCTGCCCAGTGCTGAGTTCCCAGTGCCCATGGGGATGCTGAGCTCCTGGTGCCTGTGGGGATCCTGAGTGCCCGGTGCCAGGGGGGTACTGAGTGCCCAGTGCCCGTGGGGATGCTGAGTGCCCATGGAGACATAGAGGTGCCCGGTGCCAGGGGATGCTGAGCTCCTGGTGCCCATGGAGGTGCTGAGCTGCCCAGTGCTGAGGTCCCAGTGCCCATGGGGATGCTGAGCTCCTGGTGCCCGTGGGGGTCCTGAGCTGCCCAGTGCTGAGGTCCCAGTGCCCATGGGGATGCTGAGTGCCCGCTGTCTGTGGGGAAGTTGAGTGCCCGGTGCCCACGGGGACACTGAGCTGCTCCGGTGCAGATGTGAGTGCCCTGGACCCCACACACACCCCTCCCGTGCCTCAGTTTCCCCACCTGCCGGCAGGTCACCCCGCAGGGTGCGGCAGTGCCAGCAGACAGAGCACCCCATGGTGCCAGCGGGTCCTTCCCACAGCCACCCCGAGCCTGGGGGTGGGATGAGGTGCCCTCCAATCCATGTACCACCCCCCCCTGAGGTGCCGTGTCCCCACAGGAGACTCTTGGGGGATCTTCACCTTCCTCTGCGCCGCGCTCTGCAACCTGCCGGCGCTGCCCGCCCTGAACTGCACCGAGGAGCTGGGCGCCGGGCAGTCCATCCAGAAGACCTACGACCTCACCCGCTACCTGGAGCACCAGCTGCGCACCCTCGCTGGCACCTACGTGAGTAGGGGGGGCACCCACACCGTGCCCCCTGCCTGCACCCCCCTCTGGGGTTCCCCTCTCCATCCTCCCCGTGCCTGTGGGGCTGTGCCCACCCACTCGCTGGACACCCCACTGGTGGGGGTCTCCCCCCTGGGCACGGTGGTGTGGGGCGGGGGGGCGGGGGGACATCCCCGTGGGGAGGGGAAGGGGTGTCCCCCTCATTGTCACCAGCCAGGGACCCCCTGCCTGCACACGGAGTGTGCCTGCGTGGACGTGGAGGTGACTGCACGTGTGTCTGCCTGCACATACGTGTGCATTAGTGTGCCTGCATACATGTGCCTGCACATACGTGTGTGTGCATCCGTGTGTGTGTGCATCTGTGTGCCTGCACATATGTGTGTGTGTGTGTGCATCCGTGTGTGTGTGCATCTGTGTGCCTGCACATACGTGTGTGTGTGTTTGTGCATCCGTGTGCCTGCACGTGCAGGTGTGTGTGTGTGCATTCATGTGTGTGTGCATCTGTGTGCCTGCACATACGTGTGTGTGTGTGTGTGTGTGTGTGTGCATCTGTGTGCCTGCACATATGCGTGTGTGTGTTTGTGCATCCGTGTGTGTGTGCATCTGTGTGCCTGCACATACGTGTGTGTGTGTTTGTGCATCCGTGTGTGTGTGCATCTGTGTGCCTGCACATACGTGTGCGTGTGTTTGTGCATCCGTGTGCCTGCACGTGCAGGTGTGTGTGTGTGCGCATCCGTGTGTGTGCATCTGTGTGCCTGCACATACGTGTGTGCACCCATGTGCCCTCACATGCATGCGTGTGCATCACTGCTCCTCCGCACACGCCTGCACACACGTGTGCACACCTCCCCCCCCCATCCTTCCCAAATCTCCCTCCCCGTGCCCCCCCGCTCACGCCCTGCTTTGCGGGTGACGTGTTTGCCCCCACGTGCCCTTGCCCGCTGCGGGTGTTGCTCACCCTCCCGGGGGGGCTCTGGGTGTCCCGCACCCGGCTGCACCCCCGCCGGGGGCCCGGGAAGTGTCTCATCGGCCGGGGGCGCAGGCGGCTCCGGGGGACCCTGCCCTTGGCCCGGGGTGCAGGCGGGGGTGCAGGCAGCTGCCTGTCCCTGCCCGCCGGCGGCACCGCCGCACGCCGAGGTTCCCCGTCTCTGCCCTGACGTGCCCCCGGTGCTGCCAGCTCAGCTCCCACGGTGCTGGCACCAGGGTGGCACCGCCGTGGGGCTGGGTGCGGGGTGGGAGCTCGGCCCCCGGTGCTGGGTGTTGGGAGCTGTGGGGATGGGGAGGGGGACGTGGAGGTTGGGGACATGGGTGGGGGGGAGATGGAGAGAGCTGGGACATGGGGGGCATGTCCAAGTGGGGGACATGGGACATGGAGGGCATGTCCAACTGGGGGACATAGGACATGGGGGTGCATGTCCAACTGGGGGACATAGGACATGGGGGGCATGTTCAGTTAGGGGACGTGGGATGTGGGCAGGGGGGGGACATGGAGACCAGGGACATGAAAGGGAGGGGGACATGGTGGGCATGTCCAGGTGGGGGACATGGAGACCAGGGACATGAAAGGGAGGGGGACATGGTGGGCATGTCCAGGTGGGGGACACGGAGACCAGGGACATGAAAGGGAGGGGGACATGGTGGGCATGTCCAGGTGGGGGACACGGAGACCAGGGACATGAAAGGGAGGGGGACATGGTGGGCATGTCCAGGTGGGGGACACGGAGACCTGGGATGTAGGGGACATGAAGTTGGGGGACATGGTGGGAAGGGGGACTTGGAGACCTGGGACGTGTTGGGCATGTCCAGACTGGGGACACAGAGCCTGGGGCCACAGCAGGCAGGATGCCACAATGACTGGGGACAAGGGGGTCAATCCCTTACCCCAACCCCACCCTCAGTGTCCCCCATGGCACCCCCCCTATACCTGACACCTCTTTTTTACTTTACAGCTGAACTACCTGGGTCCCCCCTTCAATGAACCCGACTTCAACCCGCCGCGGTTGGCACGTGCCGAGCGGGTGCCCAGCGCCACCGTGGACTTGGACTTGTGGCGTGGGCTGACCGACAACGCCCGCTTGGCTGCCAACTACCGCGCCTACAGCCGCCTGCTCTGCTACCTGCGGGCGCTGGACGGGCAGGCGGGCACCGCCGAGCTGCGTCACCGCCTGGGGCACTTCTGCTCCAGCCTCCAGGGTTTGGTGCTGAGCATCGCCGGGGTGATGTCCTCCTTGGGGTACCCCTTACCCGCCGGACCCCCCGCGCCCCCGGGTGCTCCCGTGGCCCCCAATGACTTCTTGAAGAAGATGGAGGATTTCTGGTTGCTGAAGGAGCTGCAGACCTGGCTGTGGCGCTCGGCCAAGGACTTCAACCGCCTCAAGAAGAAGGTGCCACCCGCCGTGGTGACACTGCGCCTGGAGGCGAGGGGCTTCTGAGACACCCCACAATGTGCCTCCTGCCCCCACCCCCTCCCCAGTCCTCACCCCAACGGCCCCACCGCCACCACGCTGTGCCTTGCGGGATGGGGGTCCTGATCCCAAGTGCCACCAAAGCCACCCGTGTCCCCTCTCCATCACCACACTGTGCCTTAAAGGATGGTGCTCCTGACCCCAAAGTGCCACCACAGCCACCCCACGTCCCTGTCATCACCACAGTGCCTTGAAGAAGGGGGCTTCTGACCCCAAGTGCCACCAAAGCCACCCATGTCCCCTCTGTCACCATGCTTTGCCCTTAAGGGATGGGGATCTTGACCCCAAGTGCCACCAAAGCCACCCATGTCCCCTCTCCATCACCAGTGTCCCTTGAAAAATGGGAGTCCTGACCCCCAAGTGCCACCATGGCCACCCCACATCCCCTGTGTCACCACACTGTGCCTTAAGGGATGGGTCTCCTAATCCCAAAGTGCCACCAAAGACACCCATGTCCGCTCTGTCACCCTTAAGGGACAAGGATCTTGACCCCAAGTGCCACCAAAGCCACCCATGTCCCCTCTCCATCACCAGTGTCCCTTGAGAAATGGGGGTCCTGACCCCCAGGTGCCACCACGGCCACCCCACATCCCCACCGCCTGTGCCTTGAGATGGTGGTGGTGCCACCACTGTGTCCCTGTTGTGCCCCCCTGTCCCCTCGGGGCTGTCCCCACA
Source organism: Podargus strigoides (assembly GCA_028020825.1). Lineage (NCBI taxonomy): Eukaryota > Metazoa > Chordata > Aves > Caprimulgiformes > Podargidae > Podargus > Podargus strigoides. The sequence goes on along the minus strand of CM051633.1, from coordinate 16,979,605 downwards.
CCCCTGCGGTGTGGGGGGGGCACCAGGCAGCAATAAGCCCCACCCCCAAAGGGCTCCGGAGTGGGTACAAGCCCCGCCCACCCCCAAAAGGACCAAGCCCCTCCAAACATAGAAATAAGCCCCGCCCACCCAGCATCAAGCCCCGCCCCCGAGCGATAGGCTCCGCCCCCTCCCCGGACAGCAATAACCCCCCTGTAGCAAGCCCCGCCCCCTTCCTACAGCAGGCCCCGCCCCCTTGGTGACCAAACCCCGCCCACTCCGCGGTTGCCTAGCAACCCCGGGGGTGGGCGTGGCTTTCTGGGGCCGGGGGGGGGGGCGGCCTCAGGGCGGCTGTCCCCTGCGTCGATGCGTGTTTATTTATTGGAGATGTTTTATTTATTGGGGTATTTATTGCAGAAGATCTATTCTTGTATGAACGAATAAAAACCTTTCTCCAGCGCCCCCCGCCCCGCCCCCGCTGCCGTCAGTAGGGACCAGAGTGAACGGGGGAGCTGCCCCAGCTTCCGAGCTCAGTGCAGAGGGGGTCAGGGTGTTCCCCCTGTTTTGGGGTGATAGGGTGGGGGGCCAGGACCCCCCCCAGGTCTGAGTAACCCCAGGTCTGGGTAACCCATCCAAGGGGTACTCCAGCCCCAGTGCCATCAGTAGGGACCAGAGTGAATGGGGGAGCTGTGCCAGGCTCTGAGCTCAGTGTAGGGGGGTCAGGGTGTTCCCTCTCTGTTTGGGGGTGACAGGGTGGGGGCCAGGACACCCCTCCAGGACTGGGTAATGCCATCTTACACCCCCACAGCCCCATACATCCAAGGGGTCCCCCAGCCCCAGTGCCATCAGCAGTGACCAGAGTGAATGCAGGAGCTGCCCCAGGCTTTTGAATTCAGTGGGGGGGGGGGGTCAGGGTGTGCCCCCTCTGTTTTGGAGTGACAGGGTCTGGGGTCAGGACACCCCCACAGCCCCCACACCCTCCCTCCAGGTCTGCATAACCCCATCTTACACCCCACACCTCCCCCTTGGGCATCCCCATCCCCACCCAGGGGGTTTCCCAGCCCCGTTGCCCGCTGGCACCCCCCGTACCCCCACCCCAGGGCTCTATTTGGGGGTGACCACCAAGGAGTAGAAGGTGCCAGGCTGGGGTAGGAAGCCCACGGCACGGACAGCTCTCTGTGACGCGGTGTTTTGGGGCAGCACCCCACAATAAATGGGGAACCCACGGGCGTGCAGCCCCCTCCCGAGGGCACCCAATGTCAGGCCACTGAGACCCTGGCCACGCCAGGCGGGCAACGTGTACCCATGGCTGAGGCACCCAAGGGGGTCCAGCAGGCTCCAGGAAACGGGGCGCCCCCGGGGCCCCAGCAGGCAGGCACTGGGCAGCCCCCGCACCAGTCCCCGCAGGAACCGCCCGCTGCGGGCATTGCCACCGAAAGCCCAGGTGGCGTTGAGCAACGGGACGTGGGATGGGGACACGGGTGCCAGGCGTAGTCCCGGTGGCACCCTGAAATGAGACAGAGAGGTGGGGTGGGGGGGGGATGGCACAGGGAGCTGCTGCACACTGAGGTGGGATTGGGGACACTCCTGTCACCTGGGGAAGTGCTCGGGGACTGCTGTGCCGCCCAGGGATGTGACTGCCACTCCTGTGCCACCCAGGCATGTTTTTTGGGACCCCTGTGCCACCCAGGGATGTGCTTGGGGACTCCCATGTCACCCAGGGATGTGCTCAGGACCCCCATGTCACTCAGGGAAGTGCTCGGGGACCCCTGTGCCGCCCAGGGATGTGACTGCCACTCCTGTGCCACCCAGGGATGTTTTTTGGGACCCCCATGTCACCCAGGGATGTGCTCAGGACCCCCATGTCACTCAGGGAAGTGCTCAGGGACCCCTGTGCCGCCCAGGGATGTGACTGCCACTCCTGTGCCACCCAGGGATATTTTTTGGGACCCCTGTGCCACCCAGGGATGTGCTCGGGACCCCCGTGTCACTCAGGGACGTGCTTGGGACCCCTGTGCCACCCAGGGATGTGCTTGGGGACCCCCATGTCACCCAGGGATGTGCTCAGGACCCCCATGTCACTCAGGGATGTGCTTGGGGACTCCCATGTCACCCAGGGATGTGCTCAGGACCCCCATGTCACTCAGGGAAGCGCTCAGGGACCCCTGTGCCACCCATGGATGTGCCCAGGACCCCCCCTCTCCCCAGTGCCACCATGTCCCCAGGTTCCTCCTCACTCACTGCACGCGGGGCCGGGGGGGCTGGGGGCTCAGCAGTGCCTGGTACCGGTAGGTCTCCAACCGCAGCCCCTTGGCATCGGCTGCCTGGCACACAGCCTGGTACATCCCGTCCTGCATCCCTGGGCAGGGGCACAGAACCCCCCCAACAGTGCCAGGACCCCCCCAAAGTATCAGGACCCCCCCCCCCCAAAGTGCCAGGACCCCCCCACACCCGGTGCCAGCCTTACCATTGATCTGGAGCGCCCGTGTCCATGCCACTGCCTCGGTACCCCCCAGCAGCGCCTGCCAGGCACCCTCGTCCCGGTAATACACTGTCAGCTGGTTGGCATAGAAGTCCCCAGGGTCACTGTGCTCCTGAGGGGGACACACAGGGACAGGGTCTGAGTGTGCCCCCCCCTCCCAGAGCCCCATGATGTTTATGGGGGGATGCCAGGGCGAGGGGGGCACCCCCAGCAGCACCTCTGGGCGCAGGCGGGTGAGGACAACGCCGAAATGGGGCCAGGAGTCCACCAGCACCTCGTGGGACGCCGGGTTCCCCCGGGCCACTGTCATCACGGTCCCCAGGACCTGCAGGACAGGGTCAGTGCTGGGGGGGACACATGGGGGGTCCCTCTGTGTCCCCCCCACCGTGCCTGGTTGTGCCCTGGGTGCTGCCAGGTCCTATTGGCGTGGGGGACCAGGACATCATGTGGGGTGGTCCCTGTCACCAGCACGGCGGGGGGGGGGGGTGACAGCAGGGTTCCTGGGGTCCCCATCATCATCAGGGTGGCAGGAGGGATGGCAGGGGGTCCCTGGGGTCCCCATCGCCAGCAAGGTGGAAGGGGAGGTGACAGGGGGTCCCCAGTGTCCCCATCACCAGCAGGGTGGCAGGAGGGGTGGCAGGGGGTCCCCGGGGTCCCCATCACCGGCAGGGTGGCAGGCAGGCTCCTCCGCAGGGCCTCCTCCAGGCACCGCAGCTTGCCCGGGCACGTCAGGATCAGCATGGCGCGGTGGCCGTGGGGCAGACGGTAACACCGAGGATCTGTAGGGCTGGTGGTGACACCGTGGATCCCAGAGCTGTGGGACAATGGTGGCTGTGGGGCCACAGGGCGGGCAGGGCTGGCCCAGTGCCCAGTGCCCAGCAGGGTGGACCCTGCCCGATGCTCCCATTTGATGCCACCCCCCAGGCAGGGGGCACTTGCTGGCCCGTGACGGCTGCTGGAGGTCCTGGGACCCGCTGGTGTCACTGCCTGTCCCACGGTCACCAGACACCCACCCCACGGCCCCCCGGGACCCACGGCCCCAGGAGTGCGGGGTGAGTGCTGGAGGGGCTGGGGCTGGGGACAGGGATGGGGATGGGGATGGGGATGGGGACAGGGTCCCCAGGCTGGGGTCCTGTCCCCCTGTCACCGGGGGTCTCTCGGCAGGACCATGCTGATCCTGACGTGCCCGGCCCAGCTACAGCGCCTGGAGGGGGCCCTGCGGAGGAGCCTGCCCCTCGCCCTGCCGGTGACGGGGACCCCGCTGTCACCCCTGCCCCGTGCCACGCTAGGGACCTCGGTGTCACCCCTGCCCCTTGCTGTGACAGGGACCCCACTGTCACCCATGCTATGACAAGGACCCTGCTGTCACCCCTGCCCCTTGCTGTGACAGGGACCTCACTGTCACCCCCACCTCATGCCCCCAGTGATGGGGGTCCTGCTGTCACCTCTGTCCCATGCCATTGCAGGGACCCCACTCGTGCCTGCAGTGATGGGGACCCCACTGTCACTTCTGTCCCATGCCATTGCAGGGACCCCACTCGTGCCCGCAGTGATGGGGACCCCACTGTCACCTCTGTCCCATGCCATTGCAGGGACCCCACTCGTGCCCGCAGTGATGGGGACCCCACTGTCACCTCTGTCCCATGCCATTGCAGGGACCCCACTTGTGCCCGCAGTGATGGGGACCCCACTGTCACCTCTGTCCCATGCCATTGCAGGGACCCCACTCGTGCCCGCAGTGATGGGGACCCCACTGTCACTTCTGTCCCATGCCATTGCAGGGACCCCACTCGTGCCCACAGTGATGGGGACCCCACTGTCACCTCTGTCCCATGCCATTGCAGGGACCCCACTTGTGCCCGCAGTGATGGGGACCCCACTGTCACCTGCCCACTCACCCCCCCCAAGGACAGGGACCCCCGTGTCACCCTGTGTCCCCCCGGGGTGCCCTGCACAGGGCTCCCCTGCAGCACGCACCCCTAGGGCCGGCTCCAGGCCCAGCCAATCCCAGCCCAGTTGGGCTCCGCCCCAGCCAATCCCCTCGCAGATCCCGGTACGAGCCAGCCAATCACAATCCACACAGGGTGACCAATCCCAGCCTCTACACTCGCCCCGCCCCCTCTAGCCACGCCCCCTCGAGGGCAGCCTGGCATTAGGCTCCGCCCCCTTTGCCTTCACCCCATTGAGCGCTATGGGGCGGGAGAGCCCTGGGGAAGCCCCGGGGGCCCCTGGGGGGGGTCCCATACCTGTCCCCCCCGTCCCCCCCCCACCCTGACCCCTCTGCCCACAGGTCTACGGGGCCGTGATGAACATCAACCGGGGCAACCCGGGCCGCTTCGTGGTGGCCGTGGACTCGTGGCCTGACTTTGGCGCCGTATTGGCGCGGCGCAGCGAAGAGGTGGCCCCATGGGGACGTTGGATGTGGGGAGGGGACGGACAGTGCCCTGGCATGTGCCAGCTGGGCTCAAGGGCACCCATGGGTGCCCCGTAGGTGCCGGTGGATGACTGTTACCGGAACATGCACGCGGCCTTCTACCGGGACGTGGGCGCTTACCGGGCGCTGCTGGAGACCCCCGGCTGCCTGCGCTGGGACACCGCCTTCCACATCTTCGGTGGCACGGGGACTGGGGGTCCTGGGGGGCTCTGGGGGGCACTGGTGGCATGGGGCACCAGGGAGAGCTGTTGGTGGTAGGGGAGTAAGGAACTGGGAGGCACTAGCAGGTACTGGGGGAAGGAATTGGGGGGCACTGGGGGCTGGTGGTGTGGGCAGTGGGGAGTATTGGGGGTACGACTTGGGGTACTGGGGGGGCACTGGGGGTAGGGGTTTGATGAGCAGTGTCACAGGGGAGTATTGGAGCTGGGTTTGGGGGTGCACTGGGGACAGGGATGGGGTTAAAGGGGGCACTGGGGGCACTGTGGCAGGACTTGGGGGTACTGGGGGGGCACTGGGGACAGGGATGGGGTTAAAGGGGGCACTGGGGGCACTGTGGCAGGACTTGGGGGTACTGGGGGGGCACTGGGGACAGGGATGGGGTTAAAGTGGGCACTGGGGAGCACTGTGGCAGGACTTGGGGGTACTGGGGGGGCACTGGGGACAGGGATGGGGTTAATGGAGGCACTGGGGAACACTGTGGCAGGACTTGGGGGTACTGGGGGGGCACTGGGGACAGGGATGGGGTTAAAGGGGGCACTGGGGAGCACTGTGGCAGGACTTGGGGGTACTGGGGGGGCACTGGGGACAGGGATGGGGTTAAAGGGGGCACTGGGGGCACTGTGGCAGGACTTGGGGGTACTGGGGGGGCACTGGGGACAGGGATGGGGTTAAAGGGGGCACTGGGGGCACTGTGGCAGGACTTGGGGGTACTGGGGGGGCACTGGGGACAGGGATGGGGTTAAAGGGGGCACTGGGGGCACTGTGGCAGGACTTGGGGGTGCTGGGGGGCAGGAAATGGGGTGTTGGTGATAAAGCCTGGGGTTGTGGGGAGCCCCTGGGCCCACTGAGGAGGGCAGAGGCAGGAATGGGGGGTGCTGGGGCAACAGGGCCCCTCCCTTACAGCACCGTCCCCAGGCCTGCAGGAGGGGGTGGCCACGGTGTCACAGGCCATGGCGGGGGCCAAGGGCATCGAGCTGGAGGTCTCTGAGTACTACACCTACCTGCACCCCAACCCCAGCACCATACCCCAGCCCCGGTGAGCCCCCCCTGACCCCGCCTGGCACGGACAGCCCCTTCTGTCCCCCCCTGACCCCCCCCTGTCACCGCAGGCTGTCCCCCGACGTGCGGGTGGGCGCGCTGAGCCCGTCCCACGTGGATCTGCTGAACCAGACGTGGGCATACGGGGGCAACGCGCGGAGCCGGCGGTACCTGGCCGAGGTGCTGGGGGGGTTCCCCAACCTCTGCCTGCAGGATGGGGTGGGGGAACCCCTCTCCTGGGTCCTCACCGACCCCTTTGGCACCGGGACCCACGGGTACACGCTGCCCGCGCACCGGCGGCGAGGCCACATGCGGGCGGTGCTGGCCCTGGCCGCTCGCAGGGCGCAGGGCCGGGGGTTCCCCAGCTACGGGCACACGGCCACCGGCAACCGGGCCATGCAGCGGCTGCAGGAGGAGCTGGGCCACCAACGGCTGCCTGGCTTGTGCCACTTTGTCCTTCATAACCCCAACCTGGGCAGAGCCGGGCCCTGAGTCCCCATCCCCAGCATGGCAGCGAAGTCACTGAGCTGGGGGACAAATTAAAATAAAACAAAAGTAAAGTGTGGAGACTCTTGGCTGATTGTGTCACCCTCCAGCACTGGTTTTCTCGTGCCCAGCTTGGCATGGTGTCACCGCTGAGGGACACAGCTGTGTCCCCTTGAGAGTCACCGCGTCCCTCGGTGCTGGGACACGCACTGTGGCTCTGCCCCGAGCTATTCTGGGCGAGGGCTGCAAAGCTTCAAGGCAAATATTTACAAGGGTGGCACCTGGCGTGTCACCGTCCTCCTGGGACTGTGTCACCACAGCTGGGCACAGCGCCTGGGGTCACCAACTGTGGTGTCCGGGGGGGGACAGACAGAGTGCGGCGTGGGACAGAGGGTGACGGCGTGAGTCAGGGCTTGTGGGGTGACAGGGACAGCGTGATGGGGACGGGGGGGGTGACAGCACCAGCGGACAGCTGGGGGGTGATGGGGACCGCCGGGATGGGGGTGACGGTGCCTGGGGGTGACGGGGACCGGCGGGATGGGGGTGGCAGTGCCTGGGGGTGACGGGGACCGCCGGGATGCGGGTGATGATGCCTGGGGGTGACGGGGACCGGCGGGATGGGGGTGGCAGTGCCTGGGGGTGACGGGGACCGCCGGGATGCGGGTGATGGTGCCTGGGGGTGACGGGGACCGCCGGGACGGGGGTGGCAGTGCCTGGGGGTGACGGGGACCGCCGGGATCGGGGTGGCGGTGCCTGGGGGTGACGGGGACCGCCGGGATGCCGATGCCACCGGCCGGACGCTCCAGCCCAGCTCGGCCCCGCCGCTTCCGGCCGCCCAGCGGCAGAGGCGGAGCTGGGGGGCGGACCCCCGGTTCCCGGTAGCCGCCGGCCGGAGCGGGGCTGCCGCCGCGGTTACCCCCCCCACCAGCCGCGCTGTCCCGCAGAGCCATGGAGCAGCCCCGGCTCATCACCGACTCCTTCCCGCGGCGGCGGCGGCGAGCGGGGCGAGCCCCGGGGAGGACCAAGGGCAAGGTCACGGGCAGGGCTTGTCCCCGGCCCCGCGCCCCCCCGCCGGCCGAGGAGCCCCCGCCACCGCCCCCCCCGGACCAGGCTCTCCTGGAGATGCTGCGGCGCTTTGACCTGGCCTGGGAGTACGGGCCCTGCACTGGTGAGACCCCCCGGGCACCCCCAGACCCTCCTGGGCACCCCCTGACCCCCCCCGGCCCCGCTGACCCCGACCCCCCCGCAGGTATCACCCGCCTGCAGCGCTGGGAGCGGGCGCAGGCGTTGGGGCTGAGCCCCCCCGGCTCGGTGCGTGACGCCCTCCTGGAGCACCAGGACAACCCCAGTGTCACCTACAGGTGGGTGTGGGACAAAGTTGGGGGGGCACCGGGCACCCCCTCCCTCTCCTGGTTCCCCCCACCCTGCTGGAATCCTTCTTGCCACCAAGCAGGGGTGGGGGGCACCCAATGACTGCCACCCCCACTGTCCCCCCACAGCCTCTGGCACGAGTTCGCCCTGTGAGCTGCTGCACCCCACGCCGGAGGGAGGAGAGGGGGGGGTCCGTGCCCGTTGCCCACCCCCAGGCCTGTCCGTAGCTGTGCCACAGCCCGGGGGGCACTGGGCGGATTAAAGGCTGGTGTGAGCGAAGGAGGGGGGCTGCTGCGTGCTGTCTGGGGGGCACCCGCGGTGTGGGGGGGTGAAACTGGGCATGGGGGGAGCGCAGGGGTCTGTGTCCCTCTGCCCGGAGAGAGCCAGGAGTGTTGTCCCATCGCACAGAGTTTAATGCCAGCTCTGGTGCCCCCACACAGTGCCCTCTGCCCCGCAGATCCCTCCTACCCAGCTAGGGAGCAGGTGGCAGTCCCTTGGGAGCACCCCTACAAGGGGACAGGGGCACCCCCATAGTGAGGGGAGCTGTCTGCCCCAGAGCACCCCCATATGCCCCACAGGCAGTGCAGGGAGCCTGGCCCATGGTGGGGGGGGGGTGGTGGGGTTAATTGTCCCCGTGGGCACCATGGGGCAGCTGGGGGAGGTGGGTGGGCTGAGCTGAGCTGTACCTGGCCCAGGGGACACCCAAAGCAGGGTCCCCAGGGACACAGAGCGCAGGGAGGTGGGGACAAGGGGCAGGAGGGTCTGCCACCCCCCCATGGCGCCGGGGGCTCCAGCTCCAGGGTGTGTGTGGGGGCAAACATCAGCACCTCCTCGGCAGACAGGAGAGCAGCAGAGCTGTTCTCCACAGCAGGTGTGACAAAGAGGGGACACAAGGGACGTGGGATGCCCCACAGCAGGCTGAGGGGGGTCCACGGGCAGCACTCAGCAGCGCTGAGCAGGTCCAGGGTGTCCATGAAATCCTCATGGAAGTTGGGATGAAGCTGGCCGAGGGTGGGCTGATCGTGTCCGTGGTGCCCAGGTGAGCTGTGGGCACGCAGAGGCTGTGGGTGTGACATGCCACAGCATCCCATGGGAGCTGCAGTCCTGTCTGGGGGGTTTGGGGGTTCACCTCTGGACCTCCCCGGCCTCCCCAAAGTTGCAGGTGGGATTTGTCCTCTTCCCACGCCTGTGGGGAGAAGGGAAGGGGGTGATTTCACTGCTCTCCTCTCCCACAGGGAGATGATAGAGCTGCCACTCAGCAGTCCTGTGGGATTCCTAAGATTAAAAGCCATTAATTAGTAGCTTTGCTGTGTGCAGAATCATTTAATCATAAAGGAATAAGAGGATGTGTTCGTTAATTATTTAGGTTATTGATGATTTAATTTATTAGCTATGCTGCTTAATCAATAAAATGAATTGGTTATATCCCAAGCCTGTGATGGAGCGCTGGAGAGATGGATCCAGCAGTAACCCCAGGCTCTGTCCTGCGAGGGGGGGACACGTGGGATGGGGTGGGGGGCACCCACTCTCCCTGCAGGTACCCAGCCCTTGGGATCGCGTTGTTCAGCCACATCTTGTCCCTCTGTAGGAGCTTCAGGCCCCTGAACTGAACATCTTCCCCTTGGGGGATGTGATTTGCCTATGGGGAACAGGATGGGGGCATTTGGGGTGCAGACCCTCGGGCACGTGCCAGTGTGGGGGGGCTGCAGTGCCACTCTGTCCTGGTAGTCCCCTCCTGGCTTGCCTGGCAGCAAATGTCACAAAATCTGCTGGGACTAGACTAGGACCCAGATCTGTGGTGGGGAGAACGAGGGAGGTTTCCAGGCTCCTTGTGATGGACGGGGAGGTAGTGATACCCACCCAAAGAGCACCCAGAGGGTGCATGTGGGTGGTGATCAAGGAGACTCCACGTTGGGTCATTCCTGGTGGGCCACAAGCCAGCGAGGGCTCCAGCCTCACTCCAGGAGCTCTCTCGGCATGGAGTCCCAGCCTGGTGGGTGCCCTGGTTGGAGGGGGAAGACTCTGGGATGACTTCCCTGCCTTGAACAGCAGCCTCAGAGCAGGCTCCAAGTTAGGACGCCTTTCCTCAACACAGAGTCTCCTTGTTAGAGGCAATGTGTGACCTTCCAGCTCCATGTGGGGCTCCATGTTGGCTCCTCCAGCCCCAGGAAGATCCCTGATCCATGGCAGCCGTGCCCTGCCACTGTGCCCTCACTGGATTTGTAGGCCTCAACAAGGCCTGGGCCTGTCCCTCCTCACCCTGCCCACCGGCTGCTGCCCTGGCTTCCTCCTCCTCCTCCTGCTTGGGGCCCTTCGGTGTGCAGCTCCGACACCATGAAGTGGCCGCTGTGGGTGATCTGGGGGCACACCAGGGCGAGGCCCTCCTGCTGCCGGCTCCCTGTTCCGCTTCACTCCTCCGCTGCCGGTCCGCGGGCCTGGGCCTGTCCCTGTCCCTGTCCCTGCCCCGGTCGCGGTCCCGGTCCCGCAGCACGGCCTAGGCCGCGGGCTGAAACCTGCGCTCGGTTTCCATAACAACCAGGAAGTAGCCCCTCCGCACGCAAGGGCTGGTGGGAGCTGTAGTTCCCGCCTTGCGCCGCGGCGCATGCGCAGTCCCCTCGCTCGCTGCACAAGATGGCGGCCCCCTGCACACAGGGGGCAGCTCTACAGCCTGCGTGTTCACTCTAGCCCCTACTGACGGCAGGGAGAGCATCGTCCCAATGTCCCCAGCAGGGCAGGGCCTCGCAGGAGCCCCCCCGCGTGTCCCCTGGGGCAGACACCCACACCAGGGACAGCCATTTCCACTCTTTATTCTCAGTGCCAGCGCGGTGAGGGGTGGCAGTGGGGCCCTGTGCATGGGGGGAGGGGGGGGATGAGGCAGGGCCACCCCCAGACCCCCGAAGTGAAGGCAGCGTGTGTGTGTGGGGCGGGCTGGCTCCCTGGCCACGCCTCCAGTGAGCCTCAGCTCCGCCCCGTATCCATAGTGCCATGGCGGGGTGCTCTGCCCCATCTCCCCCCTCCCCGTGTTAGGGGGTAGGGGGCGGGGTCGAGGGGAGGTGGGGGGCGTGGTCACATTCAGGGGCGGGGCCTCCATCCAGGCTGGCTTGGCGCACCACGCGGCGGGGTCTGGAGGAGGGCCGGGGCTCTGGGAGGGCACACACTGGCCCCTCTGTGGCCACAAACACCTGGAGGGGACAGGGGGGGGACTCAGCCAGCGCCCCACAGCCTGTCCCCGCCCCACACTGCCCTGCCCCACGCTCACCTCCCTATCAAGGGGCTCCCCCAGGGGCTCGGGGGGCTCGGGGGACTCCAGCTGGCTGATGCTCCGCATGACGGCGCAGAGGGAGATACGGGGGCGTCGGGAGGTCCCCAACAACCCCGGCCTGCTCGCCTCCTCAGGGGACTGCGGGGATGGGGACAGGCCACCCGTGTCCCCCGGGGTGGCCTCGGGGACCTCCTGGGGCTGGGCCGCCCGCTCGGTGGCCTTGGGCTCCCACAGGCTGCTGTGCCGGCTGAGACACACCCGCTGTCAGCGGCTGGCCACGCCCCTTTGTGTGGAGCCACGCCCCTTTGTGTGGAGCCACGCCCCTTTGTGTGGAGCCACGCCCCTCCACGTCGGGGCGGGGCTTCCCCAGGCTCCGCCTCCACAGCCATAGCTCCCCCACAGCCCCCCCGCCCATCAGGGTGCGGCCGTAGAAGCCCCACCCCCCCCCAAGAGGGGCGTGGCTATATCAGGCCACACCCACCACACACGGGGGCGTGGCCATGCAAGGCCCCGCCCACCATGCCCGAAAGGGCGTGGGCATAGGAGGCTCCACCCCCACCACCCAAGAGCTCACGGCCAAAGCAGACCCTGCCCACCCAAGGGGGCGTGGCCACACCAGGCCCCTCCCACCGGCCCCGCCCCTCGCCCCGCCCACCTGGCACGCAGGATGCCCTGGTAGAAGTGGAGCTGGCGCATGAAGCCGGGGTTGGGCAGGACGCTGGGCCGGCAGTGCCGCACGTGCCGCAGCGCCCGCTCCAGGGACCACCCGAACTCCTTCATGGCGTAGGCCAGCACCGTGGCTGCCGACCGGCTCAGGCCCATGCGGCAGTGCACCAGCGCCCGGCCACCGGCCGCCCTGTGACAACCGCCTGCGCTGCCACTGGCTGCCGGGGCACCCCGTGTGTCCCCAGGGATCCCGGAGACCCCAGTCATCCCGGTATCCCCCAGGGCTCCCCATGTCCCCAGGGACCCCAATGCCCCCATACCCCAGGGCTCCCCATGGCCCCAGGGACCCCAATACCCCCAATCAGTGCCCCATGGCTCCCCATGTCCCCAGGTGTCCCAGGGACCCCCTAATACCCCCATGGCACCAGTGCCCCAGGGCTCCACATGTCCCCAGGGACCCCAATATCCCCGTACCCCAGGGCTCCACATGTCCCCAGGGACCCCAATACCCCCAAATCAGTGCCCCAGGGCTCCCCATGTCCCCAGGGACCCCAGTACCCCCAAATCAGTGCCCTAGGGCTCCCCATGTCCCCAGGTGTCCCCATGGACCCCTAATGCCCCCATTGCACCTGTGCCCCAGGGCTCCCCGTGTCCCCAGTGCTCCCCGTGTCCCTCCCCATGGCACCAGCCCCTTCCCCATCCATACCCCCCACACCCTGTGCCCCCATCACGTGCCCTTGATGTCCCCTATCCCACCATCTCCCTGGGGCCACCCTGTCCCCACAGACCGGACACGGGAGAGGAAGAGGAAGGTGTCGTTCCAGTGGGGCAGGAGCTGGGCGGCCTCCTCGTCGTACACCCGCACATTCATGTAGGTGAACAGCGCCGGGAAGAAGTTGTCGATCTCCCGTGCCACGTTCAGGATGTGGGTGACCCTGTGGTGCCATGGGGAGGGGGCACAGCTGGCATGCAGGGCTGGGGTTCTGCCTCTGCTCTGTGGGGTGACCCATAGTGCCCCATGGCCACCCCACTGTACTGTCACAGCCCTGCGGCACCCGCCCTGCCAAGTGTCCCACAAAGACCCCATGCCCACCCCAGTGGATGTCCCATGATGTCCCCATGCCCACCCCACCAGGCCATCTCGTGGTCCCTCATACCTGTACCACCACGACACTCCACGATGATGCTGTGCCCACCCCGTGAACCTCCACCATGGCCTTGTGCCACCCCACCATGCCACCCCAGATGTCCCCATGCCCACCCCACCATGCCACCCCAAGATGACCCCATGCCCACCCCGTGCTCACCGGTTCTGCTGCAGCTCCTCCAGGTTGGCCGCGTTCCACTCGGAGCCCTGTGGGGTGGCAGCGGTGAGGGGTGGGGACATCCCTGCCTGCCCTGCCCGCCCCACCTGCCCTGTGTCCCACCAGGTAGAGGTGCGGGAAGACGCGGGATGGACGGTCCATCTGTGCCAGCACCAGCAGCATCTCGTTGTCGATGAAGTCCTTGTGCTGTGCCAGGCTGTGCCCTGTGCGCCGCTCCAGCTCCTCCCGCACCTGGGCATGGCCACGGGGTGAGGGGGTGGCCCTGTCCCCGAGTGTCCCTCTGCCCGCCGGGCCCCCCGCATGGTGGCACCCACCTCCTTGGAGGTGACACTCTCCAGGTCAGCGCTGGCCATCACATCCCGCAGCATCGCCCGCACCGCCTGCTCCGACAGCTCCGGTGCCACCGGCCTGGCACCCACGTCACCGCATCACCGGAGGTGGTGGCACTCGCCTGCCCCGCCCAGGCCACACCCTGCCCAGACCCCGCCTCCCCATCCACACTCAAACTCCACCCCATCATTAACCACACCCTGCACAAGCCCCGCCCCCAAAGCCCCACCCAATCACCACACCCATTCACAAAGCCCCGCCCATTTGCCCCGCCCATTCACAAGCCCCGCCCCCAAAGCCCCACCCAATCACCACACCCCATTCACAAGCCCCGCCCACTTGCCCCGCCCACTCACAAGCCCCGCCCCCAAAGCCCCACCCAATCACCACACCCATTCACAAAGCCCCGCCCATTTGCCCCGCCCCTTCACAAGCCCCGCCCCCAAAGCCCCACCCAATCACCACACCCATTCACAAAGCCCCGCCCATTTGCTCCGCCCCTTCACAAGCCCCGCCCCCAAAGCACCACCCAATCACCACACCCCATTCACAAGCCCCGCCCATTTCCCCGCCCATTCACAAGCCCCGCCCCCAAAGCTCCACCCAATCACCACACCCCATTCACAAGCCACACCCATTTCCCCCGCCCCTTCACAAGCCCCGCCCCCCAGCCCAGGAGCCGTGCTGATTGGGCAGCAGGCGGAGGGGGGCGGGGCGTACCGGCAGGGTGGGGGTGACGCGGGGCGCACGGACTCGAGGTCGGCCATGGCCAGCCACTCGTTGAGGCAGCTCTGCTCCGAGGCCAGTGCCACCGCGTAGCCACCGGCCCAGGCCAGCGCCGTGCCACCGGGGATGTGCCCGCCGCGGGACGCGTCCTCACACGCACGGTGCAGCTCCTGCAGCACGGCCCTGCCACACGCCCCCTGCCACCACTGCACCCCGCGGGGATGGGGTGTCCCCCCCCACCCCTCCCCAACACCCAGGTTTGGGTCCCCCCCAGTGTGTGGGTGCCACGTCCCCTCGCCAGTGGGCACTGCTGGGTGGCCTGTGGCTGTCACCAAGCTGCCCTGCCCATGGTGGTGTCCACATCCCCCATGGCTGTGATGGTGCCCACGTCCCTCTTGCCCAAGGTGGTGCCCATGTCCCCCATGGCCATGGCAGTGCCCACATCCCCCATGCCCACAGTGGTGCCCATGTCCCCCATGACCATGGCAGTGCCCATGCCCCTCATGCCCACAGTGGTGCCCATGTCCCCCATGGCCGTGCCCACATCCCCCATGCCCACAGTGGTGCCCACACCCCCATGCCCACAGTGGTGCCCATGTCCCCCATGACCATGGCAGTGCCCACGCCCCTCATGCCCACAGTGGTGCCCATGTCCCCCATGGCCACAGTGGTGCCCGCATCCCCCATACCCGTGGTGGTGCCCACATCCCCCATGCCCATGGACATGCCCGGGGCTCTCTCACCACATGGCTTGGACAGAGATGGGCTTGAAGATGCGCGTCTGTCCCCCTGACGTCACGCTGAACCCCCTGGGCACCACAGGGAGACACATGGGTCAGGGTGGGCACCCTAGCCCCGCCCCTCCCCACAGACCCCACCCACTCCCATGAGCCCCACCCTCATAAGCCCCTCCCCTTCCCATAAGCCCCACCTACCCCTTACCCATCACCGTCGAGGAAGACCTGGGTGTCACTCCAGAGGGGCAGCACCATGCCCAGGGTGCAGCGGGTGGCCCTGGGGTAGGCAGAGGTCAGGGGGTGCAGCTGTCCCCCAAGATGTCCCCTCCCCTACACCCCACTCACCCCTCGTGGGTGAAGTCCACTCCCAGCAGCGCCGTCTGCCCCTCAGTCCCCACCTCCTCGGGCCGCACCACCAGCAGGTACCGGACCCGCTGCGGCCGTGCCGACTCCAGCCGCACTGCCTGGGGCCCGGGGGGAAATGAGGGGTGTCCCCTGCACCCCCGGGAGTAGCACTGCGGGGTCTGCCCCCCAGTGTCCCCCAGTGCCCCCCAGCACAGTGGGGGGCAGGCTGGGCTGGATCCCATCCCCGTCCTGTCACCATCCCATTCTATCCCATCCCGTCCCATCCCCATACTGTCCTGTCCTTCCTGTCCCATTCCATCCCCATCCTGTCCCCATCCTGTCCCATCCCATCTTCATCTTGTCCCCATCCCCGTCCCCTTTCCATCTCCTTCACTGTCCCCTTCCCTGTCCCCATCCCTTCCCCATCCCCATTCCATCCCTATCCCCATCCTGTCCCCATCCCTGTCCCCTTTCCATCTCCTTCACTGTCCCCTTTCCTGTCCCCATCCCTGTCCCCATCCGTATCCTCATCCCATCCCTATCCCCATCCTATCCCTATCCCCATCCTGTCCCCGTCCCCATCCTTTCCCTGTCCCCATCCTGTCCCTGTCCCCATCCCGTCCCTATCCTCATCCCATCCCTATCCCCATCCCATCCCCATCCCCATCCTGTCCCCGTCCCCATCCTTTCCCTGTCCCCATCCTTTCCCTGTCCCCATCCTGTCCCTGTCCCCATCCTGTCCCTGTCCCCATCCTCATCCCATCCCTGTCCCCATCCTATCCCTATCCCCATCCCCACCCTGTCCCCCTCCCCATCCATCCCACCCCCGTCCCTGGGGGTGGCTGTCCCCTACCAGCCGGATGGCATCCTGGGGACGCAGCAGCTGCATCATGAGCTGGAGGTGCTGCTCCTGCCGCCCCGGGGCCTGGCCAGGGGGTGCAGCCGGGGGGGGCTCAGCCTCCAGCGGCTCCTCGGCGGGCAGCAGCAGGGCAGCCCCCTTGACCATGACAAAGCTCTGCCTGGGGGGGCACAAGGGTCCTGAGTGGGACGTGGGGCCCACAAGGCTGGGGTACCCCCATCAATGCGGGGGAGAGCTGAGGGGGACCACAGGGAACGGGAATGCTCCTCAGGGGACAGCTGTGTCCCCTCCCCACCCCGGTGACCCGTGTCCCCCCTCCCGTGGCTGTGGAGCCCCCTCTCACCGCCGCTGCAGTTGGCCGCGTCTGGGTGCATCTTCCTCCTGCAAAGTTGGGGGGGACAGTGCCCCCAGGGGACCGTGAACTTGGGGGGGGTCTGGTGAGCACCCCTGTCACATCCTGCCCAGCACCGGGGGCCAGGGACACTCTCACAAACTCCCCCCCCCCACCCCAGCATCATGGGGGGCCCTGTGGGGGAGTGTGGGGACCCTGGGAGGGGTCCCACTGGGGACATCGATCCCTGGGAACTGGCCTTGGGATGAGGGGGGGGGGGGTCCTGTCCCCATGTCATCCCCCCCCCCGATGGGTGCTGCCCAGGGGGAAGTGCTCACAGGGGGGCCACTGCTGTGCACCCTGATAAGGCCCAGTGGTTACTGGAGGGGGGGCGGTACTGGGAGGACTGGGACAGCCTTAACCCAGTTGGGAGCAACTAGGGACAACTGCCCCCCACCTCACCTCCCCCCCAACTACGGGTACCCCCCAGACAGGAGCAAAGAGGACCCCAACATGTACCGGGGGCAACTGGGCTCCCAGTGACCTCCTACCGGGAGTGGCCGGGATGAGCCTGCACCGGGAGGGACCGGGACAGACCCCCTACACCGGGAGACCCCAGAACAGTCCGTACCCCCAACCGGGAGGGACCGGGGCAGCCCGTACCCCCCCACCGGGAGCCCCTGGGACAGCCCCCGTTGCACCGGGAGGGAGCGGGGTAGCCCCCATTGCACCGGGAGCCCCCGGGACAGCCCATACCCTGCACCGGGAGGGACCGGGACAGCCCATACCCCCCTGCACCGGGAGGGACCGGGACAGCCCATACCCCCCCACCGGGAGCCCCCGGGACATCCCATACCCTGCACCGGGAGGGACCGGGGTAGCCCCCATTGCACCGGGAGCCCCCGGGACAGCCCATACCCTGCACCGGGAGGGACCGGGGCAGCCGGTACCCCCCCCACCGGGGTCCCCCGGGACAGCCCTTACCCTGCACCGGGAGGGACCGGGGCAGCCACGCTTCCTACCGGGCCCGCCTGCCCGCCCGCCCCCGCCGCCCGTCCCGGCAGCACCCGGTGGCACCGGGCCCTCCCTCCCGAGCCACCACCGTGGTGCCCCGGTCCCGTGTGCCCCCCTCGGTGCCCGGTCCGCCCCGCACTCACCGCGGGGCCCCCGGCGGAGCCCGCCGCCCGCCGCACGGTGACCAGCGCCATGCCCCGCCGCTCCCCCCGCACCAGGAAGCGCCGCCGCCGCCGCCCCGCCCGGACGGGAACGGGAACGGGCACGGGCACGGGCACGGGCACGGCCTGCAGCGGGAGCGGGACCTCCCCCGCCCCGGTAACACCGGAACGGGAACGCCCAGACCGCCCGACCGAGGAGCGGGACCCCCCCCGAGGTCCCCGGGACCCCCATCCGTGTTGCCCCGGGACCACGCAGGATCCACCCCCGAGCACCGGGGACCCCCCCCAGGTCCCCAGCAGATGAGACACCACCCCCCCCGCGACGGTCCCCAGCACATGGGACCCCTCCGAGAGTCCCCGGCACATGCGACTCCCCCACGTCCCCAGCAGGAGGGACCCCCCGGAGGGTCCCCAGCACATGAGACCCTCCCCTCCAAGTCCCCAGCAGGAGGGACCCCCGGAGGGTCCCCAGCACATGAGACCCCCCCCAAGTCCCCAGCAGGAGGGACCCCTCCGAGGTTCCCTGGCACATGGGACCCCCCCCCCCTCTCCCCAGGTCCCCAGCAGGTGGGAGCCCCCTGAGAGACCCCAGCATCTATGACTCCCCCCCAGGGTCCACATCCCATGGGACCCCCCCTGGTCCTCATCACCTGGGCCCCACCCCTTTCCCCAGGCCCCGCCCCCCCGGGCCATCCCACCCATCGCCCTGCCAGGCACAGTCTGCACTCCTCCATATATATATATATATGTATATGTATATGTACATACATCTGGGGCCCCCCCACTGCCACCGAGGGGCGAGGCCTGGGGGGACCCCCTCCTGGCTCCACAGCCCCCCAAAGGTGAGGGGGGGGCCTTTAAATAGGGGTCAGCCACATCCCACGGGGACCCCCAGGTCCATCCTGCCCCCCCCACAGGGTCAACATACAACACTGAAAAGAGGGGGGTTGGGGTCCCTAGGGTGGGGGTCCTGGGGATAGGGGTGTCCCTGGGGTGGGGGGGGTCCCCAGATCAGGGTCCCTGGGCTGGTGGGAGGGGATCCCTGGATTGGGGGTCCCGGGGGAAGGAGGATCCCTGGATCAATTCCCCCCATTGTGGGGGGGCTGTGCCCACATCAGGGGGGGGTTCCCTGGCATGGGGATGCCACCCCTGACACTGGTGGGTCCCCAAGCAGGGCTGTCCCCGAGTTGGGGTGTCCTGGTGTGGGACGGTGCCCACGCTGGGTTGTCCTCGTGCGAGGCTGTCCCTGGTGGTCCCCAGGCAAGGCAGTGTCCCCATGTGGGGTGTCCATGTCCCTGCCTGGGGTGTCCCCATGTGGGGTGTCCCCACGCAGGGCATCCCTGTCCTCGTGGGGGGTGTCCCCATGTGGGGTGTCCATGTCCCCGCCTGGGGTGTCCATGTCCCCGAGTGGGCTGTTCCCACGTGGGCTGTCCCCACGTGGGGTGTCCCTGTCCCCGTGTGCCCCAGCACTACTTGTCGGTGAGGGAGAGGCGCAGGATGCGCTGGAGCTCCTCATCTTCCTCGCGCCGCCGCCGCTCCTGCTCCTCCTGCTCCCGCTCGGAGAGCGCCATGGCCAGCCGCAGCTGCTCCGCGAAGCTGTTGGAACTGGGGGGACCGGGGGGCCCCGGGGGACTGCCACCACCCGCCCCGGGGGGGCTCCCGGCTGCGGGGTGATGGGCGCTGGGGCCTGCCTGCAGCAGCATGCTCTCCTGCAGGGCCCTGTGGGGAAAAGGTGCTGTGGCCACGCCCCCCCAGCAGAGGACACGCCCACAGTGCCCCACCCGTGCCCCACCCCATGTGGACACGCCCACCTCGCAGCCCCACCCTGGGCTGCAGAGCCACATCCCTCTCCATAGCCACCCCCCCATCTCCCAGCCACACCCACACCTGTCGTTAGCCCCGCCCCTTATGGCCACACCCACACCTGTCGTTAGCCCCTCCCCTTATGGCCACACCCACACCTGTCGTTAGCCCCTCCCCTTATGGCCACACCCACACCTGTCGTTAGCCCCGCCCCTTATGGCCACACCCACACCTGTCGTTAGCCCCTCCCCTTATGGCCACACCCACACCTGTCGTTAGCCCCGCCCCTTATGGCCACACCCACACCTGTCGTTAGCCCCGCCCCTTATGGCCACACCCACACCTGTCGTTAGCCCCGCCCCTTATGGCCACACCCACACCTGTCGTTAGCCCCGCCCCTTATGGCCACACCCTCCGGGGAGCCCCTTCCCATTAAGCCCCTCCCCCAGAGCCCCTCCCCTCTAGGCCACGCCCCCATCCCCACCCTGACACCTTTACCCCCCCTCCCGCCTCGGCCCCGCCCCAAGCAGAGTGGGTGGGGCCGACTCAGGCCACGCCCCCCGTGGGCGGTGCCTCCTCACCGCTCCAATTGGAGGTCCTCGTCGTAGGGGGGCGGGTCCACGCCCGGGCGGGTGTTGGTCAGCGCCTCCCAAATGGTCACCTGCGGGGAGGGGCGGGGCTGAGGGGCGGGGCCTGTGCCGAGGAGGGCGTGGCTTGGCCCAGGAGGGGGCGTGGCCACGCGGGGTGGGCGGGGTCTCACCTGGTCGGTCTCAGTGCCGGCGTCCAGCAGGCTCTGCTGGATGGCGAACTGCAGCAGGTCGTCGTCCTCGTCCCGCAGGGGCTCGCTGCGCCCCGCCCCCAGCACCGTGTACCCTGCCGGCACCTCGAACACCCCCGCCTCCACCTCGCA
Organism: Podargus strigoides; assembly: GCA_028020825.1. Classification (NCBI taxonomy): domain Eukaryota; kingdom Metazoa; phylum Chordata; class Aves; order Caprimulgiformes; family Podargidae; genus Podargus; species Podargus strigoides. The sequence continues at coordinate 16,959,127 of CM051633.1, read as the reverse complement.
CGGGAACGGCCACCCTGTGCCACCCCACCCCGGGGCGCCGTGAGTCTCCCACAGCACCCCCAGGGCATCCCATGGCATCCCACGGCATCCCGTGGCACCCCATGGCATCCCATGGCAACCCACATCATCCCACGGCACCCCATGGCATCTCACGTCACTCTATGGCATCTCCTGGCACCCCCCAGCACCCCCTGGCACTCCGTGGCACCCCACAGGCAACCCCCAGCATCCCACAGCATCCCATGGCACCCCACATCATCCCATGGCACCCCATAGCATCCCACAGCATCCCACAGCACCCTACGGCATCACACGTCATCCCATGGCATCCTGTGGCATCCCATGGCATCCCACAGCACCCTGTGGTACCCCCCAGCATCCCCTGGCACTCTGTGGCATCCCACGGCACCCCACATCATCCCACGACAGCCCATGGCACCCCACGGCATCCCATGGCACCCCACGTCACTCTATGGCATCTCCTGGCACCCCCCAGCACTCTGTGGCATCCCACAAGCACCCCCCAGCACCCCCAGCATCCCATGACGCCCCATGGCACCCTGTGGCATCCCACTGCATCCCATGGCATCCCACAGCACCCTGTGGTACCCCCCCAGCATCCCCTGGCACTCCGTGGCACCCCACAGGCACCCCCCAGCATCCCATGGCACCCCACAGCACCCCACACCCATGGGTACCCCACACCCCTGAGCACCCCACATCACCCTGACACCCCCCAGCCCTGGCACATTCCCCCCCCCCCCCCCCATCACCCCCTACCCACGGGCAGCTTGGTGGCAGCCCCCTCTCCCCCAGCCCAGGGACCCCCCCAGAGCACCCAGCACCCACAAACACTCCCAGAGACCCCCAGGGCCCCCCCAAACCTCACCTCTGGTGCCGGGGGGGTGGGTGCCGGGGGGGTGGGTGCCGGGGGGGGGCGTGGGGGCACAGACCCGCACGGAGCCCAGGGGTTGGTCACACCCGCAGAGGTTGCTGAAGGTGATGCGGGCGTTGAGGACGTGGAAGAGGGGGATCTCTGGGGAGGGGGGGGTACAGGGGTCAGCGGCCCCGCCCTGCGATAGGCCCCGCCCCCACCCACCCTGATGGCCCCGCCCCCACGGCCCCGCCCTCACCGATCTTGACCGGGAAGCCGGGGGGCAGCTTGAGGGTGATGAAGTCGCGGAGTTTGGCGAAGTGGGCGTTGGAGATGGCCATGAGGTCGATGATGGGTGTCACCTGCTCCGCCAGGGACAGCGGGTGCTGCTCGCACAGCCACAGTGTCGCCTTGAACCTGGCCAGGCACTGGGATGGGCATGGGCACCCCGCCAGCGCCACGTCCCCTGGGACCCTGGTGACATGTCTCCTGGGACCCTGGCATCACCCCCTGGGTCCTGACACCCAGTGCCACATGCCCTGGGACCCTGGTGACATGTCCTCTGCGACCCTGGCATCACCCCCTGGGTCCTGGCACACAGTGCCACATCCCCTGGGACCCTGGTGACATGTCCTCTGCGACCCTGGCATCACCCCCTGGGTCCTGACACCCCGTGCCACATCCCTTGGGACCCTGGTACCACCCTGTGGGTCCTGCCACCCAGTGCCACGTCCCCTGGGACCCTGGTGACATGACCCATGCGACCCTGGCATCACCCTCTGGGTCCTGGCACCCAGTGCCACATCCCTTGGGACCCTGGTACCACCCTGTGGGTCCTGCCACCCAGTGCCATGTCCCCTGGGACCCTGGTGACATGTCCCCTGGGACCCTTGTACCACCCTGTGGGTCCTGGCACCCAGTGCCATGTCCCTTGGGACCCTGTTGCCACCCTCATGGGTCCTGACACCCTGGTGACACATCCCCGGGGACCCTGGAGACACGTCCCCTGGGACCCCATCACCATCCCAATGGGTCCTGACACCCCAGTGCCACCTCCCAGGGGACCATGTTAGCACCCCCGGGGCTCCTGCCACCCCAGTGCCGTGTCACCACCCTCCATCCACTCCCCGCCATCCCGGTGCCACGTTCCTGTGCCGGTGTCACCCCGGGGTGGTGGCCTCACCTCTGGACCTTGCTGGACATCTCGATGGGGCGCCCGATGTTGCGGGTCTCCAGGTCGAAGTGGGGGTCGAAGTACTCCTCGGGGGTGATGGCCGTGGGGTTGGTGGGGCTGGCAGCCTGCAGCACGGGCGCCTGCGGTGACACCGGCACCTCAGCCTTGTCCCCAGGGTCCCCCGGAGACCCCCACCCCGGCCACTCACCCCGTTGTGGGTGCCGTGCTGCTGCGCGATGCCCAGGAAGGAGTGGAAGGGGGTCCTGGAGCCTGGGGGGGGGGGGACACAAAGTGAGGGCAGTGTGGGTGGGGGGGCACGGCCACCCCATGTCTGCCCAGGCTGTCATGGGGTCCCACGCCTGGTAGTGACACTGCACGCCCACGGTGTCCCACACCTGACAGGTGACACCCCACACCCACGGTGTCCCATGCATGATGGGTGACACCCCACACACCATCCCACCCTGACAGGTGACACCCCACACCCACGGTGTCCCCACACACCATCCCACCCTGACAGGTGACACCCCACATGTGACACCCAGCCCCAGCGTGGCACCAGCGCCCGACCCATCTCCCACCCAGCACGGTGACAGGTTCCCCTTGCACGAGGGGGCGGGCCTTGCACCAGGAGGGGGCGTGTCCCCACCACGTGCGGGCTCCCTGATTGGCTGGCGGGGCTGTCACCTTTGCTGCGTGACTTGTCCTGGTCGGAGAGATGCTCCGTCCTCGTCTTGGTGACCAACTCCACGTTGCTGGCGCTGTACACCTGCGGGGGACAGTGTCAGCCCCACGGGGCACTGGGAGGTCCCCTTTGTGTCCCCCCCACCCTCTCCACACCCACCTTGGCCTCGTAGCCGCTGACCACCTCCATCTTCTCCGAGCGCCAGCCCCAGATCCCCGACTTGTTCCTGGGGACGGGGGAGAAGGTGTCACCCCCCTCAGCGTGGGGACAACGGGGACACTCCTCGCACGCCCTTGCACAACCATTTCCTTCCCCTTCGCGCCAGCTTCCCCTCGCACAGCCCCTTCCTGCAAGGTGCTGCCCACCCCCCCACCATGCCAGGGTGTCCCCCTTGCCTCGTCACCCCCCCCCCCAGCGCCCCCCTGGGGTGACAGCCCCACCGTTCGAAGGCGATGTTCCTGGTGTCCAGGTGCGTGGAGACGATGGGGGACGTCAGCCGCCCGGCCACGTGCTCCTCCGAGGGCTGCATGGCCGCCAGCAGCAGGTCGGGTTCGTGCAGGGCCAAGGTCAAGGTCTCCGTGTAGACCACCTGCTTGTCGTGGTCCACCTCCATCACCACCGCCCCCTCCTCTGCGCGGGGGACACGGCTCAGCACCCGCCGGGGCCACCACGGCACCCCAACACCCCTGAGCCTGGGGGGCACTGCATGTCGGGGGGTGTCAGAGGGGTCCCAATGGGGAATTTGGGGTCCTGGTGGGGGGGTTCCAGTGGGGAATTGGGGGTCCTGGTGGAGAAATTGGGGTCCTGGTGGAGAATTGGGGGTGCTGGTGGGGAATTTGGGGTCCCAGTGGGGAATTGGGGGTGCCGGTGGGGAACTGGGGGTCCTGGTGGGGAATTGGGGATCCTGGTGGAGAATTTGGGGTCCTGGTGGAGAACTGGGAGTCCTGGTGGGGAATTTGGGGGTCCCAGTGGGGAATCTGGGGGTCCTGGTGGAGAACTGGGGGTCCCAGTGGTGAATTTGGGGTCCCAGTGGGGAACTGGGGGTCCTGGTGGGGAACTTGGGAGTCCTGATGGGGAATCTGGGGGTCCCAATGGAGAATTTGGGGTCCTGGTGGGGAATTGGTGATCCTGGTGGGGAATTTGGGGGTCCTGGTGGGGAATTTGGGGGTCCTGGTAGAGAACTGGGGGTCCCGGTGGGGAATCTGGGGATCCCAAGAGGGGGCTGAGGTCCCTCCTATGATTTGGGGGGCGCTGAGGTGATCCCCAGCGCTGCTGAAAGAGCGAACTGCTGTCCCCAGGGGGTGTCCCTACAGGGGATCTTACATCCTTACGGGGGGGGTACTTAGAGCGTGGGTGGCCTGGGCTGACTGAAGGGTCCCTGGGGGTATTTGGGGTGCCAGGGTGCCCCCTGGGGACCCCCGATGCTGACCTTCCCCCTTGAAGATGTAGCTGCGGCGCCCGCGCTGCCACGTCATGTGCTCGAAGCCCAGCAGCGTGGTGTCGACCCGCAGGCTCTCCCCCCGCTTCCACACGCGGTAAACGTCGCTGGGACACACCTTGGACACCAGTGGCACTGCGGGGACACGCGTCCCGTCAGCGTCACGGCATGGGGGGGGGCACCCCCCTGACCCCCCCCCCCGACCCCGCTCACCCCAACTGGTGAACTCCCACTTCATCTCCACGTAGAAGTCGGATGCCTGGAAGAGAGGAGGGGGTCATGGGGTTTGGGGGTGCTGGAGGGGTGTGGGGTTCCTTACTGGGGTCACTGGGGGAGTGGGGGTCCCTGGTGGGGAGACATCAGGGGTCCTGGGAGAGGGAGGGCTTGGGTGGGCACCCAGCAGTGAGGGATAACCCCGGGGAAATGAGTGGGGTCATGGAGGGGATGAGGGGTCCTGAGGGGATTTTGGGGGTGTCTAGGGGTCCCCCTTTGCCCCCCAGCCTGGTGGGTGCCCATGGGTGCCCACGGCCGTACCCGCCGCAGCTTGCTGAGCAGCTCGGGGATGCCAGCGAGCCGCCGCGTCGCCCGTTGGTAGTCACGGTACTGGAGCACCAGCTGCACCATTTCGGGGTCCCCCGTGCTCACCGCCTCCTGCAGCACTGGGACACGGGGCAGCGTCACCGTCACCGCCCGTGACGGGACGGACCCCCACCGGTGGCACTGTGCCACCCCCCCCTTGTGTACCCGTCCAGCCGCTGGCGTTCTCCCGGCCCACGTTGGCGTTGTGCCGCAGCAGCACCCGCACCGACTCCAGGTGACCCAGGGACACCGCCAGCTCCAGGGGGGTCCGACCCCGGGGGTCCGTCAGCTCCACGTCGTGCTGCGCGGACGGGCACGGTCACTGGTGACAGCCTGGGGGGGTCCCACGCACCCCCACGCCCACCCAGTGCCCCCCATCCTGGGACAGCACTGGGCATTGCCCTGGCACCCCTGTGGTGGTCACTGGTCCCCACATCCCTGGTCACTGACACCCCGCCCCCGTGCCAGCTCCCGGCCCCCCAGGGTGCCCATGCCCAGTGTCCCCGTCCCCCAGTGTCCCCTGTCCCCAAAGTCCACCCCCAAGTCCTCCTGTCCCCCAGTCACATGGTCCCAGTTCCCCCAGTCTCCCCAATCTCCCTGTCCCAGTGCCACCAGCGCCCCCCCAGTGCCCCCAATTTCTCAGCCCTCCAGAGCCCCCCATCTCCCTGTACCTCCAGTGCTCCTATCCCAGTGCCTGCAGTACCCCAGTCCCAGTGCTCCCAGTTGCTTCCAGTCCCCTGGTGCTACAGTCACCTAGTATCCCAGTGTCCCCCCTCCTGGTACTCCCAGTGCGCCCAGTCTCCCCTGGTGCTCCCAGTGCCCTCAAGTGCTCCCAGTCCCCTCCAGTACTCCCAGTGCCCCTACTTCCCAGTCCCTCCAATCCTCCCAGCCCTCCCAGTGCCCCTAGTTCCCAGTCCCTCCAGTCCTCCCAGTCCCCCCAGTACTCGCAGTGCCCCTACTTCCCAGTCCCTCCAGTCCTCCCAGTCCCCCCAGTACTCGCAGTGCCCCTACTTCCCAGTCCCTCCAATCCTCCCAGTCCCCCCAGTGCCCCTAGTTCTCAGTCCCTCCAGTCCTCCCAGTCCCCTCCAGTACTCCCAGTGCCCCTGGTTCCCAGTCCCTCCAGTCCTCCCAGTCCCCCCAGTACTCCCAGTGCCCCTAGTTCCCAGTCCCTCCAGTCCTCCCAGTCCCCCCAGTACTCCCAGTGCCCCTACTTCCCAGTCCCTCCAGTCCTCCCAGTCCCCCCAGTTTCCAGTCCTCACAGTCCCCCCAGTACTCCCAGTCCCTCCAGTCCCCCCCAGTACTCCCAGTCCTTGAGTCCCAGGTCCCCATTCCATTCCCCACCCCCCATTCCCCCATTCCCAGTGCCCCCCTTCCCCTCACATCCCAGTACCCCCCCCCGCAGCTCCCAGTGCCCGTGTCCCGTGTCCCCCCCCCCACTCCCTGCTGCCCGCCGGTGGGGGGGGGCGGCTCTCGGTGCCGGTGCCGGTGCCGGTGCCCCCCCCGTGCCGGTGCCCACCGTGCCGGAGCGCAGGGCGCTGTCCAGCGCCTGGTGCCGGTTGTGCCAGACGAGGCGGTGGAGCGGGAAGGTGTCGGCGGGCCGGGCCATCCCGCCACCATGTCCCCGGGGCCGCGCCGGGCAGCGCGGGGGGACGGGCCGTACCGACGGGCCCTGCCCGCAATGGCTGCGCGCGGGGGCGGCGGCGGCAGCGCAGCGCGGCGGCGCGGGGCGGGGCCGGCACCGGGCACGGGGGGGCACCGGGGACGGGGGGGCACCGGGTATGGGGGGGAGCACTGGCATCCGGAACCGGGCACGGAGGGGTGACACACCGGGACCGGGCACGGGGGGGCACCGGGGACGGGGGGGCACCGGGTATGGGGGGGGGCACTGGCATCCGGAACCGGGCACGGAGGGGTGACACACCGGGACCGGGCACGGGGGTGGGCACCGGCACCCGGCACCGGGCACGGGTGGGAATTGACAGCGGAACCGGGCACGGGGTGGGAGGGGACACCGGGACCGGGCACGGGGGGGGACAACGGGGAGGGGGAGGCAGCGAGTACGAGGCGGGGAAGAACCGGCACCCGGAACCAGCACCGGGCACGGGGGTGGGGGCACCGGAACCGGGCACGGCGAGGTGGGGGGGGGGGCACCGGCCCCCGCGCCTCCTGGGCATCCTGCACCGAGCACCGGCACCCCGGGTACTGAGCCTGCCCCCCCCCACCGGGGACCCCGGTACCGGGGGCTGCCCCCCCCCATCCCATCCCCAAAGCACTCATGGGGGGGGGACACACACGGTGTGACACGAGGTGACGGGGGGGGGGGGTCCCGGTGCCCCCTGGCTGGGGGGGGGGCGGTACGAGGACAGCTGGAGCCAGAGGGTGTTTTTCCACATTTTTTATTATAAAAACTCTTTTTTTTTTTTTTTTTTTTTGGCATTGTCACATCTCTGCTCATGAAAACGTCACTCACGGAGGGCCCCGCCCTGCCCGGTGCCACCCCCGGTGCCCACCCCTGCCCCTGGAGCAGACCGCCCCCCCCAGACCAATATTTACAGAGGCTGCCAGGGACTGGGGGGGACACACCGGGGCCAGCGTCACACGAGGCTGATTTGGGGGGGGGACCCACCTCCTCAGCCACCCCGTGGCCCCACAGCTCGGGGGGTGGCAGGAGGTGCCCCCCTTGCCCAAGGGGGTGGCACGGGCAGAGGCGGGGGGGGGGCGCGCAGGGGACCCATGGCACAGTATTTACAGGGGGTCCCCCTGGGCACACTCACACACACACACACATTGGGGGGGGGTTTGGCACCCACACAACTGGCACAGCCGAGGGGAGGGGGGGCACGCCGGCTGGCAGCGGGGGGGGGGTGGGTTGGCAAAAGGCTACGGGTTCCCTGCCCGGCCGGAGCTGGGCACCCACCGACCCCTTTTGGCACACGCAGTGGTGGCGAAGCGGGTGGGCACGGAGAGGGGGCGCGGGGGCTACCTTCATCTGAGCCGGAGAGTTCGTAGAGGATGTGTGGCTGGGGAGGGGGACACGGAGGCTGGGGAAGAGGTGCCCAGCGCCGTGCCGAGGGCGACGCTGCAGCCATGCCCAGTGGGGTGAGACTGGCACCGGGTGTCCTCCGCTGCCAGGGGGACGACGAGAAGGAGCGGGGGCACGCGGGAACCCAACCCAATAAATTAGAGGCGGGGTGGGAAGGGGGGAGGAGGAAGAGGAGGAGGAGGAGGGCACGCGGGTGGCAGCGGGTCAGAGCCCGTTGGCAGAGCGCTGGATGAAGGGCACTTTGCTGAGCTCCACCACGGGCGAGCGGGGTTTGTTCTGCATGCGTGGTACCCGCTGCAGCAGCTGCTGCGCCTGGCGCTGGGCATCCCGCAGCTCCTTCCGCCACTGCGCCAGCTCGGGGTCGCTCTGTGACGGGCACGGCACCGTCAGGATGGGGCTCCCAGGGGTGCCAGGGCAGGGTGAGGGGTGGGCTGGGGCTCCCCAGGGGTGCCAGGGCAGGGTGTGGGGTGGGCTGGCACTCCCTGGGGTGCCAGGGCAGGGTGAGGGGGGGGTTAGGGGGTGCCAGGGCAGGGTGAGGGGTGGGCTGGGTCTCCCCAGGGGTGCCAGGGCAGGGTGAGGGCTGGGCTGGGTCTCCCCATGGGTGCCAGGGCAGGGTAGGGGTGGGTTGGGGCTCCCTGGGGTGCCAGGGCAGGGTGAGGGGTGGGCTGGCACTCCCTGGGGTGCCAGGGCAGGGTAAGGGGTGAGCCAGGGCTCCCTGGGGTGCCAGGGCAGGGGGTTAGGTGGGGCTAAACATGCAGGGCTAGTGGCCAGAAGAGGAGTCCAGCAGCTGGTCACTGCCCAGCAGGGAGTGGCTAGTGGTGGCCCAGAGGTGGCTAGTGCCCAGGAGAGGGGATGGCTAGCAGCTAGCAGGAGGTGGCTAGTGCCCAGCAAGGTCTGGTCAGTGCCCAGCAGGAGCGATGGGCACCCAGGGGAGGTGGCCAGTGAGGGGGGATGCTGAGCCCAGGGGGTGGCTAGCTCCCAGCCGGGGTGGCCAGTGCCCCGGGCACACTCACGTCGCACTGCAGCACGAACTGCTTGCCGCCGCGCATGCGGAGCAGGATGCACTTGCGCTCCTTCACCTGCGTCTCCTCCACCGAGTCGATCTCCTCCATGGTCAGCAGGGACTGCTGGGGGGGACACACACACAGCCTCAGCCTGGCCCCCACCAGGGTGTCCCCAAACCCCTCACCGTGTCCCCAAGCCCTCCCCATACCCCTGGCAGTGCCTGCTTGTGCACACCCCTCACCCTGTGTGCCCCCAGCACCCTGCTGTACTCGCCATGCCCAGCCCACCCTGCTGGGCAGGGTTAGGAGTGGGATGAGCTCCCCAGGGGTGCCAGGGCAGGGTAAGGGGTGGGTTGGGCGTGCCAGGGCAAGGTAAGGGGTGGGTTGGAGCTCCCCAGGGGTGCCAGGGGAGGGTGAGGGGTGGGTTAGGGGTGCCAGGGGAGGGTAAGGGGATGGGCTGGGGCTCCCCAGGGGTGCCAGGGGAGGGTAAGGGATGGGCTAGGGCTCCCCAGGGGTGCCAGAGGAGGGTAAGGGGTGGGTTGGAGCTCCCCAGTTGTGCCAGGGGAGGGTAAGGGGTGGGTTGGGGCTCCCCAGTTGTGCCAGGGGAGGGTAAGGGATGTGCTGGGGCTCCCCAGGGTGCCAGAGGAGGGTGAGGGGTGGGTTGGAGCTCCCCAGGGGTGCCAGGGCAGGGTGTGTCCCCGCTGTCCCCCCCCCTTACCGGTGACTCGCCCTCCCCGCGCCACTCCAGGCGGTTGGGGAAGAGGTAGAAGTAGCGGCGTTGCCACTGCGTCAGGAAGGGGTTGCCCAGCTTGGCCATGTACCCATGCATGATGCAGTCCTTGCCCATGGCGTACTCTGTGCCCGCCGTGCCAGGGAGAGGCAGAGTCAGCCCTGGGGGCACCGCCAGCTGGGCACAGCTGGTGGAGGGGGGGGTTCAGTGCCCACTCACCCTCCTCGTGGCCCAGCTGTTTGTTCTTGGCCTTCTTGCGAGCCTCCAGCTTGTCGGTGTCGGCGTTGACGGCTTCGAAGACGGTCTCTGTCACCTCCTGCTGCCACCGCTCCGAGATGGTGAGCGGGAAGTTGCGGTACAGCTCCTGGTCGCTCTCCAGCAGCTGGGGGGGGGGGGGCAGGTTGGCATGGCCAGGTTAAGGGCTGTGTGCCCCCTCAGTGCCCCCCTGCCCTGGTACCTTGATGCCCTTGGTGTCTTCTTCATCGAAGGAGCCGATGTCGAAGGCGTCGGCCGCGTTCACCTCGCCGCGGGGCGGGATCAGGGGCGGGGGGTACTGCGGGGGGGGGAAAAAGGGGTTTAAGGGGTGGGAAAGGGGTTTAAGGGGTGTCTGCCTGTGTCCCCCAACCCATTCCAGTGCCCCCCAACCCCTTCCCATGCCACCTACCCTTTCCAGTGCCCTCCAATCACTTCCTGTGCCTCCTACCCCTTCCCATGCCCCCCAACCCATTCCAGTGCCCCCCAACCCATTCTGGTGCCCCCCAACCCCTTTCAGTGCCCCTATCCCTTCCCATGCCCCCCAACCCATTCCAGTGCCCCCCAACCCCTTTCAGAGCCCCCCACCCCTTCCCATGCCCCCCAACCCATTCCAGTGCCCCCCAACCCCTTTCAGAGCCCCCCACCCCTTCCCATGCCCCCCAACCCATTCCAGTGCCCCCCAACCCCTTTCAGAGCCCCCCACCCCTTCCCATGCCCCCCAACCCATTCCAGTGCCCCCCAACCCCTTTCAGAGCCCCCCACCCCTTCCCATGCCCCCCAACCCATTCCAGTGCCCCCCAACCCCTTTCAGAGCCCCCCACCCCTTCCCATGCCCCCCAACCCATTCCAGTGCCCCCCAACCCCTTTCAGAGCCCCCCACCCCTTCCCATGCCCCCCAACCCATTCCAGTGCCCCCCAACCCCTCCCCATGCCCCTCACCTTCTGCAGGAAAACCATCTGCCAGTCCATGCCCTTGAAGAAGGGCTCCTCCTTCACCTCCTGAGCCCTGGGCAGCGAGGAGGGGGTGTGTGAGCATTGCACACCCTCCACCCCTGCCCACCTCCCACCCCAGCCCTGGGCACCCCCCACCCCCCAGTGCCCCTCAGCACTCACCCCCGGCCCATGCAGCCCAGGCGCCGGTTGACGTCTCGCTGCAGGAGCCCCTCGAGGAGGGAGCGCAGCTCCGGGGAGAAGGAGTCGGGCAGCTCCACGGCCTGCGGGAGGGGCACGGTCACCCACGCACCAACACGCGTGTGCACGGGGACAGGGACACGCGGGGATGTGCACACGCGTGTGCGGACACACACAGAGCTGCGTGTGCACGGGATACACGTGTGTACATACCAACACACACATACTGACCCCCCCCCATCCCCTGTGCCCCCCAGCACACAGAGTGGGGGGCACGCAGCAGCACGGGGGTCCCAGCCCTCCCTGGCACAGGGGGCAAAGGTCGGGGTGCCCCCAGCTCACCATGGTGAGGGTCATGCGATCGATCTCGTGCTTGTCCTTCGTCTTGTGCTGCCGGAACGGGCTGTGCCTGCAGCCACGAGGGCAGAGGGGAGCTCAGCGGTGCCCACCCGTGCCCGCCTGCCCCCCACCCGTGCCCGCACGCTCACCCCCGCAGCAGCTTGAAGAGCATACAGCCCAGGGAGAACCAGTCGGCGCTGCTGTCGTACGCCACTCCTTTCTGCAGCACCTCTGGAGCCATGTACCCGTGGGTGCCCCTGCGGGGGCACGGAGCGGGGTGAGGGGCCGTGCCAGGCTGGTGGGCGGGGTGGGCAGGGGCACGGGCACACTCACACACTGGCATGGGGCTTCTTTTTG